>OU612095.1:94190374-95529124 GCA_914767995.1 Thecocarcelia acutangulata | reverse complement strand
TTAACTACTTGCCCAAACTAGCCCGGAGAAAAAGTACGTAATTTTTCATGCAAGAAGAGGAACCAAGGCGAATGAATGCAAGCGGGAAGGCGAATTCAGTACTATGTATTTTGTTATTGTCAAGGCGAATTTATAAAGTGAATGCAAGCGGAAAGGCTTTTAAGTTCACCTCAAGGCGACTTTATACAGGTGGATGCAAGCGGAAAGGCGAATTCAGTACAATGTATTTTGTTATTGTAAAACATATCGTGAATGTCATAATCTAAATTCGTCTAAGATTGCTCAGCAGAGAAAAAATTTTATATAAACGTTAAATATAAGCTTTTATAATTGTTTGTAATTAAAATCACAGATTATATTAGTTTTTCACTTTTAAATTCACAAAGATTTCTTGAAATTGCACTAAATCATACAAAAAAATCTGCAGATTAAAATGGCGCGAAAAAGTTTGTAAACAAAAGAAACAAAAGTTGAGTCTCATTGGAAAAAACGCGAGAAGCAAAAAATAATCACCTGTGCTGTTAAGTTCACCTGGTAATGAATTCGCCTTGGTTAACCTAGTAATGAATTCGCCTTGGTTATTATAAACTTTTAAATATAAACTTTTATAATTGTTTGTAATTAAAATCACAAATTATATTAGTTTTTCATTTTTAAATTCACAAAAATTTCTTGAAATTGCACTAAATCATACAAAAAAAAAAAAAAATCTTCAGATTAAAAGGGCGCGAAAATGTTTGTAAACAAAAGAAAAAAATTTGACAGTTTCATTGGAAAAAACGCGAGAAGCAAAAAATAATCAACTGAGCTGTCAAGTTCACCTAGTAATGAATTAGCCTTGACTGAAACGTTTTTTATGCAAAGTAGAGTAAAGAATACACACTTGCTTATTCTTTACTCTACTTTCGCTTATCTACACTCTTTATTAATCTACACTCTCTATTTTATAGAGAGTGTAGATTAATAAGCACATATAATAAATGTATAGAAATAACTCAAAAAAAAAACTGAGTGCTTTTCATATAAAATTTCTTGACATTTTAAAAGCTGACTTTCAATATTATGATTGCTATTTAAAATTCAAAAAAGGGTATAAAGCCAACACTTTTGAGAAACAACTAACTTTGTGAAATACTTACAGATGAGCGATGTAGTATAAAATTGCCCATGCTTCAACATGTTCTCCTCTTGTTTCAATAAAATGATAATTTATTGAATGGAACATCAAAGATAATGATTTTAAAAACACTAAAACAGCCATGATGTAATGAATTTTATACACAGTGTGTCTAAAGAAATAGATTAATTAAAAAATATTAAAAAACAACCAACTAAAGAAATTTCTAACGTACTTGCTTTTTTTGAGAATAAATACCCAAAATAAACCAGATAAAAAGAAAAGTAAGGACATCATTAAATATAGTGCCGGCAAAGGCATTTCACCAGCTGATAAATAATTGCCATTATTATTTTCCTCAATATCAACCTATAAAATTAAAAAATATAATATGGTAATGTTAGAAATTAAGAAGAATAAAACCGAATATTTACCACAAACGATACTTGTTTGTCAGAGCCTTTGTAATTTTCGCAATTGTGAAAATATAAATTATAAAGACCTTCCTCCAGTAAGGAGCCCACAAACATGGAGAACTAAAAAACAAAATTAAAAGAATAAGAATTATGCAGTCTTCAAAAATAATTTTATTTTTGCTTAATTTATATTTATTAAAAATGTTAAGCAACTTTTACGAAAACATTCTGCTGCAAACTTACCGACATATTGTAATAATTAACACCATCTACTGTTGTTCGAGTTAATGGCAAAATAAATTGTTTGAAAATACGATTTTGTATATATTCATTTGAAGCATGTTCTTGAGATTTAACTTCTGCTGCCACTGTAGGAGGGCTTAAAGGTCTTTTAACGTCTTCTTTTTGCTCTTCGTTTTGTTCAGGTTTGTTATTATTTTCAACTTTATTTTCATTCACATCCTTTTCCGATGCTTCGCTGTTCTGTTTGGCACCTACTGTGGGTTTTGATGGTACAGATGGCGCTTCATAAGAGTCCTCTTCGTCCATTAATTGTTCTTCATTTAACACAGCCGGTGAAATCTTTTCGGCATTGGCCTTCCCTTCATGTGGGGAGACATCACGTCTACGTCTTCGTGGTCCCAAAACAAGTCTATTTTGTGTATGATGTAATTTGGACTGCCTTTTGCCACGATACATAGGAAACATTGAGCTGTCCTTATAAATATGCTGGTTTCGCCACTCAAGTGAACTTTTAACTTGAACCCTTAGATAATAAATTGTTGAATGATTTTAAAAACTGTTACAAATTTAAATAAAAATATGTTAATTTATACTACTGGAGGTTCATGCCCTTGATAAAACTAATATAAAATATATATTTAATTCAAAATATCATCAGAATAATTAATCTTTTTTAAAGGTCTTCTAGTCTATTGATAATTAGGTTAGCACCTATATCGACACAATTAGCTATATGTTTTAATTTGAAAGTTCTTCGGCTAAATTGTCGATGTTGTATATGGTTAGATATTTCGTCATCTAACCATATACAGCATTTATTTGAGATGAAATTATGTATATTCATAGGGTAAAAGAAGAAATATATTACATTCTATAAAAAATATGTTATTTTGTTAACTAAAGTCGATTGGCGATAACATCTCCTATCACAGAATTTACGGCACCTCTTAGTAATCCATTCCAATCGTTGTCAGCACTTTCATTTCAAGAGTTTATAGCATGTTCACACGGAGTCTTATATTCGAGGTTCGCTCTCTCATTCGTTGTTCGCTTCCCAATCTTGATTGAACCAACATGATTCGCCATACAAAATTTTATGAGCGAATCAACTTGGTTCTTTTTGAATCTTGTTACGAACCATGCAAAAACTACTATCATCTCCAAATTTGATATATCGCTAGTTTATTTGAACTAGCTTAAAAAAAAAAAAAAAAAAATCAGAAGAAACAAATTAAAAATATAAAAATTGGATACTTACTTACTTTTATATTTTCCAATACATTGGAAAATATAAAAATTGGATACTTCATAAACATTTAAATACAAATTGAAAAAAGAATTAGTGAATAGTCGTTCAGAGAGCGAACCAAGTGTTTCATATTATCATCTGAACATGGTATTTTTTATCTGGGACCAGTACTCAGGGGATGGCTTCCATGTAGGGACCCCTACATGGAACTAGGAAAATAGGTTATGATGAGGAGGAAAGAGGGAGTAGTGTTCGCGGAGTGTTAACAATAACAACACGAAAGTCTAAAGCAAACTCTATTGTAGCATTTAAAATGTTGGAATTAAATTAGTTAAAACTGATGTGCCCAGTGTATATACCTTCGACACTGCTCAGATTAGCAAAATTTAGTCCAACACTGCAAGGTAATGAATTACATTCAAAAGAAATTAAAAATGATAAAAAAAAGAAAATTCGGACGACAGTGTAAAATACACGTGTACACAGGAGCTTGGGTAAAACACCAGAAATAGAGCGAGTGGCTAACGTTTTAAGAACACTTGTCATATATTTAACAAAAATTTCAAGTGATAGGAAAAAATCTGATGCAAGTCATTTTTTTTTGTGATTTCAATACGCCAAAAGTTTGTTGTATTTAGAAATCAAAATCTTGCGAGTTGAAGCAACAATAACAAATGTTATTAGAGATGCGATTCAGAACATGCCCGTATGACTTTTTGAGTGTCAACATATGTTTTCTTTTTTATATTGGAATATTTTATCTCTTGTTAATTAACTATAATAGTATATCCAAGCTTATAATTGTACAATTTTTCAAAGCTTATACATAGTATGCTGTTAGAGAAGAACAAAGCCAAGTATAGCATAGAAATTGCTTCAATATTAAATCTGTTTTCTTTAAGTAGCGTTTTTAAAAAGTTCCGGCCGACCTTTACTTTTGCCTGTATAAGTATGTACATACATGACAAAACTATGTTCTTTACTTACTGCAAGTTCTTCAAGTCAAATAAAAACAACAAAATCTGACCACTTGTCAGCAAACTAGATGAATCTTCTAATAAACACTTGTTTTGATGGGAGTCCAAGTATGGATTCATTTGGTCAATAGTAGTCTTATCTAACGACAAACCCATCTGCAAAAATACATAAAATATTAATATAATTTTGTTTTCATTAAACCTGTAATGTAAAACTTACCACTTCATTGCCCGTTTCCGACGATAAAAACAATTTGCTTAGATTAACGTTCAAGTGCCCGTTTGCATAGAAACCAAATGTTGACAAAGCAATGTAAGGACGATTATCCGTCTAATATTTAAGGTTATTCGACAAAAATTAATTCTAATTGTATTTAGGATAAAAACTTACTCGAACTTCCAAATGATGTTTACGAGCTTCCACCAATTGGTCCCGTAAAAATGCTACAATAATTAGTAGGCCAAATATTGATTTAGCAAACGTCATTGGCAACCGCGTAAGAGGGTTTATGAAATCGTTACTTCTTGCCATCTTGGTATGACTGCACTTGTTACTATTTTTATGTTTGAATATTTTATTGCGCTATAAGTCTATATATTTAAATATTTTCTAAAATTTATTAACAAAAGAATTGAATAAACATCTTCTTTGAGACAGTAAAAAATCCAATACTCTTTAATACAGCTGGTTGATTGTCAAAAAGAGGAAACATTGAAATGGAACACTGGGTGCTCTGAAATATATTACTTCCAGCACTAAAATAACATGTACGTCTCCACTGGCAATATTTATTTTCGAACATAAGCTGTGACGTCGGCAGAATTACAGCAAAAATATGTTCATGTTCAAGCTGACGTCTTAGGTGAGGACCCCGATTGGGTTTGTTAGTACGAAAGCGTAAAGATGTACTTACATGTCCAATATACTAATAACAATTATAAAATAAGCTCAATTTGGAAAATAGAAACAAAGAAAATTTATTATTTTAAAATATTAAATTTGCTTTATTTATTATACATTTACTGCCTTATTTATAAACAATTTTTCAAGTTTATTAAGCTGTTATTGCACTGATTTCTATACAAAAATTGTACAATAAGAGCTTAATAAACATGAAAAAATTTTTATAAATAAGGCCGTTAAAATATCATGTTTGCAATAAGTAAATAAAAATACAACAAAATGTTTATAATTTATATTATATTTATAATAAAATAAATATTCACTTGATACATAACCAAATACACATGTTTATCTTTTAAATTTTTAATTTAAACAGATTTATTATTTTTCCATAACCACAAGCTTTTTTATACGTGAACAACAAATGTTGAAGAAAATACAACTAAATTTGACAGTTTATGAGTAACATTATTTCTTCAAAAAGTGTTAACAACATAATTATTTCCAAGTTTATTGCGCGTGTAGACCCCAAGTTGTTGCAGATGAACATTATGCCATAACAGCTCGACCATACAGGCAGTCTGTTGTGTCTTAATACTAGCAATAACGCCGGCAGAATTACGTCATCAAATTGCTAATGTTCAACGCTGTACTTTTAGTTGGCGAACATGGAAATATCTTAAAACATAATTTAAGATATTTTGGCAAAGAAGGTTGCGATGTTTTAATTAATTGTAATTGTTTTATTTTTTTATTCTTTTAAAAATGAGTGCTTTAAATGCATCAATCTCCGAGCCAATCTCCATTTCTTTTTTTTTACGAACTCAAAAATGTAAATTATTACATTTTTCTGTTAATAAAATCACTTTTTATAATCATTTGTACATCTGTTTATATATTGAAGCGCATGTTTGTATGTATGTTCATAAACATCAGTGATGATAAGTGAATTTTGACAGCTTATGTTCAAAGATAATTGCTCAGCAATATCTTCTAGCAATAATTGCTGAACATGTGTTTGAACACATATTCGTGCAATAATTGCTGAACATGTGTTTGAACACATATTCGTGCGGTCTACACGCAAATATCTTGTGTCGGCAATCGATTTTGGCAGTTGCCACGGCAATAATTGCCAATCAGATTGCCTGTGTGGACTTCACACAGTATTAACATAACACTGAGTCTATAACTGATATTAACTCTGGTATAAAATGAGAGGGAGAACATCAGCATATAGTGGTGGCCCCGAATTTGAGTCACGACATATGATTGACTTAAGGGCCAAATATACCACACAAACTGCTTGCCAAGCATGTCAAAATTTTAGGTTTGTGCAAACTAAGTGTTTGCTAGTTTGTACAAGTATTTGAAGCATGTTTTTCATGGAAATAAAAAAAATTTTGATTTTCGTACAAACATTGAGAATGTGTGTGTAAATTTTGTCATTGCTATGAAATTTTTGCAGACTGAGGTGGTGGAAGAAGAAACATACAGAATGAATCAAAGAAATGTTTTTTGTAATAATGTTTAGAATGGCGTAAAAATTTACTTTTACCATGGAAATGAAAAAATAAAGATTAAAAAAATAGAATATCAAGAAATGGAGGGTAAAACAATTTGTATCTTGCAAACTTCATATGGCGAGCAAATTGCCGCAACACAATGGCCGTCTACTCTCATTAAAAACAAAGAAAAAGTTATTAATTTGTATTTGTATGTGTGATTACATTACATTTGCATGTTGGATATTTATTTGTATGGTTTGGGTGCAAGCGGAAAGCGTATGTTTGGAAAGCAGTTTGTGTAGTTTATTTGGCTCTTTAGTTGTGATAATTTTTACAACCCTGTAATATCAAAATAGAAATTCTTTATTCTTTTGTGTACCCTGTAATATTAAGAAAAAGTACCGTTATTTTATTTGTTTTTTTTTTAAATTTTTTCTTCATCTTTGAACACATTACTCGTATTGTAAAAACATGTATTTGAAATTGACAACGAATTTAAGACAGTTCAGAAATATATGGGTTTTAAGTGATTTTTTGTGCTTTTGAAGCCAAACAGTGAGTCACGACTGTTTTATTTTATGTTGGAATACATCAATATATATAATTAGAAATGGCTAGAGGTACTTGGAGTTCCGATGCCGAGCGTAAACTGATCCAAGAACTAAAATCCGATGGAAAACTTGTAATAGAGATATCCAAGCTACCTAAATCTTCTAGATGCAAGATTTGCAACGCGCTGGAACACATCAAGCAACATGGTACCACCTAAAATGTCAAACAGCAAACTAGAGCTCGAAAAACTACACCCCGGATAGTTTGATTTATATAGTAGCTGCTAATAATCCTTTCATGAGCTCAAGTAAAATAAAAAATAATAAGAAGACGTCTAAATAAAAAAACTTGCGTGGATGTATTGCACAACGGAGACCACTAGTGTCAAAAAAATTCTGTCTGCGTTTTCAAGAGAACATCTCAATAAACCGATGATATTTTGAAAAAATACACTTTGGGGCGACGAGTCGAAGTTTTGTCGCTTCGGCTCTGATTGGAACATCACCCAAAGTAAACTCTTAAAACAGTCAAACATAGTGGTGGAAATGTGATGGTGTGGGTAGCATTTTCTTGGTATGGTATATGACCTACCTATGGTATAGGACCTACCTATTTACAAAATTAATTCTAAAATGGACCAGCACGTTTACAAAAACATTCTAACAGACACTATGATACCATTCGCTGAAAACAATATGCCTCTAATATGAAAGAAAATTTATACATGATAATGACCCTAAGCACCTTCTATCTCCAGTGAAGAGTTGCTTAGAGGAAAACAATGTCACTGTTCTAAAGTGGCCAACTCAATCCGCGGAACTCAATCCAATTGAGAATTGAAATGAAAGATGTTGAGGAATATGTACGAGCAGTAAAACCAAAAAATTTATACGAAATCCAAAAGTTTGGTATGCTATTTCAAAGCAACGTTGTATGGATGAAGGTAACATTTATTTATTTTTTTTAGTATTGATTTTCATAAAAAACAATAATAAATATATGTTTGCATATAATAGTCATGTGAACTAGTAACAATTAGTGTAACCACGATATTTTCCTTAAGAGTTTACTAATATTATGAAGAAAAATTAATAATATTTTGCTACCTATATTTGGTTCAGAATTTTCTAAACTCAAATTTTTTCCTAGTCATGAATTTAAGACATAGGCAAAATAAAACTTAGTTCACGAAACTAATGCTCAGCTTCATAAAAAAAATCCTAGTATTTGGTGGGAAATCCTTTATTGGATCACAGCAGAATATCCAGAGAATATCAGCATGGACAACAATCTACAGCCGTGTTGTCTTGCTGTTTTCAAAATAATCATTCTTTTAAGAACACGTGTATTTTAATCTTGAGCTTTAGTAGCTTGTAGCCTGCTGTCTCGAATGTGTTTAATACTTAAACGTCCCAGAGCAAAAAGAAGCAAACGTTGGTATCAAAAACTTTGTTTAAAAAAAAAAAGGTATTTCGATAAATAAGCGTCCCAGACAAAAAAAAAAAAAAAAAAGGGAAATTTTGTCATCAAAAAAGAAAAAAAAGTTTTTTGCGTCTATTTCGATAAATAAGAGTTCTAGGGCAAAAAGAAGCAAATTTTAGTATCAAAATTTATCGTCAAAAAAAATTTGGTATTAACAAAAATTAAAAAAAAAGTTTTGGCTCTATTTTGCTAAATAAGCCTCCTGAGCAAAATTTGGTATCAACAAAAATTAAAAAAAAAGATAGCTGGAAAACACAGAAAACAAGCTATTTATAATTTATTTAAAAAAAAGTTTTGGTTTTATTTCGCTTTAGAGCAAAAACAAGCAAAATTTGGTATCAACAAAAAATTAAAAAAAAATGTGAGCAACAACTCACAAACTAATGAATAGAATATCATAAAATTTTAATAACTGTCTTTTAAGGTTTAGTATTAACTAAAAAATGGGTTACTGCAATAAAACTAGCACCATCTATGTGTTAGGCACGAAACTTTTCAGCCCATGTAGTAAAGTAGCCTTTATTTAAACAACAAACCCTGTATTTTTGAATGGGAACGGCCTATCATATTTTGTCATGAGGTGGGTCACCTATTCATATGCGGTTGTAAAAGTCGATAAAATGACGCTCTGTGAAATATACAACTCTACATTTTTTTAAATAAAACGATTTCAAAAGTAATATATTACATACATATTTTTATATAACTTTTGTATATAAAATGTATAAGTTTGGTAATAAAATTTGATTAATTGAAGGCAATTAAGCACGTCTACAAGTATTGCGGATCCGACAACAGTTTGATGGACATAAAGGTATTCTTCCATCTCTTCTTGGTCTGTAACATCTCATCCTCGGCGTAGCTGGGGCACACACAAGCTGACATACATTCGTTCCTGCACGCACAAGGACACTATTCATGCGGCACTGTTGTGCTGAAAATAACAAATAATTAAAAGATATTAAATTCCTTTATAAAAAATTCTCCTTAAGCAATTAAAAGTTTCTAGGCGTTCGCAAAGTGAAAAGACGATCTGTTTGGGTAAATATTTTTGACAGTGCAGATTGATTGCTGTGATATTGAATATGAGAAGAATTTTCAGCAATATTACTCAGTTCGTACGAAAAAATTAAGAAGCACTTAATGTTGCCTATTGGCTTATTCATTTGTCTTTTTATACCCTTTACAAAACCGCAAAAGGTATATGTGATTCCTTTTGTATTTTCTACAATTTTCATTTCCGACCATATAAAGTATACATATTTTGAATCAGCATTGATAGAAAATTCGATTAAGCGATGTCCGTCTGTCGGCCGTTGAAATACCCTTTCTGAGAAAACTATTAGACTTAGAACCTTTGCTCTTTCACCATTCTATTCCCCATCTATTCATGATTTTGCTATTGAAATTCAGTAAAATCGGTTCACATATAGCTGCGATATATCCAAAATCACTGAAAAAAGCCATTACTTTTTGCAATTTTGTATGAAAATTAACAAAAAAAAATTTTTGTTCTACTTCAAACTTGACACAATTATTTGGAAAAAAATTTGCTTCGATATCGGTTGATATACATATACCCGAGATATAGCCTAAACCGATTTTTTCATTAAAATGTCGCGTAAGCGAAATTAAAAAAACTTTTTTTTTGGCTTAAAGGTGTTTTGGTAATAAAAAGAAATTACTAACATACAGGAACTGAAAATTTCGGATATCGGTCCATGTATACCCCAAATATAGCCTAAACCGATTTTTCCATGAAAAAAATTTATTTTGTTTGAAAGCAGTTTTGATTATAGAAGGAGGTCGCTACAATATAGAAAATGAAAAATTCCGATTTCGGTCCATATATACCCGAGATATAGTATAATCCGATTTTTGCAAGAAAAATTTTTTTTTGCTTAAAAGTAATTCTGGTTACAAAATAAAAATAGCCTAAACCGATTTTTTCCAAAAAAATTTTTTTTTTGCTTAAAAGCAATTCTGGTTATAAAAGGAGGATATAAAATACAGGATATGTAAATTTCCGATATCGGTCCATATATACCCGAGACACAGTCTAAATCGATTTTTCAGTGAAAAAATTTTTTACTTAAAAGCAGTTCTAATTATAAAATAAGGTTACTTAAATACATAAAATGAAAATTTTCTATATCGGTCCATATACACCGGAGATATAGCCTGAACCGAATTTTCCATGAAAATGTCGCGTAAGCGAACTTAAACAAGTAAGTTGCTTACCAAATAGAAAAAATTAAAATATCCGATATTGGTCCATATATACCCGAAAAATTAATTTGACGTGAGCAGCAAAACGATGAGGTCATATCGTTCCTTTATTGCAACATAGTCATATCTCTAAAAATGAGCTTTTGTTAATAGTACTAGCTTTCATATTGTGCAAAAAATTTATTCAAATTACTTTCAAACTGTTTCCTTTAGGAGATAGGTATTTTCTAAAAAAGAAGACTTGTATGGAATCTAAAAATTTTAAATGCATTTTTCTTGAAACAAGCTTTCGTTAGTTATGACTATCTTGCAATAAAGGAGTGATATGTTTTCTTTAAATCACATTTTTTGAATTTTAGTCACTAATAAAAGGATTCAATAAGCTGATAACAACAGTTTATGTACATACTCGTATGTATATAAAAAAACGTTTTTTGCGCATTTTGGCCAAACGTGGAGCATCACATCAAAAAATGTATAAATTTATTGAATTTGCTCATACGTAAACAACACTTCTTACTCCGGATATATCAGTTTTAAAGTTCATCTTTCGTAAAAATTTGCTGCAAATGTTGCCTTGTTAAATTAAAAAAAAAATCCACTTATATTGTAGATATATTGGCTCTATTTTTTGCAATCTGATGTTAATTTTATATTTATTATTTTAATTGTTACCTGTAGTAGTTGAAATGCATAAAACCAAAGCCAGGATATAGAAATATAATACTCTTGCAGTCATGTTAATATGTAAATGCGAATATTGGAATAAAAATAAACTGTCTGTAATCATTTAGAAGGGTTTATATTTATATAAAATTCAGATTATTCACTTTTAAAATTTCAATGTGCTTGATATAAAGAAAGTTCATACTTATTGTTCATTGCTTTTGTAAGACTTGCTCGTGTTAAAAATGACTGAATTGTATTACTACTTTAAAACAGTTGTGTATATATACATACTTACATATAAGTATATATATATATGAAAATATTTGCAAGAAAAAAGTATTTTATTTAAATAAATTTAATTTTTGCAGCTTCAGATCTTTGTTTTTTATAAAAAGTTTACAATTAAAAATCTTTTATTTCTCTTTTTAATTGTAAACTTTTTATAAAAAACAAAGATCTGAAGCTGCAAAAATTAAATTTATTTAACAAACGAAGATCAAATAATATTGAGATAAAGTATTTTATTTCTTCTGTTTTCTATGAGTCATACACTGATAGAAAAAAACATTTTCATATTGATGACGGCCGGTCATCAGAATTGTGACAACAAAATTATATAAATAGTCATCAATAATGTGAAAACTGGCATCAATCTCAATGACAAACGTCTTTGTGCAATGAAGTTTTAAATATATATCTATACTTATTTAAAGTTCTATTTTGCGTGCGAGTCCTATTAAAAAATCACTATCCTAAATATCTGCACATACAGTTTTCTACATATCTCTCAACTTACATATGTTTGCATTTGCACACATATCGCTCTATTTAGAATTCTTTTTTTTGATACAGGAGGCTTAGCATGTTGTCTTCAATTTAATTCTAGCTTCGTTGTATAGAGACTTTTGAATGAGTATTATAGACACGAAAAAACATTGCTCTTATATAAAATGGTTCTAAGTGTACAGGAAAAAAAAAAAAAAAAAAAACATAAAAGAAACTGTATTTATCATCATGTAACTCCTTTTTCTACAACTCTATACAAGTTGAATATTTTTTTATCCCCTACATATCGCTCCTTTACTGCAGTATAGCCATAACGCAAAAAAGCTTGTTTCGAGAAAAACACATTTCCATACAAGTCTTAGAAAAATTTGTTTAGAAAATA
The DNA here is from genome assembly GCA_914767995.1 of Thecocarcelia acutangulata. Classification (NCBI taxonomy): domain Eukaryota; kingdom Metazoa; phylum Arthropoda; class Insecta; order Diptera; family Tachinidae; genus Thecocarcelia; species Thecocarcelia acutangulata. The sequence continues at coordinate 95,516,610 of OU612095.1, read as the reverse complement.
TCTCCTAAAGAAAACAGTTTAAAGCAATGATGCCCAAAAGTTCTATATGGAAGAGTAAACACCAATACATTTAAGTAAAAACTATTTTTATTTAATATTTTTTGTTGTAAAAAGCAAAACAATTTACAAAAACAAAATTCACACTGATAATCGCTGTCGTCAATGTTTACCAACAAAGCATGCGAAAGTGTTGTTGCTTTGAAGAACGAAAACAAATATGAAAGACGAAGTTGTTTGTGTATTTTTCATTGCTAGTGCTGAGCGTAGTATTTGTGTATTAAAGAGCACAGCTCTATACCCAGCGGCCAAAGTTTCGCTTACGTAAGCGATGATCCGATGCACACTTGTAAGTCAGTAATGCACACCATCTCATATACGATCCTAGTATACTTTTTCATACACATTGCCGCATTTGTAGAGTGAACGCCTACTACCTGCACACAAAGTAAGCGAGCTAGTGTGGTGTTCATCCAACAAAAGCTCATTACTTCCTAACATACATTGTAAGCTATCAGTAGGCAGTCCGAATACAATCTCGCATACTTTGTAAGTCGGCAGTAGGCAGCTCGAATACATTCTCGCATACTTTGTAAGTCGGCGGTAGGCAGCTCGAATATAATCTCGCATACATTGTAAGCCGGCAGTAGGCAGCTCGTACGTACTGCGCACTTCAGTTTTTTGGGAATATTCCATTAAATAAATTTGTTTTGTTTTTTGTCTACTGCATTCTTTTATTTTTTCCCTAAATGTTTTGTCTTTCCTATTGTCTTGTACATTTTTTAAATTGTTTTCTAGCACTTTTATCTGATTTTGTTAATTAAAATTTTTGCAACGTACGAGTAGTCTGACAAAGACGGCGAACATTTGATTTACAACTAAAAAATAAAATACATTTGTATATAAATGTGATACAAAAGATGAACGTAATTCATTTTTCGGAACTCCATATACTACTTTCATACACTTTGTAAGTTACCATTCATTGATTACAAAGTGTTGCACACATCATCGAAGAGAAATAATGTGGTAGGCAATGTTCGCCGCTGGGTAGCTAAGCGTATTTACAAAAACAATTGAGTATCAAGTGCATAGGCCTGGGCATGTTTGGTTTCAAGGTAATTTAAATAAAATTTTGGCACAATATTAAAGGTAGTACTGTTAACAATTCTGCATTGTTAATTCGAAAAGCTCATTTTTGAGATATGACTATGTTGCAATAAAGGAGCGATATGCAGTGCATTGTAGGGGTTATTGTAGGCAGTGCAGCGGAACTATTAAAATAGGTTATGAGGAGCGGGAAAGAGGGAGTAGGAATGGTTCGATTATTGAAAGCAATCGAGCTTTAGTTGCGTTGCCACTAGCTAAAAAGGTATTATAGATTGCAACTAAACGTGGCAGCCAAAGTTGCTATTATAATGTAATTTTGGCAACCACAAATTTTTAGTTGCTGTATGATTTGTGAAAGTTTGTAAATTATATTAAAATTAATTAACAGAACAATTATTTCGTATAAGCTGTTTGACACCATTGTAGAAGCAATAGAAGCTAGCCCTTTTGTTCGAGAAATTCAGGCATTTGGAGAACGTTAAGCAGGTCAGGTTTGTTCCAATATATCAGAAGAATTATATAACACTGGTCCACTATACCGTACACCCGAAGTATGGGTCCGTTTTAAGGCAAAGTTGGAAGAAAAACTGGCCCAAAACAAGAGAAATTTGCATACAACTGCAGGAGGTAATTTTTTTTTTTAAATTTCCACCAAATACCCCATAGCATCCTTAGGAAAACAAAAAAAAGCCTTAAAGCCAGAAAATATACACACACGGATCCCGTAAAGGACATTTGCTTACGAGTACATCACAGAGCATGAATCTAAAGGATTAGAAGCATCTCTTAACCGCTAAAATAAATTGAGTTTATTTTTAAACATCCATTTCCAAGCTTCAGGTTTAACCGGGTGGATAGGCTTATCCTTTGTAAATTTCTTAAAAGGACTATAATTTTCTTCGGGTTGATAAATCAATAAAGTTTATTAAAAAGCTAGTTAAGCCTAGTATTGAGATTGAATCTGCGAAAATTTTTCAGAAACATTGCTTATTATTGCTTATATCCTTCACAAAAATGTAAAGGGTATATATAAGTTTGTGATTTCGTTTGTAATTTCTACAATTTTTAATTGCGGCCCTAGAAAGTATATATATTCTGAATCCGTCTGTCCGCCTGTCGGTCGTTGATATACCGTTTCTGAGAAAACCAGTAGACTTAGAGCATTCTCTTTCACCATTCTATTACCCTATCGATTCATGGGTTTGCTATTGTAATTCAGTAAAATCGGTTCACATATAGCTGAGATATATCTAAAATTCCGAACAAAGCCTTTATTTTTTGCAGTTTTGTACACAACTGACTAGACAAAAGCTAAGTTTGTTAATAGCCTATTTACACTAAAGCGAAATCTGCTCACTCGAGATTTCCCATACAAAATTGAATCTACTTTATGAGTAGATTTCGATGCAATCTCCTGAAATCTACTCAGTACTAAGCGATGCAACTGTGATTTCTTGTAAAAAGTACTTAAAAATTCCACGCTGCAACAAAAATTGCACTATAATGTGGTGTATGCAGTCTCGGGGCACAAAAAATATACACTTTAATGCTGGTGTCTCTGATAATATTGTATTGTCAAACCCGCATGCATAAATTATTTTTGAGCAAATGAAATCTTGCTAGATGTCAAAAAACGGTGGTGTAAACCATATAGATTTAGTTGTAGATTTCAATTCAAATCTTTTAGATTTTGAGTTGGTGTAAATGCGCTATAAACATCTTTTCATATCCCTCCTCAACACCGTTTTATCAGCCAGTAGTAACCAGTCTAAATATGACGATTATCGTTATTGACTCTGATAGGTAAGTTTGTGTTCGTATAACATTTTTCAAAAAACTCTAATTTTTAAAAAAGTACTTCAACGGCAAAATAGTAAAAGTTCGCAAACTTTTGGTAATTAAAATTTAGCCAGAAAAATTAAACCTTTATGCACACTTATAGGGTTATATTGCAGATCTGTCTTGATGAATGTTAACTGTCAAACTTTTAGATTAAAATGAATAACATGTGCTATTAGCCTATTAGTTAAGGGCGTTTCAGACTATCATATAAGTCTTAAGATTTTGATTGGATTTTGTGGGACAAAAATGTAATGATATTTGTTGCCACTGTCAAAGAATCTAACGCACCATTACATTTTGTTTTCACACCATCACCTACCTAAAGTAAAAGAAGAAATATGATTTGAAAATAAACAGCCAATTTGCTTGACGTCTGCTTTTAATATTTTTATTATTTGCTTTGTTAAAAAATGCAACTCTGATCCAGTGCAAAGTTCTTATTGTTTAAACGCATTTCTAAAAATGGTAAAGTGTTATGGGATGTCAAATCCCTTACCATATTATTTCTCACTTTCATTACGCTTGACATTTACACTATGCACGTATTATTTGAATTTTTGACAAGTCTTAATACAAAGTGTGATAGTCTGAAGTGCCCTTTAGCACACGTTGCCATTCCTTTTCTTTATTTCTACATCTTTTTCTTTTACAATAATTATTTACTTCTACATCTTTTTTAACATTTATAAACATTTTTCTGTTTTTGGTTACTTTCTTTTGTGTACATTTGTGTTTTTTATCTTTCGACCAGTACTCAGGGGATGACCCCTACATATGCAGTGTATTGCACTGGAACTAGAAAAATAGGTTATAAGGAGGAGGAGGAAAAAGGGAGTAGTGTTTATGGACGTTTAACTTCAACCATAACAACCCGAAGGACCAAAGCAAACTCTATTACAACATTTAAAATGTTGGAATTAAATTAGTTAAAACTGACCAGTGCCCAGTGTATATACCTTCAACACTGCTCAGGCTAACAAAATTTAGTCCAACCACTTTCACATTGCAAGGTAATGAAGTACATTAAAAAAAATATATATACATATATAAATATAAATATAAAGAAAACACGGAAAACAGTGAAAAAACACGTGTACACAATATTGGTTCATACAAAATTAATTATGAACATATATAGAAAATACTGACAGCAGTAATAAAACACGTACGTCCAGGATGGAAGATAAAACACTACTCATATGTATGTTCGCCAAATGCGTTTTATCTCACTATACTTTACTGCAGGAAATTTTTATAGTAAAACTACTTATGTACAAATTTTTGGGCAAAAGAGCGGTCGTATAATTAATTTATTTTCTATTTTTCAATTTACATAGATATTTATTGTTTGAAATAAGGTTTTAGACCATATTGTTATCTGGACGTATTACCCCCTCGGAGGCCCATATAGTTGACTACACGTATTACCCACCCGACAGCAATTCGGTGGACATACAGGCATTATTTGATCTGCTATTACAGTATAACATCGCAAATTCGGTCGAGTTGGGAAGCACATACGTTGGCACGCTCTCTGTCCTCTACGAAACAGTACAAAGTTCATTTGGCAATATTGGGCTGAAAAAAATAAATTTATGTATTATTAGGTTTTTACACTTAAATGACATTAAATGTTTTAAATTAATTACAAGTAAATAAATACTGCGTAAAGCCTAAAATACTGCGTAAAGCCAAGGCAGCTTTAATAGGGTAGTGGCAGAATTACAATAAACACAACATCACATGTATTTTGTTGGTAGATATTAACAAAATTTGTCAAAATTTAGTTTTCCTTTTGTTTGAAAAAGCAAGCAAGTCTATGTGTTTTTGTCAGAATTATGTATTTTGTATACAAAATTTTGACAAATTCACGCAAAGGAAACGCGAGAGGCTTTTTATACCGCTACCTTGGTAAAGCTTCCTTGCGTAAAGCGTTATCTCCCTTTTAAAAATTCTCATGCATTTACAAAATATATGAAAACAAATCAAATAGCCATAGTTGCATACAGGAGGGATTAGAAGGCCTGAACTCTTAAGCAGGGGGCTTGTCTATGTGAATACAAAATTATGTCACAAATTTGCGTCCTGTGTGAGCCTTGCAAGCCACACGCGGTACTAGTGGATAGTGACTGAATTACCCCATCATCGCATAAGGTAGTCAAAACAGGTGCTGATGTAAATAAATTTTCACAACTGTCACTAAGCTGAAATACAGGCAAAGAAGGAAATGGCCTGCGATACCATCTCCTTCTTTCTGACAGCAAAACCAAAAGTTAAGCAATAAAAGTTGATGTGTGTGAACGAGTACTTGTGAGATTTATCACATCCGCAAGTCTTTATCAACGCAAAGTACAAACGCATGTTGGGTACTTTGGCAGCTGTCAGTTGAGGTTTAGTAAGTTTTGATTAAGCTTTGTGTGTTGTTTGTATCCGTCAGTGTATCATTGCGTTAATGTTCGTTAAAAATACATTGAATTGGATCGTATTTGATAGTCTATACTAGTGTTCATACTGTAGCTACTTTTACGCCAATTAAGCGGCTTTACCTCTATTATTTATAGTTTTTTTCCATTAATATGAATTAAAGAACTTTAACCCATCAAAGTTAATTTTAAAACTATCGTATTTATATTTTTGTGATAAAAATTATCTTAATTTCCTTGAATCGTAAAAAACTGCCTGAATTCCATTTAAATGTAGATTTTATGTTAATTAATTCAATTCATAAAATTGATTAAATATTTGTTGGCTTATCGAATTTATATCAATTGTTTAAATAATTACCCGTGACAGCCGTAATGCATAAAATGCTTGCAAGGATGAAGAAAGTCAGTGTTCTTGTTTTCATGGCGTTGAATCCTAAAGGTTAAAATATAATTATTGACTGTTATTAATCGTTTGGTAGCGTTTGTATTTATATAATGTCAAGATTACTTATTTTTTAATCGTGTAAAACCCACTTGCATATAAATACAAACTTGTGCACATATATACTCGTACATGGAGGTAATGAAAATATTCTTATCTTTAAAATAATTATTTAATTTTTTTTTTGTTTGTTAAACTTTAATATTGTATTCACAATTAATTCATTGTCTATTTAAATGAAAACAATTGAGTAAATATTATTTACTTTAATAATATAAATTGGTCGTGTAACATGCAGAAATATTTTTTAGCATTTTGGTGTTTTATAATTTTAACAATTGTTGGAGGTATTTATATAAATTAAATAAAGAATGGTTGGTAATTAGTTGTTATTCATAAAAAAAAAAACAATTCTTAAATACAGCTGATCCAACTTGTCCGCTGGGCAGCAATGAAATTTTTCTGTCGCTGGGTCCCAACTGTGATCGTGAGTGTGGTTATCTAGATAAACCGTGTGCAAAAAAAGGTGATCCTCATCGTACAGGCTGTTTTTGCCGCAGTGGATTTGCCCGAAATGAGGATGGAATTTGTGTGCCAATTATGTTATGTCGAAACAAATATTTATTTTTTTCATAATATTCATTAAATAGTTTTAAATTGCTGAAAAAAGTAAATAAAGCTAAAAATGGAAAAATCCAAAAACGTGTCGAAAGTACTAAACAAATTCAGGTGTCTGTTCCACAAGATCTCGGACAATTTCAGACTAATGAGAGTTAGAACAAATTTCGCACTAAATTTACCAATTTTAACCAAAACTGCTGGACAAAAAAGCTTTTTTCCAATTTGCAAATTTTCTAATTACTTTTTTCAGTTCCATATGCATGTAAACAAAGAACAGCTAATTATTCAGTTTTAGTCCAAATTTACTCAAAGAAAAAGTTCAAGCAACATTGTATAAGAAATAAACAAATTACTCTCTCATTACACTCTTCACAAAAATGTAAAGTAGTAGCTGTCGCAATTGTGTCCCGCCGATTTACCATTTATTTTTTAAGATATACATAAATAAATAAATATATATAAATAAATAAATACTCTTTTCAAATGAAAAAAATGCAATAGCAAGCGAATGTAAAAAATGGAGAAAGAATTCATATATTAATTTTTTTATTTTATCAGAATTTAGTTATCTGTCATGAGCAAATACGTTGACGACAAATTTGCTCTTTTTTGAAAGACAAATAGCACGGTAGCATTTTAAATTCGTTTTGTAATAGAATTGAAATTTGTCGCATTCACTGGCGTTTTTCCCCAATCACGGTACCATTTTTTAAAAACGTCCGTCTTTCGCCATAAAAACGCCAAACACAATATGGGTGAATATTTTGTGTGAAAGAAAACAAATTAATAATTTGGAAATGGTGATTAAACAGTCTACTTCTTTCTCACAACCTGCAGAGTTTATGACACTTCTTATACAAAATATAATTTTTTCCTCCCTAAAATAATATTCTTTTTGATCATCTATAGTTGCTTAATTGATAAAAATGTATTAACTTTTAAAACTCTTTAACATAGAGTCTATACGTGATATAATATCAAATATTTTTCTATCAGCAAACGTCAAATTTGATAGCAGAGAGAATTATATCACGTGTAGCCTTCAAAATTAGTATTATGGCAATATTATATCAGATATCACAATATTGTTTTGATAATATATATTTAGAAAACCATATCATACTATAAAATGTCAAAAAACCTAAACAAAATGGCAAAATATAAAATTTTTGAAGAATTCCGGAAAAAATTTGAATAAAAAAGTCATAAAATCATTAAAATATGTATAAAAAAATCGTTTATTGTTTCCTTCGTTGCTGGAATATATAAATTTGTTTAAGAAAAATACAACATTCAACAATGTTTACTGAATGGTTGCTTAAAAATTGTGAAATATTATGATATTTGCAAAAATACTTGGCGCCATGTTAGTTATGAGAGAAAATATAATTTGTTTTTTCTCGTTAATCTGCTGACGTTCTCTTTCATATTATATCAGAGTTAATATCAGTTGTAGACACTATGTAATTGAAACAAATATTTTAGCTTTTGCCAAAAAAAATTATATAAATTTGAATAAAAAATTAATGTTTCCATACCTGAAAAAAGTAAAACATACACATATCTGGCCGTCACTTAGTGCGAAGTCACACACAGCAACTTTAGTTGGGCAATTCTTGACTTTATAGAAGCTTTCGGTGAGGGAAATAAGAATTGCCGGTACTCGGCAATTCTCAGCAATTCCTTCCTTTTCTCTCATGTGTGTATGTGTGTGTGCATATACAATGTAAATTGTATGAAATAATAGGTAGAGAAAGCTCAATAATTGCTGAAAAAAGTTTTTGTGTGTGAACAGGAAAGCAATTCCAAAAGAAAATTGCTAAAAAGTTCGGCAATTAAAATCGCTCTTCTGACCTAGACTTAACGTTGAATTCTATTTTCAACAGATTAGTCCGCAACAGAACAGAACGATAATTAAAAACAAACCATGCGTATATAGTTTATAGTTTAGTTTTATAGAAACAAAACAGCTGAGTCAGAACGGAAAAGAACGTACAAGCAAATTCTGCTCGTGATTCCGTTTGTGATTTCTACAATTTTCATTTCCGACCCTATAAAGTATACATAGTCTGAATCAGTATTGATAGAAAAGTCGATTAAGTGATGCCCGTCTGCCCGCCGTTTAATGCATTGCACTCAGAAACTTTTTTCTTTCACCACTCCCACAATCAATCGATTCATGGGTTTGCTATTAAAATTCAGTAAAATCGGTTCACATACAAGTACAGCTGAGATATATCCAAAATTCTGAGAAAACCCCTTATTCAAATTTTTTATATAAATAAAAAATTGTTTCTTTCGTTTCAAACTAGGCGATAAAAAGGCAAAAAAATTTTTTTTTTGCCCGACATCGGTCCATATATATTTACATATATGTATATCCGAGATATTACCTATAACGATTTTCAACATATTTTTTTGCTTACAACAAAATAAGTGCTAAATCTAGCACTGAAAGTGCTAAAATGGGCACATTGATGGCGAATCATGTTGGTCCAGTCAAGATTAAACCGCGAATCACGAATGAGAGAGTGGACTTCGAGCGAGCGATGGCGGGCGACTTAGTGGGCCAGGCAGATAATTTTGCTAGAGACCAGATACACCCTTTTTATATTAAGCTATCTGCATTAACATACAATTTAAAATCGAAAACGTGGTTTGTGTGAGCTACCCAGTTGTTTTGGTCTAAATTGAGTAAAATATATGCGAACGGTTGTTTACATAACATATTTTTATTTTATTTACAATTTTAAGTTTATTTTTTAAACCAATGTAAGACGACTACATGTTCCACCTATTCGGCAACAGTTTGGAGGACAGAGACGAATTCGTTGGCCCCATCGCGATGTAAAACATCTTATGTTAGGGCTTCCACGAGGATAACACATTCGTTGGCATACTCTTTGTCCTGGGCGTAAAAGTAATTCATACATTTGACAATTTTGCGCTTAAAGAAAAAAGTGTAAAGAATGCTTTAAAAAATGACTATAATTTTTTTATTATTATTATTATTTTTTTTTTATAAAAATACACATTTTGGAATTAACACTACTAACAAAAATAAAAAAAAATTAAGTAAGAGTGTGGTATATTCGGGTGGGTCGAATCTGAAAAAACCCTTCACGATAGTCACGTATTTGTATAATATGTATTACAAATTTAAGCTAAATATATATATGGACCGATATCGGGGAAAAAATATGTTTGCCTTTTAATCGCCATTCCATAAAAGAAATCTTTTATGGAAATTTTCATGGAAAAGTTTGTTTAAGCTATATCTCGGTTATATATATGAACCGATATCGGAATTTTCTATATTCTGTAATGTTAGAAGCTAAAATAGCGAATAAAGAACTAAATTGTTTGAATTTTTAAATTTATTGAATTTTTGATGAACTTTTTATAATTTTTTAAATTAAATTTTTGGTTTGTACATTTGTACAACGGGTTATAGTTCAGGTTTTTTCTTTCCTAAGTTTTTTTTCTTAAGAAGGATTTTTTACAATACAAATCTGCTGTGATCAATAATTTTGATTGAAGAAGACAAGAAAAATAATAATCAAATCTTTAGCTGGGGGACAACTAGCTGTTTCGTAGTCGCTACACTACTCATCAGCACCCACTGGGATTTGAACTCGGGACATGACGTATCATGATCTACTGCTTTAACCACTAAGCCACCGAGCATTTAATTATTTTCTATCTATATTCATCTCATATTGAATCACATATGTATTTTGTTAATTGCCCACATTGCTTGTACAGCGTTTGCTGTCTCAGAACTAGCGGTATTTATTTTATTTATTAACATACATATTTTTGTATTTTAATATTCTCCGTACCCAGAGAATTGAATTTTTTGAATTTTTGTTCTCTGCTTTTCAAAAAACAAATCGTAGCAACCAACGGTTGCTCATTTGTTTGAAAGGTGTAAATAAATGTTAAGAGACGTGTATAAATGAAAAGGCTTGTTTTTTGTGTTTTGACAGATATTATTAGAGCATTTTTCTTTTTAAATTCTCAACAATTTGTTTAGATTGTTGGGATATAAAGTTGAATGTTTGAGAATATCTTTCAAAAAGTTCCAAAGTCTACTGATGATTAGGATTTATTATTTTATATCTATATTCATATCATATTGAATCACATATGTATTCTGTAAATTGTCCACATTGTGTGCACAGCGTTTGCTCTCTGAACAAGAGGTATTACTTTTTTAGTTATTAAAGTTCTGTCCACACTTGACATGAGAACACTAACAGGGACAACAAAATACTGTTACTGTCAGGTGTAGACTGCAAATGTTACTGTTTTCTTGCTGTCTTGACACGGCTGTTAAGGCGTCTATTTTAAAATATCTGTCTTAGCCGAAAATGACATTTTAATATGAAAGAAGTAAAAATTGTTTAAAATTAAAAGAAATTGCAAAAAAAGTTCAAATTCTTATTTTAGATTGCAAATTTTGCAATAAAAACATATTTTTTTTCACAAACTATAAAAAAGGACATAAAAAGTGATGATGTGCTTTTGTTGACGGAGTTGAAATAGTGAAAAATCAAGACATACGGCTACTCCGTCATGTAACAATCGGGCCGTCAAAGGTATGCTTTAACAGTATGTCTTAACGGCGTTTCATTTTTAATGTAGACGAGCAGTAACATACATTTGTTTTGTATTTTAATATTTCTCCGTACCCAGAGATGGAAATATTCATTTAATGAATTTTTGTTGAACTTCATAATTTTTAAATTATATATTTGGTTTGTACATTTGTACATCGGGCTTAAGTTCAAGTTTTTTCTTTCTTAAGCTATCAGATGCGCTCGCAATTTCACCTGTTATGAATTCGTCTTGCTCATAATACAAATAATTAAAACTTTGAAAAACTTAATGTTGTAACGCTTTTCATAAAGCACAAATCGTAATTTTGCTAAATTTTAGCATGAAAACCGTGAAAATGTTATCGGCAAAACTGGCAACTGTGACCCCATAAACTTCGTAGGTTTCAAGAAATTTGCACACATTTGTTATGCTCTTTATTCATCCATCGTTGAGCAAGCGTTGCAAACACTTGCAGCACCAACTTAGCGCCTTACTTTTACTTTTTTTTTTGTAAATACTTTGTTATACGAGTACACGTACAACTGTGATCTTTTTACAACATAATTTGAACCGTTAAGATTTTATGAAAAAATTTCAAAAACCGGATTTGAAAACGCCTATATTGTGGTGCTTTTTAGTCCGGTGTAAATGCGCTATTAATTGTTTCTAAATAGTTTTTTTTTCAAAAGCCACTTTTAAGTTCTAAAATTCTAATAACTTACTAGCTCATTTTGAACAAGGCTTTCGAAAACGAAAATCGGGGTGAAAAGACAGTTAAAAAAATAAAGTTTTTGTCAATTCAAATGTTTTATATATTTATGAATAATATTTATCTTACCCATGACACAGGCTGTGCTGAAAACAAACGCCAGAGCACAGAAAAATAATTTTTTTATTAGCATTACTTTTACTATTAAAAATAAAAACTTTTAATAAAAATTGATAAAGCATCATAAATAAGCTTATTTATATACCGATGAATAGCACATTAATTTCCACATTATTTAAATATTTTATAACATTTTTGTTTTCATGACACATTTTCATTCATTGTCTGATTAAAACAGTTGAGTAAATACATTTAAATTTAAAAACATCAGTTCTGTGATGTGAAATAAAATTAAGAATAAAACAAATACCAAACAAAAGATTTTTAGTAATAACACAGTCCAATAACTTTGACTTATTGGCCCTTGATTAGTGAAAGTACTTTTTAACCAATCCATCATATTACGATATTGTTGTTTGAATGTATTTTTAAATTTCATTGTCTTTTTTGCAACATTAAATAAAATGTGATGCTGAATCTTTATATATAAAATTGCCTTCTTTCAATATGGGGAAAGCCCTAAAGATTTTGTTATCTGCAACTGCTGTATTGAAAAAGTCAAAGTGCAAAAACGCAACAGCTTTAAGCTCTTTTTATTGCATGTGTGATCAAATAGTATGGGGTTTCACGATGGACATTGTGCAAATTTGCAATTTGTAAATTTGCAGTGCATATTATGGTTGATTGTCAGCGTTTTTTTTTGTGCAAATGTATCCTATTTCTAGGAAATTCTTCTGGCAACACAAAAATTTCTGGCTGCACTAGCAGAAGTCGTCAAAAAAACTACGCTTCTTTACAATTATTTATTTTATTTGATAAACTAACACAACAAGATATAACATCTTATAAATGACAGTGTTAATAATAAGGCCAGACAATGATAATAGACGTATGTATGCAAATTTAATCAGAAGTAAGAAACAGAACAATTAGTGTTATCACTTACATAAAAGGAAAAACGTGAATCACTATCGTTACTTTACAAAAAGAAACCAAATATGTCGTAAAAAAAATAATTTATTTAATTCTACATTTTTTAATTCTAATTATAAATAAGTATTTTAAAATAAATTTTTTTAATAAGTAGGAATGAACAGAACCGTTGAAAAGGAAAAGATTGTACACTCTTTGGTAAGTACCCGCACCCGCGACACCGTGAACTTACTGTTACCAAGACAGTTGTTATTTTCCAGGCTGTTCACGTTATCGAGTACACAAATTCAAAATATTTAAATTTATATTTTAATAAGTAATATTGCTAAACACCATTTTAGATTTTTAAAATGTGATATATCGTCGTGCGGGAGTTTAAGTGCTCTATGCGCCAAAAACACATTTTGGGAAAATCGATCTTCAAGTTTTAGCTTAATTTAAAACGAAAAACTATACGATAGAATTTTGAGATTTTTACACCATATATTTGTTTTAAAGAGATGATTCTGACGAAATGTTCTTTATTTCTCGACAGTATTTATAACGGGATATTTTCTAAAGGTATTTAAAATCCTGTTTGCTCTAAACGCCACCTTAATAAAATTTCGATGCAAATACGTACACGTAGAGCAAAATGACATTAACAAAGAAATAAAACACAACTAAAATTTTGTAAAAAATATAATATATTAATTTGATAAAAATCAAAACTATTCACAAAGTCGATAAAAATTATATTAAAATTATTATAACAAAACTAACAAAAGTATTAAATTGACATTAAGTTATCTGGTTCAGATAGTAATTTATTTCTATTTGAGATCTAAAATTGAATAACAACTTTAGATCGGAAATTTTTCAGTTAGAACTTTTTCTTTCTTTTTAACAATACTTAACTCTATTTTATATACATATATTTTAGTTGGATGTTCTTTCACCAGAGTATTTAGTGTTTTATATACACATCTACTTATTTCGTCACCTCCATGGTCGTTATTAAATATGCCCCAAACGCAAAAATAAGTAAATTTTACTTTATTGGAAAAAATAACTGTATGTATGGTCATGTTATAAAACTTGATTTTTCGCTTCTAACAAAATGAAGATGCAAAACCTTTAGGAAAGTTACAAGTACTTTGCAAATCAAAACATACAACAACTGTAAAAGGGTCTTGATTCTGGCGATCTATATCACGCTCCACTTTAAGACCATTCGTCTCATTTTTATGAATATAACGAAGTACTTACCCAGCGGCCAAAGTTTCGCTTACAGAAGCGATGATCCGATGCACACTTGTAAGTCAGTAGTGCACACCATCTCATATACGAACCTAGTATACTTTTTCATATACATTGCCGCATTTGTAGAGTGAACGCCTACCACCTGCACACAAAGTAAGCGAGGTAGTGAGGTGTTCATCCAACAAAAGCTCATTACTTCCTAACATACATTGTAAGTCATCAGTAGACAGTTCGAATACAATCTCGCATACTTTGTAAGTCGGAGGTAGGCAGCTCGGATACAATCTCGCATACATTGTAAGCCGGCAGTAGGCAGCTCGTACGTACTGCGCATTTCAATTTTTTGGGAATATTTCATTAAATAAATTTGTTGTGTTTTTTGTTCACTGCATTCTTTTTTTTCATTAAATGTTTTATCTTTCTTGTACATTTTTTATACGGTTTTCTTACCTCTAGCACTGATTTTGTTAATTAAATTTTTGCAACGTGCTCTGATAAAGACGGCGAACGTTTGAATTACATCGAATAAATAAAATACATTCATATAAATGTGATACAAAAGATGAACGTAATTCATTTTTGGGAACTCCATATACTATTGCCATACACTTTGTAAGTTACCATTCATTGATTACAAAGTGTGGCACACATCATCGAAGAGAAGTAATGTGGTAGGCAATGTTCGCCGCTGGGTAATATATAATTTTTTAAACTCTGTTTATGTTACTCTTTCCCTCTCTTAATGAGATAGAGAGAGTAGACTTTACAATAGGGATTCCCAAAGAGAATAACATAGTTACGCTCTTAGTGCAAATAAATTTGCACTGGGAGAAAAAGTACGCAATTCAAAAAAATATTTTTACTTACAGTTTAATTAAAATTGAAGTAAAAGTAAAGAATAAATATACGAATTTATGTTTTTAGTATTTTTAATAAAATTTTATATCACAAAAAGTAAAAAATACGGAAAATATAGAGAAAAAACAAGGAATAAATTCATACACCTGTACGCATATTCATTCGTCGCTGTCTCATTGACGACTAAACTAATGAGCGTAAGATTGTGTTTGCTTTTGTTTACCACTTTAATACAATGGATGGGCATCGCTATTTTACAACAGTATTCCATTTGGAAAGAATAAACTATTACAAATTCTTTATAAGAGAAAAACATTTTGAAAAATAGTTATATTCAGCAATAATAACACATAGAGCAAAATGGGAAGTCAAAAATCAATTTCAACGTTTTACTTAGAGCAAAATAGCGCAAAAAATTCTGGTTTGAAGGATATAGAACATACCAGACACTATTTATCTCAGATACTGCAAGAGATAGCCAAAACCAGATTGCAGATTTGAAAAATTTGGGGTCGAAAACCTAAAGTGGCATCATTAACTCGAAATGTATAAAATGGCGGATAGAGCACTTAAACTCCCGCACGACGATAAAATAAATATAAAAATAAAAAATATTCTTATTACAAGTTTTACAAAACAATGATCACACACAAAAAAGTAAATTAATAGAAAAAGTCTAAAATATTCACATGTATTGCCCACTTGAGTTGCCGCACTAGAACACAATAAATATTGGCGCATATGTACCATTTTTATTACCGCAGGATTGCATTTCAAGTAGTCACATGGTTGCATCACGGTTGCATTTGCTTGGTAAAAAGAAGACAAATATTATTCACGATTGCCACATGAACTAATTAAATGTACAATGTATGCGAAAATTGGTTCATAGTGGCAATCATGCGATCTTACCTTTATGCACATTAATCAAGATGATTAGTTCATGTTCATTGTATGTCAAAAATATTATGTAAGAAAAAACTTAACAATATAGCGCGAAAAGTGACAAACGTATAGGTTACTGTTTACATTTATTTGCAACTGAGTATTTTTTTTTTTATTAAAAATAATAAGAAATTATAAAAACTGCAAATGCATACATTTTGTTGTTGCATGAAAAAAAAAACAAAGTATTTTGCTCACATTTGCGCAGTTTGCAATAACCATTGTGAATACCCTTAATATTTATATATGATTGTTTAAGGTTTTTACAATTATTCCAATTATGTAATATCAATACTCAAAATATTTTTAATTGCCTACAATAATTCATTTTTACAATAAACGATAATACAAAAGAGCAAATTAATCTGAAGTTGATTTAATATACAAAATTATATAAGAGTTGTGGTGTGTTCTTATTCTGGTATTGCATGCAATAAAAACACCTGGACATGTGCTTAAAATAAGTATTTCTTCCGCAGCAGTTTAAGCGTTTATTTAGCTCAAGCATATTAAAAAAACAAAAATGAATTCAAGAATAAAATTTTTATTAATATTTTGTTTCATATTAAATTTTTTTACACCAGTACATTGTCAAGCTGGTGCGTACTTGCTTTATGCCGCAGTTGTCAGCATATAAATTATATAAAAAATCCCACTTTAATTCTTGTAATCTACATTATTATTGGATATTTTGTTGTTGTATTACAAGCTCAATGTCCTGTTAATAAATTATACTACAATACTATAAACCTTTCGCCCTTGTATAATGTTAATTGTCAGAACTTGCTACGTCGCTGTCCTTTGACATATGAACGACTAGTGGCTGGTTGTTATTGCAAACCGAACTATGCGCGTAATCTACAACAAAGATGAATGACCCAACAAGAATGCGGAGGAGATTTTTGTTTTAATTAAAAAAAAAAAATCATTAATTTAAACTATTGCTTTAAAATTTAATTATCTTTTTGTTTGCATATTTTAAGCACGAGTTTGCAGACTGAATGAAACCCCAATTGCTCCTTTATTAACGGGATGTGAAAAAATTTGTCCAACTTCTGCAACCGGCTTACGCATCTCGATTTGTTATCGCATCCAAGAAAGACGTTGTGTTTGTGCCATTCAATTTTGCCGCAATCGACGCGGTCAGTGTGTCAAAATTATTTGAAATGCATGAAGATTATGATTAATAAAGTTGTATTTACAATAAAATAAAAGTTTAACAATATTTAAGTTTAACATTTACTGTTTGTAATATTATGCGTTTAGTTAAAATTACTGTAAGAAAATTATTTTTTGTCTTACAACCAGGGCTGCCAGAAAAAATATGGAAGAAATCGTCAATAGCCCGATAATTTTTAAAAATATCGTCATTTTAGTTTTGAAATATCGCCTGTTCGACGATATCGAATGAAAATGTATGCGAAAGAAAGCTAGTCACTCACATTCGAATAAATTTGGGTTCGTCTATGTCACTGTTGTTCGTTCGCATGAACTTATGTATTTTTATTGAATTTTGACACATCGTTCGCATAGAATAAAGTTAGAAAAAACCCAAATCAACTTTCTTTCGCCTAGAGTGCGAATGAACTTATCCTTTCGACATCGACGAACTGGCTGTTAAATTCAAATTTATCTGCCTGCGCTTAAAAGCAATTTGTACTTAAAACTTTTTTATATAAATATACGCCACGTAAGCTACAAAAGAGTTTTTGAATAGTTTAGTATGATAAAATAACCGTTTAGTTTATACGAGTATGCTGGGGGCACACAAACCATAGACTTGCCTTGAAATTTTGTAAAAAAAAAACCGTAATATCTTTGAGAGCTTATTATACAAATTTTCCAGACGTGTCTGCCTTCTGTGTTGTGTAAACATCATATTACTTCCCAATTTTCTTTGACTGGAACTATTTGTACTTTAAATTCTAAACTAAATCTGTTGACAATGGTCTGTATTCATAATCAGTCATTAATTTCTACTCTTACTAAAGTTTCGGCCGTATTCATAAAAAATATTGTATGTTTATTAAACACTTATTTGACATATTTTATATATAGAAATAATAGTTTAATAATGAATAAGGCCATATATCTTTAAGGAAAAAGCTGTTGATAAGTTTTTAGTATTCATAGTTGAAAAAAAGTATACTTTGAGTTGAACTGGCTTTAAATGGGTGTTAACTTTTATTTGTTGAATGTTTGTTTACTCATAATTCCTAATCAAACATTGGATAGTGGCAACCTTGAACAGCTGTTTTTCTTTTGTTTATATTTCTTTAAGAATACGAGTATAGTAAAAACTTATGTTTATTTTTTAATATATAAAAGTGGATTTGCGAACGAAATTGTGGAAAATGGTGTAGAAATAGTAAGTTTGAAGTATATACACACAATTTCAGGGAAAAAAAGCCAAGACACAGGGAGGCAAATTGGAGTGCTACTGTGTTGTTAGATGAGTTAAACACAGGTATAAGTGGCTGAGTTAGAGTCGACGCTTAGAAAAGTTGACTTTAGTGTAAAGTATACTTTATTTTTAACTATAAATACAACCCAATTTCTTTACAATTTTTTTTGCAAACGAGAATTTTATCACGTGGTGTGCAGTTTGATTTTTCCTTAAAATAATTTTGGTCAATTCTGGTCATCGGTGAGCCAAAAGAATCCAAGAGTATTCACTAAAATGTGAAAATAAACAACTTTTTCATTAAGATGCAAAAAAGATTTCCAGCAAAGCAATATTATATCATACTGCTGTATAAAATGCGTTTCAGCGCAAACACTTAAATTTCTGCATGTAATTTTGTCAAACTTGTTTCTTTTTATGGTTGATGATACTCGATTTTATTTTAAAGTGGCCTTTCATTACTTTCTTCTAACTAAACCATATACACATATGTTTACATACTTATACACATACATTCATATGTATGCATCCAGTTGTGTTGAGATTGTGCGTTTTACTCCTTGAATATTTTTTATTTCCCATCTGAAATAAAAACCGAAAGGAAACAGTAAAATATTTTTTTGGCACGCAATTTGTTATTGCCGTTTACACACTTAAAATTACCCAGAGAGTATTTAGTTAAATTTCATGATTTTTGAACAATATATAATCAGTTTTTTCGAGTCCACCTCAGCCTTGTTTGCTTAGTTTTCGAATTTAATAATAATACTGTTTTTAAATTTTTAATCGGATCCCAGTTTTATAAGTATGTAAAGAGTGTTTTTTACAGGCCAGAGATCACCAAAAATCATGTTTTTGCATGATTAACTCACACTCTAAAATTTGTAATAAACAAAAAATAAAGCAACAACATTGAACGCTGAGTAAAATCAACTCATTTTCAACATAAATTAAGCAACAAAGTTCAATGCTGAGCAGTGATGCTAACTGTATGGCTTTGTACCATGAATGATAGAATACATGATTACGACAACTATCACATAAAACTGCATTATATTGTTCATGTTTTTTTTTTATCTGGGACCAGTACACAGGGAATGACCCCTACATATGCAGCGCATTGTACTGGAACTAGGAAAATAGATTATGATGAGGAGGAAAGAGGGAGCAGTGTTGGTGGAGGTTTAACAATAACAACACGAAAGACTAAAACAAACTCTACTGCAGTAGTTAAAATGTTGGAACTAAATTAGTTAAAATTGATCAGTGCCTTCGATACAGATAAGCAAAATTTAGTCCAACACCTTCCACACTACAAGGCAATGAAACATTGATTAAACACAGTCCTAGGTGATTTTTAAGTACATACTCTTACATAGACTAAACTACGTCACCTAACGGAGATCATAGGCATGACGTAGTCCCTAGTTTTATCATTCTTGGTTTTGCACGGAAATTTGAACCTTCAAACATTAGCACAGTAATTTTATAATTTTTAAGGTAATTTTCAAAACAGATTTTTTTGGTTTCAATTTTGTTTCTTCTAAAATCGTAGTTGCTTTGTTATAAAAAACGATTAATAGAACAGATCTGATTAAATAACCAGCACCTTCAAAATCATGTCAACGTACGTAAATAACAATTATTTTCAATTTTTTTCACAAAGTAGTAAATATATGGTAAATATATGGAGGAATCGGACCCTTTTGGTGTTCTTGGAATTAAAATACAGTGTTTAGTCCAGAACACCACACTGAATATTCATTCCAAGAACATCAACAACATTTGATTCCTCAATATCTTTACTATACAGATGAAGCAGCATTTGGAGTCATGAGTTTCCACTCGTATGTTAATAGATAGCACTAAGTCTTAAGAGCGTTGAAGTCGGCCCTGTTAATACCACACCATTCGGATATTAAAATAAGATTATTATTCATTAAGACATTCATATTTTGTCTCATGATACCGATCTATAATTGACTGGGCCTATAACTAAATGAATACGAATGTCAAATGCTGCTTTCATAACTGAAAGAGTAGATAGCGTTAGAAGCTGAAATTGTTTCTACCTAATTTAGCATATACTACTTTGTGGTGTATATATGTATATATAGATAAATGCCAGCTTTTTTGAGCACATTTTTCATAAAAATTTCACACATTTCATGCGGTCTTCAATTTCATCACGAATATTTTGTTTGAGTTGCTCAAGTGTTTCTGGTTTGTTTGCATAAACCTTGCTTTTCCGATATTCCGACAAAAAGAAGTCCGGAGCAGCCAAATCAGACGATCGTGAAGGCCCATCAACATCAGCATTTCTTGAAATAACTTGTTGGAAAAAGAGATCAGCTGAACATGCATGAACAATTCGACAGTCTATTTTTGCTCGCAACATTTTACTCATAAACGAGATATATTATATTCTTTCCCAACACAGTCCTCCAAATGTTCACTGGGTAACATTAAAGTATATGTATGTGTAATAAATGTTGTGCTTCTATCTCTTTGCCTTAGGATTTTAAAGTGTATATTTATTGGCATATATTTTCGTAGAAGAATAAATAAAATCTATTATTTGCGCTGTTAAAGTCAAGGTTTTTGTTCAAATTCATTTTGTTTAGGTTGGAAGAATTTCATTATAAATATAAACAATAAATACAGAAATTTTAAGATTTAAATAAAAATCCTATGATACGGTTTTCAGATTTGCATCTTAATGGAGATTACCGCAATAAATGTCTTTGTTGAACTCAATATTCCATACAAAAATTTAATTAAGTTATATTAGAATATTAAGTAAGAAATTGTTGTAAATACAGAGTAGAATTGGAAATGCAACTCTGTTGCAGGCGTATTTAGTAAGCAATATTTTCTGCAATGACAATTAACAAAAAATTAAATTAAATACAAAATTAAGGCTTTTTTTTTATTTTAGTTTAGTACGGTAAGTATGGAATTTCTTAAGTCAAATATGGTGCGTTTAATTCAAGCACCATACACTTAATTTTAGGCATATTTAAACTGGAATCCGTACTTGAAATAAGCGGAAAATGGGCTTGATTAGAGAAGAACTGAGATTGAACCTAGCTTAAAATACGATTGATTCCAGAATTTTAGAGTTGATTCAATTCCGAATCCATACATCAACCCAGCGTTACCCTTTTGATACTGTAGTGCCAATTTGACCTTGTTTTGATGTCTATGAGACATGTTGTTTATGATACTTTCATTTAAAATATCCTTCTGGCCCTTTCTTCAAACACGGAACTTATTGTTGAGAACAACCGAGCAGCTCTTGTATTTATAAACAACCAGATCTCTTTAATATTTAAGTAAGGTTGTATATCAAACTGCTCTTTTTGGTATCTCTCTCGATTTTTCTTTTATCTTGTCAATCGTGGCAAAACGCTCTCTTTTCATCGATGTCTTCAGTTTTGGGAAGAAGAAAAATTCAGCGGCGGCCAAGTCCATTGATATGGTGGTTGATGCATGATAATGGTTTAGTTTTTGACCAAAAACTCACGCACAAGCTTCGATGTGTGAGCTGGTGCGTTCCCACGATGGAAAATCCATGATTGTTTTAATATAAAAATACAGGATACCTTCCCTTCCAAACTTTGTTTGCTTGTAAATTATTAAATGAAAAAGAATGGATTTTATATTGATAAATGTTTTATTTACAGCCAGTTCGCTGATGTCGAAAGGATAAGTTTATTCGCATTCTAGGCGAAAGAAAATCGATTTGGGTTTTTCTAACTTTATTCTATGTGAACGATGTGTCAAAATTCAATTAAAATACATAAGTTCATGCGAACGAATAATAGTGATATATACAAACCCAAATTGATTCGAATGTGAGTGACTAGCTTTTTTTCGCATACATTTTGATTCGGTATCGCCGAACAGGCTGTTAATGTCAGCAATTATATATGGAATACAACATCAGCTAGATGGCCGACTTAGATAGTCTATACATGCGATCCCATTTGTCATTACATTCTCACACATTTTATGCTGTATTTCATTAAGTTCATCAGGAATATTTTGTTTGATTTGCTCAAGTGTGGTTTATTTGCATAAAGCCTGCTTTTCAGAAATCCCCACAAAATCAATTCCAGAGCATTCAAACCGGGCGACCGTGGACGACAAGCAATAACAGCCAGTTATATATTTTTTTGTCGTTCTTCACTGCACACACACAAAAGCAAAGCAACAACACTTTCGCATGTTTTGCTGGTAAACATTGACGACAGCGATATCAGTGTGAATCTTGTTTTTGTAAATGTTTTGATTTTTGCAACAAAAAATATTAAATAAAAATAGTTTTTCCTTAAGTGTATTGGTGTTTACTCTTCCATATAGAACTTGTGGGCGCCACTGATTTAAAGGTACGAATACTTCGTGGATAAATTCACACTGAAAATACGCTATGCGCAATGTCTCATGTTTTTGTGCTGCACTGTACTTAAATGTGTAAGGGCTAAATGCAAATGTGTGAACATTAAAGAAACATTAATTATATTCCATTAATAAAAAACTCCAAAATTTAATGTTGAATCGAATAAGTTGTTTCTTGGCTGAATGTTATGAGTTCTGCCGCATTATATTGGAAAGCGTCATGCTGTGTATGAAAAATATCTGCGTCGTCGACTTTAATGAAAAATACTTAAGCGTATTTTGCGCTGGGTTTTTTTGCATAAAAATCATTGAAGCAATTTCATTATGCGTTATTTTAATTTAAAAAGAAAAAATTATTTATGAGTATTGTTAACAAACAAAAAATTCATTATTAAATCTCTTGCCAAAAATTTAACTAGTATACAATACATTAGGAAGGTTTTGCTATTTATTTCTAACTAATCTTGGTATTGCAGCAAAGGACTTAATACTAAAAAATGGAAAAAATATACAAAATTTAAATGGCGCTGAAAAAGGTAAACAAAACTTGATAGAGGAAGTGCCGCCATATTAACCGAATTCGCCTGAATTCGCCGATGCATCCACCTAATAATGAATTCGCCTTGTCATTTTACGAGATGGTGAAAAAGTGTTTACAGTGATGACAGCTATAGTGTAATTTGATCATATTTATATATCAATTAATTTTCTTTTATTTTTCTCTTCAAAGCATAATTTTTTATGATATTTAATGAAGTAAAATATGTAAGTAGGAAATTAATTCCTAAATAAGCATTAAGAGTTCTTCTTAATATGGTAATAATTGTTTCACACAACATTTTTTGGGAGCGTATATAATGTGAGAAAGGGGATTTAGGTGTAAATACGTTTGCAAATACAGTATTCCCTTTTCTTCATTCATTGACTTTTGTTTTTATAGCGTTTTTATAACATTTATGAGTATTAGGGGCATCCCCTCAAAACAAAACGTGTTTGTATTCTTAATTTCGTCCACCATAAGTGTCTTATTATAGTTTTGGCCACGGTAAATGTGTTAGAGTTGAAACTTTCATATATAATTTTTGTTATATTTCTATTGTTTTAATATATGGTAACTTGTAATACTAGTCTTTTTGAATAAATCTTTCTTATTTGCACTAATTAGGTTATATCTTTTTAAGTTTTTTCCTTTTTAAATTTAAAAGGATTTTTTTTATTATAATATCAATTGCTGTGATCAATAAGTTTTGATCAAAGAAGACTAGTACATGCATTAATTTATCATAAACTTCAGCTGGGGGATAACTAACTGTTTCGCAACCGCCGCACTACTCATCAGCACCCAATAGGTTTTGAAGTCAGGATAATAACACTTGAACCACTTGCCACCATGCTCTTGAATTATTCTTTATCTTTAATATATCATATTAATCACGTATGCAAAAAGAGCAATAACAAAATGCTTGATCTTTATTTGTTTCATATTATATTGTTCCCTAAAGGCCTTATTACACTATCATACACGATCGTGCGATTTACTAAATAAAGCATGTGTGCTGAAAAAGTACTAAAAATGCAACCGTGCAACAGAGTTTTTGACAAACGTGTGATTTGAAAAATTTTATGAAACTTTTCAAAACATTATATTGTCTGTGCGATCAGTGTGGTATATATTGTGAAAAATATAAGAATATTGTTTGTTCCTCAAGAAAAAAATTTAAGTTATGTAAAATTATTATGTTAATAAAAATTTTTAGTTGTTTTATTGTGTAAATAAATTATTTCAATCATACTTGTATAATAGTGTGGCCCACAACGCCATTTTGAAGCGATTTTTTCAAGTCACAGTTTCCTGTGAATGAATCGTACGATCGTGTAGGATAGTGAATCAGGGCCTTAACACAATATTACTTAAAGCATTCATATTACTATTAATTTTAATTTATAGAATTTTTGTTGAACTTTTTATAATGGTTTTTTAAATTAGATTTTTGGTTTTTGTACGTTTGTACATCGAGGTTTTAGTTCAAGTTTTTTCTTCCTTAAGTTTTTCTTAAGAAGGATTTTTTACAATACAAATTTGCTGTGATCAATAATTTTTGATTGAAAAAGGCAAGAAAAATAATAATCAAATCTTTAGTTGGGGTAGAAGTAGCTGTTTCGTAGTTGCTACACTACTCATCAGCGCCTATTCGGATTTGAACTCGGGTCATGACGGTTGGTTTTGGTCGAAAAATCAATAATTCGTTTACAACAGCACCAGCCTCGCCGGCCTAGTCTGATGATGGACTTACTCCACGGCGTGCATTATTCACGATACACCTGTAGCTTAGTTTGGTGTATTCCAAGGTGAAAACTACTGCACTTTAATAATAGGTGTGTTCCACGAGATCTCGGACTAGTTCGGGCTATTGAGAGTAAAAAGCAAATTACTCTCTAAATTTGCAAATTTTATCGAAAACTGCTAAAATGCAAAAAACCACAATTGTACATCTTGCAATACTAGCGCTGCTTACTTTTTAGATTAAAGTATAATCTGTCAAAAATAAAATACATGTGTTTAAATGCACACGATTATTTTAACGACATCACATCAGCACGACTTCACAATAGCATTTGCTGCTGCTGTCAACTTAGATTAATTTCTATTTTCGTAAGCAGCAAAAAGTGAATGAAGTGCTGCCACTATAAAAATAAATTGGCAGCAATAAGAACTAAAATTTGTTTGAAATATTTAATAGAAATAAACATCACATAAATAAAATAAACAAATAAATTGATTAGTTTTTACAGTTTTACGTGATATTTTTACGTTTTCAGTCGGTAATTTTAATTTTATTCATGTAAAATATATATGTGGCACCTCTAAAATTTGCATTGCTTAAATACACATAGTGCTGCTGCTGTCTTGAAAATAATTATGTTGCTGACGAGACGGCAGCATTTGAAGCTAACTGCATTTGTAGCCGTGAAGTTGTGAAGTCTGCTGTCGTCTAAGTGTTTAGAGCTTAAGATCATATAAACAAAATATTTGCATTATTGGTAACAGCTGTAAAAATAAAAGCATTCTAAAATGTTCAATTGATTTTTAAAGCATATATTTATAAAATGAAAAGCCAAATAGCAATAGCATGTTCTTTTTGCAACTCCACAACGTTATTTTTTGTTTAGGCAACCTTCCATTTTGCTTTTAGCTAACTCCTAAGCAAAAACTTTTTTCAAATTTGCAAATTTTCTGATTACATTTGCAGTTTCATATATATGTAGACATAAAACAGCTGATTATTCAACTCTAGTCTGAACTTACCCAAAGAAAAAGTTCGGAAATAAAAAAGTAATCTCTCAATTGAACACAAATTATTACGTGGAACGCTTTTGAACTAGTTCGGACTGTTTCGCTATTCACACCTAATATTTACCTATCTTACGAAACTTGGTTTGGTGGTTTTTAGTATTTTATAAAATATATTCATACTATAATTATAAACTATACTATAAACTGTATAATTTCATAAACCACATGATTTTTGTGTATAGTAAGCACTCCTTCCTGGCTTAGTCAAACAGTTTTATATGCTGCGACTTGGAATCTGAAAACTTAGTTTTAAAAAGGGTCACCTTAATGTAGTCGTACATTGTACTAGCACAACATAATAAATGAAAGTACATACTTTCATTAAGCAGAATAAAATCTTTTCGCATGAGTCTGAGAAGTACTTGTTAGTGAACGCAGGTCTTATTGTATAAACATCAAGAGGGGGGGTCTTGCAAGTTCTTGTAAGTATGTTCGTGTAAATGGGGCTTTGATCAAAACACATAAAAAGAAGTCACCTTGAGCTTTTAAATAATTTATTTATTTTTAAGTCCTTCGCTTTTGTCACCCTGTTAAGAAAAGAAAATCTAGTCGCTTGCTGCTGGCATCACTTCTGTAGTTGAGGGTTGGTTGCATGATTGTTGTAATGACATCTCAACTTGCGACGGCGAGAATGTTATTGACTAAATTCAGTAGGGATTATGGGATTTCTTTTACAGAGACGGAAAAAAAAACTACAAATCTACTTGATAAATGTAAATTAATGAATTTGTTTTCCTATTCACAAAATTTTCTAGCAGCACATTAATAATTATGTTCTCTTCTTTTCAAAACAAGAAGAACTAGTAATTTTTATTTTCTGCTATTTAAAGTTAAACGAAAATAAATTTTTATTTTTTTTATTTAATTAATTCTTAAGGCTTTGTTTAGTTTTAAATACTGGTTCATTATACGAGTATTGAAGTAAGGAAAACTAAAATTTATAATTGAAATAAACCACTGAGGTTTGAGAAATTAACTTCTGTTCAGTACTTTAAAGAAAACTGACAAGCATAGTTAAAGAAGAATGTCATAAATCTTTGATGTTATATAGATTTTGCATTCATTGTGTGGTGGAACAAAAGGAATTTTGCCCGAAGAAGTGCTTGACTACGTCAGGCATAAATATTTATGGTTACATTTAAATACTGAAACTTCTACCATATTCAGACGAGGATGTGTTTCATTCACACTGGATTTCTTACAGCTGACCCAGTAGTTAAATTTCAAACGGACAAAAAATTTATAAAAGCTAAATATTCTGCATGTCGTGCGCCTTAAAATATATATATATATATATATATATATATATATATATATATATATATATATATATATATATATATATATATATATATATATATATATATATATATATATATATATATATATATATATATATATATATATATATATATATATATATATATATATATATATATATATATATATATATATATATATATATATATGTATTTTTTTTAGTCGTAAATTAAGGTAATTTTTAAGTTTTGTCGAAATTGGTTCGATGGTTTTGGGGATTAATTGTAGCATCCACTTGATTCTGGTATCAAAAAAGTACCTTCACTTTGATATACTTATGTACTCATATATTTATTTTTGCTTTTGGTTTCACCAAAGTGGATTGCAGATCTCAGGTTAAGAATAAACTATTACCCCAGTAGTGCAATTCAAATAACTATTTTAAGAAATTAACACTAATCTTGGCGTTTTCGCGATTCTGTAACAGTTTTTAACACTATTTGCCTTTGTTTTAAAACAGCTGTTTTTATAGCCTGACTGATTAGACGAAATTTGATGGTGCTGTAACGAAAATTGTCGGTGGGGGAGAGAGTGTAGTACACGACTCTCTGTACTAGCCATTGGAGACATTTTTTCTTTCTCTTTTTAACTTTTCGGATTTTTTATGTTATTGCTTCATATCATTATTCTCATAGCAACATCAACTTCATATAAACACACTAGCTGTGCATAAAAAACACAACAGCAACAAAGAAAGAAAAGAGAAACAAAAAGTTTCTGGCTGTCTATTAATTTCTTAACCTATCGTTTAGACAGGAAAGTAATTTCATGATAGTTGCAACACACTCACACTTTTTTACTAACACACTCTCATTTTGCTTACTTTCCACTCAGCTTTCATCAAAAATTTCATGAAACAAATTTTTTGACGTTTTCTGAAAGTAAAATGACAAATTGCTAAACATTGTTGCCACATACAAAGAATTATACAAAGTTGCAGTATTGTAGTGAAATAATAATTATAAAATTAACTTCTTTTGCAAGTCTATGAAAATAATTATGATCATTTGTCATTGTATTGTATATTTAATACATAAAGAAAACAATTAAAGTTTTTTTTATAAAAATAACATCATAGAAAAGTTTTTTTTTTTAACTATTGCCCCATAAATTTGTATATGTAATAAGTTCGGCAACTCTGATTAGTAAGCAAACAAAATAAGAGTGGAGAGAAGTAGAGGCAAATTTTGCAACTCTTCGCCTCGGCGACATTTGTAAAATGAACTTTCACTTTCCTGTGTAGACGAACAAGAAATTTTCATGAAAGTCGCCTATTTCATTGAAATTTTTATTTGTAATACATATACAAAAATTTCATGAAAGTACTTTCTTGTGTAATGGCAGCGTAAATGTGAAAGGTTTAGGCAAGACCAAGGCGACTTTATACAGGTGAATGCAAGCGGAAAGGCGAATTCAGTACTATGTATTTTGTTATAGCCTATTTACACCAAAGCGAAATCTGCTCATTCGAGATTTCAAGCCAAATCTAGTAGATTTTGCGGAGATTTCCCATACAAAATGAAATCTACTTTACGAGTAGATTTCGGCGAAATCTCCTGAAATCTACTCAGTACCAAGTGATGCAACCGTGATTTTGTTCTAAAAGTACCTAAAAATACTACGCTACAACAAAAATTGCACTATAATGTGGTGTATGCATACAAAAATACACACTTTAATGCTGGTGTATTCAGTCTCTGATGATATTGTATTGTCAAACCCGCATGCATAAATTATTTTTGAGCAAATGAAATCTTGCTAGATGTCAAAAAACGGTGGTGTAAACGATGTAGATTTCGTTGTAGATTTCAATTCAAATCTACTAGATTTTGAGTTGGTGTAAATGCGCTATTATTGTAAAAAATATCGTGAATGTCATAATCTAAATTCGCCTAAGATTGCTCAGCAGAGAAAAAGTTTTATATAAACGTTAAATATAAGCTTTTATAATTGTTTGTAATTAAAATCACAGATTATAATAGTTTTTCACTTTTAAATTCACACAAATTTCTTGAAATTGCACTAAATCATGCAAAAAAACCTTCAGATTAAAATGGCGCGAAAAAGTTTGTAAACAAAAGAAACAAAATTTGACAGTCTCATTGGAAAAAACGCGAGAAACAAAAAATAATCACCTGTGCTGTTAAGTTCACCTGGTAATGAATTCGCCTTGGGCAAGACCAAAAGAGAAATGGAAAAATGTCTGCCCATAGTCTGTCTAAATGTAAAAGCAAACTTAGCGTTAACTAGACAGCAATTATTTTTACGGTGTTTATTTGGCATACGGGTTGTCGAAAGATCAGCCTACTTTTAGAGCTCCAACAGCCGGTCGGTGTGTTCTCCTTGACGAGAATTCATCTTATTTTAAAAAAAATATTTTAAATAATAAATTTATAATTAGTTTTACTTACCTTAAACCTGCAATTCTTTGCATATTCGTTTGTTTTTGTTTGTTCCTCTTTGAGGCTTTTTTAATGTTTAAGAAAGCTGCCACATTATTTCAAATATTTTTAACATACATGTTATAAATAAGTTAGTGAATCACATAAGCGTTAAGACCCATTTAGCCGACCGTAGAAACTGTAACTGTAACGTAAATGTAACGGAAATGTAAATGTAGTAGCACTTATAGAACACGTAAAACCGTATCATGTGTTTTTGACATAAACAAAAAACACGAGAGCGTGTGAAGAAAAAGTGTTCTGTTTTTCATTTTTATGTCATTGAGTGTTAAAGAAAATAAATAATTATTCATTGTCCATATCCTTATATCAAATAAATAACAAAAATAAAATAAAATCAATACAGCTGTTAATAGCAGTGATGAAAGTTCATAATATTCAGTACATATGCAAAAAGTACGAAACTTGCTTAAATGATACCTAAAATTTATCTTATATTATTACATTATGATATACATATATTTGATAAAAAGTTATATTACAATGTGTTATTAATGTATTTTAATTTAAAATTATTAAAATTTTATTATTATTATATTTTTATTACTTCACAGACCTAAATTTAATCCTGTATTGCTTTCTTACATTTATAGCAGCATAACTTTGCATTTTGAACCGATTTTTAAAACTCATTTTATCGTTGGAAGAATTTGCTTGTGGAACTAATTTTTGGAAATCGGGTGAATAAATCTTGTGGTTACATATAACGACGTGACACTTGCAAAAATCGTGTGCAGCATGTAAATTATGTATGTACATTCGTGTCGCGTGCAGAACTCAGAGAAAAAGTCTTAAGTTCATTAAAACATATTATGTGAGTGTACAAATTTAACTACTTTAACAAGGGTTTTGTGCCACTCTGCCATTCACAATAATATATACCATCACTCACAACATTTGCCATGTAAGAATGTAATGAAATTCTATTTTCTACAGGTAGAGACGTTACGGTTACATTTCATTACAGTCGGGTAAGCATTTTCATGGTTGATCGTATACCAAAAACGATCAGCTGTTTCAACCACATTTACATTTCTACATTTACGGTTGGCTAAATGGGCCTTTAGTGTGAACCACATTAGTTCACGCTAAGTTATGCTCTTTTAAAATCGTTAAAATTTAGTGAATTGCACTACAGATGGTCGTCAGAAACTGACATGCGAAGACACACACGGATGCGAGGAAAAATAGCGTACTCACGTTGACTTGATTTAGTTTTCTTTTTCTTATTTATAAAACTATTGTTTTAATAGATTTGTTCGAAAACAATAAAAAGTATGTCTAGATTTTAAGCCGTTTACCACCTCTTGACTGTTTCTTGTGCTCTTTTATGAATTTTTATATAGTCTATGTCCGCCAGAAGGTTTCGTTTTGCATTTTATTCAAAATGTATTTTTTTAATCGGACCAGTGGTTCCGACGAAATAGAAAGAATAATAACGAGTAAACTTATTTCATTAGAGAAAAAATCGGTTGACACATTAAAATAAAAAACTAAACCAATAAAAAATTATAAATAGTTTGTTTTCTATATTTCCCAGCTATCTATATGTCGGCATTTCATAGGAACTACCCTAATCATCAGTAGACTTTGGAAATTTTTGAAAGATATTCTCAAACTAAAAAACTAAAAACTAAATTTATATTTTATATTTTAAATTCAGTTGAAGAGCCAAACTCAGCATTTTCTATTAATACAATTTGAAACCAACTTTAAATAAAAGTGACTATACGAAACGTGCCGAACTTTTATGAGCTTTTAACAATAAAATTTCAATTTTATTCTACAAATCACTTTTGCTTAATTCAACCAAAGAATAAAAAAAAAGTTTAACAATAAACAATGAACGAATACAAATTGTAAAATCTTATCTAAAGCTATAAAGATTGGCGGAAAAAACGGCAAACAAGAAAAATCTGCAAAAATCAGAAACCAAAACATTTGGGCACACCAATCAATAAAACAGGCCACGTCAGCTTTCTAATAAAAAGGGTTTTTATGTTTAAACATAAACTTTTACACAAACGCAATGTAGTGTAAAATAAAAAAAGAAAATATGATCAACGTTGTGGTTCTTGTACTAAAATTTTATGTTCTTTTATATTTAGATTTAATCGTTCAACTTTATCTATAATAAAATGCTTGTGGTTTATTTACATTTAATAAGGAACATTTTTAAGCAAAATCCATTTTATAATCACTAGAATTATATATTAAGTACTAATAAAAAATAAATAAATATATAAACATGTTTCCCAGCCGTTCATATGTCGACATTTCATAGGAGCTACCTTAACAAAGTGAATAAACTCAATTATTTGAAAAATAATGTAATAATAAAGATAGAACGTGTACATCTTTTGTCGTTGGTGAAATATGAATCAAGAACAAAGTTAACTCTTCAATATCGTCGTACCTTTTCTTTCAAATAACCACAAAGAAAGAAGTCAAACGATGTTAAATCACATGATCTTGGCGGCCAATTGACTTCCCCACTACGTGACGTAACACGGCCATTAATTTTGTCGCGCAAAGAGCCATTGTCTCGTTCGCTATGTAGCAAGTGGCATCATCCTGTTGAAACTTATCGTCCACGTTCATATCTTCGGACCATAGAAACTTCGTTATCATCTTACGATAGCGAACACCATTCACAGTGACTGCCTGACCGGACTCATTTTGGAAAAAAATACGGCCCGATGATGCTGTCAATACATAAACCGCAATAAGCACACTCCTTGAAAGTGCATTCGTTTTTCGACAATCTCTCTTGGATTATCACTCGCCCAAATGCGGCAATTCCTTTTTCGAAAACTGATCCTCCATTATTGCCATTTCTTGCCACCATTCTGACCAGTCACGACGCTTTTAATGGTCCAGATGCTTCAGTTCTTGAGTTAATTGCACCTTGTAAATGTGCAAGTCTTTATGCATAACGTTCCTCAACTACGAGCGTGAGAAATGCAATTAATGGGCACAACGAGTTGAGGCGGACGGCTCTTCAGCCACATTATCGCGAACTGCAGCAACATTTTTTGCAGAACGAGCTGTAAAAGCATACACTGGTGTTTTTGCATATCCTACACACCCGGTTTGCTGCCCCCGGGAAACAGGTTTTGCCTTGGCGTACTCCTAACTTGGCCACTCTGTTTTTCAGGATGGGGTCCCTCGTTTGATGTGGTAAACAAAACTCTAGGAAGCCGCATGACTTATTTTGGGTTGGATTTCGAAACCCTCACCAAGGGCATAAATTGGCAGAACGGCGATCAGCATGGCCCCCGGGTAGTTCTGCTTCCGGTTCGACCCGGGCTGATCATGGTTGAGATGCCTAACTTGGCTGAAACGTTCTGGCTGTGGTTGAAACCTAAAACGCAGAAAGGGAGTGTTAGTATCCTTGATAATTGTGTGGTGTGTGGCTTTTTTCGGGGACTAACAATCTCCCGAGGATTTGTTGCCTATACAACAGATACCTGCACTGTAAGGAACCAGTAGTGATGGTTGACAAATGACTGGCTTTAAGGGCTGATGCTCTTAGTGGGCTTCGGCCTACCAAATCTTTAAGCCTTGTCTTCCATTGATTGCTATGAAGTTGCATACAGGAGGGATTAGAAGGCCCGAACTCCACAACAAGAAGTTGCTCATATGACCGCAAACATATGTCAAGAACTACTACCTGTGTGAACCTAATCAGCCATACGGGGGCGCTGGTGAATCGTGAATAATTCACTCATGGAATTGGTCCACCATCAGATTAAGCCGTAAAGGCAGGTGCTGATGTAAATCTTTTTCACATACCCGGTTTCCTCAAAATTGTGCACGATTTTTCCGATTGTACGCACATTTGGACGATTAAATTTATCGAAAAAGTCACAAAGTGCATGATATGCATATTGATTTGAATGCCCATTTTCATAATAAGTCTGAACACCTTTAACGCGTTGTACGATTGTATATTTTATCATGGTTCAAATTGAGTTAATCCGAAATTGAGAAATGTCGAATGAATTGCAGAAAAAGACCTGACATTTAAGTGTCTGGTTCACATTCGACATCGGCGTGCAAACAAGTGACTTTGAGCAAACTATTCTTTAAATTATTAAACTACTATTTGATAAAAGAAAATTACTTTAATAAATCAAATCTTTTCACTATTGAAAACGGTATTATAGAAAAATATTTTGTCTTACAAGAAAAATCAATTGCAACAATTTGGCAAGTAACCACCGCAAAAACACACAAAACTTGACATTTGTGAAAGAAAGAATACAACAAAAATAAACACCGCCAATTGAAAACAAAAGTTAACGACGTTGGCAACACTGTTGCCTAAATATAATTTTAATTTTTTATCATTTTATTCCAACACGCGCCGATCCAATTTCCGTTCCATTTAATGGGAAAACAATTCTGCGTACTCAGCAATTGCACAACTTTGAATTTGATCCACTATTGCACAACTTCCAATTCGATGGGAAAACGATTCTGCACCGTCAGCGTCTACATACCTGCACATGTTGGTGCAACGTGATCGAAGAAAGCAACGAGCCAACAAAGTTGGCTGAGAACAGGCAGTCTTGGCTACGGCGTGGATTGAAATCATTCATTATCGGAAGATTAATTAATTGTATTGTTTGAATAAAGTTCAATTACTAAATTATATTGTTTTTAATAAAGGTGACAAATTTTTGTATAATTAAATTAAAGTTTCGTGTTTGTTTTGTGAGCAGGCGCAGTTGCAGCGCCTTGAATGAATATTTTTTTAACTAAACCGTTTAGGATTCTTTAACTGGCGCCCGAGCAGGGACCCTGACAAAGGTCCTTGGAAAAAGATAACTAAATAATATTCCTGCGACCTCTACGGAGCACTCCAGGATTAACATAAATAAAATTGATAACAACAAAAGTAATTTCTGCTGATATTCTTCAGAAATAAAATAAAGAGTATTAATAAATCCTGCGATCTCTTCGGAGTACTGCAGGATCTATAAAAATAAAAAACTAATAAAAAAGTTAATCCTCCTTCGCTAAACTGGTATTCCTGGTGACTAAAAAGAAAGCAGTCACAGAAGGTTACCAAGGCGAAAGTGAAGTAACCCGTACCCAAGTAGGTGTCCACGAGTATAAAAGTGGATTTCCAAACCGGAAAAATACGGAGCTTCCGCGAGGATAAAAGGATTCTAAACGGTCGCGTCGCGTGCCATAGCCAAGGCTCCTCAAAATAGAAAAAATAATAACAATAAAATAATAAAAAAAAAAAGAGAAAAAAAGAAATTTATAGCATATGTATATGTGAATAAAATTAAAAATAAGGAAAAAGCTATTAATAAGAAAATATATAAAAATTAAATAAAGTATTAAATTGAAAATTGCGAGGAAGAGTTTCCCTCAAGTGCCTTAAAAAGAAAATATATAAAATTGAAAATTACGAGGAAGAATTTCCCTCAAGTGCCATGAGAGCAAAGAAGTTTTAAAAAAATATATATGAAAATTTTTTTTTATAAAAAATAGAACTGAAAATCAAAACAAAAATAAAAAAGAAAATATATAAAATTGAAAATTACGAGGAAGAATTTCCCTCAAGTGCCATGAGAGCAAAGAAGTTTAAAAAAAAAAAAAAAAATATATATGAAAATTTTTTATAAAAAATAGAACTGAAAATCAAAACAAAAGTAAAAAAGAAAATATTATTATTGAATTTGAAATATCCCCCTGAAATCAATCCCTAAAGCAGAATAAGAAAAATTACCTATCGAATATATCCTTTAAAAAAAAAAATTGAGAATAAAAAATAAATCAAGTAGAAATTATTAAAGGCTTTAAAAGAAAAAAGAAGTGAAGTGAAAGTGTGCAACGATCAAGGATCATCTTCATCAACGTGTTCCAGATATCCCAGGTACGTGAAATTTCTTTCCCCCTTGTCAGCTTAAAATAGAAATGGAGGAGTTAAAGTCCACGGTAACGGCTATGACTGGAGCCATAAACCGGTTTATGGAACAGCTCAAGTTGGTAGAAGCAAGAATAGGAGCTGTAGAAGCGAGTCTGAGTAACGATATGCTAGGAAATGTTTTGAATAGGTTAGTGAATCTTGAAAATAGGCAGGGCGCTGCGGCACCCCTAGCTGGCTCAGATGAGGGATCACTTCAACGGCCACGAACCGAGACTGAGTTGAAGGATATCAGTCGGCTTCCCGATGGTGTAAAGGAATTAAGAACGTTTGAGGGAAATCCAACTCAGTATGTTTCTTGGGTTCATTCTGTGGAAACAATACTGAAGGATTTTGAAATTGTCAGGGACAAGCCAATTTATCGTGCGATAATACAGAGCGTCCGCCAGAAAATTATTGGCGCCGCAGACACAGCTCTGGTGTCTTATAATGTATTTGACGGTGATTGGATTGAAATCAAAAGAGTACTTTCCCTTCACTACGCCGATAAACGGGATATCCAAACCCTAGAGCATCAGCTCAACCAACTATCGCAAGGATCCTCAACCATAGGCGACTTTTATTCCACGGTTAATCACCAGCTGTCCCTTATCATCAACAAACTAAAGACTGAATCGTACAGCGAGGAAACGATTAAAGCCCTAGTAGAAACGTACAGAAACAGAGCATTGGACATTTTCATACGAGGTTTGAAACCAGACCTTTCCCGTATGATTATAATACAGCGGCCAGGAACGCTCCCTGAAGCGTATTCCGCTTGCTTAGAATTAGAAAACTTAACTATGCGAAATAATATAGTTCATGCGAAAACCAAGACTCACGATTCGATCTCACCAGAAGCAACTTATCGTCCTGGGCCTTCAAGGCCACCAAAGTCATTTCCCATGCGATCAGGGTGGCAAAATCAAAATTCTCGGCCTAGAAATTGGCAACATAATAGCAATCATTTTAACTTTAGGACAAATGGGTACACTAATTATAATAAGCCAGCTTTACCCCCACGGTACCCAGCCATAAAACATGAGCCTATGGAAGTCGATAGGACAATACAATCCCGTCGGGTAAATTACATCAACAACCCTAGGACGGCGGGGAAAAGGGGTGCATTTGACGAAAACATAATTAATAAACAACCTAAACTTTATCACGTGGAAACGTTTCCTGATGAAGACCACGTAGCTAGGAATGAGTTGGAAGAAGACTCTTGTCAGGAAGAAACTGTAGGTGAGGTAAATTTTATGGGGGAAGGCCATCAAGTTTACCGTATATAGAATACCCTTCTGTTACCGGTGGTACTTTATGTTTTTTGATCGACACGGGCTCCAATAAGAACTTCTGTAGCCCGCGCTTATCTCATGGAAGCATAACTTTAGAAAAACCAATAAAGGTGCGATCGGTGGGAGGAGATGTTAGTATAGATAGAAAAGTAGTTGGACCATTTTTTAAATTTTTAGGGATAAATAAAGTTATTCAATTTTATGTTTTGCCAGCACTAAAAACATTCGATGGAATAATTGGGGACGACACACTTAAAGAACTGGGCGCGCTAGTCGATAGAAAAGAAAATGTTTTAGTTCTGAAAAACTGCTTCAAAATTCCTTTAAAGGAAAAAGTAACAACCGAATCAAATTATATATTAGGGGAGGAGTACGTGCCAGAAATTAAGATAAGAATAGAGAGTCTTATTAATAAGTACCAACCACTTTTTGGGCCACTTGATGGTAGTGAACTTGCATCAACAAACGTTCAGGCTGAAATCAGGACGAGTACGGAAGAACCAATTTATACGAAGAGCTATCCGTACCCAGTCTGTATGAGGGAAGAAGTGGAAAGACAGGTAAAAGAACTGCTCTCGGAGGGAGTGATAAGACCCTCGAAGAGTCCATACAATTCACCCATTTGGGTCGTGCCAAAGAAGCCAAAACCCAACGGTGAAAAACAGTATCGAATGGTAGTGGACTTCAAACGTCTGAATGCAGTAACGATTCCAGATACCTACCCCATTCCGGATATTACGTCAACTTTAGCTAGCTTAGGTAAAGCAAAATATTTTACGACAATAGACCTTACATCAGGTTTCCACCAAATAAGCATGAAACCCAAGGATATCCCAAAAACTGCTTTCTCAACAGCGAATGGCAAATTTGAGTTCTTGAGATTGCCTTTTGGCCTAAAGAATGCGCCGGCAATATTTCAAAGAATGATAGACGATGTCCTTCGCGAGTACATAGGGAAAATTTGCTTTGTGTACATCGACGACATAATTGTGATTGGTGAGAATATAGGAAATCATCTAAAGAACATAGATACAATCTTCGCAAGGCTTCGCGAAGCTAACCTTAAGGTAAATCTCGACAAAACGCATTTTATGAAAACCGAGGTGGAGTTCCTTGGCTACATCGTTGGTTCCGAAGGAATCAAACCTGATCCTGCCAAGGTGAAGGCCATAGAAAAACTGCTACCACCTACAAATTTGAAAGAGCTGAAAAGTTTTCTGGGAATGACCTCCTACTATAGGAGATTTATTCGCGACTACGCAAAGGTGGCAAAACCCCTCACCAATCTTACAAGGGGAGAACATGCCCAAGTAAAAGCCAGCCAGTCTAAAAAAGTACCAATTACCTTAAATGACCAATCTCTAAATTCCTTTCATACACTTAAATCAATGTTGACTACAGCAGAACTCCTGTCTTTCCCAGATTTTGAGAAACCATTTAATTTGACGACAGATGCCTCTAATACTGCCCTAGGTGCCGTTTTATCGCAGGGTGAAATCGGCAAGGACAAACCCATAGCCTATATTTCTCGATCCCTGAACAAAACTGAGGAAAATTACGCCACGAACGAAAAGGAGATGTTGGCTATCGTGTGGGCCCTCGATAATCTCAGAAATTACCTGTACGGTGCAAAGAAAATCAGGATCTATACTGATCACCAACCTTTGACGTTTGCTTTGGGGAATAGGAATTTTAATGCCAAGTTAAAAAGATGGAAGGCACGGATCGAAGAATACAGCCACGAGTTGATTTATAAACCTGGTAAATCAAACCACGTGGCTGATGCCCTTTCAAGGTTGAAAACCTCTTCGAATCATTTGTATCATTCTTCTACCGATACAGCAAGCGAAGGTGCTGTGAGCGGAAACGAAACCCTAACTGCTTCGGAGGGTCGAGAAGACGATGATTTTTCATCAGCGGCAACAGTGCACAGTGCAGAACAAGATGCCTCTGACTTGATACCCCATGTAGAGGTACCCATAAACGTCTTCAAGAATCAGATTATACTAGGAGTCGGAATGGATATGACAGCAACGGAGGAACCACACCGTGGATATATTAGGCATTTTATTTCCTCAAAAGATTGGTCTAAAGAAGAACTTGTAACTTTGCTCAAAGAAAAACTTTGCCCAAATATCCTTAACGGAATAAAAGCACCCGAAGGTCTCCTTGCCGCTATACAAGAAATTTATATTGATCACTTTTCTAGATATAAAATAAGAATTACGCAGAATTTAGTTACAGATATTACTTCGAAGGAACGCCAATTTGAAATAATTGAAACTGAGCATAGAAGAGCACATCGTAATCCTAGAGAAAATGGTGAGCAAATTTTAGAACAATTTTACTTCCCGCACATGCGCGCCAGTATTAGGAAGTACGTCGCCAGCTGCGACGTTTGTAACAAATGTAAATACGACAGGAAACCCCCACGAATACATCGTCAGGAAACCCCTGATCCTAAATATCCATGCGAAATCCTTCACATGGACATCATGGAAATTCAAGGGCAAAAGTTCATTACTTGTATAGACAAGTTCACAAAATTCGCCAAATTCTTTGCTATTAAGGACAGATCGTTGGTAGTGGTAAGGAAAAAATTAATTAAAGTCTTACATTATTTCACGGCCCCAAAGATTCTCGTTACCGACAATGAACGCAGCTTCCTAAGTCCCCTAATAGAAACCTTCATAAAATCATTAGGCATTAAATTATATCTTACGCCAGTTCAAAGGAGTGAGGTGAATGGGCAAGTTGAGAGACTGCACTCAACAATAATTGAAATATTTAGATGTTTAAGAGCTGAGTACCCGAGTCTATCAACAAAAGAATTAATTGAGATCTGTGTGGATAGATATAATAACACTATCCATTCAACAACTAAAAAAAGACCCCGTGATTTGTTTTTCAATAGAAGCGTTGGTGCAAATTATGAAAATCTATTGTTAGAACAAAAGAAGGTTAACACGGACCTCAGGCATTTGCTTAAAAGGAACATGGCAGCTCGCAACGCAAGAATGAATAGGAAAAGGCAGAGCCCAAAAAAATATAGGAAGGGGGATAGAATCTATGTGGCTATTAAAACAATTAAGGGAAAGAACAAAGCGCTATATAGAAAAGAAGTAGTTGAGAAAGATAACAGAGTGACGGTGCTGACAAGGAGTGGAAGGAAAATTCACAAGGAGCACATAAAAAATATAAACGGACAAAGTCCAAAAAAAAATGTAATTTTATAAGCAATTGATCCTTTCTCGTCTCACTCACTTAAACAATACTTCAAAAAAAAAAAAAAAAAAAAAAAAAAAAAAAAAAAAAAAAAAAAAAAAAAAAAAAAAAAAAAAAAAAAAAATAAAACCTTTAAGCTTAAATATTAAATACTAAAATAATTTTTTTTATGTTAACCATTAGTCACCTAAACATTTCATGGTCATGAAATCGCTTCATTCTCACAAACATAATTAACTTAGACTATTTTCAGAAATTACGCTTCTTAACCATGCATCTCAAGTTTATTCTATTCAGCCTATATGCTTTTGTAAGCGGTCTGCAAATTTACCAGTACAAAACATCGCTTGTCTCCTTAAAGATTGGCAATGGATGGATGGTCGATGGGAATTTTAAATTGGTACATGTCATCGACTTGGAACAATACATGAAGGTGGCTGCAAACATATCATCTCTTATTCAAGGGCACATTCCGCCAAGCAAAAACAAAGAATTCATTTTGCACCACATGCTGCGGGTACAAGAACGCCTTAATGAACTGACGAGTGTGAAAAGAAGAGCGGTTAGATCAATCGATTGGATTGGGTCGGCCTGGAAATGGGTTGCCGGAAGTCCTGACGCAACAGACTGGAATAAGGTACTAAGGAGCCAAGAAAGTATCATAGTAAATAACAATGAACAATACAAAATCAACAAGGAACTCCGGCAGAAGGCTAACGAGGTTGTGGGAAAGATCAATGAAGTCATCACCAGACTAAACAATATCACGAGTGGTAAAGACTATGTCTTACTGGAGCAGAATACCATCAATGAGGTCTTTATCCTGAAGGACGAGGTAAATGAAATTGTCCGAGCTTGCCAGTTGGCTAAGAGTGGAATCGTCAACACAAATCTGCTGGACCAATCGGAGATGAATAGGATAATCGATGAGATGGAAACGCTACCTTATAGCAACGCAATAGAGGCATTGGAATACGGAACCCCATCAATTTACACAAATGGGTCATTACTATTATACGTTTTATCAATACCAAAACTTGAAAAAAATTTTTATAACTTGCTTCTCATAAAGGCTACAATTAATGATGGGAAACAAATAGACCTACCTTTCGAAAGGGTGCTTGCTAGTGAAGCCGAGACCTACGGTATCAAGGGTAACTGTCTTATAATAAACAATTCGACAGTCTGCAAAAGGTCATCCGTCATTAAACTAGAAAAAGACGACTGCATTAACATCATACTTAGAGGTGGATCGGCCAGATGTAAATATAGACACAACCGAGAGGAGATTATTGAGCTCCTTAGTGATGATGTTATCTACATAACGAACTATAAGGGTCAGATCGAGTCAAATGGCAAAACCGAGTTTCTCAATGGGACCTATCTTCTACAACTCTCCAACGAGTCGGTTATCATAAAGAACCACACATACTCAAGCAATTCAATTACAAAGGTTCAAGCCCTACCACCTGTTCTAGCAAACATTACACACGATGACCTGTTGCTGGACATCAAATACGTCCATGAAGTAAGCCTCAACAACATAAACCGATTAAACCAGTTGGGAGAAAAATTTAACGGTACCATTGGAGTAAACGTGATGATCATTGCCTCCATGACCTTCTGCATCGGATGGCTTTGGTACCAACAAACAAGAAAACTAAATCTCCCAAAACTACGCGTCCAATCACCACCCATAGACTCCCAGATCTGCGGGACGCAGACATTTAAGGAGGGAGGAGTTAACGACGTTGGCAACACTGTTGCCTAAATATAATTTTAATTTTTTATCATTTTATTCCAACACGCGCCGATCCAATTTCCGTTCCATTTAATGGGAAAACAATTCTGCGTACTCAGCAATTGCACAACTTTGAATTTGATCCACTATTGCACAACTTCCAATTCGATGGGAAAACGATTCTGCACCGTCAGCGTCTACATACCTGCACATGTTGGTGCAACGTGATCGAAGAAAGCAACGAGCCAACAAAGTTGGCTGAGAACAGGCAGTCTTGGCTACGGCGTGGATTGAAATCATTCATTATCGGAAGATTAATTAATTGTATTGTTTGAATAAAGTTCAATTACTAAATTATATTGTTTTTAATAAAGGTGACAAATTTTTGTATAATTAAATTAAAGTTTCGTGTTTGTTTTGTGAGCAGGCGCAGTTGCAGCGCCTTGAATGAATATTTTTTTAACTAAACCGTTTAGGATTCTTTAACTCAAACCATCATGAAGGTTAAACTAACAATTTTCGGAAGAAAAACAAACAGCAAACAATTTACCATAGAAAATAACAACAAAAAAAAAAAAGTTTTATATTGTTTAGATCTTCTTTTGGTCTCAATTTTTTTTATTTTTGTTCTTTCTTCTT
Organism: Thecocarcelia acutangulata; assembly: GCA_914767995.1. Taxonomy (NCBI): domain Eukaryota; kingdom Metazoa; phylum Arthropoda; class Insecta; order Diptera; family Tachinidae; genus Thecocarcelia; species Thecocarcelia acutangulata. The sequence continues at coordinate 95,473,995 of OU612095.1, read as the reverse complement.
TGATAGACAAAGTTGAGAAAAAAATCGAATAGAAATCAAAGATAATAACTCATCAACAATGTCGTCATGAAAACGTGACATCAATTTCAGTGTCAGCGGGTGCTTAAAGTTTGGTATGTGTGTGTGTATGTATATGTTTCTATTGATTAAGATTTTTGTTTTTTTTATTTTTTTTATTTTTATTTACTCACCCCGTTAAACAGTGTAACGACATAGTTTTAAACAGTTTGTTTTTGTTGCCTTGTTTACAGGAAGCGGCAAGACGGCATCACTGTTGGCTGCTGAAAACAAAGTATTTAAAGCCAAAAAAAAAAAAAAGAACAAGAGGAATAAAAAGAATATAAACGTGGTTGCTCAATGTGTGTGTGTGTGTGTGCAACCAACAAACACGAAATCAAAGTACCTATTTCCACTATACACACAGAAAAAAATAGATGAGATTTTTTTTTCAATCAAGTTATGTTATTAATAAAAAACCATCAATTTAATAAAATTTGCATTGACTTAATTAAATTATTATTAATAATGAATTTTTGGAAATATTTCTTAAAAAAATGCAATTAATAAAATGTTTTCCGAATTATTGATTGTTATTCAATAAATAAATTTAAAAGGTTGTCATATAACAGTGAAGAGTTGTTGTTTCTTTAACAATTTTTTTTGTTAAGTATATTTTACATATTAACAACAATTTTTTTCAACTCAATAATTTTTGCTTTTAAGTGAAAAAGCTATTTCTACTTTATAATTTGAATTATCAATCCGGCAAAAAATCTTTTTCACAGGAAATTTGATAAAAATAGTGCAATTTTTTTTTATCAATATGGCATCTATTTTTTTCTGTGCAAGAAAATAAGATTGCAATTTTTCATTTTCTTCTTTGAACTTTCTTTGCCGTTTCCACTGTACAAGTCTTATTGCTTAAACTGAACTGATTTTAGCTTGAATAGTATACATACGAATATGAAAGTAAAACGAATTGCAAGTACATGCAAGTATATACTCGTTTACTGGATGAGGTAAAATACCTCACCTCGTTCTCTAAAAGTTAATCAGTTCAGCAATAAGACTTGCATAGTGGAAACTGGGAAGAACATTTGATATGAAATGACTTTAACATTTGACATCAAACATAATTTTCAAACCTTTTTCAATAGTTTGATTTTAACATTTGAATTTAAATTAAGAACCCTTTGAAAATAAACATTTGATACACAATATTTTATCAATTTGATTTTGAGTCGTAAAACAAATGTATCAGCAATTATTAAAAAACACATCAACATTTTAAATTTATTTCAAAAAAAAAAAAAAAAAAAAAAAAAAAATAATAATAATAATAAGAATTCGGGAAAAGATTAATAGATGTGAACAATATGTAATTAAATGTGAGATTTGTTTTAATAAGTAAAATCGCATCAAACAAAACATAAAAAAGTGAAACAATAAGAAGTAATGATATTGTCTGTTTTGAGCACGATTTAGAGCCAAGAGGAACCAACTATTTTGTCCTTCAAGACTAGGAAAAATAACATAAATAGACAATTTAAATTAAAAATCGCAAATAAATCAAAAGAAATTTTTATAGCAATAATTAGTTTTAATTTATATTCCACATCACAATCCACATTTGAGAATTACATTTGAGACCAAGTTGAGAATAAATGAATTTCTCAATTTAAAAATAAATTTTCTCTTTTTGTTGAGAATACTATGTTTTTCAATTTGAATTCAAATCAATATCAAACAGTTGTCGTTTGAGAAAACGTTTGATTTCAAATCATTCTCAATTTGAATTCAAACCTTAGTGTTTGTTGGGGCTGTATTAAGTTTATTTTACTGTTTTATTCAAAAATCCCTTCCAACAGATACCAAAACGAAGTAGAATTTATTGTGCTCCACAACTGCAGCAATATTGTTTTTAAATAGATAATAAGAGTAATTCAAATTTTAAACGCTTCTAAGCTGTAAAATATTTGATCGAAAGGTTATATTTTCGATAAATCTTTTCAGCAATATTATAGGTAAAAAACAAGTATACGCAAGAGGTCAGGTGACTCACCTTATTTATAATTTACTTGTAAAAATACGAGGGCTGATCAAAAAAATAACCGTTATTTGCAATTTTTTCAAAAAGTATTTATTCATTCATCAATCTATCAACTATCTAATTATTTAAAGGAAACAATTTAAAGTAATCCCCCTCAGATATGCCAGCTTTTTTTTCCAATCCTCGAATCACTTCTGAAATGCGCTTTTTGGTATTGCCAACAGCTCCTGTTTCGATTTTTCTTTCATCTCCTCAATCGTAGCAAAACGCCTTCCTTTCATAGCTGCCTTCAGTTTTGGGAAAAGGAAAAATTCAGCGTGGGCCAAGTTCGGTGAATGCAATGGTTGGGGCATGATAACGGGTTTGTTTTTGACCAAAAACTCACGTACAAGCATCGCAGTGTGAGCTGGTGCGTTATCATGGTCGAAATTCAATGATTGTTTTTTCCACAATTCTCTGCGTTTCTGACGAATTTGCTACGCGCAAACGCGCATAACTTCAAGGTAGCATTCCTTATGGATCGTACGACCTTGTGGTAGGAATTTATGATGCAGCACGCCATTGCAGTCGAAGAAAACAGTGAGCAAAACCTTCATATTTCACAGAACTTGACATGATTTTTTCAGTCTTGGTACTTCTGGACGCTTCCATTGGGATGATTGGGCTTTGGTTTCAATATCGTAGCCATACACCCAAGATTCTTTTAAATTAAAAGCACTTAATATGTATTTTTACATAAAAAAAAAAAAAAAAAATAGAACTTAAAGAAAGTTTTGTGTAAGTACATGTATGCCAGCAACTAGAGGCGAAACTTACTTTAATGATGACAACAGTAATATTATTTTGTAAACTCAAAATTGTTGGATGTCAATTTATGTACGAATTATATGATAAAAACAAGTATATTGGTATTGGGTGTGATGAAAATTATTGTTGTTAAAAAATATCGCAAATATTAGTATTTCGAATTTGAAAGACGGTGATAATAAAATTACAAAAATCGCAAACAAAATATTTATGGGGGAATGAACTAAAACTTAATCGATAATAGCCTGTTTTTAACAATAATATAGAATGGAATAGATTATATACTAATGTATCATATTTGAAACTGTTTTTCTTTCCCTAAGTTTGGATACAATAGGTAAACGTAACTTGTCTTCTACACTCCAAAATTATTTTAACACTCGCTAATCTACTCGTATTCAATCCTTAAGGCCATGTCAGATAAAACTTTGTCGCTTTGCGTAACGCTTAAAACTTTAACAGAAAAACGCAAAGCAAAAGGTGCATGTCACAATAAAAACTCTCGCAACGCTCACGATTTGTTTATATATCTAAAAAAAATGCTTGTTAATTTTTTTTATATTTAATTATTTCTTATGATAATAGAAGTTATTGGATGGACTACTGAAATTGGTTCGAATTGTTTTCTTAGTCCATAAATCTTCGGAGCTATTAGCAAAAAATTCAACGCGTAGAAAGATGAGAGTTGCCGAACTTTTTGCTTCACGTTGCGTTAAAATTACTTTATGTGACATATTTCATAAAGTATGTGTATTCGATCTTAGATGTCAAAGCGAATTTGCAGCGCAAAGCGAAGCAAAAGTTTTATCTGACACGGCCTTTAAGTTCAACAGCTTTTTAAAGCATTTTTTTATCAACAACATTGTAAGCAATTAAATTTTATTGCCAACTTTTACTCAATATATTCCAAACTAATTTTAATTCAGCATTAATATATTACATATTTGTTATTGCCAGCCAATTAATTTGTCTGGATCTAAAAATCTTTTTCATTTGTTAACTAAATTAAAGGACATTCATAAATTTTTAGATAAAGTCGCATTTAATTAAATATGTGCTTAAAATCTCAAACAATTTGCAATTCAGAACACCATTAATGAATACTTTAACTACCCGTTTATATTAAAAGGACCTTGAACTTTGCAATATGAATTTAGTAACTTTATATACAGAGGTGTGTGTGTGTGTGTGTCAGTAATTTTCTTTGTTTGAAACAAATAAATTTATTCATAAAAAACAAATTTCATTACACGAAATGAAATTTTCTCAGATTTTGTTCTTATATTGCTCAATAATTGCTTAAAGTGTGGCTTAAAATACTTATTTAATTTGAGTTCATGGATTTTGCATGACGAATAAAAAATATGACTTTCAGAAAACTATTTATTGAAGAATTAAATCATGTACATATGTACTCCTACATATATATGTAAATATTTTTGACTCGTAATTTGTTTTCCCCCCACCGCAAAAAAAAAAAATTGCTACACAATTTCCTGATTTAAGCAGAATTTGATTAAAAAGTGAGCACATCTTTTATTAAAGTTTTTTTTTGTTTTCAGCATTCGTAACCAACCAGCAGTTTTGGTTTATAAAACTGAAGCAAAAAATTTGAATTCAAAATTTATGCAAAATCCCACTATTATGCAGCAAAATGCAATTTAACTGCACTTAATGTTTGCTCACTAAATTTTCCACATTCTTTTTTCTTTTCGCTCTGCGAACAAAATCAAGTGAAGCAGGAAACAATTGAAAGCAGTCATTTTTACTTACATTAATGCCGCTTTAGCACATAAGAATATCTAGATACATTTAAATTAAGCTTTTGCGCATAAATTTTCGCGTTTTGTTATAAATTGCTTTTATAAGGAGATTTAAATTCCTTTCATTAATTCGTTGGCATAAATTAACAAAGTGTAGAAATGTTTATTGAGATTTTTCTTTTAAATACGATGCGTATTATTGTGGGCTTTTGACTTCATTTTAATTGCATTTTTAGCAAAGCGAGTTTTTGCTGGGAAAGCATATTTTAATACTCGTACACACGCTTTTTTGTTTTAACTCTAAAATACGTTTAATGGAAAGTTCTACTCGGAAAGTCGTAGTGGAATATGTGTAGTCAAAAATACCTAATATATATTTTGTTTTTTAAATAAATAAATACCCGTAGACTAAAAATAATATTATTGTGATTCAAGTGCTGGACGCTTTTTAACAGCTGATTCATACAGCACCAAACGCTTTTGTTTCACAATAATATTATTTTTTAAATACTAATTTATTGATGTTTTGTTGAACTTTATAATTTTTAAATTAGATTTTGGTTTTTGTACATTTGTACTTCGGGTGTTTTGTTCAAGTTTTTTCAATTTCCTTTTTAAGTTTTTCTTAAGAAGCATTTTATATAGTACAAATTTGCTTCGATCAATAATTTTTGCTTGAAGGAGACAAGAGAAATAATCAAACACAGAAAAAATTATTGTTGAAATATTTTCAAACAAACGTTTGTTTAATGAATTTTTAATTTTTAGTTATTATTTTTCTTGGTTCTATTCAAATTTTTATTTGAATTTACTTGGAAAAAAAATAAAATAAGAAAAAAAAGGTTGGGTATCAGTGTTGCCAGAATTTAATGAGGTAAAGTCTGCAAAACTAAAGAATTTCTCATGAAAAAATCTGCACTTTATTTCCCAAATCTTCAAACTCTTATTAATATGCCTTTTTTATAAATCATTTTAAAAATATTAACAACATATTAAAAGAAATTATGCATTTCAGAATATTAAAATGCAAATAGATTTAATTAGAAAACAAACATATGTACATATATGCAAGTTGTTAAAATTATTTAATGCCTAAACACGTATACCGATGTACAAGTATATTCGGACTTCTGTCGTTAAAATTTACCTAGCTAAAGAATTAGCTGATTTTATTTTCGATGCCGCTCTGGGCTGGAGAACAGTTCTCGCGTTATCGTAATTATTTCTTAAGTGCGGCCAGGCTTGTCGTAGTTGTTTGGCCTTCGAGAGTTTTACGTCCCGCTCTCACTGGTTAACTGTAATTGTATTAGTCAGCAGTTTTTTTGAGGTATTCCTTTGTAACCATGCGGCAACTTCTTATGTGAAGGCATAAGTCGTTATAGTTAGTCACAACGCCGCTGCAAATTACTCCGCCCATGATGTGCATCCTATACTTTACAAATTTATTTGCAACTGCACGAGTATAGTTCTTACATAACACTCAAAAACATGTGCATTTTGCACTTTGTTATTCCACTTATTCTATTTTATAACATGAATGATTGATATTTTCGTTCTAAATATAACGTAAACAAATGGTAGTAAAAATATAAGGGGGAAAAAATGCAAAAAGTTACTTTATTATTAATAATTTTAAAAATTTAGGCCAAAAATGTTCTTCATTTTCTGTTTTTAAAGAGGAAAAATCTTCAAAATAGAAGATTAATTTGCATTTCTGGCAACAGGCTTTATGCTTTATATGTGTACGAATACACATACGTAAAATAAATAAACATGTAATTATAAGCCTCTCACGCAAATAAAACAACAAGCACACGACTTTGTCGCAGAAATCACCACCTTTTTACCTTTATTGAAATTTTTGTGCATAAGATGAGATTAAAATCTGATAATGAGAATGCTTATGCTCTTTTTCTCTTCGTGGTTTTTATGTTTGTGTTTTAAATTGCAACTAAAGGCTACATGCGATTTAGTCTTGACTAAATAATAATATGTACAAATAATAATTGAAGCTTCTCGCCTGAATCCTTAATTATAGTAGCAATGAGGACTGCAAAACATGTTTTGCAGTCCTTTAAAAAAAAACTTAAGAGAGGAAAAACTTGAACAAAACCCCAAAGTACAAATGTACAAAAACCAAAATATTATTTTTAGTTTATTAATTTATTTTCATATCAACAATTATTTTCAGCTTTTTAGCTTAACGCCTGGTTTTTAGTTTTTTTTATTAATTTTCAATTTTTTAGCTTACTTTATCATTCATTGTTTTTCACTTACACCGTTGTTTCGTACCTACTAAAACTATTCAGTAGAATCGGTTCACATTTTGCTGAGATATATCCAAAATTCCGAAAAATCCATTTTTTTTGGGCAATTTTGATAGAAAATTTTTGAAAAAAGAATTGTTTGTTCTCCTTTAAACTAAACACGATTAAATTAAATTTTTGGTTTGTACCTATCGCTCCTTTACTGGAACATAGTCATATCTCAAAAAACTTGCTTTCCGAGTTAACAATACAGAATTTTTAACAGTACTACCTTTTATATTGTGCCAAAAATTTACTTTAAAACTGTTTTATTTGGGAGACAATTTCTAAACAAATATTCTAAAACTTGTATGGAAGCTAAAAATTTGAAAAGGGGGTTTCTTTTGAAACATGTTTTTTTTTAATTATGACTATGTCGCAATAAAGGAGCGATATGTACATCGGGTTTTAGTTCAAGTTTTTGCCTTTCTTACGTTTTTTCTTAAGAAGGATTTAATTAATTAATTTAAAAATTATAAAGTTCAACAAAAATTCTATATAATAATAAACAGGATAATTTTGCGTGGCGATTAAAAGTAAAAAAATTGTCCCCATTATCAGTCCATATACGAGGGCTGGTCAAAACATTATTATTTATTTATCAATAATTATCTTGCCTCCTTTAAAGTAATCCCACAAAGATATGTTTTGTTCTCCTTGATGGTTTTTGTATTACAATATGGAGAAATAAATAAATAATACACTTATGCCAACGTCCGGTGAATACGGTGGTTGAGGCATGATAACGGTTTTGTTTTTGGTCAAAAACTCAAGCACAGGTATCGATGTGTGAGCTGGTGCGTTATCATGATGCAAAATATCATGATGATTGTTTATTCTACAATTCTGTTCGTTTCTGACGAATTGCTTCACACAAACGGCGCATAACTTCATGGTAGTATTCCTTATTGAACGTAAGACCTTGTGGCAAGAATTCATAATGCACCACTCTATTGCAGTCGAAGAAAACAATGAGCAAAACTTTGACATTTCACCGAACTTGATGTGCTTTTTTCGGTCTTGGCTCCTCTGGACGCTTCCAATGACGAATCATTGGCGTATGACTCATGATTCGTCATCAGTTACCAGCTTTTTGAGGAAATCTGGACCGTCGTTGACGATGTTCAACAGGTCCTGAGCCTTGTCCATGCGACGTTGTGTTTGCTCAAAATTTAGCAGTTTTGGAACAATCTTCCCAGCCGCACGTTTAGGCCGAACGATATGCCAACATCATCAGCAAACTCTCTGATAGTGGTTCGACGATTATCCAATATCATTTTCTTCACAGCTTCAGTGTTTTCATCGGTTGTTGACGTGTTCGCACGAACAGGACGAGCATCGTCATTGACATTTTCTCGGCCTTCCTCAAACCGTTTATGCTACAAGTGAATTTGTGATCCGCTCATAGTAGACTCGCCAAACGCCACAGTCAATATTTCAAATGTCCTACGTATTTAGTTTGAGTTTTTACACAAAATTTAATATACAGCCATGTCACAGAGCTTAATTCCGTTCGGAAACGGAATTGAGTTATTTTTTACTTCATCTAAAAACGGGAAACTATAAGACTTTTCGGTATGAATCCATTTCTAAATGCAAGAATGAAACTAGCATTATTTTACAGAATTGATTTCATTCAAGAATTAAAAAACCAATTCAATTCCATTTCCGAACGGAAATGAATTCTGTGACATGGCCGATAGTTTCTTTGATCAATTTTTTCGAATAATAAAAAATCGAAGAGCTTACCAAAACATGACTAACCTTTTTATCTGTCAAACACAAACTTACAATCCGAAATGGTTGATATTGACAAATATACATATAACAGACATGTGTACCAAAATAACAAAAAAAAAAAAAAAAAAAAAAAACGCGAAAATCGAACATACGTAACTCACGAAATTTTAAAATAATGGTTAAATGGATCAAAAAGATCGGACTTCGTATCTAATATAATTTATAAAAATTAAAAGAAAAAAATCAGATTTACACCTTTCAAACAAATGAAACGGTTGCTACGATTTGCTTTTTGAAAGTATCGAAAGGTGTAAAGAAATATTGGAGACGTTTATAAATAGAAAAGCTTGTTTTTTGTGTTTTGACGAATATTATTAGAGCATTTTTCTTTTTAAATTCTCAGCAATTTATTTGGATTGTTGGGATATAAAGTTGAATGTTTGAGAATATCTTTCAAAAATTTCCAAAGTCTACTGATGATTAGGGTAGCTCCTATGAAATGTCGTTATATCGATAGCTGGGAAACATAGAAAACAAGCTATTTATAACTTTTTATTGGTATAAATGTTAGAAGCTTAAATAGCGAATAAAAAACTTAATTGTTTTTTTTTATATATTTTTTTTTTTATTAGAAATTCGTCAAAAACGTCATTATTGTGAAAGTATAACCATATTTCACTGATTTTTCAAAGACTTTGTGTTTGAAGACTTTTATCTCTTTTCTCGACTACACATCTTAAGATAATTAAAGAATTTTTTTTATGTATTGTTAAAGAATATCTTATCTTTTATATAATTTTAGGCGTGCTAATGCCGTAGATATGTACCAAATAGGAAAAAAAGTCAAGATAAAAAGCTAAAACTTTAAAATTACAAGTCAAATATCTTTAAACTATTACCGATATCTCAATAAAATAAAATGATTGTTAAATGAAATGTACAAATACCAAAAATGTAATTTAAAAATGATTTTTTATTATCTTCTTATAAGGTTTCCAAAAAAAATTATTTTTTTTTAAATCAGATAATATTTACAAAAGTTATGAGGCGAACAGACTTTTTCATACCCGAGGTAGTCATCTTTCACAACCTGCAGATCACCATGTGATATAACAAAGTGGTTGAAATTTTATTATTCTTAAAGCTTATGTTCTACTCTATGATTCCATGATACATTATTTTATGATCAGATCGCACGTTCCAAAGATACAGATTTATGACGCTTTTTTTTCTCGTTTGGTGCCACTATGCAACGGTTTAAAGGTTCAAATCATCAGCAAAGTTATATAAAGGAAACAGCATAAATTTTTTACGTTTATATATGTATGTATGTATGTATAATATTTTGTGAATTGTTATATAAAGGAAACAGCATAAATATTTTACGCATACATATGTATGTATAATATTTTGTGAATTGATTTCATTTGACCAATAGTGGTTAAACGCTTCTTGTCATTTTATATTCATTTTGATTGCAAATTGTTTTATCATGTTAAAATATGTTGGTACATTTTGTACATTTGTTTTTCGGTTTTGTGTTTTTTAATTGTACAAATGACTTTTTGCAGAATAACATATTTAATTCCATGCTGCTTATGTATATATTTACGTACACCATATCGATTTGAGCAACCTGTTGGTAATAGTACTAAAAATAATGCACCAGGCATACAAATGTGTTTAAGTTTGAATGATGCTTAAAAAGTAATAAAAGGAAAGTTTACGGCTCTAGTAATTTAGCATTTTCTAAAATGACTTTCACAATGATGTTGATGTGCGAACTAACCACTCTGGCACACTCTTTATTGAATAGAAAAGTTTATGACGTTAATGTTTCCATTTAATGATTTCTGTAGAAAGTTGTTGGGATGAGAAGGAAGAAGAGACTGTTGAGCACTTCCTCTGTCGCTATCTGGCTTTGTCTTCTATATGAACGTTGTATCTGAGCAGAACAATTCTTCACGGGCTGGCTGAATTTAATGGAATGCGGGTTTTGCGATTTTTATCTGGTTTTCAGGTTGGTTTGGATCTGATATGTTGCAGGATGTTTAGGTCTCATAGGCGAAGTGGAAGTATGTTTTTTTACTCTTGTCCGTCGTTTCTTTATACGTTCATTCTTAATTTCTTTTGAATGTTTTTGCTATGTAATACATTATCTTGCAGTATGGCAAATGTTGCACTAATTTTTATTAGTCTGAGTAGTGTCGAAGTTATATACACTCGCCACTGATTATTTTTAACTCATTTAATTTCAACACTTTGAATACTGTAATAATGCACGCATAAAAAAATATATGGTTGATATGATAATATTTCAGGGGTAACATAGTATTTTTAATTTATATGGTTGTACCTCATAACACTATATTTTTAATTTAAAACGCCATTGATATGGCTCTCCATAGTATTTTTAAAAATAAATTATAATAAATGACTATTCTATATTTTGGATTATTATAGAAGTAAGCAACATATCAGTGTCATACTCAACCATATTATGAAACTAAAAAATCATATTTTTGTCATATATAACCATACTACTTTCATCAAAAAACTATGGTTAGGTTAGGTTAGGTTGTACAGGCCGCCAGTTTCATGAAACCAGCCCACTTGGGTCCTTTTGGCCCCGTTGTGTTGCCTCAGGGATAAGTGCAGCCCACGAGACTTACACTTCCCCCGACGGTTCAGATTCAAACCAACTCGGCATTCCGATATATCTGCCAACCCGTGCAGCAGCGGTCCGCCTAGATACAGCGCTCTCATACAACAGAGAGCCGGGCATCGACAGAGGAAATGCTCAAAACTTTCCTCCTCGTCTTCATCCCTGCAACTTCTGCAGAAATCATTAAATGGAAGATTTAACCTCCTAGCATGCGTCCCTATGAGACAATGTCCTGTCAGAACTGCCACCAAGGTACGCAACCTTTGACGGGGAAAACCCTTCAGGACCGCAGTTCTTCTACGATCATACGCAGGCCATGTCAGCCTTGCTACTCGGCAGGTGACCTCACCAGACCATCTGTCCTGTGCAGTCCCTACAAGTTGACGCTGCACTTGGTTTTTACAGCTGTTAAGCGGGACTCCTACCATCGTATCAATGTCAACTCTCTGTAGACGAGCTCCGGCTTTCGCCAGGTCATCCGCCACAATATTTCCGGGCACTCCACTGTGCCCCGGTACCCAGAAAAGCTCCAGGCTTGAACCAACATTCCTGAACCAACCTGGACGTCGTATAGACACCCACAAGCCCATTTAACGCAGCCTTACTATCAGTACAGATTCGGATATTCACCCCGTATACCCTATAGTACCTCAACCAGTTGGCTGCTCTCAAAATAACTGTAATTTCAGCCTGCATTACGCTACACTCATCATATAGCTTAAAACTGATCCTCTTCTGATACTGGGGCATAAAGATGCCACCACCAACTCCCATGTCAAAGAACTATACTAATGTTGCAAATAACTTTATTTTAATAGAAGCATATTTTTGTCATAACTTAACGATAACAAATTAAAGCTAAAATATAAATTTATATTTTTGTGATATAAAATAATTAGAAATAATTCGGAACAATTATCCGGTTTGTTTCTTGATGAGATGAATGCACAAATCTCCTCTTTAATGTTGAATTATCTATTAGCTGTTATAAATGAAAAATAGTTATTGAGCAATTCATTGAAGTTTCGATATTAAGACTATATTAATATGGTTGGGTGTAACATAGTATTGTTGATCACAACAATATTATGGTTGACCAATAGAAATTGTATTGTCTGTAACAATATTATGGTTGGGTACACCCATAATATGGTTAGCCGGAAGTAAGGTTGGCTACGTCATAGTGTTGTTGGTTACTCTTTAAAAATGTATGTCAATTTATATCCCAAAAAAATAGCTACTTCTAAGCTCAATGTCTTTTGTATAAAATAAAATATGGAAGTATGATTTAGCTTTGCCTGAGTGATGATATCTATACAAATCTTCTCGCTTTAGCCAATCATTTGTTATCCTTTAATCACTTTAAAACATACAAAAACAATATATTCTTAACAAAGCATTTAGGCAAGTTTACAGCTTTATTTATTCCCCTTCTTTAAGAACAATGAGAAGTAAAAAAAAACATCGAAAATAAAAAAAATTATACAACTTTTCAATAGAAAGTTTTTAGCCAATGTTAGCAAAATAAACAAAAAAAAAAAAAAAAAACAGAATACAAAGAAAAACTTTTTTTCCCGTTTTTGTTTGTAATATTTTTGCCATTGGTTTCCACTTGGCTGAACATGCAGAGAAAGTTTTAGGGGCTTTTTTAAGGCTTACAAGAAAAGGATAAAGTGAAAGTATAAAAATACAAAGAAAAACGCCAGCAATGAAAACTTATTTTGGTTACATTGTAGTGGAGGTGGAAAACAAAAGAAAACAAAAAAAAAGAAAACATTTTAAATAGTTTTAGTTTTCTGTTCTTTGCTTTAACTAATTTCCGCCAGGAAATTTTATAATAACAATTAGACATTAAAATCCAGTTGATGCCTCAACTGCGAAAAACTATGAAGCACCAGGAGATGCACAACAATACACGAATTTAAAATTAAAAATATTTTTGCGCAAAATTATAAATGATGTATGCATGATGAGTTTTTAATTATAATAGAATTATAGAATGGTCCAAAAGTCACCATGGAGTTTTATGGACATATTCATAAAACTTAAAATGAATTTGAAAACTAATATCAAATACATTTTATTTTTTTTATGCCGCTTAAAATTTTATAACTTGGTTGTTTACACTTATATTAGGTGTGTTCGCTTACTAAAAATTTTCACAAATTTGTAACAATTTTTACTAGAAACCGTTAATTAATCCAAAAAAATTGCAATGAGAGAACGTCAAAAGAGCGTAAACAATTAAGAGACAGAAAAATTATTGCAAGTTTTTACAAGTAAAATTTTTGCTTGCAATAATTATTCAATCAGCTGTTTTGCGTTTATGTTTACAAAACAATATTTCTAAATTAAGTTAAAAATAAATATATTTTGAAAAATTTAAGAAATTGCAAGTGTATGTAAACTTTTAAAACGATAAAAAGTATTAAAAAGGTAACAAATTTATTTTTGTGTAACTTATGCTTATTATAGGGTGCTAATTAAAAATAGATATTTTATTCAAAAGTAGCTAATCACCCTTTTTCTTATTAACTTTTCATTATTCTATTACAAGCCGTACTTGAAAAACAGCAGTCAAGAAAATGCTGAATATAAAAGACCATAATCACATTATTTCTATAATTGAAGTTGGATTGCAAACTTTTGTTATACAATGCAAATAATAGTAAAGCCTATATGGTGCTAAGGAATCCAATTATGGGGCACCGCCTCAGCGTCAAACATAGATTACAACTGGGATTATAACAAAATTGCATATGTGATCAATAAGAGACAAATATAGACGAAAAAATAAATAAGAGCTCAGTGGCTGAGTTGGTCAAGCAGCCGTATTAAAAATACATCATGTTTACATGATACTGAGTTCGAATCCTAGTGGATACTGATGAGCAGTATAGCGACTGTGAAACAGCTAGTTGTCCCCCAGCTTTAGTGTATTCAATTATTTTTTCCTGTCTTCTTTGATGGAGAGTTATTGATCGCGGCAATTATTGTTATAATTATAAATAAAATTATTTCTTGGTTTTAGCCAGGATTGAGCGCGAGCTATTAAATATTAAAAATAAAGTTCGACTATTTAACATTAATACATAAATAAAATATTGTATTATGTATTTGAATAAAAATAATTAATTTACTATTTTAAATCTGAAGTGGACGCCAAGAGCCGGAACTATTCTTTGCTAACACTACAAAAAGGGGGGTTTTTTTTTTTGATACTGTAATAGCATATTTGCTTAATTTTTAGCATATCTATCAAGAATTTGAAACAACCACAGATACCTGCTTGCATTAGCTTATTATTACCAGTTTCTTATGGTATGAACAATGCAGTTACACATCTCAGAAAAAAATCAATTCTAGGAATAGATTCCCCTATTTTACTGTACGGCAACGCGTATATAACTCTCTAAAAACAAACTTCAAACACCCTTATTAAAAATAATAAAAAGGGAATGCAACTGTTTTGCATTTTTTATATCATGCCTGCAACAGTGCCACATTTCAAAGTTTACTCAACACTTGTTTTATAACAATTTCACACTTATTGCTCAATAACCTAATTGAGTTTTTATATGGGGTATGAAGTTATTGAGCGTTTATTGCGGTAATCTTAATAAAAGTGCATGGCTGGATTAGTGAATTTATTTGGCAAATCATCCTTTAACACTTTACTAATTGAACTCAATGAAAATTTTCTCGAGTTATAGCGAAATATATTAGAATAGTTGAATAACTTTTGGTGTAAAATTAACCAGGTAAAAAATCCCTATGTCATGGGGAAAAACTGAAAACAGATTTGAATTAAGCGCATCCAAATCTACATAGACCACATACGAGTATTTTTATTTAAAGAATATTTTAATTGTTATATTTGCAACTGACGTTTAACTTTTAAGGAACACACCAGTCACATAATAAGAAAATGTTATATCCTATTATTAATAGGAAATCAAAACTCAGCCCTGAAAAAAAAAAAATTTTGTTAAGACAATCTTTCAGGCTATAACTTTGTATGCATTACATCGTCTTTGCAATGTAGAATACATCAACTTCCGTATTCAAACTATAGGGTGTTTTCTTAAGCCCGATAGAACTTGAAATTGTAAAAAATAACACAAAAAATTAAATTGTAATCAAAATTTTTTTTTATTCGAAAGATCAATACGTGACATTAACATTTGAAAATGATTTCGGGCATATGGGCACCGCGGCTGTTCTTGACGAAGCGCATTCTGGACGTCCAATTTCGGGCCACTTTTTCGAGCACTGCTGGCCGTATGTCACGAACAACACGAACAATGCTGGCCTCCAAGGCGTCAATTGTTGCTGGTTTATCAGCATAAACCAGTGACTTCACGTAGCCCCACAGGAAATAATCGAGAGGTGTCAAATCGCACGACCTTGGAGGCCAATTGACAGGTCCATTTCTCGAAATCAACTTATCGCCAAATTTTGATTTCAGTAAGTCGATGGTTGCGTTCGCCCTATGGCACGTAGCGCCATCCTGTTGAAACCACATCTCCTCCGGATCAATATCATCCATATTTTCAAACAAAAAATCATTGATCATGGTGCGGTAACGATCTCCATTGACCGTAACGCGAGCTCCGGCCTCATTTTTGAAGAAATAAGGTCCGATGATGCCACCAGCATGAAAACCGCACCAAACAGTGCATTTTTCTGGATGTAATGGAGTCTGTAGGGTCTCTTGTGGATTGGTCTCACTCCATATGCGGCAATTTTGCTTATTAACAAACCCGTTAAGCCAAAAATGCGCCTCATCGCTGAACACAATTTTGCGATAAAACAACGGGTCAGTTGCCAACTGCTCTAGAGCCCAATCGGCGAAAGCCCAATCGGCGTTGTTCAAGCGTGAGTCTATTCCTGATGATTTGTCAGAGTATACTGAAACAAATAAAAAAAATGTTTCATCAAAATTTAATTTTTTGTGTTACTTTTTACAATTTAAAGTTCTATCTAGCTTAAAAAAACACCCTATATAATAAACAAATTTAAAATAATGATCAATCATATTACGCCCAACACCAACCACATTTACTATCAGATATATATATATATATATATATATATATATATATATATATATATATATATATATATATATATATATATATATATATATATATATACATATATATATATATATATATATATATATATATATATATATATATATATATATATATATATATATATATATATATATATATATATATATATATATATATATATATATATATATATATATATATATATATATATATATATATATATATATATTCAGCTCTCACACTGCTTCCACCACTATGGTTTTACTTTTGATATAACTTTTTTCGTGAATATACTAAATGCATTAACGAAACTTATTTTCCTTCTCCGATTTAAAAATGTATTTCAAATCAATTACGTATTCATAAATTGATAAATTGTTATAGATGTAAGTAATGTAGCTTTAACCGTGTCTCTTAAGAAATATTTCTATAAGTTGTTATTAAAACAAAATGATTTTCCAAACAAAAAAAAAAAAAAAAAAAATTTTTTTTTAAATTAAAAAAAAAAAAAAATTACAAATATGTTTTCACTAGACAAGTATAGTGTAATGTAACCGTTTAAAAATCTACATCTCTCCTTTGAATACTATAATTCCTTTAGATGCGCCATACTTAGACTTATTGCTATTTGTTTACTTAAACTCATAAATTGAATATTTAAATTTTTAGTCAAAGTACAAATACTTGTGCACTTAAAATATAATAGAAGAAATAAGGAAGAGCATTTTAATGATTTTCCAATATATCTTAAACTACTCGAATTTGAACTGCACTCTTACAAATGTTAAAAAAAATTTTCAACATTAAAAAAATACTCTGGCACTTTAAAGTAAATTGCAAAAAAAAAAGTTTTAGTATAAACCTGAAAGAAATTCATAAAAATCTATTTGCTCTAGTTTAAACACACAAATTTAAGATGTAACCCAGTGAAAACTTTGTCTGCAGAATAAATTACTGGAAATTCATATTATGATACTTGTACTCTTATTTTTGTCCACAATAGCCAAAAGTATATAATATAGTTTAAAGCAGTGAAGCCCACAAGTTCTATATGGAAGAGTAACCACCAATACATTTAAATAGTCGTGATATGCAAACATCATTCACTACTTTATCATTGATGTTTAATTCATTAAAACGAAAGAACACAACAAATTTCAATGCATTACGATAGGGGAACTCAAAAGTAAGGTAAACGCTGTAGTTTAGGAATTAAAACGAACGTAAAGCTCTAAGCCAGTGGTGCCCACAAGTTCTATATGGAAGATACATTTACGGAAACACTAATTTTATTTAATATTTTTTGTTGTAAAAAGCAAAACAATTTACTTCTGATCGAATACCAGTATGCGTCACATCGTAACAACCCAAATTTGTATTTACCAACATAAAATTTTATACTTACCTGCAATTGTAAATTTGTGAAAAAGGTAACACAATTAATAAAAAATCCCTAAGTTAAAAGAAATACTTAACCTGTTTGTTTTTTCCTCCAACTCCTATATATATAATACTCAATCTGAGTAATATATATGAATAACTTTATTTAGAGCCCATTCTAAATAAAGTTATTTTAGCGCAAATTTTAGCAACCTGCTAACTAATTTGTTCACTGTTCACACTGATAATCGCTGTCGTCAATGTTTACCAACAAACCATGCGAAAGTGTTGTTGCTTTGCTTTTGTGTGTGCGTGCGGTGAAGAACGAAAAAAAATATGAAAGACGAAGTTGTTTGTGTATTTTTCATTGCGCAGTATTTGTGTATTAAAGAGCACATCCATAGTTGCCATATTTGACGATTTATCTTCATTTTGACGATTTTGAGTGCTCAAAATATTACTTTGACGAATTGACGATTTAAGGCCTGTTTTTGACGATTTTTGTAGATCGAATTTACAATTACATACATACTTAATTTTTAGTTAATTTATGTAAGATATGAAAATAATATTGAGAGATAGAAAAAAAAATATAGTAAAATAAATTTGTACGTAAATATGTATGTAAAATTTAAATGATACGCGTATTAATTTTGGAGTATACATTTGTTGTATAGGTTAGAAATGTATTTAAAAGACCATATGTGAATAGTACTTGAAAAAGTTATAAGCTAAAAAGTGAACAAATTTTCATGTTTTATAGCGTGTGCTTATATATTAAGGAGATAAATTCAAAACTGTAACTTTTAT
Source organism: Thecocarcelia acutangulata (assembly GCA_914767995.1). NCBI lineage: Eukaryota > Metazoa > Arthropoda > Insecta > Diptera > Tachinidae > Thecocarcelia > Thecocarcelia acutangulata. The sequence goes on along the minus strand of OU612095.1, from coordinate 95,455,396 downwards.
AAATCCTTACAGTATTATAAAAAAGAAAGTGTTTTTTTCCGATATAATCAAAAAGGGTTCATATTTCATAGTAGATTTCAAAAGACGAGAACTTTAATCCGAATTAAAGCAACGTAGCCTTTGAAAATTTGTTTAACGATACAGATATGACAATGCTAGATTTTTCGAATCAGTTCTCAAAAATGACTATTCGGTCATTATTCTTCTACGGATAAGTTTATAGGAAAAATATTAGTTAGCAAATGTGAGTTTACATCTCGGTAAATGAAACTTAAAAACCAAGGTGAGAAATTTGTTGAAGAAACTATTTGCAAAAGAAATGTTATAGTTATGTATTCCTACTAAAGAACACTTAAAACTTAATAACTATGGTTGTTTTGACTTAACCATGTCCTATTTAATAGAAGTATTAATTAAATACAGTAGATGAAAGGAAATTTCAAAATTCCTTTTTTTAATTAAAATCTATTTAAATAAATGTACAAAAATTAGTGAATGTGTTCCTATGATATTAAGTTCAGCTTGTTCAAGTATATAAAGCTTAAAAGCAGTAGTCTTTTTTTGTAGTTTTTTTTTTTTATTAAAGGCAACAATGGATTGTATTGCTATATTTTAATCTATTGCAATATATATTTTATGTAAAAACCAATTATTGTACTAGCTGACAATTTTTTTACGATTTTCGATAACCATATTTTTTTATTGACGATTTTGACGATTTTTCTGCCAAATTTGACGATTTTAAACCAGATTTATCTTGCACAGCCCTATAACTAAGCGCATTTACAAAAACAATTGAGTATCAAGCGCATAAGGCTGGACACACTGGTTTAAAGAACGAATTCGGCAAATGGCTGCCATGGTTTTTTCCGATGTAGTCTAGACTGGAGGTATAATTTTCGATGACATTTTCCAACATTTATGGACGTATATCGGCAAAAACGCGGCGAATATTGTTCTACAAGTGGTAAACCGTTTAGGGCTTATAGGCATTGACTAGCGACTTGACATATCTCTAGATAAAATATAAAGCTTAACAAATATATATATTTTTCAAATGAAAAGTACACAAAACATATTTTTCTTTCCAAGAAAAAAAAAAAATAAATATTATGTGTCAACGACTGGAAGAAAATATTATTATTGACAACAATAGCAAATTTATTTTTTAAACTCTTATGTTAGATATGAATCAGCGTATCATACATATTATAAACACAAACATTTTTATATTGGATGTGATAAAAGCTATTGTTGTTTTAAAAAAATTTTTCACAATTGCCATTATTGAAATTTATAGACGGTGACAATAGAATTAAAGAAATGCAAATAGTAACATATTTATAGAGGAATAAATTACAATTAAACCGATAATACGCTGTAATTTTATAACAGTAATGCACAGTGTTATAGAATATATATTAATGTTGTCGCAACCATATATCAAACTGCCTTTTCTTTGCGTGTGCAGTCAGCGGCATTCACTATATGGCAGTTACTGCCATATAGTGAATGCTGAATGATGAGTTAACGTTTTGCTGGGGAAGTAAGTGATCATTATTCGTTCACTTTATTCTTGGAATTTTCGCAATAAAGTCACATTTGAAAATATTTGTTCCTTTTTCGGTTCAGCAGCAGTAGCAGCATCAGAGTTGAAAACTAAGAAAGGAAATGAATCAACTTGGAAAAAATAGTGTCTGGTAAAAAAGTATGTAAGTGCAGCTTTAACTGTTTGCTCTCCAACAGTTTCAATTAAAGTTTTCTTTAATTTTTTTTCGTTTTGAGGGTGCAAAACTTGAAAAAAGCCAAAGAAAAAAAAAAGAAGACAACAAGTTGATAATATGAACACACATTGTGACCCAAATGTTGATTTTGCAAAAAAAAAAAAAAAAATTATGTTGAAAAGTGTATTTTTCAGAAGTGTAAATTATATTTTGTTAAAAGCAGACGAAGGACAAAAATAATTTTGCTAAAATTTTAACTTAAAAAAAGGAACTGAAGACATAATAAATTTTTAATAGAAAAAGGAATGTTTTATAGATTTTGTTAATGTAATAGAAGTGAAATAACAGCAATGCTGTACAATTTTTGGAATGATAAGAAAACTGTTCAATTCAATTTAAAAAAAATATATTTATGTACTCCAGTCGTAAAGCAGCTCTGGGCTGAAGAACTGCTCTCGCGTCATCGTAATTATTTCTTAAGAGCGGTAAGGCTTGTGTTTGTTGTTCGGTCTTCGAGAGTTTTGCGTCTCACTCGCACTGGTTAACGGTTTGCCTTAACTAACTGTATTGATTTACAATTTTTTTTGAGATTATTCATTGTTAACCACGTGGAAACTTCTTATGTGAAGGCATAGGTCGTTATAGTTAGTCACAGCGATGCTACAAAAGTACTGTTAATAAGATCTTGGGCATTATGGTCTTTGTCACCCCGCCCATGCTGTGCATCCAATACTTTGCAAATTTACTTTGAACTGTACTAGTGATATTATAGTTTTCCTGTGCTCAGCTTCTTTTTATGACCCGAACCGCAACGCCCCATTAATTGCTGACAATAATTTAATATGATTAATATTATTGAAAAATGTTATAAAATATAAACATATGTAGCTGTTCCTAAGATCATTGAAGTTTGTCTTAAATTGATACTCACACATTTGCAATACTGCTGTGCAATGAGCCGGTGGCGAATGTTTATGGTGATTCATCGTGAAAAACATTGACTATGTTAAATCATAAATGAGATGAATTTTCATTTGGATCATGCATGAATTTTTTCAGCAATTGTACCATAGATGAACTGAATTGATTTTGTAAGTTAGGCGTCCGCGTATCTAGTATGCAATATCATTGATATTCATATGTGAATTTTTATGGCATTCCTAGCCATCGCAGAGATTCGCAGCTAATAAAATCACTTTGACTCTGCGATGAATGGGTTGACATTCTGTATAATCTGGAGAGATTCATAATAGAGAATGTGTCTATGTGTCAATATTCTGTTATGCTCTGAGAAGCAAGAAACAAACAAATAATATTTTTCTTCAATTACCGACGAAAAGTTGTAGCAGCCAAATTCAGCAGCAGCACTTCAGCTTTGTATCGACCATGGTGCAATTATTAGGTGGCAGCATAAGAGTTGTTGTACTACATACATAATATTCTGTTTGTGTAAAAATTCCGGACGCTGTCAAAAACATGTTTACAAAACAGAAGAAAATGAAGAAAGAAACTTTTATATTAAAAAAAAAACGAACAAAGAAAATAATTATAATTTTTTTTATAAATTGTTTTCAACACATTTTAAGCCATTAAAATATTTTTGAAAACTTTTTTATTGTGTTCTTGCCCTTTTTCAAACTGTTTAAAATATTTTTATTTTTTCACCCACAATTTTTGATACCCACAATTTTATGAAACAAAAAATTATCACCTGCGCTAGTGATGCCACCTGGTTAATTGCACCATGGTATCGACTCTATAACAGGCAATTTCCATTACACGCATTTTTATTATACGAGGTCTGATAAAAAATAATCGTTATTTTCAATATTTTCAAAACGTATTTATTCATCAATAATTATCTTGTCCCCTTCAAAGTAATCCCCTTACACCTGAGTTGAAACGTATATAAAATGTGTAAATAAAAATTGTTACTTGTAGTTTCATAAATTAATAACATAAATTAAGGAAACCCTTAATAGACAGGGCAACTTTACCAGGTAGTGGCAAAATTACAATAACTAGAACACCAAAAAACATTATACTAGTGATGCCCACCCATGGTATTAAAGTGGTAAACAAAAGTAAACACAATCTTACGCTCATTAATTTTATCGTCAAGGAGACAGCGACGAATGTACATGCGCATGGGTGGTTGAATTTGTTCCTTGTTTTTTCCCTGCATTTTTCGTATTTTTTACCCTCTTTCATATAAAATTTATTAGGAATACTAAAAACATAAATTAATACATTCACTTATTCTTTACTTTTACTTCAATTTTAGTAAAATGTAAGTAACAAGATTTTTTTGAATCGCGTACTTTTTCTCCCAGTGCAAATTTATTTACATTGAGAGCGAGACTATGGATTTTTCTTTGGGCCTCCCTAATCATACAAATATTTTGTTGGTAGAAATTACGAAATACTGTTTACATTTTATCGCTCTTTTGCTTGAATTATGTAGCTTGTGAACAAAATGTTGACAAATGGAATTAAGAAAAGGTCCATATTAGAGAGCTGCTCAAGCACAATAAAAATGTCATACAAATATCGTAGTATTTTCAAGAACTATCCATCGTCTTCTTTCACATTTCAAAACAAACACTTCAGTGCCGAAATGTTCTAAATACATACACGAATACTGTCTTATAAGCGTTTAGAACAAACAAAACCAAACACAAGTAGACTCAAATGAATTAGAACAAAATTGAAGTAGAATTTCAAGCATTGAAGCAATGTTCTTGTTGTTGTTGTTTATAGTTTTTGTCTTTGTATTAGTGCACAAGTGCTGTATGTACAGTATGCTCATGCGTGTGTGTTGTTGTTTTTCATGGTTTTTGTCAAGGCGAATACATTATTAGGTGGATGCATCGGCGAATTCAGGCGGATTTGCTTAATATGGCGGTACTTCCTCTTTTAAGTTTTGTTTACCTCTTTCGGCGCCATTTAAATTTTTGTACATGACAGCTGAAGTGTGAATACGCCTTTTTACGCAAACAAAATACCTGTTGTGTTTTTTATTGTTGTATTGTTGTAGCGAAGCTGCTACCTTGTTTTTTGTATCATGGTTTTTGTCTTTGTATTAAGCACAAATATTTAAAACGCAATATGCTCAAATGCTAATATGCTTGCTCTGATTCATCGTTTATTTGCTTTATTGTGATGTTCTGTTTTGGAGTTTGCTGTAAAACAGAATTCAAGTAGAGTCAAGCACTGTATGAAGGCGTTTCAAAACTATGAAGTGTTTGTTTTGTTTCTAAATATTCTTATATACTTATAATGTTTGTTTTGTTTTAAAAATTGTGAGTAGTGCTCTTTAGAACATTCTGTGCAGCCTTTTAGTCCGTATACCACTACCTGGTGAAACTGACTTGCGTCAAGTTTAATATAAACATTTTTCCAATTTTTTGTGGGACTACGACAAGTAAATAGCTTAGTTGAGACACGGTCATCATTTTCTTATGTTCTGAACTTATGTTCCGAACTTTGTACCTTTCGCCATAAATTATAAAAATAGGTTATGTATCGGTAATAGCTTAACTACCTACAAATATTTAAAAACTGTCCAACCATTCATTTGAATTGTTGCCTGCTACTCGTAATTGAAAAAAGAAATTGTTTATCGGCGGCCTCATGTAGAAAAGTCCGAACTGCCATTTTTCCTGAATTTCAATTTGTTAGTGATTCTAAGACATTTGACACTAATACACCTAATCGAGAAGTTTTAATGCAATAATTTCCTAAATAACGGTTTTACAAGCAATTCTACAAAAAAGTTAAACAGTCTGTAACGTTTTCCATCTCCTGTTAAGTTTCAACTGTTGTTAAGGCCTTTCGCTGGACAACGTTATGTACTTATGTATGCATATGCACATTTAACTCTATGGTAACTTAGTAAATATTTGATAAAGTCATTTCATTTCATTGAAATTTTATTCACTACAAACAAATTTTATTTATTTACGAGTACATTGACAAGATATTGAGTTCGAGTTCGTTTTTGAATCGTTTGAAGGGGTCGTTAAACTTTCATTACAGTACACTTTCTTTCTCTTCTGCATTGAGACAACAAAAGTTAAAAGGAAATAGGAGAGCAACATGTTTTAAACAAAATATACAGATTGTTCTGCATTAACAGTTCCGTTGTACATGTACGAGTACATACATACATATTTTGCTGTTGATTTTTTAATTCTAACAAAACTTTAGAAACATTTGTTTTACATTTATCTGTTGCACTTAAGTGCAGCCAAGTTTATTTATTATTAACGCTAGTGAGGACAAGAGTAAATTGTTGCTTTTCAAGTGATTTAATAAAATGAATCGTCTGATTGATATTTGTTTATATAAATTAATCAAATTTTATTGTTGTTTTTCAGTTAAAACTACTAATTGCTTTTCATCAAACAATCTTGTTATGGGATTCATCTTTTGCTTATTTATTTACCATATATTTTGTTTTTGTCATCAGGTTTTCACTTGTGACATACAAATTTTGTTTCCAGTACTAGTACGAGGACTGTTCATTAGGTAAAGTGAATTTTTTATTTATTTAACAATTTATATTTTGTTCCTGTGAAAGTATTCTCCTTTAAATATAATATAATTTGGCTGCATTTTCGCCAATCCTGGAAGCAGTTGTGATATGAACTTTTTGGTTTTGTTTCGTGCTTTAACAACGATTCGGTTCATATCTCTTCAGTTGTCGCAAAACGCCGTCCTCTCATGAATCTCTTCAATTTTGGGCACAGTAAAAGGCAGTAGAGGGCCAAATCTAGTGAATACGGTGGCTAAAGCATGCCAACTAAACATCTTAGCGAATATTTTGAATATAGAATTGGGTGCACAAAAATTAGGTGAAATAGGTTTGACAAAATAAAAAGTGAAAAAATTATTAATTAATACTGTTAATGTAAGTCGCAACTTCTAAATGGTGCCTGGCAGCTGATTTATTATATCAAACTTAGATAAAAAATGTAATAATTGACACAAGGGTTAAAAATGAAACCTTGTGTTCTGCGCCATACGCTGCAGTAAACTTAGTTCAATTAAGCTAATTTGCGACGAATATTTTTCTTTAAAAGCACACGAGATTGGGGATTGTCAAACCGACTCTTTGAAGTAGCTCAATAGAAAAAGTCCATGGGAGTTAGATCTAGCAACCCCCGTAGCCATGCGATGTCCCAAAAGCTGTTGGTCAGTGTGTGGTGGGGGAGGGGGCCAACTCGTCAAAGCTCTGGCTGTATATGCAATCGCCCTATCCTGTTGAAACCACGTGTGTGAAGAGTACGATTGATGAGGTCACAGGTTCAGCAAAAAAAATTCTTTAAACATGCGTTGATGATTTTTTGAATTAAAAACAAATGGTTCAACTATCTCATGCGTGAATAAGACACGCCAAACAGTTACCTTGGGAGAATGCCACGGTTTTTGATATGTCAATCGAGAGTTGCAGGTTGTTAGATACCAATAACGGCTGTTTTAGTTGTTGATGTATCAGTCTACGCGAAAATGAATTTCGTCGCTCCAAAACATAGAATTTACAGTGCGAAAACGCTCCAACATCGCTTCACAAAAACTTTTTGCGTAAATCAAATTAATTTCACTTTCGATACCAACCAACAAATCATAAACAGTTGCCTTTTTATGTCTGCTAGCTGTCTATATACCGACATTTTTAATTATCAATAGACTTTGAAAATTTTAGAAAGATATTATCCAACATTCAACTTTATATATCAACAATCCAAATAAATTATTGAGAATTTAAAAAGAAAAATGTTTTGTCATTATTTTACAGGAAATCGCCCAAGAAAATATGCAACTCATATTACAATTAGATTTTTGGTTTAGTAGACATAGCCCCTCAAAGTTGACAAAATTTTCAGTGTTCAAAAAAACAAAACATTATTAGGTAATTTGGTCCACTTTCAGATATAGTATCTCAAGAAGTAAAAATAGGGGGAGAATACACACAAGTTGATAACCTCCTCTTTTTTTGAAGTCAGTTAAAAAAAGAGTTTTTGAAGTCTTTGAAAGAAACATAAAAATTAAAAATTAAAAAAAAAATATTTTTTTACTTCCTATAAAATTGATTTGTCCACAAATTTCCATTTTGCTAACCTAGAACTAGGCACCCAAAAGGGGCAAAACCCTTTTCACATATTCTTTTTATAGGTTGAATAGTTATCTATAATATGCTTTTTATATTTTTTAATTACCTGATTTGGCTCAAAAGCTATGATTTTTATAATGAAAAACTCAAATGGCTCCACTGTGCGTCGATAATACTTATTGATATAGAAACAGAAAAATGCAACTCTGTGCTATATATCTATATCTTGTATCGAATCTTTAAAGATATCTAACTTCACTCTTTTTTATTTTATTATTCGTTACACTTTCAATATAATATAATATTTATTTACTTTCCTTCAAACTTAATTGTTTTACTTTTGATAAAAGCAAATTTTATTACAAAGCATGACTCACCTGTTTTGATTACCAGTGTGCTTGATATTTAGATAAGTTAAACTTTAGCACATGGGAAGTAAATTTTCTTATTAGATACAGTTTCAAGAAAAAAATTAATAAAAGTACAAATTGATTGAATTTTAATTACCTGATGCTTTTAATCAAACTGATTACTAACGGCGATATCGCCAAGAGGAAATGTATCTAGCATAAATTTATTATCATTAAAACATGATTTCTAACGACGATTATCGTCTAGAGGAAATATGTCTAGCATAAATTTAATATCACTAAAGCGTTAATTCATAATGACATTACACAAATCTCTGGCAGAACCTTTTAAGTTTGTTTGCATCATTGTAAAGTGTAATCTATTGTAAGTTATACCTCCCACAAAATGCTTCAAATTTAATTTAAAATACAGATTCAATTTCGTTTCAGGCAAACAATTTTTTTTATTTTTTATATGCCATTTCATTTGGTAAACCATTTTAATCTCTATGCCAACATTTAACTCAACTCAACTGCTGGTCTAATGGCAACAAATTGATGTTCTAATCTGCTCAAATGAAAATATGTCCTTTCTGCTCCTTTCTGGTCATTATTGTCAGTTTTCATCGTGAGTTTCAATCGTATTTCCTGCTAATATTTATTCATTGCGTGGCCATTCCACAATTCAGCAACAAAATGCCAGGACTCAAATCCATCACATCTTCTTGAAAAAGCCTGACAATCCGCCACACAGCTGACCGACTAGACAAGTTCCAATGTACCACAAAAGTTTATCTCTGATGTAATGTAAGCAAGTTTATGAGTGTGCAAGAATATTTATGTGTGTTAGGTTGGTGTTTGTGGCAACTTAAATAAATGGGCAAAATCTTATCCTCTTGTGGCAATTCATTTCCATGAATAGGAAAATATTTCAACTTGAATTACTTTCTAACTCCATTTACCTCAAATATATGAAAAAGAAAATCCGATTCTAAAAATGTTCTGTGATTATCATGAGAGGATTTTTTTTTGTTAGATGTTTCAAAGATTTGATATAAAATAAATAAAATAATTCTCCTAATAGAATTATTTCCTTGATAAGTTTGTTTGTTGTTCACATTGTATTCCTTTATCTTTAATTGCTTTATTAATTATATTATGCCCATAAATATGTGTTGGAATTAGTTTGTGTATACCCGCTGTCATAAATTAATCAAACAAATTTCTTTTTATACGGAATTTTTGCCACAGTGGTCAGTTGGAGATTAACAAGACCATTTTCTATTATCTGACAAAACGTTTCAGGGTGACTGAATTAATTAATATAAGTTTAAGTACATGATTAAAGGATGTGTAAAACAATGGCTGAGAAAACTGAGCATAATCTAGATAAAGCACAGAGCTGGAAGTTCTCGGACAAAAGGACTTCAATACATAAAACTACTTTTCTCAAAAACCAAACATATAAAATCAGCAACACAAAAGGTATATTTAAAAAAAAACTACTTAAGATAATCGGTCTGAATAAAATAAAAAAGTAAGTTTATATTAAAAATGATTGAATTGTTCGTCTAACCTGCAAATAAATTTAGAAAATCACTTGAAAAGATGCGGAAGTTTAAAGAAGCAAACTTATTATTTTATTAAACCAAATTAATTACACTGCTGTACAAATTTTAAATATGGAAAAATACCAAGAACGCCACATGCCTAGATAAGTTGATTGGGACCTCCTGAACACGAAAAACGCTGTAATATTTTTCCGTTTTTTTTTAGATAACGGTACTTTTGTGTTTTGCAGTGTATGGTCCCACTCAAACCCTTGCGGAGCCCAACCAAAAAGTCCGATCGAAATAAATGGCATATCGTTGGAGAGGTAATTGAATGCCTTTTCCAACAAACATCAACATGTATTTTGTTGGTAGAATTTACGAACAGTTGTCAAAATTTTTACAACTATTCGTAAATTCTACCAACAAAATACATGTTGATGTTTGTTCGTATTGTATTTATTGTAATTCTGCCACTACCTATATAAAGCTGCATTGCACATACTGATACCCATTCCGGTGTACTTTGATTTCATACGAAATTAGTAATGAACATACATATAAAGAAAATACGGACAGCAGTAACAAAAGCCGTATGCACATGATGAGAGACAAAACAGTACTCTCTTTCGCATAGCGCAAAGTCGGCTCTTAAGGCCGGGGCACATACAATCCGTCGTACTTTGTCCGTCTCTTTTATCAACTGACATCACGTGTACAAAGTATGAAGTTGGCACAATCAGCACTTTGATAACGGATATAAAACCAACTGCATTTTACTTTAGCTTGATTAAAATCTTTGAATTTATATTTCAGACACAGCACACAAAATCTAACACAATTTTTTTTCAATTTATTTAATTTTTGAACGAAAAATTATATTAAAATATACAAAAAATATTACCACATAGTTGTCAAAGCTCTCAACGTACGTTAAAAGTTGAAAGTTGCTCAACTTTAATACTTTGCGTTGACGGAGAAGTACCGAATGTGACAAAGCTCATAAGCCTACATGTATTTCAACTTAGCTGTCAGTTGAAAAAGGCAAAGTATAACGTACGACGGATTCTATGTGCCCCGGCCTTTAAGCTGGATTTACCCATTGCTTCCGAACAAAATTTTTTCCCGGACAAAAATGTTTTTACTGAGAGTTTTCTGCAGCACGATGTACCCATTGCAAAAAAATGTTCCGGAAAATCAGAGCTGCCATATGTAAACAAAATCTATTAGTTTTACAAGGTGGTAGTACTGCTTGTTATTATTTTGGTTTATTTTCTGGCGTATTTTACATATTCTCAATTATTAGTAAATATTGTACGATAAAAATGGAAAAAAGAAAACTGCTTTTGCTTATGGCCATTGAAATATGTACATAAAGCATTATTATTAGCCAAGTACATATATATAAAAAAAAATTAAAAAGATTTGCAGTGAAAAGACTTTTAAAGCAAAGAAGAGCAATGGGTTATTTTTACACATTATATCGTACATACACTCTCTTCCTGGCTTTTTCATTTCTTTAATAAGTTTTTGGGCAATCAATTCATTTATTTCCATACTAAAGTTATTACTTATTTTTTACTAACTATTAAAACTATGTATACACATATATCAAATGGCAGCCACTATTGAAATTTCATTAGAATAAAATTACTATAAAGATCTTTAGTTGGAAAATTTAGAGGGGAAAAAATATATAAACAATATCAAATAATACGAATATTTAATTACTATGTAAATTTTTTATTCGATGGGGCAACTCAATACAATTTTGTATGTAAAAATGTATTCTATTGGCATCTCATTTCAATTTTGTCCGGACAAAATATAAAATTAAACCAATTCAAGTTGGGAGTTGTTCGTAAAAAATATTTTCTCTCTCTCAAGAAGAGAGACTTCAAACTACATATAAAAAAAATTTTGTCCGGACAAAAATTTTGTTCGGAAACAATGGGTGAATCCAGCTTTAGAGGTATTTTCTTTGATTTACTTTATAAGGATAAAATAGCAATTACAAAAAAGAAATGAGACCACAGGATTTGAAAAAGTCTTTGCCTGCAGTTTGCCATTTTCTATTTTATGCCAACATGCTTTACAAAAACTAATTCGTTACAGTTTACTCCTGATCTAATCCTCTGAATTTCATCAATTATTTCATTTTATTATAATAATATGTGCCATATTTACGCAAAATATATTGCCTTATTAAAATTTGCATAAAAATTTTTTTTTACAGAACAAATACGATAAGAAATTTTACATATTTACAGTTCTAATATGAATCGATTTTTCCCCAACTTGGTCTGTTAACCATTTTATTTGTAGATACGAAAACTCCATTAGTTTCTTTTCACAAAAATTAATGAAAAAAATATCTTTTGAATGTTAGTATTAACTGGAAAAAGATGACTGCAATAAAACTGGCGCCATCTATGTGTTGGGCTCGGGAATTTTCAGCCCATGCAGTAGACTTCAACACGTAGAAAAAAATAGGGTTGATATGACAACATTTTAAGGGCAAAATACTATTGTTAAATTATATGGTTGAACTCAACCACATAATATGTTTTCAATACGAAATTTATTTACAAAACCTAGCACAGCCAAAAACCAAATTATGCCATATAACCATACATTTGGTAAAATCTATAATTTTTTCATCATGATTAATACTGTTATTGTCATGTCTCACTTATTATCATTCCCGAAAAATTGTAAATTCTTTTATCACGATCAATCGTACTGGTATTGAACGTCATAATATTATATGATTACATAATGTATACACGTACGTAGAACCATACACATAATTTCTATAATTCTCATAAAATTTTTCAAAATCTTGATGCTCTAAAAAGATTGAAATACATATTTTCCCTCGGGGCCAAAAATCTGTAAAAATACATGTTCAAATACATTAATACAAATACATACATGTATTTATATATATATGTAAATTTGTATACAAACCTTCTTACTACCAAATGTTTATTTTTATGCCAATTTTCTCCAATTAATAAATCTTATATATACTCGTAATCTTTATTATTTTTAATATTATTAATATTGAAAAAAAAAACACACACACACAAGAAAATAACCTGATTGCTTCAAAATTAAAAAAATTAAATAAACATATATTACAATATGTTCAACAACAATAGTAAGTTTAATGGAAATGTGTTGTAGATACATATGTTACATAAAAAACATTATATTATTGTACATAACAAAAGCTATTGCTGTGGTCAAATTATCTTTTTAAACAATATTATAGCATTTAACCATGTTTTAAAATCATAGAAATGTAACAATAGAAATATTGAATACTCAACTTTGATATATTTATAGAGGATTACACTATATAAAAAATTATAATATACTGCTAGTGGCAACAATACGGAATATCACAGAGTAAATACTAATGTTGCCACAACAATATTCCAAACTGCGTTTTCTTTACGTGAAGCTTCAACAGCATATCAATTGAATTTAAGAGCATTTTTCAAAATAAACAGCTCATATGACACATTTGTTCCAAGATTGTTTCTATAAAATGCAGGTTTTGATTTATAATGGCGCAAGAATCGCTATTTGCCCATTAAAAATATTCCTTATGCATATTTCAGTTTAATGCATTTTCAAATGTGCTCTTGAGAATGATTTAACGTTTCACACCAAAGACACAAATTTCGATGCACCCAAATCGTATTTTAGGCTTAAGTCCCAAATATTTCCACACTCTATAAAATAATCCTTCTTTCTCTATTGTGTAAAGTTTCTGAACGAGGCGTTTGTGAAATTACTGGATTAAAAGTTGCAAACTTCTTTACGTTTTTGATTGTTTTATTTTATTTACTCACACTCACTTATTCAATTTTTTTTTGTTCTTTGCCTACAGAAGTACTTAAGAAACTTGCAAAAAGAGTAATTTACAAAATCACTGCAAAGCAAGTTGTTAAAAGAATAGAAACTAAATAAAATGAAATGATTTCTAAAAACAAGAGCAGAATCAAACTTTATTTATTGCCCTCTTAATGTACACACATAAAAAATTTCAAGATATCTCACTTGAAATTAACAATTGTGTTTCACATACATATATACATACATATGTATATATAAACACACACTTATAGTGCTCGTATATTCGCATCAACGCCCGCCCATCCACTCACTCGGACAAAGAAAACAACGGCACGGGATTTGTTCTTAACAAAACAAAGGAGAAAGCATCAGACTTTGAATTGTAACATTTACGACTTTGTTTAGGCGTTTCTTGAATATTTTACAAAAAAAATAAAAATAAAAAAATAGAAAAGCAACTGATTGCTGAGTGTCTGCTGTTGTTTTTGCTATTTGAATCTCATTAGCATAAAAGCTTTATTCGTTTACGGTGTTGTTACAGTGCTTACATCTGACCGTTAATGGTTGACACTCACAACTTTGTAATGAGTGCACAATGGCACTAGAACTTATTTTTTCTGTTTGATTTAATGCTCATCATGTTATATATAAACAATAGCCTAAAGCAGGGGTACCTAAAAGTTCTTTATGGAAGAGCAAACACCAATAAATTTAAGGAAAAACTACTTTTATTTAATATTTTTTGTTGTAAAACGTTAAACAAAAACAAAATTTATACTGACAATCGCTGTCGTCAATGTTTACCAGCAAAGCATGCGAAAGTGTTGTTGCTTTGCTATTGTGGGTGTTCTGTGAAGAACAAAAAAAAAAAAAAATTATAACACAAAGTTGTTTGTGTATTTTTCATTGCTAGTGCTGAGTGCAGTATGTGTGTATTAAAAAGCACAGCCCTATAGCCAAGCGCTTTTACAAAAACAATTGAGCATTGGGCACTTCTGGTCTAAAGCAAAATCTGTCTTTCAAACGAAGTCTTGCGAATCGATTGTTCTCGTATGTGAGACCCAATGATTTTTTATAAAACATAGACAAATCACCGACTGTGCTGTTTTATCTATAGTGATGAGTAGTGTATTATATAACATTGTATTAGTTAGGTAGGAGCAGGGTTGTCAATTTACCGCCTTGAGTGCTAGATTTTTCACCTCAGCGATTTTTTAAATAAACACGCTAAACTGGCGCATTTAACTTACATTTTTACAATCTGGAAAAGTTTATAATAAATTGTGGTGATTTAGAAAGTGATATTTTCACCGTTTTAAATTAATGATATTTTCTGAGAAATATAAGTAAATCTGCTGTTAAAAGACAATTTTAAAAGTACTTAAAAATAATTAATTAATACAAATTTAGCCACATTCAGAAATACCCTCTAAAACAATATACATGGTCAGATAAAAAAAACGTTATTTTTAAAATTTCGTTACAAATAATTGATAATGCTGGATAAGAGGCGTTGATGTTGTAGACATGGATATTCAGTGGGATGTTCTATACTTCATGGCTATACGATAGAATTTTAGTATTTCGAATTTTTGAAACGTTGCAAAATAAACTTCTCGCACTTGATTTTCTTGCTAGTTATATTACATATATCTGATCAAAAATGGAAAATAGTTCTCTGGTGCTTTAAATATTTGTCTGGGTTATTTAAAAGCTTATAAAATAAATCGGCTATGGCCGATGATCCTCCAGATGTGTGTTTAAATTTTATAAATTTTTTTTTTTCTACATAATTGAAAATTAAGGCCATAGTGAAAAATAACTTGCAACATTTTTGTGTATACGAGCAATGTGTTTTTTTTTACTATTTTAAGGTCATTTTGTTCTCTGTATACACAAAAGCTTTTTAATGTGCCTCTTCCTTTTTTTGTCACCGCATTTTATGTTTAAGATTAAATGTCTAGTTGAAAATATTACATTTGAATATGTAGGATTTAATTTTTAATTTTACGGTGGGCAAAAACTAAAAGAAAATTTATAAAAATTTTCTTTTCATTTTTAATGATAATTTAAAGCATATCTCTTCTTTTTTTTTGTACAAAAAAATTGTAACACTGAAAACAAGACATGTTTCTTTTCGTAATTTTTTTTCTAATAACATTTTAACTCATTTGTTATTTTGTACTGTAATGACACTTACTTTTTTTCACCTTTTTAAGATTTTGGAGAAAAGTATAGATATATTACGATTGAAATTATTATAGCAAATATGTAGTTCAGCTATGTTGAAAAAATTATGAAAACGTCAAAATTTTTCAACATGTGCCAAGTGGGAAGTGTCAAAAAAAATCCAAAAAATACTTTCGTAAAATTGTCGTTTGCAGCTTAAAATGATACTGTGCTGTTAACTTTATAGTTTAATGCCTGAATGCAGAGATTTCTTCTCAATTAAACGATTTTTTCACGCATATAATAATGACGCATCACTTAATGTTAAAAATAAATATATACGCAAAACAAACGCAAAAACAAAAACAACAAAAAATTTTTTTGCAATTTAATGATGAAACAGAATACGACCGCAACTTCAAGCAAAACGACTCTCATAGAAAACAGGCACATAATTGAAACGACGGCTGCAACTTTAAAAAATGTCATTTAATGTTCTTTTTTGTTAGGTAAAAAAAAAAACTTTTTCTATTATTTTTACTTTTCTTCGCGCTAAAGCTTTTGAAGCTTTGGTTTTGTTTACAAAATGTATGATATTTACTAAAAGTGTGGTAATATTGTTGAAAGCTTTTCTGCTTCCAAGTGATGGCATAAGAAAAATCGCTGCCAAAATAAAATAGATTCTATTTTACGACCGCATTCTCTGGCGTTATTTTATGCCAAATCGTATGGAGGAAAACGTCATGCCCTAGTTCTGTTTCATCATTTAAATGTGTTTTCCAAACTATGAATTACACGTTATAGACGGCAACATTGTTTAACTTCAATAATTAAAAAGAGCCTTTTGCTCAGAGTTTTTTTTTTTTTTTTTTTTACAAATTTTAGTTGCTAAATCATTTTTCGCAAACAAGGTCCATAAATTTCAATTACAGAGCGATGTATAATTGAACTTCGGCTAGTATTTTCTGTCCAGCCCTAACAACGGCGATGGTGAAAGCTACACACTGCCCAGAAATATTTTTATTTCGAAAATGTCTCGATCTGCATAAAGAAGAAATAAGTTGACGACACAACCGCAATCGAAGCTCCAAATAATGATTTAAAATGTTTAAAAGTGATTGATGATGCTGTATCGCAAAAACTGTGAAATAGATTTTCGGGGTATATTTGGTCTCTCAGCTGTGAAGCTTTCGATCTCACATTATTTGATAAAAATGTCGCCTGAACTCATAGAAAAAGCATCTTTATATTGAAGACGGAGAGTCATCAGATTGTGACATCAATATTATGTAAATAGTCATCACTTATGTGAAAACTGACATCAGTTTCAATGACAAAACTCATTAGACAAATTTTCATTTTGTGGCAAGATGACATTCGATAGTGTACTATTAAAGGCCCAATCAGACTATTATACAAGTATAAATACTTTCACTAGATCTTGTGAGATAAAAGTCTAAACACATTTCTTGCGACTGTCAAAAAGTCTAACGTAAATTAGATTTTGCATTCACACCAACACACTTGATAAAAAACAAACGTAGATGTGCCATCATAAAACTTTTCACGGCGGCATGTGCGCTATTCGTCGTAGGCGATAGACGTGCCAGCGAGTGAAATTCTTCAACAGTTAAAATAATAATTATGTAAAACACATCCAAATTCAATAGCACAAACATATTTTATGTTCTAAATATAGCATGAGCAAAATACATTTATAAATGACAGCTAAATTCCAAATTTCGAGCTTTTTTATAACGACAAAAAATTATATCAGTGACGGCACCCCATCGGCTACGAAATAGCCGACTACTCAATTTTTAATTAGCTGGTTTGCTGAAAAACACAACCCTGATCCAATGTAAAGTATTATCGTTTTGAAAAGTTTGAAAAAACAACAAAGTCGTATGGGATGTCAAATTTTTATCGTGTTATTTTTCGTATGTGAACGGATTACGTTCAGACTATCAGACTTGCACGTATTATTTGAATTTCTGACAAGTATTAATACAATGTATAATAGTCTGAACTGGGCTTAAGAAGATATCCTACATTTCTAAATTTGTAAAGATCTCTCTTTGTGACAATTAGCAATTCGGTCCAGTAAAGACATTTTAAGATTTTTATACCCTTCACAAAAATGTAAAGGGTATATATAAGTTTGTGATTCCGTTTGTAATTTCTACAGTTTTTTTTTGCGACCCTATAAAGTATATATATTCTGAATCAGAATTAATGGAAAAGTCGATTAAGCGATGTCCGTCTGTCCGTCTGTCCGTCTGTCCGTCTGTCCGTCTGTCCGCTGTTGAAATACCGTTTCTGAGAAAACCATTAGACTTAGAAACTTTTTTCTTTCACCATTCTTTTACCCCATCGATTCATGGGTTTGCTATTGAAATTCAGTAATATCGGTCCACGTATAGCTGAGATATATTCAAAATTCCGAAAAAAGCCATTTTTTTTTGCAGTTTTGTATGAAAATTTTTGAAAACAAAAGTCGTTCGTTTTGCTTCAAACTTCACACACTTATTAAGCATGGTGACTAAAAGACAAAAAATTTTTTTTTCAGATATCGGTTCATATATACCCGAGATATAGCCCAAATCGGATTTTAATGAAAATGTCGCATAGGCGAAGCTAAATAACTTTTTTTTGCTCAAAAGCAGTTCTGGTAATAAAATGAGGTTACATAAATATGGAAAATGAAAATTTCCGATATCGGTCCATATATACCCGAGATATAGCCCAAACCGGGTTTTTCATGAAAATGTCGCGTAAGCGAACTTAAACAACTTTTTTGTGCTCAAAAGCAGTTCTGGTAATGAAATTGGGTTACATAAATATGGAAAATGAAAATTTCCGATATCGGTCCATATATACCCGAGATATAGCCTAGACCGGGGTTTTCATGAAAATGCCACGTAACCGAACTTAAACAACTTTTTTGTGCTCAAAAGCAGTTCTGGTAATGAAATTAGGTTACATATATATGAAAAATGAAAATTTCAGATATCGGTCCATATATACCCGAGATATAGCCCAAATCGGGTTTTTCATGAAAATGTCGCGTAAGCGAACTTAAACAACTTTTTTGTGCTCAAAAGCAGTTCTGGTAATGAAATTAGGTTACATAAATATGGAAAATGAAAATTTCCGATATCGGTCCATATATACCCGAGATATAGCCCAAAGCGGGTTTTTCATGAAAATGTCGCGTAAGCGAACTTAAACAACTTTTTTGTGCTCAAAAGCAGTTCTGGTAATGAAATTAGGTTACATAAATATGAAAAATGAAAATTTCCGATATCGGTCCATATATACCCGAGATATAGCCCAAATCGGGTTTTTCATGAAAATGCCGCGTAAGCGAACTTAAACAACTTTTTTGTGCTCAAAAGCAGTTCTGGTAATGAAATTGGGTTACATAAATATGGAAAATGAAAATTTCCGGTATCGGTCCATATATACCCGAGATATAGCCTAGACCGGAGTTTTCATGAAAATGCCACGTAAGCGAACTTAAACAACTTTTTTGTGCTCAAAAGCAGTTCTGGTAATGAAATAGTGTCATATAAATATGAAAAATGAAAATTTTCGATATCGGTCCATATATACCGGAGATATAGCCTAGACCGGGGTTTTCATGAAAATGCCGCGTAAGCGAACTTAAACAACTTTTTTGTGCTCAAAAACAGTTCTGGTAATGAAATTAGGTTACATAAATATGGAAAATGGAAATTTTCGATATCGGTCCATAGATATCCGAGATATAGCCTAGAACGGGTTTTTCATGAAAATGCCGCGTCAGCGAAATTAAACAACTTTTTTTTGCTTAAAAGCAGTTCTGGTAATAAAATAAGGTTATATAAATATGAAAAATGAAAATTTCCTATATCGGTCCATATATACCGCAGATATAGCCTGGAATGTGGTTTTCATGAAAATGCCGCGTAAGTGAACTTAAACAACTTTTTTTGCTTAAAAGCAGTTCTGGTAATCAAATAAGGTTATATAAGTATGGAAAATGAAAATTTCCGATATCGGTCCATATATACCCGAGATAAAGTGCAAACCGGGTTTTTAATGAAAATGTCGCGTAAGCGAACTTTAACAACTTTTTTTTTATTAAAAACAGTTCTTGTAATAAGATGAGGTTATATAAATATGGAAGATAAAAATTTCCGATATCGGTCCATATATACCCAAGATATAGCCCAAACCGGGTTTTTCATGAAAATGTCGCGTAAGCGAACTTAAACAACAATTTTTTTTTGCTTAAAAACAGTTCTGGTAATAAAATAAGGTTATATAAATATGGAAGATAAACATTTCCGATATCGGTCCATATGTACCCGAGATATAGCCCAAATCGGGTTTTTCATGAATATGTCGCGTAAGCGAACTTAAACAACTTTTTTTTGCTCAAAAGCAGTTCTGGTAACGAAATTAGGTTACATAAATATGAAAAATGAAAATTTCCGATATCGGTCCATATATACCCGAGATATAGCCCAAACCGTGTTTTTCATGAAAATGCCGCGTAAGCGAACTTAAACAATTTTTTCGCCTTAAAGCAGTTCTGGTAATAAAATAAGGTGATATAAATATGGAAAATGAAAGTTTTCGATATCGGTCCATACATATCCGAGATATAGCCTAAACCGGGTTTTTCATGAATACGCGGCGTAAGCGAACTAAAACAACTTTTTTTTTTGCTTAAAAGCAGTTCTAATAGCAAAATAAGGTTATATAGGTGTGGAAAATGAAAATTTCCGATATCGGTCCATATATACCCGAGATATAGCCCAAACCGGGTTTTTCATGAAAATGTCGCGTAAGCGAACTTAAACAACAATTTTTTTTTTTCTTAAAAACAGTTCTGGTAATAAGATGAGGTTATATAAATGTGGAAGATAAAAATTTCCGATATCGGTCCATATATACCCGAGATATAGCCTAGACCAGGGTTTTCATGAAAATGCCGCGTAAGCGAACTTAAACAACTTTTTTGTGCTCAAAAGCAGTTCTGGTAATGAAATTAGGTTACCTAGATATAGAAAATGAAAATTTCCGATATCGGTCCATATGTACCCGAGATATAGCCCAAATCGGGTTTTTCATGAAAATGTCGCGTAAGCGAACTTAAACAATTTGTTGTGCTCAAAAGCAGTTCTGGTAATGAAATAAGGTTATATAAATTTGGAAAATTAAAATTTTCGATATCGCTCCATATATACCCGAGATATAGCCTGAACCGATTTTTTCATTAAAAAAAATTTTTTTTTTTGCTGAAAAGCAATTCTTGTTATAAAAGAAGGTTACTAAAATACAGAAAATAGAAAATTCCGATATCGGTTCATATATAACCGAGCATATTCAGGTCACATTTTTAATATACTATACATATTCGTGACTATCGTGAAGGGTATTTTAGATTCGGCCCAGCCGAATATACTACACTCTTACTTGTTGTATCTAAAATTAAGCTTTTTCTTTGAAAATTTAGAGTTTTCCACAAAAATTTCTCACACCACCATTTTCAGCATTAGATGTTACATGGGACCGCATTGTTTAAGTGAAGTAAAAAGAAGAGTGCGGTCGATTGCGTCGGCTGGTGATTAATTTAACATATAAAACTATCTTTATATATAAAACATATAATTAACTAATTTAATATATAAAACATATATTTTTTTTTTTTTGCAAACATATGCAGTTTTTCTTCAAAATATTTTTTTATGCTATAATAAAATTAAGATCTTAAGCATAAAAGAAACTACATGCTTGAATAGACATTGACTTAACGATTGGAAAAAGTATATGTTTGTTACATTCCTTTGTTTGTCCTTTGTTAAATCGCGTTTTTTCTAGCGAACAAAGAAAAATTATTAAAAAACAAAAAGTAAACTGAAAAGATATGAACTCAATGTAAAAAGTTTCGCAAGAGAAATTTATGTACATGTTGGCGTTTTATATGAAACAACACAAGTAGATAAAAAACGTTTCCTTTTTCGCATACTCATGTATGTAAGTATGTGTGTGTGTGTGTATGTTGGCTCCTTGTAAATTTTAGAAACAAAATCAATGAAAATATTTGAGCACAAACTGCGCTTGTAGTAAAAATTATTGGTTGCAAATATGTTCCCATATTTTATGTTTGCTTCAGACAACCTTCATAACCCTGAAATTGTCTGTAGGAGTCTTATGTTCAATTGTTACACTTTTTATCTTGTGGATTTTGTAGAGCCTTGCACCTAACCTTGTGCCTGCCTGCTTGCACTGGTTTGCTTAATGCCATTACAAAGACGGCAGGCAGGCCCAATTATGGCATATGAAAGGATTATATATTTTACATACTTAAAGTTTTCTTCAAGCAGCATGGTTAGATTATTTGTGAGAAGGTTGTAAATTTTGCAACACACTTTATCTTTTAAAATTGTTGTGCAACCTCAGAGATTGTTGGAGAAAATGTTCACAAAAAACTAAATTGAATATGACGCATAGTTAAAACATATTTAGAATCAACATGAAATAATGTTTACTTTTTGTCTTTATTAATTTTGGAAATGAAATAGTTTAATAATAAATTGTCTTTATTGAAAACTGGTATAGGAAGAGCATATGCGAGTATGTACAAGAATGGCTTACGTGGCCTCTTTATTGCAAAAGCCTATTTCGAGAAAAAAATATTTCAAATTTTTAGTTTCCATGGTTCGCTGGATTCTCCAGAAAGTACCCAGATACTCCAGCCCACTTGGTTCCTGAAGACCTCTTTGTGATTGCCTGAAAACAAATAGGTTATGATAGAGGATGTTGTGGGGATATAGAGGGAGTGAGGAAGAGGGAAAGGTGAGGAGAAGCGGGAAACTGCTTAATGTGGCATTACTTGCTGATTTACTAGCCATCCGCTACTTCTTATGAAAGAAGCTAAAGCAGTCGGTTTGACCGAGGCCAGACATGATAGGCTATTAAAGCTCCGCTGTCCTAAGCATCTTAGTCGATGATGCTCCAATGTCTGGCATGTACCGAGGAGATGAAGGATCGTCTCCTCCTCCTCCTTCTAGTCTTGGCAGCTTCTACAGAAGTCGTTATATTGTAGGTCTAGTCTCGTGGCATGGTTCCCAAACGGGCAATGTTCAGTGATGACTGCTGCCGTCATTCTAAGGAGAGATCTTGGAGGTTTCAATAGCTCCCCTGTCTTCTTTGAGTTAATGTGCGGCCACAGGTTCCTTGATATAAGACATGTGGGTTCTGTGAGCCACTTCTCTTGGTCGTATTCTAGCATATGGAGTTTTATTCTTTTCCAACACGCAAGGGGTTTATAGCTCTATCTTCTAGGGCTGCGCTTTCCACGCAAGTCTTAGATTTTTTTTTTTTTTAGAAAATATCTCCTAAAGGAAACAGTTTAAAAGTAATTTGAATACACTTTTGACACAATGTAAAAAGTAGTACTGTTAACAATTCTGCATTGTTAACTCGAAAATTTAATTTTTTGAGATATGACTATGTTGCAATAAAGGAGTGATATAAGTCCCTATTTAACAAAATTTGTAGAAAAGTGTGTGAAATAAGCTTTTAATAAACATAAAATATTTTTACGATGTTAACTAAGTAGTTGTGAGTTCGACTCCAACTTCAGTCAAGAAGAAGGATTATTTTTAATTATAACAATAACAATAATTGCTGTGAAACAATAAGACCAAAAAAGAACAGAGAAAATATTTGAATACTATTAGCTGGGAGACAACTAGCTGTTTCGTAGTCGCTACACTACTCATCAGCACCCACTGGGATTCGAACTCGCGATCATGTGAACATGATGTATTTTTAATACGGCCGCTTTAACCAGCTCAGCCACCGAGCTCTTTAATTATTCTTACGTTAATGTTGGCCACATATTGATCACATATATGCAATTGTTATAAACCTCACTGAAAATTTTTGCTTCATATTTCTAATGAACTCAATTCATTAGATAATTTTCATTAACGGAATGAAAAATTACGTTCCATCAATGAAGATTCATAGCATTAATGAAAATATTCATTCAAAGTGATTCATTAGGTTTCATAATTTGTAATCAAAAATTTTTGAAAACTGGGTGCAAAATTTTACAGATTTAGTAAAAGTGAGATGATAAATATATTACAACTACTAACTAAATGATAAAGTAAATTATTTTATATATTAATTACTGTGTAAAAAATTGTATTGAAAATAAATACTGTTAAATTTTTTACATAACATAAAACGATCTTTTGCTGCAAAAATAAGAAATATTTACCAAAACAAGATCAAATTGTTTAAAATTATTTTATGCTTAATATAAAAAAAAATTGTTTAGTTTCTCTTCACTAGCACAATTCTAATGAAAAAAGATAAGTAGAATAATGCAACTCTTCCTTAAACTAATGATTTTATATCGTTAGAATGATGAAAAATTTTCACCAAATTAGTGAACATTTTCATTGGTTTAACAAATGTATTCATTACACTAATGAAAACATTTTATAAAAATAATGTAACATATTCATTGGCCTAATGAAAAAATTACGTTTGAATGATGAAGAAGATTCATTAAAGGAATTAAAGCTTTACTTAATGTTAAAGTACCAAATTCATAAAACTAATGAAATTGGGGCGTTAACTTAATGAATATTTTCATTGTTTTAATGTAAACTATTCATAAATATTATGATTCATGCTTCATTAACTTAATGAAGCTATCATTAATCTAGCGAATATATTCATTACATAACTTTTAATGAAACAAGATTCTTTAGTCCAATGAAGGCCATCATTGGCCGAAAAATAATGAAAGTTTTTACTAGATTAATGTCATTATATTAATGAAGGAATTCTTTTCAGTGCTTGCATATATGTAATAAGAACATTACTTGTCATATGTATATATTTGTGCTAATTATAACAAAAACATGTTTCTATTACAATGAAGTTATTTATGATATAAGTATAAGTAGCCATACTTATGTACCAAATTGAGAGTAATATGGTTATATATGAAAATGGTATGGAAGGTTAGTATAATTAAGTATGTTACTTATTGTTACAATACTCAATGTTTAACCAAAATATAGTATTGTTACTTCGAATATTTTTGTTACAATATTATGGTGTGTCCTCTCAATGTAACAATATAATATTATCAGGTACAACCATATAATTCAACAATAGTATGTTGCCCTTAAAATATTGTCGTATCAAGCATATATTTTTTTCTACGTGTACATAATTGCCAACATTAAATAAAACATTTATCAATATGATATTCAATCTCTTTCACACTTAATCAAAAAATAATAAACAAATAAAGTAGTATACCTTCTCGGCATACACCCTGTGCTGTTTTTATAGTTGTCTGCAATTAGTTTATAATGGAAGTTTTTCTTTTCAAATATGTTTGTTATATTGTGCGAAGTATTCTTAAGACAGCTTTTCAATACCCTTGACGAAGGTATGAATAAACCAACGCAGGAATGATATCAATACAAATTTATGCAGAAATATATCCTTGTTGTGGATATTAGGAGAATTTTGGTCAAGTTTATACTATTGTGTTCAAGTTTGAGCTTTTGGTTTTCTTTTTTTGCTCCTTTTTTTTTTTCTTGCTGTCAATGACAAAACGTATAAAATTTTGTAAGACTGTAAAAAAAGGATTGATTCAAAAATTTTATTTATTTTGTTTTTGCGCTTAAAGCAGTAAATGCTTATTTCCGATTTTTTAAACAACAACAATAGAATCATGAAATATGTGTGCAAAAGTATTGAATCAATGAATTGGTTGCCTTGAGAAAACAATTAGGATTTTCGTGCTTCCCCTTTTGCTTTTCATTTTCATGAGATTAAGGCTTTTGTTTGCTCTTGACCTTTTTTTTTTACAATTTTCCTTAAGAAGGATGATGACTTTTGTCATGATCTTTTCATGTGTTTTTTGTTTGTTTGTTGTTGTGAACCTTCTTTTGCGGCATTTTGTGAAATTCTTGTCGAAGGAATTGTATTGTGCTTTTATTTCTATTGTATTGTAATTGTATTTTTGTTTATTTTTAATCTGTCTATAGAGATTATTTTTTTGAGGAGGATTTATTGTTGTGTGTTAAAATTTTTAAGAAAATAAAAATATAAGACTTGAACAATTTTTTGAAAGTTTCCTTTTGTTAGTTTTGAAGGGCACAGATCTTCAGACTACTTAAAATTATCCTTTAGAGCACAAGGCTAATAAAAATTAAGTAGAGAAACTGTAAAACTTGAAACATTTCAAGAAAATTCTTTCTAATGAAATAGCAAACAAAATTGTAATAGTGATTGTAAAATTATCAAAAACGTGTTAATGGTTTTAATTTTGATTTTGCCCTTACAAATTCAGTTGACTACTTAGTAGAGGATAGTGTCTGAAAAAGTGTAGTAACTAAAAAAGAAAAAAAGGGTGAAAGAAAATCGGACGTTTTTAGAGATAGAGACAAATCCATTTAAAGTTTTGCAACTGATTTGGTGCTGATTCTAGTGGACTAGTATGAACTTTGGCGGTATTTTAATCCTACATTTATTGTGGCTACTAATGTACAGGGTGTCCGCCGGGAAGATATACTACTTTGTTTGTTTATGATTTTGGATTAAATGAAAGAGAATGAGTCTTATATTGATAAATGTTTTATTTAATATCGGCTATTAAGTGTGAAACACAATATCAGATAAATAACCGCTAGCCCTTTTTGAGCACATTTTTCATTACATTCTCACACAGTTCATAGGGTATTTCATTAATTTTATCATGAGTATTATGTTTCAGTTGCTCAAGCGTTTCTGGTTTGTTTGCATAAATCTCGCTTTTCACATATTCCAAAAAAAAAAAAGAAGTCGCTAGCAGCGAAATCAGGCGATCGTGGAGACCAATCATCATCATCATTTCCTGAAATAACTTGTTGCAGTAATACCATTACTATCCTGGCAGTATACGATATGACACCATCTTGTTAATACCACATGTTAGTCAAGTCCAAAGCATGGAGTTGTGGCGTTAGGTTTTCAATCATGTCACGATATCGCTCCTCATTCACAGCTACCGTTACGCCTTGTTCATTTTCAAAAAAGTAACGTTCCGTGATTCCTTCAGACCAAGTTGCACACCAGACTGCCACTTTTAATGAATGCAAAGGGTTTTCCATTCAAATGAAAATGTGCCTCGTCACTCATTATTATTTTTTTATGAAAATCTGGGCTGTCATGGACGAGATATAATATCCTATTGGCATATGTATGGCGGCGTAAATTATTTTTTTATGAAAATTTGGGCTGTCATGGACGAGATATAATATCCTATTGGCATATGTGTGGCGGCGTAAATGATCTTGTGGAAGAAGCTCTTGTGCCAACTGAGTCTTAAATAGAAACAAATGCAAATCCCCGCGCAAGATTGTGGCCAAAATTATTCTTTGAAAGCCAAGCACCTTAGCACGGCATCGAATTGAGGTTAGTGGATTGTTTTGACACTTTCTTCTGCTGTGTAATGTTTCTTGTGTAATGTTTTCAGCCGATCTAGCAGTACGTTGTGGTCCTCACTTCACATTCCTTCTTCGAAATCATTCACTATGCGATAATTAAGGCATTTTGTTGGCACGGTGTTTCTTCGTAAAATGTCACGTACAGTAATCGATAATTGATTTTGATAAAAATGTTTCAACGATTTAAACACGTTGGTTTATCGAATATTTTTGCATAACAAATTTATCATGTATTTATTTCACGACTGCTAAATACGAATTGTAAAGACTAATGTTTACCAAAAATTAGTATACTTTTCCCGCGGACACCCGGGAGAAAGCAATAACGCTCGTATAATAAAAACGTGTTAATTTTACTACATAATACTTAATATCATGTTCACACCAATGCTTATATTTCTCATTCGTGATTCGCTGTCCAATCTTGATTGAAACAACGTGTTTCGCCATATAAAATTTTGAGGGTTAACCAACTTGAAATTTCATATCAAATTATCGCTAGTTTATCTGAATTAGCCAAAAGCGGCAATTTTGCTTACTGACGAATCCACTGAGGTTAAAAAGCGTCTCATCACTGAAAATGGGTTTCTTCGAATTAGTCATCCACGGTTGCCATATCATAGCATTGTTAGCGTATAAATGTAGGTTCTTATGCATAATGATCATCAACGACGAGCGTGAGTAGTGCAATTGTTGGGCACGACGACAAGTTGAGGTTGACGGCTCTTGAGCCAACAGCAGCAATGTTTTATGCAAAAATATCTATACGAGCTTGCACTGGCGTTTTCGTATCCCCTACAGACTCGATTTGCTCAAATTTTCGCCCGATTTTTGGGATTGCATAATTGGACGAATACACAGAAAAAAATAGATGAGATTTTTATCAAGTTATGTTATTAGTAAAAAACCATGAATTTAATAAAATTTGCATTGACTTAATTAAATTATTATTAATAATGAATTTTTGGAAATATCTCTTAATAAAATGCAATTAATAAAAAGTTTTCCGAATTATTGACTGTTATTCAATAAATAAATTTAAAAGGTTGTCATATAACAGTAAAGAGTTGTTGTTTCTTTAACAATTTTTTTTTTGTTAAGTATATTTTACATATTAACAACAATTTTTTTCAACTCAATAATTTTTGCTTTTAAGTGAAAAAGCTATTTCTACTTTATAATTTATCAATCCGGCAAAAAATCTTTTTCACAGGAAATTTGATAAAAATAGTGCAATTTTTTTTTATCAATATGGCATCTATTTTTTTCTGTGTAGCTTTAACGAGCTGCTCCAAACCAAAGTGCACCGGAATAGGTAGCAGTATGTGTACACATGTTTTTTTTTTTTTTTTTTTTGGTTTTTTTTTCACCGTGGTCCGTGTTTTCTTAATATGTTCTCAATATTAATTTCTTTTCAATGCATTTCATTACCTTGTAGTGTGGAAGGTGTTGGACTAAATTTTGATAATCTGAGCAGTGTCTGATCAGTTTTAACTAATTTAATTCCAATATTTTAAATGCTGCAATAGAGTTAGTTTTAGTTTTTCGTGTTGTTATTGTTAAAGTTAAACCTCCACGAACACTAATCCCTCTTTCCTCCTCACCCACTGAGTACTGGTCCAAGATAAAAAACGAGCTGCTCGATAGTATATCTTTCCATAGTTCAAATTGAATTAGTCTGAAATTGCGAAGCGTTGAATATAATGCATACCTGTGCAATGAATATAATGCATACTGTGCAACCTAAATTAGCGCGTCAAGCGTAATTTGTCTGTCAAAAATCCTCATGTATGAGTACGTACAAAATGAATGAGAGCAACCCAAATAGCGGGGCGTCAATGCTTTGCCATTGGAAAATCCAATTTGACAGAGCGTAAGAGAGAAAGCTTTACTGCCACTCAGTAAAGTTCACTTCAAAACAAATGTTACCCATTTTTTGCGGCTATTAGTAAACACAATTTCGATGCTTTCAGACTGATGTAGCGACTTAATCACTTTTTTTTTATGTCTATGTTGTGATTTTTATTAAACAAGTTTATTGAGCAAAACTGTTCACGGCACAACGTTGACGCTGTTATTTAAGTTACTTAGTACAGCGCAAGGCGAAGTTATACAGGTGAATGCAAGCGGAAAAGCGATTTCAGTACTATGTATTTTGTTATTGTAGACATCGTGAATGTCAAAATCTAAATTCGCCTAAGATTGTTCAGATGGGAAAAAATTTTATATAAACGTTAAATATAAACTTTTATAATTTTTTGTAATTAAAATCACAGATTATATTAGTTTTTCACTTTTAAATTCACACAAATTTCTTGAAATTGCACTAAATCATATAAAAAAAAATCTTCAGATTAAAATGGCGCGAAAAAGTTTGTAAGCAAAAGAAAAAAAATTTGACAGTCTCATTGGAAAAAACGCGAAAAGCAAAAAATATTCACCTGTGCTGTTAAGTTCACCTAGTAATGAATTCGTCTTGGTACAGCGTAATATCAAAGCGTTCAATTACGTTGCGTTTTATGCCCGAATTTAGGTTGCATTGTTAACGTTTAGGTGTGGTTCCCATTCAACATTGACTCTTAAAATGTAACATAATTAAAAAGACATTTTTTGTTCAGACAAAAGTTATGTTAATTTTATTTTTATTACATACGAGTATATTCCTTTTGTGTGAAAATATCTGACTTTTCAATTTAATATTTCTGCTAAACAGAAAAAAAAAAAACTTAAAAAGGTCATGCACTCTTGATGTTGTGCTCAAGAACTGCAACATCATCAGCTGCATGACTGCAATTTGTTTTGTAATTGGTGCGACTTTAAGTATAAAAAAAATACAAGCGATAAATGTTAGAGGTAGTTAAAATCATAAATAGTGCTTAAACATAATTACCAAGCTCGTTTTTTTAAGCAAAAATAGTGAACGCTTTTAGTTTGCGAGTGTAGTTGTGTGTTTGCGCATAAGAACGTCTTAAAATAAATATTACTACAAAGGTTTGAGTAATTTTTTTGTTTGCTGAGAGATATAACGGCTTTAATAGTGCTATCAGACTAATGCTGCTTGCTTGAGTATTGCAGTTGTCAACATTTAACTACTCGTTGCAGTCTCTTTAAAGACCACAAAATATCCGAGATTTACTAAATGCAACTAAAGTCTTCTTGAATGCAACAGTAAGTGAAGTCCCAGCGCTCGTCATGAAGCCAACTGCTTCCAACTGCTAAATATTTTCACATCTTCTAACTGCAGCAGCAGTTTCAAGTAGATGTGTTATTTTTATATTTTTGGATTTTTTTTCTTCTAATTTTGTTTTGCTGTTACATGTAATGAGGGTAATTTAAGCTACTCAAAGAACTATAAGAGTTAAAGAGAAATCAACAAATCCTGGGCTGCTTTATTTTTAAACAAGTAACTGAAAGCTGCGCGAAAGTTATAGTTTTAAATTTTGTTGTAATTTTATCAAATGCAAAACAAGATTAAAGTCTCAGCTTTGTTTAATAACGAGTGATTTTTTTGCTATTATCTTTTTGGCAACACTAGTTTTGACAGCTCACGCACGTTTTGTATCTTGTGTCACTGTCAAACATCTTCAGTTTGGTCTATAATTTAATCATAAATCGTCTTACAAACGAACAACGCTTGCAAATTATTGAATTTTATTACCAAAATGCGTGTTCTGTTAAGAAAGTTCATCGCGCGCTTCTTCCATTTTATGGTCAGTTTAATTGACCTACTGAGGCTTCTATTCGGGCTATTGTAAAAAAATTTCGCACCAAATTTACATTGTTGGACATTAAACCACCAACACGCATACGTAGAGTGCGAACTGAAGATAATATCGCAGCCATATCGGCCAGTGTTGGTGATGACCGTGAATTATCGATTCGGCGCCGTTCGCAGCAATTGGGCCTCTGTTACTCCACTACGTGGAAAATTTTGCGGAAGGATTTGGGTGTAAAGCCTTATAAGATACAGCTGGTGCAAGAATTGAAGCCAAACGACCTACCACAACGCCAAATTTTTGGTGAATGGGCTCTTGAAAAGTTAGATGAAGATCCGCTTTTTTATCGAAGAATTGTGTTCAGCGACGAGGCTCATTTCTGTTTGAATGGATACGTGAACAAGCAAAACTGCCGTATTTGGAGTGAAGAGCAGCCAGAAGCATTGCAAGAGCTACCAATGCATTCACAAAAAACAACCGTTTGGTGCGGATTATGGGCTGGTGGCATCATTGGGCCGTATTTTTTCAAAGATGATGCGAATCACAACGTTACTGTGAATGGTGAGCGCTACCGTGCGATGACAAACAAACTTTTTTTTGCCCAAAATGGAAGAGCTTGACTTGCATGACTTGCATGGTTTCAACAAGACGGTGCCACATGCCACACAGCACGCGAAACAATGGACCAATTGAGAGGCGAGTTCGGTGAGCAGTTTATTTCACGCTTGGGACCAGTCAATTGGCCGCACAGATCGTGCGATTTAACGCCTCTAGACTATTTTTTGTGGGGCTATTTTAAGGCTAATGTCTATAGCGACAAGCCCGCTTCGAGTGACGCACTGGAAGCCAACATTGCCAACATTATTCGTGAGATACCGGCCGAAATGTTGGAAAGAGTATGCCAAAATTGGACTAAGCGGATGGAGCATTTGAGGCGCAGCCGCGGCCAACATTTGCATGAAATAATCTTCAAACATTAAATTATATCGATCCAAATAAATATTTCATGCATTTTTCTGAATTTTCTGTTTTTTTTTTTAAATTTCCGATAGTTCTTATAAAATCACCCATTATTAAGTAGTTAATCTTCTCGATTTGCAGTGTAGCCATGTAAATAATGTAGTTCTGAGTTATGTAGTTCATTTAGGTACTTGTGCGTTTACACCAGCCAGCAGCATGAACATCACCTGGGGTTTGTTATCAACACTTTGTTGTGTAATAAAACTAAAAAAAAAAAAAATTTTAAAGATACTTTAAAGTTTATATTGTACCAAATATGTGTCACAAAAAAGGATAGGAATTTGTGGAAAATGTATATTATGTAAGAGTTTAAGAAAGAAAGCTACAAACAATTGTTTTTAAATTTATTTCTGAGTGATGGAGGCTTTTCGATTGGCTTTAAAAAGAAACAAAATTATTATATATCCGCAAGTGTTTTTGCTTTAACTTGTGGACTTAAAATTTGTAATGAACTTTTGATTGTTAATAAATTTCTTTTTAAATACAGGGTGGCTGATGAAAACTGCTACCAAAAAAAAAAAAAAAAAAAAAAAATAAAAAATAAAAAAAAACGTTATAACTTATCTTCTGTGTAACTAGCCTGTTCCATTTTATAGATTGATCTTTAAATTTAACTAAAATAAAGAATTGGGACAATGAACCAAGAATTTGGATACGCTTTAAAGTCCGTTGTTTCCGTCTAAAAAGAATACAGGCGCATGTTTGGCGGCACCTAGCAGCTGGAGTATAATGAGGCTTGTAAAGAATTTTGCCGAGCGTGGCACAATCGCACAATCATCGAGATCGCTCTGCTAGAACGCAGGAAACAATCGCTGCTGCCGGACAATCCAAATCTTGAATTTCGACAAAATCAGCTTATCTGCTCAAATAGGTGTAAGCAGACGGCCTTATCATCGAGGTCGCTCTGCTAGGACGCTGGAAACAATCGCTGCTGTAGCTGCTGCCGGACAATCCAATTCTTAAGTTTCGACAAAAGGAGCTTATCTGCTCAAATGAGTGTAAGCACTCTTGTACGTCAGTAAGCCAGAAACAACTCAAAAGCTAGAGGAGGAAGGATAAAAAGCATACAATCCCAAATATGCCTCAACGTCATCGAAAATTTGGACCATCGAAAAGAATGCCGCTGAGGCTATACATTGTTGAACAATACAAATATTATCATAATAAAAAGAAATTACAATAATTCCCAAATAATTTGTGATTTATTCAAAATCAACATCGGCCCTTAAAATTTAACCACGTTTTGTAAGTACATTCCTTTTGCCAATTTCAATATATTTTACTGCAGAATTTCTGATGTAGTAATATTTACTTTTTATTTTTCTTAAACGCAAAATAATATTTCTATATATTTTCTTTTTCACACAGCAGGTACGAAAATCCATATGTAAATATCACAGCATGAAGTCTTACTTTATATACGAGTACATATAAACATTAGATAAATTCAAACAACAACAAACACTAAAGGTGAAATAAAATCATCAAAAACTCGTGCAACAGAATAAGCATGCCGTGCGCCTCTGTGGCACATAAAACTGCAGACGTAGTTACGAAGAAACGTGACTACTTTAGAAATTGTCACGCATGTATGATTTTCAGTGAAAGGTTAAATAAAAATATTGAGCGAAAATGCAAATCATGCTGTTTTAGCACAAATATGAAGAAACAACTTGTACGAAATGTCAAACTGGAAGGTAACAAAACTACTGTGGGGTTTGGGTGACAAAATTGGAAAAGACAACAAATGCCTTTAATTAATAAAACACTAAAACAAAGAATACAGTAGTTAAAAGTAAATTCTGTTTTTTGACACCAAATCAAAAACACGATAAGAAATCTGCTGAAATAATCGACATAAATTACAACACGCTCATTGTCAGCAGTGTGGCGGACTATTGTGTCGATGTTACTGATGACTGATCTTTTGGCACCTTTTCTTTACATGTGTCACTGATCATGTTCATATATAAGTGATTTTTGATCTGCAGTTACTTTTTTATTATTTTAATAACTTGCTTATGTATTGTGTAAAAGTCCGTATCTTGATCCTAGTTTTTCGACCTTTTTTTAAACATAATTGTTGTTTATTTGAGCTTGAGGTCACTTGTTGCAAAATTATTCGTTTATTAATGTTTCGATATTTCGTCACCCCCTTGTGTGTCTTCTTCAGGAAAATTTTTACATTTTTATACCCTTCACAAAAATGTAAAGGGTATATATAAGTTTGTGATTCCGTTTGTAATTTCTACAGTTTTTTTTTGCGACCCTATAAAGTATATATATTCTGAATCAGAATTAATGGAAAAGTCGATTAAGCGATGTCCGTCTGTCCGTCTGTCCGTCTGTCCGTCTGTCCGTCTGTCCGTCTGTCTGTCTGTCCGCTGTTGAAATACCGTTTCTGAGAAAACCATTAGACTTAGAAACTTTTTTCTTTCACCATTCTTTTACCCCATCGATTCATGGGTTTGCTATTGAAATTCAGTAATATCGGTCCACGTATAGCTGAGATATATTCAAAATTCCGAAAAAAGCCATTTTTTTTTGCAGTTTTGTATGAAAATTTTTGAAAACAAAAGTTGTTCGTTTTGCTTCAAACTTCACACACTTATTAAGCATGGTAACTAAAAGACAAAAAATTTTTTTTTCAGATATCGGTCCATATATACCCGAGATATAGCCCAAATCGGATTTTAATGAAAATGTCGCATAGGCGAAGCTAAAGAACTTTTTTTTGCTCAAAAGCAGTTCTGGTAATAAAATTAGGTTACATAAATATGGAAAATGAAAATTTCCGATATCGGTCCATATATACCCGAGATATAGCCCAAACCGGGTTTTTCATGAAAATGTCGCGTAAGCGAACTTAAACAACTTTTTTGTGCTCAAAAGCAGTTCTGGTAATGAAATTAGGTTACATAAATATGAAAAATGAAAATTTTCGTTGTCGGTCCATATATACCCGAGATATAGCCCAAATCGGGTTTTTCATGAAAATGTCGCGTAAGCGAACTTAAACAACGTTTTTGTGCTCAAAAGCAGTTCTGGTAATGAAATTAGGTTACATAAATATGAAAAATGAAAATTTTCGATGTCGGTCCATATATACCCGAGATATAGCCCAAATCGGGGTTTTCATGAAAATGCCGCGTAAGCGAACTTAAACAGCTTTTTTGTGCTCAAAAGCAGTTCTGGTAATGAAATTAGGTTACCTAAATATGGAAAATGAAAATTTCCGATATCGGTCCATATGTACCCGAGATATAGCCCAAATCGGGTTTTTCATGAAAATGTCGCGTAAGCGAACTTAAACAATTTGTTGTGCTCAAAAGCAGTTCTGGTAATGAAATAAGGTTATATAAATATGGAAAATTAAAATTTTCGATATCGGTCCATATATACCCGAGATATAGCCTAGACCGGGGTTTTCATGAAAATGCCGCGTAAGCGAACTTAAACAACTTTTTTGTGCTCAAAAGCAGTTCTGGTAATGAAATTAGGTTACATAAATATGGAAAATGCAAATTTCCGATATCCGTCCATATATACCCGAGATATAGCCTAGACCAGGGTTTTCATGAAAATGCCGCGTAAGCGAACTTAAACAACTTTTTTTGCTTAAAAGCAGTTCTGGTAATCAAATAAGGTTATATAAGTATGGAAAATGAAAATTTCCGATATCGGTCCATATATACCCGAGATATAGCCCAAACCGTTTTTTTCATGAAAATGCCGCGCAAGCGAACTTAAACAATTTTTTCGCCTTAAAGCAGTTCTGATAATGAAATAAGATTACATAAATATGAAAAATGAAAATTTCCGATATCGGTCCATATATACCCGAGATATAGCCTAAACCGGGTTTTTCATGAATACGCGGCGTAAGCGAACTAAAACAACTTTTTTTGCTTAAAAGCAGTTCTAATAGCAAAATAAGGTTATATAGGTATGGAAAATGAAAATTTCCGATATCGGTCCATTTATACCCGAGATATAGCCCAAACCGGGTTTGTCATGAAAATGTCGCGTAAGCGAACTTAAACAAAAATTTTTTTTGCTTAAAAACAGTTCTGGTAATAAGATGAGGTTATATAAATGTGGAAGATAAAAATTTCCGATATCGGTCCATATATACCTGAGATATAGCCTAGACCAGGGTTTTCATGAAAATGCCGCGTAAGCGAACTTAAACAGCTTTTTTGTGCTCAAAAGCAGTTCTGGTAATGAAATTAGGTTACCTAAATATGGAAAATGAAAATTTCCGATATCGGTCCATATGTACCCGAGATATAGCCCAAATCGGGTTTTTCATGAAAATGTCGCGTAAGCGAACTTAAACAATTTGTTGTGCTCAAAAGCAGTTCTGGTAATGAAATAAGGTTATATAAATATGGAAAATTAAAATTTTCGATATCGGTCCATATATACCCGAGATATAGCCTGAACCGATTTATTCATTAAAATTGTTTTTTTTTTTTTTTTTTTTTTGCTGAAAAGCAATTCTTGTTATAAAAGAAGGTTACTAAAATACAGAAAATAGAAAATTCCGATATCGGTTCATATATAACCGAGCTTATTCAGGCCACATTTTTAATATACTATACATATTCGTGACTATCGTGAAGGGTATTTTAGATTCGGCCCAGCCGAATATACTACACTCTTACTTGTTTGTATTAAAATTTTTATAAATTTTTTTTTTTCAATTTTATAAAAATTTGTAAACAAGAAATTAAAAAAAAAGAAAAGTCGAATAAGCGATATCCGTCTGCCGGCCTGTCTGTCGTTGAAATACCGTTTCTGAGAACAAAAGTGGATTCTGAATCGTTTTTCTTTCACCATTCTATTACACCATGGATTCATGGGCTTGCTATTGAAATTCAGTAAAATCGGTTCACATATAGCTGAGATCCAAAATTTCGGAAAAAAGCCTTTATTTTTCGCAATTTTGTATTTTTGAAAAAAACTGTTTGCTTTGCTGCAAACTTCACATAATTAATAAGCATAGCGATTACAAAGCAAAGCAATTTTTTTTCTCGATATCGGGCTGTATATACCCGAGATATAGCCTAAACGGATTTTTTAGTAAAAATTCCTAAAATCAGTTCTGGTTATAAAAGGAGGGTACTTAAATACAGAAAATGAAAATTTTCGAAATCGGTCCATAATACCCGAGATTAGAAAGATTAAACCGATTTCTCCAAGAAAATGTCGCGTAAACAAACTTAAGAATTTTTGTTTTTTGGCTTCAAATCAGTTTTGTTAATAAATGGAGGTTATTAAAATAAAAAAAAATACAAATTTCCCATATCGGTCCATATATGTCCGCGATATAGTCAAAACCGATTTTTCATGAACAAACAATTTTTTTTTGCTTATAATCTGGTCTATGAAAAAAAAAAAAGTTACTAAAATACAAAAAATGAAAATTTCCGATATCGGTCCATATATATATAGCCTAAACCGATTTTTGCATGAAAATGTCACGAAAGCGAATTAAAAAAAATTTTATTTGCTAAAATCAGTTCTGGTAATTAAAAGACGTTACTAAAATATAGAAAATGAAAAATTCCAATATCGGTCAGTATATACCCGAGATATAGCGTAAACCGATTTTTTCAAGAAACACTTTTTTTTTTGCTTAAAAGTAATTCTGGTTATAAAGGGAAGTTACTAAAATGCAGAAAATGAAAAATTCCGCATTATAAATCATTAATAAGTGAACTTTTCGTTATATACATATGTACCCAAGATATAGACTAGATCAATTTTTCCATGAAAAAATTTTTTTTTGCTTAAAAGCAATTCTGGTCATAATAGGAGGTTATTAAAATAAAAAAATTTAAATTTCCGATATCGGTCCATATATACCTGAGATATAACTAAAACAATTTTTTTATGGAAGTGTCGCGTAAGCGAACTTTAAAAATTTTTTTGCTTAAAACAAATTCTGGTAATATGTATAAGGAAGTTAATAAAATAGAGAAAATTAAAATTTCCGATATCGGTCCATATATACCAGAGATATAGTCTGAACCGATTTTACCATGGATTTTTTTTTTTTTTGCTTAAATTCAGTTCTGAATATTAAACAAGGTAACTAAAATACAGAAAATGAAAAATATTGATATCGGTCCTATATAACCGAGATATAAACTTAAACGATTTTTCCATGAAAATTTCCACGAAAGATTACCTTTTTGGAATGATGATTATAAGGCAAAAATATTTTAATCCCGATATGGGTCCATATATAACAGAGCATATATAGTTGGAATTTGTAATATATACTATATACATATATACGTGACTATCGTGAAAAGATATGTTAGATTCGGCCCAGCCGAATATATTACACTCTTACTTGTTCTCATTAGGAATTGCCATGTGAGCCTAACATGCTAAAAACTGTAGAGGTTGTAGTGGAGCCATCACTCAGGCTCACATAGATGGCAAATTTTTCTCTATAGTCGTCTTAAATTACTGCAGAAGATCTATGATCTTTAGCAAAGGACTTGAAAGCCATATCCTAGAGTACTTACAATCCCATGATTGACCCATGTGAGATTATTAGAACAAAGTTAATTAAAACACAAGTCTCGTCACAATTCTTCTACCTTCAGTTGATCTCTAAGATATCATCGTAGTCCCATAGTGGCCTCGCTAAATTCCCACGGTTTTCTTTCTCCAATTTGGGTTCAGATGATAATTGGAATATTTTAATCGTGATCAATCTGAGGTTGAATAGGTCTCTGATCTGAAGGTTGAAATGTTTTTTTAATTTACCTGAGTTATAAAATATGTCTACATTGATATATTGAAGTTATTCTAACCATCCAACTTTACGTTGGCATTGAGAAATATGAGTTTCAGATGATGACACCGTAAAATGGATGACTATAGTTAGTAGGAGTTATGGAAAACAAAACGAAACAAATGGTTAGTTTCTCTATGTGTAATCGGGTGGATATACTTATCCTTTGTAAATTTCTTAAATAGTGTTATTGGGGCTATATTTTGCAGCAAAAATATTGAAAATTCAAAAAAAGGGTTTTTAACTTTAAAAAACTAAACGACTAAAAACTAAGCGCAAGTATTTCCATTATACTAATACATTTTATGTTGAAAAACATAGATTTTTAAAATAATTTTATAATAAAAATATTTTCTTCAATATTATATAATTTTTCCAGCTTAAGGTCTTTTGGAGTTTTGGTTTTTTTTTTCTTGTAATTATCTGGTAATATTTATTTACTTTAAATTTGTTAAAATTTTTACAAAACAATAAAAAACTTGAAATAAAAACATTGTTTTTACCTTTTTCTCTCTATTCGAAAAGGAAATCTTTTAATTTCTTAAGCGGCCCATATACGTTTCAATTCAATTGTGAATTGAGTATTTCAACTGAATTGATTATTGCCCACACTCTTCACAAACTGAATTGAAAGATTTTCTTTCAACTATTAAGTTCAATGAAATTATAGACAATTTTAAAAATATATAACGTTCTCTTTGCAAAACCACTACAAATATAAATTTTGAGACCTGATCAAGAGACTCGAACACACACATTGCAATCGAATTGAAAGACTTGCTAGTCAACTTGAAAAAATCAAAAAAATTTAATTTTTCTTCAACCAACTCGACAACTGCCAAACTAATCAACTGACAAAGCCATACACGCTTTGATTTGAATCACAAGCGACTCAGTTGCCAACTGAGTTGAAACGTGTATGGGGTGCTTTACACATACACAAGCCAGCTTTACCAGGGTAAGAGTATAAGCACAGCTGTCTTTCATTTCCTTTGCGTATATTTGCAAATTTCGTTTACAATATACATAACGAGTGATTTTTTTGCTATTATCTTTTTGGCAACACTAATTTTGACAGCTCACGCACGTTTTGTATCTTGTGTCACTGTCAAACATCTTCAGTTTGGTCTATAATTTAATCATGAATCGTCTTACAAACGAACAACGCTTGCAAATTATTGAATTTTATTACCAAAATGCGTGCTCTGTTAAGAAAGTTCATCGCGCGCTTCTTCCATTTTATGGTCAGTTTAATCGACCTACTGAGGCTTCTATTCGGGCTATTGTAAAAAAATTTCGCACCAAATTTACATTGTTGGACATTAAACCACCAACACGCTTACGTAGAGTGCGAACTGAAGAAAATATCGCAGCCGTATCGGCCAGTGTTGGTGATGACCGTGAATTATCGATTCGGCGCCGTTCGCAGCATTCTGTTACTCCACTACGTGGAAAATTTTGCGGAAGGATTTGGGTGTGAATCCTTATAAGGTACAGCTGGTGCAAGAATTGAAGCCAAGCGACCGACCTACCACAACGCCAAATTTTTGGTGAATGGGCTTTTGAAAAGTTAGATGAAGATCCACTTTTTATCGAAGAATTGTGTTCAGCGACGAGGCTCATTTCTGGTTGAATGGATACGTGAACAAGCAAAACTGCCGTATTTGGAGTGAAGAGCAGCCAGAAGCATTGCAAGAGCTACCAATGCATCCACAAAAAACAACCGTTTGGTGCGGACTATGGGCTGGCGGCATCATTGGGCCGTATTTCTTCAAAGATGATGCGAATCACAACGTTACTGTGAATGGTGAGCGCTACCGTGCGATGATAACAAACTTTTTTTTGCCCAGAATGGAAGAGCTTGACTTGCATGACATGTGGTTTCAACAAGACGGTGCCACATGCCACACAGCACGCGAAACAATGGACCAATTGAGAGGCGAGTTCGGTGAACGGTTTATTTCACGCTTGGGACCAGTCAATTGGCCGCCCAGATCGTGCGATTTAACGCTTCTAGACTATTTTTTGTGGGGCTATGTTAAGGCTAATGTCCATAGCGACAAGCCCACTTCGATTGACGCACTGGAAGCCAACATTGCCATTCGTCAGATACCCGCCGAAATGTTGGAAAGAGTATGCCAAAATTGGACTAAGCGGATGGACCATTTGAGGCGCAGCCGCGGCCAACATTTGCATGAAATAATCTTCAAACATTAAATTATATCGACCCAACTATCGATCCAAATAAATAATTCATGCATTTTTCTGAATTTTATGTGTTTTTTTTAAATTTCTGATAGTTCTTATAAAATCA
This sequence comes from Thecocarcelia acutangulata, assembly GCA_914767995.1. Taxonomy (NCBI): domain Eukaryota; kingdom Metazoa; phylum Arthropoda; class Insecta; order Diptera; family Tachinidae; genus Thecocarcelia; species Thecocarcelia acutangulata. The sequence continues at coordinate 95,414,238 of OU612095.1, read as the reverse complement.
CCCATAGTTCTGAAAAGAAATAGTCTCTATCTTACACATACCAGCTTTACCAGGGTAGTGGTACAAGCACAGCTGTCTTTCGTTTCCTTTGCGTATATTTGCCAAAATTTCGTTTACAAGATACATAGTTCCTGATGGAAAAAAATCTGTGTTCGTTTATTAAATATTTTTATGGAAAATTTTGTTGAATTCACGGATTCCTTTCGAACAATTTCTTAACTGATACAGTAAATTCCGTTATTGAACGTGAAAATAAGAAATATTTTTTGTTTACTTTATATTGGGGGCTATTCTGAGTTTCGATTCGGATCAAAATTTTCTCCGTCTGGCAACTTGAGTATTCTGTGTTTCAATTCCGCTCAGTTTCTTTCGATTGTATGTATTCTGCATTACGATCGGAACTCCGTTTTTTTCAGTTGTTTTTTTGTTAACGGAGAAGTTTTCGTTATCTGTTTTTTAGTTAAAAAATTAAATAAAATGTAAGTAGATAATGATATAAAAAGTTCAGTAACGATTAAAAAAACATTTAAAATTATTTTATTTAATTAAATTTATTTATTTATTTTTTGTTTTTAATTATTAATTTTTGTACCCGAATCTGATGTGTTTTTTATGTATTTTGGGTCAAAAACAACAACACCAGAGCAGTATGAAAAATTGGCAAATTGAATGTCATCTAATGCAGACATTGCATGTGGATATCACCAGCGATCAAAGAAAGAAGTAGCAGTGTTCTGGGAGGAAGTTGCAGGAATCATCAATGCACTTGGCCCTCCAACAAAAAATGCCAGCCTCATTATATCTCATATTGTTCTCCTCTCTGACCAACAATAATGCAGCTGTTATAGAAATTAAAAAATTAAATTATTGATATTAAAAAAAAAAAAAGAAATAATTGCAACACAACAACAATTTTTATTAAAGTTTTATTTTGGTCTTTCCATATTTAATCACAACACTATTAATTTTTTTTTACTATGTACCTTTATCTTCACAAGATTCTTTGCACTGTAATATATTTATGAACAATTAATTTTAGTTTGTTTTTTTTATATACTTCTGTTTTCTTATTAAACTTTATTAAGAACTTATTTTTAATTATGTATACAAACAACTTTTTGTATTAAATTTGACATTTGTTTATGAAAACGATAACAAACTTGCTTATTTTGCAATTTCATTTCTACATTTCACAGTGATGCTATTAATTTTATAAACATTGTTGTCTTCTTCTTTTTCTTTCGATTCCAATTTTTATCAGAATACCAATTTTCGATCGCAACGGAACTGAATGCGGAGACTTAATCGAAACGCAGAATAGGGGGGATTGAAAGATAAACTTGAGCAAAATGCTTTCACACAACTGAAGTTGTGTACTTTATTAGCTTTTAATATTAATACCAATCAAAAAATTATAAACATCTCGGCATCTATATTTCGCAGCTGTCTATATGTCGATATTTCATAGGAGTTACCTTAAGCATCAGTAGACTTGGAAACCTTTGCAAGATATTCCCAAACACTCAACTTTATATGCCAATATTCTAAATAAATAACTGAGAATTTGAAAAGAAAGCCGGAATATCGAAAATAGAAAACATTTTTTGATTGGCAAAATAATTTCTATATTTGTATTTTTCTGAAAAATTTTGATTAGCTTAGATGAGCACCCACTGTGCACCACAGTATATAGGCAAGCTAGGTGCATAAATTAATATGTACTCGTATAAGCCAGGAGAAGTGTACATTGTGCACGCACGTGTTTATGTTGAGAAACATACAATCAACAGCACCTTCCTACACATGTTTATCTTTCTCGCCCTTATAAAAAGTTCAGGTGTCTGCAAGTAGATGAACACCTTTGAATACAAAAAAAAAAAGAAAAGTTTTAGTTCTGCTGGCTAGAAAATATTTTCAGTTTTAACAAGAGGAAACAGAGAATAATAAAATTAAACAAAAATATGCAAATTATTCTAAAGACCTTAGAAAATTTAATAAAAGGGTTAAGCAAATTTAACTTTGAAAATAAGGTGACTTTGCAAACAAAATCAGTAGTGTTTTTCTTTTCTTTTGCTTTTTTCTTAGATTTATTTTGTGTTAAAGTATAGAAAATTATTTGCAATAGAGTAACAAGAAATTAAAAAAAGGAGAAATTATTCAAAAATCAATTTCTTAGTAAAAAGCTCAAAAGAATTAGCAAAGTTTCCTGGCAACTTGTTTCAGTTTCTTGACCAGATTTCATCACATCTCTGGCATCGATTTTAAAGTAAGTACTCGTAGTGCCCTTATTGTTGCCTTTTCGCATTTTCCGTTCTGTTTAATCTTATTTATGTAGCGTCTTCAGTGCTTTAACAATAAAAATTTTTACTTTTGGCTGGAAGGCTGTAAGCAGTTTATTTTTGTCGGTTCATCTTCAGTCTATTTTATGAAGCATCACTAACGTTGTTTTATTATTATTGGAAAAGTTTCTGCCTCATTTAAATGGTAATTTATGTAAGACTTATCTTAAGGCGAACACATTTTTTAAGTCATTAAAACGAAACGTATTTAAGTAATCAATATATATTTATAAATTTTTTCTATACGAAATATACAAATTACTTTTAAGTCTTAGTAAAGTTGTTCTACTTTAAGTTGTTTTACCTCTAAAAGTGGCTGGCTGGATATTGGCAAAAGAGGAGTGCAAAAAGTGGCAGGTGATGCTATAAATGTTAAAAAAATGTGCTTTTTTGTTTCTGCCAGAGACGATTTAAATTTGTCGTTAAACATATTTGTTTTGTTTTCATTTTTTGCTTTCTTTTTCGATTTGGTGTAGTACTCGTATGAAGAGTCTAATTAAAAACTGTAGCTGAAAGTACAGTAAAGAAAATCAGCTAAGAATTCATTTTTCTTCATTTTATTTTTGAAATAAATAACTCAATTTTGTATGTATGCAAATTGTACTGAAGTAGAGTATAAATTAGAAAAATATATGGGGGAAATATTGAAATGATGGGATTTTAATTAATTAAACAGCTTTGAAAACAAGTTGGCATATAATAATGTTTAACTATAATATACTTCTTAAATAAATTTGTTAAAACTGGTGAAATTTTGCCTTTGAAGCTGCATTTTTATTTTGTGGTTTTTATCAACCAAACTCTTTTTCGTATTTTTATATGGTCAATTTTTTGGTAAATGTTGCTTAAACGTTTTTGCTGTTTGACCTATTTTTAAATAAAAAACATGTTGTTTTTTCTTTTTCCCGACGTTTCGTAGATTTTTTGTCTACATTTTCAAGGGAGCGTCTATTCATATAAATATAAAAACAATTTTTATAATCTAAATACATATACATATGTGTGATAATACCTTAATTAATGTTGTTACATCTGAATTTTTAACAAAATTACTTTGATAAGGATTTCAAAACAGAAAATACAAAATTAAAAACTCAACGTTAATTTAACACAGCTCTGTAATTAATGTTTATGTTATCCGTGTCTTCTTTTAAGTTCATCGTTTTGTTTATGTTTTGTTGTATCCGTAAGCTCTCAATTGTAAATCTCTTTTTCGTATTGTTTTCTATGTCCAAAATTTTAACGTTATCAATATCAGCTGAGTGTCCACTTTGTAGAATGTGTTGTGCAAGTGCTGTTGTTGGACATAGAAAACAATACGAAAAAGAGATTTACAATTGAGAGCTTACGGATACAACAAAACATAAACAAAACGATGAACTTAAAAGAAGACACGGATAACATAAACATTAATTACAGAGTTGTGTTAAATTAACGTTGAGTTTTTAATTTTGTATTTTCTGTTTTGAAATCCTTATCAAAATAATTTTGTTAAAAATTCAGATGTAACAACATTAATTAAGGTAATTATTACACATATGTATATGTATTTAGATTATAAAAATTGTTTTTATATTTATATGAATAGACGCTCCCTTGAAAACGTAGACAAAAAATTTACGAAATGTCGGGAAAAAGAAAAAAACAACATGTTTTTTATTTAAAAATAGGTCAAACAGCAAAAACGTTTAAACAAACTCTTTTTCTTTTTAGTAAACCAGGTAAAAAATTATGGCGTTTTAACAAGTTTTCACAATATTCCAAGAAGCAAAAGCGGAAACTGAACTTAGTTTACTTGAAGTTTTTGTAATAAAACAGTATTTATTTTTCTAGACGGTAAAATTTCTTGAATAGAAATCAGATACAATTTCGACATAGGGAAATATGTGGCATTACTAGTCCAGTGGATGTGTTCTGTAACTCTCGCCACCAGAAACTTTTCGACTGAAACGTGTGAAATGCAATAAAGTTGAAACAAATAGCTGCTTTTCTCACTAAACTGTATCTATAACGTTTCTTGGTGAGTAATAGCTGTCACGTAAGGAAATTACTCGCCATTTTACAGAAAAACTGTGTCTGTAAAACTTTTGCGAAAAAATTTCCCGCTTTCAACTGTCATTATTTCTCGCAAATAAAAAGGCTGTGAGATAGTAGTTCAAATAACAATAATCATCATCAAATGAATAATAATGCTGAAAATTAAGTATTTTGCAGTTAAATTAAGTTTCACATACATACAGTTTAAAATGATCGTTTTTTTATTTTAACTTTTTATTTAATTTTTATACCCTTCACACAACAAGTTTTAAGGGAATACTTATATAAATTTGTAATTTCTACAATTTTAATTTCCGACCCAACAAAGTGTATTGTTTTATAATGTTTTTTTCAGAATTCACAAATTGCAATTGTTTTTTAATTTACAAAATTTTGTGAATAAGTATGTATGTATGTATTTGTAAATAAAATGTAAACGTTAGAGCCATACCATACATTTTCTAGAACAGCTGGCGGTTATAATATGACGCCGTCGAACAAAATTTCTTAGCTTTAGTAATTTTTGGTCGGAGGCGGTACTAATTGTGGCTGGCGCTTTCATTTTTAAAATTTCATGTCGGCATCGTTTTATATTTTCAGATATTTCTAACGTAACGACGTAATCGCTTTGGATAGTTTTCGACATGAGTTACAGATGCAGTTTTTTCTCACTTTTCGAGAAACGATGACATAATTTGTTTCACAAGTTTTCGACGCGAGAACTTCTCGCCAAAGTTACAGAACACAGCCACAGATAACAATTTTTTGCTTTGAGTATTTAAAACAGATCTATGTCGAAAAATTGTTTACATTTGTATAAATATATAAGTGACAAATCTCAATAATGTTTAAAAAAATTTTAAAAAAGTAAAAAAAAAAAATATATATACGAGGGCTGATCAAAAAATAACCATTATTTAAATTTTTTCCAAAAAGTATTTATTTATTCATCAATAACTATCTTGTCCCCTTTAAAGTAGACCCTTTCAGATATAACACACTTATGCCAGCGTTTTTTCCAATCCTCGAAACTAGCTTTTTGGTATCGCCAACAACTTCTGTTTCGATTTTTCTTTTATCTCGTCAATCGTAGCAAAACGCTTTCCTTTCATCAGTGTCTTCAGTTTTCGGAAGAGGAAAAAGTTTGCGGGGACCAAGTCCAGTGAATACGATGGTAGAGGCATGATATCAGTTTTGTTTTTGGCCAAAAACTCATGCACAAGCATCGATGTGTGAGCTGGTGCGTTATCATGGTGCAAAATCCATGATTGTTTTTGATTAGGCTCCACAAGGGTTTGAGTGGGAGGACCATACACCCAAAAACACAAAAGTACCGTTATCTAAAAAACGGTACTTAGAAAAAAAAATTATAGCATTTTTCGTGTTCAGGAGGTCCAAATTTTTTTTTTTTAACCTGGACCAGTACTCAGGGCATGACCCCTACATATGCAGTACATTGTACCAGAACTAGGAAAATGGGTTGTGAGGAGGGGGAAAGAGGGAGTAGTGTTTGTGAACATTTGACTTGAACTTTCCAACGTTATAACAGACAGGAAACACGTCTGCAGGCAACTTATTCCACAGACGAAGCGTACGGCTGAAAAACGAATTCTCTCTGTAATGCATAGTGCCATTCCCCGGGCAATCGACCACAAATGGATGACCTCTGGACGATGAACGCGTGCTACGTAAACATGTGCGAGTTTCGGGAACAAGATCCCTAATCTCGTCAGAGCAAAATCCATTGTAGTAACGATAGGACAAAGTAACGCACCCTACACTGCGTCGATGCTCCAGTGAGTCAATAGAGTTGGATACCCTACTGTCACCGATAAGCTTCTTCGCCCTCTCCTGCACACGGTTGAGCAACCTCAAAATAGACTTTGAGGCACCAGCCCAAACATGATAGTTGTATTCCATTTTCGGTCGAATGTAGGTGGTATAAATAGTAAGGAGATCGGATGGAGTGAAGTACATCTTACACCGTTTCAAAAAACCAAGGCACTTGAATGCTTCTTTAGAGACATGAAAAATGTGTTCAGTCCAGCGAACATCACACTATATCTTCATTCCAAGAACATCAAGAGCATCCGATGCCTCAATATTTATACCATCCATGAGTACAGATGAAACAGCATTTGCGGTCGTTTGTTTCTGTGTTATGAAACAACATTGGGTCTTACGAACGTTAAAAGCGACCCTGTTTTTACGACCCCATTCGGAGATTAATAGAACATCACTATTAAGTGAATCATTAAGCCTCTTGGCAGCGATCTCTGATAGGCTGGGCCTATAACTAAAAGAGTACGAGTGACAAATGCTGCTGTCATCCGCGAAAGAGTGGATAGGGTTGGAAGTTTTAATTAACTTATTTAGGCATGTGGTGTTCTTGTTATTTTTCCAAATTTGAAATTTGTAAAGCAGTGTTAGTGGACTTCCTTTATATAGAAGGAGCATTTAATAATACGTTACTTATAATAGTGGCCCTGGAAATGCTGGACGTTCATCAGTCGACCGTAAGCTTCATATGGAATTTTCTGGATCATTTCATCCAATAATAAGTACGACATAAGCAGAACTATCACATTCTTAGTGATCCTCACTAAGAATGTGATAGTTCTGCTACATGTTCTGTACAAGCGGTTTTCTCAAAACACCATTACAATACTATTTGATGGCCTTTGTGGGCTAGCGGAGTAATATACCCATATGTCTTCGAAAACAACCATGGTCAGAATGCTCCTGATAATGCTAAACGGTGAAAAGATATATATATATATATATATATATATATATATATATATATATATATATATATATATATATATATATATATATATATATATATATATATATATATATATATATATATATATATATATATATATATATATATATATATATATATATATATATATATATATATATATATATATATATATATATATATATTTTTATAAACAAAACAGTTTATAAAAAAATAACAACAAAAACCTTTTTTGATATTTCAATAACGAACAAAAACAAAACTAACTCTATGAGAGGCTGTGCCTACGCTAAGCAACTTATTAATATTTCGTATATGACCCTTTGTTTTTTATGACTGCAGCACATCTCTTGGGCATTGAGGCAATTAAATTTTGCAATGTGCTTTTGGGGATGTTTTTCCATTCATTTTGAAAACCGTTTAACAAATTTTCTTTATTTGTAAATCGACTCGATCCGAGGCGTCGTTTCACAATGGCGAACAAATTTTCGATAGGATTCAAGTCGGGTGATTGTGCCGGCCAATCAAGCACTTGAATCCTTTTCGTCTGAAACCATTCCTTGACCAACTTCGATGTGTGTTTCGGGTCGTTATCATGTTGAAACACCCATCGAAGTGGCATATTCCATTCTGCATATGGGAGCATTTTCGTTTCTAAGATGTCCTTATACACGAATCGATCTATTTTATCGTTTATTTTGTGCACAGGACCAAGGCGTTTGCCAGAGAAACATGCCCACACCATAATGTTTCCCCCTCCATGTTTCATTGTTTGCTTACAATAGCGTGGATCGAGCCGATTTCCTTTCATATGCCGCACAGTGCATATGCCGTCTGAATTGAAGAGGTTTACTTTGACTTCATCGCTAAAGAGCACACTGTTCCACTTTGTGATAGTCCAATTAATGTGTTGCTTTGCAAATTCAAGACTAAAAATTACAAAAGTCCTATAGAATTTGTTGTTAAAGTAAATTAAAATTCACTTACCGTTTTTTCATGTGTTTTTTTGTCAGCATTGGTTTTTTGACAGCCCTATAACTTTTTAAGCCCAGCTTGATGATATGTTTTCTGACTGTGCTGGAATCCACATTCAAATTAAGTGATTTCATTACCTCTTTTGAAGTTATAAATGGTTTTTTTTTTATTAATATTTTAATTTGTCTGTCGTCACGGTCGGAAATTTTACGTGGAGGTGCGCCTGTATTGGGTTTTACGACAGTGCCTATCGTTTTATAATTTTGAATCCACCGTGAAACCATTGATTTGTTAATTTTTAAATTATTAGCTATATCAATTTGACTTTGCCCTGACTTCCACAATGATATAACGGAAGATTTGAAGCTATTATCGTATTGAACGCGCTTCATGTTGAAAATTTATAGTTTAAAGACGAAGAAAGTCTTAGTAGGACTAAACTGCATTGATTTAAGTAATTTGCAATTAATGAACTCAAATGCATCGCAAAAGAACCGTTATATTTAAGGGAAAGAGAATAAGAAAATTTGTTGCTTAGCATAGGCACAGCCTCTCATAGAGTTAGTTTTGTTTTTGTTTGTTATTGAAATATCCAAAAGGGTTTTTGTTGTTATTTTTTTATACATTTTTTTTTTTGCTATCATACAAGTCATAAATAAGTATTATAATGAGTTCTTAAGGTCTTCTTATTTGAGAGAAAAGTAACATTTTTCTAAAATACAGTGTGAGTTGCTTAGCGTAGGAACAGCACTGTATATATATATATATATATATATATATATATATATATATATATATATATATATATATATATATATATATATATATATATATATATATATATATATATATATATATATTTACCTTCCTTTTCGCCCTTATGACAAACTTTCTAAAATAAAACCTATCTTATGTTCTTCACTGTACCTCAAAATATCACCATTCCAAACTTTCTCTAAAACGGTTTAGCGTGAAAACTTACCAGACAGACAAAATTACTTTTGCATTTATAATACAATATAGTAAGTAGGATTTTTCTCAAAAGAAAACTTTAACAATAAATTGAAATGTTAATACTTTGGGAACTGCAATAAATTAAAAGTAAACTCATTTTTATGTTTATGTTTATATCGTCATCATCACAGTCAACCTAAGACGCTTTGAATGGTGGTAAATGACCGCAAAACAAGAAAAAAAGCCCCTAAAACCCTGTTGGTGCTTTTTTAAATGAAGATTTTAGGTAAAAAGTAAATAAAACTTGCCGAAGCTTTAGCAAAATGCGTGCAAAATAATATCTTTTCATTGGTTGTTATTCAAACACTTCAACCAAATTTGATGGTACTATAAAAATACGAAACGAAACAAACTAGTTTGCATAAAAAATAAAAAATGTTGTTGCATGAAAAGTATAAATAAATTGACTTAAGCACAAATAACATAATATAAAAAAATAAAATAAAATATAAAAAATAAGTTAAGCTAAGAAAACTGCACGACACATTATGACCACCTCCAACAACAACTTTTGCAAATTTCTATTTATTTTAGTTGCCACCTCCAGCAAACACCTCCCAATCCAACATTTTCTTACTGAACAATTTTCATAACTGCTGGAAACGAGCGTATCACAATAAGTGAGTGCAAAAATCTATCCTGTGTCGATATGGAGGAATAAATTAAGATATAAATTGTGGTTTTGCTGAGAAATTTATGTTCGACTTATTTTTAGTAGAAAAATAATATAAATACAATTTATTGGTTTCTGGTTGCTTTAATCAATTCGTTAGCAAGATGTTTGTTGAGGCTGATCTTTTAAACTTAAACTGAAGTCCGGTGGCTAGGACGAGTAGAGAAAACCTACCCGGGTTCAGATGGAAATATGCAAACCGTCGTCCTACGGACTGCCTGTGTTTACATGGCAGCCTTAGATTTTTCTTAGCTCCCATTTTTTCCGCAAACTGTATAAATATAATGATAAATAATAATATGAAACGGGCAGGAGATATAATAAAATACAAAATAAAGTACACACCACCATTAAAAAAAATTCTTACTCTGAAGAATAAAAAGGAGACTCAGTTAGGCTGCTTGGATCTTATAAATTCTGCTGGTGCGCAACTAAAAGAGGGCAGCAGCATTCCAAATGTTGTTGTAGATCAGAGCATGTAACTTTATGAAGTGTGTTTGGATATAGTGCATTATTTCGCTCTTTTATTGCAACATAGTCATATCTCAAAAAATGAGCTTTTCGAGTTAACAATGCAGAATTATTAACAGTACTATCATTTATATTGTGCCAAAAATTTATTTAAAATGCTTTTAAACTGTTTCGCTTAGCAGATATTTTGTAAAAAATTTTGCTAAGACTTGTATGGAAACTAAAACTTTGAAATGCGTTTTTCTCGAAACAAGCTTTTTTGAATTATGACTATGTTGCAATAAAGGAGCGATACATTTTGTTTTATTCGACCTTTTGTTTATCACCTTGTTGTAACACCGATCACAAGAATTTTTTTGTTTGTTTTTTACTTTTATTTGCACGTTATATCAGATGTTAAGGGGTCAATGACTTTTATCGAACGGCTAGAAACATTGACTGATATGTTGTTTTTGCCTATGACGGAAGAGTAACTCAGTGTTTTCTCTTATTCATTGTTTTTCCCTGAGCATAGCATGTTAGTAATGGGTGATTTTATAAGAACTATCGGAAATTAAAAAAAAAAAAACACAAAAAATTCAGAAAAATGCATGAAATATTTATTTGGATCGATAGTTGGGTCGATATAATTTAAGGTTTGAAGATTATTTCATGCAAATGCTGGCCGCGGCTGCGCCTCAAATGGTCCATCCGCTTAGTCCAATTTTGGCATACTCTCTCCAACATTTCGGCCGGTATCTCACGAATAATGTTGGCAATGTTGGCTTCCAGTGCGTCAATCGAAGCGGGCTTGTCGCTATAGACATTAGCCTTAACATAGCCCCACAAAAAATAGTCTAGAGGCGTTAAATCGCACGATCTGGGCGGCCAATTGACTGGTCCCAAGCATGAAATAAACTGTTCACCGAACTCGCCTCTCAATTGGTCCATTGTTTCGCGTGCTGTGTGGCATGTGGCACCGTCTTGTTGAAACCACATGTCATGCAAGTCAAGCTCTTCCAGGTTGGGCAAAAAAAAAAGTTTGTTATCATCGCACGGTAGCGCTCACCATTCACAGTAACGTTGTGATTCGCATCATCTTTGAAGAAATACGGCCCAATGATGCCGCCAGCCCATAATCCGCACCAAATGGTTGTTTTTTGTGGATGTATTGGTAGCTCTTGCAATGATTCTGGCTGCTCTTCACTCCAAATACGGCAGTTTTGCTTGTTCACGTATCCATTCAACCAGAAATGAGCCTCGTCGCTGAACACAATTCTTCGATAAAAAAAGCGGATCTTCATCTAACTTTTCAAGAGCCCATTCACCAAAAATTTGGCGTTGTGGTAGGTCGTTTGGCTTCAATTCTTGCACCAGCTGTATCTTATAAGGCTTCACACCCAAATCCTTCCGCAAAATTTTCCACGTAGTGGAGTAACAGAGGCCCAATTGCTGCGAACGGCGCCGAATCGATAATTCACGGTCATCACCAACACTATCCGATACGGCTGTGATATTTTCTTCAGTTCGCACTCTACGTAAGCGTGTTGGTGGTTTAATGTCCAACAATGTAAATTTGGTGCAAAATTTTTTTACAATAGCCCGAATAGAAGCCTCAGTAGGTCGATTAAACTGACCATAAAATGGAAGAAGCGCGCGATGAACTTTCTTAACAGAGCACGCATTTTGGTAATAAAATTAAATAATTTGCAAGCGTTGTTCGTTTGTAAGACGATTCATGATTAAATTATAGACCAAACTGAAGATGTTTGACAGTCACACAAGATACAAAACGTGCGTGAGCTGTCAAAACTAGTGTTGCCAAAAAGATAATAGCAAAAAATTATATGTGTATTAGCATAATGTTACGATATAATTTTACACAGCTAGCTAACATGTGAAGGGCTGGTATATGTTAATTTATACTCTGATTTTATTTATGATTAATATTATTATTTTTTGTTTATTTTTATATCACGGTGATTTGAAAGCAGTGTGGTCAAATCATGGAATTTAACTTTCTCTCGTTTTTTGTTTGTTTTTAATATTTAAAACATTTTTCTATGAAGAAGTTCATTGTGCAATTGTTAGGTGGTAGCATTAGAGTTGTACTACATACATAATGTTTTGTTTGCGTAAACATTACGGAGATCGTAAGAAACATATTTACAAAACAAAAGAATATGAAGAAAGAAAAGTTGATGTAAAGTAAATGAATAATGAAAATTAATGTAATTGTATATAATTAAGTTTTTTATTCACTATTTTTAGCTTTTACCATTTATACCAATAAAAGTTATAAATAGCTTGTTTTCTATGTTTCCCAGCTATCTATATGTCGACATTTCATAGGAACTACCCTAATCATCAGTAGACTTTGGAAATTTTTGAAAGATATTCTCAAACATTCAACTTTATATCCCAACAATCCAAATTTAAAAGAAAAATGCTCTAATAATACCTGTCAAAACACAAAAAACAAGCTTTTCCATTTATACACGTCTCTATCATTTCTTTACACCTTTCAAACAAATGAACAATCGTTGGTTGCTACGAAATGTCGACATATAGATAGCTGGGAAACATAGAAAACAAGCTATTTATAATTTTTATTGGTAATTGTATATATGTAATTGTTTTCATAAATTGTTTTCAATCCATTTAAACAATAAAAATTTTTTTAAAACTTTTTTTATGGTGTTTCTTTTGCACTTTTTCAAACTTTTTAAGTCTTATGAACTTTAACCCTTTACAAAAATATAAAATGTTTATATTTTCCCTTCACTTTGTGTACACATAAACAACTTTTGACACCATCGGTCATTTGAAACCAAAAATTATCACCTGCGCTAGTGATACCACCTGGTTAATTGCACAATGAAAAATGCTGCACATTCTCAATAAAATAGAAAAAAAAAACTTTATTCTGATTAACGTTTCTAACACTGCTTGAAAGAAATTATTAAACGCAGATCTAGCTATTATTCTCAACTGTCTTTCTTAGAATTTACTAACATTGAACTCGAAGTTGCAAATGTAAAAAATGAAGTTTTTTAGTTTGTACGTCGGGTTTTAGTTCAAGTTTTTCCTGTCTTAAGTTTTTTCTTAAAAAGGATTTTTTACAATACAAATTTGCTGTAATCAATAATTATTGATTGAAGAAGATATTTTTTGAATTTTAAGCTTAACACAAACAATTTCAATGTACTCGTACGTCAATTTAACGCACAAAGTTTAGTTCCAAAAAATAATTCAATAAAATTTCATGAGACGTTATGACGTAGTCGGTGTATCATGTTATTTCTTATATTATGGATTATGGAAAAACTATTTCTTTAGGCAAGTTTAGCCCAATGGGTTTATTGTTTTGAATAAATAAATAAATAAATAAATAAATAAATAAATAAATAAATAAATAAATAAATAAATAAATAATGTAAATATTTAGCCATCTGGCAACCCCCAAAGTAAATGTAATAATGTATGTAAAAAAGATAATGGTAATAAAGAGTCAAGCACATTTTGACGATGAGCACCTAATTTTGGTTGGAAACACGTGAAACGTTGTATTAGTTTAATATATATAATAAAATCTATAAAAACTAATCGACATATCTCATGTATGTGTTATAGCAAAGACTATAAATAAGTCACATTTACTGCTACATACATATGTACATGCGCGTACCAGAATAGTATAATGATATTGGATCACATTCTTTTTTTTTATTTTGTTTATTTATTTATTTTATTTTATTTTATTTTATTTTATTTTTTTGATTAGCTGTTTTTGTTCAACAGCCGTTTTTTTAAATTGTTGTTTAACGCTCAGAATAGTCTTATAGCTCCGCTTTCCATTAATTTAATAAATAAATTAGCTTAAATTTAGGGAATTCGGTTGTTGAGCATAAAGGATTTTTTCCTTGAAATGAACCCATCTCTGCGAACAGAAACACTTTTAAAAATGAAATTTGTTTATCAAATGAATTTTTGATTTTTATATTGTTAAGCCTCTAAAGCAGGAGTACTCAAAAGTTCTATATAGAACAGCAAACACTAATACATTTAAGGAAAAACTACTTTGATTTTATAAGCAAAGTATGCGAAAGTGTTGTTGCTTTGCGTGCACACACACATGTGTATATTAAAGCGCACAGCCTATAGCTAAGTGCTTTTACAAAAACAAATGAGCATAGGGGTTGGACACTTCTGCTTTAATGCTTCGAATGAAGCAAAGTGGACTGCTTAAAAACTAAATTATTAAATTATATTTTACTTTAAAATTTTCATTAGAAGTCTATTGCTGTTTTTATACAAAACTCAAATTCTGCATTCCAAATAGTCAGTGTCATAAGCTTCGCTGATTTGATTTATTTTTCAACTTTACATGAAAAATGAGAAAAATAATAAATTCGGTGCCATTTTAATTGAATTTATGTGCGTTGTTTGCATCAGACTGCTAAATTTGTGTGTTAGCAAAACGAGTTGTGTCTGCAAGCCAAGCCAAGGCAATTGGCTTTCTTTTTTCTTGCTCGTTTTTGCTTCTTTTTTGCAACATGCGTGTAAATTAATTTATTTTTCTAGTTATTAAATTTATTTTCTTTTTTTTTTCCTTTTTCCATTTTTGTTTTCCACAACGAAACATGTAATTAGTGGAGCAACACGACGAATGCACTGTAAGAAAAAAATGTGTTTAGAACGAAATTTTATGATAGTAGATTTTATATCTTAAATCTAATTTGTATAAAAATAATGGTTGCGTTCACAACTGCAGTTGTATCGTATAAAGTTGTAAGTGGAAACACTGCTTCAATACAATCTTTCAAAATAAAAAGTAATAGATGACGAACAATAGTTGGATAGGAAAAAATTTATTTGTTTAAATTTCAATTTATTTATTTATTTATTAATAAATATAATGGGCTATAACTATAATCAAACAATAAAGTCGGTTCTTTTTAAAAACAACTTCAATTTTAGCATCTGCTGCTAACTTTTTTTGAACTACAGTCAAAATTAAAGTTGGTTCTAAGTTGAACTGGCTCTAAATGGGTGAAAAGCCAAATTCATTAAACATTTGCATACAATCTAGTATAAAATATAAACGGGTGGCACCTCTGATAGGCGAAGTGAAAAAAATGAAAACAAACGATCAAACAATTTGAGTACAAATTAAAAAAGAAAGAAGTTTGTAAACACTATTATAAACTAGTTACAATGGAAAAATGGTTCTGTGTAATATAAATTAATTTTACTCTACAAATTTGCGCTTTTATTGAAAGGGTCAACATAAGAGGGAACGGGAGACTAACTGCAGCACTTTTTCCAGGCTGTATCGCGAAAAAAACCAAAAGCATCAAACCTTTGCCAATATATTTTGGGTCTTCTTATGGCAACGTCGACATCAATGTAGACATTTTATAAATATTTTTTTTTGTTAATTTTTATTTTTACACCAATTTTTATTTAATTTTCATAAAATTAATTTTTTTTTTACATTTTATCATTTGACGGCGAAAAGCTTATTTATTTAAAGTTATGTTAATTTACTTAAAAATAGCTTTTTCCGGCTTTTGAAAGTAAAGTAAGCTTTTTTTTTTTTTGTTTATAGTAGACGAAAAGTATACTTTTCGTCTTAATATTTTTTAAAGTATACTTTTTTATTGAATATAGTTACAGCCCAATATACATATGTATAAAAAAAATTAAAAACTTGCTAGAGTTGTAGATGGTGGCAGTTCAGGCCCCTGCAGTGTGTTTGCTTTCGAGCAATGAATTCGTTGTCCATTCTCTAAGTGTGCAGAGAATACATTACAGTAGAGCAAGATACAATATTAGATTTAGTGTTGCTAACACATCTTCCAATCCAATATTGTGATGTCATCGTTTCCATCTGTATCTGCAATACCAAAAACAGCCCTGCCGCTTCCGTATGTAGGTTTTTATTTTCAAATTAACGATTTTTGTAATCAAATTCAATTTTTTACAAGTCAAACACAATGTTTTGCAACACAAATTCCATTTTTTTTTGACTTCAAATTAAATTCTTTTCATTTCATATTAAATTTTTTCTATTTCAAATTAAACTATTTTTGTTTCAAATCAAATTTTTTTTGTTTCAATTTAAATTTATTTAACTTTAACGAATTCAAGTTTTTATTTATTTAGCTAAAAATTTACAAAATAAAATAAACTTATTGTTCAAGTCATTACTCGTAATTTTATTTTCTAAACCAAATTTGGACGGTTCCTATTGCAACCGTTCTCTAGATGCAGCTAATGACAAACTCATGGTCATATCAAGATAATAATTGTTACAATCTGAAGGTGCTACCGTTTCGACTGGATGTTTAATTATTGTTATCAAGTCCAAATTACTATCCGCATCAGCTAAAAAATTTCGGGCAGGAAGTTTTGTTTTAGAAAAAAACTTTTTTATTGGATTAAGCTCACCTATGTAACTATGTAAGGAGGAAGAAAATTTATAATGTGCCCGGATTCTGCAACCTTATCTTTTGTATCTTGAGTTTTATGTATCTTAGCATTATCAAGGACCAGCCAAGCATGTTCAGTGCTGGTTTCAGCTAATTTACTGAATTGCTTACTCTTCCAGGAAAACTATGAAAATGTTGGAATTTCCAGATTAATTAGCAATGATCGTCTTGTCTTTCAAAACAGAAATTTATTACAGTTGAAATATCGGGAGAACATATTTTTTCAATTTATTTTCCAATTTAAAATAAAGTTTATTTCATAAACTTTTCTCAAAATGTTTTACTTATAACGTAACGTATATAGAATTTTTTTAATAAAGCCTTAAGTTTTTAGCCAAATAAACAAAAAATGTACAGTCAGTTCACCCATGTTGAAAGGATAAGTTCATTCGCATTCAGGGCGAAAGAAAATTGATTTGGGGTTTTTCTAACTTAATTCTATGTGAACGATGTGTCAAAATTCAATTAAAATACATAAGTTTATGCAAACGAACAATAGTGACATAGACGAATCCAAATTTATTCGAATGTGAGTGACTAGCTTTCTTTCGCATACATTTTCATTCGATATCGTCGAACAGGCTGTTAATTCGAAGTTAAATAAATTTAATTTGAAACACAAAAAATTTAATTTGAAATAAAAATATTTTAATTTGAATAAAAAATTATAAATAGCTTGTTTTCTATGTTTCCCAGCTATCTATATGTCGACATTTCATAGGAACTACCCTAATCATCAGTAGACTTTGGAAATTTTTGAAAGATATTCTCAAACATTCAACTTTATATCCCAACAATCCAAATAAATTGCTGAGAATTTAAAAAGAAAAATGCTCTAATAATATCCGTCAAAACACAAAAAACAAGCTTTTCTATTTATAAACGTCTCTAACATTTCTTTACACCTTTCAAACAAATGAACAACCGTTGGTTGCAACGATTTGCTTTTTGAAAGTATCGAAAAGCAGAGAAGAAAAATTCAAACAATTAAGTTTTTTATTCGCTATTTAAGCTTCTAACATTTATACCAATAAAAAATTATAAATAGCTTGTTTTCTATGTTTCCCAGCTATCTATATGTCGACATTTCATAGGAACTACCCTAAGCATCAGTAGACTTTGGTAATTTTTGAAAAATCGTTAATTTGAAAGTAAAAACCTATATAATACATTTATCAGAGTTGCAGTGCCCTATAGTAATTTCATAATGAAATCGTCATTTTTAAAAGTAGATGTAATAAATCATACTGCCTGGCTCACTATGTTGATCGCTAATGTTTTATGTTAAAAATAAGTGACATATAGTATACTTTTATTCAACTGACGGATATATCGGTAGACGGTAGACAATGCAAATGATATAAGATCATTCAGCGAAAAATAAGGCTTATAGATTGCATATATCATAGGTTTTTTGACCTTAAAAATTATGACGAACGTTTACGAAGCGACTTGGTGAGCCAGACAGATAATCTGTCAAAACGAAAATCTTCATTAGTTTGACCATACGTACTTTTGGGTTTTCAGTGACACTATGTAGATTAGCCGGTTTACAAACACTTTTTGTTTGATGTCTCATATCGTGCCATTCTTACCAAATTTAAAAACTTTAACCCTTCTCAAGATATACAAAAATTATTGTTAAATTTGTTTGCGAGGTACTTCAATTCAAGAGTAGTATGGGGCTTTTAGAATATTGTTGCGTCAATCATATATTTTTCAATAAAAAATAATCTGGCTCTAATTAAAAATATCATATTGGGGGCAAGATGAGATGTAAAATATCTTAGCAAAAAATATCCTCCTGATTAATTTAAAAAGTTTGAAAATTATTTTTCTCACAAAAAACTTTTTTCCGTGTCCAAAAAGTAATTGCGAATACATATGAATAAACATGCTTCACACATTCTTTTGTGGTGCGAACTCGTACTCCCACGTGTATATTTCACACATACATTGTGCTAATAAACATCCTGCTTAAAGACGATCATGAACAGCCTGCAGCTGGAATACACGACAATTATAAATGTTTATCCATTAAAATGCCAGGTGCTCCAGCGTAAATGTGAAAAAGGTTTTGTTGCTGCAGGTATACGAATACAAAGCATTAACTTACGTTGAACTTAATTATCAAACTCAACACTCAGACAAACTTGTATTACCGGCAAATAGGAAAAAAAAAATACTTTCATTATAAATTGAACAATCTTCAAGAAGCAGTAAACGGAATTACAGCATTGAATACAATTAGAGTTTGTAAAGTTTTGTAATGGCATTAGGACAAATACTAATACAAACAGAAGAGAAACCTTTAGAATTTCTTAATCTGTTCTATATTTGAATCCTAGTCCAATTTAATTTTAAACAAATTGTTCCCTTGCAGTTATTGATTTTGGCAAAATTTTAACTTTATGTGCTTCTTATTCTTACTTTGTTGGTGCCTTCTATTTTATTTATAAATTTTGTTCATAATTCTAAAAGCATTGTTGAATCACTTACTACATTTTTTGCTCTAACTTCAATAAACTTTTTTCCCAAATACTTTTATGCAGAAGTTTTGCTTATTTTTTTTTTTTTTTTTTAGGTGAATTTATGGTTTTTTAGTTTTTGTAAAAGTTTAAGGGTACCACAGATATCAAGCAAATCCTGCTGCTTTTGAGGCAGTGATTTTTTTTTACTCTTTTTTAAACTGTTTCTATGGATGGATGAATTCATGTTCACAACTTGAACTTTATTTCATTTTGTCAAACTGCCAACAAATATTTGTTTGCTTTTAGCAAGTTTCAAAGCTTTAATTTCCTTCAGTTTTGTATGTAAAATAAGCACAATGAAAATTAAATGATGATTTAACTCATATTAAGCAAAAAGGGTGCCGAGCAAAACGTTAAATGAAGTTAATAGGTATAAAATGTTAATTTTAAAATGTTGGTAAAGGAAGTCATCTTAAAAGTTCATGGAACTGTTGTCAATCTAGAGTATGAGGGGATAGATCTTGATATAATGGCTTAAAGCTATAGAAATCTTTCCGAAATTTGCATATAATTTTACACTAAATGTGAGCGCAAGATGTTAAAAAGTGTACAATATTTCATATTTTTGAAGCGTAAATATTTATTGTAATTGTATGGGAATATTACTAAACAGTAAATATAGAGAACAAGAGAGCAAACAATGCAAAAATCATTGCACCTCATTTGAGTGGACAGTTTTATCAAGAGTGCAAAAAATATGTTGTGCACTTCATATTGCTCAATAGTACATTTTACTTACACATTTTTTGAGAGCAAAATCTTTTATTTTTTAGAGAAACATTTAAATTAGATTTTTTGTATTCATCAATAAACGTAAAATATTCAAACTACTACAGTTTCTAGAATGAGAACAAATGAAATAAAAATTTAAGGATAATAAAAAATATAATATAAATATTTTAGCATGTTTTACATGATACCACGTTAGAAATAATGTTTGAGTGAGCGTCTTTTATTTTGTAAAATATTTCCCAAATCTTTTTCCGGTAAACTTAACTATGGTAAACTCCCCAGTATTAATGTTGTCTTTGCTGATCTACGGGTTGCAACTCCATACCAACAATTGTTGGTTCCTATTAGAGTTAAGAATTAATTTTTAGCTTTAATAGGAACCAACAACTGCTCTAATATGGAGTTGCAACCTGTAGATCAGCAAAGACAGAATTAATACATACATAATACATTAATTACATATCTCTATATCTATAATGAAATTAAAATATACTTGTACTTTCTAGACATTAAATTATTTCTATTTCAAACACTCGAAATAATATAAAATAATGCAAATATATACAAAGTACAAACCATTGCTTTTATTAACATCATACATTTACATACATGTTGTCTCCTATAACAGTATTTCATATCATGAGACACTATTGAAACATAAAATTCAGTACTGAAAACAACAATAAATATCATGATATGAAAACAACAATAAATATCATGATATAAAAATACAAGGTAGTTTTATTCTCTCAATTTTGCTTAACAATCGCCATCTGACAAGTATAAGGATTGTGACATTTTCCATAAAATTGTGCTACCGTATTAGTTTATACATTCCGTTGTTTTCAGTTTTGTGTGAAGTTTTGTCTTAAAATAATAGTTAAATAGTGACTTCTAACAAAAATAAATAAAAAATTTTAAAATAAAATACATAAATCTAAAATATATAAAAATGGCCTGGAAAACATCACCAGACTAAAATGCTACCGACACCACATTTCAATGTGCCTTAAGTATAACGTTGGCTTTGCGGTCATCTAACCAGTCTTAATCTATTGGAACCTTTTAAATTAAATTTGGGCCCATCGGAGAATGGTATGGAATTCCTTTATGTGGTGGTCAAGTTAATGTGTTCCATTGCAAATTCCAACCTGGCCAGTCTATTTTTCCGTGATATAAAGATCTATTTTGAACTTTTGTATGGTTTGTTTTTAGTGCGCCTTCTGCAGCCTGCCTTTGAATCCTTCTGGGGTTAACATTTAATGACAATTGTGTGGCGATGGCTCTTGCCTGGCCATCTCGTTTACTGGTTTTTCGGGAACGTCCACCTTTATGTTCTGTAACCAAAGTACCCGAACAACGAAAACGGCTTATAATTCTTGGTGAAAGTCAAATTGTTTTGCAATTCTGGTCACTGATTGGCCGTTATTAAAATCAACTATTATTTTTTCTTTTAAATGCACTGAATAATTATATCGCGCTACTTGTTAGAGAAGTTACAAGTCACGTCCAGAACAAGTTTGAAGGCACGGAAGTGACGGAAAAATATATGAAAATTTTCGCTATACATGCAAATAATGACTTTTTTTGGAAGTAGGTTTTTCTTATTGTAAATAATGAAGAATATTCAAGGTTACGTGCATTAGTTTTGTCGCTGCTTCTTGGGTCTTTCTAGTAGAAATAATTATTTATATATTTTTAAAACACAATCATCAAATGTTTCCCCTTTGTTTTTAAAAGAGTATTTTTTTTTTAATGTAATAATATTTTCTTTAAAATAGGCATTCGTTTTAATGCTTTCGTAAAGTTTACGGATAAGCAGGAGTCCGTGCTTTTAATTTGTGGGACCAAATTGGACCCAAGTGGGCTGGCTTTACAATAGCTGGCAGCCTGTTACACCTAACCTAACATGGGTTTCAAAATGACCACAGATTTCTACTTACATCAGCTTATAATTTCTAGCTTTTTCCATTCTAGGGGTAAATTCCCTAATTCAACTGTGTGGCAACGCCTTTTTATATTTCTCTCTAAAAATAAACTTCAAAAATCCTTATTACAAATAATAAAAAGAGAATTAAACTACCTTGTATTTATTATATCATGATAAATATGGCTTTGGTTAGACGACGAATAAATGCTATTGTATGTTTTTTATTTAAGAGAAGAGTAATATTTGTGCACTCATGAAATCAAGTGCAAAAAAAAAAGAGAACAATTCACCATTGAACATTATGAAGTTAGTCCAACAAGACGTTTTATGCTCACGTTTATTTTACACATACTCGTACTTGTAAAGGATCATAGCTTTTAGAAATCTTTAGTTATTTCTTTCTTTCTTCCTTTTTATTAATTTGTTAGGAACTACAAACCTTCATGGCCAAATTAGTTTAGAATTTGAAATGGTTATTACAATTGCATAATATAAAAAATATTTACAATATTAATTTAAAAAAAATATAATTTAAAACTGCTTAAGGCACGGTATCATTAATGAAGTGTGCTTAAATAAAAAAAAAATGGTTCAAATAACTATCCTCATAAATACTGCTTGAGCAAACTTTTGAACTGAGAAATAGATTTGTAAAAATTCCGTTCCTCATATGGAATAACTGTATTCCAAATACGTGCTACTCTCACAACAAAAGATCTGCTCATCACTTAAGTGGAAAGATCAGGACAGGTCAACATATTCGTTCTTGAAGAACGTCCGAAGACAAATTTTTCTAAAATGTACGAGGGTTTATTATATTTAATTATATTATAAAACTGCAGCATAAATCACTGATCGTTAAAAGTTGAAAAGTCAGAACCTAAAGCTCTTACTACGTAAGAGGACACATGATCCCTATAGTGTAGGACAAATATAAAACGAATAACTCTTTTAAAGCAAATTTTGATTTTGAAATATTTTTTGCGTAGGAATTTGGAAAAATCATATATAAAATGACAGCTTGAGAGCAAAGAAGGGAATGCCATTTTGATGGTAAACATTTTCAATCAGCTTCTAACCCGCATTAGTAGCACAAAACGCTCGTCAAGCAATCAAATTAAAAATAAAAAGCACTAACACATACTAGAACAAATATTATGCGCTTCTCGTGTGTCAAAGCCTAAATGCTATAATTTATTTTAATTTATAGTTAAAAGATATTGCACTGTCCTCTCTTCAATCACTCTTATTTTAACATATAGGACTATAATATCCCAATGTTAGTATACATTGCTCTCCAAAGTTTATGATTACTTAAATTTGTGCCAGCATTGTATTGTTCACTCACGATATTGAAAAATTTACTCCCAGCATAAATACCACTTTTTACCTTTTTACTTGTACAAACATTGAAAGGTTTGGAAAATCCCCTGCAGGTTGTATTAAGATGAAAAAAAATGTTTCCTTTGCATGCGACAAAAATGTAAATAACTTTGTGTAACATTCTCATAAGAAAATATATATGTATATATATTTTTTTAAATTGAAAGAAACACATTTTATTTTTCTTTAATCCAATATTAGTCTGGCTAACAAAACTTAATGCTGTCTGTCCAAAAACATTTTATTTCATTTGATTCATTCATGTCATGTTTGTTGAAGTGGAATTAATCTCTGAATTTTATTTCTGTTTTTCTGTTGCTTTCTTACACACAGATGACACATTCCTTTGTGTTTTTTGTTTTTTTTTTTATTGTTAATAATTCTGTTTAGTTTTGTGAGGAAAAGTTTTATTTTGATGGAATTTTATGAAGTATAGAGTTCATTGTTCCCTGGAGTTTTGTTCTACGTTAAAGATAAAATGTTGATCTGTAAACGCAGTATTTTATTTGTCTGATATGTATCACCACGTTTAAATGTGACTCATTTATCTTATAAATATTTAAATTTATTCTAGAAATAATAAATTGAACTGTGAATATTTTACTTAAGATAAACTTGATTTGTTTTGTAGGCGGAGAAGCATCTTTTTGAAGTTTTTTAAGTTTTTAAACATTTTACTTCTTAATCTGCACAATGGTGCACGAACTTGGGCAACTTTGCAGACAAATTATTAAAAAACATTATAAACATAAGTAAGTATATGCTGAATTTTCCAATTTTAAATATATTTTCCAAGCCGCAACAGGGTGACAACACTGATTTTAACCATCATTAGAAAAATCAGAAAAAAAAAATTACTCAGTTCAAATTCTTTTTATTCGCACAAGACTTTGCACTTCTTGTTTTTTAGATTTCTGCTTATCGTTCCAATATTCAGCTGTATCGTTCCAATATTGTTCAATGATGGACTCCGTCCATTTCTACATCTCGTCATTAAGCAGACCCTTATTGAAGCCAAATGTTAGAGTGGAGCCAATAAAAGTCCCCTCTGCTCCTTTTTTCGCGTAGATGTCAGCCATCCCATTGCCGTAGTGCTCGTCATTTCCTGGCACCCAGATGTTGTGATATTTCAGTATTTACCTGGACGTAAAGACACAATTGCTCAGGGCCTTTAGTACTATCAGTCCTATCAGAGAGTATTTTTATCAGCCCTCACTTGTTTCCCCTATCGGAGAGTATTTCAACCACTTCCCTTATTGCGTGTAATTCCGCTTGGAAGATTGAGTTGTCTTTACTAAGAGTTATAGATCTACGTGCTCTAAGCCCCACTATTAACCCCCCCCCCCCCCCCCCCCCCCCCCCCCCTCCCGCACTCGGTGGAGCGTTTTGGATACATCCGTGTACCTCTTTTGTGAACCATTACACAACCATCTTAGGTTCGTGCCCCATTCTTTCCTGGTTGGGAAGATGATCCTAAACTTCCTGGTAAATGAGTTATTCGGATCTATAAGGTCACTTGTTTGAGACATATCGATTACGTCTCTGATATTCTTTAAGATTGCAAGATGACCACTAAGGTTGCCTGTCTTTAGGTTTTTCCTTTTGTAAATTGAAATGGCCTGAACGGCAGCGGTGTTAGGTGTAAAAGAGCTTCCATGCCTGTCGTTGTGGTGGTTTTCATCGCCCCTGTGATCAAAACCTTAGATGAAACAAATGAAATTAGAAACTGAATAGGTTTTATGTATTACATCTCCAATACAGATAATAAAACACAATTTTTCTCTTAACAAAGTAAACTCATTATTTATGTATATTTATAACAAGTACTTATATATGTATGCACATTCTATATAGGTTATTAATATTACTGTAGTTTAATAACACATCTAAAATTTTTAGGTCTAATCTTCGAATTTGCTAAATGTTGTAAAATAAATTATAAATAAAAGTGTAAATAATTAATTTGTTTGGTTATTTGTTCGTATTCGAAATGTTTATGTGCATCTTAAATACTTTTAATGTTAATTGTCACAGTTGTCTCGTATTAGTTCTTCAACAAGCACAGGATTGTGGAAACAATTTATTTTCTGCTTAAAGATTCTATACAGATGAGTTACTGAATTGACTAACATACATACTCATATACATGTGTGTGTGTGTGTGTGTGTGTGCAAATAAAATCATGTATGGCATATTAAACTCAAATATACCACATTAACTGCATAACCGTTGTTTGCTCTTCCTCTCTCAGACATGTGGTCTGTTGAGTTTAACTGTTACTTTTAATGTGTGCCGTACACAATCTTCAATGACAAGGTTCGGAAACAAGTGTGTTGGAAAGCTTTCTTTTGAGTCAATTTTTGTGTAGAGAGGATTTGCAATAAAAGCTTTTTTACATTTTGTGATTTTTTCAATGTGGCTAGTTTGTGTAAAAGTTATATAAGGGAGTAATAATAATAGGATTTAACTGAGGGTTACTTGCAAAGATTCTGCCTGAAAACTTGTTTTTTTTTGCAATATTCCTTTTTTCGGTTCTAGGCAATTAATCAAGGTCAATAACACTGTACAAAGAGTCCTTTAAATAAAAAATATGTGGACTGTATGGATTTTGACACCTTTAATTCAAATCTCTTATCAGATTTTCTGCATCACGTAGAGATTTTTCTTATAGGTCTGCTTAGTTTCCCTCCAAAGTGGAGTCTACTACTCTAATGTGTTTGGCCATAGCTTGAGAACGGTTTTGCTGATTCTAATGGTTAAATTGGCGAAAGATGCTTTAATAAAAAAAAAATCATCTGCTTCATATTTTACCGTCGCCTAGTTATTCAAAAATTAATATCGAATACTTTTCATTTCATGTAAATTTTGGCAATTTAAAAATTAAATTAAAAAAATTAAGGTTTCCTAAAGCTAACACATCGGCTGAAAAGTCGCGGGCCTAACAAAGAAAACACAGTTTTTGTGGTTCAAAATTAGCTTACTCAGAGGCAGCAAATGCTGTACAAACAATGCGTGCAATTAACAAAATGCATATGTGATTCAATATGAGATGACAATAGACAGAGAATAATTAAATGGCCCGGTGGCTGAGTGTTTAAGGCAGCAGTTTATGACACGTCAGGAACCGAGTTCAAATCCAAAAATGGGTGCTGATAAGTAGTATAGCGACTACGAAACAGCTAGTTGTCCCCCTTCAATCTTTAATCTTAAATTATTGATTGCAGCAAACTTGTATTGTATAAAATCCTTCTTAAGAAAACTTAAGAAAGGAAAAATTTTAAGTAAAACTTGAAGGTAAAAATGTACAAAAACCAAAAATCGAATTTAAAAAGTAATTTTTTTTAATTACTCTGAAGTTTTTAATTAGTCAGAGTAATCATTTTTATCTGGCAATACCAGTAGTTGTCATAACGTAACAAATATTCATTGGCAATCGCAAGTTCAAGCGAATGATAACTTGCGCGACTGTGCAACGTAAATTTTACTCGATATTCAGTGATGTGCTAACGTTCGCTTAGGTTCTTTGTCGATATAGTGAAACAGGCTATAAAACATCCAACTAATTACATATCTAATAACAAGTTTTAT
The DNA here is from genome assembly GCA_914767995.1 of Thecocarcelia acutangulata. Taxonomy (NCBI): domain Eukaryota; kingdom Metazoa; phylum Arthropoda; class Insecta; order Diptera; family Tachinidae; genus Thecocarcelia; species Thecocarcelia acutangulata. The sequence continues at coordinate 95,387,325 of OU612095.1, read as the reverse complement.
TAGATGTACAACTCTGCTTCCACCATTTTGCAATAGATTGCAATAGCAGTCAAAATAAATAGAACGTAGATGTCATAAAATAAGCTTAGGTAATTGCAGACATAACGACATCGAAATATTAAGAGATTTGAGCCTGCATCCTAAAGCTATTCTGAATTAAAGATGTCAGCTTACGAGCCAAGGTCTCTTCACATGCGGCAGGTATTAATTTTTTGCTTTAGTATAAAGAAATCCGCGGCTAAGGCTCATCGAATGCCCTCAAGTGAAAGAAAGTGCCGAGACTGGTTTCAACGCTTGAAAAACGGTGATTTTGACGGTGAAAGAGATATGTTTTTCGAAAATGCAGAATTGAAAACTTTACCTGATCAAGATTCGTGTCAAACTCAACCGGAGTTGGCAAGATCATTTTGAGTCACACAAAAGGCCTGAAAGTCATGGGAATGATTCAGAAATAAGGAAACCAGATGCCGTACGAGTTGAAGCCGAGAGATGTTGAACGGCATTTGTTTGCTTGTGAACAGCTGCTTGCAAGGCAAATACGGAACGGATTTTTGCATTGCAGTGTGAGTGCGGAAGAAAAAAAAGGGGGGGGGGGGGGGGAGAGAGAGGCAAGAATGGGTTCATTACGATGATGCAAAGCGTAAAAAATCATGGGGATATCTACGTCGACGGCCAAACCACATATTCATGGTTCCAGTGTCATAATCAATATTTGGTGCAATTAGCTCGGCGTAATACATATACTGGGAGTTCTTAAAACCGTCTGTAACAATCATAGGTAATTGTTAGCGAATGTAATTAATGAATTTGAGCCGAGCATTGAAAGATAAACGGCCGCAATACAATGAGAGACATGATAAAGTGATTTTATAGTGTGACAGTGCTCGATCCCTCAAGGCATACCTGAAATGGGAACTCCTACCACATTCGTCAGTGTTACCTCGGTACATCATTTGTTTCGATTAATGACACACGGCCTGGCTGACCGGAGATTTTGGTCTTATAAAGAAGTAAAAAATTCGATCTCTTTAAAAGATGACCAGTTTTTTTCCACGCGGGATTCGTTCCCTGCCCGAAAGGTGGGAAAGAGCTGTGACCAGCAATGGAAAATACTTTGAATCATAAATATGCAACCAGTTTTTTACAATAAAGTCTCGAGTTTCGAAAAAAAACTGCGGAAGCAAATTTGTACACCCTTGTATGTAGATTCAAAAAACTGATAAATTAAAGCTCAAAAACACAACGAACCTGTTTGAGCCTTTTTCTACGGACAAAAAATAGTTTATACACTATTCAAAAAGTTAAAAAAAAAAAATCCTCTCAAATCATTCATAAATTTTCATGCAGAAAAATTCACCACGTTCTCTTTATTAATGCTTTTCTAAACAACGTGTTAAGCCAGATGAGCGAAAACAAATGAATAAAATTACTCAATTTACAACTACAACACATAATGGCCGTTATCGCAACAAATTCAACATACTTTTGTGTAAAAAAAAAGTGAAAAACAAAGCAAAAAAGAGTACAAAATGATACAAAGTGGCTTTTCTTTGTGATTTCTAATGTTGGAAATGTTGTACCTTGTGGAACGTTATGAACGAGTGGTGCGTTCACTAAATATTTGGCCCTGAAGCTTTACATACAATTCAGTCATAATTCTGACCGCCTTTTGGAAACATTAATATACGGGTATTAATATATTTCTTTTGCAAAGTAAAGCCACTAAAACACATAAAAAGCAAAATAATTTATGAAAAAAATTGTACCTAAAAGTGCAAAAGTTATAAGAAAATAAATTGTGAGTTAAAAATAAAAGAAAATGGAAGAAATAAAAATATAATAATATAATTTGCAAAAAAAAAAATAATAATAATATTAAACTTTAACTAAATAATTGTTGTGAATATAATAAAAAGAAACGTTTTTTATTTAAATTTAAAATAGTTGATGTTGACCTAAAAATAGGTTGGTGTGTGTATAAAAATTGTTGATACTTATTTCAAACAACTCTTATGTGTTACTTTTTATATAGTAACATATAAAGCAGAATTGAAATGTGTCATTCCTCACATTTATTGCTCAAAGCCATTACCAGCCCCAACAGAGTCTGTAAAATTTAATCACCGCTTGGCTTAAAACTACAACGTACAAGGATTATGTAAACAATATCTCCTTTGAAATTAATTTTTTTTATTTTGTTTAAGATTATTAATAAAAATTAAAATAATTGCTTATTCTCTTTGCTTTTATGGCTGCTTGGAAAATTATTAGAAAAATAAACTAACTTTGCAAACGAAATATGTTCTGTAATATTGTTGGCTTAATGTTAGTGGAAAGGCTCTTAAATGAGTTTTTCCAAATTTGGGTTTTTAGTGATATTTCTTACAAAAATATAACTCTTCAAAAATATTTCATTGAATAGTTTCATAAATCTTGAGAGTGAAAAAGATTTACATCAGCTCTTGCGTTTACGACCTTATCTGATGATGAATCAACTCCACGGAATGATTTATGCACGATTCACCAGTGCCCCCGTTTGGCTTACCAGGCTCACACAGGTTGCAATTCTTGCCTTGTTCCGGAGTTCGGGCCTTTTAATACCTCCTGTATACAATTTCCCAGCCATCAACGGAAGGCAAGGCTTAATGAGTTGGTAGGCCGAAGCGCATGAAGAGCATCAGCCTTTAAACCAACTCACCTGTCCAACCTTCACCACTGGTTCCTCACAGTACAGGTATCTGTTGCAAGGCAACAGGGGGATTGTTAGCCCCAGAAAAGAACCATACCTCAACAATTATCAGGGATATTAAATCGACGTATCAGTTAAGTCGTAATGACACTTACTTTTTTAAGATTGAAAGAGTGAAATAGTCAATAATAGAAAGAGACGAGTATATAAGTCACAACAAAATAACACAGCAATACGGCATTTGAAAACAAAGCGATAATAACACGCACCTTTGTTCAAAAATATATTTTTTTTGTGTACATGATCTGATAAAAAAAATCTTCTCAAATTTCGTGAATTACGTATGTTCGATCTTCGAATTTTTTCCGTTATGTTGGTACATATCTCCGTTATATATGCTGACAATATCAGCCATTTTCAGTTTGTTTTTGACAGATAAAAAGTTTATCGTGGCTTGGAAAAAAAAACAAAACCTTATTCACCGGACCATACCAATATTGAAGACACCGATGAAAGGAAAGCGTTTTGATACGATTCAGGAGATAACAAAAATCAAAACAAGAGCTGTTGGCGGTACCAAAAGGCGCGTTTCAGAAGTATTTCGGGGACTGGAAGAACAGCTGGCATAAGTGTGTTATATCTGGGGGGGATTACTTTGGAGGGGACAAGATAATTATTGATGAGTAAATAAATACTTTTTGAAAAAGATTAAAAAAATGGTTATTTTTTGATCAGCCCTCGTATTTTTTTTTTAAAATAAATTAGTGAACAATTTTTATAAAACATTATTATATGCATATGTTTAGGTGAGAAAATCGGATGCCCTTAATGTTCCTGGAATGAAGCTACAGTTTAAGGTTAGCTGGAATGAACACATTTTTCATGTCTCTAAAAACCATTCAAGTGCCTCGGTTTTTTGAAACGGTGTAAGATGTACTTCACTCCAGCTGATCTCCTTATTATTTATACTACCTATATCCGACCGAAAATAGAATACAACTCTCATGTTGGGGCCGGTGCCTCAAAGTCTATTTTGGGATTACTCGACCGTGTGCAGAATAGGACGAAGAAGCTCATCGGTGATAGTAGGATATCCAACTCTATTGATCCACTGAAGCATCGACACAGTGTAGGATGCCTTACTCTGTTCTATCGTTACTATAATGGATTTTGCTCTAAGGAGATTAGGAATCTCGTTGCCGAAACTCGTACATTTTTATGTAGCATTTGCTCATCGTCCATAGCTCGTTCATTTGTGGTCGATTGCCCGGGAAATCGTTTTTCAGCCGTAAGCTTCGCCTGTGAAATGAGTTGTCTGCAGACGTGTTTCCTCTCTGTTATAACGTTGGAAAGTCCAAGTCCAATGTTCACACATACTACTCCCTCTTTCCTCCTCCTTACCACCTATTTTTATAGTTCTGGTACATTAAACTGGATATGTAAAGGTCATCCCCTAAGTACTGGTCCGAGATAAAAAAAAAATCTCAAAATTTAGGCACAGTAGCATTTTAAGCTACAAACGTCACTTTTAACCAAACAGTTTTTGGATTTTCTTTAATGACACTTCCCAATTTTTATCGATAACATGATGAAAAATTTTAACGTATTCAGATGTTTTTCAATATAGCCGAACTGGTTGCTCTTAATAATGATTTTGACAGTAATATATCTATAAGTATATATATTAATATTTCTATAATATATCTTGAAAAGACAGACAAATGTAAGTATCATTACGGCTTTACTCACTTTCACTCGAATCATGTTCTTATATGCAGTACTACTAAATGATAATTACTTCTTTCTTTTTTTTAAGAAGACTAGTACGTAGAGTTATTTTTAAAAGCTTGTTTAAAAACGGCAAACAACTTGGCAAACATAATGTTTCTAACTCTATACTTTGATGCCGATTAATTAAACGATAATGGTCTTTTAGTATTCTTTAAAAAAACCATTGGACAAAGGTTTAGATATTGGGATTCATTGTACAGGAATCTGTGAAATAGTTTATAGGAATTAGTTAACAGACTTTAGTCTCCCAATTTAAACACATCTTCATATAATAAAGCTGTTGTTGCCTTTTATGCACATACCAAAAAAAAAAAAAAAAACACAAAATATCCTCATTATTTGCCAGAGATTTAAGTGTCTGTCTCTTAATGTTTGGAAATACAAGTTCTATGTTTAGGTCAATCGTTTTATATTTTCAGAAACAAATAAAAATGTAACATTGCTTTAACTGATATAGAATAATATAAATTATATTTTTTATATATTTTCAAATACTTTTGTGTGGTAATTAAAACCTGTTAAAAAGGATTAAAAATTAAATACATTTTTTGCCTTTGTCCTAAATCCTTAATACTTGAGTGTTATGGTAATAATGTATGAGCATTTGTAAATATAAAAATTTTGTGCACAATTTCAGCATTGTCTGTATGTATGTGTGTATATGTGCAAGTGTATTTGGAAAACAATCTGTGTCACAGTGTAGATGCTGAAACGTTTTATTTGTATTTAAGCTGTTCAGCAAGTTCTAGTCACACAAAGAATGGTAAGTTTGAGTTTTGTATTATATTATTTAAACTATTGTGAAATATTCAAAACATTTGTGCAGATTTGCTAACATTAAATCAGATTATGTGTTTATTTAAATTTTTATAAAAAAAGGCATTGCAGTGTGTTATTTTTTTGAAGATTTAAATCAAAGAATAATTTAATTTAAAATTTTTGAAATTACAAAAAAGTAAAACTTAAATAAAATGTTTCTCAAAATAAATTGCTTACAGAGGGAAGATCGGACTATAATAAGTCTGAATCAATTATATACTCGCACCAGGGATGTCAGAAAGATTGGTGAATTTTTTATTTATTTATTTATTTATTTATTTATTTATTTATTTATTCTTTAGCTAAATGCTTAATAACAGCTGAGATATCAGTATAACAAGGAAATAGATAGAATTAATATAACAAAAATATCATTAGAAAACTACAAACAGTTATAAATATAATCACTAGAGTTTAAATACAAAAGAAGTCTTCTCTTAGTAACATGAATATTGTCGATGGGATCGTAAAATCTGTTTACTTCGCCAGAAACTCTACGGAAAGGATCAAAATTTAAGAAGTTTGATCGATGAAATTGAAGATACAGTGGAACGTATGATCTTAGCTGTCTGTTAGGTATATTGATGTTTTTTCTATCGCGAAGATGAATTGAACCAGTATCCTTGTAATAACTTTAAAAAGAATAATATATTTGATGTTAATAAGAGCTAGTCGGCTGCGGTATGATGGTAAATTCACTGCTGGGTTCCAGTGGACATGATTAAGACAGAGCAGCAGGAATTGTTTTTGGACTGATTCCACCTTTTTTATATAAAAGCCATACTGCCGATCCCAAATTTCACAGTATTCAAGAATAGATCGCACCAGTGTAGTAAATAGATTTTTGGTGATGTAAGGATCTTTAAGGAACTATAAATCTTCGCAGCAATGCAGCTTGCTTTGCTTTGAATTTCAAGCATTATCCAGATTTTGAAAGACGATCTATTTTAAGTAAAGAGAAAATTATTATTCTTTGGACATTTTTGAAAGATGTTCTCAAACATTAGACTTTATATCCCAAAAATGTAAGTAATTCATTGAGAATTTAAAAACAAAAATGTTTTAATAATAAAATACAAAAAATAACCTTTTTCATTTATACACCTATGAAATGTTGACATATAGATAGCTGAGAAACATAGAGAACTATTATAAACCTACACACCAGAGAAATTCACTGGCTGATTAAAACTCGTTCAACAATAACAAAGGCACAAACAAATTGTCTTTTATTAGCAATTGATCAAGCTTGCCCACATACTCTCTTTTGCTTTTTATTTATTTTAAAGCATCTGAATATATGCCTCATTGTTGGTTCTGATGGTTTGCATACACGGTTGCCATATTGGACGATTTATCGTCATTTTGACGATGGGAGGCACCACATTCATTTATTCAATCCCATCCGCTTTATGATTGATGATTCGAGGAATATATATGAAAATCAATATTTACTTTGTATTAGAGATACTATTATCGCTTTCCCAGCACGGGCACGAAGTGAGATAATACCCCAAGTTATCTCAGCACCTGCATTGTTGCTGGGTTATTGAGGTACGGTTTTTCTTTTAAGTATATTCAAAGCAAGAGTTCAATGGTGTCGAATCTCATGACGTGATAGTAAGGCGGCCATTAAATTTCTCGTTGACTGTGTGGTAAGTGGCACCATCCTTTTGAAACCTCATATCGTCCAGTCGTGCGATGCTATATCTTTTAACGATCCGATAATCGTAACTTCTTTCTACATATGTCATCGCTTGCAGTAACGATAGTGTGGTTCTGTAATATAATTTTAAAGACACTGCTTATGATAATAGTGTAGTACATAGTGCAATAAAAGCAACAAGTGTTTTCAGTCGACAGCGAATAACATTAAAAAATTTTACTTAATAGCCAATTTGATAAAACCTTATTATAATTACTTCAACGATACGATGATCGTAATAAACTACAGATGTGGTTGCTTACGTTGACCAAAAACATGAATTTTGATTTGAACACCCATTATCGTAAAAGTCTCCAACAATGTTAACGCACAGCTCAATTATACTCCTCTCCTGAAATTTTCAAACACTGAAACAAAGAAATATCAAATTACTCCTAAGTTTGGCAAAAACTTGACGTTAAGGCATGACTCATAATCAACATCGTACATTATGGTTGGATGACATTCTTTTTACCAGTGATACAATTTTCTTGGGACCGCTTAGATGTTTAGGGTTATTGGAAAATAAAAGTTTTATGTTATGAAAAATTTGTATGTTTTATTTTAAATACTAACGTTCAAAAATATTTTATGTTTATTAAACCCTTATAAGAAAAACTTTGTATAGAAATTTGTTAAATAAACCTGTAATACTCGTAAATAAAAAATATTTTTCATGACTATAGGCGAAAATGTAAGTTTATATTTCAATTGTTTTTGTCCCTTTCAAATTTGTCTCCAAACATTTTTTCTAAAAAAAACTTTCATATGGCGCATAAGTTCCACATTGAAAACTGATATTAGTTCAGTTCGGCATGTGTACGTATGAGTATTAGCCGTTCATATATTAAGATACCCATATGGATTATATAATGCTCATACGTCATGTGTGCATAAAAGTTTAAATAAGTTCTATAAATTCGTAGGTTTTTCCTATACGTTTAAACTTTTTGCATTTTCCCAATAAACAATCAACTACGCCATAATGAATATTTGTTTATTGTTTGTTTTCTTTTTTAATAGAAAACTAACTATAAAAATATACATAAAATGTTTATTTTAACTTTTTCTTATTGGCTAAACAAAACATAAATGGTTTTTGTGTAGTTTCATATTAAAGTAACTCATAAATAATAACAAAGCTTAAAAAAATATGGCTTTCGTAACTGAAAGGCCAAGAAACTGCCTAAAAAAAATTTTTCAGAAACAAAAATAAAAAAGGAACGAGTACACGTTCTTAAAATCTTGTATATAAGTGGCCACTTGCATCAGCAAAACTTTAAAACTTTTCACATTCTATAAATAGATGTGAAAGTTTTACTTTCATGCAATAAAAACAAACTGTTTATTTTCATTTCTAAATAGAAAAATAGACAAGAACCAACACAAACATTTTTTGTTTATTTGATAGTACAAACAAACATACCATCTTGTTGCAAAAAATTAAAAATATTTTTTTCAACATCGGCCTACACTTAGATACCCATGTCTTTCTATTTTTACAGTTTTTTTTTATAGAGCACAAAATCTGAAACTAAAACTAAAAATAAAATAAATAGAACAGTGAGGTTTTTGAAGAACGTAATTTAATAGTTTATCAAATACCTTGAAACGAAATTTTTTCATCGAAAGCATACGTTTACAACGTTTATTCCGATATTTGTCATGCTAAGGTATATTTTATGGCAAATATTATTAGAAAGGCTTTCGGGCTTAATTTTTCAATTAGTCTACTTTCAGTTAACAGTTTGAGGGGTTTAAAAAATTCTTGCCGCCTCTTTATATCTATGAGTTGCAGATTTTGTATCGCTAGACATTATGTAGGGATGGGTTTTAGTGGAGCTTTAACAGAAATCGATGGACTTTCTCTAAAAACCGCAAAATGCGACGTTTGCACCCTTCCACACCAGGAAACCACTGATGTTTTACGATTGCTGCGTATATCTTGCATATAAATCTTGGTATTATGCCTGCCCCATTTCGTTTCAAACATCTTCTTGCTGGTAAAAATACTATAAAAGCTTTTCTGTTTCAATTTAAAGCTAAAACCGCTAGAAACTACGACTATTAAAATGTTTACCATTTTGCAATACTGCAATTCATCTTTCAATTGTTTTGTCCAGAGCAAATAAATTTTGCACTAATCAGGTGATATCAGTAAGAACTTCTACACATTCGCCACCAGCTTTCTTCTCACGCTAGGCTGCGAGAATCAGATTATATCCACTGCAATATAATACTTAAAGGCATTTCAGTTGTGTTTTAACAAAACTAATGAAGAGCATGGGAAGAAGATTTAATGAGTTTCTCATGCTGACAGCTGGAGCAAATACAGCCATATTAGTGTCAATTTCCACCCTAGTTTCAAAACTAGCAGATTGCTAGAAAGCATCTCAATAAAAGAGAGGCAAAACATTCAAAATCTTGTAAAAGATACCGTGGAGAAAAATTACAACAAACGTGAAACCATGACTGGATGCAGAAGAAGAAGTAGTAGTTGAGGTAAAGATGATGACGATTTTATTGTTGTTTTTGACAATACAGTGATCAACCTTGCGAATTAAATCTAAATGATAAAAGCAAGGAGCGTGCCATTCTGGAAAACTATCCAAATATCAAAAATCATTTATATAATTTGACAGCAACTTGTGCTCCTCAGAACCTGTAGAAAGATTATTGTTTGTCGGATGACTCATTGAAATATCTAGTTTTTATTAAACGAAATACTTGTTTTGCCGAATGAATCTTTTATTTACTATCTATCACATGCTAAATATAAGGTTTGTTCCTTTAGCAAGTTTAGAATAATCATATGAATATACATACGTATACCGTACCTGTATATATGTAAAATGTATGTATATATATTAAATGTATATAATAAAAAATAGAAAATTTTATATATTATTAGACAACTTTATTTCTAATATTTGAATACATTGTAAGTATGAACATTTATACTGTCGCCTAAAACGCAAAAGAGCGTAGCTGTCAAAAATTTTCTAGTTCAAAATTATTATTAAATGAGGTGTTATTATCAATAATAAAACTATCCATACATTTTAATAGGCTTTCAATATCTTGCCAGTTACGTCCTTTTGGGTTTTAAGTGACAATATACAACTTAGCTTAAGTGCATATGTAAAATAAAATATGTATCTAAAGCCAGTTTTTCCGAGACCGAATTACACAAATGTATTTGTATTTTGTAGTTGTATTTTGTATTTGAAATGCACAACTTGAAAGTATTTTGTATCTTGTATTTGAAATACACTACTGGAAAGTATTTTGTATCTTGTATTTGAAATACACCCCGGGAAAATATTTTGTATCTTGTATTTGAAATACATAAGGTGTGTATTTTGTCCAGCCCAGCTGTAGACAAACCTAAATGTTATAGGGTTTGCTTATCTCCATCAAGTAACACATGTATTTCCGTTTGTATGAAAAATTTGCAACCAGTGTCATTTGAAGAGGGTTTTTTAAATAAAGGACAGCCTTTGTACTTCAAAGTGGTATATTCCAATCAAGTAAATATATCGTCTTATCCAATGTATATAAAACACATACTGCTTCCTTAAATGTAATTCTATCCATCCGTTGTGAATAAAATTGCGTTGCTTGTATTCTATCATTCAGTAAGCAAAGGTGATACGAGTAGTACACAAATTTAGTAAAAGAATTACATCTGAAGTTGAAAATTAGATTGTCTGTCTTATTTCCAACTAATCCAGCAAACTTCTAGATGTGACATTTTTACATTAAGTTATTGAATCCTAAATGTCCAATTATATACATACATATACGTATATGTAGTGTTTGAAAAACTACGTTTAGTTTAATGCCCAAGCTATCTTACCACCTCGTCTCTAATCTTGTTTGAATGGCAATTTTACATTCATGCATCAATTGAGTGGGATATCTCACAGCTAAACAACATCTTTCATAAATACGTAGAAACATTTTTCATAATTGCATATAATACAGTTTTATACATAAATGATGTACGTTAACGATAATGGTTAATGTTTATTAAAAACTTTATATTACGTTAAATATTTATGTTTTATGAATACAACATGGACAGATTTTAATATATAAAAATCAATATAACTTTTTATGAAAAATAATTTGTTTGTAATAAACAAAAGTTTTCTTTCCACAAAATCTTTTATAGGTTTTTGTGGCCTTTTGTAAAATTTTCATAATGTTACTTTACACAGTGTACTTTCCGTTTACACCTACATTTTTTATGTATACAGAAAAAAGTTATCATGGATGTCATGCTTTGTTGTTGTTGTTGGAAAAACTGCTTTCGTTAACAACTACTTTTGCATATTTTTTGTTTGCGTCCACTCGTAGTTTTTAAAGGTGCGTATTCAACCAATTAATTAAGTGATTCAGCGAATTCAAATTCTATTATTCAATATGAACATAACTTATTGTGAAGGTATCCAGCTAGCATAAGTTTTTCGTTATACTATTATGTTTAATATACAATCCACAAAGGAATCTGCTGACGATTATCTGACGAGTAACCCTAGCAAAAACATTGTTTTTTATTTCTTTTCCTGAAGCGGCCTTCAACCTTGGAATATTTGTTGGACGATTAAACTTAGTATTGTACGAGATTAACTAGTTGTGAGTTCGAGTCCAACTTCAGTCAAGAAGAAGGATTATTTTTAATTATAACAATAATTGCTGTGAAACAATAAGACCAAAGAAGAACAGAAAAAATAATTGAATACCATTAGCTGGGGGACAACTAGCTGTTTCGTAGTCGCCACACTACTCATCAGCACCCACTGGGATTCGAACTCGGGATCATGTGAGCATGATGTATTTTTAATACGGCCGCTTTAACCAGCTCAGCCACCGAACTCTTTAATTATTCTTACGTTAATGTTTGCCACATATTGATCACATATATGCAATTGTTATAACCCCAGTTGTTTGTATAGGATTTTCTGTCACTGAACAACCAGTTTTTAATTTGTTTTATTATTTACTAAATAATTCTCCTAACTGTGAGACGTAATTGTATGTAAATCATTAATAAGGTATTCAATTATTTTTTCTGTTCTTTGGTCTTATTGTTTCACAGCAATTATTGTTATAATTAAAAATAATTCTTCTTCTTGACTGAAGTTGGACTCGAACTCACAACTAGTTAATCTCGTACATATGTATATAACTAAAAAGGTTCACTCATTAATGATTTACATATAAACTTAGTATTGTTTTATTTTTACAATTTTATCCTTACTTCTACTTAATTGATTTTTATATTATAGATAAATAGAAACAAACAACGTATTATAGTCTTTTATAGTTCAACAACCTTTTATGTTTAGAATTTAACACGTGAAGATTCAAAACCCTTCTTCGCGAATTATATGTATAGTATACAAATTATGAAAACATCTAAAGAATCTACTGTTTCCTGTATAAACCATACAATGATTACACGGCTAGTTCCGTAATGAGTTGTACGATAATATCTTCACAAGTCTCAGACGATTCCCTCTAAGATTAACATAACAGTCTTTTGCTGAGTTGTGTAAGTGTCTCATTGAAGAATCAGCTTTTGTAACCGTTACTCTCATGCAGGGGATTGTCTGTGACTAAAACATGACCTCGTCGACGAGCAAAAATACTCATCATGAGATTCCCAGCAGAGTCTTCTACAACTGAAAATGTAAGTAGGGCAGTGTGATTGTAGAGAAGTGAAAATTTAAAACTGGGTATCTGGTTAAGCCCAGTTCAGACTATTATACTTTGTATTAATACTTGCCAAAAATTCAAATAATACGTGCAAATCTGATAGTCTGAATATCATCCGTCATACATACGAAAAATAATACGATAAAAATTTGACATTCCATACGACTTTGTTGTTTTTTGAAACTTTTCAAAACGGTAATACTTTACATTGCTTCAGGGTTGTGTTTTTTAGCAAACCAGCTAATTAAAAATTGAGTAGTCGGCTATTTCGTAGCCGATGGCGTGCCGTCACTGAGTGTATTTTTTGTCGTTATAAAAAAGCTCGAAATTTGGAATTTAGCTGTCATTTATAAATGTATTTTGCTCACGCTATATTTAGAACATAAAATATGTTTGTGCTATTGAATTTGGATGTGTTAAACATAATTATTATTTTAACTGTTGAAGAATTTCACGCGCCGGCACGTCTATCGCCTACGACGAATAGCGCACCTGCCGCCGTGAAAAGTTTTATGATGGCACATCTATGTTGGTTTATATCAAGTGTGATGGTGTGAATGCAAAATCTACTTTACGTTAGACTTTTTGACAGTCGCAAGAAATGTGTTTAGACTTTTATCTCACAAAATCTAATGAAAGTATTTATACTTGTATAATAGTCTGATTGGGCCTTTAATAATGTCGATTGTTTGCTTCAAAAATGTATTTATTATAATAAAAAACTGAGTTGAGATTAGGGTATCAAATTGCACTTGAATTTTCTTTTATTAAATGAAAAGCAAACTATTTGAGATATTTCCAAAACTTTTTGAGCGACATGAAATGCAATCAAAACATTAATGGAAGTCGGCGTTGTTCATACGGCCACCAATGTTGGAAGCAATTTTCAATGACTTGGTCACACATTTCGTCCGTAACGACTGCTATTTTCCGTTAAATGTTGGCTCTGACCTAAAGAAAAAAGTTTAGCGGCGTTAACTCGCAGGAACGAGGTGGCCAATTGGTTGCTGCAATTTTTGTAACAACACACTTACCAAACTTACTCTTCAATAAATCTATTGCACCGTTCTGTTTTCCAAGTCCATGTTTTACAATTCGGGCCAATTCCTTACTTTTTCTGGATTCAGTGGTGATCTATGAAGCAAAATTGTATTTGAACTAGACTAATAACGTATATTTTGGCCATTGACGAACTCATTGCGCCAAAAATGACTTTTGTCACTAAAGATGATCTTGCGATGAAATTCGTCATCTTAGCACATCTTATCTCATCAGCTTCAATTCTTGTGTCAGTTTGATCTTTTGTGATCTTTATGCAAAGTTCGCTATAAAGTGATCTTGGCGATGCCAAATTAAGAGAAATCCGTGATTACGGCTGATTTGGATTATTTGCTACGAACGCCACGGCAGCGATATTTGCATCACTTCGACCAATCTGTTGTCTCACTGCCACGGTAGTATCGCATAATGAATATGCAGAGTCTAAGTTTTGCACTCAACTCGTTATTGCTTGTCTAGTAGGGAGAGAATAACGACCGAAAATCGGAGTTAACGCTCTTAAAGTTGCGGTCCCCGACTCCGAACTTCGGTAGTACATTTTTGTAATTTGAATACGTTGTCCGTTCGTATACTTTACCGTGATGAAAATGTTGAGTTTACTAAAAAAAGAAAAGTTAGAAAATAGCGCTTTCACAAATTAAATTCAAAGTTGTCAAATACTTTTTGGAAAGCGCTTTATTATACAAAGTATTGTCTAATGTTAGCGACTACTATTTCCCATTTTTAAATATCATGAGTTAAGTATGTTCGATTTTTGCATTTTTTTTCTATTATGTTGGTACACATGTTTATTATATATGCTGGCATTATTAGCCATTTTGGATTGTCAGTTTGTTTTTGACAGATAAAAATGTTAGTCGTGTTTTGGTGTACTCTCCGATTCTTTACTAAATTTACTGAATTTTGAGCAAAAATAACGTCGCATGGACATCATTCAGGAGCTGTTGAACATCGTCAAGGACGATTTTGATTTCCTGAAACAGGTCATAACTGGTGACGAATCATGGGTGTATGGCTATGACATTGAAGCCAAAATCCAATCATCCCAGAAGAGTCAAGACCGGAAAAAGCACGTCAAGTTCGGTCAAATGTAAAGGTTTTGTTGTTTTCTTCGACTGGTGCATTATGAATTCTTACCACAAGGTTGTATGGTCAATAAGGAATAGTACATTGAAGTTATGTGCCGTTTTCGCGCAGCAATTTTTCAGAAACGCACATTATTGTGGAAAAAACAATCATGAATTTTGCACCGTGATAGCACACCAGCTCACACATCGATGCTTGTGCGTGAGTTTTTGTCCAAAAACAAAACCGTTATCACGCTTCAACCGCCGTATTCACCGGACTTGGCTTCTGCTGACTTTTTCCTCTTCCCAAAACTGGGGTTACTCGACCGTGTGCAGGAGAGGGCGAAGAAGCTCATCAGTGACAGTAGGGTATCCAACTCTATTGATTCACTGGAGCATCGACGCAGTGTGGGGTGCGTTACTCTGTTCTATCGTTACTACAATGGATTTTGCTCTGACGAGATTAGGGATCTTGTTCCTGAAACTCGCACATTTTTACGTAGCACGCGTTCATCGTCTAGAGCTCATCCATTTGTGGTCGATTGTCCGGGGAATCGTACTACGCATTACAGAGAGAATTCGTTTTTCAGCCGTACGCTTCGTCTGTGGAACAAGTTGCCTGCAGAAGTGTTTCCTGTCTGTTATAACGTTGGAAGGCTTAAGTCAAATGTTCACAAACACGACTCCCTCTTTCCCCCTCCTCATAACCTATTTTCCTAGTTCTGGTACAATGCGCTGCATATGTAGGGGTCATCCCCTGAGTACTGGTCCAATATAAAAAAAAAAAAAAAAAAGACACCGATGAAAGGGAGGCGTTTTGCTGTGATTGAGGAGATAGAACAAAAATCAAAGCAGGAGCTGTTGGCGATACCAAAAAGCGTTTCAAGGATAAAAAAAAGCGCTGATATCTGAGGGGTTTACTTTAAAGGGGACAAAATAGTTAGTGATGAATAAATGAATACTTTTTGAAAAAATTTAAAATAACGTTTATTTTTTGATCAGCCCTCGTACATTACACGCCATGTAAGCTGCTCGGAAGCGTCATAGAAGCGTTTTGCATTGATTGAAAAATTTGACAGTCAGTAGCGTCGAGATCTAGGCTATAAGGCGCGTAAGCTAGACCTTACCAAACACTATATTGTTGGTTGACCAAAATTTTCGGTTTTATGAAGTAAGAAAAAATGGATCGATTCGTGTATCACTTAAAAAAGGTGGCCTGCGGGATTCATATGCTGCCCATTACATGGGAGAAGATAGTTGTCAGCGATGGGCAGTACTCCGAATCATAAATGTATAATCAGTTTTTACAAAAAATGTAGATATGTACATCAATCAAAATCTCTACAACTCTTTTTTAACTAATTCATTCTCTATCTCTCTCTCTCTCTCTCTTTGTAACGAAAATACACAAACGAACTCATATTTGTTTGTGGCCTGTATGATTTTGTACTAAGTGATATATGTACATATTCATGTACAGATTCATGAGCAATTTTAATACGAGTAAATGTGGTGGTAATAAATTAATTAGCTATTTACCCTTTGAATACTGGACCGATTTTAGTAACACGAATGTGGTGCACTAAACCTCGAAAATATCTACAAGTTTTACATTTGCCTATTTATATGTATATACTTAGGTGCCTATTTATTTATAGGCTTTCATGAAGCAGTCCTCGTAATATTGCCTCATTGCACAAAAGGTAAATTTAAGCCATATAATGAGAACTCTCTATGCATTTTTTAGATGAGAGAAAATTGTAAATTACCAAATGAATAAGTAATTTCTAAGAGCTCTTTCTTATAAAGCAATATATTGCCAGAATAAAAAACTTACTAACATTTTACACAAACTAGATCCCATTTCGCATTTTCTCAATATTTTTATCTGAATACAGATAAAGTTTATCTTATGCAACAATATATTGTGAATGTAAACTGTAAGAGATCATATATATTTTTTTTATTACGAGTATATCATTTATTCATTGAAATGTACTTGTTTTTATTTCTGGTGCACTTAAACATTCAGCTGAGACAGGGTGATACAAAAGCCGCTGTTGGGTTTAAAAAAGGGTTAAAAACAATCAGTCTTATTTATGAAAAACTTTTCTTATATATTAAATAAATTTTGTATGAAAATTTGTTTATAAGAACTTAATACATCTAAAATATTTCTGCAAAATAAGACAAAATCTCTTTTTCGTTTATTTATATTTTAATCTATTGTTTTGTAGATTGTAAAATATGGAAAATAGAAGTTATTTTACAATAAGTATGGAAAGTCATGATCGTGAACTGTTCTCACAACTTTGGAAATTCATAGGCCACTACGTTAGCTCGGTTTGTAAACATCCGAATATTTTATTTTGGTTATTGAAAAAGAGAGTATAAGTGAACAAGGCCGAGACAATGCCACAATATTGTTAAAGCAACTCAAGCGTCACCACCATAAATTTTTTAATTTTTTATGGAAAATGCTTTAAAACGAGTTCACCTGGGCGAAGCTG
Source organism: Thecocarcelia acutangulata (assembly GCA_914767995.1). Taxonomy (NCBI): domain Eukaryota; kingdom Metazoa; phylum Arthropoda; class Insecta; order Diptera; family Tachinidae; genus Thecocarcelia; species Thecocarcelia acutangulata. Next base: position 95,369,961 of record OU612095.1, on the reverse strand, counting down.
AAAAGCCCGTTATTTAAGTGATGTTAGTTTTCATACTTTCTGTAAAAAATTTTCAAATTTATATATTTTATAATTTGAAAAAATAAAAACAAGAGAGTCTTTAAATTTGTAAGTCCCATCCTTTCGGTAATTTTAAGCCACCCTGTATAAATACAATGTTTTACATTACTGTAGCTCCTTAAGCCTTAAACATTTTTATTTTTACTTTACATCTTAAATGTTTACATAGTTGTGCGTTTGCATCTTTTACGTCTTTCAATTCGACAATTCATTGTTTTGCAACTCATCAGCTCGTTTACGAGTTGGCATTTCAAAGATGTCTTTAAGGGCTTGTTTTTGTTGTTTTTACTGCAATGTATGGTTGATTATTAAATTTTTATCTGCTTTCATGAACTGACCTACTTGTTGTGCTAAAAAAAAAATATGAAACTGAAGGTGTTTATATGGAAAACAAAATGAAATTGCAATTTAAAAATGTTTTTAGTTTTGCAATCATTTTTTCTGACTAGTATCCAAAAATAGCCAATAACTAAAACAAGCAAAAAATTGTGGCAATAAATTTTAAAGTTATTCTATTTCTTTAAACTAAATTTTAAGTACTGTGACAATATTTTTGTTAATTTGCTTTTAAAAGACGACAAACAATTAAATTGTGTTAATGTTATCCAAAAACTGTTTCCAAATAAATTTATCTGCTTTTGACACTTCCATAATCGGCATTTCAGATGTTTTTAATACAAACAAAAATGCAAAAGTTTCAAATGCACTGCAGATAAATTTTATTTATCAGCAAACTGCACAACATCATGGGAGTGAGTGAATGCATTTTTTAGTATAAGTGTTTTAAATAAGCAATTAAATTTTGCTTTCACAGCTATTTATTGAGCACATTATGAGAGTTTACAAAGAAATTTTTTATGGTTGTGTGTGTGTGTATGTGTGTGTGTTGCTCTTTGCTTTATTAAGAAATGGAAGATATTTGCTTAATTGTTTTCCGGTTGTATTTAGAAATAATAATAACAGTTTCATTAATTTGAGCTGGATGTTTTTTAATTGCTTTTGAAAATGTATTAACTATATGTTGAATATTATATAGTTCTTTGGGCTGTATTCATATTTTTGTTGGGATTAGGATGATTGAACGGTTATTATTCAGGCGGTTTTACATATTGTTTGTTTTATTTCAGCAAGGTTTTAACAACAGTATGTTATGTTATGTTATGTTATGTTATGTTATGTTATGTTATGTTATGTTATGTTATGTTATGTTATGTTATGTTATGTTATGTTATGTTATGTTATGTTATGTTATGTTATGTTATGTTATGTTATGTTATGTTATGTTATGTTATGTTATGTTATGTTATGTTATGTTATGTTATGTTATGTTATGTTATGTTATATTATGTTATGTTATGTTATGTTATGTTATGTTATGTTATGTTATGTTATGTTATGTTATGTTATGTTATGTTATGTTATGTTATGTTATGTTATGTTATGTTATGTTATGTTATGTTATGTTCTTTTCTCTATTAACTCAATTTTTAAAATTTAAATCTTATAATTTCTTGATTTTATAGATCTATGATAGATTCAGTTGAAGAGATTATAATTTGATTGTGAGTAAAATTTGGAAATTTTTTTGAGCCAATATTATTAAATGTCTGCAAATGACAAAAACCTCTCCTGAAGTGAATGTGAGAGAAAACATTTTGGAAAATGCCCAAAAGTAAAAAAATTACTTAAGCCACTTTACACTTCCATGTACTTATCAAATTTCACACTGCATAATATTTACATAGTGTCTAAACAAAAACAAAACTTGCTAAAATTTTAAATTAAAACTTGAATTTTTAAAGCATATGACATCAGCAGTTTTGCAAGTATATTTTTTTTTATTAAAATTGTGCTACGAATTGCAGTTACTCGCATTTTATTTTCTGTGTGGTTTTTTTGTTAACTTTAATTGCACAAATTTAAACCTCAATAGAAAAATAAAACACTTGATGTACCAATAGCAAATAGACTTAATTTTAGAAAAGATACTGAAAGTTTTGCTCAGAATTATAGGTATTTAATTTATAAATATAAAGTAATAAATTAGCGTATTAAGAAATCGATTATTATGTTAACATTATGCTAAAATTTTTTTTTAACAATTTATGTAGAATGCGTTATAGGTTACGTCATATGTAACTAAAAACGCAAGAGTGAAAGCAAAAATTATAAACCGCCTGTAAATTGCAATTGTTGACAAACATGCGCAAATACAGATGAATCGAAAGCATAAAAGGCCAAAGTGAAAGTGTGTATAGATGGCTTTAATCACTAGTAATCAACAATCAGTATCAAGTTCTAAAAAAAAAATTGTGTGTTCCTTTAGTGTTTAGATAAATTCTATACAAATAAGAGAAAAATTTATTTATTTATTTATTACTGAAACAATTGAGTTTTATACCTTTTAACATTGATAGCTTCTAGCATTGATACCAATCAAAAAATTATAAACATATTGTTTTCCATGTTTCCCAGCTGTCAATATGTCGACATTTCATAGGATGATTAGGGTAGATCCTATGATATGTCGACATATAGGCAGTTTCGGAACATGAAACACAAGCTATTTATAATTTTTTATTTATTATTTATTTATTTCATGATACTTTAAGTTTGCACGGCTTAAAATAAATATAATGCAGTAAAAATTTTTTATACTAGTAAATCTATTAAAAATTATTTATATTATGAAGAGTTTAACATTAAAACTAACCTCACACCAATTGCACTTAATTTTAATTAAAACAAGTAAGAGTGTAGTATATTCGGCTGGGCCGAATCTAAAATACCCTTCACGATAGTCACGAATATGTATAGTATATTAAAAATGTGACCTAAATATGCTCGGTTATATATGAACCGATATCGGAATTTTCTATTTTCTGTATTTTAGTAACCTTCTTTTATAACGAGAATTGCTTTTCAGTCAAAAAAAAAAAAAAAAAAATTTTTTAATGGAAAAATCGGTTCAGGCTATATTTCGGGTATATATGGACAGATATCGAAAATTTTAATTTTCCATATTTATATAACCTTATATCATTACCAGAACTGCTTTTGAGCACAACAAATTGTTTAAGTTCGCTTACGCGATATTTTCATGAAAAACCCGATTTAGGCTATATCTCGGGTATATATGGACCGATATCAGGAATTTTAATTTTCTCTATTTTCGTAACCTTCTTTTATAACAAGAACTGCTTTTCAGCAAAAAAAAAATGTTATTGGAAAAATCGGTTCAGGCTATATCTCGAGTATATATGGACCGATATCGGATTTTTTTCCATATTTATTTAACCTTATTTCATTACCAGAACTGCTTTTGAGCACAAAAAAGTTGTTTACTCGGCATTTTCATCAAAAACCCTGTTAGGCTATATATCGGGTATATATAAACCGATATCGGAAATTTTCATTTTCCATATTTATATAACCTTATTTAATTACCAGAACTGCTTTAAGGTGAAAAAAGTTGTTTGAGTTCGCTTACATGGCATTTTCATGAAAACCACGGTTTAGGCTATATCTCTGGTATATATGGACCGATATCGAAAATTTTCATTTTCCATATTTATATAACCTCATCTTATTACCAGAACTGTTTTTAAGCAAAAAAAGTTGTTTAAGTTCGCTTACGCGACATTTTCATGAAAAACCCGGTTTGGGCTATATCTCGGGTATATATGGACCGATATCGGAAATTTTCATTTTCCATATTTATGTAATCTTATTTCATTACCAGAACTGCTTTTGAGCACAAAAAAGTTGTTTAAGTTCGCTTACGCGGCATTTTCATGAAAACCCCGGTCTAGGCTATATCTCGGGTATATATGGCCCGATATCGAAAGTTTTTATTTTTCATATCTATATGACCCTATTTCATTACCAGAACTGCTTTTGAGCACAAAAAAGTTGTTTAAGTTCGCTTACGCGACATTTTCATGAAAAACACGATTTGGGCAATATCTCGGATATATATGGACCGACATCTAAAATTTTCATTTTTCATATTTATATGACCCTATTTCATTACCAGAACTGCTTTTGGGCACAAAAAAGTTGTTTAGCTTCGCCTATGCGACATTTTCATTAAAAATCTGATTTGGGCTATATCTCGCGTATATATGGACCGATATCTGAAAAAAAAATTTTTTGTCTTTTAGTCACCATGCTTAATAAGTGTGTGAAGTTTGAAGCAAAACGAACAACTTTTGTTTTCAAAAATTTTCATACAAAACTGCAAAAAAAAAATGTCTTTTTTCGGAATTTTGAATATATCTCAGCTATACGTGGACCGATATTACTGAATTTCAATAGCAAACCCATGAATCGATGGGGTAAAAGAATGGTGAAAGAAAAAAGTTTCTAAGTCTAATGGTTTTCTCAGAAACGGTATTTCAACAGCGGACAGACGGACATCGCTTAATCGACTTTTCCATTAATTCTGATTCAGATTATATATACTTTATAGGGTCGCAGAAAAAAACTGTAGAAATTACAAACGGAATCACAAACTTATAAATACCCTTTACATTTTTGTGAAGGGTATAAAAATTGTTTTTTTGTTGAACAGCACAAATTAAACTTGAATCATATAAAAATATTCTTTTAATACTTTGTAGTATACCTATTTTTATGGAATACACAATACTCATTATAACAATTAATAAGTCGCATGAATTTCGTTTAAATTTGAAACTGCATATAATAAAGTAGCTACAATAAATTAGGTCACAAATGTAATTCAACACTTTAAATATAAAAACTGCATGTAATAAAGAAGCCACAATTAATTAAGTAACAGATGTGATTCAACATTTAGGCAAATTTTTTTATGAATCACAATGAAATTTTGTAATTGTCAGTTAAAATAATATTGGACAAATACTAACGGCCTGTTGCACAATTCCGGAGAAGCATATTTATTCGCATTCGAAGCGAAAGTAAACTTATTTCAGCTTCGCAATCAAACCCTTATGAGACAAGTCATTCGAACGGCAGTGCGAAAGAAAACGAATATGACACCCTGTAACTCATTTCCTGCCCTATGGTTTCTTTATGCATTGTTTTATAATCAGATCATACGTTTAAAATATTGCAGATCTATCACCCCTTTTTTTTTGGTTTGTCCCCACTGTGCCATTTGATTTGACTTCGTTGGACTTACTTTTTTGGAAATATCTAAAAGATATTTTGTTTCACACATGATTGTCATCCTTCTATCATAATAAAAAATTTAAAGATGATTTTCTGAAAACATTCTGTTTTATTTACAATTAACATTGTGTGTTTTTATTTTTGTGTTTTAACGAAAACATGTCGAAGTGTTTCCACTAAAATATGAAGTGTTTTTAAATGCGAATTTTCGAAATTAGTTTGTCGTATATTTTGTTCAAACAGAATATATTCTAACTAACAAAAAATTCTGTTAGACCTTCCTATTTAAAAGAAAAGGTGAAAAAGTCCCCATAGCGAAATTATTTTGGATGATACTGGAGGGGATACCTCGAGGTATTCCCTGCACCCATATGCATATGTTGTGTTCTCGGCAACTCGTTCAACCAACCGCGGCTCGTAATTCGCGCTCCATTAACCTACTGAGGGTTTAGAGTTGACCTCCCCTCATTGTTTTCTAAGCGCGAATCGGTTTGTTTTTAATCGAGAATCTTCAGAGGATTTTGAGTAAAGCTCTCCTCCGGAGATTCTCGACACTACGCTCAACCAACCTCGTGTCGTGTATATTATTCGGCATTCGTCTAATTCCCCGAGAGTTTGGTTTAATCTCCACTCGCCGCGTTTTAGCGCGAACACAGTCGACCAAAGGCGATGTAGGAGTGTTGGCACTGCGATCCGTCGCATAACGCAGAATCAACTTTTAATCAATAAACCACATTAGTTTGTTGTGTTTTTTTCTTGTTCTCTGGTCACAAATATAAATTTTTGTAATGAATCCTGGCAGCCCTGAGCTATCCCAGCCTATGGGGGTAAACCTGTCATTACAATGGCGCCCGTATATTTTGTTCTAACCGAACAAATTCTAACTAACAAAAAATTCTGTTAGACCTTCCTATTTAAAAGAAAAAGTTAAAAAGTCTCCATAGTGAGATTATTTTGGATGATACTGGAGGGGATGGTAAGGATACAAGAGTATTGTCAAATGACGAAGACTGATATACTCGCATAATTTACATGCATTTCAAGCTCACGTGTTTTTGGTGCGACACACGTTTTAACGTTTAATAGTTATCAGTAGATAGATTTAAGTTAAGATTAAGTAAAAAGTGAAAATGAAAAAAAGAATAAACTAAAATAACTGATATTTATTTCAACTGATATTTATTTAAATAAAATAACTAATATTTATTTCATATCATGGTTTATTTTTTTCTGGTAAACAAGGAGAGTAATGTTTTGAAACCACATGTATATTTCTAAGCTCCTAGAGATGTATGTATATCAAGCCAGAGAATTGACCTCACTGGATTATTAAGATGCACAGATATATTGCGTAGTTCAGCACTCTCAAATGAAGGGAAGGAATACATGGCCTTTTTGTTATGCAAAACTTTATTGGCAAAAAGGAATTGCTGAGTCTCCAGAACGATTTTCTTGCAGTGACTAAAACTGAATTAAGTTGAGGTGCCTCGTTTGTATAAGACCTTTTTTAGTCTCAGGGAAGTTTTAACATCAGGAATAAAATGTTAAAAGCACCAGTAGTCCCATTTTTGAGAGTCGAAATATCTCGGAACTGAGCGGAGACGATTTGAAAATTTTATATTTTATTATGTCGACTATTTTGGCTTGTTTTTTATTTTTAAGTGACAAATTCCTTTTTTTTCGAAATTGTTACTCTCTCTTAATGGATAGCCCAGTGTTGTATATTTTATTATTGAGTAATACCATGTTTCCACTACAAAGGAAAACACTTGTTTTGAGGAAAACACTTCGAAGTGTTTCCATTATGATTATATATGAAGTGTTTTATATTTCGAATTTTCGAAGTCAGTTTGACGTTAACTTGTTTTCAATTTATTTATAATTTTTGTAAAATTTAAAACTGGTTTGTATTTCAATACAATGTGCCATGCAGACGAGGGACTATTAAAGGAAACATGAACATATTTCTTTTAAAGTTCCCTCGCCTGTTGCGATGTTTATTGTTGAAAATCATGCTTCTTTTTTGGTTTCCAAAATATCAGTATTTTTGTATATATTGCATGTTTCCAAATTAATGTTCCCTAGTCTGTATTGATGTTCACTGTGTTTACTTCTTTCGTTTGTTGAGAGCGGTCGAGCTGTTTACTGTTTTCCAGTCGCTTAGAAAAGCAAATTAATAGTATAGTTGCTGTAAAGTATAGGGTGTTTTTTTAAGCCCGATAGAACTTGAAATTGTAAAAAATAACACAAAAAATTAAATTGTAATCAAAATTTTTTTTATTCGAAAGATCAATACGTGACATTAACATTTGAAAATGATTTCGGGCATATGGGCACCGCGGCTGTTCTTGACGAAGCGCATTCTGGACGTCCAATTTTGGGCCACTTTTTCGAGCACTGCTGGTCGTATGTCACGAACAACACGAACAATGCTGGCCTCCAAGTCGTCAATTGTTGCTGGTTTATCAGCATAAACCAGTGACTTCACGTAGCCCCACAGGAAATAATCGAGAGGTGTCAAATCGCACGACCTTGGAGGCCAATTGACAGGTCCATTTCTCGAAATCAACTTATCGCCAGATTTTGATTTCAGTAAGTCGATGGTTGTGTTCGCCGTATGGCACGTAGCGCCATCCTGTTGAAACCACATCTCCTCCGGATCAATGTCATCCATATTTTCAAACAAAAAATCATTGATCATGGTGCGGTAACGATTTCCATTGACCGTAACGCGAGCTCCGGCCTCATTTTTGAAGAAATAAGGTCCGATGATGCCACCAGCATTAAAACCGCACCAAACAGTGCATTTTTCTGGATGTAATGGAGTCTGTAGGGTCTCTTGTGGATTGGTCTCACTCCATATGCGGCAATTTTGCTTATTAACAAACCCGTTAAGCCAAAAATGCGCCTCATCGCTGAACACAATTTTGCGATAAAACAATGGGACTGATTTTCAAAGTAAATTTGGATAATTTCGTAGCGTTGTTCAAGCGTGAGTCTATTCATGATGATTTGTCAGAGTATACTGAAACAAATAAAAAAAATGTTTCATCAAAATTTAATTTTTTGTGTTACTTTTTACAATTTAAAGTTCTATCTAGCTTAAAAAACACCCTATAGTTGTACCATTAACAATTATTTATGCACAACTGATGTTTACTGTTTTCGGTTTTTCCTTCATCCGTTTAAGCATTCAGGAAGGGCTTAGTTCAATCGGTTCTATCAAATTGAGACAGTTTCGTATATGAGGATTAAACAATATTGGCTTTATGGTAAAAAAAATCGGAGTTTTGTACTTAGACTCAATTTTTCTGCTATTTGATTCTATATTTGTGTATTATTTTACTAATAAAAACTAAATTTCTTTGATTGGAACTGAGTATTTGTATTCTGCCGGATATGTTTATGGGTGGAGTGAATATTAAATATTGTTATACATAGTTTTAAGTTTCGATTTATTAAATAAAATGCTGATAGAATGAATTGTAGTATGATATAATTACACTAAAATGGGATTGCAAAGAAACATAGATAGTAGAGCAAAACATCTGGTCCTAAAAAGAAATAATGGTATGAATGTAAAAAGGATTTTTTCGAGTTTTTCAATCACTTAGGATGAATAGCACCACGTTGTATTTCATATTATTGAGTAAGTGCAGTGTTGTTCAGAACATTTTCGAAGTGTTTTGCTCCAAAACACGTAGTTTCAGGTGTTTTGCTCTTTACAAAAATGTATCGGAAAACATGTTTATTTTTACATGTTTTGCTCAAAACACTAGTTTTCGAGCAAAACACCTATATGGAAACACACTATTATTGTATGGATCATGTAACAAGTTTATCTATTTATTTATTAAACAACTTAGTAATAATTAATTATAAAAAGTTACAAAAGTACGAGTACAAGCTCCAAGTACAAGCCATCAGCTCCCTGTAACAAAACAGTTTGCCTGAAAACAACGTGCACTGAAAGAAAAATATTTGGAATATTTTTCACCTGCAAACCGCAGGTTTGTAGAGCCACCCTATTCCGTTTATCTGTACATTTTTAAAGAATTTTATTCATCAAAATGAGTATAAACATTTTTTTTATACTAATATTATAATATTATGGTGCTATGTATCATATCATTTTTTATACATTGAATAAAAATTATTCAATGTATTCCTTGTTAATTCTCATTGCTGGTTTTATTCTAGTGGTTAATGGGTTAAGGCAATAAATGTATTTACTTCTTTTTTTTATTTTCTTAACAGAAAAAGGAAAACTTACATATGTTTATACACTTTCACTTTCACTACAATATTGTTTACTTTCTTTACAAAAATACTACAAGTAGATGGGGTTAAAAGAAAAATGTCACTTTGCGTGAGTGGTTTACACCTGCGTTGCTTTAATTTTATGCTTTTGATGTTCCTTTTACACAAAAGTTACATAATTTTTCCATTTGCCCCATTTCTAGGATGCTGCTTGTCTGTATTTAAGTGCATCTGGCTGTTGGCCCTGTTGTTTTGTTTTAAACTTTGTTGGTTGTTCTGCTCATTTTTAAACCCTCTCTACTTTTTTTCCGACTTTTTGTCCCTTTCCTTTGTGCTTTTAATTGTTTATGTGTCTGTTTTTGGTTTCGGTTTTTATTTTAAATATAAAAGTAAAAATGTGTTGAGTATTTACATTTTAATTAAGGCCGAGTTTTTTTTTTCTTCTAGTGTTTAAAGGTTGAAAACTCTCGGCTAAGATAATTATGTTTTGCTGGAGGGTGAGAACAATTAACTCAAACATTGGCCATTAAAAATACATTTCATACACAATTTGGGGATCTTTATTAGAGATTTCAGTTGGAAAAGTTAAAGGCTACAACATAAGAGCAAAATTTCTCTTAGTCGCAGAGTTTACAAACGTATATGAATACATACATATATGTATATACACAAGTTGCCTTATGTTTTCCATAGTACAACAAAAAATAAAATCATTACTTTGAATTTATGTGAAGTAGGATTTTAATTCCATTAAGATACGGATCTTTGTTACGAGTAGTGCTTTCAATATGTTTATGTTTATCTTGTTCATTTTTGGACTCTTTTTTATAAATGCTTGAGCTGCCACCAATTCCATTGCGTAGTGTTTTGTGTTTATTTCAACACTGACACTAATTTATTACGTTGCCTTTTTAGAATTAGATATCCTTTAAAGGAAAATATAAAAAAATTAAAATAATATATGACACAGCAAAACAAGGCAATAATATCTATTTCCTTAAAAAAAAGTGCTGGAATGGAGGAGGAAAATAACTTCTTAATTTAAAGTAAACCATAGTCAGAAAACAAAAGCAACTCTAACATTAGAATTGAGCCAAACCACAGAAATATTACACTCTTCTTGCATGCTATATCGTGATCTGATATGGACTGATGGTTTGCAAACAACTAACAGCGGGCTCAATACTACTAAAGGCTCAATCAGACTATTATACAAGTATAAATACTTTCATTAGATTTTGTGAGATAAAAGTCTAAACACATTTCTTGCGACTGTCAAAATGTCTAACGTAAATTAAATTTTGCATTCACACCATCACACTTAATATAAACCAACATAGATGTGCCATCATAAAACTTTTCACGGCGGCAGGTGCGCTAGTCATCGTAGTCGATAGATGTGCCGGCGCGTGAAATTCTTCAACAGTTAAAATAATAATTATGTATAACACATCCAAATTCAACAGTACAAATATATTTTATGTTCTAAATATAGCATGAGCAAAATACATTTATGAATGACAGCTAAACTCCAAATTTCGAGCTTTTTTATAACGACAAAAAATATTATCAGTGACGGCACCCCATCGGCTACGAAATAGCCGACTACTCAATTTTTAATTAGCTGGTTTGCTAAAAAACACAACCCTGATCCAATGTAAAGTATTATCGTTTTGAAAAGTTTCAAAAAACAACAAAGTCGTATGGGATGTCAAATTTTTATCGTATTATTTTTCGTATGTATGGCGAATTACATTCAGACTATCAGACTTGCACGTATTATTTGAATTTTTGACAAGTATTAATACAAAGTATAATAGTCTGAACTGGGCTTAAGAATTATGTGAAACAAGGGTACGTTTCCATTTAACTACAGGATAGGGATTTGAGAACGCGTAGTGTTCCAACCCTTATCCTGTGGATCGAAATTAACCTAACAGTTTTTATTTGCCATTTATTTTATAAATATTTGGTACAATTATTTTTCCAGTGCAATTTATTTAAATATAAAATTTTGTTAAGAACTTTTAACACATCTAACCCGGTGTGCAGCTGTTGATCTGCTTGTTATAAAATGTACATCACATTCACACAAATAAGATAAAATTAAAAACATAATACACAAACAAACAAACAAACAAACAAACAAACAAACAAACACACATACATAAAGTACGTAAAGTTCCAAGTAAATCAACTACAAATGATGTTGTTGTTATTCTTGCATTCTTTATATTTCGTTTGTTATTGTTTAATGTTGTCACTTGCTTATTGTTCGCTAGCATGTGTAAATTATTATTAAGTGAACTTTTAGTTATATACACATCTTATGTTATCTTATTAAACGAGCAATTCTTGTTCATATATTTATATATAAATATATATGTATTTGCAATTGGATTCTCGAAAATCATTAGATTTTGATCAAAATCGGATTTTGGGGACGAGAAATCGATTTAAGTTCATCTAGGGGCCGGGAAAATCCATTTTCTGCCGGTTTTGAACCAGTTTAGGTTTTTAACCACTTGTAATACTTTCATTGATTCACGAAAACGGCTTCAATGATTTTAATGAAAATTAGTATCTAGGGGGTATTAAGGTCAAAAAAACAATATAGAGTATTACCGGTCCAGGGAAGACCCATATTGTTGCGGGGTTTTACCCATTTGTAATACTTTTATTTGTTCTCAGTATCTAGGGGTTTTGAAGGTCAAAAAAGCGATCTAGATTATCCCGGCCCCAGAAAATCGTATTTTGTTCCACTTTGTACCCATTGGTAAAACTTTTTTTGGTTCTCGAAAACGGCTCTAAAGATTTTAATGAAAATTAGTATCTAGGGATTATTAAAGTACTTTTGATTGTTATCGTAAACGGCTCTAACAATTTTAATGAAACTTAGTATCTAAGGGGGTTTTAAGGTTATAAAAGCGATTTAGAATGGCCTTGGTTCAGGAAACACCCATTTTGTCCCGGTTTTTACTCTTTTGTAAAACTTTTTTTGGTTCTCGAAAACTGCTCTAATGGTGTTAATGAAAATCAGTAATCTAGGAGCTTTTAAGGTAAAAAAAAGTCGGCATATAGGAGTTTCTAAAATTGAAAAAGCGAGTAAGCCTCGAAAGCGACTAAAGTGAGTTTAATTATATTAGCGATTGAAAAACCGATCAAGATTTCGTCACCATTTTTTTACGGCTTTTACTAACATTTGATATTAAATGTTTGCGAAAACGGTTTCAGAGAGTCAGTATTTGGAAGTTTTTGGTAACAAAAATCTATATTCGTTAGTGCCGTTTCTAAATTTTTTGTTTTTTCATTTTTCACATATATATCTGGGGAAATTTTGATACAGATATCAAACTAAGATTTTTTAATGAGAACACAGAGGTTGAGGTTTTTTTTGAGGCGAATTGCTATTTTGCTCTCACTCCAAAAAATATATAAGAAAAAGAAAAAAAAAAAAAAAAAGAAAAAGGCAGTCAAAGCACAATTTTATCGTGTCTTTAAACAGCGTAAGAATGAAAAAATCTTGTGAATTAAGTTTTATTACAGTAAATATATTTCAAACAATTGAGTTTTTTATATGCTATTTAAGCTTCTAACATTTATACCAGTAAAAAATTCTAAATAGCTTGTTTTCTATGTTTCCCAGCTATCTATATGTCGACATTTCATAGGAACTACCCTAATCATCAGTAGACTTTGGAAATTTTTTAAAGATATTCTCAAACATTCAACTTTATATCCCAACAATCTAAATAAATTATTGAGAATTCAAAAAGTCTACTGATGATTAGGGTAGTTCCTATGAAATGTGGACATATAGACAGCTGGGAAATATACATAGAAAACAAGCTATTTATAAATTTTTTATTGGTATAAATGGTAGAAGCTAAAAATAGCGAATAAAAAACTCAATTGTTTGAATTTTTGTTCTCTGCTTTTTGATACTTTCAAAAAGCAAATCGTAGCAACTAACGGTTGTTCATTTGTTTAAAAGGTGTAAAGAAATGTTAGAGACGTGTATAAATAAAAAGGCTTGTTTTTTGTGTTTTGACAGGAGTTATTAGAGCATTTTTCTTTTAAATTCTCAACAATTTATTTAGATTGTTGGTATATAAAGTTGAATGTTTGAGAATATCTTTCAAAAATTTCCAAAGACTACTGATGATTAGGGTAGTTCCTATGAAATGTCGACATATAGATAGCTGGGAAACATAGAAAACAAGCTATTTATAATTTTTTATTGGTGTAAATATATTTCAGTATATATATGCAATTTGGAAGCTCCGAGTAACGCTCGGTGCCCCAGGTACTGTACGATATTAACTTAGTAGTTTTTTTTTATTCTTCTTTGGTCTTATTATTTCACAGCAGTTATTGTTATAATTGAAAATAATCCTTCTTCTTGACTGAAGTTGGACTCATACTCACAACTACTTAGTTAATATCGTATATAACGAGTGATTTTTTTGCTATTATCTTTTTGGCAACACTAGTTTTGACAGCACACGCACGTTTTGTATCTTATGTCACTGTCAAACATCTTCAGTTTGGTCTATAATTTAATCATAAATCGTCTTACAAACGAACAACGCTTGCAAATTATTGAATTTTATTACCAAAATGCGTGCTCTGTTAAGAAAGTTCATCGCGCGCTTCTTCCATTTTATGGTCAGTTTAATCGACCTACTGAGGCTTCTATTCGGGCTATTGTAAAAAAATTTCGCACCAAATTTACATTGTTGGATATTAAACCACCAACACGCTTACGTAGAGTGCGAACTGAAGAAAATATCGCAGCCGTATCGGCCAGTGTTGGTGATGACCGTGAATTATCGATTCGGCGCCGTTCGCAGCAATTGGGCCTCTGTTACTCCACTACGTGGAAAATTTTGCGGAAGGATTTGGGTGTGAAGCCTTATAAGATACAGCTGGTGCAAGAATTGAAGCCAAACGACCTACCACAACGCCAAATTTTTGGTGAATGGGCTCTTGAAAAGTTAGATGAAGATCCACTTTTTTATCGAAGAATTGTGTTCAGCGACGAGGCTCATTTCTGGTTGAATGGATACGTGAACAAGCAAAACTGCCGTATTTGGAGTGAAGAGCAGCTAGAAACATTGCAAGAGCTACAAATGCATCCACAAAAAACAACCATTTGGTGCGGATTATGGGCTGGCGGCATCATTGGGCCGTATTTCTTCAAAGATGATGCGAATCACAACGTTACTGTGAATGGTGAGCGCTACCGTGCGATGATAACAAACTTTATTTTGCCCAAAATGGAAGAGCTTGACTTGCATGACATGTGGTTTCAACAAGACGGTGCCACATGCCACACAGCATGCGAAACAATGGACCAATTGAGAGGCGATTTCGGTGAACAGAACTAATGTTGATGTAACAGCATTTCAAACTGTCCTTTCTTTGCGTGTACGCCAGTGCATTCGTTGTCGCAATTATTTCATTTTACCCGATTTTCTCCTGCCCAAATAATTATGTTTATATAACGTATGTACTTAAAAATTCGCGTAAATATGTAACCATATATCCGAAATATATATACTCCCATACAATGCAATCTATTTACCAGTATTTCCTTTCGAAAATCAAGTACTGTAATTATAAGAAATAAAAATCTTTCCACTGTATGTGGCTTACAAGGCAAACCTTCAAACACTTGAACAGGAAACTACAGGTAAAAAAAAAAACCAAAGCCAATTCAAGCATGCATGAACATGCATGATTCTCTATAACAAATACACATAAGTATAATAAATTTTTATTTCGCATATTACTGTTGTTTTTCCTGCATCCTCTCCTTACAAATGAGTGAAAATATTAAAATGTCTTTTAGCTACTTAGTACTTATACATACTCATATAATTGTAAAGGGAATCGCCCTTCAAAAAGGCCTCTTTTTGTATTTTTTGCATCTAATGAACGAGTTATTAGCATCATATGCCACCATATTTTCATTTTATGTGGTTTGATTATTCATTAACCTAAATTGTTTAAAATCGAACAGTTTGCATTTAGTGAAATGCAATAGTCCATAATTATAAGGATTGTAAAAACTTAATAAGACGTAGAGATCTCGTATGCAGAATCTTTCCTGGATGCATGTACTGTGTATTAAAATATGTATACTGTGTGTATTTTGACAGCTCACTATTGCGGGCTAAATATTATTGATACATAACGAAAACGATCAGTTAGAGCACTTCCTGCCTAGTATTGCGGATGTATGGCAAAATCTGCATATGGTTATGGGACACTGCCTCATCACCAAATAAAAAAAGGCAAAGGCAAAGAAAAATAAAATATTATTAACTGTTCTCATATATTATTTATCTGATATTCTATTCACATTTTATTAATGTTAGCTTATTAGAATATTATTATAACTTGGCCAACTCGCCTCTTTAATGTCATATGTCGCTGACATTGTAGAAATGATTCATGAAAATAAATACTTAACTTAAGAAAACAGAGTTCTTTGAACGATTACTGTAGCTCAATTGGTAGGTAAGAAAACCACAAGTTCACAAGGAGCTGTATGTTCCGCTGGTAATCTCTAAGATCTCTAAGTACGCGACAAGGTATACTAGTAATCGGTAACATCATCCAAATCCTTTTGCACTCAACACACTTAATTTTAGTGGTCGCACGCGGTTGAGAAGACGGGATACCCTAGGCACCATCCGAGCTTTAAATAGGTGATTTTACCGATACAGTTCCCTCAAAATAAAACTTTTTCGATTAGCATTGACTGGACTTAAGTAAAAAGCTCATCTTTTTTAGTAAATCTTTTATATTTAGTATTAATATTTGAGTACTTATTGTTAGTTCATTTCCAAGATTCTATACACAGAAAATTTTTTTTCGTATTCAATAACGAAATTCGTTGAATCAATTATTAAATTGTTTGAATGCGGAATTCGCATTTCAAGGAATTCGTGGATTCAAACAAAAGTTTAGTAAAAATAATTGTTGATCGAAAACAACTATTTTTTTAAACAATAACAAAATACGATATCTAAGGTTATTTTTTGGTACACATATATGTTATGGGTGATTTTATAAGAACTATCGGAAATTAAAAAAAAAAAACACATAAAATTCAGAAAAATGCACGAAATATTTATTTGGATCGATAGTTGGGTCGATATAATTTAATGTTTGAAGATTATTTCATGCAAATGTTGGCCGCGGCTGCGCCTCAAATGGTCCATCCGCTTAGTCCAATTTTGGCATACGCTTTCCAACATTTCGGCCGGTATCTCACGAATAATGTTGGCAATGTTGGCTTCCAGTGCGTTAATCGAAGCGGGCTTGTCGCTATAGACATTAGCCTTAACATAGCCCCACAAAAAATAGTCTAGAGGCGTTAAATCGCACGATCTGGGCGGCCAATTGACTGGTCCCAAGCGTGAAATAAACTGTTCACCGAACTCGCCTCTCAATTGGTCCATTGTTTCGCGTGCTGTGTGGCATGTGGCACCGTCTTGTTGAAACCACATGTCATGCAAGTCAAGCTCTTCCATTTTGGGCAAAAAAAAAAGTTTGTTATCATCGCACGGTAGCGCTCACCATTCACAGTAACGTTGTGATTCGCATCATCTTTGAAGAAATACGGCCCAATGATGCCGCCAGCCCATAATCCGCACCAAATGGTTGTTTTTGGTGGATGCATTGGTAGCTCTTGCAATGCTTCTGGCTGCTCTTCACTCCAAATACGGCAGTTTTGCTTGTTCACGTATCCATTCAACCGTCGCTGAACACAATTCTTCGATAACAAAGTGGATCTTCATCTAACTTTTCAAGAGCCCATTCACCAAAAATTTGGCGTTGTGGTAGGTCGTTTGGCTTCAATTCTTGCACCAGCTGTATCTTATAAGGCTTCACACCCAAATCCTTCCGCAAAATTTTCCACGTAGTGGAGTAACAGAGGTCCAATTGCTGCGAACGGCGCCGAATCGATAATTCACGGTCATAACCAACACTGGCCGATACGGCTGCGATATTTTCTTCAGTTCGCATTCTACGTAAGCGTGTTGGTGGTTTAATGTCCAACAATGTAAATTTGGTGCGAAATTTTTTCACAATAGCCCGAATAGAAGCCTCAGTAGGTCGATTAAACTGACCATAAAATGGAAGAAGCGCGCGATGAACTTTCTTGACAGAGCACGCATTTTGGTAATAAAATTCAATAATTTGCAAGCGTTGTTCGTTTGTAAGACGATTCATGATTAAATTATAGACCAAACTGAAGATGCTTGACAGTGACACAAGATACAAAACGTGCGTGAGCTGTCAAAACGAGTGTTGCCAAAAAGATAATAGCAAAAAAATCACTCGTTATATGCATACAAATTATTTTTTCAGACAAAAATTTTGTTGATTTTATTTTTACTATAATATTTTCTGTGTACTTAAATAAATGTTAAAAAAAATTAATTTTTCAAGCAAACAATTGACATTATTAACTTGTATACGAGCACAATTACAGTCTGAGAAATTTCGACAGCTGTAAGGGCTTAGTTCAGAAGGCCTCTTTAGTTTTACCGTTTTCCGCTTGTGTATGTTTTCTGTCTATGTATGGGATTGTGTTTACACGGTTTTTTTCTTGCATGTTTCCTTCCTTTCAAGAGTATTGTTTTGTATGTTTATATGAAAACTAAGATATTTTTGACCTAGAAATTTGTTCATATGTAAACACAATTTTTACAGAGTTTATGGCTGTTAGGGGTGCTAGTGCCATAGTTTTTCCAACACGCACAAAGTATCTCAAAGTCTTGCAGTTATAAATGACAGAACAGAGGCATAAATTTCATTAAATCATAACGTAATGTTTCTGCGTATTGAAATAATGAGAGAAAGAAGTGGTAACCTCTTTTTTTAAATATATTTGATTTACAGAGTGAAGATGAATTTTTCTAAAGGAAAGTAAAATAATAATTGAAATAAAGGAAATTGGCTCTTAAATACTATTTAAAGCTGCATTCAACATTTAAAATATGTTATTGGGAAGTAAAATTTCTGTATCTCTTTTCCGGTGTAACAATATAAAGGGTCCATAAGTCTCTTAACATTTGAAATGATCAAAAAAAGCCAATAGCCACATGTATATAAAATTATTTGTTTATATCGAAAGCTTCAATCAATTTTAGATACAAATAAAAATAAAAAAAATGGGGTTTTTCTGTTTCCTTGCTGTCTATATGTCAACATTTCATAGGAGCTACTGTACTAATCAGTAGACTTGGGAACTCTTGAAATATATTGTCTAACAATCAACTTTATAATCCAATAACTTAATAATAATAATTATTATTATAATTTATTGGGATAAATTACATAAAATAATTACCATTATTCTTCACTCTGAGGCCTATATATGAAATTTTCTATAACCGATATACAAGTATCGTTTGAAATATTTTGCATTTCCATATTTGCCTTAAGATCGGCAATAATAACATTTGCGTTTAGCAATCGTTGTGGCAATAGTATTCGCAGAGGCAAAAAGCGCGTTGTGCTCCGCTAAAGGTCGTCATGGCACCAAATCCCTAAAGGGCGGTATCCAGTTTCATAGCCTTCAAGCTCGGATTCTCCCGCCCACACTGATGCCCTATATTTTAAAACATTTTAACACAAATTTATTTTTTTAAATACAGGTTTTTACAATAATTAATCAACGATGCGGGAGAAGGGTGGATCCATGGGAATTATCGATTGTGAGGTTATCAGTCATAATGTCGCAGTGGTCGAGTGAGCATTACGCCTTCGCTCTGGATATATTTTTTAAGAGTAATGACTCTTACTTAATTGCTCATCGCCAATTTTGTTAAAAGTTCGGTATTCAGTGAATACGTGATGGACCGAGTGTAAATTTAATTCGTTTGTGGGTGCAGAGATTTCACCCACCTGCTACGGCTATGAATGGCCCATGGCCAGAGCCCAATCGATCTCCAAAAACTCCCGAGAACATTGAACTGGTTGAAGGCCGTTTACGTGAAAACACGCGACTTTCAATACGGAAAAGAGCAGCCTTATTTGGTGATTATTTATTTAGTTTTAAAAAACGATCTGAAATTCCAGACTTTTAAACTTCAAATCGTATAAGTACTAAAAGACAGTGACTTTCATTTCCGCATACATATTTGTGACGATGTTGAAACTTTTTCACACTGTGAAACCCATTTTTTGAAGTGAAGAGGTTCATTTTCACTTAAACATTTTCACGTTAAAACTGCAGTTACTGTTCTCCAAGAAACTACAACCCTCGATTGGACTATCAAAACCCATTGAATTGCCCCAGGCTTTGGTGTGTTTTATACACGCATGAGATGATTGGACCATTTTTTTTTTCGAAAATTCTCGAAACCACGCATCGAATGTCAATGGTGATGATTATCGACGCATGATTACGGAATTATTTTTTTTAAACCTATGAGGTCATATATCTTCACATCGATGAATATGCTTCGGGAAAGTTTCCCCCTTAAAACTGATCAGTCGCTTTGGGAACATCCCATGGCCAAATTTTGACTAACTAAAGAGAATTTTCAACCACTGTGCAAAAAATTTTTTTTTTGTTTTTTTTTTTATGAAAGTATAAAATCTACGAGTACATCTTTTGACATTCGTTTATTTGTTACTAACGTGCAATAATGTTGACACAAAACACTGTTTACAAGAATCTCATTGCCAGCACCAACAGTTTCGGTACAAGTATCAATAACTATAAACAATTCTAATGCTGCTACAGCAGTCAGACTTTGAGATTTGAAAGGATACATTGAATAAAGAAAACGAGAGCAAAATTGTTCTACATTTCCTGCCTTTCGTTTTGCAAATAAATTTTAATTGAGATACTTTTCTTTTAAAATTTTCGTGATATTTTTTTTGCTATATTTTTTGATATTATTTTCCTGATTGTGGGCGACAAGCTGCTGATGAAAACTACTTTACTCTTGTAAATGAGGTCATATTGAATGTGATGAGAATTTTTATTTATGAGCTGTAGTAAAAAGTTATATGTAGTAAAGATAATTTTTATTTTTATATTGTAATATGATTTGGTAATTTGTTTTTCTTTTTTTATAACCAGAGTTGAATCAATGATATATGCTGCAAGGCATCAGTTTTCCGTCTAACTCCTGTTCAATGCAATTAATTAACTATATTTTTTGCTAATATTGAATAGTAAGTTAGGAAGGGTTGTACAGGCCGCTAGTTTCATAAAACCAGCCCACTAGGGTCCTTTATTGGTCCTGTTGTGCTGCCCGAGGTAGGAGTGCAGCTTATGAGACTCACATTTCTCCCAAAGGTTCAGATCCAATCCAACCCGAGTGCCAGATAAAGGAATCCAACCCATTCACCCTGCATACCGATATATCTGCTAACCCGTGCGGCATCGGTCCGCCTAAGTACAACGCTGTCATAGAACGGAGGAAGAGCTCAACACCCTTTTGTTCATCCTCATCTCAACTTCTACAAAAATCATTAAATGGAAAATTTAATCTCCTATTTCGACAATGTTCCGTCTGAACTACCACCAATATACACCATCTTTGCAGGGGAAGACCCCTTTTAGGTTCATACGCAATCCATATTAGCTTTGCTACTCGGTAGGTAACCTCACCAGACCATCTGTCTTGTGCAGTCCCTACAATTTGACACTGGTTCTTACAGCTTTTAAGTGGGACTCCTACTATCATATCAATGTCCTCGTTGTAGACGAGCCCCGGCTTTTGCCAGTTCATCCGCCACAATATTTCCGGGCACTCCACTGTATCCCGGAACCCAGAAAAGCTCTAGGTTTGAATGTCTCGCTATCTCATTAAGAGATATCTGGCGTTCTTGAACCAACCTGGATATCATATAGACACCCACAAGCGCATTTAATGAAGCCTTACCATCAGTACAGATTCGGATATTTAACCTGTATACCCGATAGTAACTCCTATCATCTAACTCCTAAAATTTTCAATATAACACTAATTCAACCCCAAACTACATTTAAATGTTTATGTCTAATTGAAAAACACTTTTATATCAGCATTTTGTTAATTTCTATTTTTAGGCATTTAATTTTAGGATATTTAATTTTACAAGTTTAATCCAACGAAGATCAATTTGTACAACAATAAAAATTTTAATTAATTCGAACCAAACCGACCAAAATTTTTGATTTTATTTTTCATATCAATGAATATTAAATGTTTAAATATTCATAACTTTTATTAAAGCAACATTCAATATGTTGGCATTTTGTTTAATTATATTCTTAATTAGTTTCACAAACGACCCAGTTAAATACTGAAAGGCTTAAACAGATTTAACTTTCATTTAAAGTTCATATTGTTTTACGATTTACAAAAACACCTTCACCCAAATACAACAAAAATCGATTAAGGTGTTGCACTGCTAAATAAATGCGTGACGGAAAAGTTTCTTAAATGCTTTGGAATTACCTTGGAGGGAAAGATGTTGTAAAAACAAGACCGCTATAACCAGCTATGCTGCAATTTAAATACCATACTTTTGGGGTTAGAACATAAGAAACCTTTTTTGTTTTTTTTTTTTTTTTGGTCTTAGATCAGTATTCAAGAAATTACTTCCACATATGCGACTTGATTTGCCACGCAAAAAGGCAAAATCCTTATAAACTAGGGTACTTAGGCGTGAAAACTTTTTTCACGAACAACGTTTTCGTGTCAAGGCCCTTAGAACTCCCCGGGGGCAGTAAGACACTTTGGTATTTCATTCAGAGAGTATAGAACAATGTTTTCAAATTCAATTCTGTTAAAGAATGACCAAGCCTTCACCGACCCAGTTGACAAAGTTAGCCTGTTGGTTGAAATTTTTGCAAGCAATTCTCGATTGCCTAAAAGCAGTCATCCACTCCCGAGCTCGAAAGAGTGACAGTAACTATGGCAAAGATATTTTTCCGGGCTCGAGCAGTCAAAAGGGTTTTATCAGACCTCGATATAAATAAGACTCCCGGATCGAATGAAATTCCAGTACTGGTCTTGAAGCAGTGTTCTGCTACGCTTGCGCGTCCATTATCACGCTTTTTCAATATACTTAACCATGTTAGTGAGTTCCCGTCTTGCTGGAAGGGTGCTAATGTAACGCCAATCGCCGAAAAGGGTGAGGCAAATAACTCTGAAAGTTACCGCTCAATTGGAGTTTGCTCAGCGCTTTGCAAAGTAATGGAAATAATGGATATCAATTACTTTATAAGGTATTTAGAGTCGGCATATCTGAGAGATATGCCAATTTTATGGCATATCTCTCAGAGAAATGGTGTCACTCAATCCTTCATCTTGGATATTTCCAAAGCATTTCACAAAGTGTAGCATGATGCATTACTGGCAAAACTTATTGCTTTTGGTGTGGTTAACGACTTTTCCCGGTTTATCTCCAGCTTTCTCAGAGACCGCATTATACGTGTTGTTATAGATGGGGTCTCATCAAACGAGTTCAAGATTAATACAGAGGTACCGCAAGGCTCCGTTCTTTCTCCTACCCTATTTCTTATTTTCCTCAATGACCTTCTCTACCAAACTTTCAACCCTATCCACTCTTTCGCGGATGACAGCAGCATTTGCCACTCGTACTCTTTTAGTTTTAAGCCCAGCCTATCCGAGATCGTTTCCAAGAGGCTAAATATGAATGATTCACTGAATAGTGATATTCTATTCATCTCCGAATAGAGTCGTCAAAACGGGGTCACCTTTAGCGCTCGTTAGACCCAATGGTGCTTATTAATACGCAATCAAACGACCGCAAATCTGTCCTCAAGGATAGTATAAATATTTAGGTATCGGATGTTCTTGGAATGAAGCATTCAAGCGCCTCGGGTTTTTTAACGGTGTAAGATGTACTTCAGTCAATCTTACCTCCTTACTATCCGATTGAAAATGGATTACAACTCCCATGTTTGGGCCGGTACCTCAAAGTTTATTTTGGGGTTACCGAGTGCAGGAAAGGGCGAAGAAAGTCATCGCTGACAGTAGGCTATCCAATTCTATTGACTTACTGGTGCATCGACGTAGTGTAGTGTGCGTTACTCTGTTCTATCGTTACTTCAATGGAGTTTGCTCTGACGAGATTAAAGATGTTTTTTCCGTAACTCGAACATTTATAGGTAGCACGCGTTCGTCGTACAGATTTCATCCATTTGTGGTCGAATGCCCGGGGAATCGTAAAACCCATTACAGAGAGAATTCGTTTTTCAGCCATACGCTTCGTCTGTGGAATAAGTTGCCTGCAGACGTGTTTCCTGTCTGTTATAACGTTGGAAAGTTCAGGTCAAATGTTTACAAACACTTCTCCGTCTTTTCCCCTCCTCACAACCTATTTTCCTATTTCTGCTATAATGCACTGCATATGTACTTGTGCAAGCTAAAAAAAATATATATATCATCAATCGACTTTAGTTAATAACATAATAAATAATAATTTTGATACAATATGTTTCTTATTTTCGGTATGAACACGCAAAGAAAATGTAATTTGAAATATGGTTACAGCAACATTAGTATATACGCCGTAAGATTGTGTATTATTGTTAAAAACAGCCGATTATTGTTTTAATTATAGTTTGTTTCCTCATAAATATGTTTTCGTGTGCATTTCTGCATATCTATTATTACCGCCTACTAGTTTCCGAATAAGGTTCCATGCAATGTTAGTATTGTGTAAAATTTTTTAAAAACTGCAATAGCTTCTATCACACCCAATACTGAAATATTTGGTTTTATCATATGTATGATACGGTTATTTATATGTAATTAATATTAGTTTACAAAATCAACTTACTATTGTCAGCATTTATTTATTTTTTATAAAAAAATGGAATGAAAACTAAAATTAAGCAAAAATTAGATATAGAATTTTTGCAGAAATCAAAAGGTATGCCAGAATATTAAGATGTTGATATTTGTATGTGTATCGTAATCAACAATGCTATGACAAAGTTAACCATATTACGATTGTACCTAACCATACTATTGTCCCAACTACAATAATTTTAATGACGAGTCATACTATTGTTGTGAACAACCATACAATGTTACATCCAACCATATTAATATGGTTACACATATGAATTTTATACATGCAATTATCGGCGAAATACATAATAAATTCTTTTTATTTCAGTTAACAGATATTAGAACCCATTGAACCCAATTTTATTGGAACCCGACTATATTTGGCTGATTTATTTTACTTTATTAAAATATATCATACCTAATATTTTCATTTTATTAAGATTGAAATAAATGATATACAGTTGTTTATCCAGAAACGGTCTCTTTTTAATTAATATTGTGAGTAATGACAAAAATTTGGTTTTATGCCAATAAAGCAGTGTAGTGTGAGTAATTAGTTCATTTGCATTTGTCCACCTGATATGTATTTGACTGTAACTACAATAAGTCCACATTATATGTGTTTGACTGTAAGTCGTCACGCCGTCAGCATGACACTTGATATACACACATTGTTGCAGCTAATTAGCCGCACATACCGAGCAGCTGGTCGACATGTATTTATGTCGACCAATCATTTTCTCAAGCTTATATTAAGCAGAAGAAAATTATAAAATATTTTAACAGAGAACTAATAAAATGTTCAAGCTGATCGGTCGTACAAGCGGCTGATCAGCTAAACCAAATGATATTAACTTAAACAATAACTATAAAACATTCATTTAAATAAATAAACTTAAAAAGTAATATAATTCACTATCATCAAATACGTGATTAACTTTTTATAACAGCAGTTCATGAAATTAATGAAAGTAATATGATTGTTTGGCATAATAACATGCTTAGGTATGACATTATCATGGTAACTTATTAAAACATTTATTTAAATAAATAAACTTAAAAAGTAATATAATTTACTATCATCAAATACGTGATTAACTTTTTATAACAGCAGTTCATGAAATTAATGAAAGTAATATGATTGTTTGGCATAATAACATGCTTAGGTAAAACATTATCATGGTAACTTTTATTGATACTGTGGCTGCTTCCAGTTATAACAATGTTGTACCAGAATTTTGTATAGTTATTTATAACATTTTTCCTACAGAACTGTATTAAGGTAAATCAATGAATGGCGTTCAAATATAACTATATAATATTTTTCCTACCAACCATATAATTCAACAATATCATGTTGCCCTTAGTATATTGTCATATCAACCATATATATTTTTCCACGTGAATATATGCAAGATTTTATCTCAAATATTTCGTCATCTAACGCTTTTATTTCAATGTGATTGCAATTATAATCACGTTTTCTGTAAACGCCTTAAATTCCATAATGAAATTTAAAATATTTTCAAACTGCTACTTTTTGTGTAAACATTGTTTCAAGAACCAGAATATTCCCTACATATTAAAGTTCGAAAACAAAACATACATGAAAAGTACTCGTAAAGAGTAGAATGTAGAATATAAAAGCTTGAAATTGAAGTAATTTCTAATTATTTCCACTTCAACGTAGAATCAATCACATGCCTGTATGTCTTGATTTTACGAACTTAGTCTTTTGAAAAATTAAACTCTACAGGGCTGCGTGTTAAGTAAAAAAAATCTAAGAGAGGCTGAGTAAAAATGTTAAACTTTCTTTTATATGTTTCTAAACAACTACTAAGAAATTGTTTCGAAAAATATGTCAAACACAAATTATACTGACCAGTAATATAATTATGTCTTGGGAAAACTTGCAGCTTTTAGTTGCGAGTATTTAACGTCAACCGAATATAACAAATATGATGAGAAATTGCTTGTATAAATAATTTGTTGCTTTAATGTGTAACAAAATATTCTATATATAATTGTTTAATAAAAAGTGATATTAAACTAATTAGTGTCGGATAGCTAGAGTTTCATATGTACAACAGCGCACAATGGAGAAGATTCAACGGAATATTTCATTTGTTTGAAAATTGTAAAGAAAAGAAGGAACGTTATTAAAATATTTTTCTTTTTAAATTCTCAATAATTTATTTCAAATTTTGGGATAAATAGTTATATGTGTGCAAATATTTTGCAAAGGTTTCCAAGCTTACTGATGTTTACATATAGACAGTAGAAAAGATAAAACATCAATATTTTTTATATTCAATACGGGAACTCGTAAAGAAATTGATGAATTCAAACAAGCTTTTGGTAAAATATTAACTCCAAAATTATTTTCTTGCTATATATCGGATTAGCCATCGTAAGGTTTGATTTTTAATTGGGGTTGTTTGGCAGATCGCAAGATGATTCGTATGACACTGCTTTCATATACTTATTCAGTATGGGTTTGATAAGTCGTCACGAAAAGACTCACACCACAACAACAGCGTGTCCAAATTGTTCAGCTATGTTCGTGAGATTCCAGGAACTTACGTTGCGTATAACCAACCTACTGGAGCCTCTATTGTCAATACCATTCACACATTTGAGTTCTAGTTTACACTAATGGATGATGCTCGACCCATCCAGTAAGAAATGATTCTCTTCACTAGAGTGAATATCGTGACAAATCGGTTCGCTATCGTTCTCAGTATGTTAGTAGATTATGTGCTTCCTGCCATGCAAGCATATGGTCTTCATGAACTCTGGGTTTTAACAAGATGGCGCTACAAGCCATACAATGGATTTGTTGTGAAATTATTTTGGAGAGTACTTAATTTTACGTTTTGCTACGGTAAATTGATCATTTAGAACATTGCATGATATCACACCTTTTGAGTATTTTCTCTGAGGATATATAAAGTCTAAGGCCTCCTGGCATAAGTTAACTACGATTGGAAGCCAACATTACTCGTATTATTAGCGAAATACCCGTCGCTTTTCTCGAACGATTCGCTCAAAATTGGATATTATAAACAGACCTCCTGGTCAACATTTATATGATATAATTTTCAAACAATAAATGTCATAAATTGTTCTCTTTAGTTTACATTATAAGTCAAACCGCATGACGAATCCCCTTTTTCCCAAATTCGAGTTTTTATTGTAAAAAACTGGTGAAGCTTTGTTCAGACGGTTGTCAGATCTGACAAAAACAATCGTGTGAACTTACAAATTTTGTGCAACAATGTTGTCAGAAAAACCATTGTCAGTACATTGTCAGACACCTGACAATCGAATAAGCACTTTCCTGTGTCGTTGTCAGAGCATTGTCAGACGTTGTTAGCTTACTGCACATAGTCAGGTGCGTGAATTTTTTAACATCTGACAATGGCACCACGTGTCAGACGAAGAACAAAATATTTGAAATATAATTTTTTAAACTATTGAAAAATAATTTTTAGCGCGAAACAAAAAAAAAAAACTTAGTTTTCAGAAAAAAATGTTTTCAAATTTCAAGTACGGCCCATAAAAGTTCCATCGCCAACAACACTCCAATTGCTAAAAACCCAAAATAATCGGCCTCATGAAAAATCTAGAAAGTAAAGCAAGAGGTTGAGTGTCGAAGAAGCTTGTGGAATGTGGGATGCTATTCTTGTGAGTTTCAAGGGCTGCAAAGGTAAAAATTTTCTCATTCATTTGCATAAAGCTAGGTGAGTAATTTTGTGTAAAATTCATCTTGCTGGTGACAAAGCCACCAGCTCTTTACCTAAACGCTACAAAGGTTCTTTGTTTTCCTTCTCATCGTATCCATTTTCTAAAATATATGCTGTTTATTAAATGTACAACACATTTACACAAACAAGATAAAACTAAAAACATAACTCACAAACAAACATACATCATTTAAAGTACGTAAAATTGCAAGTAAATCAACTTTGTAATGATATTGTTGTTATTATTGCATTCTCGGCATTTCGTTTTATTATTGTTTGTTGTTGTCACTTGCTGATTATTCCCAAGCATGTATGTATGAATGTGTATATGCGTAAGAATTACATTTGCACATTTGAGTCTAGAATTATGAATGACTAGAAAGATCATGTTGATTATGGAAAATGATAAAGACGTATAACTAGCAGGCAGGTCGGCGGCAACGAGTCAGTCATAAGTCAAAGTAAGCAACTCTAGTGTTTTGGTATGAACAAGTGTGTGAGTCATTATTTCATTTACAACTGCAGAATCTGCAAAAGCGTTTTTAGAGGCAAAAACGTAACAATATGTAGTATTTATATTAATGATAAATAGTTCAACTTATTGAATATTTCTAATATTATATGATGGTATTCGTCTGACTCAAGTTCAAACCTGACTTTCGCCAATAATTTTTTTTTTTAATTATAGCAATATTTTTTTTGCGTATTTATAACAATGGGTGATTTTATAAGAACTATCGGAAATTAAAAAAAAAACACATAAAATTCAGAAAAATGCATGAAATATTTATTTGGATCGATAGTTGGGTCGATATAATTTAATGTTTGAAGATTATTTCATGCAAATGTTGGCCGCGGCTGCGCCTCAAATGGTCCATCCGCTTAGTCCAATTTTGGCATACGCTTTCCAACATTTCGGCCGGTATCTCACGAATAATGTTGGCAATAATGGCTTCCAGTGCGTCAATCGAAGCGGGCTTGTCGTTATAGACATTAGCCTTAATATAGCCCCACAAAAAATAGTCTAAAGGCGTTAAATCGCACGATCTGGGCGGCCAATTGACTGGTCCCAAGCGTGAAATAAACTGTTCACCGAACTCGCCTCTCAATTGGTCCATTGTTTCGCGTGCTGTGTGGCATGTGGCACCGTCTTGTTGAAACCACATGTCATGCAAGTCAAGCTCTTCCATTTTGGGCAAAAAAAAAAGTTTGTTATCATCGCACGGTAGCGCTCACCATTCACAGTAACGTTGTGATTCGGATCATCTTTGAAGAAATACGGCCCAATGATGCCGCCAGCCCATAATCCGCACCAAACGGTTGTTTTTTGTGGATGCATTGGTAGCTCTTGCAATGCTTCTGGCTGCTCTTCACTCCAAATACGGCAGTTTTGCTTGTTCACGTATCCATTCAACCAGAAATGAGCCTCGTCGCTGAACACGATAAAAAAGTGGATCTTCATCTAACTTTTCAAGAGCCCATTCACCAAAAATTTGGCGTTGTGGTAGGTCGTTTGGCTTCAATTCTTGCACCAGCTGTATCTTATAAGGCTTCACACCCAAATCCTTCCGCAAAATTTTCCACGTAGTGGAGTAACAGAGGCCCAATTGCTGCGAACGGCGCTGAATCGATAATTCACGGTCATCACCAACACTGGCCGATACGGCTGCGATATTTTCTTCAGTTCGCACTCTACGTAAGCGTGTTGGTGGTTTAATGTCCAACAATGTAAATTTGGTGCGAAATTTTTTTACAATAGCCCGAATAGAAGCCTCAGTAGGTCGATTAAACTGACCATAAAATGGAAGAAGCGCGCGATGAACTTTCTGTTAAGAAAGTTCATCGCGCGCTTCTGTTAAGAAAGTTCATCGCGCACGCATTTTGGTAATAAAATTCAATAATTTGCAAGCGTTGTTCGTTTGTAAGACGATTCATGATTAAATTATAGACCAAACTGAAGATGTTTGACAGTGACACAAGATACAAAACGTGCGTGAGCTGTCAAAACTAGTGTTGCCAAAAAAATAATAGCAAAAAAATCACTCTATATATACTTTTTTTTTACATATTTTTCACAAAATTTGTTCAGTGACATGAATTCGTTTCCTGCACTTGCGACAGTTGTTGCAGGGTGCCATATAACTCGTTTTAGTTGTTTCCAATTTTGTTGCATTGTACGTTTCAAACGTATTTATTTTTGATTTTTTTTTTGTATATTTTTCTATGGATACATATTGAAATAAACTTTGTTTTTAAATAGATTGTTTTGAAATTGAAGTTAATGAGAACTTCCTAACTTTCTTTATGATTTTATACGAAATCCGTTTTTTTATTTAAGCATAGAAATCATATTGAATTCTATTAAAATGTGTGTGAAATACAACATTCGTAAAAAGTCGATTCATGTAGATTTGAATACGGATGTGTGTGTGTGTGTGTACTCGTATGTGTGTTTGCTTTAATAGGCACTAAACCACATTTATTTCTCTCTGAGGGCTACGAAAGTTTGGTTTTTATATGTAATTAGTTGCATTTTATTGTAATAATAAATTAAGTATACTAAAAAAAGAATTATAAATGTATAAAAATTAATTATGCGCTACAATGACCGCAATTAATTAATTCATAATTAACTATTTATATTCCGTTTATCAGACGAGTGTCCTTATTTCTTAATTGCACTATTATTTAATTTACACAAAATTTTTATTAGACATACATACCAGCATGATACTCGTAGCATGTTGTTATAAAATTTTTTAAATTATAATAAAACAACTTTTCCATTTGTATTCTTTTATTTGCAGCCGGTCCGTAAACAAATTAAAAATCAATATAATCAATTATGACATCAAATGTAAATAGACACTGTGGCCTCTTTTTGCTCAAATCATAAAAAAAAAGAAAAAATTAAGCAAATGAACAGTAACCTGCAGAAATATAAGGAGGACAAAGAAATATTTATTGCAAATGAAAACAATTTGCTGACTTCAAAAAGAAAAGAAACAAATAAATTAGAAAAATAACATAAAATATTTAGCAGCACAATCACAAGTTAATTGTATTGATAAATTAAAGCGTCTATAGATTCACAAGTAGTCGATAGCATTGCCAGGAAAACTTGTAGCAGTCAATTAAACTCCCACTCCATTTTTCAATGTCCATCCCATACTGTCAGCCCCCACGTCGAGCCAGCACCATCAAAACCACATAATAGAAGAAACGTCAATAAAAAGGAAAGCAGGACAACAAACGTCATTAAAGTATAACGAGGAGCCAAGTGAAAGAGTGTCTTGCTGTGAGTTTAGTGCAGTAAATATGGGAAAGAAAAGCTCAAAATTGAAACAGGACACCATTGATCGCTTAACAACGGATACCTATTGTAAGTTAATAATTTAATTACATATTTGTATGTAGTGGCATAAGTTCTAAGAACAATTTCAATTTTGTTTCGTCCTAAGCTAAACAAATAGATTGTGTATTTTTATTCAAATAAGCAATTAAGTATTATTTTGTGTAATTAGTAAGGAAACACTTTCCTAGAATATATTTGCCAATTGAACAATAAAAATGGATTTATTTCACCCTAAACTTAAAAGTAGGGTAAGACGCTTTTTATGGTTTCACAATTAGAGAGCAAAGGTAACTTGCTCGTAAACTCAAATGAAATAAAGCCTCTGAGTACTGGTCCCAGATATAAAAAAAAGATAAAATGCGGCTTAAATTTAAAAAGTTTTCAAATAAAAATTATGTTCAAAGAAAGAGAGCTGTGTTTTTATAACCTATAGAACTAGAAGGTTTTTCAGAACTTGGCTATACTTATTGTACTAAAGAAGACTGATTTGGAAATAAAGCTCTGCCTCAAATTACGAATTAAGTCACTTGTGAAAATGTAATTCGTTCGTTGAATCACTTTCAAGATGATTTCAGTCGCCAAATTAAAACCTACTTAAGCGCTCAAAAATAATTAATAAATATTTCTTCACATGTTGGCAGCTAACTATTTGTTTAAGTCTAGCTTGAACGGCTCACTAAAGCTTAAGCACACTAAAATAACACAGGCTTCAGTGTAACGCAGTATTTATGTAAAAATATCGCCATTTTATGTAAAACCATTTTAAATTGACATGAAATGCCACTTAAGTGTTTTGATTATTCAGGCATTTTGCGTTACTTTAGCACGATTTTATCTTCAAATAATTCAAACAATTAAGTTTTTTATTCGCTATTTAAGCTTCTAACATTTATACCAGTAAAAAATTATAAATAGCTTGTTTTCTATGTTTCCCAGCTATCTATATGTCGACATTTCACAGGAACTACCTTAATCATCAGTAGACTTTGGAGATTTTTGAAAGATATTCTCAAACATTCAACTGTATATCCCAACAATCTAAATAAATTGTTGAGAATTTAAAAGAAAAATGCTCTAATAACTCCTGTCAAAACACAAAAAACAAGCCTTTTCATTTATAAACGTCTCTAACATTTCTTTACACCTTTCAAAAAAATGAACAACCGTTGGTTGCTACGATTTGCTTTTTGAAAGTATCGAAAAGCAGAGAACAAAAATTCAAACAATTAAGTTTTTTATTCGCTATTTTTAGCTTCTAACATTTATACCAGTAAAAAATTATAAATAGCTTGTTTTCTATGTTTCCCAGCTATCTATATGTCGACATTTCATAGGAACTACCCTAATCATCAGTAGACTTTGGAAATTTTTGAAAGATATTCTCAAACATTCAACTTTATATCCCAACAATCCAAATAAATTGCTGAGAATTTCCAAAGTCTATTGATGATTAGGGTAGTTCCTATGAAATGTCGACATATAGATAGCTGGGAAACATAGAAAACAAGCTATTTATAATTTTTTACTGGTATAAATCTTCAAATAATTTTACTTCACATTATTAAATTGTGGCACTGTCCTCTAACCACAGAAAATAGGGGAAGAAATTTGAACATTTCACGTACAATTTCATTTATGTACAATTTTACCTTGGCGAAGATGAAACCAAGGCAAAAATAAATACAACACCAACGAACATCAACATGTATTTTGTTGGTGTTGTATTTATTGTAATTCTGCCACTACCTATATAAAGCTGCCTTGATTTTATAAAAAAAAAAAAATGAAAAAATTTTTCCGGAAGAAGTCGAAATATCGAATATGTAGAATAAATGAATTAAAACATTTTTTATATAAAAACCAAAACTGAGTTTAATCAATATTTCAATTTAATCAACAAATATAATTAATTTTCCATTAGAATTTATATTTCTGATAAAATCGATATTTATTTAAAATAGAAGCGGACTAAGTACATTTCCTTGAGGTACATTACAATTAATTAAGTGCCTCAGCGAATTCCGTTATTTAACATGAGAAAATGTTTTTCTGCATAGGTTATGAATTTGTATCATTTCTAGCCCATTGTGCAGCCGTTGATCAGTCACGTATATCCACACAACAAACATACACAAGAAGGAAACGTACATGCTTTTATTTTTGTTGTTGCATTCTTGTTATCTCGTTTTAATTGTTTGTCCTTGTTGCGTTCTTATAGTTTCAATTACTAGAAAGTTCATGATGATTACAGGTGGTAATGGCAGGGACACAATTTTAATTTTAAACGTTGTAAAAGACGATACTAAGTCTGAAAAGTAATCGAGCCTAGTGTGTTTATACACAGTGGTGTTAAGCGTAAATAAAATTGTGTAGTTTGCAATTATTCTGTAACGAACAAGTGTCTATGTCATTATTTCATTTTCAATTGAAGAATTCGTAAATCTTTTTTTAAAGACAAACACGTAACAATATATAAATTCGATTTTCTAATAGTCTTCACTTTTTGTTACATTGGAATTTAACATTAAAATATCCTTCAGATTATCGGATGGATGCAGTGTTCTTCAGGCTGAAATATCGGCTATAAATAAAGCGGCCAGATGGCTGACGTCTCACGAGATATTCGGAGAGGACATCATGATAGTAACGGACAGCAAGGCCGCCATCAACTTCCTGATTGGAATATACACCAATTCCAGTCTAGTCCAGGAATGCCGGACATCTTTAAATAAGATGACGAAACATGCTAACCTAACCCTAAAATGGGTACGTGGACATGGGTCCAACAATGGCAACAACATCGCTGACGAACTAGCCAAAAAAGGGACAGCCTTAGAGGATAGGGATATAGACCCCTTTTGCGGACAACCCGTATCAGCGTGTTGGAAAAGAATAAAACTCCACACGCTGGAACACGCCCAAGAAAAGTGGCTTACAGAGCCCACGTGCCTGATATCACGGCACCTGTGGCCGCACATTAACTCTAAGAGAACGGGGGAGCTATTAAAACTTCCCAGATCTCTCCTAAAAATGACGGTAGCAGTCATAACTGGACATTGCCCGTTTGGGAACCATGCCAGGAGACTAGGCCTACCCTATAACGACTTCTGTAGAAGTTGCCAAGACGAGGCGGAGGAGGAGACCAACCTTCATCTCCTCGGTACCTGCCCGGCTTTAGAGCACCATCGTCTAAAATGCTTAGGCGAGAAGAGCTTCAATAGTCTATCATGACTGCTATAGCTTCTTTCTTAAGAAGTAGCGGATGGCTGGTAAATCAGCAAGTAATGCCACATTTCCTTTCCTTTCCCTCTTCCGCACTTCTTCTATATCCTTACAACTTTTATTTTTCCTTCTTTCATACCCTAACTTTTCAGGCAATCACAAAGGGAACGACCTGCAGGACCCAAGTGAACTGGAGTATCCGGGTACTCTTTGGAGAGCCCAGCGGCCTGCCTACCTAACCTAACCTTGTTACATTGTAATGCTTGTCGTATTAAGAAATTTAAATTTCCAATAACTTTTTTTTTAAAGGCCCATCGATGCCTGGTATGCTTTTAAATAAATTCTAACATTCTAACCTCTTCTAGGGTTCACACGTGCTACTTTTTGTCTGACCTTTGAAATATTTTAATCTATTTTTAATAATTTGTTTCCTCAAGATGTTCCAGATATAAATCTGAATACACGTTTCCATCACTTACCTTTGTATTATTCAAGAACTAACAAACTATGCTTGGTTTGGCAAAGTAAAATAACACATACACACACATACGCATATATACATATGAAGGCATGTTTTATTTATAATTTGTTTAATATTTTCAATTTTTTTAATATTTTAGGGCTCTTGCTATAAACCGGTGTATAACTTTGTATATCATACAAACGAACTTGTTTCCTTTAGTTGGAAGTGGGATTTATACTATCATACAACCCTTTGTATGTGTATGTGGGAGTATGTATATTAAAACGATTCACGGAAATTTTTCTTTTTTTACTTCTCTAATATTATAAATTGAATATTACATGCGACTGACGTTAATTAATGTACCTTTTGATTTTTAAATGTTGTTTTACAAACAGCAATAAATCTAGATGTTTTTTTTTTATTATTTTTCTAAAACACCAGATGAAACAGTTAAAGAGTTATAGAATATTTTTTACATTTTGTGTCAAAAGCATTTGCTGTCTCATTTGGGAACAAATCAATTTTTAAATTGAACGGGGTGGCAGATTAATTTCTCATTTCCACACCAGTGACTCACAAAAATATAGTTTTAAGTACTTATTAAGTAGTTGTAGGCAAATGTGTATAATGGGGGTAAATTAGTGCACGGCTTATCGCCCCTTTATTGCAACACAGTCATAACTCAAAAAAGCTTGTTTCGAGAATAACACATTACAAGCTTTCAGTTTTCATACAAGTCTTATGGCGTTTTCTTTTCGAGAAGAAGTGTAACATTTTCAATATTGTGTTGCCAAAAAAATACAGAAGTATACAGTTTTCTCAACTTTTTTTCAGATATTTATATATATTTATATTATAATTATTGCGACATCTTCTTTTCATCTCAATAAAACTTAAATTTTAAAACTTGAATTTTAGAAAAAAAGTGCGGCATAAATGCAAAACTTTTACAGAAAAGAAAACGGCATTAGAAAAAATTTGCTAAAGGAAACGGCTCAAAAGTAATTTGAATAAATTTTTGACACAATATAAAAGATAGTACTGTTAACAATTCTGCATTATTAACTCGAAAAGCTAATTTTTTTTAGATATGACTATGTTGCAATAAAGGAGCGTTATGAATTTGGATTCGTTAAAACTTCTTATGTTGTGGAGTTTGGTAAACTAAATGCTTGAGCCAAAATATAAAGCCGGTAAGACAGTGGGGATAAATGACATCACATCGGAGTTAAAGGTAGAGCAAAACGGCAGAAAACCAACAAAAAGTTTAATAACTGCCTCTGGCTCGCTCTTAGTTAGATCAAATGTAAGATCGCATGCAATAATATTTCTCACTCTACATTTCTTGTGAACATATATACCCCCATACCTTAAAGGGGACCCCCATGCAAAATATTAGTTTTTAACATTTTAGGGTCAACCGTCTTAAGTAGCATCAAATGGCTCTTAATAGTGCCGAAAGTACGACCGATATTTATATATTTTAAAATATTATAAATATTTTTGTAAATCCAACATTTTTGTAGAACATACCTAGCTTCTATCTTCAACCATTAGGGTTCCTCAATTACAACTTAATTTTCAACAAAAAAAAAATTTTTTTTAATAATTATATATATGGATTGGACGTTCAGATAGTACCTAGGGGACAAGCCCGTTTGCCAGATTTAAAGCCTCTGCATTTTTTATTTTTTTTATTTCAGTATTCTTAAAGAAAAAATTTATTCAAAGCCCATTGAGAGCGTAGCCGAGCAGCGTGAACAAAGTTGCTGAAGAGCAGTAAGAACATTTATTGTAATAAAAAATTGTCTGTCCCTATTTGGCTTTTATTCCAATACACTTAAAATAAATTAGGTCAGGATTTTTCATTAGTTTATAATTTTATTTACTTTTGTGGTCACTATCTGTCTCGCTCACTCATGGCACGCCCGTCCATTATCCCTCTTTCTTATGATTTTGCCGTAAAATTACCCAGTGAACGTTTCTATGGCAAAGTAAAGTCATATAAAATGCTAAGAAACACACTCTTCACTTTGGCATTTTAAGTCATTATTTTAACATGGATGTCATTGGGGACAAGCACTTATCTTTCTCACTTCAAAGTGCCTTTCCAAAAAAGTCATTAAAAGAGCTAATTGCTCTTTACGAGTTGGAACCGATAAAAACAATCAAAATGACTGAAGATGATTTATATAAAATAATAACAATTGAATTTTTACAAGCTATTTATAATTTTTTATAAAATAATAACTTTATATAATATAAAAAATACTTGCGTTTAAATCGTGATACAAATTCCACCTTTATAAATGCATTATTACAAACAAGCTTTTTTGCTAAAAGTGCCACTTTCATTTAATATTTTGCTTAAAAAGGTAATCCATAAAAACTAATTTTCATGATACTGGAACTAAGTATGGAACTGGTTTTTAGCACTGTGATATATCATTTTAAAAAGGAAAAAAAAAAAATAAAAAAACCAAAAAGACCCAGAGCTGGAAAAATTTAATGCAAATATTAAGTTAAATAAAGGCGGAAGCAACTAGGATCAAGGTTTACTTAAGTAATTTAAATTTTCTCAGTAAGTGCTGATACATTTGTTTAAAATTTGAGTTACACTAAAAAGCTCCCTCTCTTCCTCATCGTAACCCATTTTCCTAGTTCCAGTACAATGTACTGCATATGTAGGAGTCATCCCCTCAGTATACTGGTGCAAGATAAAAAAAAAAAAATATAGCATTGAGTATTAAATGTTTATATTCAAATAATTTTCAATTTAAATTCGTATGTTAAAATCAAGCCCTTGAAATAGGCTTGAAAATTATGTTTGATATCAAATGATAAAGTCATTTTATCTCAATGATTTTATCTCATGCTTGTTGAGATGCTACCAAAAAATTTTTACTTCATATGTATATACGAGGTCTGATCAGAAAATAACCGTTTTCAAAAACTATTTATTTATTCATCAATAAATATTTTGTCCACTTCAAAGTAATGCCAGATCTCAGATATAATACACTTATGCCAGAGTTTTTTCAATCCTCGGCACACTTCTCGGCATTTTTTGGTATCGCCAACAGCTCCTGTTTCGATTTTTCTTTAATCACCTCAATAAAAGCAAAACACTTTTCTTTCATCGGTGTCTTCAGTTTTGGGAAGAGGCAAAAGTAAGCGGGGGCCAAGTCCGGTGAACACGGTGGTTGAGGTTTTGTTTTTGGCCAAAAACTCACGCATAAACGTTGAGGTGTGAGCTGGTGCGTTATCATGCTATAAAATCTATATTGTGTTTTCCATAATTCTGTGCGTATCTGACGAACTGCTTCGCGCAAACGGCGCATAACTTTCAAGGTAGTATTTCTTATTGACCGTAAGACCGTTGCAGTTGAAGAAAACAGTGAGCAAAACCTTCACATTTGACTGAAATTGACGTGATTTTTTCCGTCTTGGCACTTCTGAACGCCTTCATTGGGATGATTGGGCTTTAGTTTTATTGTCATAGCCATACACCCAAGATTCTTCACCAGTTATGACCTTTTTGAGGAAATCTCGATCATCGTTGACGATGTTCAACAGCTCTTGAGCGAAGTCCATGCGACGTTGTCTTTGCACAAAATTTAGCAATTTTGGAACAATCTTCGTTACCGCACGTTGCATGCCTAAAACATCTGTAAAAACTGCTTGGCATGAGCCCAACGATATGCCAACATCATTAGCAAAACCACTCTGATAGCGATTCGACGATTATCTGAAATCATTTTCTTCACAGCTTTGATGTTTTCATCGGTTGTTTACGTTCCCGAGCGACAAGGACGAGCATCGTCATTGACGTCTTCTCGACCGTTCTGAAACCGGTTATATCACAATTCGACTTGTGTTTTGCTCATAGTAGACTCGCCAAATACCACAATCAACATTTCAAATGTCCTTACGCAGTTAATTTCATTTTTTACACAAAACTTAATATAGTTTTTTGATCCATTTTTGCGAATAGTAAAAACAGCAAACCAAAACACGACTAACCTTTTTATCTGTCAAAAACAAGCTGACAGTCCGAAATGGCTGATATGGACGACATATATAACAGACATGTGTACGTAACTCACGATATTTTGATCAGATCTCGTATATATATGACTGAATAACTGTGCATACAGCGCATTTAAGCATATTTTTTATTAAAGGAATGTATTTAATACCTCAGGGCCAATTTAAACATTGTAAACTCTGTTTGAAATAAAATCCACACATTTTACAAAATTTACCCGCATATTTGCATAATGTTTTTGAGGATGAAAGTATATATGGAAATTATTACTTGTTAAGCAGAAGGTATTGATTCACTTAAGCAAACATATGAACCAGCAGTTGCGGGCAAAAAATAGTTCACTTTAAGCTTAATTAAATAAAAGGTCATTCTATAAACATATCAGTTATTGGTATGAAATGTATGAAATTTGCTGTTTTTATGTTGGTGAAGGCAACTTAGTTACAAAAGTTATTTGAATGCATATTAAAAGTTTCTGGCATCTGCTCAATTAGCAAAACAAAAACGTGAAATTTTAATATTTTTATGCAAATGAACACAAAATATCTATTTAATAAACTAAGACTACACTGAAACAATTTTGTTCAGAAATTCTCTGAATTTTTACATTACTTTTATGAATTTTTTCATTATTTTTTAGCCATTGTAACTTTTCATAGACATAATCAAACAAATTTCATAAAAGTAATGAAATATTTTAATAGAAAACATGACTTAGTTTCATTAAAAGTATGAAAGACAAATCATATGATTAGTGAAATAATTTCTCTAGATCAAAGAATCAATTTCATAAAGCACATGAGAACTGTACATTAAATTAATGAAAAATTAACATTTATTTAATGAAATATTTTCTTTGTACTAATGTAATATATTCATTAAAAATGTGAAATTCCTTCATAAGGTCAATGAAGTTATTTCATTTATCTAATTTTAATATTCATTGAGCACCTGAAAAATTTACATTAAATCAATGAAATAGTTATATTTGTTTAATGTAATAATATCATAACACACATTAATAAAATATGTTCACAAATGTACGTAACAAGATCAATGGAATTATTTCATTTATTCATTGATACTTTATTTCATTACACAAACAATACTATTCCTTGCTATTGTGAAATTGTACCTAATTATGATAAAAGAAAATGTTGAACAAGTATTCACCAAATAAAACAGATTTTATTAATTCAAATGACTTCAATACACTGGTATTTAAATTTTTTAAACTATTATTATGCTGATTTGAGTACATACACATATGTACATTAGAGCGTCTCGCCATATAGGCAAGAAAAAAAAAGTTCGCCGTACACCACCGAATACGAAGTAATGTTGTAAGACATTTTCAAAAAAATTTTTTTAATTTTTTTTGTCGAAAGTAGGGGTCGCCAAAATACATTTTTCGTTATATCTTCGGCATTTACAGTCGGATCTCAAAGTGTGATATATCGATGTTTTTGTCTCAAAGAGACCAATGTTTTGCTTCAATTGTCAATGGTATTTTGTATCCCGTTCTAGTATTTACCCACCAGATCTCATTTTCTACCACCCTAATGTACCACCCTAATAGCAGAAAATTAAAGCCCGCAAAAAAATCATTAAACTTTTGTTAAAGAAGTTTTTCGATAGTTCCAACAGAAGTGTTAAAAAAATATAATTTATGTTTTTTGCCGAATGTAGGGGTTGACTTTTTAAACAGTTATCATATATTCGGTATTCACAGTCGGATTTTATAGTATTATATATCGATGTTTTTGCCTAGTATCTTCTTTTTTAAGTAGTGATACACTCTTTTCGAACTTACCATAATATCTGTACCAATACAATAAAAATTCAAAGATCTGTGTATATTAAAACAATTTTATTTAATCATATTTTGAAATGACCCAAGTTGGCTATATTTTTCACGGCTTTCGAGCTTGGAAAAAATGTGGCCTAGGCGTTGCTCATCGGTAACAACCATGGCAGACTCATGTACTACATGAACAAAACGCTCGGTGTTTTAAGAATGGCACGGATATTCTGTGAAATTAATTAAGGTTAGTCAACAAAACTATCAAACAAAGTTGTTTTTCTTGTGCTACCTGGTATCTCGATTATTTCTTTTGAAAACTGTAATGCTTCCAGCTGGTCTTGCATATAGAACTGCAAGCACGGCAGCTCAGTCAATTCAAATTTGGTCCAACTGATCATATGGTAATATGAGTCACTTTCGAAGTCTATGAAATTTTTAACTTGTGCACCGTACATTTGACGAATGCCTACTGCTGCTTCATTTCGCGCAGACAAAATCTTGTTATAGCCGTCTGAACGTACTAGCGGATCTTGGTCCGTTATCATCGATAACAATACATTCTCGGGGTGGAAAAAGTACGCGTTATTTTCTATCGACGGACGAAGTATCTGTTGAACATCTTCTGGCAATTGACGAATCCAAGATATATATTTAAAAACGTGGCGACTTCCGTGAATTGCAAGTGGTTGGCTTTTCACAAGAAACCAAAATGGCGCGTAAACTTTCATAACAAACTCAGCCAGTTTTTTCAATATAACTGGAGGTTTATGTACATTGTACATACATACCCAAGTTCGGTAGCCAGAAATTTATTTGTCATTGATCTAATGAATTCTATTTCATTGGAATTATGAAACTCATAAAACTTACATTTTAATAAAAAAAGCTTGACGTTTTTTAAACTGTAGCTTAAGATTAATAAAGCCCATTAATATATCTTACCAAAATTCAAAGAATTTAAAAAAAAATTAATTTTGTTGTAGTCATAAATCCAATGATTTTTTTTTAATGAAACTGTGAAATAATGAAACCATTCTGATGGAACTATTTCATAATATATATGAAGTTTCATGCATATTGTGAAAAGTTTTCATTGGATTAATGAAAAATATTTAATGAAACAGTTTCATTAAATATATGTCGCATAATTCTCTCAGTGTACTGCAAACAAAAGCTTTACTCAACAGAGATTTTTATACGTCACGTATTGAATAGCTGATTGAAATTAGAGATTTGTCTACTTGCTTTGGAAGCGTTAAAAATAAGAGAGTTACTTAGTCAATATCGCGCAGTCAGAAAAAACATAAATATACACAAACAACATAAAATTAAAAACATAATACACAAACAAACATCATTTAAAGAACGTAAAATTTCAAATAAATCACCCAAAAATGTATTTACTGTTGTTGCATTTTTCGTATTGCGGTTTTATTGTTTGTTGTTGTTGAGTTCGTATTGTTTAGCAAGCATAAGTGTGATTGTGTATTTATGTAAGAATTATATTTGTACATTTGATTCTGGAATTACAATAACTAGAAAGTTTATGATGATTGTAGGAGGTAGCAAAGAATTATAATTAAAAGTCAAATTTTCGACAGAGGGACAGTTAAATTTTAGTCTTTGTGCAAGATAATCTTACGTCAGAAAAGTAAGCAAGTTCAGTGCTTTAATACACAGTGGTATTAAGTGTAAATAAAGCTGTAAATGATTAATTTATTAAAGTGAAAGTATTTTATTTGCAATTGAAGAATCCGCAAAGCGTTTTTAAGGCTAACATTTAACACTATGAACTTCCTTATTATCTTGTTTGGTTTCAAAATTTTGTGCGGCAAAACAGTATAATGATGATCCATGATAAATATTATAAAATTTATTGTGTATTTCTGCATTATGTAGAAAAATTTATTTTGTTCTAAAAAATCGGCAATCACACTGATATTTTTGATCTTGCTACTCTAATAATTTTTATTATATAATAAATATTAATTGAAAAAAAATTTCCGTTATTGCAAAACTCAAATTTAAGCCACGTACTACACGGTTGTCAGATCTTATAATATTGCCAGTAAAATTGTCTGAAAATGTATTACAATCGTGTGAACTGCCAATTTTTAACTTACAACATTATCAGAAAAACCATTGTCAATCAATTGTAAGACGACAATGTTGTCAGGCGTCTGACATTCGTGAGAACACTCTTCGTCGGCATTGCCAGATAATTGGCAGATATTGTAAGCTCAGTTTTTATTATCAGATGTATAAAATTAATGCACCTGACAATGCCGTCATTGTCAGAAAAAAGTTTGATGGGCAACACTGCCAAAGAGATGGTTGTTGATATACATAAGTGGCAATGCCTTACAGCATGTCTGGCAATTTTTTTCATCTAACAATCTGACAACCGTATGAACTGACAATTTTTGTTGTGAGATGAATTATTTGTCAGACCATAGTCTGACAATGAAATTGTAAGATTTTCTTACGATCGTCTGAACACACAATTTATTTCTGCGGGACAATTTTTCTTTGTCACTACATTGTCAGCATGTTGTCAGATCTTACAATATTGTAAGATCTGACAACCGTGTGTACATATCTTTACTCGAGATTTAACCAAATTCTTCGAACGTTCACTGCAGCTCGATGGTACGTAAAAAACGCACGAATTCACAAGGATCTGTCTGTTCCGCTAGTAAAAGACAAATTTTCAAAGTATGTGACAAGTTACATCAGTAAACTGGCACTTGATGCAAACCCTTTTACACGAAATATACTTAATTTTAGCAGTCACACTCGGTTGAGAAGGTAGGGATACCCTAGCCCTGGATGCCGAGCTTTAAATAGGTGATTATAGCGATATAATTGGCGCAAAGTAAAACTTTTTGTCTAGCATTGGTTGGACTTAGTTAATTTTTTGTATTTAGTATTAAGTTTTGAATACTTATTGTTGTTAGTTCACATTATGAAGACTCAATAAATAAATAAAAGCTGGTCAATTTTAAATGTTCGAAATAAAAATAAATCATGGCATCTAGCAAACATTTAGTTATACAAACACAAATTTTCTTACTTGTAATTTATGTTTAAATCAAATCTCAGCTAGAAATCTTAAATACTTTAGGTTTTTGGCA
This sequence comes from Thecocarcelia acutangulata, assembly GCA_914767995.1. Lineage (NCBI taxonomy): Eukaryota > Metazoa > Arthropoda > Insecta > Diptera > Tachinidae > Thecocarcelia > Thecocarcelia acutangulata. The sequence goes on along the minus strand of OU612095.1, from coordinate 95,325,863 downwards.
AGAAAAGGAGCAACTTAAAATACATAAAATTTTTTTTTCTTATTAAAGTTTTCTTGAATAAATTAATCATTTGGTGGCAAGCAGAGTGAAACTTTTTCACCAACAATTGTTCAAGTTAAAGTTTGCTGACTGTTTGAAACCGAAAACAAAGAATTTTAATTTACTGACGGTCATTTTCGTTGTTACAAAAATGGCTGAGGAATTTATTCCAAGTTTGAGTGAAAAGTATTTTCTATTAACTTCAAGACGAATTCTTGTAATTAATAAAAATTTCTTTCGTGCGTTGAAGAATTTGGCGTGAATATTTTTCATTCCTTGGGACCATTTCATATCAAGAAGGCAACTTAAGTCTTAAAATATGGGTTATATTCGTTCATGTTAGTTATTTGGCTGTTATTCGTTACACATAGAGAAAACACTGGCTGCCACTTTATAGCTACACAGAAAACTTATGAAAATTGTTTACTTTGTTTAGCACAATTCATTAGAGTTATTACTCTACAACCGGCAAATAAATATTTAATACGTAATTGCTCAAAAGATTGCTGAGTTTTTTAAATTTGTTTCATATCTTTTGTCTTATCACTGATATCATAAAATTGCATTATTTAAATCAGTAAAAAGAAACAGGAAATACTTTTCCTTGCAAATCCTTTTTGCTTTCTATTCTAAGCGCAGTAGTTGCACATGACATACAATTCCAATTTCATATTTTTCCGCATTGATTTCTTATATTTTTTTCTAAAAGAAAAGAAAAATAAATAAAACTACGTTGATTGAGTTTCTTTAACTGCAAAATTTTTTGCATGTTATTGTGAAAGATAGTTAAATTTGTTTGTTTTTCAAAGAGCTTTTTATCTTGTTATTTCTGAAGAAACAATGTGTCATACATTGTTATTGTTCTTGCTATTGATCGGATGACATTTTTAAAATTCTTAATATTCTTCTCTTCCATTCGTTTGCATTGTGTTTTCGCATCTGCAACCGTTCCTTTTAATTTACTTTATTGGCAGTGTTCTATTTTCTTTCTGCCACATACTAATACACATATTAATATACATACGAGTAGAAGTTCATAAATCTATCTAAAGAACGAAATTAAGTTTTCGGGATAAATATTTGATTACATTTTTGACGTTGCGGGACATTTACGTTAGTATGGGTTTTTGTTTAGCTTAATACTTAATGTCTATGTAGATCGTATAATATCCCACATTTGGACTATTTTTTCTGGGAATATGTAACATCTGAGGCTTCCAGGAGTAAACCAGCTATGACCGGCGCATTGGAAACCGAACATCAGTTGTCTTATTTGCAAGATATCAGACGCAATGCTCAAATGAGTCGCCCAAAGTTGGAACTTCCGAGCGGACCTTCACAGACATAGTCCTAGCCCAAATTCACATACTATTTTTAAGTTGAATAGTATCAGGTGGTTAAATTTCAAGGGCCGATGTTGAATGTGAACCACACCTAAACGCCAAGTTTTTTTTCCGAATTTTATTTGACATTTCTCTATTTCAGACTTACTCAATTTGAACCATGGAGAGATACACAATCCAGCAATGTGTTAAAGTTACCCAGACTTATTATGAAAATGATGATCAATTTTCGAAGAAAATCATCTTCAGTGATGAGGCACATTTTCACCTCAGTGGATTCGTCAATAAACAGAATTGCCGCATTTGGGCGAATGAGAATCCAAGAGTGACTGTCGAAAAACCAATGCACCCACAAAGAGTGACTGTTTGGTGCGGTTTATGTGCTGGCGGCATCATCGGGCCGTATTTTTTCCAAAATGAGGCCGGTCAGGCAGTTACTGTGAATGGTGTTCGCTATCGTGAGATGATAACGAACTTTTTATGGCCCGAATTGGAAGATATGGATGAAGACGATATGTGGTTTCAGCAGGACGGTGCCACTTGCCACACAGCTAACGAAACAATTGCTCTTTTGCGCAACAAATTCAATGGCCGTGTTATCTCACATAATGGCGATATCAATTGGCCGCCAAGATCATGTGATTTGACACCGTTGGACTTTTTTCTTTGGGGTTATTTGAAAGAAAAGGTATACGTCGATAAGCCAGCAACAATTCAACAGCTAAAGGATGAGATAATTCGGCACATTAACGGCATAGAACCTCCATTATGCCTCAGGGTCATCGAAAATTTGGGCCATCGGATGGAGGTGTGCCGCCGTGGTCGAGGCGCCCATTTGGCCGATATTTTGTTCCATACATAATTGAGTAATACCAATATATCATAATAAAATAAAATTACAATAATTTCCTAAATAGTTTGTGTTTTATTCAAAATCAACATCGGCCCTTGAAATTTAACCACCCGATATTTTAATTTATTGTGACAACCGTGTGAACTAACAATGTTTTTCATGCCAACATTGTCAGATAATTGTCTTACAATTGGCATTTTGCTGACAATTGTCTAGCAACCGTGTAAACTGACAATTTGTATTGCAAGAGCAATTGTACACTGTCATGCAATTGCCAGCACATTGTCCAGTCAGACAATATTGTCAGATCTAACAACCGTCTGAACACAGCTTTACATATGCACTCTAATCACGACAATTAAAAATTATTAATATCTTACAAAAATCTTTCGTTTTGATTCCAATGATGCTGGAGGTTTTCTATTTTTAGGAGTAAACATTTCTTTTTAATGCCAAATGTTATTTTATTTTGAATTGACTTTTAGAAAAGACATATTAGTTTGCAGCTTTAACTAAAAAATTCGAAAATTTGTACAACAAATAATAACAATTCTTTCGTATTAAAAAACGAACAAATATTTATTTTATTATGCACATTAGAGACGGTTTTAAAAATACTTATCATGTAAATTATTTTCGAGAAATATTAAACGACCATTTTAACAATTTTCTTAATTACTGTAGTAATATTTTATGACATACAAAATCAATAACTAATTTGATTAAACATAAAAATATTCTTAATGAAAATGTCACTTAAATAAACTTATAAAAAGAAATTGTTACACTCAATATTGAGTTGACTAAAACTATATTGATATTAAATTTTTCTTAATTAATAGAAGTAAACAAGATAGCTAATAAACAAGATAGATAGTTTAAAAAATGCATAAAAATAAAAAAAAAAATTATTTTTTAAAATATTTTTTGTGAGTGTACTCTAAAGCCTTATTATTTGTTCCAAATGAAAAAGGCTTAACAAACTATTATTAAAAATTTATATTCAGAAAACATATATTAACTGATAAGTTATTTAAGCAATTTTGAATTGGTAACAGTATACGAGTTCATAAAATTGCTTCTTAAGTTCCAAAAGTTGTGTCTTATTTTCTAATGATGTAAAAAATATGTATTATATTAATCGGTAACCTAATTTTCGAATACTTTTTAGTTTTTAAATAATAAAAAAAAAACATTTGCGTACAATAAACATTTCTTTGCTTTTATCTTTTCGTGAAAAAGTTTAATGAATAAAGTAAAAGGTTTATTATTAAACCCAAATTGAGCATATTTGCGAAGGCGAATGGTAAAGTGGCTCAAGCCACTTTAAGTAACTGTCCGAATGCGTGTATTCAAATGTTTATAACTATAATGCACTTAATGAAACTTTTCGTTAAGTTTTGTCTAATGTCAGTTGCTTAAGCAAAGTACGAAACTGAACGCACTTTCTGTACGGAATCATTTGTTTTCAGAAGTTTGTGTGTGTGTTTACAAAAATTATTAAAATAAAGAAAAATTTAAACAAACACGCTTGTATTTATTTTAATAGAAATGTGTTTAAGCTTTCTTTCAATTTTTAACTAAACAAATTACTAGAAAATTCTTTTTACTTTTTGTTTGGAAATTATTGCATACAAATACTTTGTTGCTGTTTTTAGTACTTTTTTATATAATCTATTAAGAAAAGACACAAGTAATACGAAGCTGTGCAACAATGCGGTTAAAATCATTAAATTCATATAAGTATATTCTGGTCAACTAAAAGTTGTTTTAGATTCACATATACATTTGACAAGCTTTTCGTTTAATTTTGACAATAGCTTAAGCCAAGCTACGCGCATTAAGGTTAGGCATTTACATTGAAAAAGGGACGTGTATAAATGAAAAAACTTGTTTTTTGTGTTTTGGCGGAAATTATTGCAACTTTTTTCTTTTTAAGTTCTCAATAATTTATTTAAATTTTTGGGATATGAAATTTAATGTTTGTGAGCATCTCTTAAACATTTTCAAAGTCTACTGATGTTTAGGGTCGACATATACATAGAAAACAAACTGTTTATACAGTTTTTGATTGGTACCAATATTAGAAGCTAATATAATTAGTAAATAAAGCTCAATTGTTTATATACTATCGGCCGTATTCATAAAAAATATTGTATGTTTATTAAACACTTATTTGACAAATTTTCCATAAAAATTTGTCAAATAACAGTTTAATAAACATGAAATATTTTTTATGAATAAGGCCATATATATATTACGTGTGTATCGTGAAGGGTATTTTAGATTCGGCCCAAGCGAATCTACTACACGTTTACTTGTTTTTTCATAAATTTTAGAAAGTCGCTGATACGTTGTCTTGTTTTACAAAATCGCAAATCAAAATAACGTAAGATACATGGCACTAAGCTTGCTTTAATAAACAGGTAAATTTTATCCCAAAAGAGTTTCTTGTTTCATTATAAGCTATATTAAGTAGTTTTTGTTTTTCCTGTAAACTTATGAAAGATAATGTTAGGTTATTTTGCATTTTAGATGACGATATATTCTTTTAAATAGAAAAACAAAATCCTTTGTGGCATAAATTAAGTAGAATTCCATTTAATGCACATCCGGCTTGCCGCCTTATTAAAATTAAATGTTAAAATCAATAGGCTAAAGAACCAAAATGTCAACAACATTTTGTGAAGGGGCCGGATGAGAAAACCAAACAAAAGTGAACAGAACTAAACACAACCACACAAAAATGGGTGCACAATCGGCTGCAAAAACCACAGTTTTTATTTTTTATTGAAAATTTTGTTTGTTATATAGTTTTTTCTATTGGATTTGCCCATATTTTTAAAGGAAAGCTGTACAGAAAATATTTCCTTAATACCAGTTCATATTGAGAAAAAGGTTTGATTTTATTACCTCACCAACTACATCTTTAATATCGTTAAGTTCGATAACCTCAGTTAAGTTAAAAAACACAAGCGATGAAATTATTTATGAATAAGCATAAAATAATGCTTGGCTTCTACTAGTACATCATTTGTATGCACACACACATGTACATACATTCAAAAGTCACTTTCTTTTATTAATATTATGGCATAAAAGGCTGCCAGTTATTCGTATCCCGTCAGTCATGCAACCAGGCAGCCAAGCGAGCATGCATCTGTTGAATCAATGGTAACGTCAGTCACATGCCACTCATGCTGTTTAAGTTTAAAATGTTTTCTGTTTGTTTTTCTTTTTCCCTGCAATGACTTTCAGACATTATTGACATTCAACATATACACAAACACAATGCATTTGAAATTGAATATTTCGGCAATTACAAACATAATATATTTTTGTGTATTTTGTTAGTATAAAGTAAAAATATACTCCTACATTTTGCAAATGAAAATCGTGCAAGTCCATTTGGACAAGATTGTGAATAGGGCTAATGTTTTCGTATATAACATACAAGCGATATAAGAAAGCACACGCTGATATTTTCGGAAGGCATGCTTTGAAGAGAAAGTTATAGTCAGTGTTGTTTATTAACACACAAACACACGACCGCAAATGCTGCTTCAACTGTACTGGTATGGATGGTATAAATACTGAGGAACCGGATGTTCTTGGAGTGATAATACAGTGTGATGTTCGCTGGAGTGAGCACATTTTTCATGTCTCTAAACAAAAATTCAAGTGCCTCGGTTTTCTGAAACGGTGTAAGATGTACTTCACTCCATCCGATATCTTTACTATTCAAACTGCATCCGACCGAAAATGGAATAGCACTCTATAGTTTAGGCCGGTGCTTGAAAGCAGTCGTGCCCACAAGTTCTATATGGAAGAATAAACAACAATACATTTAAGGAAAAACTACTTTTATTTCATATTTTTTGTTTTAAAAAGCAAAACAGTTTACAAAAACAATATTCGCACTGATCATCGCTGTCGCCAATGTTTACCAGCAAAACATGCGAAAGTGTTGTTGCTTAGGTCTTGGGTGTGTGTGCAGTGAAGAACGACAAAAGATGAAGACGAAGTTGTTTCTGTATTTTTCATTGCTAGTGCTGAGCGCAGTATTCAAGTCTGAGTACTAAAGAGCACAGCCCTCTAGCTAAGCGCTTTTACAAAAACAGTTGAGCATCAAGCATATAGGCTTGGGCATGCCTGCTTCAAAGTATGTTTTGGGGTTACTCGACCGTGTACAAGAAAGAGCCAAGAAGATCATCGGTGGCAGTAGGGTATCCAACTCTATTGACTCACTGGAGCATTGACGGATTGTGGGGTGCGTTATTCAGTTCTATTGTTACTACAATGTATTTTGCTCTAAGGAGATTGAGGTTCTTGTTCCCGAAATTTTCACATTTTGACGTAACACGTGTTCAGAGCTCATCCGATTGTGGTCGATTGCCTCGCGAATCGTACAACGCATTAGAAAGATAATTTGTTCGGCAGCCTGTGGATTCAGTTGCCTACAAACGTCTTTCCTAATACTTATAACGTTGAAAAATTCAACTCCAATTTTCACAACCACTACTCCCTATTTCCCCCTCCTCATAACCTATTTTCCTAGTTCTGGTATATTGCACTGCAATTGTAGGGGTCATCTCCTGGTCCAAGATAAAAGAAAAAATATGGCTAAAATATTTAAAAAAAAAATTATTTTGCCCGAGAAAATTTTTTTCAGAAAAGATAATAAAAGTTAGTCAATTAATATAGTCTTTCTGGAGTTTTGTAAAATTTCCGCAATATTAACGTTACATACATATCGCTGCTTTATTGCAACATAGTCATATCTCAAGAAAGCTCGTTTCGAGAAAAACGCATTTGAAATTTTTAGTTTCCATACAAGTCTTAGCAAACGTTTTGAGAAAATATCTCCTAAAGGAAATAGTTTAAAAACAATTTTAATAAATTTTTGGCACAATATAAATGATAGTACTGTTAACAGTCCTGCATTGTTAACTCGTAAAGTTAATTTTTTGAGATATGACTATGTCGCAATAAAGGAGCAATATATATAGGGTGGTCGAACCAAAGACTTTGTTCTATAGAAATGGGTGTAAAAGGTTTGACAAAATCAGAAATTTAAAAAATGATTGATTTTGGTGTGATGATTGTGCAGAAATAGTTCAGCAACATCAAAATTATAAATTTTTTTTTGACAACTTTTACTTGCTATGATACAAAAAATATCAATAAATTCATAAATTGTGAGCCCTACTACTATTTGTTTGGACTTAAGCACATATTGAAGAATATGAAATAACTTGCTTGTATTGAGTTCGATGGTCAGAGTACAGCTAAGAAATTTAATAATTAAATAGTATTAATGCCAGGCGTTGTTTTAAACCCAATTGACCATCATCGCCATAAATGATCAACTTTCTTGCTAATTTTAAATATAAAAAGAATAAGTTATATAAGTTGCTAAGTATCTTAAGTTTGAAAGATATACATGTGGGAACGCAGCCTTTAACGGACAGATATCTTCATTATAACACTGACATACCAAAGAATGCAACACTGCCGTACACATTATCATGTTTTCTAAGAAAGAAAGAAAGCAGAAGATGACGAAAGGGACATAGAAAACATTGAAGTCAGGTTTAATAAAAAGTTGTAGAAGGTTGTAAAAAGTTGCTAAAGTAGCCGAAAGGATTTTATAAGTGAAAGTTGTTAATATATTGGACATAATACTTTACTTTCGTAAATTATTGTCAATTTAATTAATTTAAACGCTTGAACTTTGAATTTTTTAATTAAAATTTTTGTAATAAATACGAGTATAATACATAGACCTATGAAAGCTTAAAATAACCCAAGTGTTTTAATTATATTTCCTATATACATATACACTCAGCTGCAGTTTTGCCATCTGGGTTTTATTTCATGTATTCAGGATATGCAATTAGCCAATCCAGTTAACATTTTCTTTAACAGGTGACTTCAAGGTGTGGTTGCGAAGGAAATTGTATGTTATTAAATAAACTTGTAAAGAAAATTTAACCTAATTGAATCAAATGTATTTAAAATAAATGTATAATTAGTTAATTATAGCACTAAAAGCTAAAAAGTATAATAGCGTAAGTACACTGAGAAAATATCATTAAAATACGATATATTTGAATTATTTGATTTTGAGCTAAAAAAATTACTTTAGGGACGCGATTATAGTACAGACTTTAGTTCTTTTTAATCTTATATATTCATATGAAGAGTTGCAGAGCAAAACATGCCTTCTTAAGTATATATATCAAAATTAAATTCATACAGTTGTGAAAAAGATTCACATTAGCACCTGCCTTGTGGCCTTATCTGATGATGGACCAGTTCCACGGAGTGCATTATACACGATTCAACAGTGTCCCCGTGTGCTTGACTAGGCTCACACAGGTAGCAATTTATGCCATATGTTTGCAGCCATATGAGCCACTTCTTGTTGAGGAGTTCGGCCCTTCTAATCTCTCTTGTATGCAATTTCCCAGCAATCAATGGAAGACAAGGCTCAATGAGTTGGTAGTAGAAAGCCCATTAAGAGTATCAGCTCTTAAACCAACTCACCCGTCAACCATCACCACTAGTTCCTTACAGTACAGGTATTTGCTGTATAGGCAACAGATAGTCCCCGAAAACAGCCACACAACATACAATTATCAAGGATACTAACACCTTCTTCCTGCGTTTTAGGTTTCAACCACAGCCAGAACGTTTCAGCCAAAGTAAACATCTCAACCATGATCAACCTGGGTTGTACCGCAAGCAGAATTACACGGGGGCCATGCATATTCATAAAACTAGATTCTGCTGTATTTTTTCCAACTCCTGAAAACTGTATTATTTTAACGTTGTGATATTCTTACTTATTCAATCACAAAACGCATATACCAATTTGAATTAGAATTTAGAACAATTCACTTAAAATAATTTATTTTATATAGCTAACCACATACATTTTTTATCATATGAATCGTTTAAGTTATACTTTTTACACTAATTTACTATTTAGAAACGATTTTTGAACTTAAAATAAACGTAAAATCGTAGTAGTATAATTTATTTGCGCAAAATTTGAATGAAAAATTGTTTAGGGAAAATGTAGGGAAATATTTTTTCATTGTAGGGAAAATAACGATTTTTATGCGCTATGATAGGGATTTCAGAAAAAAACTCCTGGCAACACTGAGTATAAGTATTAATGATAAATATTTGAACTTTCAATATTTTTTTGTATTTTTCTGCTCAAAGTTCTAATCCAGCTTTCACCAAGAATTAGTTTTATTTTTAATTATAACAATAATTGCTGCGATCAATAACTCTTGTTGACATCAGTCAGGAAAAAATAACTGGACACCCTAAGCTGGGGAACAACTAGCTATTTCGGAGTCCCTGCAATGCTCATCAGCACGCACTAGGACTCGGACACGGTATCATGTAAACATGATGTATTTTTTGATGCAGCCACTCAACCAATTGAGCCATCGAATTCTTATGTATTTTTTTTTGTATTTCGAGTAGTATTTTGTCATCATGTGCACACGTCTTTTGTTACTGCTGGCCGCATTTTCTATATGTCTATGTTCATTAATTAATTTCATATAAAACCATATTGCACCGGAATAGGTAGCAATATGTGTACATGTGTTCCTTTTTTTGTCTACCGTTGTCCGTGTTTTCTTTATATATTTATTATTAATTTCATTTGAATGTACTTCATTAGCTTGTGGTGTAGAAAGTGTTGGACTAAATTTTGTTAATCTGAACAGTGTCGAAGGTATATACACTGGGCACTGATCAGTTTAAACTAATTTAGTTCCAACATTTTAAATGCTGTAATAGAGTTTGTTTTGGTGTTTCGTATTGTTATTGTTCAAGTTAAACCTCCACAAACACTACTCCCTCTTTTCTCCTCCTCAAACCCTATTTTCCTAGTTTCACTACAATGGTTTGCATATGTATGGGTCATTCCCTGAGTACTGGTCCAAGATAAAAAAAGGAGAAGCTCACAGCCTGAAAACTAAAAACCCAGATTTTTTTTTTATTGAAACCTAACCTATTTTCCTAGTTCCAGTACAATGCACTGCATATGTAGGTGTCATCCCCTGGGTACGGGTCCAAAACAAAAAAACCAAATAATAGGCATTGAAATATGTGTTATCAGAGACCCACGGGGGAGTCTACGGTAGCCATAGAAGGGCATCAAAAAGTCTATTTAAGCTTATTAATTTGTTTGCGCAAAATTTAAACTGCAGGTTTTACCAAAAATTTGTAAGTAAACCTTAGCATTTATAATCTAGCTAAAGTACTTAAATAATAAATACACTTGACAGCCAAACAAAAAAGCCTTTAAAAAAGTTTCTTAATAATTTCCATTTTTCACTTTCTCGAAAACACGCACATGAAATACAAATAAAATTTTTTTATTCACTTTCCATTAACAGAATCGCTTAAATAATTTTCAATTTGTAGTCTGGCGCTTGGGTGCAGAAATGTGAATTGTTTGCACCAGATACTTCTACAAAAAAAAAAAACATTATTTTGGCACTTACACGCAAACGTTAAGGATTTTTTCTATTAAAAATGGGGGGAAATCTTTTATTTTCATATAAAAATTAAATGCACATTTTCTATGAAATCATTGCAAATGTATTCCTATTTGCTTATGGGTTTGTAAGTGTTGGTAATAATTTATTTTGGCATGTGTGTGCATGTGTCTGACTGTGAGGGTATAAGTAACGGCATTTATGCGTGGGTCTCGACTGCATATGTGTATTTAAAGTACGTGAGTAAAAAATTTATATTCAACTCATTTGATACACATTTCGTAATGGTTTTCTGGTTGAATATTTTAGTCAAATCGTCGCTTTCGTTTGGCTCGAATTCAAATTTAAGCAAAAAAAAAAAAAATAAAAAAATAAAAAAAAAACAACAAATGAACAACCAGGGGTGGGAGACATGATTTAATAGAAAACACTTTTGGCAAAACATACTTTAAAGCTACTCTTTGCAAAATATTTAAATTAATCAGGTACTAAAAACCGATCCTTTGGAAACATTTTGTCTTCAAAACGTGCCATGGAATACAACTAAAGTTTGAACTTTGGAAAAATTTTCGAGATTTTCTTCTTTTAAAAATAACACTATTATATAAGGCACAAACACAATTAAGCCAGTAAGTCTGAATTTAGACGAGCGCACATTTGGAAGAAAAACATTTGAAATTCTCTTTTGATTCTTCTTTCGTATTCACACAGTCGAACATATTGCTGGCAACCTTCCATTGTTATTTGTTTTTTTCATTTTTCGTTATATTGTTTGTTTCAGCAAATATTTCGATGTGTAATAATTACGACAATATTATTTTCACTAAGATTAATTTTTCCACAATTTTTCTTTCCCATTTATATTCCATATTTAATAAAACTTCGTTCTTTTTAACAGAATTAACAAAATTTTTAAAAACACACAAAACTCCAGAAAATGTAAATTAAATTAAAATGTCAATAAAGTAAATGTCAACAAAGCGTGTTGCCGAGTACCGAACACAAAATCGATTCCCCCTTCCCTACCGGTAATTTGCTACCAAACTAAATGTTTCCCTTCCAAATATTTTCGTGTCTAAATGCAGACTAAGCAATAATATCTATGTATCTAAAACTAATCTTTTGTATTTTTATTAATTATACATACATATTTCTATATATTTCTTTTTTCAAAACAAAGCTTTGTCAAATTTTATTTTTCCTACAAACCGGCTTATATTTTTGGGTACATGCAAGACCAGCATCAAGCATCATGAACATGTTGCTAGCAACATGTTGCTAATAAATATAGATGTTGAAATCATAATTACCTACCTACATGGGCTACTGCATGAATAAACTTTTCGAAACTTTTCTTTATAGTCCCCAATGTAACTAACCAGCCATACATGAGTGGCAATTTTTTTGCACATAATGTCGCTAATGACCTGGCTTGGGCTTTGTAATTGCATTTGTAGGTAATTCACTAGACAGTTGAGGAATCTTCGTCTACCTTCTTACTAAAGATAACTGTTGCACAAACAAGGTATCTCTACGATATATTTCATTCCAAGAAACTGGTCCTTTCACCATTATCGTCCTGCGGTTTTAGGCTGAAAACTATACTTAGGCATTTTAATGCTCTCTAGCGGCATTAAGATGCCTCAGTTTAGAATACGGGAAGGAGTAAACAAAATAATAACGAGTGATTTTTTTGCTATTATCTTTTTGGCAACACTAGTTTTGACAGCTCGCGCACGTTTTGTATCTTGTGTCACTGTCAAACATCTTCAGTTTGGTCTATAATTTAATCATGAATCGTCTTACAAATGAACAACGCTTGCAAATTATTGAATTTTATTACCAAAATGCGTGCTCTGTTAAGAAAGTTCATCGCGCGCTTCTTCCAATTTTATGGTCAGTTTAATCGACCTACTGAGGCTTCTATTCGGGCTATTGTAAAAAAATTTCGCACCAAATTTACATTGTTGGACATTAAACCACCAACATGCTTACGTAGAGTTCGAACTGAAGAAAATATCGCAGCCGTATCGGACGTGGAAAATTTTGCGGAAGGATTTGGGTGTGAAGCCTTATAAGATACAGCTGGTGCAAGAATTGAAGCCAAAAGACCTACCACAACGCCAAATTTTTGGTGAATGGGCTCTTGAAAAGTTAGATGAAGATCCACTTTTTATCGAAGAATTGTGTTCAGCGACGAGGCTCATTTCTGGTTGAATGGATACGTGAACAAGCAAAACTGCCGTATTTGGAGTGAAGAGCAGCCAGAAGCATTGCACGAGCTACCAATGCATCCACAAAAAACAACCGTTTGGTGCGGATTATGGGCTGGCGGCATCATTGGGCCGTATTTCTTCAAAGATGATGCGAATCACAACGCTACTGTGAATGGTGAGCGCTACCGTGCGATGATAACAAACTTTTTTTTGCCGAAAATGGAAGAGCTTGACTTGCATGACATGTGGTTTCAACAAGACGGTGCTACATGCCACACAGCACGCGAAACAATGGACCAATTGAGAGGCGAGTTCGGTGAACAGTTTATTTCACGCTTGGGACCAGTCAATTGGCCGCGCAGCTCGTGCGATTTAACGCCTCTAGACTATTTTTTGTGGGGCTATGTTAAGGCTAATGTCTATAGCGACAAGCCCGCTTCGATTGACGCACTGGAAGCCAACATTGCCAACATTATTCGTGAGATACCGGCCGAAATATTGGAAAGAGTATGCCAAAATTGGACTAAGCGGATGGACCATTTGAGGCGCAGCCGCGGCCAAAATTTGCATGAAATAATCTTCAAACATTAAATTATATCGACCCAATTATCGATCCAAATAAATATTTCATGCATTTTTCTGAATTTTATGTGTTTTTTTTTTAATTTCCGATAGTTCTTATAAAATCACCCATTAGTTCTGTTCGTCAATTGATACTGAATTTCCATTTGGAATTTTGTTCTCAGATAAAATCTATTTTTCGCTGAATGTTCATGTGACAAAATTGTTGCATTTGCGATCTTTACATCCATATGAAGTTACTGTTTGTGGATAGGCACAGTCAATTGTTCCCTAAAAGTGATGATATTAATGCTGACAGCAGCATTTGCTACTCATTTAGCAATAGGTCTAGCCTATTCGAGATTAATGTCAAATGATAAAATATGAATGACACACCGAAATATAAAAAAAAAAATATGTTTATAATTTGAACAATTAAGTATTCTTATTCGCTATTTAAGCTTCTAACATTTATACCAGTAAAAAATTATAAATAGCTTGTTTTCTATGTTTCCCAGCTATCTATATGTCGACATTTCATAGGAACTACCCTAATCATCAGTAGACTTTGGAAATTTTTGAAAGATATTCTCAAACATTCAACTTTATATCCCAACAATCCAAATAAATTGCTGAGAATTTAAAAGAAAAATGCTCTAATAATATCCGTCAAAACACAAAAAACAAGCTTTTCTATTTATAAACGTCTCTAACATATCTTTACTGATGATTAGGGTAGTTCCTATGAAATGTCGACATATAGATAGCTGGGAAACATAGAAAACAAGCTATTTATAATTTTTTACTGTTTATATTTTGTTTTTATTGACATCAGTATCAAAACCTGTACACTGCTATATTTGGAAACGCTTTAGCTTATAATAAAATTAAACAAACCCTTTGGATGCCACACAAATGTTTTTAAGTCTCTAAATAAAATGAGATATAAACAACTCTTGAAGAAGCTGTGCCCCAATGTGCAAAGGAAAAATACTTGTTTATTATCAGCAATTACGGTGCAATTTATAAAATTGTATCAGAAAGCCATTAAAACTAACGCACTTAAAAAAAGGAAAAGAAATAAAAATATTTTTTCAAATAAAACTTGGACAACAATTTATGTGACCATTTGTTAAATAAACTGGCAAACAGATACCAAATGAAAAGTGCTACTGCTGCTGCTGCTGCTGTAACAAAACACACAGATACAAAAACATTTCATTTACCTTTAAATTTATAGAATGTTTTTACAACAGCAAATATGCTTTTCGTGTTCTTTTTTATTTGAAAATGAATAAATCGGTACCATTTGCCGTCTTCAATTGCTATTTGGAAGCAATAGAAAGAAAAGGTGTTTCTTTCTATTAAAAAGAATTATATTTTGAGTACTGAAGAGGAACGATTGTAAGGAAAGCAGTTCACAAAATGTGTACGAAACTTTTAGCTTAATAACGCAATTATAATTGACCTTTTTGATCGGAACATGAATGTAGCGGAAACAGGTCAATACCATTAATTTTTTCTTTCTTTCCGTTTTGTAAGCAAGAAGACCTGAACAAACGTAGGCGTTGCTTATACAAAATTTCATGTCGGAGAGATTTATGAAATAAATGTTAAAAGCAAACAAAAGCTAACATTAATCGATAGTCAAAATTCTTATAATTAATAAAATTTAAAATTTTTTCCAGCATAATTTGAAATCATTGTTTGTTTATTCAGCAAACTTCATTTGCAAATTCGACTTTAGTAAAATCAGATCATTATATTAAAATATTCAGAAAATGTTTTGTTATAAATTATTATAGTCCGTTTCTTAGAATTGAATGTGTAATTGACTTTCCTATCAACACTGATTCATAATATATGCATTTTATAGGGTCTGAAATGAAAATTGTGGAAATCACAAACTTATATATTTTTACATTTTTTTGAAGGGTATAAAAGGAATTTTTTGTGGTTAAATTCTATTTAAAGGCAGCCTGATTATTTTATTGTTATTTACTTAATCAAAAAAATATAAAGAGCTTGTTTTCTATGTTTCCCAGCTATATATAGGTTTTTACTTTCAAATTAACGATTTTTGTACTCAAATTAAATTTTTTACAAGTCAAACACAATGTTTTGCAACACAAATTCAACTTCTTGCACTTCAAATTAAATTCTTTGCATTTCATATTAAATTTTTTCTATTTCAAATTAAAATATTTTTGTTTCAAATTAAATTTTTTGTGTTTCAAATTAAATTTATTTAACTTCGAATTAAATTTTTTGTTTATTTGGCTAAAAACTTACAGCTTTATTAAAAAAAAAAAAACTCAATAGACTTTACATTATCACCCCAATTATGAATAAAAATTCCATAGGAATTTTATCACTTTTCCCTCTCCTCCAATTATGAACAAAAATTAAGTATGAGGTTTTTTTATTTTTTCTTCGCTCTATTCGTTAAAAACATTAAAGGGAGATCAACTCTTCAATTCTTACGGACAAAAAATGTGTTTTTTCTTTAATTTTAATTGAAAAAAGTACTTTATGTGGGAAATAAATTCCGTGAGGAATAAATTCCGAGAGAAATAAATTCCGTGAGAGTATTCATAATTGGGCAGTATAAGTAAAAAATTTTGAGAAAAGTTTATGAAATAAACTTTATTTTAAATTTGAAAATAAATTGAAAAGATATGTTCTCCCGATATTTCAATTGTAATAAATTTCTGTTTTGAAAGACAAGACGATCATTGCTAATTCATCTATAAATTCCAACATTTTCATAATTTTCCTGGAAGAGTTAGCTATTCAGTAAATTAGCTGAAACCAGCACCGAATGTGCTTGGCTGGTCCTTGATAATGCTAAGATACAAAAGATAAGGTTGCAGAATCCGGGCACATTATAAATTTTCTTAATCCAATAAAAAAGTTTTTTCCTAAAACAAAACTACCTGCCCGAAATTTATTGGCTGATGCGGATAGTAATTTGGATTTGATAACAATAATTAAACAGTCAGTCGAAACGGTAGCACCTTCAGATTGTAACAATTATTATCTTGATATGACCATGAGTTTGTCATTAGCTGCATCTGGAGAACGGTTGCAATAGGAACCGTCCAAATTTGGTTTAGAAAATTATATTAAGGAAAAAATACGAGTAATGACTTCAAAAACAAGTTTATTTGTATTTCATTTTGTAAATTTTTAGCTAAATAAATAAAAACTTGAATTCGAAGTTAAACAAATTTAAATTGAAACACAAAATATTTAATATGAAATAAAAATAGTTTAATTTGAAATACAAAAAATTTAATATGAAATGAAAAGAATTTAATTTGAAGTGGAAGAAATTGAATTTGTGTTGCAAAACATTGTGTTTGACTTGTAAAAAATTGAATTTGAGAACAAAAATCGTTAATTTGCAAGTAAAAACCTATATATGAATCGACCTTTCACAGGAGCTACCCTAGTCATTAGTAGACTTTGGAAATTTTTGAAAGATATTCTCATACTTTAAACTTAATGTATATATGTATATATAACTTATTTTCTGCAAAAATTTCCCAGTAAACTGATTTCAAGAAACTCCACTTTCCGTTGGCCTCCCAGGTCTCATGACCTGGACTGTGCCTGATTTTTTTGAGGGGTTGTTGCACACAAGAAGTTTACAAAAAAAACCCTCCCAACAAATTTGGATGATTTAAAGCAATCCATTCGAACGGTATTTGAGGCAATTCCCGCTACAACACTCCAGGCATTAAAGAATAACTCTTTGAAAAGAGGTTGCCCATGTGTCAACAAGGTTGGAAGCCATTTGCATTCAATTGTTTTCAAAACTTGAATGAATTACTTCAATAAAAACGCATTATTTTTCAAATGGATTTCTAAAAAATAAATTTCATAAAGTAAATGTAATAAAATAAAGGAATACACTAGTATAGATAAAGATTTTTTCTTACAGATAGTGAGATTTTGTATAGAAGATAGTAGATATTTTAAGTACAATGGTAGATTTTATATCCAGCAAAGAGGACTTCCAATGGGATCTCCAGCATCTCCTATTGTGGCTGATATAGTTATGGAGGAATTATTTGATTGTTGTATTGAAAAATTGGCTATTAAACCGAAGATTATTACAAAATATATTGATGATTTATTTTGTATTATATCTGAAGGTGAGATAGATAAAGTTTTGAATGTTTTTAATGGTTACCACAAGGACATTAAATTTACCATTGAAAAGGAATCAGATTCTAGACTTGCTTACTTAGATACATTGATCATAAGAAAGGGCAATAATTTATTATTGGATTGGTATCAGAAACCTATATCATCAGGAAGGAATATAAACTATTTTTCAAAACACCCTAGAAGAATAATTTTGAATACAGCTAAAAATATGAAATATAAAAAATAAATAGAATTTTAACAATAAGTGATAGACAATTTCTTGGAAAGAATAAGGAGATAATTAAAGATATTTTGACGCAAAATAGCTTTCCAACAGAACTTACAAATAAATTAGTAAAACAATATAGAATTCAAGGGACACACAATAATGTAACCACAATAGAACCAAAAACTTACAAGTCATTTACATATATACCGGAAATATCAGAAAGGTTGGAAAAGTCTGAGGTATATAATAAAGAAAAGTATATGATGGCCCATAAGACGTATAAAACATTAAGTACATTGTTCAGTAAATTAAAAGATAAAACAGACAAATGTAGTTTATAAAATCCCGTGTGGTGGAAATGATATAGAAAATTGTGATAAGGTTTATATAGGAACATCTAAAAACAAACTTAAAACTAGATTAGCTGGGCATAGATCAGATCAGAAATATAGGATGAGGAACTCAACACAAAAAACAGCATTGACTGCACATTGTACAAGTTCAAATCATTTCCCTAAGTTTGAAGACACAACAATTTTGAATAGAGAGAATAATTATAAACGTAGACTTACACTAGAGATGTTACAAATTATTAACACACCAGAGGATAGGAGAATTAATTTTAAGACAGATATTGAGAATATAGCCCAAACATATAAGTATTTAGTTAAAATTAAGGGTTGTTTGTAAAATGTTGTTATTTGTGTTTGTTGTTGTTTTTAACTATGTATCTACATATATAAATTTGTAAGAAATTAAAATATTTTCTTACCCAATATATTTATATAGAAAAATATGAAAGGAAAAGAATATATTTTTATTTCAAATTATTTGTTTTTGTTGTTTTAATTTTTCAAAAATATTCTACAAATTGAAAGTAAATAAATAGTATTTGGCCTGAAGAAGCTATCCAAAAGAAAGCGAAATATTTCCAGATAATTAAAAACCAAAAAAACTGAAGATTCTAGAAAAGACCTTAAGCTCGAACAATTACACATATTAAGAAATTTCATAAACTTTAGAAAAAGTTATTTAAGTTTCTTGATGTAGCAAAATTGATCAGCCACCCTGTATTTTGAGAAATATATGAGGATTAAATATTATTTCTGTAAAGAAGATCCATCCATTTTCAGTTAGGAAAAATGTACAATTTCTAAGACAATAAGATGATAGGACGTCACACGTGAATTTACCTCTTAATTACTTTACATTCACTAACTTCGTATTTGCAAATATTTCCCACAATTTACAGCTTATTTGAAAGAAAAGGAATTAAAGTGTTTGTACTCGTATGTAATAACTAAAGAAAGTTCGCTTGTTAATTTTCGTTAAATTTCCAATGTTCATAGAATAATCTCAACAAATTTTTTCTTTCTGCAAAAGTTCAAACAAAATGTGAAATATTTTTGAACTTATCTCATTAAAACTTGAACGATGATAAAAGATGTTTTTCTTTGTCTGTCAGTGTCTTAAGTCATCTCTGACGAAAGTACTTGTCAAAGTCAAGCGAAGTACTTGAAATGTATTACACATAAAACGTAAAATCACATTCTGTTTCTGCTGTTGATTACTCGTATATTCTTAAACATATGCGATGGATGTAGTTGTATGTAATCTCAATGTTGCATACTTTTTGTTGCTGTTGTTGTTAAAATCATCACGTACTTTTGAGTTTAATCAAAATATTCTAAAGACATTTCAGCTAAAGTACTTTGAGGCAAACAAACGCTCTTTTGAAATTGCGAAATAATCCGACATGTTTCCGTTTAATAGATTGCTCTGATTCGAAACCAATAAAAATACATTTTAAGCTCTCTAGAGTAAACATAAATATTTTTGGGGGTCGCAAAGGTCGAGTCAGTTAGATCTCTACACCGATTAGCAGAAAACATTTCAACGAACCATTAAGAAAACTAGTGAAAATTAGTGATTAAACATTAAACTATATTTAAAGCACTAGCAACTGGCTTGCATTTTATATAATAATGTTTGTTTAGTTGTCATGTTACATGTTAAGTAATTAGATAATATTAAGAATATTTCAATTTCAATTTATTATTCTAACAAATAATATTTACATTTTAAATCTTAAAGCTATATTTAATATAAAAAATTATTTACATATATATGTTAAATTTTTATTGGAGGCAAAATTTTAAAAAACCTATTTGAAGATTTTAATAAAAACAACTTAAATAACTAAAAACCTACAAGCTACCTAATCTGATATTAAATCATTAATATGGGTATATTCAGACATGGAGCACCTATAATAAAAATTTGTGGTTAGTTTATTTAGCCTGGAAACAACGAGATCTGTGTTTGAAATTGCGTGGAGTCTGCACGTTGAAAAGAACCAAGGAAGATTGTATAAGAGTTTTAGTACCTTATTCTGTGCGACTTGAAGTTTTTTAATATGGCAAGTAGCATTTTAACCCACATGGGTGCTGCATAAAATATTACGGCCTGGAATATTAGTTAAAATTTTGCATTTTGTTTTCAATGTTAAGAGAAGATTTTCAACTTATGAAAGGATGGAGTATGCGGATTAGAATATTCACTTTATTTATTATATACTGTATATGTTCTTTAAATTTCATTTTTGTATCTAGGATAACTCCTAAATATTTTACTTTTTGCTCCCACATTACCTCCTTATCTAAAAAGGTATATATAGCCTGAGTTTTATCTACATATAATGTTATTTTCCATTTCTTGAAATATTTGGCTAACACATCTAGATTCCTTTGTAAATTATAAATTATGTCTTCTGAAAGTATGTCAGAACATCATACTGCTGTATCGTCTGCAAATACTGACATGGTGAAACTTTCAACTTGGGACAAATCTGAAGTGTATAAATTGTATAAAATGGGGGAAAGGCAGGAGACCTGTGGGCATCCTGCACATATACTGAAACTTTCGGATCACGATGATCCTATAAAAACCTTGAAAAATTGGCTTAACAGAAAGCTTTCAACTATTTTGATTAAAATATGTGGTACTTCAAATTTGATCATTTTATAAATAAGCCCATCGTGACATACAGTATCAAAAGCAGCTTTCACGTCAAGTAATATCATCGCTGTTGACTTTTAAAGTTCAAAATTTCTAGTTATCCGTTTTCTAATTCGTACTAAGGATTGGACGGTGTTGTGCTCTTTTCGGAAGCCGAATTGGTGAATAGGAAAGATTCCTCAGGATTCAATAAAACACAAAACATTTTATCTAAATAACATTATTTAATTTAGTAGCGTGCAGTAATTTACATAGGCGTACAACTTTGCTTTCGCCATTTTTGTAAAAAACTTCGTATACATTCAATATACATTTATGATTCAAAGTATTCTTGTTTTATTTGACACGTGTCTTGATCAAGTAATGCCTCCAATTCTGCATCTTCGAAAACCGTCCTTCTTCCACCGTCATGCTGGTCTTCGATATCAAAATCACCGATCTTGTAGCGTAAAACCACTCGGCACGTTATTTTGCTAATAGTGGTTTCACCTTCGATACTGGAGAGCATTTGATGGTACTCAGCCGCAGATTTCTTTATATTAAAGCAGAAAATTAAAACCTCCCGCAAATTATGAGAATTTGGTTGACGTGTTTAATCGAGAATAACTGTATGATGCGGATAAAAACTGCCTTATGAGTCTGAACACAATGCGTGCAGTGCGGTACGATATCCCGATAAACATACTACAACCGAAGACGACTTGGGCAATATTTGACATTGTTACATAGTTAAGATTTTTATTCATTTATTTTGTGTATACATTTTCATAAACTTTTCTAAACAATTCATTATTTGTGTTAAGCTAGCAAATTATTCATTTGCTTCCACTTTTTATAGGTATACCGTAAAATTCGAAATTTCTTTTTAGCTTCCTCAGCTAGAAATATGTAAAGTCTGACAAAAAAATAAAAATAACTGCAAGAAATTTACTTAACTGGTACGCCAACATCTTGGCCAATTTTGCATCACAATTCTTCTTTATACTGGAAGTTTTTGCTACTTCCCGACTGCAAATTACGAGTATAAAAACAGTCATACTAGCTAACTTCCTTGATAATTCTTTCCTTATTGTCTATTTTTTTCCTCTTTCGGTTACACTGAAAGTTTTTGCTACTTCCCGACTGCAAATTACGAGTATAAAAACATTTATTTTGCTAACTTCTTTGATAATTCTTTCCTTATTGTCTGTTCTTTCCTCTTTCGGTTATATTCTTTTTCTCATTTTCTTTCCTTTCCTTTCCTTTCCTTTCCTTTCCTTTCCTTTCCTTTCCTTTCCTTTCCTTTCCTTTCCTTTCCTTTCCTTTCCTTTCCTTTCCTTTCCTTTCCTTTCCTTTCCTTTCCTTTCCTTTCCTTTCCTTTCCTTTCCTTTCCTTTCCTTTCCTTTCCTTTCCTTTCCTTTCCTTTCATTTCATTTCATTTCATTTCATTTTATTTCATTTCATTTCGTTTCCTTTCCTTTCCTTTCCTTTCCTTTCCTTTCCTTTCCTTTCCTTTCCTTTCCTTTCCTTTCCTTTCCTTTCCTTTTCCTTTTCCTTTTCCTTTCCTTTCCTTTCCTTTCCTTTCCTTTCCTTTCCTTTCCTTTCCTTTCCTTTCCTTTCCTTTCCTTTCCTTTCCTTTCCTTTCCTTTCCTTTCCTTTCCTTTCCTTTCCTTTCCTTTCCTTTCCTTTTTTTCCTCTCCTTTCCATTCCTTTCCTTTCCTTTCCTTTCCTTTCCTTTCCTTTCCTTTCCTTTCCTTTCCTTTCCTTTCCTTTCCTTTCCTTTCCTTTCCTTTTTTTCCTCTCCTTTCCATTCCTTTCCTTTCAATCCATCTTCACCACTAACACTATATCCCTCTAACTTCTACTCTTCACTTCACTATACCACTTTTCAGGCAATCACAAAGGGAAGGACTTCAGAACCCAAGTGAGCTAGAGAGCCTAGACTAATTCAAGCAATCTGAATCTGTTGTATGGCATTGCTGCCCAATACAATGGCAAATTAGTGGGTTTTAAGGCGTTAGGAAAAATTATATCAAACGTCCGCTGCGTACACTCCAACGAGATATTTAGTGCAAAAATGCTTTTTTCTACCTGATTTCCTTATAGGTACCCAGGTACCTTACAGCGCATTAGACGGTGTTTTTTGCCGCACACATAAGGGTTTAATATATAAATAAATAAAAATAGTTTATGCAGTTTTTAAATTTGAACAAGATCAGATGCTGTTGTATCCCTGCAATGTTCTATCTTTAAATAGAATTAAGTTCCTTCTTCTAAACCTTCTTCTTAAGAAATGCCTATTCTGCAGCGTTTGCATTAAAAATACTTTGATGTTTCTTATTTAAAATATAATATATTCAGCACTGCAGGAAACCAGGAATTAAGATTTAAACAGATTTAATTTTGATAAATATCTTAAAGGAAAGAAAAGTATTTTAAAAACTAAAATTTTTTTCTGTCTTACATTCCGCCTTAGGTTATAAAAATGAGTTCTTGACGAGTAATATTTTACCTTGTATCTTCTTTAAGAAGTATTTAAACAAAAAACCTTGAAAAGAAAAGGAAAATATTGTTTTTTCACTGGCAGCAACTGAGTGATAAAATATTAACTCTGCTGAAGAATTTGTTTCGTTTTGTAAACAATTTCTCTGGCTAAAAAAGCGACTGTCGTTGAAATACAAATTGTGCTTTGGATCTCACATTTCATTAACGCATGCATTTTTGCATTTAAAGTGTTTCCACTAATTTTCTTTTATTTGAAATATATAAGTAATTTTGCTTCTTGGCACAAATGTATTTGCTGGCAAAATATTCTAAGAACAGTTTAAAAGAGGGTGAAAATGCGGCAGTTTATTTTAATGTCGTTCCTGCTACTGTCGTTCCTGCTTATGATGATAATCATTGTTTATGTTTTTCAATGGGAGATTTATTGTCTTGTTTATTTTATGGAATTGTCATTTGAAACCTTCTTCGTATTTCCAACAGTTAACATTTATAGTTGCTGATTTTTATGGCAGATACATAAAAATAAAATTTTTTTATGTAGATTTTTCTTGTTGTACTATTACACATTTGATACTTATTTTTTCATTTCTTTATGTTAAACCGAAAAAAATGCTTCTTAGCAAGAAGGTTTTTAATATGTAATTGGCTCTTATTTGATTTATGCTCTTATTTCTATTGAATTACTCGTAAGTGGAATGAGTAATATACTCGTACATTTGAATTGCCCATACGCCTCCATTACATAATTAATTGCAAATAAATAAATGAAGCTGACTTTGAATGTTAAATAAATACTCGTATACGAGTACAATATTAATTGCACAGCACAAGAAAATTACTTTGAAAATAATAAAATAAAAATTTATACATAAATCAGTTTTGAGTAGAAATTTTTCTTTGAATATGTTTCAAAATTATACGGCATTATATGATAATTCAGCTTGTATTAAGCGTATTTTAATAAATTTCAGATTTTAGTTTTGCCAAAAAATAAAAATAATAACTGTCTTCATATCATTTTCTTTTCAGTTACAGAAAAAGAAATCAGACAATGGTAAGTTTTGTTTTCATTATTGTCTTACTGCAGCAAACTTATTTTGAATTCTGTTTGCCGGCTTCTCCGGCAAAAAAAAAAGTTCTTGTTATAATAACGTATTATTCTTGTAATGAAATAAAAACTTGACAAACTTATTTTTTTAATATTAAAAATTTATAAAAATGCAGGCACAAAGGATTCTTAAAAGACTGTCCCAATGGCTTACTAACAGAGCAAGTAAGTAGCGAACGCATTTTGAACGGGTATTTTGGAAAGTTTTTATGTTTCTAAAAAAAAAAAAAAAAATTGAAATTTTTGTTTTAATTTTATTCAGCCTTGAAAAGGACTCGTTGCATTTTAATACTGTTTTTTATTGTAACAAATTTTTAAAAGCACATCTGTACTATAACCAAAAATTATATATTCTTCATATGGCAGCAAAAATTTTTTTAGCAGAAAGTAGAAAATTTATGTTAGAGATAATTTTTTTTAATCAATTTTACTTTAGTGCAAACATTTAACATAATTGACCAATTCATGAGCTCGTCTCATTATAATTTATTGTATTGGGCAAAACCTATTTTTGCTTTTTGAAAGTATCGAAAAGCAGAGAACCAAAATTCAAATAATTAAGTTTTTTATTCGCTATTTAAGCTTCTAACAAAAAAATTATAAATACTTTCAAAAAGCAAATCGTAGCAACCAATGGTTGTTCATTTGTTTGAAAGGTGTAAAGAAATGTTAGAGACGTTTATAAATAGAAAAGCTTGTTTTTTTGTGTTTTGACGGATATTATTAGAGCATTTTTCTTTTTAAATTCTCAGCAATTTATTTGGATTGTTGGGATATAAAGTTGAATGTTTGAGAATATCTTTCAAAAATTTCCAAAGTCTACTGATGATTAGGGTAGTTCCTATGAAATGTCGACATATAGATAGGTGGGAAATATAGAAAACAAGCTATTTATAATTTTTACTGGTATAAATGTTAGAAGCTTAAATAGCGAATAAAAAACTTAATTGTGTAAAAGTTTTTGTTTTTACGGGTTTTGTAATAAATATATTCAAATAAAATATTTGTATACATATTTTTAAAAGTACGATCGCCAAAACATGAAAAACTTCTGGCAATGCCGCGCTTAGTATGAATACGTTTACCGAGTGTGAGTGAGTAAATACATAAAACTAAACACACACTCTCTCATGGGTAAGGTAAATGTGTTACCGCAAATTTTTACAAGCAAATCTTATTTTCGTTATTAAAAAGAAGTACGATTGTCGAATGTGGAAGAAATAATTGAGAAACCAAATTAAGCAGCCACCGCATATTATTATTGGCGTGCCGCGATGGCTGATTTGGTGGAGTACTCGAGCCACAGTCTCGAGGTCGCAGGCTCGATTCCTGCATCAGACCCTGGGTGTTACTGCAGACAAGCAAAACAGCTTTGCAGTTTTTGTGTTTGTTTAATTAAAAAAAAAAAAAAAAAAAAAAAAAAAATAGCAAACGGTAAAAAATTATCTGCTTTAAAAAAAAAATAAAAATAAAATAAAAAAACTCTAGTTATTAGTTGCAGGCTCTAATGAGTAGAAAACATACTTCTGCAAACAAAATGCGGCAGCCAATCACACCGCAGCTCGATTTAAGATGAGTGTATTTATATCATTAAAAAAGGCACCTGTTGCAGATCTCTGGTGAAGACGAGCAGTTGGGGGATTGCCACACAATATGTTAGTTTTTATCACATTAGTGTTAACCACTGTAACTACTAAAGATTTTGAATATATGATCAAATTGAGAATAATTTTATTTCCTTTTGAGAGTTTAGTTTAAGCGTAATCCAGCATTTCACCAATTTTAAGCGATATGCGATTGCCAGAATATGTATTTGGCGATTTAAAATCACAAAATTATAGTTCTTGCATTACACGTTTATCAGAACACCTAATTGGCGTTTTCAAATAGAAAACACTAATTTTGGGCGATTTGCGTTTGTCATAAAATGCCTGAATGTTAAACAACAGTAATGAAATATTTTCTAAATTCAAATTTTAACTTTTAAGAAATGATATGGAGCAGTTCTAAAATATCATTATGCTTATATACATATTGCTCCTTTATTGCAACATAGTCATAACTGAAAAGAGCCAGTTTCGAGCAAAATACATATTAAGTCATTAGTTTCCTAATCTCTTCTCCTAAGTCTTAGAAAAATTTTGTAGATATTATCTCGTGAAAGAAACACTTTAAAAGTAATTTGAATAAATTTTTGGCACAATATAAAACGTGGTGCTGTTAACAATTCTGCATTGTTAACCCGAAAAGCTAATTTTTTGAGATATGAATATGTTCCAATAGAGTAGCGATATATGTTTATGGTTATTGTTCTGATTCTAATGACTTTTGTTCGATTTCTTTTCTTCCTTTTTCTATTTTTCTTTTGCTTGGCTAATTCAAAATCCGATGACTTTAAAATTGTGTTACATGTCTCGCGTCTCTGTCAAAAATCACATCCAATCAAACTTAATCGTCGAAAAACTTTCTTGTACACACATATATGCTGCATTAATATTTTATACATCACGATATCTACACTGTTGCTGTTGTCATCTGTATATTCTTTTAAATCAATCTGCTACTTGTTTGGGCTGCTTGTTAATGTGTCATTGTGTTGTACTTGCTAAAATGTATAAACAAACGGCTGCTTGTGTATGCCAAACGATTTACAAAATACATACTCGTAATCTAATAACGTCATTGGATCTTGTACGCGACATATTTGATTAAATGAAATGCTGCCGCTGATGTGGATTTGTTGAATGTTTTCAAAACTTTTGATAAAAAAAATAAAAAAATACACAAAACAAAACATCATCATGGTCTCCTAATGCGACTGTTACTGCCACCACTTCATGCTGATGATATTTTTTCAATCATATATTTACATTTTCATACGGGTTATTATTCCTCAATGGCGTCACTGGCTGTCATGTGGGGCGCCACTTAATGTTTTGTTATGTTGTGCTCATTTTGCATAACTACTTTTATTTGCTTTTTTTTTATTAAACACATTTTGAACTCTGTCATTTTATTGTGTTACTTTCCTTTTGCTTGCAACATGCTGTCTTTGGTTATAAATCATTTGCAAATATATAAATTATGTATATGATGGTTTAATTGTATCTTTAGGGATTCATAAAAATCTACAAACAATTTTTTCCTCAAGGAGATCCTAGTAAATTTGCATCGTTAGTTTTCCGGGTATTCGATGAAAATAATGTAAGTATGTGTGTAATTTCTTAATTCAAGTAAATATTAGATATGCATATGTATGTATGTTTGTATATATGAAGCTTTTCACATCAAGCTGGTAATAACAAAAGCAAAATGAGATCTGATCAGTTATACTTTGAATAAATGTGGATTTAGGTACGCAAGCCACTGGATACCCCGGAATAGTCTAATCTATCCAGCTCACTTGGATCCTGTAGTCGTTCTCTTTGTGATTAAATGTGGATTTGTTAACACAACTTTTTGCCTTATCATGCGCTTTTTCTGAGAACGAAGTCATCTGTTTTAAGATGCTTATAGTCTGTATCAATACACTAAAAGTACTGTTATTTTGATCGTAGTGAACCTATTTGTTGTCCCCAGTCACAATGTGATGCCGAAATCCGTTCACAAACAAGCAAACGCCGTTTCACAGCTCTCAGCTTCAACTCATATCGTTTTAAATTTATTTATATCTGAAGCATTCCCATGGTGTTCAGGTATTTTGAAACGTCTTGTTGCGTTACTCTCAATGATTCTCTCAATTGTTGTTGCATTTGATTTCACAGCTCTCAACTTCAACTCGTATGGTTTTTAATTTATTTATTTCTGAATCATTCTCACGGCGTTCAGGTATTTTAAAACGGCTTGTTGCGTCACTCTCAATGGTTCTCTCAATTCTTGTTGCGTTTGGTACGAGTCTTGATCAAGTAATCTCTTCAATTCGCATTTTTAAAAATCATCTCCCTTGCACCGCCTTGGTGGTCTTTGACGACAAATCATCGTGCTTGAAGTGTTGGAACCACTCTCGGTACGTTCTGCCGCCAATAGTGGCCTCATAATAGGTATTAGAGAGCATTGGATGGACCTCAGCCACAAATTTCTTCATAGTAAAGCAGAAAATTAAAACTTTCCATATATAACGAGCCGCAGATTTCTGCATATTAAAACCTCCCATAAATAATCACAGTTTGGCTTGTAAGCTGATATGTTTAATCGAGAATGATTTTATGATGCACATACAAAACGACTAATATTTCGAAAGCATCGTGTTCTAAGCTTATTGTATAACATGCAATATCTATTTATTTCGACTGCCACTTACTACTGCGTCCTTCTATAGTAAAACAGTGGAAACAACGTTGTACACCTAATATTATTGTTTACATATTAATTAATACAGATAATAATGCAATAATTCATGATTTCATTCTTACTACATTTTTTAAAGCTCATAACTCAACAACAAAGCATCATAGGAAAAAATATTGTGTGTACAAATCCACATCTACCAGAAGTATAACTGACCAGAGTATAAACCAAATTAGCGACCTCATGTCCGCCTGACGTGAAATATCCCATATGTAATTTCTATTTTTTTGGTTTGTTTGCGTTTTTGTTTGCTAATTATAAAAAAAATTATTTTGGTGCTTACGATCTCTGCAGTCCAAGCAAAGCCGCCAGATAAACTTTATTTGAACGTCCATGACCGTTTCTATACTATACCACTATTTGAGTATTCAATGATGAAATTTATTTTCAAGGGAATTTGCTACACTTTCTTATCTGTTGGCCAAACTCATTAAAAAGTTTTCTAAACTTTATTCTATGTCAAAGCTAGCAAATGCTTTTATCTAATTGCAGGCCAGCTGTAACCCTTATCTTTTTCTTGAAAAATAAAACGCATGTGACTTTAGTGGGTTAATTTTGCCCAATGCATTCATTTTAAGTATTCTTTTTACATTCTTAGTACGCAATATGGGCTTCCACATGAGTTTTGCTAATAAAGTTTTGATATTCACAACGTTTATTAGCTTTTTTCGTACTGTTGAGGCGAGTGAAATATACAATATATAACAGCTTTACCGCCAATTTTGTTTTTTGTTGCAGTTTATTACACCATTGTAAAACACAAAAAATATTTGTGTGGCAACGCACAGTGCTGTTGTTGCATTGGACGATTTGGACTCAAGTGTTTCGAATATAAAATTTGCACAATATTTATGTCAGGGCAGATTGATATTGAAGCTACCTAGCGCTACATGGCAGCACAAACACAAAAAAAAAGTTTTTTTTCTTGAAACTGCGATCTACTTAACGTCAGCTGTTAAAATTTTAACAAAATTCATTGATTAGTTTAATTGTTGTAGTCGTTTGAA
Source organism: Thecocarcelia acutangulata (assembly GCA_914767995.1). NCBI lineage: Eukaryota > Metazoa > Arthropoda > Insecta > Diptera > Tachinidae > Thecocarcelia > Thecocarcelia acutangulata. The sequence goes on along the minus strand of OU612095.1, from coordinate 95,295,975 downwards.
GCAGGCAAATTTAGTGTTTCTTGAAAACTGAGAAAAATTAATTTTGTGCAGTGATTAAATACTTTTATTTAAAAAGCAAAATGGCGAGACAGAAAAAAAGCTCGATTAACATTACGGTGAGTCTGCTCCCTCAGTTTATATGGTAGCATATTGGATTGCTGAATTTAAAAGCGGTCGAACAAGCACTGTAACAACACCATAAACAGGAAGACTAAAAAAGGTGGATACTAAGGAAAATTCTCGATATCATTATGAACGATCACCGAGTCGAGTTACGTGAGATTTTTGAAATACTAAACATATCATATGAATGTGTGTTCAATATTTTGCTTAAACTTTTGCAAATGGAAAAGCTACCGGCACAATAGGTACCGCATTGGGTCAGCGTGGAGCAAAAATGAGTTCGAAAGGCCACTTCACAGCAGTGTTTGCATATGATAAAGCGTAATCCTGTTAAACTTTTGGCGACGATTAATAACTCTTGATGAACCGTGGGCCCACCACTAAACACCTAAACACCTGAAACCAAAAATCAATCGAAACAATGGGTGAAAGCTGCTGGAAGTGCTCCGAAGAAGGCGGGGATAGTGAAATCGGCTGGCAAGGTTATGGCCACTACACTTCGAGATTAAAACGAGAAAATAGGTCATTCATTGTAAATAATTTAAAAAATTAGAGAAAGGAAATCACACGGCATTATATAATAGTTTAACAACTTTAATATAGTTCAACTTTCAAAATAAAATTAATTTGTAATGGAGTTCACTCTATGCAACTTAACAACTTGATAGCAATATCGAGAATCTTCTAGAAAAAGGAAACAACTCTTGAGTATAATAATTTGAACATTTGATTGCCAATATAAAAGAACTTATAATAATTAAAACGTATCAGCTGATCGTAATCCTTAACTCTTGTTCACTCTCTCACATAAATAAGTTCGGAATAGTTATCATTAAACTCAACGCTTTGCAGCTGAAGGCTTCGCGCAAGCAATTAACAAATATGAAAACTAATTTTAATTCAACAACCAATCGGTGACAGAAAGCGTTTTTCTACGATTGAGGAGATAAACGAAAAATCGATACAGGAGCTGTTGGCGATGCCAAAAAGTGCATTTCAGAGGTGTTTTGAGAATTGGAAAACAATTTTGGCATAAGTGTATTATATCTGAGGGGGATTAGTTAGACACTTTGGCATGTTCATCGATTATCTTGAAAAAGGATCACCCACAATCACAGAACAGCATTATTGTATTAACTGATTGATGCAATCAAGAAAAAGTTAATCCATTTAATGAAGAAAAAAGTGCTCTTTCTTCAAGACAACCCACTTGTTCACATAGCACTAGATACAATGCTAAAATTACATGAAATACTTTTCTAATCAGTTACACATCCACCTTATAGTCCAGATTTAGCTCCTAGTGACCTTTTCCTGTCTCCAAATTTGAAATAATGGCTCAAACGAAGAAATGATTACCGAAACTGAGGGGATCCCAAAGCCGTATCATTCAGATGGTATAAAAAAGTTGGAATATTGTCTTACTAAGTGTATTGAGGTAAAAGGAAACTATATCGAATAAAATAAATGGTTTGTGAAAAATATGTTTTTTTTGCTACTCAGGTAGCTTTAATATCAATCCTTCCTTGTATGTTATGTGTAAATAGATGCAAATGAAAAATAACTGCACGAAGGCCTCCATCCAAAAAACTTTTTTTCCAACACAAATTTGGAAAGGAAACTGTGTTTTTTTCAAAACGCCAGAAGCAAAATTTCAAGAGATCGGTATTTTCAAGCTTAATAGTTCCTTTTCCATAGAAATTGTTCTATTCTACTTTTCTTATTAATAATTTTTTTTTATATTGCTTAAGCTATTTTAATAGATTTATTTTTAATTTTTAGAAATGTAAGAACAAAAATTTAATTTTCAAATTAATATGCATCACATACATTATTACTATACACTACGAGTATGTCTAGTTTTAAATTATAATGTTGGTTACAAAGAATAAAAGCAATTTTCATATCTTTGCAACAGGATGGTTCAATAGAATTTGAAGAATTCATTAGAGCTCTGTCGGTCACATCGAAAGGAAATTTAGATGAAAAATTACAATGTAAGTAAATGTATAAAACATTAATAATTTGCCGTTGAGGCAACAACAGTAGATGGTAATGTTCTAATATATTAAATTCTTACAATATATATATATTTTTTTATTATGTTCTTTATCTGCATTTCAGTATTTTCTTATAATATCGTTCGCTTCGTTTATGTTTTGTTTTCCTTTGTTCTTATTACTTAAGTATTAAGTACAAGGTGGCACAAAAGTAATCCTCCTATCAGAAAATGCTATAAATTGTGCGATTGGCTCCTAATGTCAGTTCTGTTTTGACATTTGTGTAGTAAACATATGCAAAATACACATTAATAAAGAATGTGACGCTACACTGCTCCAGAACGCGGAACATAGGTGACTACTTATTTGACCCAAGAGGAAGATGATTTTTCATCAAAAGTAATCATGAGTGATGAGACCCATTTTCATCTTAGCGGGTATGTAAATAAGCAAAATTTACGCTTGTGGACTGAAAATCCGCGTGTAACCCACGAAGAGCCATTACACCCTCCCAAAGTCACTGTAGGGTGTGCTGTTTTCGCTGGAAGAGCCATCAGACCTTTTTTCTTCGAAGACGGTTACTGTGAATGGTGAGCGCTACAGAGTTCTTTTTGCCCGCAACTTGATGAACTGGGATTGGAAAACATGTGGTTCCAACAGGACGGTCTTACGGCACTCACTGCACGTGCCGCGATCGATATGCTGAAGGATGCATTTCCCGGGCGCCTAATCTCCCGTTTTGGCAATTTGCACTGGCCGGCAAAATCTCCTGATTTGATCGCTGCAGACTTCTCTTTGTGGGGCTTTTTGAAGTCGCGGGTTTATGTCCACAAGACTCAGACTCTTGCAGCTCTTAAAGACAATATCCCTCAAGAATGTGAGGACCTATTGCCGGAAGTTTTGGCCAATGTGATGGAAAATGCTATAAAAAGGGCTCAAATGACAATTAACTGTGGCGGAGGCCATTTACATGACATCATTTCTTGACTTGATGTAAAAAAATTAAAAGACCATATGAAAATAATCCACCAGAAGAATCAAAGTTTTTAATTTTTTTTTTTAAATTACAGCCAAAAAACATCGGAAGGTTATTTTTGTGCCACCCTGTATTTATTGAAATTCCAGTAACGTTCGTTATATAAATGGATTGTTCATAATGACATGTGAAAACGTGTGTGTTTTAAGCGTTGTCTTTCATATACACTCAACAAACACAAAGTTACATATTTGAAATAAGATTTTTTTAACTCCGGGAATTAGGGAAATCTCTTAACCCGTTTACACAACTATTAACAATTTGTCTACCCTGTGGCTATGCTTTGATTTCATTCATTTAATTTATTTTATTTTTATTTATTTTTTCTTAATTTCACTACTTACTTTTTTATTTGTGTTTGTACCAACATAATATGACAGCGCTCAGCTTACCAATATTTTTCTATTTTTTTCTAAACAAAATACCGAAAGATAATTTCTGACAGTGTGAAAAGCAATTAAAAAACATACACCCTTTGTTGTCATGTGTTCGTCGTTTGAGAAAATATTTAATTATGATTCATATTCATTTTAACAGCAAGCATGCATGTTTGCTGGGTAACTAAAAGTTAATTTGTATTGTAAGTGTATTCGTTATTCTGTGGTCCACAAGAGTAAAGTGATTTATTATCAAATGGCTGTGACATGAATAAATTCACCTGAAGTGAATGAATTTCATAAAAAATAATAACAGACATCGGTTAGCCACAAATCAAATTATATGTAATTTAAAAAAAAAAAGTTATAATTCAATAGCTTCAGGTGAATTTTTGTAATATTTTGCAATAAGTAAACTAATGGAAAATTAATTTAATTTTTGTACAAAAAGGAATTTTTTGCACTTTTGTAGCTGCAACAACAGTCATGATGATTGAAAAATATACATACTTATATAGCAGAATTAGGAAAAAAAGGGAAGTAAATTGGAGCACAACAGCATCTCTGTTGACTTTGAGTCGCAAGGTAACTGCCTCAATTTCTGCAAATATTTCATCGGACAACTATTTGTAAGAAACTAAAGTTTAAGTTTCTGGCAGCACTTTTGCGTTCAAACCCACCTTTCTGCCAATAAGTACCAATTAAAAGCTAAAGTTGTAAAAGTTTTATTTGCTTAAAGTATTTCAATTATTACAATATAAATGTAAAATGCAAAAACTCAAAATAAAATAACAGTTCCTTAATATTCCAAATTAATATTCAAATGATTTATTTAATTTAAGCATTCACATTAAAACGAGAAAATAGGTCATTCATTGTAAATAATTTAAAAAATTAGAGAAAGGGAATCACACGGCATTATAAAGGGTGTTTTTTTAAGCTAGATAGAACTTTAAATTGTAAAAAGTAACACAAAAAATTAAATTTTGATGAAACATTTTTTTTATTTGTTTCAGTATACTCTGACAAATCATCATGAATAGACTCACGCTTGAACAACGCTACGAAATTATCCAAATTTACTTTGAAAATCAGTCGTCGATTCGCGCAACTTATAGACGATTTCGTCATTTGTATGGCGTACATAATCGTCCATCTGAACAAGCCATTCGTCGAACTGTGGATAGATTTCGTACCACATACTCTCTAGAGGATGCAATAACACCAGCACGTCGAAGGAATGTGCGTACTGAAGAGAATATCGCCGCTGTAAACGAAAGTGTGGAAGAAGATCCAAATTTATCGATTCGTCGTCGGTCGCATGAATTGGGGCTCTGTCCGTCCACTACGTGGAAAATTTTGCGCAAAGATCTCGGCCTACACCCGTATAAGATCCAGCTGGTGCAGGAATTGAAGCCACGAGACCATTGTATGCGTCGTTCTTTCGCCGATTGGGCTCTAGAGCAGTTGGCAACTGACCCGTTGTTTTATCGCAAAATTGTGTTCAGCGATGAGGCGCATTTTTGGCTTAACGGGTTTGTTAATAAGCAAAATTGCCGCATATGGAGTGAGACCAATCCACAAGAGACCCTACAGACTCCATTACATCCAGAAAAATGCACTGTTTGGTGCGGTTTTCATGCTGGTGGCATCATCGGACCTTATTTCTTCAAAAATGAGGCCGGAGCTCGCGTTACGGTCAATGGAGATCGTTACCGCACCATGATCAATGATTTTTTGTTTGAAAATATGGATGACATTGATCCGGAGGAGATGTGGTTTCAACAGGATGGCGCTACGTGCCATACGGCGAACGCAACCATCGACTTACTGAAATCAAAATTTGGCGATAAGTTGATTTCGAGAAATGGACCTGTCAATTGGCCTCCAAGGTCGTGCGATTTGACACCTCTCGATTATTTCCTGTGGGGCTACGTGAAGTCACTGGTTTATGCTGATAAACCAGCAACAATTGACGCCTTGGAGGCCAGCATTGTTCGTGTTGTTCGTGACATACGGCCAGCAGTGCTCGAAAAAGTGGCCCAAAATTGGACGTCCAGAATGCGCTTTGTCAAGAACAGCCGCGGTGCCCATATGCCCTTTCGAATAAAAAAAAATTTTGATTACAATTTAATTTTTTGTGTTATTTTTTACAATTTCAAGTTCTATCGGGCTTAAAAAAACACCCTTTATAATAGTTTAACAACTTTAATATAGTTCAACTTTCAAAATAAAATTAATTTGTAATGGAGTTCACTCCATGCAACTTAACAACTTGATAGCAATTTCGAGAATCTTCTAGAAAAAGGAAACTACTCTTGAATATAACAATTTTAACATTTGATTGCCAATATAAAAGAACTTATAATAATTAAAACGTATCAGCTGCTCGTAATCCTTAACCCTTGTTCACTCTCTCACATAAATAAGTAATACCTCAACACAGTGAAGTCAAATACCTCGGTATTCATCTTGACCCTAGACTAACATGGAAGTCGCATATTGAGGCAAAAGTAACGCAGATGAAATTGAAAGCCGTTTAACTGGCTAATAGACAGCAAATTAACTGGCTAATAGACAGAAATTCGACCTTGAAGCTTGATTGTAAACTTTTGCTTTACAACTCGATTCTAAAGCCAATATGGTGCTATGGGATTCAATTATGGGGCACAGCCTCGGCATCTAATATTGAAAAGATTCAAAGAAGTCAAAATAAAATTCTCCGTAGAATTTTAGACGCTCCATGGTACGTTAAAAACTCACGAATCCACGCAGATCTGAACGTACCTTTTGTGAAATCTGAATTTGTGAAATACGCGACAAGATATATTATTAAACACGAATTCCATCCAAATCCTCTTGCAGTTAATATTCTTAACTTTGATGGTCATACCCGTCTGAGAAGGAGGGATACTTTGGCTACCATTAGAGCTCTAAACAGATGACTGAATTCTGAAATAATATTCGCATAAAAATAAATTTTTGTCCAGCACTGGCAGGACTTTAATCACAATTTTTTTTTAGTATTAAGATTTGAATACTTCTTGTCATCACATTTTTTATGTAGATTCAATAAAAAAAATAATGAAGTTAACAAAAAAAAAAAAAATAAATAAATAAGTTCGAAAAAATTATCATTAAATTCAACGCTTTGCAGCTGAAGGCTTCGCGCAAGCAATTAACAAATATGAAAACTAATTTTAATTCAACAACCAATCGGTGACAGAAAGCGTTTTTCTACGATTGAGGAGATAAACGAAAAATCGAAACAGGAGCTGTTGGCGATGCCAAAAAGTGCATTTCAGAGGTGTTTTGAAAATTGGAAAAAATTTTGGCATAAGTGTATTATATCTGAGGGGGATTAGTTACAAGGGGACAAGATAGTTATTGATGAAAAAATAAATACTTTTTGCAAAATAATTAAAAAAACGGTTATTTTGTGATCAGGCCTCGAATACCGACATTCTTATTGATGAAATTGATTTTTATATTAATGAAAATTTGGATTACTTAGGCGTCTCGAAAATGATATTTTTGGTATGTTGTAATTGAACTTTCTTGCTCATGCAAACAGCTATCGAAAAATTGATGGCTCAATATCGACAAATTTTGGTCCTTCCAAATCAACTCCCTATAATGTATGTGCATACATATACACATATGTGCATATACATACCAGAGAACAACTTTAGGTTAGGTTAGGTAGGCAGGCCGCTGGATACCCCGGAATAATCTAGGTTGTCCAGCTCACTTGGGTCCTGTAGTCGTTCCCTTTGTGATTGCCTGAAAAACTAAAATAGTGGAGTGAAAAGAAGTTGTAGGAAAATGATAGTGAGTGGAAAGGATGGGCGGGGATGGAAAGGAGATGCGGGAACCTTTTAGTGTAGCGTTACATGCTGCTATACTAGCCATCCGCTGCTTCTTATGAAAGAGGCTAGCGCGGTCGGTTTGATCGAGGCCAGACAAGATAGGCTATTGAAACTCCGCTCGCCTAAGTGTCTTAGACGATGATGCTCCAATGCCGGGCATGTGCCGAGGAGGTGAAGGATCGTCTCCTCCTCCTCCTCGTCTTGGCAGCTTCTACAGAAGTCGTTATGGGGTAGTCCTAGTCTCCTGGCATGGTTCCCAAACGGGCAATAGCCAGTGATGACTGCTACAGTCCCTCTTAGTTGAGATCTGGGCAGTTTTAGTAGCTCCCACGTTCTCTTAGAGTTAAAATGCGGCCACAAGTTCCTTGATATAAGGCATGTGGGCTCTGTGAGCCACTTTTCTTGTGCACGTTCCAGTGTGTGGAGAACAACTTTAAGTGATTACAAAAAAATCATACTTGCTCAACAAAATTATTTCAATTCGTTCAAATATGATTCTGTATTCAGCCGCACAAATACGCAGTTGATTTTTAATCAGCAAACACAATGAGCAACAACTTCGCTATGTGAGTGAAATCATCGGTAAGGTTCGTGCTCGTACATATATAAATGAATGCTCATATAGTTCGGCATTCATTTCTTATTCTTCAATTTTTGTTTTGGGAGAAAAATATTAACGAAAATCAATGCAGTGATGTGTTCAACAGTTTTTCCGTGTGCTTTTGTTGAAAAAAAAATCAAAGTAAAATGCACATACATAGAAACAAAAGGTTTTCATAGAAAAAAACAAATGTGCCTATGTATATACATATGTATTTATTTTTGAACATTTGTTAAAAAAACACAATGGGGTACATATAAGAACAACTACACTTGTTTCACTGAGCTTTTAAATGAACTTTGCCCTTTAAACCAAAAACAAAATATTTAAGTAAATATGTTTCAAATTTGTTTATACAACACACAATCGAAGCAACATCTAACGTTTAGCCGATTTTATTCAGTACTAAAACGAACGCGCAATATTTACAAGGCAAGTTGAGTTTACTCAACATTGAGCTTTGTTGCTAGATTTTTGTTGATTACAAATGCAGATTGTTTACAAGACGAGTTGATTTCACTCAACGCTGAACTTTGTCGCTTGATTTTTGCTGATTACAAATTTAAAATGTTTATAAGACAAGTTTCTTCACGAACAGCGTCTTCATGCCAAGGTCCTTACAGCTCCCCGGGGCAGTAAGACCTTTTGGTCATTCGTTAAGAGGGTAAGGAACAATGCTAGTTCATCAATCCCAACTCTCTTAAAGAATGACCAAGCATTCACCGACCCGGTTGACAAAGCTAACCTGTTGGCTGAAATCTTTGCAAGCAACTCCTGCTTGCCAGAAACCACTTCCCGAGCTCGAAAGAGTATTTGCAACTATGCCAAAGATATTCTTCCGGGCGCGAGCAGTTAAAAGGGTTTTGACCGACCTCGATATAAACAAGACTCCTGGACCGGATGGTATTCCAGCACTGGTCTTGAAGCAGTGCTCTTCTACGCTTGCGCGTCCACTAGCACGCCTCTTCAGCATACTTTACCATTTTGGTGAGTTTCGATCAAGCTGGAAGGTTGCTAATGTAACGCCAACCCCCGAAAAAGGGGACGCAAATAACCCTGAAAATTACCGCCCAATTGCAACTTGTTCTGCGCTTTCCAAAGTAATGGAAAGTATGGTTAATTACCACCTTGTGAGGTATCTAGAGTCTCATAAATTACTTTGTGATCGTCAGTATGGGTTTCGTAAAGGTCGCTCTACTAGAGATCTTTTGGCATACCTCTCCGAGAAATGGTGCCATTCAATCCATCATTTCGGCGAAACTGAAGTGGTGGCTCTAGATATCTCCAAAGCATTTGACAGAGTGTGGCATGCTGCACTACTGGCAAAACTTACTGCTTTTGGTGTCGGTGATGACTTTTCTCGCTTTATATCGAGTTTTCTCAGAGACCGCACTATACGAGTTGTTATAGATGGGGTCTCATCAAACGAGTTCAAAATTAATTCAGGGGTACCGCAAGGCTCCGTTCTCTCTCCTACCCTATTTCTTATCTTCCTCAACGACCTGCTCTATCAAACTTCCAATCCTATCCACTCTTTTGCAGATGACAGCAGCATTTGCTATTCATACTCTTTCAGTTATAGGACCAGCCTATCAGAGATCGCTGCCAAGAGGCTAAATATGAATGATTCACTGAACAGTGATCTTCTATTAATCTCCGAATGGGGTCGCAAAAACAGGGTCGACTTCAATGCTCGTAATACCCAGTGCTGTTTATTAACGCACAAACAAACGACCGCTATTGCTGCTTCATCTGTACTCATGGATGGTATAAATATTGAGGAATCGGATGCTCTCGATGCTCTTGGAATGAAAATACAGCGTGATGTTCGTTGGAATGATCACATTTTTCATGTCTCTAAAGAAGCATTCAAGTGCCTCGGTTTTTTGAAACGGTGTAAGATGTACTTCACTCCAACCGACCTCCTTACTATTTATACCACCTATATCCGACCGAAAATGGAATACAACTCTCATGTTTGGGCCGGTGCCCCAAAGTCTATTTTGGGGTTGCTCGACCGTGTGCAGGAGAGGACGAAGAAGCTTATCGGTGAAAGTAGGGTATCCAACTCTATTGACTCACTGGAGCATCGACGCAGTGTAGGGTGCGTTACTCTGTTCTATCGTTACTACAATGGATTTTGCTCTGACGAGATCACGGGTCTTGTTCCCGAAACTCGTACATTTTTACGTAGCACGCGTTCATCGTCCAGAGCTCATCCGTTTGTGGCCGATTGCCCAGGGAATCGTACTACGCATTACAGAGAGAATTCGTTTTTCAGCCGTACGCTTCGTCTGTGGAACAAGTTGCCTGCTGACGTGTTTCCTGTCTGTTATAGCATTGGAAAGTTCAAGTCAAATGTTCACAAACACTACTCCTTCTTTCCCCCTCCTCATAACCTATTTTCCTAGTTCTGGTACAATGCGCTGCATATGTAGGGGCCATTCCCTGAGTACTAGTTCAAGATAAAAAAAAAAGGACAAGCTGATTTTACTCAGCGTTGAACTTTGTTGCCTGATTTTTGTTGATTACAAATTTTAGTGTATGAGTTAATCAAGCAAAAACATGATTTTTGATGATCACTGGTACCTATTTTTACAGTCTCCATTACGAATTTGCTTTCTCCTGTAAAATTGCACTTATATTTGTTAGGGCCTTTCTACATGAGACTCATGAAATATTTTTTCATTAATCTTAAAATCAAACTCATTAACTAAAAATACTCCTCTTACTTTTATATAAACAATTCTTTATTACTGAAAAACTTTTATTTAATAAATTTTGTTGCGAAAATATATAATTTTTTTCAAATGATATATATGTATTTAAATCTGCAGAAACATATTATTAAAATGGTTTCACAAAATAAATAAATTTATTTAAATAAAAATTGCACTTTTTTTTCCTTCTTCGTCTCATATAATTTCTGCTTAACTGCCATTAAAAATGTCAACTTTGCTGATTGATGGAAACACGTAAAACTTGTGGCAAAAATAGGGGCTTTTCGTTTATACGATGTGGACAATGACGGTTATATAACGCGGGAGGAAATGTACAACATTGTTGATGCCATTTATCAAATGGTGGTATGTATTTTGTTTTCGTTTTGTTTTGAAACACTAATATAGGGTGTTTTTTTAAGCTAGATAGAACTTTAAATTGTAAAAAGTAACACAAAAAATTAAATTTTGATGAAACATTTTTTTTATTTGTTTCAGTATACTCTGACAAATCATCATGAATAGACTCACGCTTGAACAACGCTACGAAATTATCCAAATTTACTTTGAAAATCAGTCGTCGATTCGCGCGTTGTTTTATCGCAAAATTGTGTTCAGCGATGAGGCGCATTTTTGGCTTAACGGGTTTGTTAATAAGCAAAATTGCCGCATATGGAGTGAGACCAATCCACAAGAGACCCTACAGACTCCATTACATCCAGAAAAATGCACTGTTTGGTGCGGTTTTCATGCTGGTGGCATCATCGGACCTTATTTCTTCAAAAATGAGGCCGGAGCTCGCGTTACGGTCAATGGAGATCGTTACCGCACCATGATCAATGATTTTTTGTTTGAAAATATGGATGACATTGATCCGGAGGAGATGTGGTTTCAACAGGATGGCGCTACGTGCCATACGGCGAACGCAACCATCGACTTACTGAAATCAAAATTTGGCGATAAGTTGATTTCGAGAAATGGACCTGTCAATTGGCCTCCAAGGTCGTGCGATTTGACACCTCTCGATTATTTCCTGTGGGGCTACGTGAAGTCACTGGTTTATGCTGATAAACCAGCAACAATTGACGCCTTGGAGGCCAGCATTGTTCGTGTTGTTCGTGACATACGGCCAGCAGTGCTCGAAAAAGTGGCCCAAAATTGGACGTCCAGAATGCGCTTCGTCAAGAACAGCCGCGGTGCCCATATGCCCGAAATCATTTTCAAATGTTAATGTCACGTATTGATCTTTCGAATAAAAAAAAATTTTGATTACAATTTAATTTTTTGTGTTATTTTTTACAATTTCAAGTTCTATCGGGCTTAAAAAAACACCCTATAAATTTAAACAATGAATTAAATGTCTTTTTTTTTTAAGTATATATTTTGGCAATTTTTTAACATTAAATCATATGCGTTTGATTTCTTTCAACAGGGGCAACAACCACAAGCGGAGGATGAGAATACACCGCAAAAGCGTGTTGATAAGATTTTCGATCAAATGGATAAAAATCATGATGGCAAATTAACGTTAGAAGAATTTCGTGAGGGTAGTAAAGCTGATCCACGTATAGTTCAGGCGTTAAGTTTAGGTGGTGGTTAAATCCTAATCTTGTACAAAAAAACAAGGGTTTATAACTGCAAAACTTTTCCTTTCTCAAAGCTCAAAAGCTGTATCTAATAAACCGAAGCAAACAAAAATTACATAACATATAAATTTTCTTATTTATTAAATTTCCAAAGTCTTGGTTATATTTTGATTCCAAAAATAAATTAAAACCAACTTAATCAACGTATTTATAAAAAAAAAATTGTTTCTTTCCTTAACAAATTTTTGAGCCTGTCACAAAGCTCTGGTCTACTCTAACTTGGAAAAAACTTTCCTTACGGCAATTTTATACAAAACTAAAGAACAAAGAAAAAAATTAAAGAAAAAACAAAAGTTTAACAAAGTCAATACACCAATAAACAAAAAATTGAATAAAGACAAGTTTATTCACAAGTCAATAATTGAAAAGTTTATTAACATTTATTTAATAAAACAGCCTTTGATATATTAAAAACAAAAACTAGTCATAATTTATTTATATACATAAAATAATCATATTTGAAACTATATTAAGAAAAATTAAAAAAAAAAAAAAGAATTAACAAGGAAAAAGAAACGTTTTTTATATTAGCTTTTATTCTTATTGTTGTAAGCATTAGCCGGTCATTTTTAGACAACAAAAAGAAGCATTTGAAAACCAGCGTTGTTAGTAAACCATAAATTATTTCTATTTTTCGCTATGAAAATATAAAAATATCTTTAGCCCAAATACTTTCTTGCCCAACATGAACTATTTCAATTAAAATAAATAGAAAAGTTTGAAATCTCTTTCCTTTCCTTATCTTATGAAATCCATCATACTGATTTAATTTCTATTCTATATGCGGTTCAGCTTTATTATTATTTTTTAAGTCATAAATATTTAAGAAAGTCAATGAACATGTGCAATTAAAAATTACAATTTATCTTTAACAAATATTCAAATTAGAAATTAATATATAAACACTTTTATATTTAACTATTTTAATTATTAACTGCTTATTTTTTAGATATCAAAGTTTCAAATTTAGTTAAATTTTTCAAATTTTAATGGTAGCTGACACCATTTTCAAATTTTTTTTAGACCTTAAAGTTATTTAAAAGCGTTTTAAAACATAAATAATAAGTAAAAACAAAATGCAAAAGTTTAGTTTTACACATTTCATGTTAATGTACAGCAAATTGATAACTTTCCTTATCTTATGGCGTTTTCTTTTCTGACAAAAGCGATATTTCGGTCTTTGTCAGTTTTTATTTTTTCTAAAAATTAGCTAGCAGTATTTATAAAAAATGCGTTTTTTAAATATGCTGCATAAAGCTTTAAACACTTAGCCGACAGCAGACTTCACAACTTCACGACTACAAATGAAGTTAGCTTCAAATGCTGCCGTCTCCTCAGCATGATAATTATTTTAAAGACAGCAACAGCACTATGTGTATTTAAAGCTCTAAACACTTAGCCGACAGCAGACTTCACGACTACAAATGAAGTTAGCTTCAAATGCTGCCGTCTCCTCAGCATGATAATTATTTTAAAGACAGCAACAGCACTATGTGTATTTAAAGCTCTAAACACTTAGACGACAGCAGACTTCACAACTTCACGACTACAAATGAAGTTAGCTTCAAATGCTGCCGTCTCATCAGCAACATAATTATTTTAAAGACAGCAGCAGCACTATGTGTATTTAAAGCTCTAAACAATTAGACGACAGCAGACTTCACAACTTCACGACTACAAATGAAGTTCACTTCAAATGCTGCCGTCTCATCAGCAACATAATTATTTTAAAGACAGCAGCAGCACTATGTGTATTTAAAGCTCTAAACACTTAGCCGACAGCAGACTTCACGACTACAAATGAAGTTAGCTTCAAATGCTGCCGTCTCCTCAGCATGATAATTATTTTAAAGACAGCAACAGCACTATGTGTATTTAAAGCTCTAAACACTTAGCCGACAGCAGACTTCACAACTTCACGACTACAAATGAAGTTAGCTTCAAATGCTGCCGTCTCATCAGCAACATAATTATTTTAAAGACAGCAGCAGCACTATGTGTATTTAAAGCTCTAAACACTTAGCCGACAGCAGACTTCACGACTACAAATGAAGTTAGCTTCAAATGCTGCCGTCTCCTCAGCATGATAATTATTTTAAAGACAGCAACAGCACTATGTGTATTTAAAGCTCTAAACACTTAGACGACAGCAGACTTCACAACTTCACGACTACAAATGAAGTTAGCTTCAAATGCTGCCGTCTCATCAGCAACATAATTATTTTAAAGACAGCAGCAGCACTATGTGTATTTAAAGCTCTAAACAATTAGACGACAGCAGACTTCACAACTTCACGACTACAAATGAAGTTCACTTCAAATGCTGCCGTCTCATCAGCAACATAATTATTTTAAAGACAGCAGCAGCACTATGTGTATTTAAAGCTCTAAACACTTAGCCGACAGCAGACTTCACAACTTCACGACTACAAATGAAGTTAGCTTCAAATGCTGCCGTCTCATCAGCAACATAATTATTTTAAAGACAGCAACAGCACTATGTGTATTTAAACAATGCAAATTTCAGAGGTGCCACATATATATTTTACATGAATAAAATTAAAATTACCGACTGAAAACGTAAAAATATAAACTGTAAAAACTAATCAATTTATTTGTTTATTTTATTTATCTGATGTTTATTTCTATTAAATATTCCAAACAAATTTTAGTTCTTATTGCTGTCAATTTATATTTATAGTGGCAGCACTGCATTTACTTTTTGCTGCTTAACCTAGTGTCTACAACTGCGATTAACTCTGAGATGATATCTGACAAAACGTCGGCAGAATGAGAGAACGAGTTTCTTTATGTCAATTTTAATGTCTAACAAGGAGTAAACGTATTTTTGTTAATCTTATAAGAATTCATAAATCAATGAAAGCCAAGAAGAAAACACATCCTTGCGATGAATAAAATCTTACATGAATTTTGTATATGCATATATCATTTATAGTGCTTGCTTAATGCATAAAAACAACCTATTTTCCATTTAAAATGGTTTTTAAACGATATTTTGCAAAACTATTAATCGGTAAAGTTGCAATGGCGACTTTTTGTAAACAAACACACACACAATCGATTTTTTGACAGCTCTTATTATAAGATCGTTGCCATGAGATTTCTCATAAGAACGCTCTCATAAAAATTATTATAAGACTGCGATAACACTAATTTAAAGTCTACACGTGACAAAATTCTCTCTGCGATTGAATTTGACGTTATCATCTCAGATATTATCGCAGGTGTGGACACTAAGTAAGCCCAGTTCAGACTATTATACTTGCCAAAAATTCAAATAATACGTGCAAGTCTGATAGTCTGAATGTAATCCGTCATACAAACGAAAAATAATACGATAAAAATTTGACATTCCATACGACTTTGTTGTTTTTTGAAACTTTTCAAAACGATAATACTTTACATTGGATCATGAATGTGTTTTTTAGCAAACCAGCTAATTAAAAATTAAGTAGTCGGCTATTTCGTAGCCGATGGGTGCCGTCACTGATAGTATTTTTTGTCGTTATAAAAAA
Source organism: Thecocarcelia acutangulata (assembly GCA_914767995.1). Taxonomy (NCBI): domain Eukaryota; kingdom Metazoa; phylum Arthropoda; class Insecta; order Diptera; family Tachinidae; genus Thecocarcelia; species Thecocarcelia acutangulata. Next base: position 95,280,067 of record OU612095.1, on the reverse strand, counting down.
GCTCGAAATTTGGAATTTAGCTGTCATTTATAAATATATTTTGCTCATGCTATATTTAGAGCATAAAATATGTTTGTGCTATTGAATTTGGATGTGTTTTACATAATTATTATTTTAACTGTTGAAGAATTTCACGCGCCGGCACGTCTGTCGCCTATCACGAATAGCACACCTGCCGCCGTGAAAAGTTTTATGATGGCACATCTATGTTGGTTTATATCAAGTGTGTTGGTGTGAATGCAAAATCTAATTTACGTTAGACTTTTTGACAGTCGCAAGATATGTGTTTAGACTTTTATCTCACAAAATCTAGTGAAAGTATTTATACTTGTATAATAGTCTGATTGGGCCTTTACGAAAATAGAAATTAATCTAAGTTGGCAGCAGCAGCAAATGCTGTTGTGAAGTCGTGCTGCTGTGATGACGTTAAAATAACAGTGTGCATTTAAACACATGTATTTTATTTTTGACAGATTGCTGCTTGCTGCCTGCTGTCGTCTATGTGTTTAAAGCTTAAAAAAGGTGAATACATGCAACATATTTTGCGCTCAATGTGAAGTTCAGTGCGAGATGTGATTCTTTTACCTATTCTGATTACATACCTAATTTATACAACAAGTTTCTAAGAACTATTTTGGTTTTTATAATTTAATAAATAAATATAAAATATTAGTTAAAATACTAAAGAAACACGTTTCGATATCTAATTAAAAAGTAAGAGATAATTTCAAAAATATGCTTAAAACAATAGTACTCGTAAATGAAAAATATTAGTATTATTGTGAAAAAATTAGTACATATGTGGTAAAAAGCACCCCACGCTTTTTTCACAATCACACTAGTATTTTGCATTTGAAAACTTTTTTATTTACTTTTTCAACCCGTTTAAAATTATTTTTTATTTTTTCAATTCAGTTTGTGTAAACATAAACAACTTTTGACACCCACAAGCAGCGTTGTCAACTTTAAAATTTCAAAACGCACCCAACTGGGGGAAAAAGTGCGTTATTTCAAGAAAAAACGCACCGAATTTTACATTTTTTCTTTTCATTTTTAAAGCCTATTTTGTCTTTTAAGAAGTGCAATATTTTTATATTAAAAACACGATAATGAAACAGCTTTTTAAGCTACTGCTATACAATCAAACTGGGTCTGATAGTACCGCCCGATGGCATGCCATCAAATTCATGCAACAGCTAGAATTGTTTGTCAGCTAGAAGTGGTTGTCAAACTTGGCCTCTAGTACGACTCTGTTAATTTTATTCAGATAATATTACCTTTACAATAATTATAACATTATTTTATTAAATTTATTATTAAGCAATATCATTTAAATATATTTGCTAACGACCGAAATCAGCTGTTACTTTTACTGCCTATTATCAGGTACACAAAAATACAGCTGCTTATATTGCAGGCGCATACAAAATTATCGGATTATTAAAAGTTACAGAATCGCGCTAGAAGCGTTCAAATTCAATTAATAACAGTTCTATCAAACACAGTGTAGATTTCATTTGTGTTTTCGTAAGAGGTGTCTTTAAAAGAATTTACTGAAATATACGAAAATTTATATAATCAAAATTTGATCATTTCAGAATTATCAAAACCGTAACGAATTCACAAACTTCACTGACCAGAGACTACATTTATTGCAATATTTCACAAACTTGGCTTAATAGTTTTATAGCAAAACACTGTCTTTCGACAGTGTTTATAATATAAAACAGCAAGATTGTCTTACTTTGGGCATATAGCATGGTACGTCTATCCCGCAAAATGAAACGTAAACAATTTTGGTCACTTGATGAAACTTGTTTCTTACATTTAAACAAAAAGTTGAGTTAAATTTGATTTTGTGCCACCGAAATTTAAAAAACGCACCCCGCAATGACTAAAGAATTTTTCGCACAAATAATTTTAAAAAGCACCAAAAACGGTGCGAAACGCACCGAGTTGACAACGCTGCCCACAAGCTTGTGGAAAAAATTATCACCTCCGCTAGTGATGCCATCTGGTTCATTGCACCATGGCTTGTATGCTTCAATTAAAAAAGTCAGGAAAACTTCTAAAATGGTTGCACAATCACATATAACTCTTTTTTTTTTTTTGAAAAGAAAACGTCATTAAATTTAGTATTCTTTTATAAAATTTTTTTTAATTTTTCTGTATTTTTGACTACACTACATGTCGTTGTATCTACCAACTCACTAAAATATTGAAAATTAAACAATATTGACTCAAATTTAACTTTGTCTTATTTGCACTCTTTAATTTATACGTTTTTGACATAATTATACAGGGTGTCTCAGAACTCAACGTCAAGCCGACAGAATAGATTGTAAGCATTATGAAAAAATCGGACACAAAATCCATCTCGTGCAATTTGAAAATTATGGGTATTTAAGAAAAACCTGTAACGATTTTTCGGCTACTGTGGTTCCTCTTTGTTAGTTTTGTTCATTTAAACTTTGGAATCGTAACTCTAAATAGCATTTCTACAACCACAATCAAAAATAATGACACAATTGCCTCAAGTTTTCTAGAATTAAGAATATTTTTTTAAATTTGTTGACCTTGAAAGGCCTTCCTTTGAAAAAAATGTTGTAAAGTGCCATTAAAAGTTCAGTCATTTAATCAGTAGCGTAAAAAGGATACCTAAATGTTATTTAGGCTTACGGTTCCAAAGATTAAATAAACAAACTAATATACTAAAAATTACCCACAATAACCGACAAATGGTTACAGTTTGACCAAATTTCTAGGTTTTTCTTAACTGTCCATAATTTTCAAACTGCTTGGGATAGATGTTTTGCTGATTTATCTCATGATGTTTACAATCGCTGCAGTCACCCCGTTTCGGCTTGACGTTGAGCTCCGGTACATCCTCTGTTGCGCTTATTGGTTAACATTTTCTTATCTGACGCTAATAGTACATACATACATACATACATATGTATATGTACATACATGTACATATGTATGTATTAATTATTATATATTGCTACGTATTTTTTTCTTTTTTAATAATTTTGTTTCATTTGCCAAGTTTACTCATCATTTGATGCAACTTCAAATGAGGTTTATGTTCAAAGGTATTAAATTTTCGTTTCATGTTTTATGCCTAAAAGTATGTTTTAGTAAAAAATTATTTTAAAATATATATTATACGCATACAGTGGTGCAGTCAATGGAGGTGAACTTTTGCTTCAACTTCGACTTCCTTATAGTTTGATCGATTGATGTGAAATCCGATTCTATGATGGTACCCAAATATACGCAGTATGTTTTTACCTAATCCTAGAAATCTCTTATTCCTTTTAGTGAATTGTTTTCATCCACGTGAAAATATAAATTGGAGGATGATTTTTTTTCTAAAAATTAATACAATGAAATGGTTTTTCACTATTCATACTGATTCATGAAGTGATAGGTATAAGTGAGTTTAAAACTCAAAAACTCTGTGACCATAACGTGGACTTACAGTTATGGGTTATAATAACTATCAATACGACGTTGACATGGTGCTTATGCTATATTCATACCTATAAATAACCTCAGTTTGATTTATAATCCCAGAAAAATAACCGGTATGTTATATATATATATATATATATATATATATATATATATATATATATATATATATATATATATATATATATATATATATATATATATATATATATATATATATATATATATATATATATATATATATATATATATATATATATTATTAGAATAGTTTTTTTCAAATTAAACGCAGGTTTCACCATTTCGAACCCTGGTTTTCGCAAATACTTTGAGTAGCGATAACTCCTATTACCGTTCTACCTTTCAACTGAAAGTCAGCATAGTGTAAGAAAAGGTAGCAGAGAATGTATATATTTATTAAAAAAAAATTTCATGCTTGTGGTATAATTGTGTTTCTTGGCCGTTTCCAATATATATCTGAATTTATAACCGTTTACGGGTTTTACAATAAAGGAGGTACTCCCCGAGAAGTTAGTTTTTCACCCCCAGTATTTTCTTGCTCAACTGTTCATAATTAATGGCATCTAAACTTTCTAAGCAGAAACCATTTTTCATTGACTGCACTATTATTATTTTCTATTCACCTTATTTCAAGTCTAAACCACCAAATAAAATGAAAGTAACACCTCACTGAAATTCTTCAATAAGTAAACAAACAAAGCTTATATATCTTAACTTCAGCATAAAAACTGTACAAACTTAATGTTAATAAAAATTTTAATTTAAACAAACAAATACATAAAAAACAAAAACAAATATTATATTATATGTTAAACAACAAATTGTGGTATTGGATTAAACAAAACTATTAATTGCTACAAAAAGAATTTGATGCCACCACTCGAGCTGGAAAAACAACAGTATCATACAACAAATTTGACAACATTTTTCTAACCATAATAATAACAAAATTAAAAAAAAAAAACACTTAAACTACTCGTATTTGAAATAATTACCAGCACAAATTTTTATGGCCAAAAAAAATATTTTAGCTTGTAAATAACACCAAAACCAACAAATTTATCTTCTAAACTTTTAAATATTCGCTAGGGAAATTTATTAACATTTATACACAAATCGAACTAAAGTTATTTATAAATTTATTTCTTATTTTCATTCACTCAGCAATAACAAAAAGCATTCTTTTTCTCCCACATTTCAATCATTTATTATATTTCCCTTTGACACACTCATTCACACTCACATATATATTACATACATATAGAGCATATTCATGGAAACAAAGGAAACATATAAAAAGTTTATGGTTAAATAAATGCTAAATAAAATAAAAAAAACTAAAAAAAAAAAAAAATTTTAATAAACATTTAAGCAAGTCAATTTGTTTTTATTGAAATGGTAAATTAAATTAATAATAATATATTCGAATTGTATAAAAATTACAATTAAAATCATAAAACAACCGAATAAATTTAAATTTAGTAACAAATTTAAAAAACTACAGTTATACAATTAAAATATTTGAAAAGTTTAAAATATGGAAACATTTATAATAAGATGAATTAAGCAATATTTTGTAAAATTAAATTAAAAGTTTGTAAACATAAAAGTGAAATTAAAAAGAAATTTGTAAAAGTGCACAGTGGCGACAAAAAAGAAAGAAAGTTGCATTAAATATTCGAATACAAAAAACAATGTTGATGTCAATGATATGAAAAACAATCTGGGTTTTGATAAAAACTGCAAAATATTTTATACGCCAGATTACCAACGCAGAAGTGGTTTAAAATCTTATGATTATCTAAAATATATACCAAATTCATTTGTGAGATAGATCAGTAGTGCTGTTTAACAGATTGTAACAACATTATGTGTATTTTAGACGTACTTGTATCTTTGTATGGAGTTTCATGAAAATGAGTTTAGATAGTTTTGCAGACTCAAAATTACACCTGACCCCTCGAAGTCATAGTTTTGCAAAAATATAAAATCGATATACTTATTTCTTTGTACTGACACCTACCTATGTTTTAAATTGTATCGATATTGATTCTGAGTCAGGTTTTAAAGGATAACCAACGCACGGATTAAATTTCGCATTTCGCCAGGTTTTGCAAATGCGGAAATACACGCGGATTGGGGTGCAATTATCATCCTGACATTAATTAGGTTTTATTTTTCCTGTATTGGTTCTAAAACTATTGATTTAATCGAGTTCTTTGAAAACAATACACCGCCTCTTGTCCCTAGCTTAAGTGCTTTAAATGATTTTCATATAACCTATACCTATCAAAAGACTTTACTCTACATCAGCGATGGACATTTGGTCAAACAATTGTTTATAAGCACCGCCTTCTTTTTCTTACGCTCTTTAGTTTAGTCCAAGGCGACTTAATTATTAGGTGGGTGCATCGGCGAATTTAGGCGAATTCGGTTAATATGGCGGCACTTTCTCTGTCAAGTTTTGTTTACCTTTATCGGCGCCATTTAAATTTTTGTACATGTTCTTTATCAAGGTGCATTAACGTATACACGGTGGCAGCACTAGAGCAAAATTACAACAATACAACAAAAACAGGCATGTGGTAAGCTATGTTTGCCAAAAATATTTGTAACTATTTTCACAATTATAAACTATGAATGTACCTTTTCATAATTATAAATTATTTTTATTGGACTTATTTTTATGTTCACAAAATAATTTGTATATGTTTAATTCAGAATAAAACACTAAATTCTCTTTCGAAAATGTAAACAATTTGACGTAAATAGCTTACTATATTGCCAGTAGCAAAAAAAATGTCATATGCCATAGTGCTGCCAGCGTGTATACGTTAATGCACCTTGTTCTTTATTAACTATTTTTGACAGCTTAAGTGTGAATTCGCCTTCCTACACAAACAAAATACCTTTTGTTTTTTTTTTATTGTTGTATTGTTGTAGCGAAGCGGCTACATTGTTTATTGTATCATGGTTTAGTCGTTCAGCAGACGTTGACGAATGCACATGTCGGTTAGATGCTTAGAGCTTTTTATCCAATTACAGTAGATAACATATATGACAATGCAAAATTTTTTTATGATAAATACTGCGTTTGTATGTATGTTTAGTGTACTTTATGTCATCAAACATTTAAAATATTTAGAGAAAATGTTATTAAGAGGCTAACTCTAACATAATGACATACCAGACTTAATATTCATTTGTACTAAGTAATCTTGTTTAAAATATAATTATTTTAAACAAAAAATATTTACATCAATGAATTTTGAACTAACTATAAAGTTAAAATATTATTAAAGTACTATATCTTATAATATAATTTTGTCTTATCATGAAGTAACGAATAATTAATCTAGTTTATTGCGAATTATTACATATAATGTTCGAATATGCTATAAAAAATAGTACTTAAAGCAAAAAGAAATGTATGTAGACACTTAACAACGAAGCGTCAATAAAGGCACACATAAAAGTTGAAAGATTACGCTTTTTTCTTCCACGAGGATTTAACATTCTAAAAGTCCTCCTAAAAATTTAAAAAAAGCGGTAGGCAATCTAATTTAGGGGCAAACCTAAAATCCACTCTACTCTAATTATCAAACCCCTAAATATTTCTCTAACCCGCTTGCGGCATTTCTACAAATCTAATAAAATTGTTTTACGTTTTTAAAACATATATGACAATATATACCCGAACACTGTAGCCAACTTATCATCCTATGAGTTCAGACTGCAACAAATAAAGCTGCCTTCTTTAACAAGTCGCAGAAAAATGTTAAATGTCATTTTTGTCTTCAAATTGATTAACGGCAATATCTGCTCGGAGTATCTGGTGTCCAAACTAAAGTTTGATGTTCTCCAGCGTAGTCTTCGTCAATATCAACCTTTATCAGTGCTTTATTACCGTCAGAATTATGCGAATGCAGATCCCTTCCGTAGGTTATGTTGTTGTTTTAATGAACTGTACCACATTATTGACTTTTCGATGAACTTAAATTTTGTTAAGCGTAGTATAATTTTAGTACTAAATTCCAGTAATTAGCTATTTTTTCTACTTTTTTATTAATTTTTGTAATTATTTTTTAACTCATATGCGTGTACATATATAGTATCTGCCTGTAAGGAGTTATTCTCCATAGGCATAAATTAATAAATAATAATAATAATAATAATAAAACATATATTGCTCTTACAAAACTGTCATAAAAACATGAACGTAGACGATTTAATTATTCATACGAAAATCTTTGTGCTAGTTTTGCTTGCCACAGTACTTTAAATGACTCTCAAATTATCTCACTAACACAAGTGTATTACAAATTTGTCCACCACTGCTCTACATTCTGTTGAAAATTTTTTTTTAAATCAGGCTAGTAGTTCCAGAGATTACTTCTTACAAACTTACAAACATACAAAACAAACATACAAGAGGTGTAGGTTAATATAAAACTCAGTTGTTCAACAATTAAAGGTCAGTACGGATTTTATTGTCTTTTGCTAGCAGTAGTTAAAAAAGCAGAGTGAGTTAATGGCACTGGGTTTTTATAGAATTAACACTGCAAGAAATAACAGTATATGTTGATGATATGTATTAGAACTAATAGGAACAGCAATTTTTTTTATGAGCTCTGTGAACCATCTTTCAAGGGCGCATTATAGTGTGAAGCTTTATTTCTTTCCAGTACTGGTTGGTTGTCCAAAAAAAAGATCGATGTTCTTATCCCCTACCGCGTCCATATATCAATTTAGAGTTGAGTCTGAATGTCGCGCAATCTTGTTTGAAGATGTTCCGCTTTCCTGAACTAGACTGAAATTGATGTATATTCCGACTATCCGATCAACTAAATTTAACTCGAATTCCCGTATATACTAGATTTGGCTATGGTGTAAGTGTACTATTACTGGATTGGTTATGTAAGTAATAGCACATTTTTAACCAGTTTTATGTAGACTATATTTTAATGAAGTGTTTAATGAAAGGATAGATAGATAGGATAGGATAAAATAAGTCGAAGAAATTCTCTTATCACAGATACTTTGTAAAGCTCCATTACCATTCGTAGAGGGAACCCAATTGAAATAAGGGATGGGCCAACCTTTCTAGCCAGGTTGTCAAGACTTTCTAAAAGAACGTATAAAATTATTAAAAGGATACAATATATTATACCGTAAAAAGGAAGAGAAAGTATTTTTCTTCAAGTTGTTGCTGAGAAGAGAAAAAAATATCGCTCAAATAATGAAAATGTACTAATTTACATGATATAAAAATACAAGGTAGTCTCATTCTCTTAATTTTCCTTAACAATCATCAACCATCGGATAAAAAATACATTTTGATAAAATTTGTATTAATGTTTTTAAATTTTTTAAACAGCCACAGTGCAAAAACGTTTTGCAAATGACATCATTCAGAAATTCTTTTCATTTTTTTTTTGTCACCGCTGTAACCAAAAATGTTTATTACGCATAAAATTGACATAAATTTGAATAACAGAGTCATTTTATTTTTTATTAAATTTAAAATTTTGTGATAAAATACCACGAAATTAAATACACCTTTTTCAATTACAATACAATTATAAATAACTTTATTTACTTATTTATAACGATTTTCAAATTTTAATTTTCTTGTTAAAAATATAAATAAAAGAAGGAAACAACTTAAAATTACACTTATAATTAATGGATAAAATGGAAAATTATATTAATAAAACATTATTGTAAAGTTATTCGAAAAGAAGAAAGTCAAAAAGAACAAATGAAATACAAAACTTTAAGCAATAAATAAAATTTATTAAAAAACCAAAATGGAAAACTGTTTTATGATTTACTCAATACACAAATTGCTAGTTTTGCTTCTACTGTGACGCAAGTGTTAAAAAAAGGGTACATTTAAATTGTTTCGTTTACTGTTTTCCTCTTATTTGCTGTGATATCTTTTGCATAATTTTGCAAAAATTCAAACCCCCAATCGGATTAACCTCTTCAGCTCAGTTTTGGGTTCGTGCCATTCGAATTGCAATTCATAAATGTATCCGGAATCGGGATTCAAATGCCAATTCCCGGATAACGAAGCTGTTCGTTCGTTCGTACAATTACACTTAAAACATAAACCACATTCAAAATTTTGTTATTGTTTTAAGTGTAATTGTGCGAACGAACGAACAGCTTCGTTACCGGGGAATTGGTTCTCAATCGCCCATATTCCTTAAGGCGTCATCGTCGTCACATATTACACGAGTAAATATTTTTTTATTTATTTACTCGTTGCCAAAAACAAATTGAATTTTGTCGACAAATTCTATCTGTCGCTTAGGTCTAGGAAATACCGAAGGCCTATCAAAGAATACATATGTAATTGCTGTAGAAGGCGAATTTGTAACCGAGTGTTTTTTGATGTCGTCTTGATGTGATGACGATGACGCCTTTTGGAATGTTCGGGAATAACTAATTAAAACTGGGCAAATTGAAATAAATTTAAAATATTTGAACACAATATAAAAAAAAATGTTTATCAGATTTTATAAATATAACTAAAACTAAAAAAAGAGAAACAAATACTCTTATGTTTTTTAATTCAATCACTTTACGAGTAAAAGCAAAAGAGCATTATGTTGGATTTGACAATTAAAAATTTTTACTGGTAAGTTATAATTTTTTTTAACATTCTAAGTAAATAAGCATTATGTTGGATTTGACAATTAAAAATTTTTACTGGTAAGTTATCATTTTTTTTTAACATTCTAAGTAAATAAAACTCAATTTATTTAAGAATTATTGTAATTGTATGTATTAATGTTAAATAGTCGAACTTATTTTTAATGTTACTAACATTCGTCTAGCTCAAGTTCAATCCTGGCTAAAGTCAGGGGACAACTATATGTTTCACAGACGCTTTCTAATAAAGCATTAATGCATATAACGCGTGGTATGAACCTTCAGCGTTAGATTACGTCATGTACGATTTTCGCGGCGAATTTTTGCATCACATTATATTCTATATTCATCTACCTTAATTGAATTTTTTAAAATAAATTGCTTAACGACAGACTGCTTTTATAATAAATCTACGTATAGTATATGAACATTAAGTGAAATGGCATTCTTTTATATTTTTAATACATTTTTCTATGCTCGATAAATTGATTACATAAATATGTATATGTATGCAACTAGATACACGTATTTACATTTGTAAATCTCAAAGCATGCATTTTGTCAAACCTCTTTCACAAGAGAACTCCAACAATAAGTGAAGTGAAAATCACTGCTGCTCTAACTGATGCCGAAGCTTCTACTTCTTCTGCTGCTCCCTGTTCATGATTGCTTTATGCTCGTATCATCAACATCATTTGTATATTCACGGTAACCTGGCAAAGTCGTTTATATTCTGTATTTACACACACACTCACACACACAGACAAACATGCATAGGTGGGAAAAAAAAGGAAACCAAAGACACAACCAGAACTACTACAATGCAAACATGTATGGAAGTGCAAATACGAGTAGAGAGAACAAAAAAAAAAAAAATATATAAATAAATAAATAAACCAAAACGTCCTGGAAGAAATATATAAAAGTCATTTGTTTTTGTTTGCGGGTTTTGTTTATTTTTTTTATTTTTGCATTCTACTCGCTGTTACACATGGAAGTTGTCCGCACAGTGATTAATTGAGAATTGTTCAGGAATAACGGTTATTATTAGTTGGCGTAAGTCATTTCAAAGGTTAATGCAAAAAAAAAAATTTCACCATCTCTTTTTTTGTTTCCATAACATACAAAGTGTCTCAGAACTCTCATTGTAAAAGCCTGCTCAGACTATTATACAAGTATAAATACTTTCATTCGATTTTGTAAGATAAAAGTATAAACACATTTCCTGCGACTGGCAAAAAGTCTAACGTAAATTAGAATTTGCATTTACACCATCACACTTGAAATAAACCAACAAATTTGAGTAGAAAAGAAAACAGCTGTTCGTTTTTTTTTTTGCAAAAAAATAAATTTTGATTATTTTATCGTGTAAAATTGCAGTGATCAACATTTTTAAAGAAAAAAATCTATAAAACTTACAAATTTTAAAAATGATGAGCTAAAAATAAAGAAAAAAATATGGTTTTAGGAATTGTGGCAGCATTTATTTTAATTAAAAGAACAAAAATAATAACATACCTTAATAACAATACCTTCGCTCATGTCGGAAATTTTAAATTTCCAGCTTTTTTATAACGACAAAAAATACTTTTAGTGACGGCACCCCATTTGGCTACGAAATATCCGACTACTCAATTATTAAACAACTGGTTTGCTAAAAAACACAACACTGATCCGATGAAAAGTATTATCGTTTTGCAAAGTTTAAAAAAACAACAAATTTTTATCGTAATATTTTTCGTAACTAAGTTATTATTCGACCGATTTTTGTTGCTTTTACTAAAACCGTGTTTTCTACAATGGATGTTTTTCCAAAATCGAATAAAGCACGAATTTAATATATTAATATTACATATTTTTGCATGTTTTTTAATTCCAAATATTCTCCCAGCTGAAGTATTTTTCTGAGAATTTAGTTCACAGTTATCAAATCGTTTGTGTACTGATAAATATATTACTGTGGCAGACTGATTGCATTCAAGAGATTAATGGCGACGATTGAGAGCAAAATATTGAAAGTTATCTGAGCAATTCTATTAGTTGTATGCGAAAAACGAACACCTCTATTTAAATTAATCGTAGAGAAAACATTTTGGAAAGTTATTATTTGAAAAACCATTTTGAAAGCTGCAGTGAGTACTATACGATTTTTAGATTAATTTTTTTTTTTAGTAAATACGTACTAGGGTCCCAGAACTCAACGTCAAACAGAAACGGGGTGACAGGATTGTTTGTAAGTAAGTATGAGTGTAACGGAAAGTATTGCGAAAACAGTTTAACTAAGTTACTATGCACCACTATCTGTTCAAATAACAATATACTGTTGTGTTTGTATGCTTTTGTTTGGCTTTATTTACTACCAAATTCAAACTTATTCAAATAAAAATAAATATATGTATGTTTTTTTTGCACGCACGGGTAAACTCATGCATATACACACGCACACGTAGATCGCCAATGCACGTGCCATTTTTTTTCGCACTTTTTTTATTTAAAGGCTAATATTGAGTTCATTACTTCGTGCGAAATTCTTTCAAATTGCATACAAAAGTGTTTCGTATGAAATATCTGCGAAATAAGTTTAGAAATGTAGTACTGAGTTTATAAAGCGAAAAACACACAAAATATGTATCTGCAACATGTTTTCAATTAAAATTGTTTCTAGGAATGTTTGTTTTTTTTTAAGCCTAGTATTGAGATTGAATGGGCGAAAATTTTTCAGCAACATTACTTATTTCGTACGAAAAAATTGAGATGTACTCAGTGTTGTCTATTTTTTCTCTTATTCATGTTTCTTTTTTAATTTTAAGCACACATGTATGTATTTCGTGCGAAAAAAGCTTTGCTTATGTTATTTCGCAGCTGAAAAAACAAATAGTCCCAGAAAAAATTTTAAGTTAAAACATGTCGCTTTAAAAACTCAGTACTACATTTCTAAACTTAATTCGCAAATATTTCATACGAAACACTGTTGTATGCAATTTGAAAGAATTTCGCACAAAATAATGAACTCAATATTAGCCTTTAGCTGTGAAATAACATAAGCAAAGCTTTTTTCACACTAAATACATGCATGCATACTTAAAATTAAAAATGAAACATTAATAAGAGAAAAAATAGACAACACTGAGTACATCTCAATTTTTCCGTACGAAATAAGTAATGTTGCTGAAAATTTTTCGCACATGCAATCTCAATACTAGGCTTAAGCCGTGACAAGAAGTACACTTCTACACTTTATTATACTTTATTCTAATAGGAAGTAAAACAATTATGTTAGAGTCATAGGCATTTATAGACATTCATTTATGCAACTGAGTCTACTATTCACTATACTAGCATCTAAACTTGATACATATCAAAAAAATTATAGAAAGCTTTTTTTTTCAAATTTATCACATAAATGATAGTCAAATCAAAAAAATTATAAACAGCTTTGCTTACTATATTTAGATTATTGGGATATAAAGTTGAATGTTTTGAAGTCTACTGTCAGTCTACTTGAAGTTTTCAAGTCTACTGATGATTGAGGTAGATCCTATGAAATGTCGATACATAGAAAAAACAAGTTGTTTATAATTTTTTGATTTGTATAAATTTTAGAATAATAAACTCAATTGTTTGATGCATGTACTAATCTTGTTGTAACAATATTTCTAACTGCATTTTCTTTACGTGTATTTTATTTGTTGCTTGGGAACAATTTGCTTGCAAACGCACTCCCTTCTAGTCACTGTACCAACCATAAAACGCATTTGCATTTCAAATACTGTTACCTGCTCAAGCTTAACTTCAGTTCTTTTTGTGTCATGTTTGCATACATTTATTCAATTGCATTCAGTGTAAAAAGAAGATGAAAAAAAAAAAAATAACGCAAGAGCTGACACTTTTTCTATGAAAAAAAAAAGGAAAATGCCACAAAAAGGAAATACAAGCCGAAACGTTATAAACCTCTTTTGTTGCTTTAAATTAACCGCAACTGAGCAAATTCGGTATATTACAAAAATTTAAAATTAAATTTATTCTAATGCAGTTTAGACATTGTTTTAGTATTATTAGATAAACGTTCAATATTTCCATTTTTTTTTTCTTTTTTTATTAAAAGTTGTTTGCTAATTTGTTGTAAAATATAATTTGCTGTTCGCTAAAATTTTATTTTTTTTTGTAAGAAATTCGATTTGACCAAACTCAACATGTCTTTTGTGGGTCCTTCTGCGACTTTTTGTAAAACGATATGAAAATGAGTTTTTACTGCTCTTTTTATTTTATTTTTTTCATTATTCATTTTCGCCACCATTTCCTCTTGTTTCGCTACGTGCATGTATAACGAGTAGTTACCGGTTACCTCTTCAGCATTTGTCGCTTTTTGTGTTCATAAAATAAAACTGCATCTTCCATTCAATACAAGTGCTCCCCCCACAATATTCCAGCACAGATACATTTGGGTTATGGAGCAAAAAAATAAAAGGAAACTAGCTTCTGTATTACAAATTAGTTGCGAAGAAAGAAACGACTTAGTAGTTTTTCGTATACGAGTACATACATTCACATAGTTTTTCATATACATACTTATTGATTAAACCTTTCCTTCTGGGTACATACGATAGCGGTTCGGAAACTTCTTAGCCTATCAATGGAAGAGAATAGTTAGTTTTTCAAAAATATTTTTATTTTTCAATATAATCTCCTGAAACTTCAATACACTTAGTCCAATGCTTTTCTAGCAATTCTATCCCTTGATTAAAATAGTTTTCCTTAAGGTCTTCAAAATAGTGGTTTACAACTGTAATTGCATCTTCATTTGAGGTAAAACGATTGCCAGCAAGGATTTTTTTTTGGTTTGGAAACAGGAAAAAGTCACTGGGTGCTAAATCAGGAGAATAAGGTGGGTGGTCAAGCAACTCGCACTTTAATTCGTTGACTTGAGCCATTGTTAAAACACTCTTGTGCGCTGGTGCGTTGTCTTGATGAAAAATTATTGTTTCGTATTGTAAGCCAGGACGTTTTTCTCGAATTTTTACATTTAATTGATCCAAAGGTCGAAATAGTACTCTAAATTTATTGTTTTACCCTTCTGCAGATAGTCAATCAATAAAATACCTTTGAAGTCCCAAAAAAAACCCCCGTTGCCATAACCTTACCAGCCGACTGAATTGTTTTTGCCTTCTTTGGGGCACTTCTTCCAGCTTCAGTCAATTGTTTGGATTGTTCTTTTGTGTCTGGAGTATAGTGGTGGATCCATGTCTCATCAGTAGTTATGAAACGACGCTTAACATCCATTTTATTTCGATCCACACAAGCTTGATGAATGTTCATACTTATGCATTTTTGGTCGACTGTTAGCAAATGCGGCACCCATCTTGCAGAAAGCTTTTTTCTCTGTAGTTCTTCATGCAAAATTAAATGGAATCGATCATTTGAGATGCCCATGCTCGATCATTTTATACCATATCATGCACTTTGGCTATAATTTCTGTTGTTGTTGTTGTTTTTGGACGTCCACTACGTGGTTCATCTCCAATGCTTGTACGACCACGTTTAAATTCAGCATCCCAATTTTTTACTGTTGCATACGAAGAAGAACTTTTACTTAACACATTCACCATATCATTATGAATTTCTTGTCCCGATAAACCTTTTCTATGTAAATATTTAATGACACCACGCATTTCTAATTTTTTCACTGTAAAAAAATCGCGGATGAGTATTTTGTGAACACCTGTTTCTATATGAAGGAGTTACCAGATCGAAACAAAATTTAACATGTGTTCATAGCAGAGATGGAAGTTTCCAAAACACTTAACTTTTTTCTGTTTGTACCGCGCTTTTCGTGCTAGGCTAAGAAGTTTCCGAACCGCTCTCGTAAACAGTAAAAGGGGAATTTGTTGGTGGCTACGAGTTTATAAATAAAGTGATCATGTAATTGTATGAGTTGTATATAAAACATAAATTGTTACATTAAAATTCCATTACACTACATTTACACCAACTCAAAATCTATTAGATTGGAATTAAAATCGACAACGAAATCTTTATCGTTGACACCACTGATTTTTGACATCTAGCAAGATTTTTTACTTTCACAGAAATAATTTATGCGTGCGGGTTTGACAAAACAATTTTATCACAGATTGAATACACCACACTACAGTGTATATTTTTGTTACAGCGTAGTATTTTTAAGTACTTTTTTTAACAAAAGAACAGTTGCATTGCTTGGTACTAAATAGATTTCAGGAGATTTCGTCGAAATCTACTCATAATGTAGATTTCATTTTGTAAGGAAAATCTTATAAAAATCTACTAGATTTGGCTTGAAATCTCGAATGACCAGATTTCGCTTTGGTGTAAATAGCCTATAAGAGATAAGAATAAAACTAAATTATGTACGATATTAACTAATCAGTTGTGAGTTCGAGTCCAACTTCAGTCAAGAAGAAAGATTATTTTTAATTATAACAATAATTGCTGTGAAACACTAAGACCAAAGAAGAACAGAAAAATAATTGAATACCATTAGTTGGGGGACAACTAGCTGTTTCATAGTCGCTACACTACACTAATCAGCTGATTAGTTAATATCGTACATATGTATGTAACTAAAAAAGTTTACTGATTAATAATTTAAATACAAATACGTTTCACAGTTAGGAGAATTATTAGTAAATAATAAATTAAAAACTGGTTGTTCAGTGACAGAAAATCCTGTACAAACAACTGGGGTTGTAACAATTGCATATATGTGATCAATATGTGGCAAACATTAACCTAAGAATAATTGAAGAGCTCGGTGGCTGAGTTGATTAAGCGGCCGTATTAAAATTACATCATGTTCACATGATCCCGAGTTCGAATCCCAGTGGGTGCTGATGAGTAAGTAGTAGCTATATATATTATGGTATTCAATTATTTTTCTGTTCTTCTTTGGTCTTATTTTTTCTTAGCAATTATTGTTATAATTAAAAATAATACTTCTTCTTGACTGAAGTTGGACTCGAACTCACAACTGATTAGTTAATATCGTACATAATATAACTAAAAAAGTATATAACTAAAAAAGTTCACTGATTAATAATTAAAAAAAAACTGAATTATTTTTCTGAGCTTCTTGATGGAACAAAAATAAAAGCAAAACTAATCAAGCAGTTTAATTAGACTCTCCAGCTTTTTCGTCATTTTAAATTTTATGCCACAGATTTAAAATTTCGAATTATGATCTATTGAACGTCACCATAGAATTATAAGGACGCTAATTAGTTACTATGTTATAGTCCTATAAATCGAAATTGTTACGTGTTCGCCTATCCGCAATGCCTTTTATTTTTTTAGTTTTTGCTCTGAGAGTCTTCCTTCTCAACAAGAACTTTTAGTATTCTTTATTATGATCGTAGCGATCAATTAACATTACCACACGCTAAGACAACACGATCATTGAATTTCTCACACAAAAGAGTCAATATTTCGTTGTTATATCTTTTTGGCCTCCATTCCCTATTTTTAAACGCACGAAGCGAATATCATTCATGATAACTGCTTGTCCGATCTCATTTTCCGAGAAGTACGGCCCGATTACACCACCCACTCTTTGTGATTGCGTCTTCGTTACAACTCTAACTTAACGACAATTCTGCTTGTAAACGAACCCACTGAGCTGAAAGTCATCGCTGAAGATGATTTTCTCTGTAAGGTCACTATATACTTCTTTCTGTTCAACCTCCTCCTGACGAGCAGGTTTTAACTTGGTGTTCACTAAACCATGGCACTCTGCTTTTTGAGACTTAAAGGAATCGTTTGTAGTAGCAAATAAAACTCTAGAAAGCTGTACAACTTATGTTGTGTTGGACTTCCCAAACCCTGACCAAGCGTTAATTGACAGAACGGGGATCTCTAAAGCCCCCAGGAGGTTCTGCTTGCAGTCTCTCTTGGCGCTGATCATGGCTGAAATATTCTGGTCGTGGTTTAAACCTAAAATCGTAAGGAACCAGAGTTGGCGAAGAGCTGATACACTTAAAGGGCTTCGGCACATCAACTAATTAAGGCTTTTCTTCAATTGACTGTCTGGGGAGGGATTACAAGATGCGAACTTTTCAGCAAGTGGTTTGTCTATATGGCAAAAGTTGTGATGTATGTGAGCCTTGCAAGCCACATTCAGGTGCTGGTGAATCGTTCATAATTCAACCCGTGAAAATGGTCCGTCGTCAAATATGGACGACAATATAGGTGGCGATGTAAATCAGTTTACACGTTCGTTCTATTTAACCACTCTCCCGAGCAGTAAGTTTTGTCTAGGTGTATGTAGCTAACTTGGTCACAATCTGGGGTCTAGAGCTGTAAGAGTCCTTAATTAGTTGTAGCAAATAAATCTTAGAAAGCCGCATGACTTAGATTCTGTTGAACTTTCGAAGCTCTCACTAAGTGCTAATTAGCAGAACGGGTATGGACAAAGTACCCGGAGGTTCTGCGTGGCCGAGGACCCTAGCGCTGATTTTGGTTGAGCTTTCTACATCTTGGCTGAAAGATTCCAGCTGTGGTTTAAATCAAAAATCTCAAGGAGAGGTATCAGTATTCCCTAATGACTAAGGTGTATACCGCTTTCGGACGCTAATAACGCCAGAGGTGAAGTTGTCTTGCAACACATACTTGTAAAGCAAAGAAATAGAGGTAGTGGAAATGCTTCAGGCCATCAACCGATAAAGCCCTGTCTAGGGACTTGCATACAGGAGGGATTAAAAGGCCTAAGCT
This sequence comes from Thecocarcelia acutangulata, assembly GCA_914767995.1. NCBI lineage: Eukaryota > Metazoa > Arthropoda > Insecta > Diptera > Tachinidae > Thecocarcelia > Thecocarcelia acutangulata. The sequence goes on along the minus strand of OU612095.1, from coordinate 95,261,167 downwards.
CTTCAGAATGCAGTTTGGTGATGGTCCTGTATAAGCCCTGTAAATCACACAGGCATGCAGGTGAACCGTAAACAATTCACCGCATACAATTAGTCCACCGTCAAATGAGGCCGTCAAGGCAGGTGCTGGCGCAAATAAGTTGCACTTCCTGTCAGTTTTTTTGTTTAACTATATACTCTATACAATGTTGCCAATATAATCGATAATACAAAATTTTTATTAAACTTTTCTGCATTCCTTTAACATGAAAAATATTTATTATATCACCAATTGTTAAAGAATCAAATAATACAAAAATATGGATATAAAAAGTTGTTCAGTTTTGTAATATGTTTATTGCTTACATTCAAGTAGATAGTAGTACTGTGTTGTTGCCGATAGTTTATATACATATATTATTTTTTATTTTTTAGAACTGATAAATTTGTAATGCCCCATAGTGTTTTCTTCATTTAACTTGCAAGTGTATGCAGCATTTTATAAATTACTCGTACTCGTATTATAACTTTTAAAACTACATATACAAATTTAAACACAATTTTTACTTCTTATCTTTTTTTTTCAATGCAACGATTATGTGTGAACATTTACACAAGTTTCCTTTAAAATAAAGTTTCGTATATTTTGTGTGTAAATAAGAGTGTGTGTGTGTGTGTGTGTGTGCGTGTGTTTGTGAATGCCTTGTTTGGCAAGAATGTGTTGAGCTGACGTTAATGCCACAGCGTGTTCTGTGGCACTTTTCGCTTATTTATTCGTGGTTAAATTAAGAATTGTTTTGTTTTGCTGAAAACAAGTATTTTAAGATAAAATCCATAAATTTCAAATGGATTATAAACGAATTAAATGCATACATTTAGTGCAAATAATATTCGGCTCCCATTTATTCACGGTCAGTATATACTTTTTTAGTTCCACTTTATTTTATTTTTTTGTTTTAGATTTTCGGCAGCTTAAAATTTTAACTTTCAGTTATAATAATGAGTGATTTTTTTGCTATTATCTTTTTGGCAACACTAGTTTTGACAGCTCACGCACGTTTTGTATCTTGTGTCACTGTCAAACATCTTCAGTTTGGTCTATAATTTAATCATGAATCGTCTTACAAACGAACAACGCTTGCAAATTACTGCATTTTATTACCAAAATGCGTGCTCTGTTAAGAAAGTTCATCGCGCGCTTCTTCCATTTTATGGTCAGTTTAATCGACCTACTGAGGCTTCTATTCGGGCTATTGTAAAAAAATTTCGCACCAAATTTACATTGTTGGACATTAAACCACCAACACGCTTACGTAGAGTGCGAACTGAAGAAAATATCGCAGCCGTATCGGCCAGTGTTGGTGATGACCGTGAATTATCGATTCGGCGCCGTTCGCAGCAATTGGGCCTCTGTTAATCCACTACGTGGAAAATTTTGCGGAAGGATTTGGGTGTGAAGCCTTATAAGATACAGCTGGTGCAAGAATTGAAGCCAAACGCCAAATTTTTGGTGAATGGGCTCTTGAAAAGTTAGATGAAGATCCACTTTTTTATCGAAGAATTGTGTTCAGCGACGAGGCTCATTTCTGGTTGACTGAATACGTGAACAAGCAAAACTGCCGTATTTGGAGTGAAGAGCAGCCAGAAACATTGCAAGAGCTACCAATGCATCCACAAAAAACAACCGTTTGGTGCGGATTATGGGCTGGCGGCATCATTGGGCCGTATTTCTTCAAAGATGATGCGAATCACAACGTTACTGTGAATGGTGAGCGGTACCGTGCGATGATAACAAACTTTTTTTTTGCCCAAAATGGAAGAGCTTGACTTGCATGACATGTGGTTTCAACAAGACGGTGCCACATGCCACACAGCACGCGAAACAATGGACCAATTGAGAGGCGAGTTCGGTGTACAGTTTATTTCACGCTTGGGACCAGTCAATTGGCCACCCAGATCGTGCGATTTAACGCCTCTAGACTATTTTTTGTAGGGCTATGTTAAGGCTAATGTCTATAGCGACAAGCCCGCTTCGATTGACGCACTGGAAGCCAACATTGCCAACATTATTCGTAAGATACCGACCGAAATGTTGGAAAGAGTATGCCAAAATTGGACTAAGCGGATGGACCATTTGAGGCGCAGCCGCGGCCAACATTTGCATGAAATAATCTTCAAACATTAAATTATATCGACCCAACTATCGATCCAAATAAATATTTCATGCATTTTTCTGAATTTTATGTGTTTTTTTTTTAATTTCCGATAGTTCTTATAAAATCACCCATTATATAGAGGCGATATGATTTGTAAGTACACTCACAAAAAATTGCATCTGCATGTTGACAACATGCATGAGCATGTTACTGTGCAACCTAAATTAACGCGTCAAGCGTAATTTATCTGTCAAAAATCCTCATGAACATAACTTCCAGGTAAATGGCTATACCATTTTGGAATCCAAGATCGGCACAAAGACTTAAATACAGTTTAATTTTATCATAGTTGCTGAGGGCACCACCACGTGTTTCTTCTGACTGCTCAAAAAAGTAATTAGCCAACCAGCAGATGCTACTATGAGCAAACCTGTGTATTTATCATTTTATTATTAATTAAATAAAACAAAAATAATAATTAAGAATACAAACCTGTACAATTTTTTATCCTCACTTGGTAAATTTGTTTTACGCTGTTGATAACATTTTGTATTTCTTTGCGGTACAAAATATTCAGCCATGATTCCATTTTAGTGGACGCGAGTCAACTATAAGGCATGCTCAACAAACTTTAAGCAAGAGCTCACAAAAGAAAGCAAAAGCTTGTTTTTATGCATATCAAAATGAGCACATGCTTATCTAACTTAAGCTACGTAAACACGGTTGTCAGATCCAAGGCGACTTTATACAGGTGAATGCAAGCGGAAAGGCGAATTCAGTACTATGTATTTTGTTATTGTAAAACATATCGTGAATGTCAAAATCTAAATTTGCCTAAGATTATTCAGCTGGGAAAAAATTTTATATAAACGTTCAATATAAACTTTTATATTTGTTTGTAATTAAAATCACAGATTATATTAGTTTTTCACTTTTAAATTCACACAAATTTCTTGAAATTGCACTAAATCATGCAAAAAAACCTTCAGATTAAAATGGCGCGAAAAAGTTTGTAAACAAAAGAAACAAAATTTTACAGTCTCATTGGAAAAAACGCGAGAAGCAAAAACTAATCACCTGTGCTGTTAAGTTCACCTGGTAATGAACTCGCTTTGGTCAGATCTTACAATACTGCTAGTAAAATTGTCTGAAAATGTGTTACAATCGTGTGAACTGCCAATTTTTAACTTGCAACGTTGTCAGAAAAACCATTGTCACTCAATTGTAAGACGACAATGTTGTCAGGCATCTGACAATCGCGAGAACACTCTTCGTCGGCATTGTCAGATGTATAAAATTAATGCACCTGACAATGGCATCATTGTCAGAAAAAAGTTTGATGGGCAACACTGCCAAACAGATCGTTGTTGTTATACATAAGTGGCAATGCCTTACAATATGTCTGGCAATTTTTTTCAACTAACAATATGACAACCGTGTGAACTGACAATTTTTGTTGTCAGATGAATTATTTGTCAGACCATAGTCTGACAATGAAATTGCAAGATTTGCTTACGATCGTTTGAACACACAATTTACTTCTGCGGTACAACTTTTCATTGCCACTACATCGTCAGCATGTTGCCAGATCTTACAATATTGTGACATCTGACAACCGTGTGTACATAGCTTTAGTTCAAACTGAGCAAGACGAGTTCATACGTAAGCATTGAGTAAAAGCTAATTTATCAAATTTTATTATGCATACGACAAGCACCTTTTACTCAGAAACACGAGTCAGAGCTCAAGCTTACATTTTATGCATGAGGCCCATTATATCCAAACATTTTTATGACTAAAAGATAAGCATGATTTAAAAACTAGCAACTTTGGCTTGATCATGTTTTAATACTTGATATTCTAAAATATTGCTTAAGTGGCCCTCCTACCTTGTATTTGTAGACTTTTTACGTGCGTCAACTTGAGAAAATAAAACCAAAATTTCAATTTTTATATTGTTAAATTTTTGTATCTATTATTTGGCCTTTATATTCAAACTTTGTTTACACTTTCATTGTTTTAAATTATTCTTAAGTATAATTAAAATATAACGTTTGAAAAGTATCGGGTGGTTAAATTTCAAGGGCCGATGTTGAATGTGAACCACACCTAAACGCCAAGTTTTTTTTCCGAATTTTATTTGAGATTTCTCTATTTCAGATCTATTCAATTTGAACCGTGGTTCATGGAGATACACAATCCAACAACGTGTTAAAGTTATCCAGACTTACTATGAAAATTATGATCAATTTTCGAAGAAAATCATCTTCAGTGATGAGGCACATTTTCACCTCAGTGGATTCGTCAATAAACAGAATTGCCGCATTTGGGCGAATGAGAATCCAAGAGTGACTGTCGAAAAACCAATGCACCCACAAAGAGTGACTGTTTGGTGCGGTTTATGTGCTGGCGGCATCATCGGGCCGTATTTTTTCCAAAATGAGGCCGGTCAGGCAGTTACTGTGAATGGTGTTCGCTATCGTGAGATGATAACGAACTTTTTATGGCCCGAATTGGAAGATATGGATGTAGACGATATGTGGTTTCAGCAGGACGGTGCCACTTGCCACACAGCTAACGAAACAATTGCTCTTTTGCGCAACAAATTCAATGGCCGTGTTATCTCACCGTGGCGATGTCAATTGGCCGCCAAGATCATATGATTTGACACCGTTGGACTTTTTTCTTTGGGGTTATTTGAAAGAAAAGGTGTGCGTCGATAAGCCAGCAACAATTACACAGCTAAAGGATGAGATAATTCGGCACATTAACGGCATAGAACCTCCATTATGCCTCAGGGTCATTGAAAATTTGGACCATCGGATGGAGGTGTGCCGCCGTGGTCACGGCGCCCATTGGCCGATATTTTGTCCTATACATAATTGAATAACACCAATATATCATAATAAAATAAAATTACAATAATTTCCTAAATAGTTTGTGTTTTATTCAAAATCAACATCGGCCCTTGAAATTTAACCACTCTTTACATAAAACTTAATACTCGTATTTTGAGTCCCACAAGCACACAGGAGTTCCTAAGCCATTTACATATTTACGCCATTATTATTTATTTAAGATGTCCGATTATTAGTTGGGGTTTGGGATTTTTTATATCTTATGACTTATTTTCAGACTAATTACCAATCAAAAGTTTGTATAACCTTTCATTTGAAATAAACACACAAACTGACAAAAAACGTAGTAATTTACTATACAAGTTTTGGAATACATATATTTATATACATACATACACTTGAATAAACATTAACATTTGCTTTATTGTATTTAACACGTTCTTCAATTTAGAAGTTGACATTTGTTTACCTTTAACTGCTGACGCCTACATATTTATTTCTGTTGACTTCTATTTTTATACAACTGAATGAGTATATACTTATATGTATGTACGTTCATTAAGGTGCGCCCTAGAAAACTGAAAGCTAAAGCTTTAAACACATAGACGACAGCAGACAGCAAGCAGCAATCCGTCAAAAATTTAAATACATGTGTTTAGACGCACACGATTATTTTAACGACATCACAGCAGCACGACTTCACAACAGCATTTGCTGCTGCTGCCAACTTAGACTAATTTCTATTTTCGTAAGCAGCAAAAAGTAAATGCAGTGCTGCCACTATAAATATAAATTGGCAGCAATAAAAACTAAAATTTGTTTGAAATATTTAATAGAAATAAACATCACATAAATAAAGTAAACAAATAAATTGATTAGTTTTTACAGTTTTACGTGATATTTTTACGTTTTCAGTCGGTAATTTTAATTTTATTCATGTAAAATATATATGTGGCACCTCTGAAATTTGCATTGTTTAAATACACATTGTGCTGCTGCTGTCTCTAAAATAATTATGTTGCTGATGAGACGGCAGCATTTCAAGCTAGCTTCATTTGTAGTCGTGAAGTCTGCTGTCGTCTAAGTGCTTTAATCTTGAAAACTTTACACTTTTAAAATGTTTTTAAATTGTCAATAATATAGTAAAATTCGCTTATAGTCCATTGCTTCAAATGCACGCTTTTTGTGGACTAGAAGGCAAATTGGACTATAATTATATTTTTAGATAAGCCAGTTTTTGGCTTATAAATCAATTAGCATATAATAATTTATTTTGACTATGTAAAATCTGAGAGCAGATATTTCAATGCTCTCATTGACAAAAAAACACACACACACAATTTAACATTGTGATCATGTGACAAAAATGAAATATGTACATACTTATAAAAAAGTGTTGCATTTTTGTGCTCCGGTTTTGTCTAGGAAAGTTTTTATTAAATTTACATTTTGGATTATATCTTTAATAACTTGCATGCAATTAAATTTTTTCACACCGCATCTAGGTGGAATATAACGAAAATGAACTATAGCGCTAATGGACTATGTAACAAATATTTTGCTGGTATGTTATTTATTAGATGCCAAAAAATTGCCCATTTTGGACTAAGTCGCTAATTCTACTATAAGCGTTGTGGCTTATAAACGAATTTTACTGTATTAATCTAATAATAAAATATAAAAGTAAAATGTGTACAACTGTGAAAATGATTTACATCAGTACCTGCCTTGACGGCCTAACCTGATGGTGGATCAATTCCACGAAGTGAATTTTTCACGATTCACCACCGCCCCCGTGTGGCTTGCTAGGCTCACATAGGTAGCAATTCTTGTCATATGAACAAATTCTTGTTGAGGAGTTCGGGCTTTCTAATTCCTCATGTATGCAATTTCCCAGCAATCAATGGAGGACAAGGCTTAATGAGTTGGTAGGCCGAAGCCCATTAAGAGCATCAGCCCTTAAACCAACTCAGCCGTCAATCATCACCACTGGTTCCTTACAGTACACGTATCTGTTGTATAGGCAACAGATCCTCGGGAGATTGTTAGCCCTAGAAAAAAGCCATCACCAAACAATTATCAAGGATACTAACACTCCCTTCCTGCGTTTTAGGTTTCAACCACAGCCAGAACGTTTCAGCCCGGGTCGAACCGCAAGCAGAACTACCCGGGTTCCATGCTGATCCCCGTTCTGCCAATTTATACCCTTGGTAAGAGTTTCGGAAGCCAACACAACATAAGTCATGTGGCTTCCTAGAATTTTGTTTGCCGCACCAAACGAGGGACCCCTTCCCCTCTTTTCCCCGAAAAACAGAGCGTCTAAGTTAGGAATACGCCAAGGCAAAACCTGTTCCCCGGGGGGAAGTAAAATGTGTACAATAGAAACTGTACATTATAAAAGAACTCACATAATACATGTATTTATAAACAGGTGGGCTACAGTGGGCATTAAGAAATTTAGCAGCGGAACAAGGGGTTTATTATTCGCTAAACGAATAATAATCACCGATCAATATTTTTAAAATATTGAACTTACGTGCTGTTCATAGAACATAAACGAGCAACTTGTCTAGAAAATTTGTTTGAAAGTTACTCAATTTTTTGAGTGACTTCCATATAAAACTTAATTAAAAAGTCGAATAACCGATTGATTGCGTAAATGGTATTCGCTATTGCAAGGTGATAATGCACTTTTTGTGGCCAGAAATTGAGGATATGGAACTGGACAGCATGTGCCGTGTGCATAACAGTGGCTTAATCTCAAGTAATGCAACCAAAATAATTTTTTGTTTTCAGTAGGGCGTTATACCATTTGTCTGAGGCATATTTCTGTTGATTGGAACGTGATAACTGTTTTCAATTTTTGATATTTCTTGGAAGCAAATATTTCAAGAAAAATATGTTATTTTTGTTATTGTCGAGTTTTGTGTTTGCCTTGACATGTGTGTTATAAAAACTTGTTCTTTGGCTACAACTATTTTTCCAGGAGCTACCCTATTGGTAGAATGTACGAGTATAATATTTTATATATGAAAACAAGTGTCAGCAAAAATCAAGGCCACCCAAAAAAAAAAAAGAACAATAAAAAGCAAACAAACTGAAATGAAGAAAAATATCATAAAACACTTCTAAAAAGTATAAACATGAAAAGAGCCTTAAACAAACAACACTTTATTTTAATTAAATCATAAAAACACAAAACATAAATCTTCTCAAATGCCCAAAATGCCGCCAATGCAAACATGTTTGTTACAACACCAACAATGGCAATAACAATTACATCTATTTTTCGAAAGCCGCTTATTTGTTTATTCCTTTTTCCTTCGAACCCTGCAGATCGGAGTTAACAAATTGATCAATCGCTCGTATTTCTTTTAGTAAAATGTTATAGTAAAACAAAAGTGTTATGATCTTATGTATAATAAAAAACTTTGTGCTAACTAACTAGCTGCTATCTTTCCCTTATCGCAATTTACAAACAAAAAACTTAGCAGCTAGTTAGTTAGCATAGGGATTTTGATTATACATAAGGCGGTGGAATATTAATCCAGTAAACTTTAATAGCATATTAAAACTTGTATTTGCAATAATAATAATTATGTTTTAGAGCAGTAATCACCAAACAATGCCCTCGAAAATAAACACTATACAATGACATGCTGAGTGTTCTCCTTGTAGGAACGACTGTTGTATAGTAAACGTCTACTCGATCACGTTTAAAAGGTATTTGAATACATTCATTTACTTTTTGACTAAATAAAGCTTCGCACCATACACGATATGAATACGAAGTGACCCATATTTGGTTCAACAAAAACAAATGAATAAATACACAAGCCGAATGAATAATAATCATAATTCTACTCGTGGAGAAGCAAATACCGCAACATTCAAATAAAATGAATATAGGAAGAAAAAGTTGATCATTCGAATGATTGTAAGTAGTATTCGCATGTATTCATATTCATGCATGTAGTATTCTATTAGTAATTTATTTACTAATTGTTTTATGTTTAAGATTTTGAAAAGTAAGTGCATATGCAAATACTTATGAACGAGTAGGTCTATATTTTCAGTTATTTGTTAAAAGACATATGTACGTCTCTATACATATGTATATCTGTTAACAAAAAATACCGCTTGGAAGGAAGTTATTGAAAACAAAGGCAACGACACTTCCATGATCAATGAGAAGAAAAATGCAAAAGGCAAGAATGGCTTCCGCAGGCTATTGCCATCAAATAGTAAAATTAAAGCTCATTGGGTTTGCATGAAAGTAAGTGCTAGAAAAGCTGTCGTAAACGTGAAGCATGCTTCTGACGCAACAGGAAATTCAAAGTCTATCCCCGAATTAGGCACAGACTTATTAAGATTAGTGTTGCAACCTTATCCAGCCCGTACCGAGAAAAAAACTCATCATCGGCTAGTTAAAACCTTTATTTATTATACCCTTCACAAAAATGTAAAGGGTATATATAAGTTTGTGATTCCGTTTGTAATTTCTACAGTTTTTTTTTGCGACCCTATAAAGTATATATATTCTGAATCAGAATTAATGGAAAAGTCGATTAAGCGATGTCCGTCTGTCCGTCTGTCCGTCTGTCCGTCTGTCCGTCTGTCCGTCTGTCCGCTGATGAAATACCGTTTCTGAGAAAACCATTAGACTTAGAAACTTTTTTCTTTCACCATTCTTTTACCCCATCGATTCATGGGTTTGCTATTGAAATTCAGTAATATCGGTCCACGTATAGCTGAGATATATTCAAAATTCCGAAAAAAGCCATTTTTTTTTGCAGTTTTGTATGAAAATTTTTGAAAACAAAAGTCGTTCGTTTTGCTTCAAACTTCACACACTTATTAAGCATGGTGACTAAACGACAAAAAATTTTTTTTTCAGATATCGGTCCATATATACCCGAGATATAGCCCAAATCGGATTTTAATGAAAATGTCGCATAGGCGAAGCTAAATAACTTTTTTTTTGCTCAAAAGCAGTTCTGGTAATAAAATGAGGTTATATAAATATGGAAAATGAAAATTTCCGATATCGGTCCATATATACCCGAGATATAGCCCAAACCGGGTTTTTCATGAAAATGTCGCGTAAGCGAACTTAAACAACAATTTTTTTTTGCTTAAAAACAGTTCTGGTAATAAGATGAGGTTATATAAATGTGGAAGATAAAAATTTCCGATATCGGTCCATATATACCCGAGATATAGCCTAGACCAGGGTTTTCATGAAAATGCCGCGTAAGCGAACTTAAACAACTTTTTTGTGCTCAAAAGCAGTTCTGGTAATGAAATTAGGTTACCTAGATATAGAAAATGAAAATTTCCGATATCGGTCCATATGTACCCGAGATATAGCCCAAATCGGGTTTTTCATGAAAATGTCGCGTAAGCGAACTTAAACAATTTGTTGTGCTCAAAAGCAGTTCTGGTAATGAAATAAGGTTATATAAATTTGGAAAATTAAAATTTTCGATATCGGTCCATATATACCCGAGATATAGCCTGAACCGATTTTTTCATTAAAAAAAATTTTTTTTTTTGCTGAAAAGCAATTCTTGTTATAAAAGAAGGTTACTAAAATACAGAAAATAGAAAATTCCGATATCGGTTCATATATAACCGAGCATATTCAGGTCACATTTTTAATATACTATACATATTCGTGACTATCGTGAAGGGTATTTTAGATTCGGCCCAGCCGAATATACTACACTCTTACTTGTTTATATTGGGTTTTCTTTCAACCCGAAGATCATCAGTTATGCCGAAATCGATGTCAATATCTTCACATGTACACATTTTGTATATTAATACTTTTTAGTTAATTGAGTTTTATTTATTTTTATTAGCTTCTAACATTAATACCAATTAAAAAAATTATACATTATAATTAAACATTTTAAGTTTATACCATTTTTTAAAAATATGTGTAATTGTTTGAGCTTAAGGTCTTTTTTGGAATTTTTAGTTTTTTTGGTTTTTAGTTATCTGGCAATATTTCGCTTTCCTTTGGATAGCTTCTTCAGGCCAAATAATATTTATTTAAATTTTTTACAAAAGTTTTACAAAACTAGTTTCCTTTTTTAAAGGTTTTTTACATTTTATCATATTATGGCAAACAGCTGATTTATTTAGGTTTGCGTTAATTTACTTAAAAACAGCTTTTTCTCTGTTCAACTGTAGAATCGGCTTTTGATAGCTTTGTTTTATTTATAGCAGACAAAAAGCATATTTTTTATATATAAAGTAATGTATATATTTTAATGTATACTTTTTCAATGACTATAGTTATAGCTCTTTGTTTTTACTTATCCCAAGATACATTTTTATAACATACTTTTGTTTGGTTTTGTTTTAAGTACAGAGCAGTGAACATCAAAAATCATGTTTTTACTTGATTAACTCATACACTAAAAATTGTAATCAACAAAAATCAGGCAACAAAGTTCAATGCTGAGTAAAATCAACTCGCCTTGTAGATATTACGCGTTCGTTTTAGTACTGAATAAAATCGGCTAAACGTTAGATGTTGCTTCGATTGTGTGTTGTAACGAGTGATTTTTTTGCTATTATCTTTTTGGCAACACTAGTTTTGACAGCTCACGCACGTTTTGTATCTTGTGTCACTGTCAAACATCTTCAGTTTGGTCTATAATTTAATCATGAATCGTCTTACAAACGAACAACGCTTGCAAGTTATTGAATTTTATTACCAAAATGCGTGCTCTGTTAAGAAAGTTCATCGCGCGCTTCTTCCATTTTATGGTCAGTATAATCGACCTACTGAGGCCTCTCTTCGGGCTATTGTAAAAAAATTTCGCTCCAAATTTACATTGTTGGACATTAAACCACCAACACGCCTACGTAGAGTGCGAACTGAAGAAAATATCGCAGCCGTATCGGCCAGTGTTGGTGATGACCGTGAATTATTTAGTTACTCCACTACGTGGAAAATTTTGCGGAAGGATTTGGGTGTGAAGCCTTATAAGATACAGTTGGTGCAAGAATTGAAGCCAAACGACCTACCACAACGCCAAATTTTTGGTGAATGGGCTCTTGAAAAGTTAGATGAAGATCCACTTTTTTATCGAAGAATTGTGTTCAGCGACGAGGCTCATTTCTGGTTAAATGGATACGTGAACAAGCAAAACTGCCGTATTAGGAGTGAAGAGCAGCCAGAAGCATTGCAAGAGCTACCAATGCATCCACAAAAAACAACCGTTTGGTGCGGATTATGGGCTGGCGGCATCAATGGGCCGTATTTTTTCAAAGATGATGTGAATCACAACGTTACTGTGAATGGTGAGCGCTACCGTGCGATGATAAGAAACTTTTTTTTGCCCAAAATGGAAGAGCTTGACTTGCATGGTATGTGGTTTCAACAAGACGGTGCCACATGCCATACAGCATGCGAAACAATGGACCAATTGAGAGGCGAGTTCGGTGAACAGTTTATTTCACGCTTGGGACCAGTCAATTGGCCGCCCAGATCGCGCGATTTAACGCCTCTAGACTATTTTTTGTGGGGCTATGTTAAGGCTAATGTCTATAGCGACAAGTCCGCTTCGGTTGACGCACTGGAAGCCAACATTGCCAACATTATTCGTGAGATACCGGCCGAAATGTTGGAAAGAGTATGCCAAAATTGGACTAAGCGGATGGACCATTTGAGGCGCAGCCGCGGCCAACATTTGCATGAAATAATCTTCAAACATTAAATTATATCGACCCAACTATCGATCCAAATAAATATTTCATGCATTTTTCTGAATTTTATGTGCTTTTTTTTAAATTTCCGATAGTTCTTATAAAATCACCCATTGTAAACAAATTTGAAACATATTTACATACATATTTTGTTTTTAGTTTAAATAGCAAAGTTCATTTAAAACCGGAGTGAAACAAGTGTAGTTGTTTTTATATGTATATCATTGTGTTTTTTAACAAATGTTCAAAAATAAATACATATGTATATACACAAGGTGCATTAACGTATACAAATACACATTGATCACTTTTTCTTTGTTTTCAGTGTGAGGAGCTGGCCATTGCGTTGCAGAAATTTGCTCGCCATATGAAGTTTTTGCAATATACAAATTGTTTTACCCTCTATTTCTTAATATTATTCTGTTTTTTAATTTTCATTTATTTTAATTTCCACAATTAAAATTAACTTTTACGCCATTCTAAACATAATTACAAGAAAACATATTCTTTATTTACTCCGTTTGCTTCTTCTTCCACCACCTCGTGGTGGTTTTCGTGCAAACATGCTTCAAATATATGTACAAACTAGCAAACCCCCCCACAAGCGAACAAAAATGTTTGCACGAAGCTAAAATTTTGACATGTTTGGCAAGCAATTTGTGTGGTTTATTTGGCCCTTTAGCTAAATTTTAAAACGTGTGTCAAGGTGTTGAGGTAGGTAGAAAAAATGCTAATTTAATTTCTAAGAGAATTCTCTTCATTGACTAATGGCAAATGGCAAAGTTTGACAATTGGCCGCGTTATTATTCCGGAGGAAGTACGCAAACTTATGTGAGTGCCTTGACCTGGGTGAGTCTTTTCAATACGTCCTAATATCCTAAATGCCACTTTTAAAGTATGCGACAAGGTATATTAGAAAATTGGAACTTTACCCAAACCCTCTTGCGTGAAACATACGTAATTTTAACGATCACACTCAGTTGAGAAGAAGGAATGAATACCCTGGCCACCATAAGAGCAAAATAAAACTTTTTGTCTAGCATTGGCTTGACTTAGTTAATTTTTTGTATTTAGTATTAAGATTTGAATATTTATTGTTACACCGCTTTCACACACGAAAAGTTTACTTTGCAAAGTCTTTGGTTTGGTGGTGGCAGGGGAAAAGAGAGAGGCTCTCTTACACTCTTTATTTTCCCTTGCCACCACCAAACTCAAGACTTTGCAAAGTAAACTTTCCCTGTGTGAAGCCTTGTTAGTTCACATTGTGAACTTTAAATTTTTGTGTTTAGGTTGGTGTAATCTTGTATTTATCATTCTTTAAATTAATAATTTGAATTGTTAATAACAAGACTCAAAACTTCTAACCGGAAATAAAAACATTTCTTCATGAGCTGTCGGGTAACACAATGCTTGCTTATTAATGTACAAAGTTCTTGTGTGTGTGTGTGTGTGTGTGTGTATGTGTGTATAAAAGCAATAACAATAACCGTGTCTATAGTGGTTATACAGGCAATAAATAGTTGAACAATCAAGTTGTTGGCTAAAACACCAACAACTTTACTCATACCAGCCATATCAAATAGTATTTTTTTTCCATTTACGAGTGTGCCGCATTTTCCGAACGAAATTTGTGAAAAAAAAACTGTTTATGTTCCTTCAATATTATTTTTGTTGCCTTTGCTACTCGTATACTTGGCATACATCACAGAAAAGAAATAAATAAAACAAAAATATTTGGCCTCACTTCTTGTTCCTTTAGTTGGTTCTTATTGAACGGTTAAATACAAGTTTTCTTTTATAATATACTCGTACGTATATTAAGCAAAATTACATTGGTAATATATTTATTTGAACTTTATCGTAAGTAAGTACCTACTTATATGTGAGCTCTTATAAAAAGTCGTAATTGAGTCGAAATTATGTTTGCATTTAATATGGAGATCGAGTTTTTATATCTTATAGAATTTATGTTATATTATATACGAGTATATATATCAACTGAACTTTAAGAGTATTGATCAACTGAAAAACGCTTTATTTTGCAATTGATTTTTTTTTTTAAATTTATTGATTTGTTGTCCTGTGTAAGGATAATAAATCTGATATAAAATCGTCAAATTCAGGGGAAAAAATCGTCAACATGATTATTGCAAATCGTCAAAAACGCGTCAGCTAATAAAATTAATTATTTTTGAATAAAAGATTTATTTCAACTGCGTAAAGTAATGGATGATTTTATAAGAACTATCGGAAATTTAAAAAAAAAACACATAAAATTGATAAAAATGCATGAAATATTTATTTGGAGCGATAGTTGGGTCGATATAATTTAATGTTTGAAGATTATTTCATGCAAATGTTGGCCGCGGCTGCGCCTCAAATGGTTCATCCGCTTAGTCCAACTTTGGCATACTCTTTCCAACATTTCGGCCGGTATCTCACGAATAATGTTGGCAATGTTGGCTTCCAGTGCGTCAATCGAAGCGGGCTTGTCGCTATAGACATTAGCCTTAACATAGCCCCACAAAAAATAGTCTAGAGGCGTTAAATTGCACGATCTGGGCGGCCAATTGACTGGTCCCAAGCGTGAAATAAACTGTTCACCGAACTCGCCTCTCAATTGGTCCATTGTTTCGCGTGCTGTGTGGCATGTGGCACCGTCTTGTTGAAACCACATGTCATGCAAGTCAAGCTCTTCCATTTTGGGCAAAAAAAAGTTTGTTATCATCGCACGGTAGCGCTCACCATTCACAGTAACGTTGTGATTCGCATCATCTTTGAAGAATTTCGGCCCAATGATGCCGCCAGCCCATAATCCGCACCAAACGGTTGTTTTTTGTGGATGCATTGGTAGCTCTTGCAATGCTTCTGGCTGCTCTTCACTCCAAATACGGCAGTTTTGCTTGTTCACGTGTCCATTCAACCAGAAATGAGCCTCGTCGCTGAACACAATTCTTCGATAAAAAAGTGGATCTTCATCTAACTTTTCAAGAGCCCATTCACCAAAAATTTGGCGTTGTGGTAGGTCGTTTGGCTTCAATTCTTGCACCAGCTGTATCTTATAAGGCTTCACACCCAAATCCTTCCGCAAAATTTTCCACGTAGTGGAGTAACAGAGGCCCAATTGCTGCGAACGGCGCCGAATCGATAATTCACGGTCATCACCAACACTGGCCGATACGGCTGCGATATTTTCTTCAGTTCGCACTCTACGTAAGCGAGTTGGTGGTTTAATGTCCAATAATGTAAATTTGGTGCGAAATGTTTTTACAATAGCCCGAATAGAAGCCTCAGTAGGTCGATTAAACTGACCATAAAATGGAAGAAGCGCGCGATGAACTTTCTTAACAGAGCACGCATTTTGGTAATAAAATGCAGTAATTTGCAAGCGTTGTTCGTTTGTAAGACGATTCATGATTAAATTATAGACCAAACTGAAGATGTTTGACAGTGACACAAGATACAAAACGTGCGTGAGCTGTCAAAACTAGTGTTGCCAAAAAGATAATAGCAAAAAAATCACTCGTTACTAAACACTTCTGTTAAATCGGGCATATCTAAGTCATAACAACCACAGTTGCAAAATTTTACATGCGATTAGTCGTTAGTATACAACATTTTTCTCTTCAACTAATTTCTCGCTTTGGTATTGTTAAGTTTCATGTACCTGGATGTAAACTAGTGATGCCCAAAGAGAAATCCATAGTTATGCTCTGAGTGTAAATAAATTTGCACTGCGAGGAAAAATACGCAAATTAAAAAAATTGTTTTACCTACAATTTAATCAGAATTGAAGTAAAAGTAAAGAAAAAATACATGAATTTATGTTTTTAGTATTTTTAATAAATTTTATATCACAAAATGTAAAAAATACGCAAAATACAGAGAAAAACAAGGAATAAATTTATATATGTTCATTCGTCGCTGCCTAATTAACTAAACTAATGAGCGTTTTCTTTTGTTTACCACTTTAATACAATGGATGGGCATCGCTAATGTAAACTCACATATTTGCAGAAGACGACAATACTAATATTTTTGCTATAAACTTAGTCATAGATACTTTATTCCAAAAATCTAGCATTTTCATATTTATAGCGTAAAAGAAAATGTCCAAGTTTAATAAGATTCGTTACTTTAAAAAGTTCCAAGTTCAATAAGATTCGTTACTTTAACTCGTATTAAATTTCTCGTCTTCTGTCATTATGTTAGAAATAATACACTTTTTGCTTTTATAATTTTGTAGGGATTTATAGAAGTTAATAAAACTAACAGAGTCGTACTAGAGACCAAGTTTGACAAACATGAATTCTAGCTATTCACCCAATTTTTACGATGATTTTTTCAAACGTCTTTAAGTCATGTCTTTCATGTTTGTAGGCAAAAAGAGGGGTAAACAAAAAGACGCGAACTCTGTTTTTCGTGTGTTTTTCCTAATTCCTTTTTGTTATCATTTGTAATATTGTTATTATTTTTCATTTACCTTCGTTCGGCAAGAAGACTACATCGATACAACCAAAAAGATAAAAAGAGACAAACGATATTTTGCAACTACAATTGAAAAAAAGACATGCCTTAAAAAATCATGATGAAAATGTAACATGATTTTGGTAGCAGCTTTAAAATAAAATAAAAAACAAACATGTCTTTAAAAGCCGTCGTGAAAATTGGGTGATTGAACGAATTTGATGGCATGCCTTCAGGCAGTACTATCAGACCCAGTTTGATTGTCGCTTAAAAGCTTGTTTAATTATCGTGTTGTTAATATAAAAATATTGTTTTTCTTAAAATACAAAATTGGTTTTTAAAATTATAGGAAGGAATTAAAAATTGCTGTATGTACCAAGACATATAAAAATTTTTTTTTTTTATCCAAATTATTTTGGACACAAGTATAAAATATGGTTGACGTAAAAGGCCATTTGCAAAAGCTGTTACATCTTACGATAGCGTGTTAATTTTGCGCCACCCTGTAGTAATTTTATTTTAAATACAAAAATCGTCTTTTTCTGCCCACCGTTTTTAGCACAAATCAGTTTTGTAAACTATTTTTTTACTGAATGTCAATTAAAAGAAAAGTGAAGACATGATTTATGCGTGCTCTTTGGTAAAACATTATGAAAGAGGAAAATTAAGTGAACTGCTTGCTAGTGAATAGACCGAGTATTTTATCATATCTTTGCAAAACAGAAAAAAGCAATGCCCCAAAAAAAGCTATTCTAAGAAAAACAAAACTAAGGAATTTTTTTGTTTTATGTACAAATTATTCATGCGTGTATTAAAAGTAGAGTGGGAAAAATGGACCAGTAATTTGGCCTCTACCGTTTACCAAATTTTATTAGCTTTTGCTGTAGACATTCTTGTTTCTGTTACGACAAATTTAAGCAAGCTTTTTTTACGATTGTTGTGCTTTAAACATGACGTAAGTGTTTATAAACAAGAACAACAAAATATAACTATTATTCTTATTGTTCGGAGTAGTAAAGTTTAAACCAAGTGTGCCCAGCCCTATGCGCTTGATGCTCAATTATTTTTGTAAATGCGCCTAGCTATAGCTGTGCTCTTTAATACACAAATACTGAGCTCAGCACTAGCAGTGAAAAATACACAAACAACTTCGTCTTATATAATTTTGTCGTTCTGCACTGCACACACACAAAAGTAAGTTTGTTTTTTAGAAATTTTCTTTTGGAATTGCTTTCTTGTCCACACACAAAAACTTTTTTCGGCAATTCTTGAGCAATTCTCTACCTTTTGCTTTATGCAATTTACATTGTATATACACATACACACATGAGAGAAAAGTAAGGAATTGCTGAGAATTGCCGAGTACCGGCAATTCTTTTTCCCTTCTTATTCCCCTCACCGAAAGCTTCTATAAGGTCAAGAATTGCCCAACTAAAGTTGCTGTGTGTGACCATACACTAAAGCAACACACTTCCGCATGTTTTGCTGGTAAACATTGACGACAGCGATTATCAGTGTGAATTTTGCTTTTTACAATAAAAAATATTAAACAAAAATAGTTTTTATAAAATTAGTGCACCTGACAATGGCACCATTGTTAGAAAAATTTTTGATGGGCAACACTGCCAAACAGATGGTTGTTGATATACATAAGTGGCAATGCCTTACAACATGTCTGGCAATTTTCTTCATCTAACAATCTGACGACCGTGTGAACTGACAATTTGTGTTGTCAGATGAATTATATGTCAGACCATAGTCTGACAATGAAATTGCAAGATTTTCTTACGATCGTTTGAACACACAATTTATTTCTGCGGGACAATTTTTCATTGTCACTACAATGTCATCATAATGCCAGATCATACAATATTGTGACATCTGACAACCTTGTGTACATAGCTTAACAAAAGTAGCTTCACGCTTAGCACAATAACTCACAAAGTAATGAATGGAATATAATGATATTTTACCAGCAGTCTTTTGAAAGGCTAGTATTAACTGAAAAAAGTGACTAGCGCCATGTATGTGTTAGGGCCGGAGATTTTCAGCGCATGTAGTAGAACATTTATTGATGATAGCGTTTTCAAATCTTGTAATAGCGCATTTACACCAACTCAAAATCTAGTAGATTTGAATTGAAATCTACAACGAAATCTATATCGTTTACACCACCGTTTTTTGACATCTAGCAAGATTTCATTTGCTCAAAAATAATTTATGCATGCGTGTTTGACAATACAATATTATCAGAGACTGAATACACCGGCATTAAAGTGTATATTTTTTGTGCTCAGAGACTGCATACACCACATTATAGTGCAATTTTTGCTGCAGCGTAGTATTTTTAAGTACTTTTTGCAAGAAATCACAGTTGCATCGCTTAGTACTGAGTGGATTTCAGGAGATTTCGTCGAAATCTACTCATAAAGTAGATTTCATTTTGTATGGGAAATCTCAAAATATACTAGATTTGGCTTGAAATCTCGAATGAGCAGATTTCGCTTTGGTGTAAATGGGCTATAAGACTAAAAGTCTCTCTACTAGAGTTGTGTCGAGCATTTCATTATTCAACACAAATTCTACAACTTCTCATGTAAACGGTTAACATTGGTGAAATAAAATAACATAACTATATAACAGACAATATTAAAAGCTTCATGTAGTACTAAAAAAAGCTTTATAATAAATTAAAGCGTTATTTAAGCTTTGTAAATTAGACTAAGCAAAACAGGCGAAGTTTATGTAACATTTCGTTATTAAATGTGAAACTAAACAACAACGAATTCTTAAGTAAAGCAGCAGCTCAAAATATGTTGTAAATAAAAATAAAATTTTATATGTCTACTAAATTGTTCTGCCTTTAATAGGAATTGGTTTTTCCATTTGTTCTTGAAATTATTTTAAGGGATAGATTTTTCCAAAAAAGCTCAACCTTTTACTCTTTTTTCCCACCCGATTAAAGCGCATGCCTGCTTATTAAATTCTCCATACATACACTCGTATGTATGTAGGCATGTATGGATATGTTTGCATACATGTATGTATGTAAATCCATGTAACTTGGTTGAATGATTTTGTAAAACTTTCACATCAGTTTTTCAACAAATATTAAAGCAAAGACATGAGAAGTCTGCTTTAGTTGTTTTCTTTTTTTGCAGAAATAATTTCTTTCGTAATACATTACTTAACAGATAATTAAACTAAACATTATTAAATAAAAAACGAGCTCTTGGAAAAACCCGAGCTTTCTTTATTTTGTTTTTTCAAAACACAGAGAAAAGTTTTACCTTTTTTTTCTTTTTTGTTTAATATTATTCAGCTTTCCTGTCCTTAATATAAAATTTGTTGCTTTTTTCCTGCAACATATTATTGATTGTCAAGATCAAGAATGTGCATGTATTTGCATGCTTGAGTTTGCAGTCACTGGCATTTAATTATATTGAGGAATTTGAACTCTGCACAAAAGTATGCATGCAGTTGCAGTCATTTGTCTGTCTATCTGCTGCTTGTCCTTGTGCGTATTGTCTTCTTGTCCATGATGCTCTTTCATGCACGGACAAATTCTTTGTGTGTAGCAAGTTGTATTTGCCTGTGTGTTGGATGGGATGTGTAATGGATGATTCTTGCGAATGCCAATTTTCCAACATGCTCTTCATTCAAATTTAATTGTTTCGTTAGTCAACGATTATCAACTACGAGTATTTGTTAGAATGCAGAAACTGTTAAATTTAAATTATATATTATTTTGTTTATATACATATTTGTTTCATTTAATGATTCAAGAAGTATTTTTGCTGTTTAAAAATAAAAGTGTGTTATATATATACTCAGATAACGGTAATTGAATGAAATATTGTTTTATTCGTAAGACTTATGCACGAGTATGTCATCTGTTGCATTTTTCCGTATACCTCTTGTAATAACCCAACGCTTAAATGCCTTTTTCGTTTATTCCCTCTTTACTAGGGGCTACTAGCTGACAGTCAAGTGAGACAGCGCTGGCAGATACTGACCTTAACCAAATCGAAAGTGTGCTGACAGCAAATTCATCTCTGTAGAACACTGTGCAGTTTTGTGGTGTTGCTTAATTCAATTACGTTATTAAATTATACACTTTTTAATGTTAAAAGACTTTTAATGTTTGTAAAAAGTTTTGAAATCTAACACATATTCTATTATTTTTCACACTGTTGAAACCATTAAATCAAATTTAATGAACAAATTTGAAAAGCGCTTGCAATACCACTTTGTCTGAGCTTATAAACACTTTTGAAATAGTCTCTTTTGAAAGTCATACATTTCTAAGAACAAAACTTTTAAGTTCTTCCAAATTATTTTGCGCGCGCAGCTTGATTTTATAGCCTGTTTTACCATTTTTTTCCTAACATGGTTTTCCAAATGGCAAGGTCTTTAACTTTCAATTTATTAGACAATCATTTAAAGAAGTTCGTTCATTCACTTTTCCTCTCCAGTACATTATCCTTTAGCGAATGGAAAAGCCAGGCGAGAACCCAGCCAACCAACTCAACTGGTAGAAAAATAGTAGAAATGAAAAATGAGAAGCATAAACCAACTATTTTACTACCACGCCAAGAAAAATATATAAAAGTTCTTTAACCTATAGATAGAAAACATCATTAAAAATAACTTTCAAAATCACAGTAATGACGATGATCATCAAAAACTGCTGATGATGATGATAGAAACGCAATAATGAGGGTTTTTTCTCACTTATTTTCATACAAAAATACACGGTTAATTAGCTTTCTTTTAATTACTCATTTTGGGTAATTACCCAAAATATTGTATACCAAGTCCAAATATTCTCTAAAAATCCCTTCATTTATTTACCCAACACTGCTTACCAATTCACTCAACTCTGTGGACAAATTTGCCACTTGTTAAACATTCGTCGTTAAGGAAGGTGATTTCAAAAGCTCGGCTCAGCCAATCGAAGCTAGAGTTCCCCAGGGTAGCATATTGGGTCCAACTTTATATTTGATTTATGCTTCAGACATGCCAACGAGCTGCAAAATTCACACTTCAGCTTTTGCAGATGATACAGCATTCATCAGTGTCCATGAAGACTATAAATTAGCATCACAAAATTTGCAAGAACATATTCTTATATTGGAGAAATTGCTGAAACTTTGGAAAATCAAAGTAAATGAACAAAAATGTACCCATGTTACATTCACACTACGTAGAAAAACTTGTTCGGCTATTAAAATCAACAACTAATGGGTGATTTTATAAGAACTATCGGAAATTAAAAAAAAAAAAACACATAAAATTCAGAAAAATGCATGAAATATTTATTTGGATCGATAGTTGGGTCGATATAATTTAATGTTTGAAGATTATTTCATGCAAATGTTGGCTGCGGCTGCGCCTCAAATGGTCCATTCGCTTAGTCCAATTTTGGCATACTCTTTCCAACATTTCGGCCGGTATCTCACGAATAATGTTGGCAATGTTGGCTTCCAGTGCGTCAATCGAAGCGGGCTTGTCGCTATAGACATTAGCCTTAACATAGCCCCACAAAAAATAGTCTAGAGGCGTTAAATCGCACGATCTGGGCGGCCAATTGACTGGTCCCAAGCGTGAAATAAACTGTTCACCGAACTCGCCTCTCAATTGGTCCATTGTTTCGCGTGCTGTGTGGCATGTGGCACTGTCTTGTTGAAAACACATGTCATGCAAGTCAAGCTCTTCCGTTTTGGGCAAAAAAAAGTTTGTTATCATCGCACGGTAGCGCTCACCATTCACAGTAACGTTGTGATTCGCATCATCTTTGAAGAAATACGGCCCAATGATGCCGCCAGCCCATAATCCGCACCAAACGGTTGTTTTTTGTTGATGCATTGGTAGCTCTTGCAATGCTTCTGGCTGCTCTTCACTCCAAATACGGCAGTTTTGCTTGTTCACGTATCCATTCAACCAGAAATGAGCCTCGTCGCTGAACACAATTCTTCGATAACAAAGTGGATCTTCATCTAACTTTTCAAGAGCCCATTCACCAAAAATTTGGCGTTGTGGTAGGTCGTTTGGCTTCAATTCTTGCACCAGCTGTATCTTATAAGGCTTCACACCCAAATCCTTCCGCAAAATTTTCCACGTAGTGGAGTAACAGTGGCCCAATTGCTGCGAACGGCGCCGAATCGATAATTCACGGTCATCACCAACACTGGCCGATACGGCTGCCATCGCATCATCTTTGAAGAAATACGGCCCAATGATGCCGCCAGCCCATAATCCGCACCAAACGGTTGTTTTTTGTTGATGCATTGGTAGCTCTTGCAATGCTTCTGGCTGCTCTTCACTCCAAATACGGCAGTTTTGCTTGTTCACGTATCCATTCAACCAGAAATGAGCCTCGTCGCTGAACACAATTCTTCGATAACAAAGTGGATCTTCATCTAACTTTTCAAGAGCCCATTCACCAAAAATTTGGCGTTGTGGTAGGTCGTTTGGCTTCAATTCTTGCACCAGCTGTATCTTATAAGGCTTCACACCCAAATCCTTCCGCAAAATTTTCCACGTAGTGGAGTAACAGTGGCCCAATTGCTGCGAACGGCGCCGAATCGATAATTCACGGTCATCACCAACACTGGCCGATACGGCTGCCAGTTCGCACTCTACGTAAGCGTGTTGGTGGTTTAATGTCCAACAATGTAAATTTGGTGCGAAATTTTTTTACAATAGCCCGAATAGAAGCTTCAGTAGGTCGATTAAATTGACCATAAAATGGAAGAAGCGCGCGATGAACTTTCTTAACAGAGCACGCATTTTGGTAATAAAATTCAATAATTTGCAAGCGTTGTTCGTTTGTAAGACGATTCATGAATAAATTATAGACCACACTGAAGATGTTTGACAGTGACACAAGATACAAAACGTGCGTGAGCTGTCAAAACTAGTGTTGCCAAAAAGATAGTAGCAAAAAAATCAGTCGTTACATTGTTCCGCAGCACAGTGAAGTCAAATACCTTGGTATTCAATTCGACCGTAGGCTCACGTGGAAGTCTCACATTGACGCTAAAATCACCCAGATGAAATTAAAAGCGGTGCAACTAAATTGGCTCATCGGCAGAAACTCTATCTTGAAGTTAGATTGCAAACTTTTGTTGTATAACACAATCCTAAAGCCAATATGAAGCTATGGACTTCAATTGTGGGCTACCGCCTCTGCATCTAACATTGAGAAAATTCAAAAGCGCCAGAATAAATTTCTCCGTATAATTATTGCAGCTCCATGGTATGTTAAAAACTCTCGAATTCACAAAGATCTAGGTGTACCCTTAGTGAAAGATGAATTTTCAAAACACGCGATAAGGTACATTAACAGACTGGAGTCTCACCCGAATCCTCTTGCACGTAGCATCCTTAACTTTGGTGGCCACACTCGACTGAGAAGGATGGACACCCTTGCAACCATCAGAGCGTTGGAAAGGTGATTTACCAACAAAATACACGCAAAAATAAAAAAAAATTTCGTCCAGCATTGGGACCTAAGTAAATAAAATTTTTCAATATTAATAAATTTTTTTTTTGTATATTAATTAAATGAATTTTTATTTTTAAGATTTGCATACTTATTGTTAGTTCTTTTAGAAGATACAATAAATAATTGAATTATAAAAAAAAAATATATTATTTAATTTATTTATTTGCTGTTGACCGCTCGATCAGCTGTTACTTTTACTGCCAACCATCGTTAAATTATGTTGCGGGAACATTGCGTTACTGCAAAGGCTGAAATATGTCAAAAAAGTTTACGATTATCGGATCAATTAAAGTTAAAGTAAATCAAATTTTTCAATATTAATTAATTTTTTTCTATATTAATTAATGAATTTTTATTTTTAAGATTTGCATACTTATTGTTAGTTCTTTTAGAAGATACAATAAATAATTGAAAAAAATATATTATTTAATTTATTTATTTGCTGTTGACCGCTCGATCAGCTGTTACTTTTACTGCCAACCATCGTTAAATTATATTGCGGGAACATTGCGTTACTGCAAAGGATGAAATATGTCAAAAAAGTTTACGATTATCGGATCATTAAAAGTCAAAGTAAATCAAATTTTTCAATATTAATTAATTTTTTTTCTATATTAATTAATGAATTTTTATTATTTTTAAGATTTGCATACTTATTGTTAGTTCTTTTAGAAGATACAATAAATAATTGAATTATAAAAAAAAATATTGTTAAACATAAAGCGTAAATTTTTGTGATTTTGTGATTCAGCCAATATGTTTTTTAACGTTCTTTTTATACATGTACACACATGCATGTACTCCTGTTATTTTTTTCTATATATGTACACATACATATCGCTCCTTTATTGCAACATAGTCATAACTCAAAGAAGCTAATTTCGAGAAAAACGCATTTAAAATTTTTAGTTTCTATACAAGTCTTCGAAGAAGGAAACAGTTTAAAAGTAATTTGAATAAATTTTTGGCACAATATAAAAGGTAATACTATTAACAATTCTGCATTGTTGGCTCGAAAAGCTCATTTTTTGAGATATGACTATGTTGCAATAAAGGAGCGATATGTATGTATAATTTTTGCTATATGAAATTGTTTTTCTTTGTTTTTATTGAATAAAATATTTTATTTTGAAAATTTCTTTTGGGTTTATATGTGATTTTGACGTATGTGACTTTGATTTAATTTAAGTCCGTTTTGATAAATGCCCTTGTAGAGGCAATTAAGCGTCTTCGCATAATTGCCTTTATGAGGTAATTAAACGTCTCCGCTTTAAGACCTTAATCGCTCAATTACCCAAAAATTACAGCAACTTGAGTGAGGTAATAAAGCGGGGTTTACTAACTGACAACTAATGTCTTGCACAAAGCTTAAACACAAACTGACTACTTGCTGCGGGCCTGCCTGCTATTTATACGTCTTTATTAGTTTCTACAAACGACATTAATTTTCTAGTCGTTCATATTGTACAAATGTATTTCTTTCGCATATACACATACATACACATGCTTGCGAACAATAAACAAGTCACAACAACAAACAGTTATAAAAGGAATACCAAGAATACAAGTAAAACAACAACATCATATGTAGTTGATGAACTTGGAATTTTACGTACCTTAAATCATGTATGTTTGTTTGTTTGTGTATTATGTTTTTAGTTTTATCTTGTTTGGGTAAATGTGTTGTGTTGTAGATTTTTAACAGGCCGATCAACAGCTGCACACTGGGTTTGATGTGACAAAATATTCTTAACACTATTTTGACAAAAGATATATAGTAATACAAACACTAAATCTTCTTTGCAAAATAACCGTAAAATATAACTATAAATTAATTAAAAATATTATTATTATTTTGCAAAACCTAAATAATATTTTGGCTAACTTTAATACTAAATCACAAATATTATTGTAACCATTTATGTATTTTTAAAAGTTAAAGATTACAACACCAGCAAATAAAAATATGGCCTTTGTTTGAGTTTTGGTCTAAATATTTGTTCTCCATTTATTGTTTAGGAAAGTTTTGTAAGCTTGAGATTTTATTTTATTATAGAAATTTCTTCTCATTTCAAACAGAAAAAAAAGTTACTTAACAATATAGTTTGTATTTCTTTTACATAAAAAAAGTTTGCAGTGTTTTGACTAAAACTGGTATAAGTCTGCTTTTTATTTTAAAAACCAAAAACTTACAGCATTTTTTTCGAAACTTCAACTTAAGTGGATTCCATTATAGTCCATATGAATTTTTCCTCATAATATTATCATGGCGAAAGTGCTGGACGACATCTAGGAAAAGGAAATAAAAAAAGCAAAGAATTTATGAATTTTTCTATGTTTAGTTCTGATAATTGCTTTTGCTAATAGCATTGTTTTGGATATTTTGTTTGCGACGAAATTTTAGTTGCCTTTCCAGTAAAAATGAAGACTATTGACAAAAAGGACTGAACTGAAGCAAACAACAGACAATTTATTATTTCCTGAAAGCTACTGTTCTACTAAACAACATAATTTTATGTTTAATTTGTTAAATTTTAAATAAAGTATTAAAGTAAATAATAAAATAGTTGTTTGAAACAGAAAAACCTATTTTATTTTGTGTTTGTGAAAGCATACAATACCAAAACAAGAATGCAAAACTCTATTTTTTTAAAAGGTATTTTGTTAAAGTTGACTGGATCGTGAGTAAAAGATTATTATTTCATAAGCTGCTTACTAATCATACTGATAATAAACTTAATAAAATTAGTACTCGTAGTGGGTGATTTTATAAGAACTATCGGAAATTTAAAAAAAAAAAAACACATAAAATTCAGAAAAATGCATGAAATATTTATTTGGCTCGATAGTTGCGTCGATATAATTTAATGTTTGAAGATTATTTCATGCAAATGTTGGCCGCGGCTGCGCCTCAAATGGTCCATCTGCTTAGTCCAATTTTGGCATACTCTTTTCAACATTTCGGCCGGTATCTCACGAATAATGTTGGCAATGTTGGCTTCCAGTGCGTCAATCGAAGCGGGCTTGTCGCTATAGACATTAGCCTTAACATAGCCCCACAAAAAATAGTCTAGAGGCGTTAAATCGCACGATCTGGGCAGCCAATTGACTGGTCCCAAGCGTGAAATAAACTGTTCACCGAACTCGCCTCTCAATCGGTCCATTGTTTCGCGTGCTGTGTGGCATGTGGCACCGTCTTGTTGAAACCACATGTCATGCAAGTCAAGCTCTTCCGTTTTGGGCAAAAAAAAGTTTGTTATCATAGCAAGGTAGCGCTCACCATTCACAGTAACGTTGTGATTCGCATCATCTTTGAAGAAATACGGCCCAATGATGCCGCCAGCCCATAAACCGCACCAAACGGTTGTTTTTCGTGGATGCATTGGTAGCTCTTGCAATGCTTCTGGCTGCTCTTCACTCCAAATACGGCAGTGTTGCTTGTTCACGTATCCATTCAACCAGAAATGAGCCTCGTCGCTGAACACAATTCTTCGATAAAAAAGTGGATCTTCATCTAACTTTTCAAGAGCCCATTCACCAAAAATTTGGCGTTGTGGTAGGTCGTTTGGCTTCAATTCTTGCACCAGCTGTATCTTATAAGGCTTCACACCCAAATCCTTCCGCAAAATTTTCCACGTAGTGGAGTAACAGAGGCCCAATTGCTGCCAACGGAGCCGAATCGATAATTCACGGTCATCACCAACACTGGCCGATACGGCTGCGATATTTTCTTCAGTTCGCACTCTACGTAAGCGTGTTGGTGGTTTAATATCCAACAATGTAAATTTGGTGCGAAATTTTTTTACAATAGCCCGAATAGAAGCCTCAGTAGGTCGATTAAACTGACCATAAAATGGAAGAAGCGCGCGATGAACTTTCTTAACAGAGCACGCATTTTGGTAATAAAATGCAGTAATTTGCAAGCGTTGTTCGTTTGTAAGACGATTCATGATTAAATTATAGACCAAACTGAAGATGTTTGACAGTGACACAAGATACAAAACGTGCGTGAGCTGTCAAAACTAGTGTTGCCAAAAAGATAATAGCAAAAAAATCACTCGTTAGTTTATGGGCTGAAACAACTGAAAAGCAGCTCATATCTTAACTTATTTTAACAAATTGCCTAAACATCATCCAAATGAAAATTCAATACTTGGATTCAGAAATCATGCTGTTGACTTTCATTTAATAATTTTTCAACCCTCATGTCTTTTTAGTTAAGTAATTTTTTTTTTGTTTAAGCTTTTGAACTTTGACTGGATTTCGTCCGCAAACCATAATATTTTATTATAGTAATTTGAGTGAACAAGTATTTGCTTTTTGCTTCAGATTTGTTTTCTGGCTGCTATTTTCTTTTATTATTTTCAGCACTTTCTTTATTACCATTTGTCCGCTTTTTTTTTGTTTTTAGTTTTGCTCTGAATATAAAATATAATTTTACTTTAGTAAAGAGATAAGAAATTTTAAAGATTTTGAAACTCACTGGCATCAACATTTTATGTAAAAAGAACAGCAAGTTAAAGGATATCTTGCTTTCCATTTTCATCATTTGGCTAGATCCAAAAGTACAGAGATTCATTCCGTGAAAATACATAATTTTACGTTATCGTGAAATAACTCCCAAATGAAATAACTCCCAATGCAATAACTCCCGATGAAATAAGTCCCACTAAAAATCAAATAATTCCCAAATTAAGAAAACTGAAGTAACTCCCAACGCCAAAATGAAATAAGGCCCAAAACTTAACCATTAATGAAAAAGCTTTCTGCAAGATGGGTGCCGCATTTGTTAACAGTCGGCCAAAAACGCATAAGAATGAACATTTCTCAAGCTTGTTAAGCGAAATAAAATGGATTGTGAGCATCGTAGATCCATCACTCCAGAGACAAAAGAACAATCCAAACAATGGACTGAAGCTGGAGGAAGTGCCCTAAAAAAGGCAAAAATAATTCAATCGGCTGGTAAGGCTATTGCAACGGTTTTTTGGGACTTCACAGGTATTTTATTGATTGACTGTCTGCAAAAGGGTAAAACAATAAATTCAGAGTTCTATTGCAACCTTTTGGATCAATTAAATGTACAAATTCTAGAAAAACGTCCTAGCTTACAATACAAAACAATAATTTTTCATCAAAACGACGCACCAGCGCACAAGAGTGCTTTACTAATGGCTAAAATCATTGAATTAAAGTACGAGTTGCTTGACCACCTACTTTATTCTCCTGATTTAGCTCCCAGCGACGTTTACCTGTTGCCAAATCTAAAAACATCCCCGTTTTACCTCAAATGAAGATGCAGATTACAGTTGTAAACCACTATTTTGAAGACCTTGAGGAAAATTATTTTAACCAAGGGATAGAATTGCTAGAAAAGCGTTGGACTAAGTGTATTGAAGTTTCAGGAGATTATATTGAAAAATAAAAATATTCTTGAAAAACTAACTATTCTCTTTCATTGATAGGCTAAGAAGTTTCCGAACGGCTCTCGTATATGACCAAAGGTCGGCTATACAGACCATATTTTGTTAGCGAAGCCAGCGTTCCATATTATAGAGATCATTGAGCCATCCCGGCTTAGCCTCTATAGTATAACAAACTCTGGCTCCGCTCACCAAAAGTTCCCGCACTTGGTCTTGAAGCAGTGTTTTTCTACGCTTGCCCGCCTATTAGCACGCCTCTTCAGGAAATTTTACCATGTTGGTGAGTTCCCATCGTGCTGGAAGCTTACTAATGGAACACCAATCCCTAAAAACGGTGAGGCCAATAACCCTGAAAATTACCATCCAATTGCAATCTGCTTCGCATTTTCCAAACTAATGGAAAGTATGGTTAACTACCAACTTGTGAATTATCTAGAATCATATAAACTACTTTGTGATCGGCAATATGGATTCCGTAAGGGACGTTCTACTGGCGATCTCTTGGCATATCTTTTGGAGAAATGATGCCACTCAATCCGTCATTTTGGTGAAAGTAAGATGGTGGCTCGGGATATCTCTAAAGCGTTTGACAGAGTGTGGTATGGTGCACCACTGGCAAAACTTACTGCTTTTGGTGTCGGTGACGACTTTTCTCGGTTTATATCGAGCTTTCTCAGAAACCGCACTATACGAGTGGTTATCGATAAAAAGATCAATTCAGCGATACCGCTGAATTGATCTTTCTCCTAGCCTATTTCTCATTTTCCTTAACGACTTTCTATGTCAAACTTCCAACTCTATCTACTCTTTCGCGGATGACAGTAGCATTTGCCAGTCCAACTCCTTCAGTTATAGGCCCGGCCCATGCGAAGTTGCTGCCAAGAGGCAGAATATGAATGATTCACTGAACAGCAACCTTCTATTAATCTCCGAATGGGGTCGTAAAAACAGGGTCGCTTTTAACGCTCGTAAGACCCAATGCTGTTTATTAACACACAAACAAACGACCATAAGTGCTGCTTCATCTGTACTCATGGATGGTATAAATATCGAGGAATCGGATGCTCTTGATGTTCTTCGAATGAAAATACAGTGTGATGTTCCCTGGACTGAACACATTTTTCATGTCTCTAAAGAAGCATTAATGTGCCTCGGGTTTTTGAAACGGTGTAAGATGTACTTCACTTTATCCGACCTCCTTACTATTTATACCACCTATATCCGACCGAAAATGGAATACAACTCTCATGCTTGGGCGGGCGCTTTAAAGTCTATTTTAGCATGTTTGTTTTTATAGAAAAAAAAAAAAACGATGGTAAAGCTATGTACACACGGTTGCCAGATGTTACAATATTGTAAGATCTGGCAACATGCTGACAATGTAGTGACAATGAAAAATTGTCCCGCAGAAGGTTACTCGACCGTGTGAAGAAGAAGCTTATCGATGACAGTAAGGTATCCAACTCTATTGACTCACTGGAGCATCGACGCAGTGTGGAGTGCGTTACTCTTTTCTATCGTTACTACAATGGATGAGCTCTGTACGCGTTCGTCGTACAGAGCTCATCCATTTGTGGTCGATTGCCCGGGGAATCGTACAACCCATTACAGAGAGAATTCGTTTTTCAGCCGTACGCTTCGCCTATGGAATAAGTTGCCTACAGACGTGTTTCCCCGCTGTTATAACGTAGGAAAGTTCAAGTCAAATGTTCACAAACACTATTCCCTCTTTCCTCCTCCTCACAAACTATTTTTCTAGTTCTGGTACAATGTACTGCATATGTAGCGGTTGTCCCCAAAGTACCGGTCCAAGTGAGAAAAAAGAAAAAAAATGGTAGGCGCACAAAAAACTCAATGTTTGTTAGTTTCAACTCTTTTTTTAAGCCTGTCATTCTGTATGTAAGAGTCCAGGCTCTTGGCAACCCTAGTAGTCTTATGTTTGGTTTTCTTTATATACTTATGTTTAAGAAAGTTGTAATGTTAATTAAAAAATATTAATTTTTCTGGTATTTTTTGTATAACAGAAGAGTTTTCAGTGTGAGCAATAACATTTTTATTTTTAACATGATCCTGACATGACTTTATATTTCCCTTCTGAGTTTTATCTCATTCCTTTTCTAGTTTTCAAGTTTTTTTTTTTACAAGTTTTTCGATGAAATTATAATTGCTTGCTGCTCCAATTGTCATCGTTTCATGACATTTCCTTTTTTCTTTTTTTTGATTTTTGCTTAGATAAATATAATGGAATCTGTGGAGAGTGTCCGTATGTATGTTCATTTGTTCGTGTGGCTGTTAATTTGCATGTGTCCCGTCCGTTCTTTCGATTTTATCATCTCGCAATAGAAAAACTTCAAACCAACTTTTTGGTTTGAATATTATGAATAACAAGCCGAAGGAGCACTCCATGTAGTTGAAATACATAATGGTAATAAGGTAAAAAGTTAATGATGCATAAAATTTGAAATTAATTTTGCTTCCTTCTTAAATATTTTGTATAGTTTAAAGTTAAAAGTAAAATGTTGTGAAGTTTATGTGTTTGAAGGCTATAAATTTGTTTTGGTTTGAACAATACTTATAACAGCGATGTAGTAAGAAATATACATAAAAAGTTATAAAATAAAGATGTGTGCTTAAGTTTTTAGAAACCTCAGCAGAAATACAAATAATTCCAATATATCCTTAAGCGTATTTCGCAAACAACGTCTGTTGTTGTTGTCTGTATGTGTTAACTTACGTAATACGTGAGTATGTAAATTTTAATGTATGTATGTATTTGTTTTGATTTCGAAGTAATAAAATTTCAGCTGAAAACTAAATGAATAGCCTTTCACATAAACTTTTGTGCTTATGTTTGTTTGTCTGTCTGCAGACGGTATTATAAAAATCATAAAAACAAATTTCGCCAACAACTTCATAAATATCGATTAGAAGGGATAACGATTTAGTTTTTTGATGTGTTTGCTAAGCAGGATTTTTCTTATATTTTTCTCCTCTTCTTCAGCATAAAATATATATTTTTTTTCATTCGATTTTGGTACCGACAGAATATTCATGGTTGTATGTATTTGTATTTATTTATGTATAAGAACATTATTTATATATTTTAATATTCCTCTCTTGGCTTACGTAATATTTCAGCGCAAATAGGGTGATAACTACATCTTCATTTCCGGAACTGTGGAAGGTAGGGAGAATTGTTCCTGTGCCCAAGATCAAGTCTCCGCAATTGCCAAGCGATTTTCGTCCAATTAATATACCTTCGTGTTGCTCAAAAATATTAGAACATTTATTGAGGAATCAAATTCAGAAACATTTGAGAGAGAATAGGCTGCTTAATGATTTTCAATCGGGTTACAGGAAGAATGTAAATACAACGAGTTTAACCTTGGAAGTGGTGGAGATCTTGAGAGAAAACATAGATAAAAAATTTAACTCCGTAGCAATATTCCTTGACTTTTCTAAGGCCTTTGATTCAATTAGTCATAATGTGCTTCTTCACAAATTGTACAGTCAGTTTGGATATGCAGGTACATCTTGTAAGCTTATAAAGTCTTTCCTCACCTATCGTACTCAGTTTACCATAATGCAAGATAGGGTCTCCTCAATTGTAAGGACTTATAGGGGTGTACCGCAGGGATCTGTACTTGGACCTATTCTTTTTATGATGTATATAAATGACATATTTTCGAGATTGTGTTTTTGTAAATGTTTTCTTATGCGGATGATATTCAATTAGTGGCGAGCGATAATGGAAATGGTGTTAGTCTGTTGGAGTCCAATATTAATAGCGATTTGGAATGTATATTGGAGTGGTCTCAATTGAACTACTTAACTCTGAACCCATCAAAAACTCGAGCGGTATCTTTTTGTAATAATGGTTATTCAAATATTTCGTTAGTCTTGGGTACTGATACTATTGAGTTTGTTCATTATATAAAGTCTTTGGGCATGTATTTGGATGGTGACTTGAATTTTTCTGTGCATGTGAATCGTGTTATTTCTTCCGTTTCGTTTGTGTTAAAACGGTTTTATGCACTGGGTTGCTTTATGTCAACAGATATAAAGAAGAGGTTGATTTTCTCCACATGTATGCCTATTATTATTTACGGTTTGGAGATATATAGTGGTACTTCCCAGCAGAATATGGAGAGGTTAGAACATTGCTTTAATAGAATGGTGCTATATATTTACGGACTGGGTTATAGGGAGCATATAACTCCTTACACCAAGTTGGTGCTTGGAAGTAGTTTTAAAGACTTTGTGAGCATGAGATTGCTGTTATTACTTTATAAGACTGTCAGAACTAGTTGTCCGCTATATTTAAGACATAGGTTCCAATTTGGCTACTCATCTAGGGCATGCACGTTAGTTCCTCCTCGATTTTCTACGCTAATAATGAAGAGATCATTTATTGTGAGATCTATTGGGCTATGGAACACAGTAATTCCTTATGCGAGCAGAAAATTCTCCCATTCTATTAAGAAGTTTAAGAAAATTGTTTTTGACAACATTTAATTTTGTAAAAATATGTTTCGACTGCTGTTAATCATTGTTCCACATGTCTACAGTTGTTATGCAATAGTGCTTCCGTGTTTTCAGAGTTTGTGCAATGGGGGGTTTATTAACAGAAATATGTTTTTTTTTCTATTCTTTCTTTTCAGAATAAATTATAAATTAAGCTAAGCAATGAATTATGTATATACGCTAAGTGCCATATTGAATATTGTTAGAGTTTATTGGCCTCCGCGGCTTAAGAAACTTGAGAAATAAATAAATAAATAAATAAATTGCTCAAACCATTAAATGTTTAATGGTTTGTGTATTTTCAGCGTCCTACTTTTTCGTCCTTCTCCGACTTATCGAGAATAGAAGCTATGTTCTATGAATTCGGTTGCTATTTTAAGCATAAAGGAATATGACAATAGCAAAATTATTTGTGGTTCAATTATACATTTTTTTTAACATTGCTGATAATTATTTAAAGTTTAAGTTCGAAATAGTTGCCCTGATAGGCAACTATTTCCTATGTAGGTATATAAAAAAAAACTTGAAAAATAATATTCTGAATCAGCATTGAGCTATATCTCAGCTTCCGAAAAAAAAACTTTTTTGAAATTTTGTATGCAAA
Organism: Thecocarcelia acutangulata; assembly: GCA_914767995.1. NCBI lineage: Eukaryota > Metazoa > Arthropoda > Insecta > Diptera > Tachinidae > Thecocarcelia > Thecocarcelia acutangulata. Next base: position 95,225,928 of record OU612095.1, on the reverse strand, counting down.
TTTAAATTTTTTTTTTTGTTTTGCTTTAAGTTTGACACAATTATTTGGCATAGCGATTAATAGGCAAAAAAATGTATCCTCAATATAGTTCCATACATATTCGAGATATAGTATAAACAGATGTTTTCATTAAAATGTCACGTAAGCGAACTTAAACAAGTTTTTTGCCTAAAAGCAGTTCTGGTAATGAAATGAGGTTACTAAAATACAGAAAATGAACATTTCCGATATCTGTCCATATATACCCGAAGTATAGCCTAAATCGATTTTTTAAGGAAAATGTAAATGAAACTTAAACATTTTTTTGTGCTTAAAAGCAGTTTTGGTAATAAAAAGGTTACTAATATACAGAAAGCTAAAATTTCTGATACCGGTCCAATTCCCGAGTTATAGTAATATTCCATGAAAAAATTATTATTGCTTAAAAGCACTTCTGGTTATAAAAGGAGGTTACTAAAACACATAAATAGAAAATTTTGATATCAGTCCATATATAGCCTAAACTAGTGAGCTAGTGTGTTACCATAGTGCAAAATCTATTATCGTTTTTTTCCAAAATTCTGTGCGTTTCTGATGGTTTGCTTCGCGCAAACGGCGCATAACTTCAAGGTAATATTCCTTATTGACCGTACGACCTTGTGGTAAGAGTTCAAGATGCACCATGCCATTGCAGTGGAAGAAAACAACAAAACCTTTACATTTGACCGAACTTGACATACTTTTTTCGGTCTTGGCTCTTCTGAACACTTCCATTGGGATGATTGGGTTTTGGTTTCAATGTCGTAGCCCTGCAGGAAATGTCAGTAGTAAAACTATAGTGATTACCTATTGACGATGTCACAAGTACTACTGACAAATTGTACCCTTACTAATGCTAACTACTATTGACATTTAACACAGGCTTGTCCTACGAAATCTACCAGTAGACTGCGTCAATACTGACTAGTTAGTTCTTGTGGGATCATATAGAGAAAATGTCAATAGTAAGATTGTACTGATTTACTATTGACGACATTACCGCACTGTGGGAAATGTCCATAGTATAACTGTATTGATTCCCTATAGACGCTGTCACCACGTGAAAAAAATGTCAATAGTAAAACATATACGGCCGTATTCATAAAAAAGTTAAACAGCCGTTCAAACCATTTTTAGGGAAAATTCGATAAAACTGTATTCATAAACGAATTTTACGTTAAAATGTTCTTTTTAGCAGTTTTTTAAGTCAACCATTTTTAAAACTGATTGCACCCAATTTTAAGACAATTTTAAGGTGATATTTGTGTTTATTAGTTGCTGTTACTTATATGTTGCGTAAATTTTTATTGCATATTTATCAGAAATCCCATGATATTGATAACAATAGATGTGTGTTTTTAATAGAAAATATGACCCAAGCTTTGAATAGCTGGCAACAGAAAACTATCAGGGAAAGAAGTTATCTATTTTATTCTGGATTCCAGATAAGCAATTTCGCTTTACATTTTTTCCAGTCTTCTTATTTTAGTTATTACTAACATTTTATTTATTTAAAATAATATACGTTAATTAAATGCCATGTACATCAGTGATGTGTAAAAAAACGAAATAATAAAAAAAGCTCGTTATTCATATTTTTTCCTACGCGTAAGCAAAAGGAATCAAAGTAAAACTTTTCTGACTCAGTATTTTTTGCTATTTAATTGAAAGACAAAATGGAGTTAACATTTATTTATTTGTTTTAAAGTCGAATTTCATAAAAAACAATACAAGACAATTCTTTGCATGACTACTATGTGAACAAAAAACCGTTTTTATCGCAGCACTATGATTCAAATGAGAACTGCATATGATGGCGTTGCCAGTCACAAATATAAAATTTCAATAAAATGATTTTTAGCTAAAATGCTGTTTATGAATACGTTTTTATAAAATGTGTTTTTTTGCTGAAAATTCTGTTTTAACTAAAAAGTTGTTAAAATGCAGATTAGTGTTTTTTTATGAATACGGCTGATAGTGATTGCCTATAATTATAAAATATTTAGTTTATCACTTTTTGCTCACCTTTACCTTTTTATATCACTTTTTATTATTATTATTTTTTATTAGAATTAGCTATTTTCTTGCGACCACAGATACATTTTTAAAACAAATTAAATTATTAACAAAAAATATTCTCTATCTATCAAAAAGACAAGGAAAAAAATTTATTGACTGTGTCACCAGAAAGACACCATAAATGTTGACAAAAATGTTGACATGGATACACTTAACCCCATACTTCCTTCAGGGAGCCCATAATTCGTCACTAGTTATGACATTTTGGAAGAAATCTGGATCGCCGTTAGCGATGTCCAACAGCTTCCGAGCGATATCCATGCGACGTGGTTTTTGCTCAAAATTTGGTAAATTTAGTAAAAAACGAAGAGTACACCAAAACACGACTATCTTTTGATCTTTCAAAAACAAACTGACAATGGCTGATATTACCAACATATATAACAGACATGTGTACAAACATAACAGAAGAAAAAAATGCGAAAATTGAACTCACGAAATTTGAAAATAACGCTTATTTTATGATCAGACCATGTATGAGTGAATGTTTTAACGATTAAAACTCGTTAGTTTCTCGAGTATTTTACCATAATAAATTTGCCACGTGTCTTCTTCACGATTGACAAATATGAACTGTCAAGACTAGTATTTGCCAAAATGGCGGCAAAACGAAGTATTATACCTTCCCAGCGGACACCCTGTGGTACTACTCTAAATGTGAAATAACATAAACCATAATAACACAAAATGCATAAATACGAAGTAAAGGTTTACTAATAAAATCTTTTTCTTTAATTTTACTGAAAACATGTGTTTTCCGCAGACGAAGTCGCACTTAAATACTGGTATAATATAAAAGCTTTTTATCAGCTCCAAAGGCTTATTCTCGCTGCATTGGAACTGAAATTTCTAGCAAATCCTTTTTTTCCCCTTCTGTTTGTAATTTAGTTTATTAAAATTACATTATCTACTACATACTCGTAAATATGCATATCTGTATGTTAAATGCAGCAACTGCTCTATGAAAAAGAAACCATAAACAACCATTTAAAAAAAACCCGTAAAATAGTTTTTTACTCCACTACTGGCAGTAAAAACAAGCTAAAACTTAATTTATTAAGTTTATGCCTCTAGTTATGAGAATCACGTTATAAAATAAAAATTAAAACTGAAAATAAAATTAATTTAACTAACGTTTCAACTGGCAAGGCAGTTAAACAAAAGGCTAAAAATTAAATTACTTTTTAACACACTCGAACTCACACACAATAACAGAGGAGAGGATTCACTCACATACATTTTCACATACTCGTATATGCTCGTATGTATGTGTATTTAATTTTTTTTTTTTGCTTAACTGTTGCACACAAATATCCTTAATACAATTTGAAAGGGAAAATTGCTGGAAAAATATATTCAAACAATTATAGAGGATTGTTAATGAAATTGTTAAATTAATGTTGCTGGTTGCATACATGGTTGTTAATAAATCAATTAAAATAAATTCTTTTAGTTATAATAATAAATGGCCGAACAATATTTGACTATTTAATCTGTTTCATTAAAGTAGATAAAATTTTGACGGGGATTTGTGGTTTATAATGTGCATTTTTAAGTTTTTTTGAATCAACTGCATTTGATTATACAATATATATATGTTATACAATTAATAAATAAATTAAAGTTAATTGTTGTAATTAATCATAAATATATTTTATTTATATTTTTCATCCTGGACCTGGGGATGACCCCTGTATACGCAGTGCATTGCACCAGAGCTAGGAAAATAGGTTGTGAGGAGAGGGAAAGAGAGAGTAGTGTTTGTGAATATTTGACTTGAACTTTCCAACGTTGTAACAGACAGGAACCGCGTCTGCCGGTAACTTATCCCACAGGCGAAGCGTCCGACTAAAAAACGAATTCTCTCTGTAATGCGTTGTACGATTTCCTGGACACAAATGGTTCTCGACGATGAAAGCGTGCTACGTAAAAATGTGCGAGTTTCGGGAACAAAATCCTTAATCTCATCAGAGCAAAATCCATTGTAGTAACGATAGACTCCACACTGCGTCGATGCTGTAGTAGGTCAATAGAGTTAGATCCCCTACTGTCACCGACAAGTTTCTTCGCCCTGCACACTATCGAGTAACCGCAAAATAGACTTTGAGGCACCGACCCAAACAAGAGAGCTGTATTCCATTTTCGTTCAGATGTAAGTGATATAAATAGTAAGGAGGTCGGATGGAGTGAAGTACATCTTACACCGTTTCAAAAAACCGAGGCACTTGATTGCTTCTTTAGACACATGAAAAATGTGTTCAGTCCAGCAAACATCACACTGTATCTTCATTCCAAGAAGGTCTAGAGCAAGTGTGCCCAGCCCTACGCGCTTGATACTCAATTGTTTTTTAAACGCGCTTAGCTATAGGGCTGTGCTTTTTAATACACACATACTGCCCTGAGCACTAGCGATGAAAAATACACAAACAACTTCGTTTTATATATATTTTTGTCGTTCTTCACTGCACACACACAAAAGCAAAGCAACAACACATTCGCATGTTTTGCTGGTAGGCATTGACGACAGCGATTGTGAATTTTGTTTTTGTAAATGTTTTGCTTTTTACAACAAAAAATATTAAATCAAAATAGTTTTTTCTTAAATGTATTGGTGTTTACTCTTCCATATAGAACTTGTGGGTACCACTGATTTAGAGCATCCGATTCCGCAATTTTTATAACATCCATGAGTACAGATGAAGCAGCATTTGCGGTCATTTGTTTGTGTGTTAATAAACAACATTGGGTCTTAAGCTACGTACACACGGTTGTCAGATCTTACAATATTGCCAGTAAAATTGTTTAAAAATGTATTACAATCGTGTGAACTGCCAATTTTAAACTTGCAACGTTGTCAGAAAAACCATTGTCACTCAATTGTAAGACGACAATGTTGTCAGGCATCTGACAATCGCGAGAACACTCCTCGTCGGCATTGCCATATAATTGGCTGGTATTGTAAGCTCAGTTTTAATTGTCAGATGTATAAAATTAATGCACCTGATAATGGCATCATTGTCAGAAAAAAGTTTGATGGGCAACACTGCCAAAGAGATGGTTGTTGATATACATAAGTGGCAATACCTTACAACATGTCTGGCAATTTTTTCATCTAACAATCTGACAACCGTGTGAATTGACAATTTTTGTTGTCAGATGAATTATTTGTCAGACCATAGTCTGACAATGAAATTGTAAGATTTTCTTACGATCGTCTAAACACACAATTTACTTTTGCGGTACAATTTTTCATTGTCACTACATTGTCAGCATGTTGACAGATCTTACAATATTGTAACATCTGGCAACCGTGTGTACATAGCTTTACGATTGTTTTTTTTTCTATAATCACAAACATGCTAAAATAGACTTTAAAGCGCCAGCCCAAATATGTGAGTTGTATTCCATTCGTGGCCGGATAAAGGGGTATAAATAGTGGGGAGATCGGATGGAGTAAAGTACATCTTACACCGTTTCAAAACACCGAGACACTTGAATGCTTCTTTAGAGACATGAAAAATGTGCTCATTCCAGCAAACGTCGTACTGTATTTTCCTTCTAAGGACATCAAAGGTATCCGATTTCTCAATATTTATACCATCTATGAGTACAGATGGAGTAGCATCAGCGGTCGTGTGTTTGTGTGTTAATAAACAACATTGGATCTTACGAGGGTTGAAGGCGACCCTGTTTTTACGACCCCATTCGGAGATTAATAGAAGATCACTATTCAGTGAATTATTCATATTTAGCCTCTTGGCAGCGATCTCTGATAGGCTGGGCCTATAACTAAAAGAGTACGAGTGGCAAATGCTGCTGTCATCCGCAATAGAGTGGATAGGGTTGGAAGTTTGATAGAGAAGGTCGTTGAGAAAAATAAAAAATAGGGTAGGAGAAGGAACGGAGCCTTGCGGTATTGCTGAATTAATCTTGAACTCGTTTGATGAGACCCCATCTATAACAACTCGTATAGTGCGGTCTCTGAGAAAGCTCGATATAAACCGAGAAATGTCATCACCGACAGCGAAAAGACGTAAGTTTTGCCAGTAGTACATCATGACACACTCTGTCAAACGCTTTGGAAATATCAAGAGCTACCACTTACTTTCACCAAAAGAGTAGTTTTAAGTTTTTGTAGCAGATACAACACCTGGATCTTCTTTAGGTTCATATTTCCTTATATCTGTATCAGCAACATTTCAATCAAGAATGCGACCCACAAATGGGGATATCAGTGTTACATTTGCTTCAGCATAAGTGACGGCTTGCTCAAACGACAATAATAAACTGAAGTTATCTTTTATATCATGTTTGGATTCTAGAATTTTCGCCACTGGGAATTCATTCCATTCCTATCCACATGTGTTTGTATAAGATTGTAAACTTCAAGGCTTTCTTTAAGCTTTTCTCGGTATCAAAAGAAACCATACCGAGACTTCTTTTGAATATCAATTAAACCGGTTTCTTTAATTGAGTTAACCATTATTTTTGTATATAAGTTTCATATTTTTGTTTCTATTTTAATTACAAATATGTTCTTAACTAAAGTAATTTATGAGACACTGTGAAATATTCATAAACAGGTGAAAGAAAAACACATGAACTATTTTTAAGAAAAAAAAAAAAAAAATCTGCCGTTGACAAAAATAGTTTTTCTTTTATTTTTCTGAGTAATACTCAAGAAATAAAGTAACTTTTATAATAACACACGCCTTCATTTCTGTACAACGGCAGATTACAACAGATATAATTTTTTTTATTTTTTAAGAAAGTAATTACAAGACATTTTACTAAGCGAGTGCTGGTGAAGATAAAGTTTGTAATGTATTTCATATTAAACAAATTTAGCTTTGCACAAGACGCAACGCTTTTGTTTCACTTATAAAGGGTGGTCCAATCAAATCGCAAGATGTTGATTATAAATAAAACAAGTAAGAAGAATAATAAGAATCTAAAATAGCCATTCATTCGTAAAGAGTTTCCTGGCTTAAACTGAAATTTAAGCAGACAGGCTGCTGGTAATTTAATTTAAAATATTTCTCTTTTGAGCTAATATTGTCATCAATGTTTCGGTACATTGTGTCAGTGAATGCTCAAAAATGTGTCATATACGAGTACTTGCCTGTATAATTTCACAAGTAAAGCCATAAATGTCTTACAAATTCTCGCTAACACCACAACACTGTACATTATCACTGTGTTTTTTGTCATATTTTACGAGTACTAGCTGCTGCGGCTTACACGAAACAAGTAACGAGTGATTTTTTTGCTATTATCTTTTTGGCAACACTAGTTTTGACAGCTCACGCACGTTTTGTATCTTGTGTCACTGTCAAACATCTTCAGTTTGGTCTATAATTTAATCATGAATCGTCTTACAAACGAACAACGCTTGCAAATTATTGAATTTTATTACCAAAATGCGTGCTCCGTTAAGAAAGCTCATCGCGCGCTTCTTCCATTTTATGGTCAGTTTAATCGACCTACTGAGGCTTCTATTCGGGCTATTGTAAAAAAATTTCGCACCAAATTTACATTGTTGGATATTAAACCACCAACACGCTTACGTAGAGTGCGAACTGAAGAAAATATCGCAGCCGTATCGGCCAGTGTTGGTGATGACCGTGAATTATCGATTCGGCGCCGTTCGCAGCAATTGGGCCTCTGTTACTCCACTACGTGGAGAATTTTGCGGAAGGATTTGGGTGTGAAGCCTTATAAGATACAGCTGGTGCAAGAATTGAAGCTAAACGACCTACCACAATGCCAAATTTTTGGTGAATGGGCTCTTGAAAAGTTAGATGAAGATCCACTTTTTTATCGAAGAATTGTGTTCAGCGACGAGGCTCATTTCTGGTTGAATGGATACGTGAACAAGCAAAACTGCCGTATTTGGAGTGAAGAGCAGCCAGAAGCATTGCAAGAGCTACCAATGCATCCACAAAAAACAACCGTTTGGTGCGGATTATGGGCTGGCGGCATGATTGGGCCGTATTTCTTCAAAGATGATGCGAATCACAACGTTACTGTGAATGGTGAGCACTACCGTGCGATGATAACAAACTTTTTTTTGCCCAAAATGGAAGAGCTTGACTTGCATGGCATGTGGTTTCAACAAGACGGTGCCACATGCCACACAGCACGCGAACAATGGACCAATTGAGAGGCGAGTTCGGTGAACAGTTTATTTCATGCTTGGGACCAGTCAATTGGCCGCCCAGATCGTGCGATTTAACGCCTCTAGACTATTTTTTGTGGGGCTATGTTAAGGCTAATGTCTATAGCGACAAGCCCGCTTCGATTGACGCACTGGAAGCCAACATTGCCAACATTATTCGTGAGATACCGGCCGAAATGTTGGAAAGAGTATGCCAAAATTGGACTAAGCGGATGGACCATTTGAGGCGCAGCCGCGGCCAACATTTGCATGAAATAATCTTCAAACATTAAATTATATCGACCCAACTATCGATCCAAATAAATATTTCATGCATTTTTCTGTGTTTTTATGTGTTTTTTTTTTAATTTCCGATAGTTCTTATAAAATCACCCATTATATGTGTGTGGACATATGGATGTATATATTTCTCCCAAAGGGTAAAGTTGTGTGCTTACATAAACATACTCGTGCAACGAAACCCTAAAACAAAAATTAAATAGAAAATTAAAGCTAATGTTCAGGAAAAAGTTTTTATCTAAACTGTTTAATATATCCCCTAAAGTAAGGAATCACTTTGAAAAGGGTAGGAGTAATTACATGAAAAATGTCATAAATGTTAATTTGTTCTGTTAATGTTAAAGAAAAAAGAATATAAATATATACATATGTATATACACATATATACATAAGTATGTATATATGTTTACATATAAATCCTCTAGTTTTGCCTTTAATCTCAAAAGAAAGACACGTTACAAATTGTAATCAGTAACTCTTAAAGCCCATTTAGCCGACCGTAAATGTAAAAATGTAAATGTAGTCGGAACAGCTGATCGTTTTTGTTATACGAGAAACCATGAAAATGCTTATCTGACTGTAACGAAATGTAGCCGTAACATCTCAACCTATACACTGAAAGCATTATGCGTCATATATATAATGAAACTGTTTCATTAAATATTTTTCATTAAGCCAATGAAAACTTTTCACAATATACATGAAACTTCATATATATTATGAAATAGTTCCATCAGAATGGTTTCATTAAGTTTGATAGTTTCATGAAAAAAAATCATTGGATTTATGACTACAACAAATTAATTTTTTTTTAAATTCTTTGAATTTTGGTAAGATATATTAATGGGCATTTATTAATCTTAAGCTACAGTTTAAAAAATGTCAAGTTTTTTTTTATTAAAATGTAAGTTTTATGAGTTACATAATTCCAATGAAATAGAATTCATTAGATCAATGACAAATAAATTTCTGGCTACCGAACTTGGGTATGTATGTACATATGTGTACGTACTCAAATCAGCATAATAATAGTGTAAAAAATTTAAATACCAGTGTATTGAAGTCATTTAAATTAATAAAATCTGTTTTATTTGGTGAATACTAGATCAACATTTTCTTTTATCATAATTAGGACAATTTCACAAAAGCAAAATAGTATTGTTTGTGTAATGAAATAAGTATCAATGAATAAATGAAATAATTCCATTGATCTTATTACGTACATTTGTGAACATATTTTATTAATATATGTTATGATATTATTTCATTAAACAAATGTAACTATTTCATTGATTTAATGTAAATTTTTCAGGTGCTCAATGAATAATAAAATTAGATAAATAAAATAACTTCATTGACCATATGAAGGAGTTTCATATTTTTAATGAATATATTACATTAGTACAAAGAAGTTATTTCATTAAATAAATGTTACTTTTTCATTATTTTAATGTACAGTTGTCATGTGCTTTATGAAATTGATTCTTTGATCTAGAGAAATTATTTCACTAATCATTTGATTTGTCTTTCATACTTTTAATGAAAATAAGTCATGTTTCTTATTAAAATGTTTTATTACTTTTATGAAGGATTTCATTCAAATAATCTAATGAAATTTGTCTCATTATTTCTATAAAAAATTACAATGGTTGAAAAATAATGAAAAAATTCATAAAAGTAATGTCAAAATTCAGAGAATTTCTGAACAAAATTTTTTTAGTGTAGAAAATAGAAATTAATTGCGTGTTCACGTGACAAATATTGTCAGTGATGGTATATATTATTGTGAATGGCAGGATGGCACAAAAGCCCTGTTTTCGTACTTCTTGTTTATTTGATAATTGAACCGTTTAAGTAGTTAAATTTTTACACACACATAACTTATTTTAATAAATTTAAGACGTTTTCTCTGAGTTTTGTACGCAAAACGAATGTATATAAATAGGTAGCATAATATATAAGCTGCGCATGATTTTTGCAAGTATTACATTATATGTAACCACAACATTTATTCGCCCAATAACCAAAAATAAGTTCCTGAAGCATAATCTTCCAAACGACTTATTAAAATAAAGGAAAATTTTAACAAACACATTTGTATTTAATTTAATAGAAATGTGTTTTAGCTTTCTTTCAATTAATTATTAATTAAAGAACTTACTACAAAATTCTTTTTACTTTTTGTTTGGAAATTATAGCATTTTTATATAATCTACTCAGAAAAAACACAAGTATTACGAAGTTGTGCAACAATGGGATGAAAATCATTAAGTTCATATAAGTAAACTTTGGTCAACTAAAAGTCGTTTTAGATTCACATATGCATTTGACAGGCTTTTTGTTTAATTTTGGCAAAAGTTTAAGCCAATCTATGTACATTATAGTTAAGATTAGAACACACGGTTGTCACATGTTACAATATTGTAAGATCTGGCAGAAGTAAATTGTATGTTCAGATGATCGTAAGAAAATCTTACAATTTCATTGTCAGACTATGGTCTGACAAATAATTCATTTGACAACAAAAATTGTCAGTTCACACGGTTGTCAGATTATTAGATGAAAAAACTTGCCAGACATGTTGTAAGGCATCGCCACTTATGTATATCAACAACGATCTGTTTGGCATTGTTCCCCATCAAACTTTTTTCTGACAATGATGCCATTGTCAGGTGCATTAATTTTATACATCTGACAATTAAAACTGAGCTTACAATATCAGCCAATTCGACGAGGAGTGTTCTCACGATTGTCAGATGCCTGACAACATTGTCGTCTTACAATTGATTGACAATGGTTTTTCTGACAACGTTGTAAGTAAAAAAATTGGCAGTTCACACGATTGTAATACATTTTCAGACAATTTTGCTGGCAATATTGTAAGATCGGACAACCGTGTGGACGTAGCTTTATATATATCAACAACCATCTGTTTGGCAGTGTTGCCCATCAACCTTTTTTCGGACAATGATGCCATTGTCAGGTGCATTAATTTTATACATTTGGCAATTAAAACTGAGCTTGCAATACCAGCCAGTTATCTGGCAATGCCGACAAAGAGTGCTCTCACGATTGACAGATGCCTGACAACATTGTCGTCTTACAATTGATTGACAATCGTTTTTCCGACAAACGTTGTAAGTTAAAAATTGGCATTTCACACTATTGTAATACATTTTCAGACAATTTAACTGGCAACCTTGTGTACAAAGCTTTAAGGCCTAACTATAATGTGCATAGATTGGCTTAAGCTTTTACCAAAATTAAACGAAAAGTCTGTCAAATGCATATGTGAATGAAAAACTACTTTTAGTTGGCCATAATGTACTTATATGAACTTAATGATTTTAAACCCATTGTTGCACAACTGCGTAGTACTTGTGTAATTACTAAGTAGATTATATAAAAAGTACTAAAAATGACAACAAAGTATTTGTATGCAATAATTTCCAAGCAAAAAGTAAAAACAATTTTGTGGTAATTTGTGTAATTAAAAAAAGCTAAAATACATTTCTATTAAATTAAATACAATATTATTTGTTTAAATTTTTCTTTATTTTAATACTTTTTGTAAACACACACACACAAACTCCTGAAAACAAATGATTCCGCACAGAAAGTGCGTTCAGTTTCGTACTTTGCTTAAGCAACTGACATTAGACGAAACTTAACGAAAAGTTTCATTAAGCACATTATAGTTGTACACATTTGATTATACGTATTCGCACAGTTGCTTAAGCTGGCTTAAATTAGTTTATGCACATTATAGTTAGGCCTTTAGGCCTTAGGAGTTGGAGCTAAACAAATTTATTGCAAACCTTGATTAACATAAAGGTCGAAGCAACTAGCATCAAGGTAGTTGGTTATAATTATTGTAAAGATACCATTGCCTTAATAAAAGTAATAGAGTCGCATTAGAGGCCAATTTTGACAGAAATGATTTTTAGCTATTGTACCAATTTTATGGCATGACATCAGCCAGTGCTATCATGACATCATCGGTTGTTTCGTTATCATTTTTTTAATATAAAAATATTATCCTTTTTATAATATAAAATGGATTTTTAAACATAAAAAGAAAAATTCAAAATTTGGTGCGTTTTTGTGGAAATAACGCACTTTTTTCTTCATTTTGGAGCTTTTTGTAATTTCAAAGTTGACAACACTGTTTACAACCTAGCGTTTTTTTCCGATTTTATGAAACGCTTTGCTTTTGTTTTGTGATATACATATGTACACATCTAGTTCATTGAACTTAGACGTCACTCTTTTAGGAATTAAAAAAGCAAAAACAATTAAAGACCAATGAACATTTCTTAATGGAGAGCAAGTTTGTTCAAAAAATTTATATATTGTTAATATTGTTTTTAATTTATTTTATTTAGAAAATGTGTCTCCCAGCAAGTTTTATTTTTTGTTTTGCAGTTTGTTTTTATATTATTCGCTTCTTTTTCTTGTATTTCTAATAATATAAAATAAAATCAAACACCTAAAAAAAAATGCGATTTATTTTAGTATATTGCGTTTGGTTGATAGAAATATTCGCTGATCACGCATTTTTCTAACTAAAAACACTTAAACTATACGAGTACTGAATTGAAAATAAATGCAATTGATACAAGAACAGCGGGATACATTGGGTTGGCATTAAAGTATTAACGCATGAATCTCACTCAACCAATTTCATTTTCATTAATATTGTTTGTTTACTCGTATTGTTTGGGTTTTGTACAAAATGATTCACATCGTTGGAGCAAAATTTTATTTAGATAATAATTTTATTATTCTTCGATTTGCGTGTTTTTATGCTTAAAATTTTTATTTGTTTTCGCTGTTTAAACAAATGTTAAGATCTGAATCTTTGAGAAGAGTCGGCACTTGTTTATTTCCATACAGGCACAGTAGTTTTTCTCTCTCAAAATGTTTTTTCGTTTTTGAAAATTAATTATTACACACATTAGCGCATTTATACACATCAGTAGTGCGATTCTGTAACATTTATAACAATAATCGAATCGTTAAAATAATTATAACGATGTTTTTTCGAATTTGATATTCTGTAACATGTTGTTAACGATATTCGATGTTGATCAAAAGCAGCTGTTAGTTTTACTGCCGATTGTCGATATCTGAATGACAAAGATTTTCTGGCTGTTTATTCAATCGTTAAAGTGTATTTTTTTTAAATTGTGCTTCTATGAAATAAAGTGCTAATAATCTGATTTTTAATACATAAAAATATTTATTAAATACATAAAATATTTATTAAATAAATTTTGAAAAACAACAATTTCAGTATAATTTAGAACGTTTGGCATTCAAACTTGCAAGGGATGTAAAAAGTTTGAACGCTTCAAGGGATAATCAGTGTGTTTTTCGGGAGTTGGACAGTTCCTTTGAGTTGACAGTTGATGAATTTAAAAATTACATTGAATATCACCCAGCCGTAGTTGTGGTCATTCTGAATATACAGAAATTAGTACATACATGTATAAACGAATAAATGAAACGTATGAACTTAGATAATTTATTTTACTTACTTTATTACAAATTTAATAATATTTATTGTCACTTAAAAACTAAAATCACAACAAGTAAAAAGCAATATGTATACATATTGTTATGGGAAAATTTATTGTTTCTTCTTTTCTTCTTTGTGATTTTCGTTTTTTTCTGGCAGAGATGCCACGTAATGTTTATATGAATGAAAAGAAAAATACAGCTGTTTTCCACCGTTAGAACTAAGTTACAGAATCAGGCAATCGTTAGTGCAAGCGATGAAATTTCATGACAAAAGTTGCGATTATCGGATCGTTAAAATTTAGAGAATCGCACTACAGCGCTACTTAGTGTTCAACAGCGTTGCCAGAATGAAGATTTTACCACAACTATGAAGATTTTACAAGTAAATTAAGATCTTGTGTATATGCTGTTCATACATACACTTTTTAATTACTTCAATTATCAGTTAACTAAAAAACATTTTAAGTGTTCAAACATACTTAATATTGCTAATGCAATTAACGATTGACAACAGCTGACAGAAAAGTTGTTTACATTTTGATTGAATATTTCTTCTTTTTGACCCAGGCGCATTTATACAGGTGAATGCAAGCGGGAAGGCGAATTAATCTAAATTTGTTTAAGATTTTTGTTAAAATTTGTTGGTAACGAATGTCCAACGACTGTTTGCAACTGCTGGGTTTCTACTATAAGTAGTACAGTTTCCTCTATATACACCAGGTGCACCACATCCATAACAAGAAAACATAGATTTCCTAATGAATTCTTGTTTTTGAGTTTGGTTTAAAAGTATTTTTGATGAGAACATCTTGCTTTTGTTGTGGTTTTGGTTGATGACTTCGTTGTTCATCATGTTGTTTTCTTCTTAAGGCACATTTTTATAGAATGCCCCTTAATTCGGCAAAAGCTACATCGTTTAGTATTGGGGAACTCCCTTCTTTCTTCAACAGACAAGGTTGAATTGGCTGCAAAAAGAAATATATCTGCGTCACAGCTGGCTGATATCAAGTCTTCAGTTTCACGACGTACACGGTCTCTAACGCTTATGTTGAGAAGACCATATAACATATTTAACTGAATTTCTTCCTTTGGAGCCTCTTTAAGTTGCGAAAGCAAAAGCCGCTTTTTGCACACAAAACTATCAGTCGGCTCTACTTTCTGCTGTTTGTCTTCAAAAAATGTAGCAATTATACGCCAGTCAGGAACAGGAGGCGTAAATGTTCTCCGAATGCGGTCTACAGCCTGCTTAAAAGGTGATATGGTGCCTTTTACACCAATCCACCAAGATGCTGCGTAGTCCTCTAATAGCAAAGGCATCCCACATAATGCGTCGATATCCGAAATCTTTTCAATGTGCTTTAAAACAGATAGTGCTGATAAGAATTATTCGACAGCAGCTGGATCTCTTTGTCGTTTAAAACGAGTAGTGCAATGCGTAAAAGAACCACCTTTTGAATTTACTGTCATTGCCGCCAGAATTTGCTGAAATTGCTCGTCTGAAAAAGTCGCCATCTTTTTTGCAATACTGTTGACTTCTCTGGCCTCTGTCTGAAATTGTAACGTTTTCTTCTTCTTCCGACAAAGCCTCTTCCAGGTCACTTATGCTGTCTTCTACTTCGGTACTGGTTTCTGAAGCCACTAAGTTGGGCGCCAACAAAATAATCTTGTTTCTGACATTATGAATTTTGTTCATTGCATGAACAATTAAAACCCAGAATTCTATTATAGTACTTTTCTTTACTAACTACAATAATTTTCACCATCTCCGGGAACTTAATGCTGAACAAAGGTGTTATTTGTTTGAAGTCAGAAATCTAAGTGTGTTTACTCAAACAATTCATGCTGCTTATATAACAATTTAAAACATAGTTGTACACAAAAGTAGTATGAGAAAAGCTTAACCAGTGTTGTCAACTCTGAAATTTCAAAACGCACCAAAATGGGGGAAAAAAGCGCGTTATTTCAACAAAACCCCACCGAATTTGTATTTTAAGAAGTATAAAATTTGTGTATTTAAGCACGATATTGAAACAGCCTTTTAAGCGAATATTATACAATCAAACTGGGTGTGATAGTACTGCCTGAAGGCATGCCATTAAAACTCGTTCAATAGCTAAATTTCATATTTGTCAAAATTAGCCTCTAGTATGACTGTTAGTTTTATTAAGATAATGTTGCCTTTACAATAATTATAACGATATTTTATCAAATTTTTTATTAAGCCATATCATTTAATTATATTTGCTGTCAACCGAAATCAGCTGTTAGTTTTACGCCGAAAGAATTTTATAATTTATAAAAGAATTTTATAATTTATTAAATAATTTAGAAATTTCTCAATTACCAAAATCGTAATGAATTCACGAGCCGTCACAAATACTTCACTGTTCAGAGACTGCATTTATTACAATATTTGACAAACTTGGCTTGATCGTTTGATAGCAAAACACTCTGTAAAAGCAGCAAATTTTGTAAAACGAATTTTATCTTTTTCTTTCGACAGTGTCTATAATATACAAAAGCAAGATTGTCTTACCTCGTGCATATCACATGGTACGTTTTCCAACCAAAATGAAACGTAAAAATTTAGACTTTTTTCCCTAAATTAAAACAATGAGTTGAGTTGCATTTGATTTTGTGCCACCGAAAATTAAAATACGCACCGAAAATGTAAAAAAAGCGCACCCCGCACACTGAGCTTAACAATACTTATGAAATATGACAACAATGTAACGTAAATCCGTTAATTCAAATAGTATCAGAGAAATGTGACAACAATGTTGACGATTAGCAAGAGTTGTATTTACAAAAATTCCGTTAAATTCAAAATAGTAATAATAATAATAAAAATAATAATAATAATAGTAATAATAATAATAATAATAATAATAATAATAATAATAATAATAATAATAATAATAATAATAATAATAATAATAATAATAATAATAATAATAATAATAATAATAATAATAATAATAATAATAATAATAATAATAATAATAATAATAATAATAATAATAATAATAATAATAATAATAATAATAATAATAATAATAATAATAATAATAATAATAATAATAATAATAATAATAATAATAATAATAATAATAATAATAATAATAATAATAATAATAATAATAATAATAATAATAATAATAATAATAATAATAATAATAATAATAATAATAATAATAATTATAATAATAATAATAATAATAATAATAATAATTATAATAATAATAATAATAATAATAATAATAATAATAATAATAATAATAATAATAATAATAATAATAAGTGTGTTGTTTCAATGTTGCATTTACAAAAATTGAGAATGAAAAATATCTCCCACTGTGCGCATAAAAAATTTGATATATACAATTGAAAAAAAAGATACCCGGCATTTTTGTGTTAAAAGTTTTGTTCGTTCTGTTATTTTAAATATTGTTGGTTCTTTTTGTATGACGGCTACAGGTCGTTCTTTTATTTTATTTTTTCTTAATATTTTATTTTTTTTTTATTTGGCAAGAGAGTCTGAACGTCACTTCTGCCATTTGCTCGATTCAGTTCGCAGATGTTCATAAACACGTCTACTCGCGGCACGGCGCGATGCGATCTCTGAGCCATTAAAAAAATATATATATATGTATAAGATCTTGCGGAAAAAACGCGTATAAAATTAATAGAAATAATATTTTTTTAATAATAAAAATAGTGCAAAAAAATGTATGTTGGTTAAAAATATTTTGCATAGTTTAAGTTTCAATAAACAATATGATGTAAAATTTCAACATCAAAATATATAAAACACAAAAGTGGGCTTCTATATATCACAAGCTGATGGCAGCATGCAAGAACTAACTGTAGGAAAGTCGCTAAATTAAAAAAAAAATATTAAATATTAGCAAAATAACTCATTAGTTGATAAAATTCAAAACATTTTTGTTTTAAAACACTGGAGAAGGAAATTTTATATATTACAAAAACAGAAAACACAACTTGTCAAAATTGTTTGAAATTCACAGGTATTTATTTTATATATTATTGTATTTAAAACAAAAGCATTTAAAATTTTTATTTCCTTATAAAAATTTTTTCTTAAAATTCTTAAAATACTTTCACGTTTTGCTGTTTGTTTTGAGATTTAGTTTGAGATTTATTTTAAGATTTCCTTATGCTTGCAATTATTCTTGTACTTTTGCCAGACTTTAACGAACAATATGCTGCATGTGCATTACAAAAAAAGTCAGGGGACGGAAATTTTACACGTTTGAAAAAATAAAATATATATGTAGAGGTTTTCAGTTCAAACCGATAAAAGTGAAACTTTTATACTCACACAGAAAAAATTATAGTAAAATTAAAATCAACAAAATTTTTGTATAAAAAAATAATTTGTATGCATATAACGAGTGATTTTTTGCTATTATCTTTTTGGCAACACTAGTTTTGATAGCTCACGCACGTTTTGTATCTTGTGTCACTGTCAAACATCTTCAGTTTGGTCTATAATTTAATCATGAATCGTCTTACAAACGAACAACGCTTGCAAATTATTGAATTTTATTACCAAAATGCGTGCTCTGTTAAGAAAATTCATCGCGCGCTTCTTCCATTTTATGGTCAGTTTAATCGACCTACTGAGGCTTCTATTCGGGCTATTGTAAAAAAATTTCGCACCAAATTTACATTGTTGGACATTAAACCACCAACACGCTTACGTAGAGCGCGAACTGAAGAAAATATCGCAGCCGTATCGACCAGTGTTGGTGATGACCGTGAATTATCGATTCGGCGCCGTTTGCAGCAATTGGGACTCTGTTACTCCACTACGTGGAAAATTTTGCGGAAGGATTTGGGTGTGAAGCCTTATAAGATACAGCTGGTGCAAGAATTGAAGCCAAACGAGCTACCACAACGCCAAATTTTTGGTGAATGGGTTCTTGAAAAGTTAGATGAAGATCCACTTTTTTTATCGAAGAATTGTGTTCAGCGACGAGGCTCATTGCTGGTTGAATGGATACGTGAACAAACAAAACTGCCGTATTTGGAGTGAAGAGCAGCCAGAAGCATTGCAAGAGCTACCAATGCATCCACAAAAAACAACCGTTTGGTGCGGATTATGGGCTGGCGGCATCATTGGGCCGTATTTCTTCAAAGATGATGCTAATCACAACGTTACTGTGAATGGTGAGCGCTACCGTGCGATGATAACAAACTTTTTTTTGCCCAAAATGGAAGAGCTTGACTTGCATGACATGTGGTTTCAACAAGACGGTGCCACATGCCACACAGCACGCGAAACAATGCACCAATTGAGAGGCGAGTTGGGTGAACAGTTTATTTCACGCTTGGGACCAGTCAATTGGCCGCCCAGATCGTGCGATTTAACGCCTCTAGACTATTTTTTGTGGGGCTATGTTAAGGCTAATGTCTATAGCGACAAGCCCGCTTCGATTGACGCACTGGAAGCCAACATTGCCAACATTATTCGTGAGATACCGGCCGAAATGTTGGAAAGAATATGCCAAAATTGGACTAAGGGGATGGACCATTTGAGGCGCAGCCGCGGCCAACATTTGCATGAAATAATCTTCAAACATTAAATTATATCGACCCAACTATCGATCCAAATAAATATTTCATGCATTTTTCTGAATTTTATGTGTTTTTTTTTAAATATCCGATAGTTCTTCAAAAATCACCCATTATATGCAGGCCAAAAACAACATTTTAAAATTTGCTTTCGAATAACATCGTGGGCCAGCACCTGTGCTCTGTAACTTTGGTGAGAAGTTCTCGCGTCGAAAACTTGTGATACAAATTATTCCATCGTTTCTCGAAAAGTGAGAAAAAACTGCGCCCGTAACTTATGTCGAAATTTTAAAAATGAAAGCGCCAGCCACAATTAGTACCGCCGCCGACCAAAAATTTCCAAAGTTAAGAAATTTTGTTCGACGGCGTCATATTATAACCGCCGGCTATTCTAGAAAATGTTAGAGTATATTCATACTAGAGGCTAACAAAAGTATCATTTGAAGTAACTGTTATTTATACAGGTTTGGCAACGTACATGTACGAATATGTGTATAAAGAGGATATAAAAACACACCTATACAGCATACTTATGCCAACATAAGTATAGGTGTGTATGGGTAGAAGAATACAATGGGTATTGATATAATAATTTTTTAAATACTTTCGTTGCTAACCCTTTAACCACTGAAACCGGAAAACCAATTATTTGGTTTAAATAATTTTGATTTTAGTATACGTTTCTGGTGGAGACACAAATTTAAGGTTCATTTAGTGAACAAAAGTTTCTTGCAGGGACAAAGTGAGCAAAACTTAAGACCATTTGCCGGACGTCTTAGTGGCTAAGCGAAAGAAAAAAATAATAATTTTGCTATATATAAAATTTTTTTTTTTTTATAAATCCGAAAAACGATTTTTAGATTTTTTTCTGATTTTTCTCAGGATGGTTACAATCAATCTTGTCACCCTGTTTCGGTTTGACGTGGAGTTTTGGCACACCCTGTGTATAGCGGATTTAAACAAACTGTTGTTCAATTTTTGTTTCTGCTTGTACAAATATTTATTTCCAAAACACTCGCATAAGGATTTGTTTTTGAAAAATATTGTTTTAAATCATAAACTAACAGAAGACAAACACAGAGACTGACATCTTAAATTTAATATCAAACATTCATCATAAAATGTCAAAACGTTGACGCTTCAACACTTTCTGGCATTTGATATAATATTTTATATAATATATATTTGATGAAATATGTAAATGAATGTAAAATTTTATTTCATTTATTGTTTACTCCTGTATAAGAAAGATTAAAAAAAAACAACAAAAATTATATTGCACTCTTCATACAAATTTTAAAACCAATAACACCAACGAAACGGGGTCAGCGTTTTGTTTACAATAGTGAATCAGCAATCAATTTTTAATTTCCTATTCGAGAAATATAAATTTTTCAGGCGGTTAAAAAGAAAAAAAATTAAAAGAACATAAAAAGTTTGAATAAAATTTTAAAATGAGATACATATGCACATACATACTCGTTTACACATTTACATATGTGTTATAATAATTAATGTATTTTTGTTTATAACAATTAATACAAATAGAAAAAAAATTGCACGTAGTCGGCATTTGCATATAAAGAAAATTTTTTTATATTAATATTAATAGAACAATTGGTTTTAAATACACTTTTGTTCAACAATAATAACAAATATAGATATTTATATACAATAAATGCTGTAACAACGACTTTTGACAGAGTAGTTCAAAACAGTGGACACAAGGACGTTTGGAAAGCCTGCGTGAGAATTCTGTTCTGTAGGAAAATATACTATAGTTCAACACATTTCGATTATTCCACAGGAGAACACAGTTTATAGCATGATAATTATTACTCGTATTTTTAATACTGATTTTTGAGCTTTGTTTTTAGATAGAAATATAAAAAGGTGTAGTCAAGCAGGGGTGCGAAAACTTCTATAGGGAAGAGCAAACACCAATACTTTTAAGGAAAAAGTACTTTTATTTAATATTTTTTGTTGTAAAAGGCAAAACATATTTACAAAAACAAAATTTGCACTGATATTCGCTGCCATCTAAGTTTACCAGCAAAGCATGCGAAACTGTTGTTGCTTTACTCTTGTGTGTCTGCAGTGAAGAATGACAAAACAATATATAAGACAAAGTTGTTTGTGTATTTTTCATTGCTAGAGCAGAGTGCAGTATGTGTGTCTCAAACGGCACAACTATAGTATATTTTCCTACAAAACAGAATTCTCACCCAGGCTTTCCAAACGTCCTTGTGTTCACTGTTTTGAACTACTCTGCCAAAATCGGTTGTTAGAGCATTTATTGTATACAAATATCTATATTTGTTATTATTTTTGAACAAAAATGTATTTAGAACCAATTGTTCTATTAATATTAATTTAACTAAACAATTGAACATCAAGCGCATAGGGCTTGGGCAGTCCTGCAGTAAAGTACTAAACACATAAGCCCCAGCAGACTTCACAACTTCACGGCAACAAATGCTATAACTGACAATTGTAGTTGGGAGGTCGGCTACTGAATTCTTTTCAACACAGCAGCGACATAAATTTATATACATAAAAGTATAGTTCAGTGTAACCGCCTTTGAAACTTAAGCTTTCAAAAATTCGTTGGTTTACAGAACAAGTTTTGTGTATATCAATCTTTCATGAAAAAACTAATCTCTCTAAAAAACTTTTAAGAAGAGCAACTTACGCTAAAAAAAATTATTGTTTGCAACACTTAGTTCAGGCCAGGCGGGAATTCACAGTTGAAAATATAATCGGATATATTTTCCCATCTATAATGAGAACAATACTAAAGAACTGAATGCATCAAATTTGTCCAAATGTGGACCAAAAATAATTCGACTCGAGAAACAAAAATTTATATCGGTCTCGTTTTAAAATATCCGTCAAAGATATGCAATTAAAGCTGCTCGTAACAGAAGTAAAATCAACTGGGACTTAATTCCACAATAATGAGTTTTGATATGCTCACCAATTTCAGTGTTAACCCTGAATGAATAATTTTGAGAGTTACAGAGTGAACATTTAATTATTATTCTAGTTTTGGTTTTTTTTTTAATATCTTAAAGTTGAAAATATTTTAAAGTTGAAAAAAATTTTGAGCCAAAATACCGTCGCATGGACATCGCTCAGGAGCTGTTGAACATCGTCAACGACGATCTCGATTGACTCAAAAAGGTCTGAACTGGTGACGAATGATGGGTGTATGTCTATGACATTGAAACCAAAGTCCAGTAATCCCAATGGAAAGGTCCAGAAGAGCCAATACCGGAAAAAGCACGTAAAGTTCGGTCAAATGTGAAAGTTTTGCAGACTGTTTTCTTCGATTGCAATGGCGTGGTGCAGCATGAGTTCTAGCCACAAGATCGTATGGTCAATAAGGAATACTACTTTACTACTATTGTAACGCTCAAAGTCGGAGGCCCCGCTTTGGAGCAACACACGTGAGGTCGTGTTCCCGTTTTTTTTTCATATATTTGTATTTATTTAATTATTCATTCGATTATTTCATTTATTATTAAGTAATGGGTGATTTTATAAGAACTATCGGAAATTAAAAAAAAAAACACATAAAACTCAGAAAAATGCATGAAATATTTATTTGGATCGATAGTTGGGTCGATACACTTTAATGTTTGAAGATTATTTCATGCAAATGTTGGCCGCGGCTGCGCCTCAAATGGTCCATCCGCTTAGTCCAATTTTGGTATACTCTTTCCAACATTTTGGCCGGTATCTCACGAATAATGTTGGCAATGTTGGCTTCCAGTGCGTCAATCGAAGCGGGCTTGTCGCTATAGACATTAGCCTTAACATAGCCCTACAAAAATAGTCTAGAGACGTTAAATCGCACGATCTGGGCGGCCAATTGACTGGTCCCAAGCGTGAAATAAACTGTTCACCGAACTCGCCTCTCAATTGGTCCATTGTTTCGCGTGCTGTGTGGCATGTGGCACCGTCTTGTTGAAACCACATGTCATGCAAGTTAAGCTCTTCCATTTTGGGCAAAAAAAAGTTTTTTATCATCGCACGGTAGCGCTCACCATTCACAGTAACGTTGTGATTCGCATCATCTTTGAAGAAATACGGCCCAATGATGCCGCCAGCCCATAATCCGCACCAAACGGATGTTTTTTGTGGATGCATTGGTAGCTCTTGCAATGCTTCCGGCTGCTCTTCACTCCAAATACGGCAGTTTTGCTTGTTCACGTATCTATTCAACCAGAAATGAGCCTCGTCGCTGAACACAATTCTTCAATAAAAAAGTGGATCTTCATCTAACTTTTCAAGAGCCCATTCACCAAAAATTTGGCGTTGTGGTAGGTCGTTTGGCTTCAATTCTTGCACCAGCTGTATCTTATAAGGCTTCACACCCAAATCCTTCCGAAAAATTTTCCACGTAGTGGAGTAACAGAGGCCCAATTGCTGCGAACGGCGCCGAATCGATAATTCACGGCTGTGGCGACGCGACCAACAAGTGGTTAGTTAGAGTTTTTAATTCCTTACACTTTACTCTTGAGTGATTCATCTTTGCCCGGATTGCCTCGTCGTCAGGTTGGTATTCGGGGGAGAGCAGTTGCCAACGTTGGAGGGCTACGGAGAGTGAAGGTGTTATTAATACCTTCACCATCCGCCAGAGGAGTTTTTAATTCGACTTCAGCGCAACACCAGAGGTAGTGGATCGTTGGGGAAGCGAGTTCTACCGTGTAGCAGTTTTCAATTCCTCCATAGCGATCCGCGACCCCACTCCAACGTCAGCCGTAGGTGGTGCCACAACCCCACGTGACCAAACACATAAAAAGAGAAGAAATATTTTCTTTTATTATTTTTTTATTTTAATAAAGAAGACTTATTCTTTTTCTTTGTTTCTTTATTCTTTATTGAAACGACCCTGGGCCACGCTCAGCTATCCCAGCATACAGCGGAAAGTGTTGTTACAATATATATGTGTGTGTGTATATATGTACATGGATAAACCTTAATCGGTGAGAACATTCGCAGCGTATTGCCATTATACAGCTACAAATGATAAATAAAATCATCGAAAATTTGACCTCTATACTAGACTATGTCCGAGCTAGACATGACGGTCGTATACCAGAAGTCATATTTAAATATTATGTCAGAAAATTAACTTCCGAATAAAGTAAATTTCATGTCAATATACAAAATTCATCTTTGTTTTATTTCATTTCAGACCTCAAAACCTCTATAAAAACACCTGTAGAATATATAACAACATTTAACGATTCATCTGAATACGAAAGATTCTAGGTATTGAAATACATTTTTGTTTATTTTTTCTCCAACGATCTTCGTATTATTTTTTAACGCAAAATTTTTTTTTTCTTCTTTTATTACTAAACATTTTTAGTTTTTCAAATAATTCTGGGCAAAAAAATAAGTATTTTTTGTATATACAAATGTCTGGCTAAATTAACTAAAAATTTTTTTTGTGAAAATTACTTAATAAGCTAGAAATACTTAAATATACACAAACACTTTTTTAACGTGCAAAATAATAAAAAACAAACATTATTTAATTTAGTATTTTGTTTAAACAATTAAATTTGTTACCGATATGAGAATGATTTAGATTTTATATTTCATGGATACAGTTTCTGCTTTTAATTACATACATATGTTTGTAATCAGTTGCAGCTAAATGAACATAAAATCTGGAAATTAAATGTGTGAATAAGCGAATGATGATATAAAATTAAAATAGAACATTAAAATTTAAAATTAATTCGTGCTAAAGCTGCAATGAAAACAATTATTTTTTACAAAATAAATTTCTTATTTGCGTATTGAATATCATGAAATTTTAAACATTTATTTTCACGGCATTGATGGCTAAAATTTTATTTGTTTGTTAAAACGAAACAGGGTTATTTTAATACCCCACCTCCCCAAAAAGGGGTACATCTTATTCCAAAAAACTCCACAGTTCAACGTACTCAATATTGATGTGTGCGAATATAATCATCTTAATATTCATAATCTTGTATCAAGTTCTGGTTGCGGCAACTGGTGACTTCAATTAAGATTATGTGTGTGTGTGTGTGTGTGTATGTGTGTAAACATTTGCATTAATAATCTCTGTGACAACATTTGTTGCAATTATGAAATTAATTTGTTGCTCTAATTGCTTGAAGTGTGTTTTATATAAAGTGGCTCGAAGTTGTTTTTGTATTTAATTAATTTGTTAAGCCTCTTGAAAGATTTTTTTTCGTAACTTTTGAAGAGGTTTTGGAAACCACACATCAAGGCATACAGTGGGGTACAAAAATGAGTACATGTTTGTATATTGTGCACTAGTTTGCCTTCCATACGAAAAAGGGTGTGTCAGTCAACGTCTAGAATTAAAGATTATGTAAATATAATTCTAAAAATTTTTTATACCCTTTACAAAAATGTAAGTTGTATATATAAGTAATTTCTGCAATTTTCATTTCCAACCCTAGAAAGTATACATATTCTGAATCAGAATTGATAGAAAATTCGATTTAGCGCTATCCATCTGCCTGCCGTTGAAATACCGTTTTTGGGAAAACTATTAGACAGACCTATGAACTTTTTCCTTGCACCATTTTTTTACCCCATCGAAACTAGGTTCACTTGCAGATAGCTGAGACATATCTAAAATTCCAATCAAAAAGCCATTATTTTTCGCAATTTTGTTTGAAAATTTTTGAAAAAAAAAAAAATTGTTTGTTTTGCTTCAAATTCCTTCACTCAATTATTAAACATGGCGATTAAAAGGCAAAACAACGATATCGGTCCATTTATACCCGAGATATAGCCTAAACCTATTTTTTCATTAAAACAACTTAAACAAAATTTTTTTCCTTAAAAGCAAATCTGCTAAAGAAATAGGGGTATTTAAACATGAAAAATGAAAATTTCTGATACCGGTCCATATATACCCGAGATATAGTCTAAACCGATTTTTTATTGAAATGTCGCGCAAGCCAACTTAAAAAACTTTGTTTTCTCAAAAGCAGTTCTGGTGATAAAACTAGGTTACTAAAACACAGAATATGAAAATTTCCGATATCGGTCCTTATATACCTGAGATATAGCCTAAACCAATTTTCCATGGAAAAGTTATGTAAGCGAACTTAAACAAGATTTTTTGCTTGAAAGTAGTTCTGGTAACAAAATCAGGTTATATAAATATGGAAAATAAAAATTTCCGATATCGGTCCATAAACTCGTATACCCACGATATAGTCTAAACCGATTTTTCTATAAAAATGTCGCGTAAGGGAGCTTAAACAATTTTTTTTCTTAAAAGCCGTTCTGGTTTTATAAGGAGCTTACAAAATACGGAAAACGAAAAATTCGAATATCAGTCCATATATACCCGAGACAGGGTCTGAGCCGATTTTTCCATGAAAAGAATTTTTTTAACTTAATAAAAAATTATAAAAAAGGTTAATAAAATACAAAAAAGTTTAAAACTCCGATATCGGTCCATTTATATAGCGAGATATAGCCTAAACCTTAACAACTTATTTGCTTAAAAGCAGTTGTGGTAATAAAAAGAGGTTACTAAAGTAAGGAAATTTAAAATTAACGATATATATCCGTATATATTCGAGCATATTTAATTCAAATCTGTAATATATACTATTGGCCTTATGTATAATAAAAAACCTTGTGCTAACTAAAACTTAGCAGCTAGTTAGTTAGCATAAGGATTTTGATTATACATAAAGGCCGTATATATTTCCGTGACTATCGTGAAGGGTATTTTAGACACTCTAACTTGTTTTTTTTATATTTTTGTCAAGCCTACAAATACCTAAATTTTAGTATTTTATTTAGCCATATTTAGTCCGATCACAATATTTTTTACATTGATGCTCATGGCTAAGTTCTAGCTATGACTAAACATTCGGTTCGTACCTACCCTTATTTCAAGTTTCCTGTTAACATTCAAATAATGATTACATTTCAAATCTATATTAGGCCCAACACAAACCACATTTTCCATCTCATATATATGTATATATTTTTTTTCAAACTGCTTCCACCACTGTTGTTTTACTTTTAATATAACTATTCTCCTGAATATACTAAATGTAAATATAGTTAAGAAATTTTTTAAAGGTTTTCTAACAAAACTTATTGTCTCTCTCCAATGTACAAATTTATTCCAAATAATTTGCGTATTCATAAATTGATAAATTGTTATAGATGTAGGGTAGCTTTAACAGTATCTCTTTAGAATTCAATTACAAATAAAAATTCCGTGGGAGTTTTTTTCATTTTTCTCTATTCTCCAATTATGAGCAAAAATCGAATATGATGTTTTTTTATTTTTTTGTTCTCTTCTTTATCTGAAAAAACTGAAAGGAGATTAATGTTCTGTTCATAGAAGATAGGCGATCAACTCTTCAAGAAAATTTGTATGAAAGTTACTAAATTTTTTGAGTGGTTTCCCTACCATTTTTTTACACAAGCCGCTCGTCTGTGTTCTATGAACAGCACATAACTCTTCAATTCCTAGGGTCAAGTTAACAAAAATTGCGCTCTTTTATTTAATTTGAATTGAGAAAAATACTTTAACTGGGCAATAATTTGCGAGAGGAAAAAATTCCGTGAGAAATAAATTCCGTGAGAATATTCATAATTTATCTGCATATTTTTAATTAAAAGAATATAATTTTTGAGAATAAAATCAAAAAGAAAAACATAAAGTTGTGTGTAAGTGCATGAAAAGCCGTGTATATCATTTTACCGATATTATATTCCATAGATAACTCTATTCTGTGTATCATATGGTTCAATAAAAAAATAATCAAAAGATAAAAAACAGGCTTTTTTGTTGTGTTAATTTTGAGACACTCTTTGTATTCATGAGTTTTAAGAAAAAACTAAAGAAGTAAGAGCTCTTTAGAGAAAAAAGTGCTTTCCCCACAAAAATCCTAGTAATCAGTTGCGCGTAACTGAGAGCGCTAGTGCCAACCACAACATTCTGGGCAAAACGTACAAATATTTTGTTACGCAAATGAATATACATTTATACATACGTAGTATTTTTTTTTTTTTTCAATTTATCCATACAAGTTTAATGTTTATTAAGTGTGTAGACTACAGTATTTAAACAACTAACAGGTGTTAACAACGTTGTGATAATTTAAATAATTTTTAATTAAGCTATTAGTGTTTGTGCGTGCTGAAAATCGCATCATTTTATTTCTAAAATTTAAGCTGAAAACTGTTTAAACACCTCAGACTTTGAGTTTTGGAGAATTTTTTTTTGTTTATGTAAAGTTTGCTATTCATATATTCCATACAAAATTTTGTAATAACACTGAGCATTATACCAAAATCAAATTTTTGTTTTATTTTTTATTGATTTTTGAAGGCTTTCACATCTAAAGAAGTGAGTTTTTGGCTTCTCACATGAAATATATAATCTAATCTTTTGCCTTACAAATTCATTTTTGTTATATTACTGAGCAAAAAAAAGTAGCTTCGTAGCCTTGAGTAGATGTAAGGGCTTTTCGTGCATAACACGCCGGTTGTAGTGCCCCAGAAGGGAAGATTCTATTTAATGGCAAACCGTTAATAAGCGAGGGGCATGTAGCTCAAGATGACTTTCGACTCAAAATCATCCTCTTCGTTGTTGAGTTTGAGGATGGCTCTGCAGTTATTCACGACGCTCCATTGCTGCTCTTTTTATAAATATGCGATGGTAAATAAATGACCAAAATAAAGCTGTTTATTAACGCTAATTTATCTGTAGGTTGACCTAAATAATAATTTAATTTTTTAAACTTGTATTAATATATGTAATATTACAAATTCTGTCATTCATTTCGTATACAATTATATAAATAATAAATAAAAAAACAGCTAGTCGCCGCTACTTATTGGATGGAAGATTATCAAGAGTGCCTGCTTGTGGTTTCAGTCAGCTCCTAGTTATCCTCTATTTCTATATGGAATATGTAAGCTATTCAATTGTTAAACGATTTTGAGAAAATAAGGCTATTAACGAGGGCGGTTCGGAAACTTCTTAGCCTATCAATGAAAGAGAATAGTTAAGGTCGGGGCACATACAATCCGTCATACGTTATACGTCTCCTTTTTCAACTGACATTAACGTATACGAAGTGTGAAGATGGCACAATCAGTACTTTGGTAACGGATATAAAATCAACTGCATTTGACTCTAATTTGATTAAAATCTTTAGGTTTTAGATTTTTCAGACACAGCACAGAAAATCTAGCACAATTTGTTTTTAATTTATTTTATTTTTGAACGGAAAACTAAATCAAAATATACAAAAATATTACCAAATAGTTGTCAAAGTTCTCAACGTACGTTAAAAGTTGAAAGTTGCTCAACTTTAATACTTTGCGTTGATGGAGAAGTACGGAATGTGACAAAGCTCATAAGACATGTATTTTAACTAAGTTGTCAGTTGAAAAAGGCAACGTATAACGTACAACGGATTCTATATGCCCCGGCCTTTAGTGTTTCAAAAGTATTTTTATTTTTCAATATAATCTCCTGAAACTTCAATACACTTAGTCCAACGCTTTTCTAGCAACTCTATCCCTTGATTAAAATAGTTTTACTCAAGGTCTTCAAAATACTGGTTTACAACCGTAATTTGCATCTTCATTTGAGGTAAAACGCTTACCAGCAAGAATTTTTTTTAGATTTGGGAACAGGTAAATCTCACTGGGAGCCAAATCAGGGGAATTAGGTGGGTGGTCACGCAACTCGTACTTTAATTCATTGATTTTAGCCATTGTTAAAACACTCTTGTGCGCTGGTGCGTTGTCTTGATGAACAATTATTTTTTTGTTGTAAGCCAGAACGTTTTTCTCGAATTTGTACATTTAATTAATCCAAAAAGTTGCAACAGCACTCTGAATTTATCTTTTACCCTTTTGCAGATAGTCAATCAATAAAATACCTTTGAAGTCCCAAAACAAACCGTTGCCATAACCTTACCAGCCGACTGAATTGTTTTTGCCTTCTTTGGGGCACTTCCTCCAGCTTCAGTCCATTGCTTGGATTGTTCTTTTGTCTCTGGAGTATAGTAGTGGATCCATGTCTCATAAACAGTTATGAAACGACGCTTGAAATCCATTTTATTTCGCTTAAAACGATGCAAACACGCTTGAGAAATGTTCATTCTTATCCGTTTTTGGTCGACTGTTAACAAATGCGACACCCCTATTGCAGAAAGCTTTTTTATCTGTAGTTCTTCATGCAAAATTAAATGGACTCGATCATTTGAGGACTCGCTCATATTAGCTATTTCACGCTCTTTTATTTGTCGATCATTTAATACCATATCATACACTTTGGCTACAATTTCTGTTGTTGTTGCTATTTTTGGACGTCCACTACGTGGTTCATCTTCAATGCTTGTATGACCACGTTTAAATTTAGCAACTCAATTTTTTACTGTTGCATATGAAGGAGCACTTTCACCTAACACATTCACCATATCATTATGAATTTCTTGTCCCGATAACAGCTTTTTCTGTAAATATTTAATGACACCACGCATATCTAATTTTTCCACTGTAAAAAAATCGCGGATGCGTCTTTTGTGAACACCTGTTTCTATATGAAGGAGTTACCAGATCGAAACAAAATTTAACATGCATAGCAAAGATGGAAGTTTCCAAAACACTTAACTTTTTTCTGTTTATACCGCACTTTTTGTGCATTATTAAAAAATAAATTACAAAAACTTTCTTAAGTTTCTTTATGTAGTAAAATTGATCAGCCACCCTGTATTTGGCTACAAAGCATTTCTCTTAAATTTCTTTTCTCATAGAAAATTCACTTTGAAATTGGATTTTGTTTAAATTTTTGGTTTGAACATTTGTACAAGTTAAAATTTTTTCCTTTTTTAAGTTTTTTCTTAAGAAGGATTTTTTTGACAATGATCAATAATTTTTGATTGAAGAATACAAGAAAATTTGGTTTAATTTTGACTTATGCTCTTTGGCTTAGTGTCAGAATTCGTACAAAAAAATTATTCGAAATTTTGCTTAAGTTCATTGACTAAACACTTCAACATATATACGAGTATTGTAAAAAAATGTAAGGATTTATGAGCATAAACAGAACTTGACATACTAAATTCCAAAGAACACGTCTAATTTAAATAATTTTTTTCAGCCACTGCCGCAAATCAAAATAGTTGCTTGTAACTTGACTCTTAACTGTTATATCCGCTTGCATGCTAATTAACGTCACATTAAAAACGCCACTCGGAGGAAGAACTTTTATTCTTATTAAGCATTTTCAACTTTTCATTTTTTCTTTTTATGTTTAATTTTTCTTGCTTGCAAAGAAATTTATTTTAGTTTCTTTCTAGTTGCTCATTTGTTGCAAGTTTCTCCCTCTATATCATTTTTGCCGTCTTCTGACTTTTTTTTTTTTGTTTTTTTTTTGCGGGCAAATTAAAACTGATTACTTTAACTTAAGCTGACAGTTGTATTTAAGTTTATTTCGAATATCTCTCGTGTTGCTGTTGCTTTTTATCATGTTTCTTGGGTTTTGCCAACCAGTTAGCTACAAGAAAAAAATTTAAACCTGATAAATACTTTGTTATAAATTAAAGTTTTGCAAGTCGCTGGAAGAAAAAAGGTAAAAATAATCAAACAACCGCTGAATTGGGATTGTGTAACCCTCTTTAACATTTTTCGTATTATATTCTTATTTTCATTTATTTTTCTTTTATCCCTCAAATTATCTCAAGTCAAGCTAAAAGTTACCTTGCACTTTTTTTGTTGCTTAACATTTTCCTTTTAAAGTTCTGTATTGCCGAGCAACTTTATTGCATTGTAACTCATAAACGCTAGTAAAATAATGACAGCAAATGAAGGTGTTTTTTAGGTGGCAGTAAATTAGTTAACTTTTGTTTTTCTACAAGTTAAGGCAAACCTTTTTAGCAAACAAAGCCAGTTAACATACGGCATACGATAGTGTTGGGTAGAATGGTCCATCTTTTTTTTTATCTTGAACCAAAACTCAAGTAAGTATACGAGCAAACGAGGGCGGCTCGGAAACTTCTTAGCCTAGCACAAAAAGCCGGGTATAAACAGTGTTTTGGAAACTTCCATCTCTGTTATGAACACATGTTAAATTTTGTTTCGATCTGGTAACTCCCTCATATAGAAACAGGTGTTCACAAACGACGCATACGCGATTTTTTTACAGTGGAAAAATATAATAGGAAGCCTTAAGTTTGGTATACATAATTATAAGTGTCAAATTGTTCTTTTTGGTGGCTTAAAGATATTAAAGTGAATTGAAATTGAATTGAAGTGAATTGAATTGAAATAAATATGCTTGGGTATATATGGAACTATCCAAAAAAGTAGTCTTTCATATAAATTTTCACGGAAAAATTGGTTTAGGCTAGATCTGGGTTATATATGCACCGATATCGGAAATTTTTATTTTCTGTATTTAAGTAAGCTCGTTTTACAATCACAAGTGATTTTTAGCAAACAAAGTTTTTTTTCATGGAAAAATAGGTTTAGGTTATATCTCGGGTATATGTGGACCGATATCGGAAATTTTACTTTTCTCGATTTGGTAACTTCCTTATATGTATTACCAGAACTGGTTTTAAGCAAAAAAAAATTTTTAAGTTTGCTTACGCGACATTTTCATGAAAAAGTCGGTTCAGGCTATAATCTCGGGAATACGAGTACATGTACCGATATCGGAAATTTTCGTTTTCTGTGTTTTAGTAACCTCCTTTCATAATCAGAACTGCTTTTAAGTGAAGAAAAAATTTTTTTTTATGGGAAAATCGTTTTACGATATACAGCCATGTTCCGAGAACGCGCGTTCTGAAACCGCAATGCGTTTTGAAAAACGCTTAATTGATTTTTAGGTGTTCTGAGGCGTTTTATTGGCGTTTAGGAATTTTTTCCGAAAAAATACAACAAGTGTTTTACACACGTATATATGTGGTGATGTTAAAATATTAAAAATATTTGACAACAAATAGAAAATTTTTTTAATTTAGTTTTTTTAATTGAAAATGTGTAAAATTCTTTAAATTTTTTATTGCAATAAAAAGAAAACATATCAAGTTTTAATTGTGAATAATTTTATTGTCTTTTACATTTTCACTTATACATGCGAGTATAAGTCGCCAATTTTAAGCGATATGCGTTTTCCAGAACACCTATTTGGCGGTTTCAAATCGAAAATACATATGGTATGTAGATAAATAAGGTATGGGTTTTATGCACCGAATTACAAAACAAAATAACCAAAATAATACCTTGACTTCTCATGGTATCAGTCAAAAATAAGATATTCCTTCCATTTCAACACTCCATCTATAGTTTGATACCCAACTGCTCATAATATACACTTCTTAATTGGCACGTAAATGCGAATAAGCACCTAACTGCAACAGCCTCCAATGCCAACGTTGGTTAGTTTTAGTGAAATTCCCCCGGACCTTGAAAACTTGAAAAGTTCTGCTAACCAAAACGTTTTTTTTTACCATTATTGTCATTGACAACTGAAAAGACTGACGAAATTCAACAAATATATATAAAATTTTAAATGAAGACGCAAACAAATAATTTTTCATACTAGTTCACAAAATTTCAGCTGGAAATGTGGCTTTATTACAGTTTCTCTAAAAATCACCAAACTGTGGTTAACTTTCCATTTCCTTTCTTATTGATATGCAACTTTAAACAACCAAACACAATACATAAAATCCACATTGATATAATCCTTAAGCGGTTAACATTGACCATAAAAGCTTTTTCTACATTTTGTTTCAGACTAAAAGCTTTAAAATGTGCAACACACAAAGTTGTTCTAAATCAAAAGTACGTTCTGCATTCATTTTCTCTTAGACAATTTATTTTGCTATAATTTTTCTCTTGCAAAAAGTTTTTAACACAAATACTTATTTATTGGTTTGTTTACTTCAGAAAGCTGTGACGCAATAAAATGGCATTTAATGCAGTCAGTCATTCACTTAACAATCTGAAATTTAATCTTTTCGTATAAATATATAATGCAAGACTGAACGTTGGAAATGTTCGGCTGTCAAGTGGCACTAAAAAGAATAAAATATTACGAATACATGGGACTTTAATGAAGAGAAAAAAAAAACATTTATAGACGTTAAAGTCAATTCAAATGCTTTCTACAATAGAAAGACTATTTCACTCTTTCTATCTGTAGTTTTGTTTGTAGTTTGGTTTTTAACAAGCTTATATTAGCTTCACTTGTATGCATAGCAGCCAGATTTGACTATAAATCGTCATTTTGACGATTTTCATGTCCAAATTTAGCAGAATGACGATTTTTGCTATATGAATACCATGGTAACATTAAATTCAATATCCTACACGATCGTACGATATATTCACAGGAAAATGTTCCATAAGTCTGGTTGTCTTAACAACATCGCTTCAAAATTGAGCTGTAGTGCCACACTTTTATACAAGAATGATTGTAATAATTTCTAGACACAGTGAAATAATTAAAAACGATTATTACCATAATCATTTTATATTAATTCAATATATTTCTCGAGGTGCCAATAATATTCTCATATTTAAATATTTATGAAATTTCTCAAATCGCACGTTTTGTGAAAAAATCTGCCACACAGTTGCATTTTTACTACTTTTTTTTTTACTTCAGCACACGTGTTATATTCCGCAGATATCGCAATTGTGAATCACGGCCATAAGAAGCAAATTTATACAGATTTTGCAAAAATAAAAAAGTATGAATTGAAATGCGAGCACTTCGAATATAAGTATATATATAATGGGTGATTTTATAAGAACTATCGGAAATTTAACAAAAAAAAAAAAAAACACATAAAATTCAGAAAAATGCATGAAATATTTATTTGGATCGATAGTTGGGTCGATATTATTTAATGTTTGAAGACTAGTTCATGCAAATGTTGGCCGCGGCTGCGCCTCAAATGGTCCATCCGCTTAGTCCAATTTTGGCATACTCTTTCCAACATTTCGGCCGGTATCTCACGAATAATGTTGGCAATGTTGGCTTCCAGTGCGTCAATCGAAGCGGGCTTGTCGCTATAGACATTAGCCTTAACATAGCCCCACAAAAAATAGTCTAGAGGCGTTAAATTGCACGATCTGGGCGGCCAATTCACTGGCCCCAAGCGTGAAATAAACTGTTCACCGAACTTGCCTCTCAATTGGTCCATTGTTTCGCGTGCTGTGTGGCATGTGGCACCGTCTTGTTGAAACCACATGTCATGCAAGTCAAGCTCTTCCATTTTGGACAAAAAAAAGTTTGTTATCATCGCACGTTAGCGCTCACCATTCACAGTAACGTTGTGATTCGCATCATCTTTGAAGAAATACGGCCCAATGATGCCGCCAGCCCATAATCCGCACCAAACGGTTGTTTTTTGTGGATGCATTGGTAGCTCTTGCAATGCTTCTGGCTGCTCTTCACTCCAAATACGGCAGTTTTGCTTGTTCACGTATCCATTCAACCAGAAATGAGCCTCGTCGCTGAACACAATTCTTCGATAAAAAAGTTGATCTTCATCTAACTTTTCAAGAACCCATTCACCAAAAATTTGGCATTGTGGTAGGTCGTTTGGCTTCAATTCTTGCACCAGCTGTATCTTATAAGGCTTCACACCCAAATCCTTCCGCAAAATTTTCCACGTAGTGGAGTAACAGAGGCCCAATTGCTGCGAACGGCGCCGAATCGATAATTCACGGTCATCACCAACACTGGCCGATACGGCTGCGATATTTTCTTCAGTTCGCACTCTACGTAAGCGTGTTGGTGGTTTAATGTCCAACAATGTAAATTTGGTGCGAAATTTTTTTACAATAGCCCGAATAGAAGCCTCAGTAGGTCGATTAAACTGACCATAAAATCGAAGAAGCGCGCGATGAACTTTCTTAACAGAGCACGCATTTTGGTAATAAAATTCAATAATTTGCAAGCGTTGTTCGTTTGTAAGACGATTCATGATTAAATTATAGACCAAACTGAAGATGTTTGACAGTGACACAAGATACAAAACGTGCGTGAGCTGTCAAAACTAGTGTTGCCAAAAAGATAATAGCAAAAAAATCACTCGTTATATATATATATTTCTCACTTTTTATTTGGTACCGAAAAGTGTTTTTTTTTTAATTTGCTGAAAAATATCTCAAAATCGGCAAAAATTCGAGTCTGATTCTTTCTACATGAAATATTACGAAACTTGAATTAAAAATATAAATTTTATAGCACACCGGCTAAAAATATGTATACAAATTACAATTTAATTTTAGCTACAAATGTTTAGCAACGATAGAAAAATCCGTTAAAAATAAAATTAGCAAAAGGTAAATAGAAAATCTCTTAAGAAGTCCTCCCTATTATGCATTCATATTTGATAAAAAAATATTTGCTGAAACGCCGGTAAATATGCAACAATTCTGCTTAAGAAGAAAGTCTCTTTTGCTGCTTCATACACCCACAATTCATTCTCTTTTCCAATAAGAAAAAAAGTGGCTCATTTCAAACACGTAAGCGAAAAGCTCAGATCCTTGTTAACGACTGTTGCGTTGTTTTTTTTTTTTCTTTAAAAAAATCTTTGCAAAAGCTCTTCAGTTTCATTTTAGATTTCGTAACAAATTAATGTGTCCTTAAAAGAAGCGGTCAAATAACACAATAAAAATGTGAAAATTTTAAAAAATTAAGGGCAAAAAAAAAAAAAAAAAATTTAAGAGCAAGAAAATTTTTATGCAACTAATCTGTTAAGCATTAAAAAAAAATATTTTTAACAAAGTTGAGAGACATGTCTTAAATACATGTTATGGAAAATATGGAAAATTTATAATTTTATAATAAATAAAATTCAGAAAATTTAAAAGAATGCTGAAAAAAATATAAAAAAATTGTCTAAGACTTGAAAGAAAATTAAATAGAAAAACATGAATACTTCGCATATGATCTAAAAAATTTAGGAAAGTCTGCAAAGATAACAAACAATAGCAACATCAACGCGTACAACAGCTTGTGGGTCTACAGAAAAAAGCAATAACTGAAGGCAAGAAAAATAAAATTATAAAAAGGGACTATTTATACATATAAAAATATAAATAAATACATATATATATACATATATATATATATATATATATATATATATATATATATATATATATATATATATATATATATATATATATATATATATATATATATATATATATATATATATATATATATATATATATATATATATATATATATATATATATATATATATATATATATATATATATATATATATATATATATATATATATATATATATATATATATATATATATATATATATATATATATATATATATATATATATATATATTTAAATATAAAAAATGTGCACATGTGACGCACAGTTTCTCCTCCAGACTGAACTATTATTATACCTAAACATATTTCTTGGTGTGAAGGCAATGGGGAAAAGGATAATTTATAATAAAAGCCAACACTTGTAAGCCTGGTTAGGTGAAAAAATCCACTATTTTTTTCTCAAATTTTTCTTTTTGTTTAACAGTTAGTTTAAGCGGAAAATACAAGGGTTGAACGGCGTTGCATGAAAAGCTGACAGACAAATTGTGTTCGTGACTTTTAATGTCTGCCACAAAAATGTATATTTTTAGCAAAAAAAATATACAACTGTTATGTAAAGACTTTGGGCATAATTATAGCCTTTTATAATAAAAACATAACTATTGCGAAAGGAATTTAGTCGACACACGATATGAATAAAACACAGTTAATTATGATTTTATTGTTTTAGATATTTCTTTTTAATTTTTAAGCTGTTATAAATATTCCATTGCCTGTTGTTGGCTTCACAATTCGTTGGGGTTTGCTGCGGAACACTGGTCTGCTTCACAAAAACTAAAAATTCGCAAATTTATAAGAAGGGAAATTTTAAACTCTTATAAAATAGCACAAAGCAATTCATTTTCAATTAACTATTCCATTGGAACATAAGTTTTAACTACAATCACCTGAAGCAAACTATGAAACATCTCATTGTGGCACGATCAAAAGATTGATCTGCCTGTTTTCTTTAGAAAGTGATTTGATGCCTTTTACAAACCTTCAAATTTCTCAACCAATACATAGAACTGATTTACTATCGGGTATTACGTGTTAATGTTTTTAAAAAGTTATAAACATCTTGGTTTTTATGTTTCCCAGCTGTCTATATGTCAACATCTCATATTAGCTACCCTAATCATCAGTAGACTTTGGAATTTGTTGAAAGATATTCCAAACATTCAAGTTTATATCCCAACAATCTAAATAAATTATTGAGAACTTAAAAAGAAAAATACTTTAATAATACCTTTTTAAATTCACAATAATTTATTTGTATTGTTGGGATATAAAGTTGAATGTTTGAGAATACCTTTCAAAAATTTCCAAAGTCTACTGATATTAGAGTAGCTTCTGGAAATGTCGATATATAGACAACTGGGAATTATAGAAATCAAGCTGTTTATAATTTTTTTGAATTGGTAACAATGCAATTTCATCGGTTGTTGATGTGGTCGGACGACCAGGCCGAGCATTGTCGTTGACATTTCACGTGTGTTCGTAGAATTTCATTTTTTACACAAAACTTAATACAATTACTTTGATCCATTTTTTCGAATAGTAAAAAATCGAAGAGTACAGCACAACACGACTAACCTTTTTATATGTCAAAAATCGAACTAAGAATCCAAAATGCCCGATATTGCCAACATACAGTGGTGGATATGTAATAAAAACATAAATGTGATCTTTCATTGTTTCGGTATTTTATATCGCTCCTTTATTGCAACATAGTCATCTTTAAAAAAAATTAGCTTTTTGGATTAACAATGCAGAATGGTTAACAGTACTACCTTTTTTATTGTGCCCAAAATTTATGCAAATTACTTTTAAGCTGTTTTCTTTAGGAGACATATTCTAAAAAAAATTTCAAGACTTATATGGAAACTAAAAATTTGAAATGCGTTTTTCTCGAAACAGGCTTTTCTTTAGTTATAACTATGTTGCAATAAAGGAGCGATTTATGCAAGTTGTTAATGCCTAAACACGTATAACGATGTATGAGTATATTTGGACTTCTGATAGGCTGGGCCTATGACCAAAAGAGTACGAGTGACAAATGCCGCTGTCATCTGCGAAAGAGTGGATAGGGTTGGAAGTTTGTTGCACTAAAGAAGCGAGATGATCTATTGTTATTGCAACAGAACTTTTCCACTGCAAAGATAAGTTTGATCTCTTTTGCACTTGATTCTTTACATAAATTTTTTTTTTTTAATAAGTCATTATTTAGTGACAGGATAGTTTTTCCAGTGGACTCATAATTAACATATTTTCAGTTCTGCTATTTAAATAAAGTTATTTTAATATCTAATTTCGTTTCTTTGCGAAAAATTTTTGATAGGTACATATATTTTAAATGACATGAGTAAAATTGCATACCACTAGGTATGGGAAAATGACCAAGTTGCTCGGAAGAAGGAAGCAAGGTAATCATTAATCCCAGAGGCTTCGAGAAAATGGAGAATAAATTTTCACACTTACTTGTTTGCTCTAGAGAAAAAATTGATAATGCAATGAACCATTTTGATTTTTGGAACTCAAATAATATGCCCAGAGCCTCCAAACCTCGTCCAACCACAGCCAGAGGCGTTAAATACAGACGTGAGGGCCTCCAAAGCTAACCAATTTAAAAGTTCTAAGCAGCTAAAAGCTGTCGACGGCGGCTTAATGTAAGTGGCTAACGTGGATGCATCGCATAGAAAACACTTTCGTCTCAAAAAAAAAACCTTGGGGGTTACTCTCTATTGCGATGCGAAAGAAAAATGGAAGAATTGGTACCCTGTATTGCGTTTTTGTATATTCTTTCCGCATTTAATTTTCTCTTTTGCACATTTTATTTTAACATTCTTCGCTATTGTTTATTTTGTGATACCAGTGCTGTTTCTTTTTTAAACTATTTCGCAAAAAAATTTTCGCAAACAGCACTGAATGCCAAATTATACTCTTATCGCATCTACCTTTCGCATCGAATTACTTTCGCATCGCAATAGACAGTAACCCCCCTTAAATCCACTTTCGATTTTGTCAGAATTTTGTATTATGAATTTCGACCAACACCACGATTGTGTGCATTTTTATATACATCAATGCGTTTTATTTTTGGCAACGAATGTTCGCAACCGAAAATTCGTCATTCGTTGCAGTTGTGTTTCTAGCATTATGTTTTTGTCATGTTCAAGTAGATGGCACGTGAAGATGGGGAGTAAGACCGTTCAATGAAAATGAGTCAAAAAAACCTTTTCTTTTTTAAATTTCTCTTCCATTAAAAAGTTTGCTATAAACAAATATTTACGAGTATTCTTAAAATAATTGGGGATTTTCCTTTACAGCCTGTATTTATGTACATGTTTATTTATAAACTGCTTTTTATATAAATGTACGTACTAGTATATTGCTCCACGAATATACTTTTTGTATACTTTTTTTTCCATTGATTGCTGCTTAATTTGACTCAATAGATAAACTTTGTTTGTGGACTTACCTGGCATGACCTCCATTGCTCGCATGACTGGCTTAAATAAATGTCTGACATTTACCACATCCTTGAATTGTTTTTCCTTTTCAAATTGAACTGATGGTCAAATAGAAAATTTGGAAAAAATAGAGTATCATGTTTTTTTAACAAACACCAGTTTAAAACAACACAAAAAACTTTAAAATATTACAATAGAAAAAGATTTTTGGCAAAAAAAAGGAAAAATAAATAACACCGTTCGACAGTGAAATCGTTCCTTGAATGAAAGTAGAGGGTGTCTCAGATTGTTTTTAATTTTTAGATGTTAAATAAAAAACAATAATGTCCAATAAAACTTGTTTTATTTGTTGTTAAATTAAAGAACAGTTCGTGAAGTTTATTTATGAGCAACAACCGTTTGCACATTTTGCGCACCATTCGCTTCTTCACAAGGCTAGGTTGGGTAGGCAGGCCGCTGGATACCCCGGAATAATCTAGCTTGTCCAAACTGACTTGGGTCCTGTAGTCGTTCCCTTTGTTCACAACCTTGAGCTAAAATTTTCAATCACTCTCAGCTATAAAATTACGGGTCACATGGCAACATCGAGCAGAATTAATGGTCTTAGGCCGACCACGGTTTTCATAAAAAAATAAGGGCCAATAATTCCTGACCTTCAAATGGTAGTCCAAACAATAACTCTTGGCGAGTGCAGTTATAGTTAATGGTTGGAAAAACATTATTTATTGTTCTTTCTCCTACTCTATTTCTTATTTTCCTCAACGACCTTCTCTATCAAACTTCCAACCCTATCCACTCTTTCGCGGACGACAGCAGCGTTTGTCACTCGTACTCTTTCAGTTATAGGCCCAGCCTATCAGAGATCGCTGCCAAGAGGCTAAATATGAATGATTCACTGAATAGTGATCTTCTTTTAATCTCCGAATGGGGTCGTAAAAACAGGGTCACCTTTAACGCTCGTAAGACCCAATGTTGCCTATTAACACACAAACAAACGACCGCAAATGCTGCTTCATCTGTACTCATGAATGGTATAAATATTGAGGAATCGGATGCTCTTCTTGTTCTTGGAATGAAGATACAGTGGCATGTCCGCTGGACTGAACACATTTTTCCTGTCTCTAAAGAAGCATTCAAGTGCCTCGGTTTTTTGAAACGGTGTAAGATGTACTTCACTCCATCCGACCTCCTTACTATTTATACCACCTACATCCGACCGAAAATGGAATACAACTCTCATGTTTGGGCCGGTGCCTCAAAGTCTATTTTGGGGTTACTCGACCGTGTGCAGGAGAGGGCGAAGACTCTCATCGCTGACAGTAGGGTATCCAACTCTATTGGCTCATTGGAGCATCGACGCAGTGTGGGGTGCGTTACTCTGTTCTATCGTTACTACAATGGATTTTTTTCTGACGAGATTAGGGATCTTGTTCCCGAAACTCGCACATTTTAGCACGCGCTCATCGTCTAGAGCTCATCCATTTGTGGTCGATTGCCCGGGGAATCGCACTACGCATTACAGAGAGAATTCGTTTTTCAGCCGCACGCTTCGTCTGTGGAACAAGTTGCCTGCAGAAGTGTTTCCTATCTGTTATAACGTTGGAAAGTTCAATTTAAATGTTCACAAACACTACTCCCTCTTTCCCCCTCATCACAACCTATTTTCCTAGTTCTGGTACAATGCACTGCATATGTAGGCGTCATCCCCTGAGTACTGGTCCAATATAAAAAAAAAAAAGAAAAAAATGAGTGACGTAATATTAATATTATAGATGAAAGGTTCTATTCTGACCATCTCTAAAAAAAGAAAACATTAAAACTTACTTGTTAACTTGTAACAAAGTCTAGATTTACCTAAATAAAAAGAAAAAAAGAAAATCATTTTTTATCAAAGTAAATTCTTGCACGTCCAAGATTTTTAAAAATTTGACTTTTTTCACATATTTACTTTTCACTCGTATCATTTTGCTGCTCTTTTCCTTTCCATTTAAAAGGGATTCTCAAACAAACGACAATATTTATATTTTATTATTCTAAGTATTTGCATTAATCTTGCTCGTACGAAGCATAAATTTTTCATTTCTTGCAACATGCAACCACAGTTTCTTATTTTCTTCTCCCCCCCCACTTGGTGAATATTATTCTTTTTGCTTTTGGCAGGTCAAAGCAATTTGAATAAAAGTTTATTTTATGCAGCCAACGTCTGTGTAAGTGAACGAGTGACTGACTGACTTAATGACGACTGACTGTTGCACAATAAAATCCTTGAAAATGTTACTGCAAAGAAAAAGAAAATAACACAAAGAATACAACAACAAAAATAATAATAATAATAAACGAAACCGTTTTAGCTGTACGAGTTCATATTAACAAGCGCCAAACATGTACGAGTATTAGTGTGGGGTCGTACTCGTATGAAATATTCAGCATTGTTTTGACAAGGTTATAACCTTTTGTATCACTAAAGCATAGACTTTACGAGTATAAATAAATCCACTCTTATCCTTTAATAAACACATGTATACCATATTTGCTTTGTAACATCTATGCTACGAGTATAAAAAAAAAAACATTAAAAGAAAATTTTTTTGTTATAAAACAATAAAAAATTATAAATAGCTTCCTTTTTATGTTTCCCAGCTATCTATATGTCGATATTTCATAAGAACTACCCTAATCATCAGTAGACTCTGGAAATTTTTGAAAGATATTCTCAAACAAAATTTCCAAAGTCTACTGATGATTAGGGTAGTTCCTATGAAATGTCGACATATAGATAGCTGGCAAACATAGAAAACAAGCTATTTATAATTTTTTACTGGTATATATGCTAGAAGCTTAAATAGCGAACAAAAACCTTAATTGTTATAAAATAATAATAAAATGTTTGCCTAAATATTATAAAAGATAGTAAATACAATTAAATACAATATCCAGTGGCCAAAGTTTCGCTTACAGAAGCGATGATCCGGTGCACACTTGTAAGTCAGTAATGCATACCATTTCATATACGAACCTAGTATACATTCTAAAGCAAGCCACAGACTATGCGACTAGTTGTACAACATGATGATGTTGGTTATTAGATTGTAAAGTGTGTGGGGTCGTTGTATGAAGTTGTGTCGCGGTTGTACCAAAGATTAAAAAGTTTTGATTTTTTGGGTAGTTGTATCGATTCGTTAAAAAATTTAGGAGCATGTTGTA
This sequence comes from Thecocarcelia acutangulata, assembly GCA_914767995.1. NCBI lineage: Eukaryota > Metazoa > Arthropoda > Insecta > Diptera > Tachinidae > Thecocarcelia > Thecocarcelia acutangulata. The sequence continues at coordinate 95,181,422 of OU612095.1, read as the reverse complement.
CAACTTTATTTCGATTTGCTCTTATTTTTATATACAATTATTGCATCTGCGGTGATCTTTACTCAACAGAATTTTTTAAGAAATGAAATTGTGAGTTAATGTCCCACAGTTTGTGCGCAAAACACACAACTCGGCAAGCCAACGTGTTGTAGCAACAGTCGCATAGTCTATGGCATGGGTAATACACATTGCCGCATTTGTAGAGTGATCGCCAACCCCCTGCATACAAAGTAAGCGAGCTAGTGAGGTGTTCATCCAACAAAAGCTCCTTACTTCCTAACTTACGTTGTAAGCTATCAGTAGGCAGCTCGAATACAACCTCGCATACTTTGTCAGTCGGCAGTAGGCAGTTCGGATACAATCCCGCTTACTTTGTAAGTGGGTCGAATACATACTGCTCACTTCAGTTTTTTGGGAATATTCCAATAAATAAATTTGTTCTGTGTTTTGTTAACTGCATTACTTTATTTTTCACTAAATGTTTTATATTGTTTTTATCTATTTTATAATGTTTTCTAGGCCCTCTTACCTTTAGCACTGATTTTGTTAATTAACATTTCTGCAACGTAGTCTGACAAACACGGCGAACGTTAGATTTATAACTAAAAAATAAAATATATATACATATATATATATATATATATATATATATATATATATATATATATATATATATATATATATATATATATATATATATATATATATATATATATATATATATATATATATATATATATATATATATATATATATATATATATATATATATATATATATATATATATATATATATATATATATATATATAACGAGTGATTTTTTTGCTATTATCTTTTTGGCAACACTAGTTTTGACAGCTCACGCACGTTTTGTATCTTGTGTCACTGTCAAACATCTTCAGTTTGGTCTATACTTTAATCATGAATCGTCTTACAAACGAACAACGCTTGCAAATTATTGAATTTTATTACCAAAATGCGTGCTCTGTTAAGAAAGTTCATCGCGCGCTTCTTCCATTTTATGGTCAGTTTATTCGACCTACTGAGGCTTCTATTCGGGCTATTGTAAAAAAATTTCGCACCAAATTTACATTGTTGGACATTGAACCACCAACACGCTTACGTAAAGTGCGAACTGAAGAAAATATCGCAGCCGTATCAGCCAGTGTTGGTGATGACCGTGAATTATCGATTCGGCGCCGTTCGCAGCAATTGGGCCTCTGTTACTCCACTACGTGGAAAATTTTGCGGAAGGATTTGGGTGTGAAGCCTTATAAGATACAGCTGGTGCAAGAATTGAAGCCAAACGACCTACCACAACGCCAAATTTTTGGTGAATGGGTTCTTGAAAAGTTAGATGAAGATCAACTTTTTTATCGAAGAATTGTGTTCAGCGACGAGGCTCATTTCTGGTTGAATGGATACGTGAACAAGCAAAACTGCCGTATTTGGAGTAAAGAGCAGCCAGAAGCATTGCAAGAGCTACCAATGCATCCACAAAAAACAACCGTTTGATGCGGATTATGGGCTGGCGGCATCATTGGGCCGTATTTCTTCAAAGATGATGCGAATCACAACGTTAATGTGAATGGTGAGCGCTACCGTGCGATGATAACAAACTTTTGTTTGCCCAAAATGGAAGAGCTTGACTTGCATGACATGTGGTATCAACAAGACGGTGCCACATGCCACACAGCACGCGAAACAATGGACCAATTGAGAGGCGAGTTCGGTGAACAGTTTATTTCATTGGCCGCCCAGAACGTGCGATTTAACGCCTCTAGACTATTTTTTGTGGGGCTATGTTAAGGTTAATAGGTCTATAGCGACAAGCCCCTTTCGATTGACGCACTGGCAGCCAACATTGCCAACATTATTCGTGAGATACCGGCCGAAATGTTGGAAAGAGTATGCCAAAATTGGACTAAGCAGATGGACCATTTGAGGCGCAGCCGCGGCCAACATTTGCATGAAATAATCTTCAAACATTAAATTATATTGACCCAACTATCGATCCAAATAAATATTTCATGCATTTTTCTGAATTTTATGTGTTTTTTTTTTTAATTTCCGATAGTTCTTATAAAATCACCCATTATATATATATATATATATATATATATATATATATATATATATATATATATATATATATATATATATATATATATATATATATATATATATATATATATATATATATATATATATATATATATATATATATAAATGTGATACAAAAGTTGAACATAATTCATTTTTGGTAACTTCATAAGCAACTGTCATACGCTTTGTAAGTTAGCAGTCATCGATTACAAAGTGTTACACATATCATTGAAGAGAAGTAATGTGGTAGGCAGTGTTCGCCGCTGGGTATTTGATAAGCTTTCTCGTTGCCCTCAAAAAGTAACAAATCCAACAAAAAACTCTATGTAGACTTCATGCAATGCATTCAAACACACAATTAAAAAACAAAAACTAAAAAATAAAAGTTGTTTCAGAACTCAATGTCCAGACAAAACGGGGTGTCAGGATTGGTTGTAACCATCATGGGAAAAATCAGAAAAAAAAATATATCCCATGCAGTTTGAAAATTATGGGCATTTAAGAAAAACCTAGAAATTGGGTCCGTTTCCAAACGGAATTAAACTCTGTGACATGGCTTTATATTTGTAAATACAATTATGTCAAAACGTAATAAAAGGTGCGGGCGGAATGTGGTGCCGTTGGAGTTATCGACTGGGCGAATTGCCAGTGTCGATGTCGCATTCGTCGAGTGAGCATCGCGCATTTTCTGTGCATACATTTTTTAAAAGTAACGATTTTTATGTAATTGTTCAAAGTTCACTATTCGGTGAATACGTGATGGACCAAGTGCAAATTTAATTCATACGTACGTCCAAAGATTCCAAGCAATTGCTTCGTCAATCTTTAAGGACTTCCGAAAACACTAAACTGATTGAAAGAAGTTTGGGGGAAAATCCGCGACTTTCAAATTTTGTTCATAAGTATTTCTTTTTTTTTGCAGATTTTAGCTCTAAATACTCTGGCAACACTGTACTGGCTATTATATCCTAAGTTTTCCTCTTTTTCTTTTTAATGCTCGCCAAATTGTTGACGAACTTAGTGTCTTCTTTAAACTGAAATATAAAACTTAATTTGTTACAGGTATTAGTAAACCAACCTTTAATTTGTGTTAAAGGCACGACATTATTTAACCTATTTTCCGCCACTTTTAATCAGGTAATTTCCTTAAAACTAATCACACATTTTGCTGTCAACGTCATTGGCAATCGTGGATATTTTCGTCACCAAGCAAAGCAGAGAATTGTTATGGCTCATTGTCATTCTTTGTAGGCGAATATTTTCAAGCGCGATATTCTCTATATTATTTGTAACAGTTGCCATTAATTTCTTCATTTCTCTTAATTTCTTCATTTCTCTTCCTTTTTTCGGAATTTGGCCGCTTTTCAAATAATTTTTAATGGCTGATTGTTGGATTTTTATATTGTAGCCATTAAAATTGTTTTTTATGTTATTTTCACATTCTATTTGCCTGAACAAACATTTTCGTCAATAATTTTTTGGCTTTGCACGAACTCTTTGGGGGCGTAGAAGAATTCTTTCGTGCAAAAGGTATTGAAAATGGAGAAGAGTAGATAACAAAAATGGCACTGAAAAAATGTTTAATATTAGGAAACAAAAACACATCACATCACATGAACTTAGGTTGAACCATTTGAGTTATTGATTTTGCTTCCGAGCAGCTGGCAGATAAAAAATTTTTGTCACTGATATCCTTTTACTTACGTTGTGAAAAACATCCTTAAAAACTTTTAATTGAGTTTTAATGAATTATTGGAAATTTGATTAAGATCACGCCTTCGAAGTAATTCTCAGCCTTGAGCTTTTTGTTGTTAATGAATCTGTTTTAAGTAAAGAATAGTAAGATAATCGTTATGCAATTCTTTTTTTAAAGTTACTTCCAATTCAATAGACCTGGTAAGTCCTGAAGAAAAGTATTTGTGTTAATGGTGTTAATGAATTCACAATGAAAGTTGAATAATAGTAGAGACTCTATGCCCTTCTTATTAGCATTTAAAGTGCTTATATAAGAAAGTACAGGTTACTAACAGGTGAAGTGATACACATTCTGTGCCTCCTTTTCAATAGTTCAACTACTATAGAATTCATTAAACTCTTTACATGCTTCACATAGTAGCATACAACGCAGCTTCCATCGTGATAGACCCCTAAGGACAGTAGGGTATCCAATTCTATTGACTCACAATCGTAAAACTACTACAGAAGTCATTAAACTCTTTACATGCTTCACATAGGGTCTGTGTGTTCCGCTGGTAACTGACGAGTTCTCTAAGTATGCCACAAGGCATATCAGTAAACTGAAACTTCACCCAAATCCTCTTGCACGCAATATACTTAATTTTGGCGGCCACTCTCGGTTGAGATGAAGGGATACCATGGCCACCATCAGAACGTTAAATAGGTGATTCTACCGATACTATTCGCGCAAAATGAAACTTTTTTGTCTAGCAGTGGCTGGACTTAACTAACTTTTATATTTAGTATTAAGATTTAAATACTTATTGTTAGTTCATATTTTGAAGATTCAATAAATAAATGAATGACAAAAAAAAAAATGATTTTCACTAAAATCACACTAAAAATTAAAAGGTGTTTCCATGATGGAAAAATACTTCATTTAGAGGCGTTTACTTTCAGAGTTATTAAATACCATATTTCGTCAAAATATACTAATAATAATAATTAATGGAAAAATAAATTCATAAAATGTTTACTTTCCTGCTGAAAGCAATCTGACAAAGAGTCACTTTTTTAATTTAAATCTATGTTAATAAAAATATTATATAAACCAGAAAAACGGGCTTATGATAAATTGTTTTGCAACCAAAAACGCAAATGTATTTGTTCAATTGCTTTTGTGTTTTCTTTTTACTTTATTTTCTTACTGCCACTTTTTTACGGTATTACCGTCATCAAGAATTGTTTTATATAAAAATACAAAAGCTTGTTAACGCAAAGTGCTTAATATTTTTCTGGTTTTGCTGATATTCCCATAAGTTGTTGTTGGTTGAGGAAAGGGGATGGAGTGACTGTAAAAATGTTCCTTTTTATTTATTAAATAAAAACTTGTTTTTGCACATAAAAAAAAATATTAAAATAATGCCGCGAAAGTTGTAGGAAACAAAGGAAAAGTCGAATAGTGAAACAAAAGATTAGAACAACAACGCCCAACAATTTTTCTTTTTTAAATAATAAACAATGGTACAAGGTGGAGCAAAAGTGATCCTCCTATCAGAATTTTTTTTTTTAACTTTATTATTTTATTTATTGAATCTACATAAGAAATGTAATGACAATAAGTATTCAAGTCTTAATACTAAAAAAAAATGTGATTAAAGTCCTGCCAGTGCTGGACAAAAATTTATTTTTATGCGAATATTATTTCAGAAAGTCATCTGTTTAGAGCTCTAGTGGTAGCCAAAGTATCCCTCCTTCTCAGACGGGTATGACCACCAAAGTTAAGAATATTAACTGCAAGAGGATTTGGATGTAATTCGTGTTTAATAATATATCTTGTCGCGTACTTCACAGATTCACAGCCAGTTCGCCGGTGTCGAAAGGATAAGTTCATTCGCATTCAGGGCGAAAGAAAATTGATTTGGTTTTTTTCTAACTTTATTCTATGCGAACGATGTGTCAAAATTCAATTAAAATACTTGAGCACATGCGAACGAACAATAGTGACATTGACGAACCCAAATTTATTCGAATGTGAGTGACTAGCTTTCTTTAGCATACATTTTCATTCGATATCGTCAAACATAATTTTCATAAAAGGTACGTTCAGATCTGCGTGGATTTGTGAGTTTTTAACGTACCATGGAGCATCTGCAATTCTACGGAGAATTCTATTTTGACTTCTTTGAATTTTTTCAATGTTCAGAAAATGCTATAAATTTTGCGATTGACCCCTAATGTCAGTTCTGTTTTGACATTTGTGTAGTAAACACATGCGAAATACACGTTAATAAACAATGTTACGCTACACTGCTCCAGAACGCGGAATATTGGTGACTATTTCTTTGACCCCAAGAGGAAGATGATTTTTCATCAAAAATAATCATGACTGATGATTTGGCCCATTTCCATCTTAGCGGGTACGTAAATGAGCAAAATTTACGATTCTGAAAATCCGCGTGAAACCCACGAAGAGCCATACACCCGCTCAAAGTCACTGTATGGTGTGCTGTTTTCACTGGAGGAGTCATCGGTCCTTTTTTCTTCGAAGACGGTTATGAGTACTGTGAATGGTGAGCGTTACAGAACAATGATAAACGAGTCCCTTTTGCCGCAACTTGATGAATTGGGATTGGAAAATATGTGGTTCCAACAAGACGGTGCTACGGCACTCACTGCATGTGCCACAACCGATATGCTAAAGGATGCATTTCCCGGGCGCTTAATCACCCGTTTTGGCGATTTGCTCTGGCCAACAAGATCGCCTGATTTGACCGCTGCAGACTTCTTTTTGTGCGGCTTTTTGAAGACGCGGGCTTTTGTCAACAAGCCTCAGACTCTGGCAGCTCTTAAAGAAAATATCCGTCAAGAATGTGAGGACATATCGCTGGAAGTTTTGGCCGATGTAAAGGAAAATGCTATAAAAAGGGCTCCAATGACAATCAACTGTGGCGGCGGCCATTTACTTGGCATCAAATTCTCGACTTGATGTAAAAAAATTAAAAGACCAAATAAAAATAATCCCCAAGAAGAATCCAAGTTTTTAATTTTTTTTTTAAATTACAGCCAAAAAATATCGGAAGATTATTTTTGCGCCACCCTATAGAAATTTGAAACCAGAAGAATATGAAAATTTTTTGTTACATTACTAGAGGTTTTTTGCCTAAGTTCAAGTAATTTATTGCTTATAAAATTACATATATGTACACATACTTCTATTTTTTGTTTAGATTTTCAGAAAATATTTGCAAAAGTTTCTTTGTAGTAAAAAAACAAGTTTAATTTGAAGTTTTTATGGCTTCTGTATCATGAATTACTAAAAATATTATTTTGGTCTAGCAGTGAACGAGCAGTTTAAGTGTTGAAATTTATTTAGTTCATTTTTAACATGATTTATTAGTCAAATGCTGGCAATACATTATATCAGCACAAGCAAACCAATTCCCTTTTGCAATTTATAAAAAATTCTATAAAGTCATATTCAGTCACGCATATTTCTTACGCTTGACACTAAAGCCTCAGTAAGCAGTTAGGAGTTAGAACTTCAATTTACATATCTTTCAATCTTGCCATGACAAAAGACATATATTTGTGATATGCTTTTGTTGTTGAAGAAAATGTGTATTTCTAAACCAGATGTGCTACCGCTGATAAGCTCTTAAAGCCTATTACCCAGCAAAAAAAATTATGTGACATAAATTTATGTGACAAAAAAATTTTTGTAATTTTATCTTTTCGTATATACTAGCTACTTACATTGAAAATAGGACACATAAAAGACAAGAAAAAAATATATGGTTGACACGACAGTATTCTAACAGCAACATACTATTGTTGGATTATATGGTTATTTGTGATGTTATTATATTGTTACATATTTATATTTAACCGACATTGATATAACACAACATAGTTTTTTAAAATTAATACCATATATAACTATACCATATTCTAGTACAACATTGTTAGAAAAGTGAGTAACCTTAGTATTAGTTAAAGTTACCATATAGGTGTCATACCCAACCATATTATTTAACTAAACATCCTTACTTTTGTCAAAATTAACCTTAATACTGCCATTGTAAATCATATTAATGCCATTAATATCTTTAGTTTTATACAACCATATTTTTTTCACAAATATCTCTACTAAATAAAAAAAAATCACATTATAGGATAAATTATATATTTTATTTATTTATGACTATGTTACATAATAAACCTGTATATATTCAATAAGAAATTACAATATAATAAGAAATAGATGCCATATCGCTCCTTTATTGCAACATAGTCATATCTCAAAAAATGAGCTTTTCGAGTTAACAATGCAGAATTGTTAACAGTGTAGTGTGCACATACTATAAGGTATTAATAAGTCGACGTATACCTACTTTGTTTAGTATTATTATAAGTACCGTATTATTATATGTAGTTTTTACAAATATTAAATTGGAAATATTCCTGATTCATTTTTGTAGTTGCAGGAATATTGTTTCCAATTTTTTTTGTAGTTTGTAGGATAGAAAAAGGATATATAAACACATAAGTTTGTAAATAAAGGATCAATTATTATTCTGCCTTCAAATCGGCATTATTAATTTATTTTCGGCATTCATCTGCCTTAATCAAACACCGGCATATAAAACTGCCTGTGCAACTTATCATTGAGGCCCGTGGCGTTAATTAGCGCCGGCCAACTAAATTAGATAAGAAATCACAGAGCCTCCACAAAGGAAAACTCTCCCTCATATTATAACAGTACTACCATTTATATTGTGCCAACATTTTTTTTAAATTGCTTTTAAACTGTTTCCTTTAGGAGATATTTCCTCAAAAAATTTGCTAAGACTTTTATGGAAACTAAAAATTTTAAATGCGTTTTTCTCGAAACGAGCTTTTTTACGATATGACTATGTTGCAATAAAGGAGCGATATGTATTTTCACCAAAAAATATTCAGCTTGTATATGGTGAACTTACATAATTCCTGTTCGAAGTTGTAGTATATGTTAGCTGCAATAAAAAAACTATTTAGTAAAGATTTTGTCTTAGATTGCAAATACAAAAGTTATATAGCCATATTATTATGGTTGGATGTCACATAGTATGGTTGTCTACAACAATAATATGGTTAAACAAAAAAAATCTTGTGGATATAATAATAGTATGGTTGGATATAACCCTAATATGGCTGACTACATAAAAGTATTGTTGTATGCAAGATACATATGTATGTATAGTTGCATCTTAATATGTATATAAACTTACCTTTCGGTTTTCACAAACACTTGTGTTGTTACACAATTATGTATATGCTTATTCATTTGTCTTTAATCAACTATTATAATTTTCTTTTAAATTGAACAACACGCAATATATTTTTTAACATCCAAAGAAAACCAAAAAAATTCATGTATAATTTGTATGTAGGAGTATGTCAACAACCAGAATGATACTCTCATAACTTGAGAAATAAATAAATAAATAAATAAATAAATAAATAAACGGTTACAAGTTAACGACACCGTTAACGCTGCCAACCAAATTAATTTGGCTTAATCAGCAAATTAATATTTTAATAATTTTAAATTAATATTTTAATAATTTCAACACGCGCATCCGGTCTGATTACAACTTGCACTGTCGTGAGAAAACAATTTTGCTGAATTAGCGTCTGCATATTGGCACATGTTGGTGCAACGTGATCAGGCAATCGATGAGGGAACTTTTTGGACAACAATTTAATCAGTCTCGGTTACGCTCGCGAACTCGTCGGTATTTAATTATTAATTAATCAAATTGTGAAAATTAATAAGAGCATTAATAAAATTGTGTCAATTGAAATAAAATTGTGTTGAAGTTTTTATTTAGTAAAGGTTAAATTTGAAGGTAATAAAAATTAATTCAGGCGCTGTGGTTGCGCCTTAAACTATTTTTTTATCAGAATCATTTGGAGGATTCTTAACTGGCGCCCGAGCAGGGACCTGAGTTAAGGTCTCTAATTAACGAAAGAGAATTTCTGCGATCTCTACGGAGCACTCCAGAAACAAAATAAATTAATAACACTCCTGCGATCTCTACGGAGCACTCCAGGATCAATAAAACAAAAAATTATAATAAAAATAAAAAAGTCACTCCTCCTTCGCCAACCGAGTATTCCTGGTGATCATTAATACACAAATCACAGAAGGTTACTCGAGCGAAAGTGAAGTCAACCGTACCCCAGTAGGTATCCGCGATTATAAAAGCGGATTTCCAAAAAGGAACCATACGGAGCTTCCGCGAGGAGAAAAAGAAAAAGGATTCTCCATTTGATCGGGTCGCGTCGCGTCGCGCAACCGAGGCTCAAAACCAAAATTTTTTTTTTTATTTTATTTTATTTAAAAAAAAAAAAAATATGTGTCAAATATAAAGATCATTAACAAAATTTTTTCTAACAAAAAGTGAACTAAAATATTTTGAAGCTACCAAAAAATTTATTTTCTAATAAAAAAGTGAATTAAAATATCAAGCTATAAAAATAATTATTGAAAAAATTTTATAAAAATTTTAAAGAGAAAAATTTAATTCCAATAATTAAATGAAAATTGAGAAAAAAGAATTAAGGAAAAATTTTGAAGAGCATAAATAAGTTATTGAAAAAATTTTATAAAAGTTAAAAAAATATATAATTCCAATAAAGAAAAATTCATAAAAAAAAGGAATTAAAATTTTATCAAAAGATTGTTTTCAAAAAAAAAAAAAAAAAAAAAGAAGCAAAAAGAGGGAATTAAATATAAAAAAAAGGAAAATACTCCCCAAAAAATTGTATATCAAAAATTTTTCCAAAGAAAAAAGGAAAAGTAAACGGCCAAAAAAGAGCCAGAGTATTAAAAATTTGGAAAAAATAGAAGTGTGGTGTATACAGCGAAAAGAAATAAGACCAGGTGAGTCTAAATATCCTTTTACCCTTATCCGTTGTTGTAACCATTATAATAATTATGGAGGAGATGCAGGGAACGCTCACCACCCTAACGGGTGCCGTAAATCGTCTCCTACAAGAGATGAAAATTATAGAAACTAGACTTAGGGCAATTGAGGAAAATAGGGATATAGGAGCCTTAAAGGAAAGACTAGATTCGTTAGAACAGGGAGTTGCCAATGTAGGAGCTGACCAAGGGGAAACCGCTGCAATACTGCAGGCACCCAGGACTGAAGAGGAGCTGAATTCAATATGTAGGCTTCCAGATAGCGTAAAAGAACTTCGGACATTCGATGGAAATCCATTGAACTACGTATCCTGGGTTCATGCGGTAGAAATGGTGCTTAAGGATTTCGAAATAGTTAGGCACAAACCAATCTATAGGTCCATTTTACAGAGTATACGCCAGAAAATAGTTGGCGAAGCTGATGCCGCCCTGGTGTCATACAACATTTTTGATAACGACTGGAAGGAGGTGAAAAAAGTTCTGTCGCTCCATTATGCTGACAAGAGGGATGTACAAACCCTCGAACATCAGCTAAATCAACTCTCGCAGGGTTCGTCTAAAGTAGACGAATTCTACTCAACGGTGAATCACCAGCTATCCCTTATAATAAATAAGCTGAAAACGGAGGCATACAGCGAAGAAACGATTAATGCATTGGTGACTACCCACAGGAATAGAGCACTAGATATATTTATCCGTGGCCTTAACCCGGAATTGTCCAGGATGGTCATAATACAACGGCCAAGGACCTTGCCAGAGGCCTACTCTGCATGCCTAGAACTCCAGAATCTTACAATGAGGAACAACATACTACACCCTAGGTCGCAGCTACGTACGACTAATCCACCAGTCGCAGTCGTCAAAATACCTCCGAGACCTCCTAGACCTCATTTTAATTTTTCAAATAATGCAAGGAACAATTACCACAACAATGGACCATCCTATACAAGTAACAAACCAGTTCCGTACCCAAGGTTTCCACAGACTAAACCAGAGCCGATGGACATGGATCATTCCATTCAAACTCGGAAAATAAGCTACATGAACCGTCCTAATGGAGCGGAAAAAAGAAGGGGAAGCGAAATGTTCAGGAAGGATAAACAGCTTCGTGTCTTCCATCTAGACACAGCAGTCGAAGACGCGGAATTAATTCCTGAAGAAGAAGTAACACTCGGCGATTTCGATTCGGCATCGAGGGAACAAAATTTTATGAAGGAGGGGCATCCACCCTACCTTACATAGAATATGTTACAGGTAATAACACCAAACTCGAATTTTTGATCGATACCGGCTCGAACAAGAATTTCTGTAGTCTAAAATTATCCGCCGGAAGCATACCGTTATTAAATCCAATCAGTGTCAAAACCGCAGGAGGGAAAATTGAAGTAACTAGGAAGATAGTCGGAAAATTTTTTGCAAAATATGGAATATTTGATTTAATAACATTTTATTTGTTACCAGGCCTTAGTACTTTCGATGGGATTATAGGCGACGATACCCTTAAGGTACTCGGAGCTGTAGTTGATAGGAAAATGAATCTGCTAGTGATCAAGGACACTATTAAAATACCTCTGGGGACAAAAAAGTCAAATAGTTTAAATTATGTTCTGAGTGAATCCATGCCAGACCAAACTAGGGTAAAAATTAACGAAATGATTACTAGATTCGGATCACTGTTTGGACCGTTGGATAGCAATCAAGCCATCTCCACGAACGTCCGCGCAGAAATAAAAACAACCACATCGGAGCCTATATATTCAAAAAGCTATCCATACCCAGCCGCAATGAGAAAAGAAGTAGATAGACAAATTGCTGAATTACTATCCGAAGGTATAATACGTCCTTCAAAAAGCCCTTACAACTCTCCCATTTGGATTGTTTCTAAAAAACCAAAACCAAATGGCGAGAAACAGTACAGATTAGTAGTTGATTACAAACGATTAAATGCTGTTACAATTCCCGATACATACCCTATCCCAGATATTAACGCCACCCTAGCAAGCTTGGGTAATGCCAAATACTTTACCACGATTGATTTAACCTCAGGATTTCACCAAATTCCTATGAAAGCCTCGGACATTCCGAAGACGGCATTCTCAACTATGAACGGGAAATTCGAATTTCTTCGCTTACCATTTGGACTTAGGAATGCACCGGCAATTTTCCAAAGGATGATCGATGACGTCCTGAAGGAATATATAGGAAAAATGTGTTATGTCTACATTGACGACATAATTGTGTTCGGATGTAGCGAGGAAGAACTATTTACCAATGTGGAGACAATTTTTCAAAAATTAGAAAACGCAAATTTAAAAGTCAATATCGAAAAAACTAATTTCATGCAGACAGAAGTAGAATTTCTAGGGTACATTGTGAGTGCAGATGGAATTAAACCAGATCCCAAGAAAGTGACCGCAATTGAGAACTTGCTCCCCCCTAATAATCTTAAGGAGCTCAAAGGCTTCTTAGGAATGACCTCGTATTATAGGCGTTTTATAAGAGACTACGCAAAGGTAGCTAAACCGTTAACTAATTTGACTAGAGGCGAAAACGCCCAGGTTAAGGCAAGTCAGTCAAAAAAGGTTCCAATAAATTTACAGGACGATGCACTTTTGGCCTTTAAAAAGTTAAAGACTCTCTTGACTACAGCGGAAGTGCTTGCTTTCCCAGATTTCGACAAACCATTCAACCTTACGACCGACGCATCTAACTATGCCATTGGCGCTGTCCTCTCCCAAGGAGAGATTGGTAAAGACAAACCAATCGCTTACATATCCCGATCGCTAAACAAAACTGAAGAAGGTTACGCAACTAATGAAAAAGAGATGCTAGCCATCGTGTGGGCGCTGGACAACCTAAGGAATTATCTATACGGAGCAAAAAAGATAAAAATATACACTGACCATCAGCCACTTACTTACGCGCTAGGTAATCGGAACTTCAATGCCAAATTGAAGCGATGGAAAGCTCGTATAGAGGAGTACAACCACGAGTTGATCTACAAACCTGGTAGATCAAACGTCGTGGCAGATGCACTCTCTAGATTGAAAACTAGCGTTAACCATATCAGCGATGTATCCACAGACACGGCCAGCGAAGGGGATTCACAAGCAACAAGAATAGCATCAGAAACTAGGGATGATGACGCTGAATCAACAGGTTCTACTATCCACAGTGCGATGCAAGATGCTTTTGATTTAATTCCTCATGTGGAAGTCCCAATCAACGTTTTCAGAAACCAGATCATAATCAAAATAGGCCCCGAATTGCAGTCTAACGAAACACCACATGCGCATTTCCTACGTCATTATGTCTCTTCACCTGATTGGGATGCCGAGAAACTTACAGACGTACTAAAGAGAACACTGAATCCCAATATGGTGAACGGCATTAAAGTCCCAGAATCTTATTTGGCAGTTTTACAGGATTTGTATTTACAGCATTTCTCAAGATACAAAATAAGAATTGCTCAAAAAGAAGTCAAGGACGTGAGCTCAGAGAATCTTCAATTCGAAATAATTCAGAAGGAGCACCACAGAGCACACAGAAATGCAAGGGAAAACAGAAAACAAATTTTAGACGAGTACTATTTTCCACGCATGTACGCCCAAATTAGGAAATTCGCTGAGCGTTGTGAAATATGCAATAGCAACAAGTACGACAGAAATCCGATAAAACCTCATTTGCAAGACACCCCCACTCCAACCATGCCATGTGAAATATTACATATGGACATAATGGAAATACAAAATCAAAAATTTCTGTCTGTACTCGACAAGTTCTCTAAGTTCATTAAGCTGTTCCACATAAGCGATAGGTCTGTTCTAAATATTAGAGAAAAATTAGTGAAAATTTTGCATTATTTTACAGCACCCAAGATTTTAGTGACTGACAACGAGAGTAGTTTCCTCAGTCCTTTGATTAGGGATTTCATCGAAAGATTAGGGATAAAAATTTACTTGACACCATCGCAACGAAGCGAAGTGAATGGACAAGTAGAGCGTGTTCACTCAACTCTTATAGAAATTTACAGGTGCCTAAGAGCAGAAAAGCAAGAATTAAGTGTTCAGGAGTTAATATATGTAGCAGTCGATAGGTACAATAATACTATACATTCCGTCACGGGAAAGAGACCTAGTGATGTATTCTTTAACAGGGCAAAAACATCCGATTTTGATAAACTGCTTAAAGCTCGCTCTAAAATTAATAAGGACCTTAGGGAACTAATTAAGAAAAATGCCAGGGAAAGAAATAAGCGCATAAATAGGAAACGAACATCTCCAAAGAAATTTAAGAGAGGTGATGCAATCTTTGTTAGGATAAAAAACGTTAAAGCAAAAAATAAACCAGTTTTCAGAAAAGAGATCGTGGATAAAGATAACAGAGTTACAATACGCACGGTAAGTGGTAGAAGGATTCACAAGGCTCACATAAAAAATTTGAAACAAGTCTAATAAATAACAAAAACCTTCTATTTTTTTCAAAAGATTTCAACTCTAAGTATCAAAAGCAACATAATGGATAACAAAATAGTATCCAATATAAAGCGCCTTGCCTAAACAACTTGGTGAGTGTCTTTGGCACTGGGGTTCGACTCCCTAAAGGCAGCGCTCATTACCATATTGATAAGTACATATGCATATAAAGATTAATATAAAAAATTTAAAAGGAATACAAGGAAACATAAAAAAGATTAAAAAAAGAAAAAAAAAAAAAAAAAAAAAAAAGAGAAAAAGCGCAATTGACGCATCAAATAAATTCCCATTTAATGCAATAATTAATGCACGTAATACGAAAGATTATGAAACAAAAGCATTTCTATGAATACATGAATGCAAGTCCAATATAATTTCCATATAACACAATATAGAGAACGTCAGCTCAGGCCTGGACAATCTTCCGATGATGCACTGATGCCCTGCACTGGCGAGTTGCATCAAGGCATATAGATGCAATGGCGGCAAGGTATAAGATCATCATTTGGGGTTCCAAGTGAACCAAGAAGCGATCCATAAACTGACTGACGAAGAAATATAACGAACTAAAATAAGAATGAAAAATGAAAAATTTTTATTTTTTTTTTTTTTTAAGATAAAATATCCTTCTTTATCAGAAATAAGCATAAAAATATATATACAAAAAAAAGGAAAAAAACAAAAAAAAGAAAATAAAAAAAGAAGAAAAAAAACGGCTTTGCCCGAATTTCATTGACCACTAATATCATTTGAAATTAATTATTTTTCAGACAAAATGATTTTCAAACTAAGTATTTTTATTATGATTTACATGAGCATTATCACTCTACGAGCCGAACAAATATATCGCTATGAGGTCCCTATCGTTACGGTGAGAGCTGGCAACGCTTGGACGATTAATGGCAATTTTAAATTGGTTCACGTCATCAACCTAGATGAGTATGCAGCAATTGCGAATAATGTAACGGCGCTGGTCCAGAATTACATGCCGCCTGGCAAGACTAAAGAAATAATTGTTTATCACCTTACACAAATACAAGACAGACTCATCGAGCTGGGAGCCATACGGGGCAGAACGCGTAGGTCAATCGACTGGATAGGCTCCGCATGGAAATGGATCGCTGGCAATCCAGATGCCGCAGATTGGAACTACATTTTAAAAAGTCAAAACGCAATAATTAGCAACAATAACGAGCAATACAAAATCAACGCACAACTCTTGAACACCACAAAAGAGATCGTTCAAAAAACCAATGAACTTATTACTAGAATGAACGAGATTAGCAATGGAAAAGAAGCCGAGAGAATTGGGCAGGACACAACGAATCAAGTTCTCATCCTGAAAGATACTATCAACGAAATAGTAAGGGCCTGCCAATTGGCCAAAAGAGGAATTGTCAACACGAACTTATTAAACAGGGCTGAAGTCGAAGATATTGTTACCGAAATGGAAACACTGCCATACGCTAACGCCATAGAAGCTATCGAATACGGAAATCCATCCATATATACAAACGGGTCACTGTTACTGTATGTCCTTTCTATTCCAAAGCTGAAAAAAGACTTTTACCACCGACTCATCACTAGGACAACAATAAGAAGGGGTAGACAAGTCGAACTACCGTTCAACGAAATACTCATAAGCCAAGATGAAACGTTTGGAGTGAAAACCCCGTGTCTAAACATTAACAAAGTGACTGTCTGCCAACAAACGTCCCTAGTCCAACTAGCCGAAGATTCCTGCATACCACGACTTCTCAAAGGAGGGAATGCGAATTGTCGCTACAAAATGACCACCAAGCAAGTAACAGAAATGTTAACAACTGATATTATTTTCATAACGAACTTCGAGGGTATCCTGAAAACGCAGAGTCAGACAAAAACACTCAATGGCAGTTACCTGATACAATTATATAACGAGAGTGTTTTAATCAATAACGAAACCTTCTCCAGCACAGCTGTTTCCAGGCTACAGCCACTTCCCCCTGTCCTAACGAGCGTGGCTAACGAAAAGCTACTTGTGGACATCGATCAAGTTCATAACATAAGTTTGCACAACATGGACAAGCTTGAGTATCTTGGTTTAAAACTAAATATGTCGCTTGGAACATACATTAGTGTCGCTATCGCAATGGGAATTTGCGTTGGAGTCTTGTGGCATAAGATAACTAGAAAAATTAACCTGCCAACAGTCAAAGTTCCACAGCCAGTTGATCCTACCTGCAACCCCAAAAATGTGATCTGCGGGACGCAGATATTTAAGGAGGGAGGAGTTAACGACACCGTTAACGCTGCCAACCAAATTAATTTGGCTTAATCAGCAAATTAATATTTTAATAATTTTAAATTAATATTTTAATAATTTCAACACGCGCATCCGGTCTGATTACAACTTGCACTGTCGTGAGAAAACAATTTTGCTGAATTAGCGTCTGCATATTGGCACATGTTGGTGCAACGTGATCAGGCAATCGATGAGGGAACTTTTTGGACAACAATTTAATCAGTCTCGGTTACGCTCGCGAACTCGTCGGTATTTAATTATTAATTAATCAAATTGTGAAAATTAATAAGAGCATTAATAAAATTGTGTCAATTGAAATAAAATTGTGTTGAAGTTTTTATTTAGTAAAGGTTAAATTTGAAGGTAATAAAAATTAATTCAGGCGCTGTGGTTGCGCCTTAAACTATTTTTTTATCAGAATCATTTGGAGGATTCTTAACTTACAATAGCAATTTTATTCCGTAAACTTACATTTGTTGATGTGAATTAATGTACCATACATATGTTAAAATCAAATGTTTTTATATTAAGTGTGACAAAATCTATTGTCGTTTTTGAATGAAAATTCGTAAATATTACATTTATATACAAACACATTTTGAATTTAATAAACGGTAACAATAGAATTGGAGAAATACAAACAGTAACATATTAATGGCAGAGTATATTATAGTTAAATTCATAACAGACTGTTCTGAACAATAATACGCAACGTTATAACATATATATTAGTGTTGCTGTAACCATATATCAAACTGCGTTTTCTTAGCGTGTATGTATAAAATCTAAATTACTCGTAACTAAAAGTTATGTCACTTCCATTAAAAATATTTATTAAATACTACACGTAGAGAAAAGGCAGCTTGAAATATGGTTGCAACAACATTAGTATATATTCTATAACATTATGTATTGTTATTAACAACGATAATTAATGAAATATCCGGCATTGTTAAGTCTCAAAAAAAAGTTTTTTTCTTAATTTGAACTGAACTATTAACCTAATATTGCCAACCCCTATTATATTATTAATAACATTAGTTACATATCTGCTAAGACCATATTGATGAACAAATATTAGCTAATCTATATTACAGACACATCTTTAAGCTGCTATTATCGCTAATATGAAACGTATTTAAGTTATTATATTATTACGTTATCCACCTTTTGTAGTCAGCCTATTGTTTGCTTATTCAATATTTGATAAATTGTAGTATCACTATCAATATTATTAATTGTGGATAAACAATCTATTTTATTAATTGCTACAACTGTGTTTCCTTTGTGCACCTTTTATATCCTAATTTACTTATTTTGCCTCAAAAAATATTCATTATGTTTTATTTTATTTCGAAGCAAGCCTCGCAATCTCTGTAATCTATACTTAATATATAAAGAGAAAAAGTTTGTATGTTTGGAACTGCTGGACCGATTTTAAAAACTTTTTCAACGAAGTGTAGAGTGAAGCCTTCTGACGGACATAGGCTATATAAAAGACCATTAGATAACTTAGATAATTTTTAATATTGTTTTGGAAGAAATCTATTAAAACAATATTTTTAGAAACCAAATTAGGACAAATAAAACCCATTTAACGTGAGCATGCTATTTGTACTACAATCTGGGTGTGTTTCCCCATGCCCGCCTAGCGCTATACTTAGTCTGTTTATTTGTTACGCTTCACAAGCTATTCTATACATATATAGGGTGTTTTTTTAAGCCCAATAGAACTTGAAATTGTAAAAAATAACACAAAAAATTAAATTGTAATCAAAATTTTTTTTTATTCGAAAGATCAATACGTGACATTAACATTTGAAAATGATTTCGGGCATATGGGCACCGCGGCTGTTCTTGACGAAGCGCATTCTGGACGTCCAATTTTGGGCCACTTTTTCGAGCACTGCTGGCCGTATGTCACGAACAACACGAACAATGCTGGCCTCCAAGGCGTCAATTGTTGCTGGTTTATCAGCATAAACCAGTGACTTCACGTAGCCCCACAGGAAATAATCGAGAGGTGTCAAATCGCACGACCTTGGAGGCCAATTGACAGGTCCATTTCTCGAAATCAACTTATCGCCAAATTTTGATTTCAGTAAGTCGATGGTTGCGTTCGCCGTATGGCACGTAGCGCCATCCTGTTGAAACCACATCTCCTCCGGATCAATGTCATCCATATTTTCAAACAAAAAATCATTGATCATGGTGCGGTAACGATCTCCATTGACCGTAACGCGAGCTCCGGCCTCATTTTTGAAGAAATAAGGTCCGATGATGCCACCAGCATGAAAACCGCACCAAACAGTGCATTTTTCTGGATGTAATGGAGTCTGTAGGGTCTCTTGTGGATTGGTCTCACTCCATATGCGGCAATTTTGCTTATTAACAAACCCGTTAAGCCAAAAATGCGCCTCATCGCTGAACACAATTTTGCGATAAAACAACGGGTCAGTTGCTGACTGATTTTCAAAGTAAATTTGGATAATTTCGTAGCGTTGTTCAAGCGTGAGTCTATTCATGATGATTTGTCAGAGTATACTGAAACAAATAAAAAAAAATGTTTCATAAAAATTTAATTTTTTGTGTTACTTTTTACAATTCAAAGTTCTATCTAGCTTAAAAAAACACCCTATACAAAGCTATGACAAAGAGGGCTTGGGGAGAGGGTTTTCATGTCCTGAATTGTGCAACCTACTTTAATAAAGTTAAAAGCAATAATAAATGTACATGTCTTCAATTTTTGAAAATGTATTTATTGATTCATCAATTACTATCTTGCGCCCTTTAAAGTAATCCCGCTCCGATATAATACACTTATGCCAGAGTTTGTTCCAATCCTCGAAACACTTCTGAAACGCGATTTTTGGAATCGCTCCTCCTGTTTGGATTTTTCCTTAATTTCTCAACCGTAGCAACGCTTTCATTTCATCGGTGTCTTCAGTTTTGGGAAGAGGCAAACGCCAGTGGGGGCCAAGGACATGATAACGATTTTGTTTTTGGCCAAAAACTCACCCACAAACATCGATGTGTGAGCTCGTGTATTATCATGGTGTAAAATCCATGATTGTTTTTTCCACAACTTTGTGCGTTTCAGTCGAATTGCTTTGCGCAACCGGCGCATAGGAATTTTTTTAGATTTGGGAACAGGTAAAAGTCACTGGGAGCTAAATCAGGAGAATAAGGTGGTTGGTCAAGCAACTCGTACTTTAATTCGTTGATTTTAGCCATTGTTAAAATACTCTTGTACGCTGGTGCGTTGTCTTGATAAAAACTTATTTTTTGTGTTATAAGCCAGGACGTTTTTCTCGAATTTGTACATTTAATTGATCCAAAAGGTTGCAATAGTACTCTGAATTTATTGTTGTGCCTTTTTGCAGATAGTCAATCAATAAAATACCTTTGAAGTCCCAAAAAAACGTTGCCATAACCTTACCAGACGATTGAATTTTTTTTTGCCTTCTTTGGGGCACTTCATCCAGCTTCAGTCCATTGTTTGGATTGTTCTTTTGTCTCTGGAGTATAGTGGTAGATACATGTCTCATTAACAGTTATGAAACGATGCTTAAAATCTTTTTTATTTCGCTTAAAACGATCCAAACAAGCTTGAGAAATGTTCATTCTTATGCGCATTTGGTCGACTGTTAACCCCCATCTTGCAGAAAGCTCTTTCAATCTGTAGTTCTTCATGCAAAAATAAATGGACTCTATCATTTGAGATGACCTTGATCGATCATTTAATACCATATCATGCACTTTGGCTACAATTTCTGTTGTTGTTTAAATTCAGCAACCCAATTTTTTACTGTTGCATATGAAGGAGCACTTTCACCTAACCCATTCACCATATCGTTATGAATTTCTTGTCCCGATAAATGTGCAAATATTTAATGACATCACGCATTTCTAATTTTTCCATTGTAAAAAAATCGCGAATGCGTCTTTTGTGAACACCTGTTTCTATATGAAGGAGTTACCAGATCGGAACAAAATTTAACATGTGTTCATAGCAGAAATGGAAGTTTCCAAAACACTTTATCTGTTTATACCACGCTTTTTGTGCTAGGCTAAGAAGCTTCCGAACCACCCTTGTAATGTACAAAAGAGAAAAAGAAAGATCCCAACAGTGAAAGTTAAGTAAAGTAAACCAAATGGCAATAAATGAATTTTAGTTTGTAAGATGCTTCTTAAGTTTTAAACGCAAGGCATTATTAGAGTGAGAGAAAATTCTTAGTTCCAGAGGCAAATAGTTCCATATTCGAGCTATTCTGACCACACATGATTTTTCATATATCTTCTTGGAATAAGAATTTGCAGGTTTCTTGTGGATCGTGTAAACAAAAATTTCGACCGAAGCAATGAAGGCAATTCGCTCTTAATGATGTTATAAAAGGAAGTTACGTTTCGAAGGCATAGGAATTCATGGAAAGAACATCCAAGAAAATCTTTGACACGTTCTGAGATATGGTCATATCTGCAAATATTCTAAACATATCTAACAATCATGTTAATAGTTCTATTAAGTCTTAAGACAACTTAGCTAAAAGTTCCAGAAATAATTTCTAGGTCATACAATATATTAGACATCAAAAGGGCATGACCAAGGCGGTATCTAATATAGGGTGTTTTTTTAAGCTAGATCGCTAAGTCGATTTTTATCGCAAAATTGTGTTCAGCGATGAGGCGCATTTTTGGCTTAACGGGTTTGTTAATAAGCAAAATTGCCGCATATGGAGTGAGACCAATCCACAAGAGACCCTACAGACTCCATTACATCCAGAAAAATGCACTGTTTGGTGCGGTTTTCATGCTGGTGGCATCATCGGACCTTATTTCTTCAAAAATGAGGCCGGAGCTCGCGTTACGGTCAATGGAGATCGTTACCGCACCATGATCAATGATTTTTTGTTTGAAAATATGGATGACATTGATCCGGAGGAGATGTGGTTTCAACAGGATGGCGCTACGTGCCATACGGCGAACGCAACCATCGACTTACTGAAATCAAAATTTGGCGATAAGTTGATTTCGAGAAATGGACCTGTCAATTGGCCTCCAAGGTCGTGCGATAAACCAGCAACAATTGACGCCTTCGAGGCCAGCATTGTTCGTGTTGTTCGTGACATACGGCCAGCAGTGCTCGAAAAAGTGGCCCAAAATTGGACGTCCAGAATGCGCTTCGTCAAGAACAGCCGCGGTGCCCATATGCCCGAAATCATTTTCAAATGTTAATGTCACGTATTGATCTTTCGAATAAAAAAAAATTTTGATTACAATTTAATTTTTTGTGTTATTTTTTACAATTTCAAGTTCTATCGGGCTTAAAAAAACACCCTATATGAAGAGGTAGGTAAATATTCGTTGAGTATAGCACTCGGACGATTTGAAACAGATTTATTTTTTGTGATGTTGTATTTATTGGCTGGTATGAATTTGCCGTGCTAAACTCGTATTAGCATCTAACATTGATACCTACGAATATTAACAAATTGTTAGAAAAATATTGAAGATTGAATAAAGTGTGTAAAAATGTTAATATTTGTTAGCAGATTTGCCTCAGTGCGCTGTGGAAATATACGTGAATTTCCAGAATTATTTTTTCCCAGTAGTTAGAAAACTTTGTGGTTAAGTTTAATTCAATTTATTTTCTTATTTATAAAATACAAAGGAACTGGAGGTTCTTGTTCAAAAAGATTTATGAAAAGGAATGACTCATAAAACTGTAAAGTTAATGACTTATGTTTGACAATTTGACAATGTTAGTTAAAACAGTATTGTATACGCATTTGAATTGAAGTAGAGTTGCAGCAATTTTTAACAATATTCAATAAAAAAAAAAATTGTAATCAAAATGAAGTTGAAAAAATTTATTTTACTGAGCAAACTAAAACCAGATCTGAATACATATTTATTTAAAAACGAAAATGATTTTTTTTTTTTGAATTTATTTTCCATTAGGTTTCTTTTTGAAGCGTACCCGTCTTGCGCTGCTTTATTATGTACTCGTATGTTCTTAAATCAATTTATTGTTCAGAAGCTACAAATTCATTACATAATTTTCTTATTATTTTTAGCCTCTTGGTTGCTGTTAAATCTATAAAGTTTCGTTTAACCGACCCGTTTGGTTTATTCTTAAGTTGTTTTGAGCCTTTTATACAATAGAATATTATTATCCTGTAGATTTAACAACTTTTCCTTAGAGAAATCACTTCCTTTATCAATCACCATAAAATTCATAAACATAAAATTTTATTATAAATTTCATGTTGTTGCTTGCCTGCTTAAGTCTCAAAACAGTTAAAATAAATTTCTTTTAAGTGAAACTTCTTTTGTTTAATGACATGAGTTGTGTTATTGTTGCCTCAAGACATTTCATTTTCTGTCATCTTGCGTATATTTTTTGTTACTCCTTGGCCTTAAGTCTTTTTTGGCTAAATGGTTGAGTAAAACATCTTTAACGGAAAAATAATTTTTCTTAAATTCTTTACGCTTGAAAATCTTTATTTTTTATCCAGCCGCGCCAAAGTTTTTTTGCTTTAACACATACATACTTATGTACATATATGTGTATTTTTTCTCAGTTCTTTTTACTTATAGCGACCGTTTGCCAGTGCGATGAAAATCGAAAGAAACCCAAATGCTGATGACAATCATAAGAGTAGAAATACTATAAATTAACTAGACGTGCTGTTGTTAAACATTGGGCAGTGCTAGTTCCTTGTAGAAAATTAAAATAGTTTTCTGAAGTGGAAGGAATGTTTGATTTAATTGTTCTTGTACAACTGCAATAAATATCCTTAGGGGAGTTGCTAATCACACATGTTTTATTGTAAATAATAAAGTGTAATCGTGATCGTAGAACTTATTAAATTGTTTGATATTTTATATCATATAGACAGCTAGGAAACAAAAAACAAACTACATGTATATAAATGTACATAAAGGTAGTTCTGCTTCACCCTGTATTTTCAGTTTTTTCGTTATAGTGCGATGGACAAAGAGCCTTTGTTAGAATGAAGCCTTAATAACCTCACCAAATCCAGGAATAAATAAAGTTATGTACATATCGCTCCTTTATTGCAACATAGTCATATCTCAAAAAATTAGCTTTTCGAGTTAACAATGCAGAATTGTTAACAGTGCTACCTTTTATATTGTGGCAAAAATTTATTCAAATTATTTTTAAACTGTTTCCTTTAGGAGATGTTTTCTAAAAAGAATTTCTAAGACTTGTATGGAAACCAAAAATTTGAAATGTGTTTTTCTCGAAACAAGCTTTTTTGCGTTATGACTATGTTACAATAAAGGAGCGATATGTGTGAGGTTACTGCTAAATTTTGTACTGAAAGCTTTTTTAAAAAGCAAAAACTATTTGGGCGATCTTTGCCTCTACTGTCGTCATGTATTTCATGTAATATTGTTTGAATTCGAAATCTGTATTAACAGTTTTAGTTCTATAGACTTTTCTTAAAGACTTACAATAAATTTTGTTTAAAAAAAAAACCTTTGTGGGTAATAAATATACATACTCGTATGTATTTGTGTATGTGGGTGTAAATTGGTTTAATCAAAATTCACATAGATAACGGTTGACCTTTATTGTACAGCCCTTTCCAGTTAAAAATTTTTTTTAAGTCCTTTTTCTTTTTTTTTTTGATTATTTAGCTGCCGCTACAGCAAGTGGTTCAAAATAGAAACTGTTTCCAATATTCCAACTGGTAGCTTCGTAATTTGCTCAAATTGTATAGAGTAAGCTACAATAAGAAAAGCAAGAAGAACAAAAGTTAATTTTCTTTAATAGTTTTTTTTTAATGTATAGATTTTTCTTTGATAAAATTAAGTCAAATTTATGCGAACGTTAAAGAAAATTACTTGAGATAAAGATTTGTTTTGTAAGGAAAGCAGACAATACCCACACCCCTAAATGTTCCTATTTCAATAATTAACCCTAAAGGAGACAAAAAAAAAACAGTAGAAATCTAGTCAATATGCGAACAAGGAATTTACATAATATAGAAAGGCCCTAACGCGTTTTTTTTTCTAAAAAAATAACATGCTAAAATAGACTTTAAAGCGCCAGCCCAAACATGAGAGTTGTATTCCATTCTCGGCCGGATAAAGGTGGTATACGAGTAAATAGTAGAGAGATCGGATGGAGTGAAGTGCATCATCTAGAAAAATGAAAAATGTGCTTATTCCAGTGAACGTCGCACTTTATTTTCATTCCAAGAACACCAAGAGCACCCGATTCCTCAATATTTATACCATCTATGAATACAGATGTAGTAGCATCAGCGGTCGTGTATTTGTGTATTAATAAGCAACACTGGATTTAACGAACGTTGAAGGCGGCCCTGTTTTTACGTCCCTATTCGGAGATTATTAATGAAAGATCTCTATTCAGAGAGTCATTCATATTTTGCCGCTTGGCAATGATCTTGAATAGGCTGGGTCTAGGAACACAGAAAAAATAGATGAGATTTTTTTTCAATCAAGTTATGTTATTAATAAAAAACCATCAATTTAATAAAATTTGCATTGACTTAATTAAATTATTATTAATAATGAATTTTTGGAAATATCTCTTAATAAAATGTAATTAATAAAAAGTTTTCCGAATTATTGACTGTTATTCAATAAATAAATTTAAAAGATTGTCATATAACAGTGAAGAGTTTTTGTTTCCTTAACAATTGTTTTTGTTAAGTATATTTTACATATTAA
Source organism: Thecocarcelia acutangulata (assembly GCA_914767995.1). Classification (NCBI taxonomy): domain Eukaryota; kingdom Metazoa; phylum Arthropoda; class Insecta; order Diptera; family Tachinidae; genus Thecocarcelia; species Thecocarcelia acutangulata. The sequence continues at coordinate 95,155,181 of OU612095.1, read as the reverse complement.
CAACAATTTTTTTCAACTCAATAATTTTTGCTTTTAAGCGAAAAAGCTATTTCTACTTTATAATTTGAATTATCAATCCGGCAAAAAATCTTTTTCACAGGAAATTTGATAAAAATAGAGATTTTTTTTATCAATATGGCATCTATTTTTTTCTGTGTAATGGAATATGTATGAAGAGGATTGGAAGTTTGATATAGAAGGTCGTTGAGGAAGATAAGAAATAAGCCTGACCCCTGAACTAATTTTTAACTCGTTTGTTGAGACCCCGTCTATAACAACTCGTATAGTGCGGTAAAGCTTGATATAAACCCAGAAAAGTCATTACCGGTACCAAAAGTAGTAAGTTTTGCCAGTAGTGTAAAATACTTTGGAGATATCCGGAGCCTCCATTTTACTTTCACCGAAATAATGGTTTGAGTGGCACCTTAAAAGAAGTGAACGAAAACTGCTAGTATTATTGTGAAAAATCAACAAAAAAAGTGATAAAAACCGATAAAAACCGATAAAAACCGGTTAATTGTCCATATAACCGGGTCCATGATGTCTTTTAATAGCCCAAATACACGTTCCATGGAGAAAAACGCTCACTGAAAACAAAAAACCGGTTTCGTAACGATTAACGAATGTGTCCCGAGTTTTTTTTGAAATTCCCAAAATAAGCTCTGGGAATCCCCATAATGCCCTGGAAGCAATATGGCAACTTCAATTTTCACACTAAGCGGGTGACCGCTAATAGTTTAGAACGCTTATAGTTTAGATAGGCAAAAACGCGCGCCGAATATCTAAAACCGGTTCCGAACCGAATAGCGAAGCGACAGGAGTCGCAAAAACCCCCACTTCTTCGAAAACAACTTAAATTATCGCACTAAGCCGGTAACCCTATATATTTAATCTTATATATTTACATATACATATATGTAATTTGAAGCTTTGCAAACATACACACAAACATACAAATGAAGCTAATAGAAGCGTTTTAAAAAAATTCCACTAGCATCTTCTCTTCTGCAAAACTCCACTTTTTTATAGGGTTGGTGCGCATTCGCTTAGATTTTGGCTGAAATACAAACATTTGGTTAGTTAAAGCAGTATTTTCTAATGCAAAAAGAATATCTTACCAGAACATCCCCTAAATTTTCCATTTATTATATATTTATTTCATAAGCACCCCATAGACGTTTCTACTCAGTTGGCAACTCAGTCGGTTGTTGTCCAAATCAAAGCATATATGGCTTTGTCAGTTGATTAGTTTCGCAGTTGTCGAGTTTGCTGAAGAAAAATTAAAATGTTTTCATTTTTGCTAGTTGACTAGCAAGTCTTTCAACTCGATTATGTTGTGTGTATTCGAGTCTCTTGATCAGGTCTCAAAATTTATATTAGCAGGGTTTTTGCAAAGATAACGTTATATATTTTCTAAATTGTCTATAATTTCATTGAATTTAATAGTTGAATGAAAATCTTTCAATTCAGTTTATGAAGTGTGTGGGCAGTAATAAAATCAATTGAAAGACTCAATTTGCAATTGAATTGCAACGTGTATGGTCCGTTTTATGTGTATGTATTTATATTAATAAATTTCTATAAAAAATATTGTTGACAAAAAAAAAAAATTGTTTTTGTTAATTTGTGTTTGTGCTCGATAACATGAGTCAACTAATTTTCTTGACGGCGGCAAATGCGAAAATATTACGACGCCGAAACCGCCGCTACCCATTTTTTAACTTTTGTCTTCGTAATAAAGGGTGGTTAATTTTCAAGGGCCGATGTTGATTTTGAATAAAACACAAACTATTTAGGAAATTAGTGTAATTTTATTTTATTATGATATATTGGTATTACTCAATTATGTATAGAGCAAAATATCGGCCAAATGGGCGCCGCGACCACGGTGGCACACCTCTATCCGATGGTCCAAATTTTCGATGACCCTGAGGCATAATGGAGGTTCTATGCCGTTAATGTGCCGAATTATCTCATCCTTTAGCTGTTGCATTGTTGCTGCCTTATCGACGTACACCTTTTCTTTCAAATAACCCCAAAGAAAAAAGTCCAACGGTGTCAAATCACATGATCTTGGCGGCCAATTGACATCGCCATTACGTGAGATAACACGGCCATTGAATTTGTTGCGCAAAAGAGCAATTGTTTCGTTAGCTGTGTGGCAAGTGGCACCGTCCTGCTGAAACCACATATCGTCTACATCCATATCTTCCAATTCGGGCCATAAAAAGTTCGTTATCATCTCACGATAGCGAACACCATTCACAGTAACTGCCTGACCGGCCTCATTTTGGAAAAAATACGGCCCGATGATGCCGCCAGCACATAAACCGCACCAAACAGTCACTCTTTGTGGGTGCATTGGTTTTTCGACAGTCACTCTTGGATTCTCATTCGCCCAAATGTGGCAATTCTGTTTATTGACGACTCCACTGAGGTGAAAATGTGCCTCATCACTGAAGATGATTTTCTTCGAAAATTGATCATCATTTTCATAATAAGTTTGGATAACTTTAACACGTTGTTGAATTGTGTATCGCTTCATGGTTCAAATTAAATAAGTCTGAAATAGAAAAATGTCAAATACAATTCGGAAAAAAAACTTGGCGTTTAGGTGTAGTTCACATTCAACATCGGCCCTTGAAATTTAACCACCCGATAGTAAGTTTCCTATTTTGATGGTACAAATTAACCCGAAACATAACAACCATTCGATATATGGCTTTTCGGTTATTAACGAATATGTAAAAAGTTTGCTGTATTACTTTTTCAATGAATTTTCAAAACTGCTTCTTTACGTATTAGGCTTAGTCTCAGTTTACACACATCAGGTTTTCTTCATCAATTCTGCTTCAATTTGCTTTTAAACTTGCATTTATGTTCACACACAAAAGCTTTGTGTCATCAAGTTTAAGTATTTTTGTCTTCAAGTTTTCATATTTCCTTGCATTTCATTTTAAACTTGACGGTACCGTCAAGTCTGTACCCCTTTTCATTCTCTTTTCCCCGTTCTCTCACAAATTCAAGATTTGACGAGTCAAACTTGATGTGTGTAAACTGGCACTTATTCTTAGATCATATATTAATGGCGGCGGCATCAAAGTCCGACTAAAGAATTTTATAAATTCAGCTCAGATCTCTACGGTTTAATTATGACAAATAAATAAACACAGTTTAAAAAGTCCTATTATTTTAAGACTTTTTTGTTCGAAGCTCAACAATGAAGTTTTTATGCTGTCAATAAAAATTTGTGATATTATGAGTGATATGACACCGTTTGAATACCCCAATTAACTTGAATACCAAATGGAATCCCCTGTGACTTGAAAGAAAAGACATCGTAAATGTACTGTAGTTCTGCTAATGCAGCCTTTCAAAGTATTGTATTAGTAGATTTACTTGACTCTTAACTTTTTTCTTGCAGGTTTTGCATTTTTCCCAATTCGAAAGTTTTTGTTCGGGTATTTTTTTTTTCTTATTGCTTCAAACAATTTTAGTAAAGTTTTTGTTCTCTCGAGCATGTATTTAAAATTTTCTAATATTATTCGGAACCATCTATTATACAATTTTGTATATTGAACTCAATTTTTTGACGTACAAAGTAAAATCTGAATATATTAAACTTATTTCGAATAAAATTCCTGCTTTTGTTGTTGACTGAAAACTATTTGTTTAGATTTTGAATTTCATTTCTCTTTGCAAAATCCTGTTCAACTATATAATATTTCAAATTTATTTTCTAGCCAAACAAGTACAGATCAAATATTTATTTACTTATAAAAGAAAAAATTATAATATTCTTCAAAAAAATGTGTTTCATAGTTTTACCATTGAAGCCATAAACATGCGTTTCTTACTAGTGAATAAATAAAACAAAGCAGTAGATGAAAAAGGATTTTGTTTCCCTGAATGTAGTATACTCCTGTTTTTATTGGATTGTTGCAAATGTTTTCTGCAAAAGTTTCTACGTTCAATGTTGATGTTTCTTTTTTTTTTCTTTACTAATACTTGAAATGTACATACATAAGTATTTATTTTGTTCTTTTCAAAATTTGATTTGTTTACCAAAGCAAATACATTGATGATATTAGTTTTGTGAATTGCATCCGGTGAATATTAAATATTTTAATTTATTTTTGTAAACATAAAATGTGAATGGAGGTTTAAAACGAGAAGAAAACTACTGCCTGGATGTAAAAAGGACTTTCTGGGCTTGTTTTCGGATATCATGTTAGTATATGCAGCCAAAAAATCACTTACATATTTTTTTTTTTTTTTTAATATATACAGTGGTGGCCATGTAATTAAAACATTGTTGATAGTATTATTTCGATGCTATACTTGAGATTGTGTTGTTGGTTAACTAGACTGTATTTATAGCGTTTTCCGTCTGATCCCCACCGGAAAACTTCGATCTGTCACTCTATAAAATATTTTTCTTAAAACTCATTAATGTTTTTTCTAACAAAAACCAATCTGGATTTAAAATTTTTTTGGTGACGAACAATTTTTCTGTGCGATGCATCCGCATAAGGTACTTACATTAACCCGCTGTCGAACAGTTTTAGATGATATATGGATATCATATGGTTATTCTCAATACAATACTCGTAGAGCATATAAAATACCAAAAGAAAGATCACATTCATGTTTCAGTTACATGTTATATATAATGGGTGATTTTATAAGAACTATCGGTAATTAAAAAAAAAAAACACATATTCAGAAAAATGCATGAAATATTTATTTGGATCGATAGTTGGGTCGATATAATTTAATGTTTGAAGATTATTTCATGCAAATGTTGGCCGCGGCTGCGCCTCAAATGGTCCATCCGCTTAGTCCAATTTTGGCATACTCTTTCCAACATTTCGGCCGGTATCTCACGAATAATGTTGGCAATGTTGGCTTCCAGTGCGCCAATCGAAGCGGGCTTGTCGCTATAGACATTAGCCTTAACATAGCCTCACAAAAAATAGTCTAGAGGCGTTAAATCGCACGATCTGGGCGGCCAATTGACTGGTCCCAAGCGTGAAATAAACTGTTCACCGAACTCGCCTCTCAATTGGTCCATTGTTTCGCGTACTGTGTGGCATGTGGCACCGTCTTGTTGAAACCACATGCCATGCAAGTCAAGCTCTTCGATTTTGGGCAAAAAAAAAGTTTCTTATCATCGCACGGTAGCGCTCACCATTCACAGTAACGTTGTGTTAGCATCATCTTTGAAGAAATACGGCCCAATGATGCCGCCAGCCCATAATCCGCACCAAACGAATGTTTTTTGTGGATGCATTAGTAGCTCTTGCAATGCTTCTGGCTGCTCTTCACTCCAAATACGGCAGTTTTGCTTGTTCACGTATCCATTCATCCAGAAATGAGCCTCGTCGCTGAACACAATTCTTCGATTAAAAAGTGGATCTTCATCTAACTTTTTAAAAACACATTTTATTTATTTTTTTATTAATTCTTTTATTTTTATATTTAGTATTAAGATTTGAATACTTATTGTTAGTTCATTTTGATGAGTCAATAAATAAAAACGCTTAACAAAAAAAAAAAATAAATAAATAAAAATATCCAAATTAAAAAAAAAAAATTATGCAATTTTGTATGAAAATTTTTGAGGAAAGAGTTGTTGTTTGCTTCAATCTTCTAACATTTAATAAGTATGGCGATGTAAAGGCAAAAATATGTTCCTCAATATCGGTCTATATATACCTGAGATATAGCCTAAGCCGGGTTTTTAAAGAAAATGTAGCATAAGCGAACTTAAACAACCTTTTTTTTTGCTTAAATTAAGTTCTGGTAATACTATGAGGTTACCAAATACAGATAAAGAAATTTTCCGATATCAGTCCATATATACCCGAAATATAGTCTAAACCGATTTTTCATAAAACAAAATTTTTTTGCTTAAAACAGTTGTGGTTATAAAAGAAGGGTCCAATGACGCCACCGGCATGCAAACTGCACCCGACTCTTATTTTTTGTGGATAAAGTGACAATATTGCTTAATTTTATTTAATAGAGTATGTGCCGTCTCTTTCTATCAAAATTTGCATTAAAACTTTTTTTATCTTAAATTTTACAGGTTTTTTAAATTCTTTCGCTTTTATGTAAAGTAGCGAAAAACTGAGTTACGCCTTTTTATATTATTCCAACGATATATGACATTTTATGTCATAAGAAAAAAACCAGTGAAATACCTTATTTCACACTCTTTGTTTTTGTTTTTTGTTTGTTGATGTTCCACAAATTTTCCGTTTTAAAAATGTTCAGCATACAATACGACAGTTTTCCAATATACAAGAGTATGATAACAGTCGTTCGTTTTAATGGACCTTCAATGTGCAGACATTGCTCCATGTTGCTACAGTTGTGAATATGAATTTCGCTATCGGTTATTTAATATTCATTGAATATTTATATTTTTCCTGTCAAAAATCTAAAGGAAAACAAGACAGATATGGTCTCCTTCAAATTGTCATATCTGTTGTCACATGCATAAATATTAATGAGCATGATGGGTCAACCATAAATAACAGAACCGAGTTAAAATGATCAAAAATGTGCTCATGCATAAATGAGTATTTTTGCATTCTATGAATACTTATATAAAGTGTGTTTAAAAAATATTTACTGAAAGAATGCTATAGAAAAAAACTTTAGTTTTATTTTAACTTCAGCTTTTTGACGGTATGACGGCTTCTTAAATTTGTGCTTAAATCATTTAGCTTCCTTTTTTTTAAAGCGTTTTTTATTTATGGAATCTTCAAAAAGAACGAACAATAACTATTCACATTTTAATACTAAATATTAAAATAAAGAAAATAACTAAAAAATAAATAAAAATGTGCTTTTTACTTAAGTCCAGCCAATGCTAGACAAAAAGTTTTACTATGCGGGAGCCATATCGGTAAAACCACCGTAAAAGCGTTCTGATGGTGGCAACGGTATCTCTTCTCCATAAGCCAATTTAGTTGCGCTGCTTTTAGTTTCAACGGTCCAGGTGAATACCAAGGTACTTGACTTCAGTGTGCTGCGGAATAGGTGAGTTGTTTTTTAGGATAGGTGCACATGTTTGCTTACACAATGTGAATGTGACATGAGTACATTTTTGTTCATTAACTTTGATTTTCCAAAGTTTTACACAGTTCTCTAATATTGAAATTTATGCCTGTAAATTTCGTGAACGCTCAAAAACGCTGTGTCACCTGCAAAGGTTGAAGTGTGGATTCCGGATGTCGTTGGCAAATCAGAGGCGTAAATCAATATAAATCATATAAAGTAAGCCCCAGTATGCTGCCTTGGGGAACTATTGCCTCGATTGGCAGAGGTTGGGCTTATAAAGTCACCTTCTCTGATAACAAATTTCCGCCCATGTAAGTAGGTTTCCAGAAGCTTGTGAGTATTTGCGGGCAAGTTTAACTTTATTTTGTGCAAAACTTTATCAAAAGCTTGAGAAATGTTAATGAATAGAGCTGAGCCATACTTCTTCTCCTCAAAGGTCTGTTTTATGACATTGACTAGTCTGTGCGTTTGTTCTATGGTGTTATACTATGGTGTTATTTTACGTGATGGCGATGTCAATTGGCCGCCAAGATCATTTGCTTTGACACCGTTGGGCCTTATTCCTACACGTAGAAAAAAATATATGGTTGATATGACAATCTTCTAAGGGCAACATACTATTGTTGGATTATATGGTTGTACTTGATAATACCACATTGTTACATTTAAAACACCATTGACAGGACACACCATAGTATTGTAAAAAAAATATTATAAGTAACCATACTATATTTTGCATTAACATTATTATAAATAACCACAGTATTGATTAAAGTTATTAAATAATTGTCATACTCAACCATATTTTTATACTAACCACTAACTTTTCTCATAGGTAACCATGTTAGTTTCATGAAATAATCATACTAAATCACGAATATCTTTACTGTAATTGAACCATATATTTGTTATAATTAGCACGAATACATACATATTATAATTAATTACAAGAAGAAGACAGCTTATGACATAATTTAATACTATGTTTAATATAAATTTAAAAAAATAATGGCGTTGCATCTCCTCTTTGATGGTGAATTATCTATCTGCTGCAATAAAACAAAAGTAGTTATTAAGAATTTCATCTGCGATTGTGGTTTTAAAAGTAATGAGTAACCATATTAATATGGTTGTCCGTACTCATATTGTTACATATGTTTATATCTTAATATTACGGACTTACCTTTATATTTTCGCCAATACTCAATATGTATTTCTCGCCTATTTCTTCTTTTTTCTAATTTTTATATAAAGCTTAACAAATATAAATATTTTTCAAATTAAAAGTAAACAAAACATTTTTTTATTTTCAAAGAAATATTATGTGTCAGCGACTGGAAGGAAAATAGTAAATTTATTTTTTAAACTCTTTTGTTGGATACCAATTAGCATATCATACAAATTATAAAAACAAACATTTTTATATTGGATGTGATAAAAACTATTGTTGTTTTTAAACAAATTTTGACAATTGCCATTATTGTAGGCAACCATATCTTGAATTTTATAGATGGTAATAATAGAATTACAGGAATGCAAACAGTAAAATATTTATAGAGGAACAAACTATAATTAAACCGATAATATGCTGTGTTTAACAGTAATACACACTGTTATAGAATATATATTAATGTTGTCGCAACCATATATCCAACTGCCTTTTCTTTGCGTGTAGGGGTTGTTTGAAAGAAAATGTGTATGCCGATAAGCCAGCAACAATCCAATAGTTAAAGGATGAGATAATTCGGCACATTTAAGGCATAGACTCTCAATTATGCCTCAGCGCCATCGAAAATTTGAACCATCGGATGGATGTAGGCAGCCGACGTTGCGGCGGCTATTTATATACCAGTTTTATCACAAAAAAGTACCAGTTTCCTCATAACATTATACCAATTTTATCACAATAAAAAGAAATTACAATCATTTCGATATAATATGTGTTTTAAACAAAATCAACATCGGCCCTTAAAATTAATCCACCCTTTCGAAAACTGCATGTGGTTTTTTGTTTGGCTTCGCCTTACTGTTACGTATACGTATTATTCAATACAATAATAATAATAAATGTTGTTCATACGTAAGTAAACATTATTTTTATATTGCTGCTATTACTTCAACAATATAATTCACTTTTATTTATTTACTTATGGTAATTACATTTGCTGTGACTGCTGTTCCATAAAATTGTTTTTGTTGCATTAATTTAATATTTTATGATTAAATAAATACTGTACTCGTATACGGCCTTCGGACGGCTGATTAATTTTTATTGATACTCTAATAGCTGCTGGTTTGTATAGGAAACAAAATTTGTGAATGCATTTTTTTGTAAATAAATTAAATGGATAACTCGGTAGGTGTACAATTTGTGGATATCTTAATCGGCCAAAAATACTAAATCATAGATTTATTGTTATGAAGCAAAAAAAATTTTTTTTCCGATATTTACACTTTCTAGATCAGTAAGTTTTTCATTGTATTTAATTTAGGTTATTACACGCAGAGAAAAGGCAGCTTGAAATATGGTTGCAACAACACTAGTATATATTCTATAACATTATCTAAATAAATTGTTGAGAAGTTAAAAAAATTTTCGTTAGTTTCAAAAAAGAAATAGTAGCAACCAACGGTGTAGAAGGTATTTAGCATTATATATGGGATGAACCTCATTCTTCTTTAAGGTAACATCTCCAGGTCCTAATTCCACCCTAAACATGGGCTGAGGTATCTTTTCTCGGTTTCTGATGTTAAAAACATTCTTAATTTTGAACCCTTTCTCCTCCAAACCAGTTTTAACGTCATTAGGATCTACGCCGGAATTAATGCCTTTAACAACAACTTGAATGTTTGAAAGGTGTAAAGAAATGTTAGAGACGTTTATAAATAAAAAAGCTTGTTCTTTTATGTTTTGACATGTATTATTAGAGCATATTTCTTTTTAAATTCTCTTTTATTGGTATCTTGTATTTTTCGATAAAAAAATGTATTATCACCTTCAGAAAATCAAACAAATTTAAGCATTTTTCATATTTGTTAATGGCAAACCTTTCATTGCACCAACGACACATTACCAGTTGACAGCCATGCCAGACTTGTGGTTTTGAAACCACCAGTCTGTTGTATATACTTATGTACTCTATGTGTAATGTTTATGAGAAGAAGTAAAATAGTAAAGAAAGCAGGTTGGTTTTAAGTCTTCTTTTGGAGTACTAAGGATGCACGACTAAAATAAATTTAAGCAGAGCTTAAAATGATAGCTTACAGACTTATTATATATATAGTCATACACATACATATATACATATTTATGCAAATCAGTGATTTTGTAACACTGAAAAATGGGAATAATTTTAGTGCATTCACAAAGATTTAAGATTGCGCCTAATATGCTTTTGCATTGTTGCTGGCTCATCCACGTGCAACGTTTCTTTGAACTATCTTTAAAAAAAGAAGTATAACGGTGTGAAATCACATGATCTTGGCGTCGAATTGACATCGCCACCACGTGAGATATCACGGCCATTGAATTTGTCACGCAAAATAGTCATTTCGTTAGCTGTATGGCAAATGGTACCGTCCTGTTGCTCATACGAGGGCTGATCGAAAAAAGTTCGTTATTTTAAATTTTTTGCAAAAAGTATTTATTTATTCATCAATAACTATCTTGTCCCATTTAAGATAATCCCCTCAGATATAATACACTTATGCCAGCATTTTTTCCTATCCTCGAAACACTTTTGAAATGCGCTTTTTGGTATCGCCAACAGTTCCTGTTTCGATTTTTCTTCTATCAATCGTAGCAAAACGCCATCCTTTCATCAGTGTCTTTGGGAAGAGGAAAAAGTCAGCGGGGGCCAAGTCCGGTGAATACACATGGTTCAGGCATGATAACAGTTTTGTTTTTAGCCAATAACTCAAGCAGAAGTATTGACGTGTGAGCTGGTGCTTTATTATGGTGCAAAATCCATAATTGTTTTTTCCACAATTCTGTGTGTTTCTGAAGAATTGCTTCACGCAAATGGCTCATAACTTCAAGGTAATATTCCTTGTTGACTATTGCAGTCGAAGAACAGTGAGCAAAAGCTTCACATTTGATAAATTTTAGCTTTTTTACTAAAAAATAAAATTCTAATAGAAATTTTTATGAAACAGTTAATATTTTGACCAACCATTCATTCTAGCCTTCAATTAAAAGACTAATGGTTATGCTACCTTTGCACAGTTAATATACTGCGGCCATTTAAATAATCAGTGGGCAGGTTAGACTTTTTAAAAAATTCAAAAAAGACATGTTTTTGTTAAACTCTTCTGGACGGTTCAATTGGGATGATTGGACTTTGGTTTCAATGTCATAGCCATACACTTTCGTTACCTATTAACATTTTCAAGGAAATCTGGGTCATCGTTGACGATGTTCAACAGCTCCTGAGGCGACGTTGTTTTTGCTCAAAATTTAGTAAGTTTAGTAAAAAATCGAAGAGCACACCAAAAAACACGACTAACCTTTTTATCTGTCGAAAACAAACTGTCAATCCCTAATGGCTGATATTGTCAACATATATAACAGACATCTGTAGCAACATAACACAAAAAAATCGAACATACGTAACTCGTAACGAAATTTAAAAATAACGGTTATTTTTTTATCAGACCATGTATCGTCCACATCCATATCATCCAATTCGGGCGATAAAAAGTTCGTTATTATCTCACGATAGCTAACACCATTCACAGTTACTGCCTGACTGGTCTCATTTTGGGAAAAAAATACGGAACAATGTGCTACCTGCCCATAAACCGAGCATCTTTGTGAGTGTATTGGTTTATGCCAATCTTCTTATTGACGAATACACTGAGATGAAAATTTATCATCCACTGTTTCCATTTCTTGCCACCATTTTCACCATTGACGATACTTGGAATGGTCCGGAGGCGACGAGCGTGAGAGGTGCAATTGGTGGGCACGACGACGATTTGAGTTAGACGGCTTTTCAGCCACTTTAATGCGAGCAGCAGCAATATATTCTGCAGAGTGAGCTGTACAAGTATGTACTGGTATTTTCACAGCACTTGCAGGCGCAGTTTGCTTAAATTTATGCACGATTTTTCCAATTGTATGCATATTTTTACGTTTAAATTAACCGAAAAAATTACGAAGTTCACGATTTGCATTTTGATTTAAACGACCATTTTCTTAATAAGCCTGAATATCTTTCACGTGTTGCTCAATTGTGTATCTTTCCTTGGTTTAAATTATATTAGTCTGAAATTGAGAAATGTCAAATGAAATGCCGAGAGAAAACCTGACGGTTGGGTGTGGTTTACATTTTGGCTCCTAAAATTTAACCACCCGATATTTTGCTGGCCACCAATTTAGTTTAAATATATAAAATTTCTTTGCCACACTTGCACACTCAAGGAGTTCAGATGATGACAAGCAAACTATGTGTTTGATTTTAATAAAACATCATAGCTGGGTGACAGTAATGTACTCCACATTTACATGATTACAAAGATATTTCTTCTCCTTACCATTATCAAAAAGTTGTGCTTAATTTACAACCAGATGCTCTTTAGAATTTAGTCATGCTTAAGCTGTTAGGCATATGCATATTAAAATAATAATAAAAAAAAATTCTACAACTTGGTATTTAAAAAAATTTAGAGCTTTTATTGTACGAATGTGTGTCAGAAATGGTTTTAATGAATTTTAAATTAATGCAATGGCCTGCAGTAAACTTTCGGCTGAATAGTTTGCAAATTTATACTCAAGAGTTTAATTAACCTTTTTGCAGATAAGTAAAAAGATACATCAAATGCTTAAATCTTAATAGGAAAATTCAAAAGAAAAGTGTTATTTAGGTTAAGTAGTTTTCTTGTAAAAACAACAAAATATTGCAAACAGATTTATCAACTGATATACTATTTTTCTTGCTCTTAACCCTAGAACCACCCACATGCTTTACTCCTCCTATCAAATCTGTTTCTTGTCTGCAATTTATTTAAATAGAACAGATACGTGATTTTGTGCTAAGTCGAATTTAAAAAGAACAGGTACGTGAATTTGTACTAAGTCGAACAAAATTATTAATTTGCAATCCATCGAAATTAAAGAAGCTGACTGAAGTTCCATTTTTAAGCAAGAGTGTGAGATGCACAGTGAAATAGTCCGTACGCACATTAAATTCCAACTTATCAAGTTCCTATTGGAAAACAATTTAGTTGTGGGTAACAGCTTTCTGTTTCGCAGACATTATTCCATTATCTGTGATGAACCGCAGGGATTTTTACCTGGCCGTTCCACTGTTTCCAACTGTACGGTTTTTAATAATTTTTGTATTTCTGTTTTTGAGAGACATAAGCAAGTCGATGCAATTTTTATGGATCTATGTAAAGCATTTGATAAGGTACTATATAAAATACTACATCTTAAGCTATCTAACTATTATCTTTTTGGCAACACTAGTTTTGACAGCTCACGCACGTTTTGTATCTTGTGTCACTGTCAAACATCTTCAGTTTGGTCTATAATTTAATCATGAATCGTCTTACAAACGAACAACGCTTGCAAATTATTGAATTTTATTACCAAAATGCGTGCTCTGTTAAGAAAGTTCATCGCGCGCTTCTTCCATTTTATGGTCAGTTTAATCGACCTACTGAGGCTTCTATTCGGGCTATTGTAAAAAAGTTTCGCACCAAATTTACATTGTTGGACATTAAACCACCAACACGCTTACGTAGAGTGCGAACTGAAGAAAATATCGCAGCCGTATCGGCCAGTGTTGGTGATGGCCGTGAATTATCGATTCGGCGCCGTTCGCAGCAATTGGGCCTCTGTTACTCCACTACGTGGAAAATTTTGCGGAAGGATTTGGGTGTGAAGCCTTATAAGATACAGCTGGTGCAAGAATTGAAGCCAAACGACCTACCACAACGCCAAATTTTTGGTGAATGGGCTCTTGAAAAGTTAGATGAAGATCCACTTTTTTATCGAAGAATTGTGTTCAGCGACGAGGCTCATTTCTGGTTGAATGGATACGTGAACAAGCAAAACTGCCGTATTTGGAGTGAAGAGCAGCCAGAAGCATTGCAAGAGCTACCAATGCATCCACAAAAAACAACCGTTTGGTGCGGATTATGGGCTGGCGGCATCATTGGGCCGTATTTCTTCAAAGATGATGCGAATCACAACGTTACTGTGAATGGTGAGCGCTAACGTGCGATGATAACAAACTTTTTTTTGTCCAAAATGGAAGAGCTTGACTTGCATGACATGTGGTTTCAACAAGACGGTACCACATGCCACACAGCACGCGAAACAATGGACCAATTGAGAGGCGAGTTCGGTGAACAGTTAATTTCACGCTTGGGACCAGTCAACTGGCCGCCCAGATCGTGCGATTTAACGCCTCTAGACTATTTTTTGTGGGGCTATGTTCAGGCTAATGTCTATAGCGACAAGCCCGCTTCGATTGACGCACTGGAAGCCAACATTGCCAACATTATTCGTGAGATACCGGCCGAAATGTTGGAAAGAGTATGCCAAAAGTGGACTAAGCGGATGGACCATTTGAGGCGCAGCCGCGGCCAACATTTGCATGAAATAATCTTCAAACATTAAATTATATCGACCCAACTATCGATCCAAATAAATATTTCATGCATTTTTCTGAATTTTATGTGTTTTTTTTTTTAATTTCTGATAGTCCTTATAAAATCACCCATTACGATTGGCTTTTACGGTACGTTTCTCAATTGGCTAAGTTCTTATATTTCCGATAGGAGATATACTGTTTGTGTCTTTGCCCTACTTGCTCGGGTGTACCCCAAGGGTCTCAGTTTTTATTATATTGTGATGATCTCAAAATTTTTAAAGAAATAAGATCGGAGAATGACTCGCTGTCTCTTCAACTCTGTATCGATAGAATGTGCTCTTGGTGCGATATCAATAATTTGCCTTTAAATGTCAATAAATGCTGCCAAATTACCTTTCATAAGTCAAATATTAGTAACGCTAAATTAAATGATAATAACTTTAATGTGGTAAATCAAATGTTGGATCTTGGTATTGTGTTGGATTGTGAACTTAACTTTAATGCGCATCTTGACTATATTATACCGAAAGCTTATGCTGCCAGTGCTTTTATAAGAAGAAATTGTAAAGAATTTTCGGATCCTAGAACGTTAAAAATCTTGTATACTGCTTTTGTTCGTTCTAAATTAGAGTATTGTTCTTTCGTTTGGAACCATTTTTATAATGTACACTCCAATAGAATTGAAAGAATACAGAAAAAATTTGTTAAATTTGCACTTCGTAATTGTCAAGTAATGCTAATGTCAAGTTCGTATAATGTTCGCTGTTTTCTTTTGGACTTGAAGCCATTGTATGTGAGACGTACTATTCATTCGGTTATAATAATTTACAATTTGATTAATGGGATTATTGATTGTGAATACCTGTTAAAGTTAATTAAATTTTGTGTACTATTTAAATGTTTAACAGCTTGCTGCCTCACAGTTCACTGAAATATAACTAGTAACTTAAAATTCAAACAAAAATGTTTAGCCAAATCGGACAAATTTAAAAGTAGTATTTTTAAACAGCACAAATTTATAATTTTAATTCTCTAACAATATTTCCTTCTATGTTTACAGGTTTTCATTTTACCAGAAAAATCAAAAGTGCAACATAAATCCAGTTTAACTTTTTTTTTGTGTTTTCTAACAAAAAAGAAAATAATAATAAAAAAAAAGCCTTAAGCTTAAAAAAAGCAATATAATAATATATAATAAAAGTGCATTAAAAAGAGGAAATTAAAGATCTTAAAACTACACTATTATTTTTAAGATAAAAACTCAAAGCAAATTTATTCATCGTTTTCACAAACCGTAAATTACTTCCAACAGACCACAAAAATGGGCAAGAAGAACTCAAAATTGAAGCAAGACACCATTGATCGTTTAACAACGGACACATACTGTAAGTATACTTTAAAGTCCTCCTTTACAGCAACATAGTCATATCTCTAAAACTGAAATTTTTGAGTTAACAATGCAGAATTGTTAACAGTAATACCTCTTATATTATGCCAAAATTTTATTTAAATTACCTTTAAAGTGTTTCCTTTAGGAGATATTTTCTAAAAAAATTTTCTAAGACTTGTATAGAAACTAAAAATTTGATATGTGTTTTTCTCGAAACAAGCTTTTTTGCACTACGACTATGTTGCAATAAAGGAGCGATATAATTGTTGTTTCCTTTTGGTATAATTTCTATAAAACCACTTAAAATTGTCTTTGGAAATGTAAATCCTATAACAATTTCCATTCGTGCTAAGAAGCACAATAGCTCTAGTTTCTTTTTTTTTTTTGTGTCATCTTCTTTTCCTTTAAGTTTAATAATGCATTAAAAACAAACAAGCAGAGGACAATATAATTCGTATTTGCATTTATTTAAACTTATTATTTGTTATTGTTAAACTCAAGAGTAAAAAGTACTGGATAAAAGAAAAAACCTTGAACTTGCACAACAAAATGTTTAGGTCTTTTCTTAATTCGTTTTCAAATTTGTGCCAAAATGTGTGAACACCATTAAATTGTATTTTATATAAACTATTATTATTTTTTCCCTTTCTGTTTCTTGGAAAATTTTTATAGTTGCATGTGGATACAAGAGCTTCAATAGACCAGACTTAGTGGAAGATTCTTTGATTTATTTAACATTTTGGCCGTGACAATGCCATGATGGTGACAGTGGCGATAAAATAAACGACTCAGAATTGAAGTAGCGTAATAGTTTTGTGAAGTCTTTAAACAGCCTTTAAATTTAGAATTGGAAAATTATTTATAAATATATATTAGCTAAAATATTAATTCAAGCTTTATTCACTATCAGTTCATAATACTGATACTAAGCAAAAAATTATAAACAGCTTGTGTTTTATGTCAGCTGTATATATGTCGACATTTCATAGGAGCCACCCTAATCATCAGTAGACGTTGCAAATTTGTGAAAGATATTCTCAAACATTCAACTTTATATTCCAACAATCTGAATAAATTATTGAGATTTAAAAAGATTTTAATAATACCTGTTTAAACACCAAAAACAAGCATTTTCTTTTGCACACATCTCTACGTTTCTTTATACCTTTCCACCAAATCAACAACCGTTGGGTGCTAAAATTTCTTTTTTTGAAAGTATGAAAAAGCAGAGAACAAAAATTGAAACAATTGATTGTATTCACTACACTAGCTTCTAATATTTATAGCAATAAAAAAATTATAAAGGGCTTGTATGTTAAAACTTCCAAAGTCTACTGATGACTAGAGTGGCTCCTATGAAATATCAACATATAGAGAGCTGGGAAACATTAAACACGAACCGTTCATAATTTTTTGATTAGTATCAATATTAGAAGCTAATATAGTGAATAAATCTCAATAGTTTGAATTTTTTGTTTCTCTGCTTTTTATTACTTAAAAAAAAAACAAATTTTAGCAACCAACGGTTGTTCATTTGTTCGAAAGCTCTAAAGAAAAGCAGAGACGTGTGTAAAAGAAAATGGTATTTTTTTGTGTATTGACAGGTATTATTAAAAACAAATTTTTTTTTAACCCTCAAAAATTTATTTGCATTGTTGGGATATAAAATTGAATATTTGTGAATATCTAATGAATAGGGTAGCTCCTATGAAATGTCAACAGCTGGGAAACATAAAATACAAACTGTTTATAATTTTCTTATTAAAGTATTAATTAATAAAAAAGCGAGGTTTTGGCATGCAATTATGGTTAAAACTACAAAACAGCAGAATTATGGTCATAGTGCTAAAAATATTTTAATGGTGACAGCACCGAGTCAAGCATGAGGGTGTGAGACACATTTAAGTATTTAGTGCACTATAGGAATATTAAGAATGTCGCAACCAAACTTCGTGACTTTTTGTTTAGTTTACTAAAGAAACAAATAGTTGTTTTTTATTAAAGAGATTTTTTTCTTATATATTTTATTACTCACTTATATTTATATCACGCATAAAATATAAATAGCTTGGTTTTTATGATTCCTAGCAGTCTATATGTCGCTATTTCATAGGAGCTAACCTAGTTCTCAGTAGACTTGGAAACCTTTGAAAAATATGTTTAAAGAGTTAACTATATATCCTAATATTTTAAATCAAATAATGAAATATTAAAAAATATAATATCTTAATAAAGCTAAAAAAAAACGTAGCAAAGTGATAATTCTTATAGAACGCAACCTCCGACGGGATAGATCCCTAAGGACAATAGCTCCTACTAACAAGCCCAGCCTGGGTATTCGACAGGTAATTTCACTAGACCAGCTGTTAAGTGCAGCTCATAAAATTTGACTGATCGGAATCCCAACCAGCCCAGCTATGTCTTTAAACCGCTACCTTTGCCACTTTTTCGCCAAATATATTCGTGCATTTCATTTGCTCCCATATTCAGAAAACCTCCAAGTTTAAATGTCTCACTATCTCTTTTAGAGACTCCTCAACAAGAAGTTGTTCATATGACCGCAATCATATGACAAGAATTGCTACCTGTGTGAGCCTAGCAAGCCACACGGCGGTGAATCGTGAAAAATTCACTCCGTGGAATTGGTCCACCATCAGGTTAGGCCGTCAAGGCAGGTACTGATGTAAATCATTTTCACAGTTATCTCATTTAGAGATATTTTCTCCAGGGGAGCAGATTTTGCCTTAGCGTACATCAAACCAATGCAGCCTGCTTTTCGGGGCTTAAAGGCCAATTTCTGGTTTTTTGTAGCAAATAAAACTCTGGAAAGCCGTATGAATTATGTTTTGTTGGCTTTCCGAAACCAAGGACTAACTCACAGGACTGGTAGGTTTTACTTGCATAC
Organism: Thecocarcelia acutangulata; assembly: GCA_914767995.1. Lineage (NCBI taxonomy): Eukaryota > Metazoa > Arthropoda > Insecta > Diptera > Tachinidae > Thecocarcelia > Thecocarcelia acutangulata. The sequence continues at coordinate 95,136,214 of OU612095.1, read as the reverse complement.
CATTGCTGTGCTGTTCATGGTTGACGGTTATGCTTGCATGATATCTCGGTGCTGATCATAGTTGAAGTACCTGCTTTGGTTGAAACCTTCTAACTGTGGCTTAAACCTAAAATTGCAGGAAGTGGAATTAGTTCCCCTGAAGTCTGTGGTGCGTGTCGGTTTTCGGGGCTAGTAACCCCTGAGGTGCTGTTGTCTTGCAACAGATAAATGTAAAGTAAATAACCAAGACTAATCACTGGACGTGTGAGTTGGTCAAAATCTGATGTTTCTAATTCACCTCGGCCTATCAACTCATTAAAACTTGTCTTTCATTGACTGTTGGGAAATTGAATACCGGAGGGATTAGCAGGCCCGAACTTTTAAGCAAGAGATTTGTTCATATGGCTACAAACTTATGGTAAAAAGTAGTAGCCTGTGTGAGCGTTGTAAGCCACATGGATGTGTGAATAGTGCACCCCATGGTATTGGTGCATCATCAGAAAATGCCGTCAAGGCATTTTAGTTTCCCTGTTAACGATAGTACAATGCCGGTTTTTGGCATTGTACTATCTGTTGCAAGACAGAAGCACTTCGGTGCTGTAATGTATGGAGCCAGAAGTGATGGTTAGACGGGTGAGTTGGCTAAAGGCTGATGCTCTTAATAGGCTTCGAACTATCAACTCATTAAGGTTTGGCTCCGATAATGATGGATTGTAGTTGAAAATAGTACGATGTCTTGTAAGACATTTTTCTTATGCTTGAACAGCTTTCTACTCTGTATCAAACACCTTCGAAATCGTGCCTAACAAAATTACATCAATTCTCTTGTCGGACAGTACAGCCAGTGAGCAGTAACCAATATTCTCTGGAAGATTCACTATTCTTCCTTTAATTAGGGCATCACCATATTACACTGAACTACTCTTAACAATCATGCCGAAGAGCCAGCAGGAATCTCAAGGATTTATATCCCCAGGTGTTCCCAATGATATTCCCCCACCAGAATATTAGCAGGGTTTGAATTTACTACTACGTCAAACTACACATAAATTTTATAAAATTTGTTTAGAGTAGAAACGTACAGAAATATTAAAAAAATATATCAAAAGAATTTGTTATGTTTATCAAACAGCAGAAGTGTTTTCTTATAACAACTTTAAGCATCCTCATAAACGCAATCAGAATACTTGCAATCATACACACAATTGGAAAACTATGATTGCACCACCAGTTTATTACTCGTGTGTTTTTTTTTTTTTTTTTTTTGTGTAATAATCGAAAGAAAAAAATCTAAATATAAATATTCGCTACATCAAAAACAGTCCACCACAATTCACCACCTTTCAACTATCGATTTTCACATAAAGTCTTTGTTCTCTTCTCTCAGTGGACATTATCAAAAATTTTTAAATATATTTATACTCGTATTGCCGTTTATTTAAACTTTTTTGACTGTTAAACAAAATGCAGCAACTTCCGCTGCGGCAGTTGTCAGAAAAATTGTTCAAAAAACTTTGATTTTTAAATATTTATGATAATGACACCAACAGAGCCACCGAAAACAGACAAAATATAAATTCAAAAAAATAAAATTCACACAGTTGCCCAAACAACGCCAACGCCAACCCCAACCCCAACGTCATTGATGTTAAGCAGATATAAAGTAAAACTTTATATGTGATTGTAGTGTGTGGTTAAAGAGCTTTTTTTTGTAATATTTTAAAAGCACATAAATGTTGCAGTAGTATTATACGAGTATTAACTCATACGAGACCAATGTAAGTTTTATTTAAAGACTGCCAAGTGAATTGAGTTTGACCAAGCTGGCTGACATAATTTCAGCACTGAACTATATAAATTATGTAATTAAAATAGGAATATCGTTATTCTCGCCAAAAAAGAAAGTCATTACATGATGTAATATACGCGAGGGAAATATAAAAATGTTTTTAATCAACTAATTTGGTATATTACTACACTTTCAACTCTATGAGCTAATTTTATGTTAAAGTGCAAGTTAGCGGCGAGTTTGGCACAAATAGGTGGTGAGGCAATAGTAACCAATTTCGAACAGAGGGGGTTCCAGAACGCAATGCCAAGCCGAAAGAAAGTGATAAGATTGATGGTAACCATCATGAGAAAACCATCTCAAAAATCGTACTTGTTCACATAAACTCGGGACTTCAAAAAACTCTGCAGTCTAGAACGGTTAAATTGGGCGATCTTACAGGCCAGTGCAAATCGCCAAAATGAGAGATGAGGCGACAAGGGAACGCTGCCTTCAGAATATAGGTCATGGCTCGCACAGTGTGTACCATTACTCCGACCTATTGGAACCACATCGCTCCTTTATTGCAACATAGTCATATCTGAAAAATTTTGCTTTTCGAGATAACAATGCAGAATTGTTAATAGTACTACCTTTTTCATTGTGCTAAAAATATATGCAAATTACTTTTAAATTGTTTCCTTTAGGAGATATTTTCTAAAAATTTCTTCTAAGACTTCAGTTTCCATACAAATTTGAAATACGTTTTCCTCAAAACAAGATTTTTTTTAATTAAAGCTGTTTTGCAATAAAAGAGCGACATGTCTTCCAGTCCTAGTTCGTTCAATTGAACGCACCATCTACTGTTGTCATTTGACAGTTTTTTGAGCGGGTGTAAAGGCTCCTCATGCCTCACTAGTGGATTTTCGGTGCCTTAGAAGCGATAGTTTTGCTCGTTTAAGTCCCGCTGAGGTGGAAATGATCCACAATTTATGATTTTGGTCGAAAAATCATATACTTTGTCCTCGAGACTGTAGCGGCGCAACTAAATGTTATTTATAACAATATAGCACGGTATATTTTCCTATTAATACTAATGTCAAATATTTCACCTCAAATTTAATGATCTATTCGGATACAAATGTCCAATTTTCTGGCAAAAAATAATCATTTCAAAACAATCATCTTACGAGTATACACTCCGGTTCACTTATTTAAAGGTACTAAAATTTCCATACCTGTATCTTGCAATTTTTAACCGATTGCAGAATTTTAAAATGAAAGCCAGACATCTTCAGATTAAAAAAAAATCATGACAAAAGTGGTTTATTAAATAAAGAACGTCTTTTTTTGCAATTTATAAAAATAAATCCAAAAATATGCTTTTTTCAAGGTGTCTTTATTCAGTTGAACCAAAAAAAATAGCACAATTTTAGACTTTTTTTATAAATTGCTCAGAAAAAGTTGTTTAGTCAAGAGACCACTATTAGCTTGATTTTTTTTTATATCTGTCTAGCTTGCACTTCCATTTTAAGATTCTGCAATTGATTAAAAATTGCAAAAAAATGTAGGCTTCTGAATATGAAGTATTTTAATGCCTTTAAATAAGTGAACCGGACGGAGTGTTTTATGAATGAATAAAATTTGTTAAATCAAATCGTGGTAGAAATATTACTTCTGACTCTAAAATATAAGAGTTTTACATCTCAACACCAGCGTCTAATTCATGCAATTAATTTTTGAAAATCAAAAAATATACAACGCTAATAGGTTTAAAATAGAATTAAAAAAAAATTAATGTTTTATTGAAATTTTTTTCTCAAATAATAGTTGTGTTCGACGTCGTTACCGCGGGAACTCGCGGGCTCCCAATTTGCACGAAAAGTGTTTCTTGTGTTGAAAATTGGGGAAATTGAGTAAATGAGAAAGCTTCTGAGAGAGTAATTTGTGTTTCTCATTCTACCAGACTTTACACATACTTTTTTTCCGTGCAAAATGGTAAAATTGTTAAACCATTTAAACAGCTGTTTGTTATTTATGAAAATGAAATAACAAAGTGTAAATTATAAAAAAAAATATTTGAAAATGTAACAATGCGTTATATTTAAATAAGTTATATTAAAATAAGATTATCTTCCGTTTCTATCTAGCTCAAAATGTTTAAATAAATTGGGAAAAATGTTTCGTTTGAATTCCAACAGCGCTGTCAACTCAGCGCTTTTCAAACCGATTTTAGTGGTTTTTAAAAATCGCACATAGAATTTGTAAATTAATGTACGATGCTTTTATTTAATTTTTAGAGCATTTTCCTTTAATAGTATTTAAACAATCTGTACTGATAGCTACATATTTAAAAAACTTTGCTTATATATATTTTCTGCATTTCGTTTTGGCTTATTCAATAAATTGTTGCTGGCACTGATCTCGATTTCTTGCACCTAAATTTTAAAAATTTTATTTGATATCAATATACGAGTACCCTCAAAATATTTGAGGTGTATTTTACGAACTGTACGATTTTTTTTGTAACGAGTGTTTTTTTTGCTATTATCTTTTTGGCAACACTAGTTTTGACAGCTCACGCACGTTTGTCTCTTGTGTCACTGTCAAACATCTTCAGTTTGGTCTATAATTTAATCATGAATCGTCTTACAAACGAACAACGCTTGCAAATTATTGAATTTTATTACCAAAATGCGTGCTCTGTTAAGAAAGTTCATCGCGCGCTTCTTCCATTTTATGGTCAGTTTAATCGACCTACTGAGGCTTCTATTCGGGCTATTGTAAAAAAATTTCGCACCAAATTTACATTGTTGGACATTAAACCACCAACACGCTTACGTAGAGTGCGAACTGAAGAAAATATCGCAGCCGTATCGGCCAGTGTTGGTGATGACCGTGAATTATCGATTCGGCGCCGTTCGCAGCAATTGGGCCTCTGTTACTCCACTACGTGGAAAATTTTGCGGAAGGATTTGGGTGTGAAGCCTTATAAGATACAGCTGGTGCAAGAATTGAGGCCAAACGACCTACCACAACGCCAAATTTTTGGTGAATGGGCTCTTGAAAAGTTAGATGAAGATCCAATTTTTTATCGAAGAATTGTGTTCAGCGACGAGGCTCATTTCTGGTTGAATAGATACGTGAACAAGTAAAACTGCCGTATTTGGAGTGAAGAGCAGCCAGAAGCATTGCAAGAGCTACCAATGCATCCACAAAAAACAACCGTTTGGTGCGGATTATGGGCTGGCGGCATCATTGGGCCGTATTTCTTCAAAGATGATGCGAATCACAACGTTACTGTGAATGGTGAGCGCTACCGTGCGATGATAACAAACTTTTTTTTGTCCAAAATGGAAGAGCTTGACTTGCATGACATGTGGTTTCAAAAAGACGATGCCACATGCCACACAGCACGCGAAACAATGGACCAATTGAGAGGCGAGTTCGGGGAACAGTTTACGCTTGGGACCAGTCAATTGGCCGCCCAGATCGTGCGATTTAACGCCTCTAGACTATTTTTTGTGGGGCTATGTTAAGGCTAATGTCTATAGCGACAAGCCCGCTTCGATTGACGCACTGGAAGCCAACATTGCCAACATTATTCGTGAGATACCGGCCGAAATTATTTACGCACAACATATAAAAACTTAAATATATTTAAACAGATTTATAATATCAATGAAAAAGTTTTATCTAATGCTCCGGCATGAAATTATACTTAATATTCTAAAATAAGAAAGCCGACTTATGCCCACTTGAGCATCACAATTTCTGCTTAATAATGAAATTGAATGACTCCAACGATAAAAAATACGTTGATGCTCTTATCAACTATGCTTCAATATATTATCTTATGTTATATTTTAAGATCTGTATATAAAACTTTAATACATTTTGTTCTGCTAGGTCTTTGTTTAAGCAATAGTCAGTCATGTATTTGTCTATAATCCAGCGCTCTGCATTAAAGATGTCCTTAGCATAAAAATAAAAGGCGAAAGAAAGAAGAAAACGATTTATATAAATACAAAAGAAACATTTTACAACATTTTTCCCGTATTATGTAAATGGCACACAATCGTTTTGGGTTTTTGTTCCAAATAATAAACCAGAAGCCAGCAGACATTTTTTTTATTTTCCTGTGTTAAGAGAAGTCCACAACGGGGCAAGGCGAAAATAATTGAAATAGTCATGTTGTTGAAAGATGAATAGGAAGTTAAGTAATAAAAGAAAGAAAGGAAAACTTATGCATTTGATTTCTCAAAGCAGCTTGACATAAAATCATTCTAGGCAGGCAGGCAAGAAGCAGATTAAACAAACATTTTACAAGAACACATACAAAAAGTTAATAAAATAAAACCAATATTCACTTCAGTATTTAAATTTTCTTCAAAACAACAATAAATTGAGAACTTCGTTGAATATTTACATAAAAATACTAGCCACCCCGGCGAGATGGCTTCGTTTTATGTAACATTTCGTTTGGTGATTAAAAGATGGAGACAATTTTTATGAAAAGGAAAAATTTTATTTCATTTCACAACACTAATGAACTCATTTCGATTACAAAAATCAAGTGTTATTTAGTTGAACTTCTCTAAGTAAATGAAAGTGAAACCAAAGTAAATACTGAATCGAAGCGTTATACGTGTCCACAAATTGTCCGATGTTCCATAATTTCGCACGTACGTAATAGCGTCTTGAGCGTATTCGTGCATGTGGCGTGGGCTTCCGATATGAGATGATGTGGGAATCGTCAGACTTCGAATATCCTGAACTTCACCATCTGAATGAAGAGCATCACGCAAGTGTATATAGGCCTCAGATCGTAGCTTTGCCTGATTGAATCGGCTGAACGCTAAACGTTCGGTCTCGACCTTGACAGACATGTCGACAGCGAATTGCTGGAATAGCCGACGGCACTTCGGAATGACATTCTCCTCACGTGTACGAATCATCATACGATACGCATAGTAATTCATTGCGCTTAGATTTAGATTAGATTGCAAAATTAAATAAATGGTTAATGGAAACCAATAATAGCAATAATTAGTGTGTGAATATTGTACCTGTAATTGGATCGATAATCTCCAACGTGATGTTGTATCCGGCTTGTCCTTGCCAATAATGATTGGATATTGTAACGCATCGTACAAATAATGTGTCTTGTTTGCTTCTTCGCTGAACGACAGTGTTTCGCGATTTAGTTGGATCGTCAACAATAATTGCAGCAACATCATTAACATTGGGTGCATTGCGTCTACGCACATGTTCTCCTGTTGGGGTGCAATCCGCTCTTATGACAAATTTGTGCATATCCGATGGCATTCGTTCCAATGCTGTTTTGAACATATTAACCACAGCATTATTAGCGTGAAAAAATGCTTGCAACTGTTCAACAATTCGTCTCTTTAACAGTTGTGTTCCCTGTATACTGCACGGCACATTCAGCTGAGCCACCATCGACGAAATGAAATATATTTGCAGAAATTGAAGCGGTTCATCTGGTGTTGGCACCATTGAACCATGCAAATGATATATTTGTCCTTGTACCCGTAATTGCAAACAATCATTTGTTGAAGAATACTGTATAACTTCTGATCGTGTGATGGTGTAGTGTGTGGTGTATATGTAAAGGGTGGTTCAATTTCAAGAGCCGATGTTGATTTTGAATAAAACACAAACTATTTAGGAAATTATTGTAATTTTATTTTATTATGATAAATTGGTATTATTCAATTATGTATAGAACAAAATATCGGCCAAATGGGCGCCGCGACCACGGCGGCACACCTCCATCCGATGGTCCAAATTTTCGATGACCCTGAGGCATAATGGAGGTTCTATGCCGTTAATGTGCCGAATTATCTCATCCTTTAGCTGTTGAATTGTTGCTGGCTTATCGACGTACACCTTTTCTTTCAAATAACCCCAAAGAAAAAAGTCCAACGGTGTCAAATCACATGATCTTGGCGGCCAATTGACATCGCCATTATAATAAAATAACACGGCCATTGAATTTGTTGCGAAAGAGAGCAATTGTTTCGTTAGCTGTGTGGCAAGTGGCACTGTCCTGCTGAAACCACATATCGTCTACATCCATATCTTCCAATTCGGGCCATAAAAAGTTCATTATCATCTCACGATAGCGAACACCATTCACAGTAACTGCCTGACCGGCCTCATTTTGGAAAAAATACGGCCCGATGATGCCGCCAGCACGTAAACCGCACCAAACAGTCACTCTTTCTGGGTGCATTGGTTTTTCGACAGTCACTCTTGGATTTTCATTTGCCCAAATGCAGCAATTCTGTTTATTGACGAATCCACTGAGGTGAAAATGTGCCTCATCACTGAAGATGATTTTCTTCGAAAATTGATCATCATTTTCATAATAAGTCTGGATAAGTTTAACACGTTGTTGGATTATGTATCTCTCCATGGTTCAACTTGAGTAAGTCTGAAATAGAGAAATGTCAAATAAAATTCGGAAAAAGCTTGGCGTTTAGGTGTGGTTCACATTCAACATCGGCCCTTGGAATTTAACCACCCGATAGTTGTTATTTGTTGCAATTCATTGTGTTGGAGTGAGTGATTGGTTATGTGTGTTGTATCTTTTACCTTGCAAGTTGGCATGAAGCCGCCTTCTCGAATGATATTAGCTCCAAAGGAAGTCATGCGAAAGCAGTTATGGTATTAAAGGATACGTTGACGAAAATGGCTGGAATCGGGATCACTTGGTTTCAGTGGCTGTGTTGGTGTAAGTATTGGATCCAGTTTGACTTTTCTTCTTGCGCAGCACAATCCAGCCGTTTCTCTTTTCAACTTTAAGGGATTGCAAAATCGGCATAAAGTCGTCATTGGTCCAAAATCTAAATTTTCATCATCACTGTAGTTCGCAGTGGGATCATATTGGAATGCCAAGCGATTGTATGATGACAATGATCTTCCTGTGCTCACGCGTTGTCTCAATCATGCATTTTCTCTTATTATATTTTGTCTCTCTTCGCTTAAGTTCTGTGAATGCTGCCTTGCATGTCTGGTGCGGCGGCCGATGTTCACACCTCGTCCTCTAGGCATTTTGGACTATGGACAGAGTGGTGAATTTAACCTCAAATGCACGATTCACATAATTTACACAGTTCAACTTACCACCTTACGCCGTGTCTTCACGTGCCATCGACTTGAACATGGCATGAACATAACGTCGGCAGAGTGAATGTAAAAAAAAGTTTATGTTTGTTCGGATTTACCTTATCAAAGTGTTCAATTCGGCGCCATTTTGTGTATTTTTGTACATGATGGCCAACTTCATGGCGAACATTGATGCTCAGCCATATGCTCGAGCATCGATGTCAGAGCATGAACGAAACATGGCCATTTGCGATGTTCGCCATGATGCTCATACCATGTTCATGGCTAATGGAGACACCCAGTTAAAGACAAATGCCTGCTATTGAAATTGAATAAAAATTTGCGTGATTGATTTGATGGTTTCCAATTGAAATTTTAGGGAACGAAAATTTTTTTACAATTTCACAGTGAACACAATACAATGTCACATTAAATTAACTGATCAGAGAACAATGAGTAGCTGTCAAACAATATATCACGCAGCGGCGCCATCTACTTAAAATATTGGTTAGTAGTACATGCTATGTATCAGAGATGGCGCTGTATGGGAAAAAAGACTATCACGCTTTTCTATTGAAAATTTTCCGGAATTTTCTTTGTTATAAACCTCACAGCGAATGTGAAACCGTCAGGAAGGTAACCCCGACTTATTTTTATTATAGATTAAACATAATTTAATATAATTCAATTGAAAACAAAATTAATTTATGACTTTACTTCAGTTCAAAATGTTCTTCGTATTGAAATTAAGCAAAGATAATTTTTGTCTTATTGCATTTTACGAGTATTTTCATTCACTTTTTATTTTATTACATTTTTACCGACTTAATGATGTGACAAACATTAAAAATCGTTCAATGGGAGGCCTTTTGGCTTTCTTTAATGGATATTAATTACCTGTTGTACACATTCTTTGCAACTAATTAAGACAATTGATGGGAGTTTTTTTTTCAAGTTGAAAAAATTAATGGCCTTAAGTGAATTAAAGTAGTCTAAGGAGTAAAAATGAATACGGATTTTGTTAAAAAGTTCGCCACAACGGCAGAGAACTTGTTGTTAATGTCGACCGAAAAGTTTAAAACTTTGCCTGAGAGTTTTTTTACTAGAAGGATACTAATAAATGAATTAATTGTTGTTTCTTAAATACCCTTTTATTGGCAATGATAGCGCACGCAACATCACAAAAGTCATTAAAAGTTATAACACGTTTTCATAATATATAGTCTGTCTCTACATAGAACGTAATATATGATTGATTATATCGTGCCATCGCAATATATTTCATAAATTCCCAAGTCTTTGTTTTACCACGTTGGAAATTTTATGTTTTAATGACTTCTTTAATGGGCTACCATTAATAAATTGTTATCAGCTTTAAGCACAGCTACTCGTATAAATACTTTATACAATCAATTTTGACACATTTTATTGCCTCAGAAAATAGCTAATTACTTTTTAGTTTATTTTGATGACAGATTCAATTTATCGAAACTATCAAACTCATATGTATGTATATATCCCGACATTTCTATTATTTTTCAATTATTCGGGATAATAACGAAAAACGAAAGTGCCAAATTTGTACATTGGACAGTTTTAGCGTTCTAAATAAGAACAACAAACTTTTGCATGACCCATACATATGCAAAACTCACACATATGCAAAATAATATTGGAATTTACCCAGTTAGTTCAGACAAAGTTCGTTAGATGATTGCTTTTAATATGCAACTCTTAAAAGAAACCCCTGATGATTATCTCGCGAGTAACTTTTTTCTTCAAACTATTTTTTACGTATTTACTCACACACTATCTTGAAATGTTTGTTAGTCAACGATTAAACATTTGACTGTTATAAGAAGGTTTCTTTCCTGTCAGAGTAGCTTAGTCAGACCAAGGTTACCCAAAAGTCCCTTTTGGAGGAAAAAAACTTAGGCCTCGTTTAATTTTTTCTCACAATTTTCTTTATTTAAATACAAAGCTCTACGTGCCAAACCAGACATTGTGGACTATACGTGTATCCTGCCCTGCAGTTGTTGCCAGAAAGAAAAACACCAAATTCTGGTGAAAACCACGAAGGTTACGTTTTTTTCTTAAAAGAGAGTATTAGAGTTACCGGTATGCCTGGGAATAATAGCTGTTATTTTAGTTAATCTCTCTGCACTACTATGCAGTATGGCTGTTAAGACCAGTAGTAACCCTATGCACTGCAACGATTCCCTTTATAATTGATAAAAGCGTTTTTTTTAGAGTTCGCTCCAACTACTTAATCTATTACTTTTGCATATTTTAAATAAAACAAAATGGTTTTACTGCCCTTATTATAATAACTATTTGAACTAAGCAGCTTAAAAGTTGTTTTCATTCTATTGTGGTTACCAGCTTCAGCCACAATTCCTTCTACACCAAGAATAAAAAAAAATCCTAAAAATTTAATAAAGACTTGTTTAACATTCGGGTGACATGTTTCTAATGAAAAGAAGAAAAAGATATGCAAAATACTCAAATGAACTCGTTGACACAAACTATTTTTTAAATATTCTTAATAACGAGTGATTTTTTTGTTATTATCTTTTTGGCAACACTAGTTTTGACAGCTCACGCACGTTTTGTATCTTGTGTCACTGTCAAACATCTTCAGTTTGGTCTATAATTTAATCATGAATCGTCTTACAAACGAACAACGCTTGCAAATTATTGAATTTTATTACCAAAATGCGTGCTCTGTTAAGAAAGTTCATCGCGCGTAGAGTGCGAACTGAAGAAAATATCGCAGCCGTATCGGCCAGTGTTGGTGATGACCGTGAATTATCGATTCGGCGCCGTTCGCAGCAGTTGGGCCTCTGTTACTCCACTACGTGGAAAATTTTGCGGAAGGATTTGGGTATGAAGCCTTATAAGATACAGCTGGTGCAAGAATTGAAGCCAAACGACCTACCACAACGTCAAATTTTTGGTGAATGGGCTCTTGAAAAGTTAGATGAAGATCCACTTTTTTATCGAAGAATTGTGTTCAGCGACGAGGCTCATTTCTGGTTGAATGGATACGTGAACAAGCAAAACTGCCGTATTTGGAGTGAAGAGCAGCCAGAAGCATTGCAAGAGCTACCAATGCATCCACAAAAAACAACCGTTTGGTGCGGATTATGGGCTGGCGGCATCATTGGGCCGTATTTCTTCAAAGATGATGCGAATCACAACGTTACTGTGAATGGTGAGCGCTACCGTGCGATGATAACAAACTTTTTTTTGCCCAAAATGGAAGAGCTTGACTTGCATGACATGTGGTTTCAACAAGACGGTGCCACACAGCACGCGAAACAATGGACCAATTGAGAGGCGAGTTGGGTGAACAGTTTATTTCACGCTTGGGACCAGTCAATTGGCCGCCCAGATCGTGCGATTTAACGCCTCTAGACTATTTTTTGTGGGGCTATGTTAAGGCTAATGTCTATAGCGACAAGCCCGCTTCGATTGACGCACTGGAAGCCAACTTTGCCAACATTATTCGTGAGATACCGGCCGAAATGTTGGAAAGAGTATGCCAAAATTGGATTAAGCGGATGGACCATTTGAGGCGCAGCTGCGGCCAACATTTACATGAAATAATCTTCAAACATTAAATAATATCGACCCAACTATCGATCCAAATAAATATTTCATGCATTTTTCTGAATTTTATGTGTTTTTTTTTTTTAATTTCCGATAGTTCTTATAAAATCACCCATTATTATATACATATAAACTTGAAATGTCATGTTGGAAAAAAGGGTTATTAAAATATTGACTATCGAACCGATAAGACGCATCGTGTTTTCGCCTACAGAAGTTACGCACCTCAACCATGATTATGATCTGCAAGCAAAACATGCTGGGGATTTCGCCGATCCCTGTTCTGGCAATTAACCCTTGGTAAAGATTTCGGCAACCCAACACAATTCCAAAAAAACCTTTTTGTTTTTTTACATCAGGCACTGAATTGAAAAAAATCACTATAAATTTGCTAAAGAATGTAAATATAAAAAGAAAATTGTTTTTAAACACTAAAAAGCATTTTACATTAATTTTTACTAATAACATTTTCTTTTTTCAACTTTCAGTTACCGAAAAAGAAATACGACAATGGTAAGTGAAATGATTTATTACCACCTGCAGTTAATTTATTTCTCGAAAAAGTTTCCATTTTTAATTCTTTTTTTTGTCTTCACATATATTTACTGGCCTGACATTTTTCTTCCCTTTTTAAATTATCTAGGCACAAAGGTTTTCTAAAAGACTGTCCGAATGGATTACTCACAGAACAAGTAAGTTGCTTGATTAAAAACTGAAACAACAATTTTTAAATATGTCTGAAGGTTTTCTTTATTTTTCATTCCGTGAAATTAAATTTTTCCGTTTTCTCTTGTTTATAAAAATGCTGCGAAAACTTTCAAAGTTTTTTGCTAAAATTTTTGCATTTTTCTTTTTCCAAGTTTGGCTTAAGAAATTATTCTACATTATAGTGTTTTTATACTTTGTTTTAATGTTCTTGTTTTGCATAAATTTTTAATTTAACTTTTTCATAAAAAGGAATGTTATTGTACACAGTGGTTTGATTGGTTGTAATTTTAGTACAAATTAATTACTCAGTAAGACATGCAATACAAGAGTTTTTTTTTTAAACACGCGGACGGTTTTTGGTATCAACTGGCAAATATTGATTGTATATTTTCAAACAGTTTGCTAGGTTAGTTTGAGGCGAATATATTTATTGAGGAATGTATTTAGAAGCTGGATAAATTTTAGAATAAAAAAATAATGGCAAAAAACAATCTTATGTTACCTCAACCTTGGACACCCTGTACAATAAATTCTATCAAATATGCTTTTATTTTTTTTTAATTATTCACACATGTTCCGAGAACGCGCGTTTTGAAACCGCATTGCGTTTTGAAAAACGCTTAATTGATTTTTAGGTGCTCTGAGGAACTCGCGTTTTATTGGCGTTTAGAAGTTTTTTCCGAAAAAATACAACATGTGTTTTACATACGTAAAACACATGTAAAAAAAATTTTACAATAAATAGAAAAATTTTTCAGTTTAGTTTTCTTAATGAAAATGTGTAAAATTCTTTCAATTTTTTATTGAAATGAAAAGAAAACATATCAAATTTTAATTGTGAATAATTTTATTGCCTTTTGCAAGATCAGTTTTTGCAAACTCAATCAGTTCACTTCAATATATGCTTACATGCGAGTTGAAGTCGCCAATTTTAAGCGATATGCGTTTTCCAGAATACCTATTTGGCGATTTCAAATCGCAAAACCATATTTCTTGCGTTATACGTTTCTCAGAACACCTATTTGGCGTTTTCAAATCGAAAACGCTAAATTTAAGCTATTTACGTTTGTCAGAACACCTATTTGGCGTTTTGAAATCGAAAACGCTAAATTTAGGCGATTTGCGTTTCTCAGAACATGCATGATTATTAATTAAAATATATTTTTGCTACAAAATCTAAATAATTTAATTCTTATTTATTTTAGGGTTTTATAAAAATATACAAACAGTTCTTTCCACAAGGTGATCCCAGCAAATTTGCCTCATTAGTATTTCGAGTATTTGATGAAAACAATGTAAGTAGAAATAAAAACCATCAGAAAAGTTAAATAAAATAAAACGCTCTTAATCACAATTTATAAGAAAACCTCTGCAATTTGAAATTTGAGACCATCAATCAATAGAACCATCTATCAAAGTAACGATTTTAACAACTTTAGGAAAGCAAACGATACAAACCAAAATAAAATATCAATTCAATTCGGCGTAAAAACATTTAATGTTTCATCAATCATGTCCTGGCACAAAAGGTTGACAAAAAATAAAATTTAATTGAAAATATTTTTCAAAAAAAAAAAAAAAGGTAAAAAGCTTTTAAGTTAATACTTTTGTTAGCGAAAAAGCTATTCATGTTTTGATGTCCGGCAATAAACGCTTTTGTCAAATAAAAATTTTATTTACGCTTAAAATTTAATTCATGCCGGTTTTTATTCATAATTAATTTATGTGTAGTAAAAATACATAATAATTTTATGCTCGTATATAAAACTACAAAATACTTTTAATAAAAATCCACAATTTGATACCAATCAAAAAATTACAAACAGCTTGTTTTTCATGTTTTCCAGCTGCCTATATATCAACATATCATAGGAGCTACGCTAATCATCAGTAGATTTGGAAGCCTTAGAAAAGTGTTCTCAAACATTCAACTTTATATCCAAATATTCAAAATAATTTATTGAGAATTTAAAATCCTCACTACATTGGCTTCTAATATTTATACCATTCAAAAAATTATAAACAGCTTGAATGTTTTACATCTGTATATAGTCTACATATTGACATTTCATAGAAGCTACCCTAATCATCAGTATACTTTGCCAATTTTCTAAATATATTCTCAAACATTCAACTTTATATCTCAACAATCTAAATAAGTTATTGAGAATTTAAAAAACAATATGTTTTAATAATACCTATCAAAACACGAAAAACAAGCATTTTCTTTTGCATACCTGTCTATCTTTTTTTACACCTTTCAAACAAATGAACAAACGTTTGTTTTCTTGAAAGCATCAAACTGCAGGGAACAAAAATTCAAACAATTGTGTTTTATTTACTACATTAACTCCTAATATTGATACTAATCAAAAAATTATAAACAGCTTGTTTTTTAGGTTTCCCAGCTGTCTATACATAACGACATTTCATAGGAGCTAACCTAATCATCAGAAGACTTTGGAAATTTTTGAAATATATTCTCAAAGCTTCAACTTTATATCCCAACAATCTAAATAAATTATTAAGCATTTTAAAAGAACAATGTTTTAATAATATCGTTGAAAAATTTCCAAAGTCTGCTGATCATTAGGGTAAAGGCCTCATTAGTTTTCACTTTTTGTTGCCGTTCTGTGACGTTCATTTCTGTAGCAAATATTTTATAATTACTTCTTCCGTGAAAATATTCAGCTGTTGTTTACAGTAGAGCATAAATAAAAGAAACGCATTGGAATGCAGAATAAAATATGTACATAAATATTATCTTGTGTGAAAAAAAGGAACAAATTAATAATTTAGAAATGGTGGTCAAAAGGTTCACTTCTGTCTCACAATCTCCAGACTTTATGACACTTCTTATACAAAATATAATTTTTTCCTTGCTAAAATAATATTCTTTTGATCATTCATAGTTGCTTAATTGATAAAAATGTTTTAACTTTTCAAAATCTTTAATTGAAACAAATTTTTTTAGTTTTTGACAAAAAAATTCTATACATTTGAATAAAAAATTAATGTTTCCATACCTGAAAAAAGTAACACATACACATATCTGGCCGTCACTTAACGTTGAATTCTATTTTCAACAGATTAGTCCGTAACAGAACAGAACGTAAAATTGAAAACAAACCATTCACATATAACTTATATTGAACAGAAACAAAACAGCTGATTCAGAACGGAAAAGAACGTACAAACTAATTCTGCCTTAACTCTTATGAAATGTCGACATATAGACAGCAGGGAAACGAAGAAAACAAACTGTTTATAATTTTTGAATTGATTTAAAAAAATAAAAATAAAATAAAACATTGGATAAAATATGAATGCCGGATTTAAAAAGTATGTAAAAATAGTCAACTATTTCGTCACAAGATTTTTAAATCCCCAAAAAATTGCCAAAAAAAACCGTAAATGTTGTCGCTATAGTAGATAAAAATTCGCCACGTTTGGCGAGAAATGGGCATATCTGACAACCGTGGTTGCCATATTTGACAATTTTGGTTGCTGAAAATAGCACTTTGATGATTGACAGCCAGTTCGCCGATGTCGAAAGGATAAGTTTATTCGCATTCTAGGTGAAAGAAAATTGATTTGGGGTTTTTTAACATTACTCTATGCGAACGACGTATCAAAATTCAAATAAAATACATAAGTTCATGCGAACGAACAATAGTGACATAGACAAACCCAAATTGATTCGAATGTGAGTGACTAGCATACATTTTCATTCGATATCGTCGAACAGGCTGATTCTGACGATTTTTGTAGATCACATGCTTACGATCATTTTAGTAGATCTGATTCTGACGATTTTTGTAAATCACATTTTTACTGTCATATCTTTTTCCCCCCGGGGAACAGGTTTTGCCTTGGCGTATTCCTAACTTAGGCGCTCTGTTTTTCGGGAAAAAGTTTGGTGCGGCAAACAAAACTCTAGGAAGCCACATGACTTATGTTGTGTTGGCTTCCGAAACCCTTACCAAGGGTATAAATTGACAGAACGGGGATCAGCATGGCCCCGGGAAGTTCTGCTTGCGGTTCGACCCGGGCTGATCATGGTTGAGGTGCCTACCTTCTTGGCTGAAACGTTCTGGCTGTGGTTGAAACCTAAAACGCAGAAAGGGAGTGTTAGTATCCTTGATATTTGTTTGGTGATGGCTTTTTTCGGGGACTAACAATCTCCCGAGGATCTGTTGCCTATACAACAGATACGTGTACTGTAAGGAACCAGTGGTGATGGTTGACGGGTGAGTTGGTTTAAGGGCTGATGCTCTTAGCGGGCTTCGGAGTACCAACTCATTGAGCCTTGTCCTCCATTGATTGCTGGGAAATTGCATCATAAATTAGATTAGAAAGCCCGAACTCCTCAACAAGAAGTTGTTCATATGACCGCAATCAAATGACAAGAATTGCTACCTGTGTGAGCCTAGCAAGCCACACGGGGGCGGTGGTGAATCGTGAAAAATTCACTCCGTGGAATTGGTTCACCATCACGTTAGGCCGTCAAGGCAGGTACTGATGTAAATCATTTTCACAGTTGTCATATCTTTCAAGCCACTACATGCATACTTATGGTACGTATATGTACATATATACTCGTATATGTATGTTTGTAACACTGAAATATTATGTGATAACTATTTTAGAGTCTTCGAAAATCGAAGATACGTAACTCACGAAATTTGCAAATAACGGTTATTTTTTGATCAGACCTCGTATATGAGCTCTTTCAGCTTATTGATAATTTGTTTTACACGACGTTTTTACCGCTTTCCAGGAATACTCAATAAAAAATAAAAGCCCGAACAAGGGCTTCTTTCTTTTGGACTTAAACTCAATTAGCTTTTGCCCGCGGTTTCGCTCGGCAATAAACTTTCATACAAATTTCATCCCCTATTTTATCATCTTGGGGGTAGAATTAATTAAAATCTTTTCTTAGCGGATGCAAAATTTATAACATCTACCTGCATGCCAAATTTCAGCCGGATCCGTCCAGTGGTTTGGGCTGTTCATTGATCACTATGTCAGTCACAACACTATGTCAGTCAGTTAGTCAGTCAGTCAGTTTGAGTTGTATATATTTTTTAAATTTAGATTTGTCTCTTTCATATATTTCAAAGACTGGGAGTGCCGCTAGCAGCTTGAAAACAAACCAGATCTTTGTCTATGATACACAATTTAATTTTCACACTATAATTATTATTTGCGATGCAGAGTTTTCCCATATTTTTTTTAATATCGATAAGAATAAGGAAGACACGAAATACCAGCTTTATTGATGTCAGTAACATTTTTTGGCCATTACAAATAAAACTGCAATTTGAACACATTATGTCGATTGAAACACATTTCCGTTCATCAAACAATCAAACAACTTGTCATACTTTTCAAAAGATAATCACAGAAAATTGAAAACACTTGCGCCCATTAATACCATCATCATTTTCGCATTTACCATTATCATTGTTATCAAATGTTCTGCTAAATAAATCACTCATGCCATTCAGGCATCAACTATCATTGAAAACCAAGGTCGTAACAATCAATTACATCTTCCATTCACAATTTGAATGGCAAACATGATTCATAAAGTTTGTTTTTTTTTTTATCTAACATTCAAACAAGACAAATATTTTGAGTAATTTATTTTTACTTGTATCTTTTTTTTATGCTGAATGCAGGATGGCGCGATAGAATTTGAGGAGTTCATACGCGCCCTGTCGATTACATCCAGAGGCAATTTAGACGAAAAACTACAATGTAAGTACTGGGTAGAAAATTTCACACTCATATGCAAGTATGTACATTAGAGCGACTCATCAAAAAAGTTTCCGTTAGAACTGAACCTTGGACTTTTTTAAGATGACATCTAAAATATTTCGGCTCCAGCCTTGACCTCTCGTGAGCTGGAGCATTTTGAAAAAGGGTTTAGTTTTGCATGCTTAGTCAATTTGAGAATCTGCTTCCTTTCTAATATACACAATATCGGTATCATAAGAAAGCTTTACTTAAGACATGTTCAACAATTTGTCCTGGAACGATCATCCATGTTCCTTTTTTAAGGATATTCTGTAAAAATAGCGGTTTTTGAATTTGTTTCTAATTAAAATGCAAAATTAACTTATTTTAATCTTTAGTCGATTTGCACGCAGAAAGAAAATATATGGTTGATATGACTAATTGATATTCTAAGTGCAAAATACAATAGTTGAATTGTATAGTTGAAGACAACCACATAATATGGTTTCAATCTAAAATTTATTTACAAAACGTAGTACAGCCACGAACCAAAATTAAAACGTAACCATATATTTGGTAACCATATATTTGCCCAACCATATAATATTAGCAATCCTACACATATTATGGAAAATTGTGAATTATATTATGACGTTCAATCATAATAGTGTTGAAGTTCACAAAATTATATGATAAAATAAATACACATACATACACACACGAGTTATTTCCATAATTAAAGCCACAGTTTTTAATTTATTCAATATATATTTTAAATAATTTCTTGAAATTCAATATATTTCTATAAAAATTATTTTTTAAAATAAAATAGAAAACAACTAAAGGAATTTCCAAGATCTTGCTGTTTTGGAAACATTGCTATATTTTTGCTCTGGCCCATAAATCTGCAAAAATATTTAGTCAAAGACATTAAAACACATCGCTCCTTTATTGCAACATAGTCGTAACTAAAAAAAGCTTGTTAAGAGAAAAACGCATTTAAAATTTTTCATTTCCATACAAGTCTCAGAAAATTTTTTTAGTATATATATACTAAATAGAACAGTTTAAAACTAATTTGAATAAATTTTTGTCGCAATATAAAAGGTAGTAATGTTAAGAGTTCTGCATTGTTTACGCGAAATGCTTATTTTTTGAGATATGACTATATTTTTTACTTGAAAATAAAACAAAATTGTTTACCTTCCAAAGAAACACTTAAACTGATAGAAAATTATTTGTCAACGTGTAGAATGAAAATATCGTTAATCACAACAATAATAAGTTTATCCCATAAACTCACTTTTGTTGCATGTGAATCAGCATACTATACATATGATAATAACAATTATTTTAGTATTGGGTGTGATAAAAGCTATTGTTGTCTTTAAAAATTTTTCACAATTGTTGTTATTGTATGTAACCGTATATTGAAATATAAAGATGTGAACAATAGAATTACAGAAATGTAAACAGTAAGATTTTTATAGAGAAACAACCTATAATTGTGTTGATAATACAATGTTTTTAACAATAATACGTATTGATTTAGAATATATATTAGTGTTGTTGCAACCATATTTTAAACTGCCTTTTCTCTGCGTGTTGAAACCCCCTTACCGTATATGTTGGTAAGGAAACCGATTCTCATTTTTTTTTTCTTTTTTTTTAACTTTATTATTTTATTTATTGAATCTACATAGGAAATGTAATGACAATAAGTATTCAAGTCTTAAAACTAAAAAAAATTGTGATTAAAGTCTTTTTATGCGAATATTATTTCAGAGTTCAGTCATCTGTTTAGAGCTCTAATGGTAGCCAAAGTATCCCTCCTTCTCAGACGGGTATGACCGCCAAAGTTAAGAATATTGATTCTCATATAACCAAAACATGCAAAAATAGACCCTTTTTCAAAATGGTATTTACGATGTCATCATAAAAAATACCATTGTTCATTTCGACGGGAGTACATCTGGCATGAATTTCGCTTCCATACAACTTGAGTCGCTCTAATGTACATACATATGTATAGATTGTGTTGATTGATTGATTTTTGTGAGGCTGTCTTGCGTGCGTTTAGCGCTTTTATAAAATGTTTCACATTTCAGGGGCATTTCGTCTGTATGATGTGGACAACGATGGTTACATAACGAGAGAAGAAATGTACAATATTGTAGATGCTATTTATCAAATGGTGGTATGTTGTGGCTAAACTAAATTTATTTTACATATTATACTTTTTATTTAATAATAAATTAAAAATTTTATTTTAAAAATTTTTTTGGTGAATCAATAATTATTAATCACAGCAAATTTGTATTGTAAAAAATTCTTCTTAAGAAAAAATTTAAGAAAGAAAAAACTTGAACTAATATCCGATGTACTGTAACGACACTTACGCTTTATGCTGGGATAGACAGCGTGGTCCAGGGTCGTTTCAATAAAAGAAATCAAAAACAAAGAAAACAAAGAATTAGTCTTCAGTGTGGTTTCTTTATTTAAATAAACTAATACAAAATATTCCTTATGTGTTTGGTCACATGCGGCAGTGGCACCACCTACGGCTGACGTTGGAGCGGGGTGGCGGGCTGCTATGGAGGACGCGCTCGCTTCTCCACTGGCTCTGGTATTGCGCTGGCGTGGAATTAAAAACTCCTATTGCGGATGGTGAAGGTATTAATAACACCTGCACTCTCCGTCGCCCTTTAACGTTGGCAAAATGTTCTCAGGAGAATTCAAAACTCTCCCTCGAATACCAACCTGACGGTTAGGCAAACCAGGCAAAGACGAACCACTCCAGAGTAAAATGTTAGGAATTAAGAACTCCTCACTACCCCTTATGTACTTTGCCATGGCTATGGGCACTCAAAAAAACTAAATGCTTTGAATTAGAATTAAAAACTCTTCTTCAAGGCACTTCTTACCTGCAGGCCGTCCACTTGCCAAACTGCCACGAATATGCTGATGCTCGTGCTTTTATACTCTACGATGAGCATACATACACGCACTAACACCTACGTGCAACCATATGTGCGGCTGTGTTTAGCAAACATTGTCTCATGGTTGATATTTATTCATTGTGTGGTGGTGCCATCTACACTGACCGTTAATTTTAAATAAAATTTTCAAACTTAGAAATAATTTAACCTACATTACATGTAACTTATTATACTAAATTAATTATTAATTCAAAAGTAAATATAACAACGCTTCTTGCGTTAATAATAATTGGAATAATTAAATGAATAACTAACTAAATAGAAATATATGAAAAAAACGGGAACACTACTTCACGTGTGTTGCTCCAAAACGAGGCCATCGACTTTGAGCGTTACAGTACATATGTACAAACCAAAAAATTTTTCAATTAAAAAATTATAAAGTTCAACAAAAATTTAACAAATTAATAAAAAGTTTTATTTTGCACAAATTTTTTTCTTCACTGTGCGTTTCTTTTAAATTTTTCTTTCAAGGGACAACAACCTCAAACAGATGATGAGAACACACCCCAAAAGAGAGTGGACAAAATCTTTGATCAGATGGATAAAAATCATGATGATCGTTTGACACTGGAAGAGTTTCGCGAGGGTAGCAAAGCTGATCCACGTATAGTGCAGGCGTTAAGTTTAGGTGGTGATTAACCAAAAGAGTCATAGTTTAATTCGAAGGCAAATTAAACTCAACAAAAACAAAACAAAAAAAAAAAACAAAACAATGTTATTAAACAAAAGGAAAACAAACAAAATTAACCACAACAAACGTAAACAATAAAAAGCCAAAAATTAATATTTACAACAAGCACAACAAACATAACCATACAAATAACCTCAAACATACACACCCATACAAACATTTCCAATACATACACAAATTCTAACACAGAATTTAACATTTTGTAGAGAAAAATCCAATTCAAAAATTGCCGTGTTTTTTTTTTATAAATATTCACTAGAAAAACTTTATAAAAAAACCAACAAATTGATTAATACAAAAGCAGTAGTAAAAGCTTAAAAACAAAATTGAAAATGAAAAAAATATATACAAAATATGTATTGTTTTTTTTTATTCTGTACATACTAAGAAATGGAAAAAGGAAATAAATTAAACTCATTCACACTCAGCACACACACACATATACACAATATTAAATTAATTAAATGAAAGTCTAACCACCCACCCAAATTCATACACATTTCGACAACAGAATTAGAAATAATCTCCGGAAAAAAGCACACAGCTAAGCTACGAAAACCAACCAACTACAGTCGAACACTAGAGGTGCTGCGTGTTCCACACTCTTCTTAAGGGAATAAAGACAATAGTGTAAAACTTTTAAAGCCACTTCCCATCTACTTAATCTCTCAATCTAGCTTAAATGCAGATAATTTTGGCAAACAAAATAAACGAAAACAAATCAACTAAAACAAAAGTAAACAATATTAGCTACTTTAAAAACAAATAACTTCATGTTTCTTGGCCCGCTGAATAAATAAAAATCATCCCAAATTTGGCTTAACTATATTTGAATATTTATTGGAATGAGTTATTTTCTTAAGTACGAGTACATGTAAATAATACCAAACCCATGAGATTACCCAGCAGTCCACAAGTTACTACAATTTGCAAAGCATCCGATTGTAAGTCTCAATTTACACACATCAGGTTTTCTTGATCAATTCTGCTTCAATTTTCTTTTGAACTTGCATTCACGTTCACACACAAAAGTTTTATATCGTCAAGTTTAAGTTTTTTTGCCTTAAAGTTTTCATATTTTCTGGCATTCCATTTTAGACTTGACGGTACCGTCAAGTCTGCACCCTTTTCCACTCTCTTCTCCCCGTTCTTCCAAAAACTCAAAACTTGACGGGTCAAACTTGATGTGTTTAAACTGGCACTAAGCGATTGTGTTAACAGAAAAAATCAAAATAAACATCCCAGCAGTCCACAAGTTATTACAATTTGTAAAGCATCCGATTGTAAGCGATTGTGTCAACAGAAAAAATGAAAATAAACATGTTAAGCACAACAAACAACTAGCATCCGATTCAGATTAGTATTTTTCTACTCATATTGTTAAATTAAATGTACATAAGAAGCAAAGAAGAAAACAAATACTATATAAAGTAGTTTTGAACTCATCCAATCTTCGCTTACAATGTATACAGTGTTGGATGCATCTCCCGGCCTAGGCCATCGCTGTGTAAATGTAAGTAGGAATTGTATACAGACTTCGGATGGGTCACGCTTACATTGTCAATGATCTTAGATCGAAGATGTATGTGACAAAAAGTTCACTGGGATGTTAAGCACAACAAACAACTAGCATCCGATTCAGATTAGTATTTTTCTACTCATATTGTTAAATTAAATGTACATAAGAAGCAAAGAAGAAAACAAATACTATATAAAATAGTTTTGAACTTATCCAATTTTCGCTTACAATGTATACAGTGTTGGATGCATCTTACGGCCTAGGCCATCGCTGTGTAAATGTAAGTAGGAATTGTATACAGATTTCGGATGGGTCGCGCGTACATTGTCAATGCTCTTAGATCGAAGATGTATGTGACAAAAAGTTCACTGGGTACATATGATTTCGCTGAGCACAAATAAATATTTGAATAAATATGGGGAAGGCTGTTTACACAGTGTAAAATCTTTCTTATCTAGGCTGGTGCAGGAGCACTAGCAGGTTTTTTCATCTGCTTAAAACACGCTCGAATTATAAATTTATAATTAACAAGAGCGGACTTGCCAACAGCGTTGCCCTCAAAAATTTTCACAAAGGGTATTTTGAGAAAAAAAAGGGTCAGGCTATTAAAAAGCAATAAAAGCTAAACAAAAATTCTTCAAAAGTTAATGTATTTAAGTGAAAATATAATGTAATGAATACATTTTGAAAAATGACTCAAATATAATTAATAACATTAATTTAAATGACATTAATTTTACTTAAGTCCAGTTTTTGATTTTGTATTTAAATACAAAATTGGGTGTTTTTTTTATCTTGGACCAGTAGTCAAGGGATGATCCCTATGTATGCAGTGCATTGTACTGGAACCAGGAAAATAGGTTATGAAGAGGAGGAGCAAAGAGGGAGTAGTGTCTGTGGAGGTTTGACTTGAACAATAATAACACGAAAGAGCAAAACAAACTCTATTACAGCATTTAAAATGTTGTAAAACTAAATTAGTTTAAACTGATCAGTGCCCAGTGTATATACCTTCGACACTGTTCAGACTAACAAGATTTAGTTCAACACCTTCCACACTACAAGGAAATGAAGTACATTCGAAAGAGTCACAGCGACGCTACAAAAGTCACAGCGACGCTACAAATGCGCAGTTAATACCATCTAGGGTAATTGTGCCCAGCCCTATGCGCTTGATACTCAATTGTTTTTGTAAATGCGCGTAGCTATAGGGCTGTGCTCTTTAATACACAAATACTGCGCTCAGCACTAGCAATGAAAAATACACAAACTTCGTCCCAGCGGCGAACATTACCTACCACATAACTTCTCTTCGATGATGTTTGCAACACTTTGTAATCAATGATTACAAAGTGTATGGCAGTAGTATATGGAGTTCCCAAAAATGAATTACATTCATCTTTTATATCACATTTATATGTACGTATTTTATTTTTTAGTTGCTAATCAAACTTTCGTCGTCTTTATCAGACTACGATGCAAAAATTTTAATTAACAAAATCAGTGCTGAAGGTAAGAGTGTCTAGAAAACATAAAAAAAAGTACAAGAAAGATAAAACATTTAGTGAAAAAGGAAAAGAATGCAGTAAACAAAAAAACAGAAGAAATTTATTTAACTAAATATTCCCAAAAAACTGAAGTGCGCAGTACGTCTTTGACCTACTTACAAAGTAAGTCACATGGTATTTGAACTGCCTACTGCCAGCTTACAAAGTATGTGAGATTGTATCCGAGTTGCCTACTGCTGACTTACAATGTATGTTAGGAAGTAATGAGCTTTTGTTAAATGAACACCTCACTACCTCGCTTACTTTGTGAGCAGGTGGTAGGCGTTCACTCTACAAATGCGGCAATGTGTATGAAAATGTATAGTAGGTTCGTATACGACATGGTGTGCATTACTAACTTGCAAGTGTGCATCGGATCATCGCTTCAGTAAGCGAAACTTTGGCCGCTGGGGTCTTTCATATTTTTTTTTTTCGTTCTTCACCGTACACACACAAAAGCAAGGCAACAACACTTTTGCATGCTTTGTTGGTGAAAAAAAGCTTATTGAGTGGTTAAGCTTTTGCTTCTTCTCCTATCGCGGGAATGTCAACCTTTGGAAACAAAGTATATGTTGCCACTTTACAAGGAGAAGCAACAATTGTTTTCTCCAGTAGAAAGCAACGTTGCAGGGAAGAGAGAAAGAGTAGGTATTAGTCTTTTCCTGCTCACTGCTGGTGGAGTTAATTACCCACTCACCTTTTGAGTAGTCTCGAATGTTTGCCATAAGTGATCAATGCACGAGAATTTTCTTCATGAATAGTTACAGAGATTTATTAATTCAACTTAGTTTTCAACTTCACAATGATTTCAGAAATTAGTAATCTTAAATACTTTAGCTTAAGGCTTCACGCAAACAATAATCAAACATAATCTAAAATTTCAAAGTAAACTCCCCAGTCGGTGAAATAACGACTGGAAAATTAGCCGCTAACGGGTAGTTATATACAAATACATTTCCATAAAAACACTTTTATTTAATTTCCAACTGGTTTTACTAGTGAATTGTTTCGCAACAATTTGTGTGTCCAAACACTGTTTGGACAGTTGGTAAACATTGACGACGATCAATGTGAATATAGTTTTTGTAAATTGTTTTGCTTTTTACAACAAAAAATATTAAACAAAAGTAGTTTTTCCTTAAATGTATTGGTGTTTACTCTTCCATATAGAACTTTTGGGAATAGAGTATATGGCCTCCGTCATCCCGCCCATGCTGTGCATCGTATACTTTGCAACTGTATAGTTAAATGAATGAATGAATTGTTACGGTCATGTGTATACCTGACCGTAACAATTCCTGAGATGATACTGTTTTCTTGCCGTCTTAAAACTGCTGTTTAGGCGTCTGTGTTAAAAGTTGTCTTAACAGAAAATGGCAGCTATTTCTTTGTGTTGTTGAAAGAGAAAACGTCGATTTCGTTTTACGAAAAAAGGTAGATGAAAATTGAAAGAAATTATAAAATGAAGTTCAAATACTTATTTTTAGATTGTAAATTTTCGCAGCAAGTTTTTTTTACCAATAATGAGATGAGAATGGGTATAAAAAACTTATGCCATACACTCTGTTTCACCGATTTAAGGGCACTAGAAGTTCTACATTCAACAGCCTGTATCTTTTGCAAATTTTAACCGATTACATTATTTTGAACTAGAAACGGAAGCTAGACATCTTGAGTCATGACAAAAATTTATAAAAATAACTCTAATCTAATGATTATGAATATTCTCACGGAATTTATTTCTTACCTATCGTTTAGACAGGAAAGTAATTTCATGAAGGTTGCAATACGCCCACACTTTTTTACTAACACATTCTCATTTTGCTTACTTTCCACTCAGCTTTCATTAAAAATTTCATGAAACAAATTTTTTGACGTTTTCTGAAAGTAAAATGACAAACTGCTAAACATTGTTGCCACATGCAAAGAATTATACAAAGTTGCCGTATTGTAATAAAATAATAATTATAAAATTAACTTCTTTTGCAAGTCTATGAAAATAATTATGATCATTTGTCATTGTATTGTATATTTAACACATAAAGAAAGCAATTAAAGCCTTTTTATAAAAATAACATCATAGAAAAGTTTATAATGATAAGTTTTTTCAACTATTGCTCCATATATTTGTATATGTAATAAGTTCGGCAACTCTGATTAGTAAGCAAACAAAATAAGAGTGGAGAGAAGTAGAGGCAAATTTTGCAACTCTTTGCCTCGGCGACATTTGTAAAATGAACTTTCACTTTCCTGTGTAGACGAACAAGAAATTTTCATGAAAGTCGTCTATTTCATTGAAATTTTTATTTGTAATACGTATACAAAAATTTCATGAAACTACTTTCCTGTGTAATGTCAGCGTCATATAAAGTACTTTTTACAATTCAAATTAAAGAAAAAAGCACAAATTTTGTCCGTAAGAATTGAAGAGCTGTTCTCCTGTTAGTCATTTCAATGAGAAAGAGAAAGAAAAAATAAAAACCTCATACTTAATTTTTGTTCATAATTAGAGAAAGTGATAAAATTCCTACGAAATTTTTATTTATAATTGGGCTGAATATGAACGAACATATAAAGAAAACACGAGAAATAAAAAAAAGAAACATGTGTACCTATTCCGGTGCCATTTGGTTTCATACGAAATTACGGACAACGGTGAAAAAAAGAGAGAAAAAGAGAAACACAGGTTTACAGCTTGCTACCTATTCAAGTGCAGTATATAGAAAATATGGATAGCAGTAACAAAAGACGGCTGCACAGTATGAAAACAAACAAAACACTACTTCTTAATTTTAATTTAAGAGCAAGCTCAGTTTTTCAGCCTTAAGTAATTGTATTTAAATGCGATGAAAGTGTGACAACTTCACTTAAATTCCAAATAATATAGAAAGTATTCCATAAAACAGCTTTTTATTATGAAAAGAATAGCAAATTTTCTAAGAAATACTTATATCAAATCTATCAACGACACAGGAAAACTTAAATGCTGTATTTCATGTGATGTTATTTTTAATTAAATATTATATTGTGCTATTGTTTAATACAAAATTACCGACAAATTTTAAAATTTCTTTTACAGACATTATCTCATATACTAGTTTCGCTTATATAAAATCATTAAAGGGGCTAAATAAAGAATGCACAAATATTTCTCCAAATTACGAGTAAGCAGTTAGTTGCTTTCAAATAAAATAAAAGCAAAGCTTCCGCATGAACTGTGCTCTCGTTATTTCATCAACCAAATAATATTGCAATTTAACCATAACAACGAAATTTTTTTTATTCAATTGAATAAAAACTGGAATTAGTGTAAATTTTTTTTATGTATTTCATGGTTTCTTATTCATATTTTTCATGTCATAACTTGTTTTCCTTTAACGAATTTTTCTGGTTAGAATAGTTTTTAAATTTAGTTGTTATCAATAATAAGTGATGATACAATTAAACTTTTTTGTATTAGAAATGTGTCTTGGTTTGAAGATTTAATTAAAGTTCAAAACAATAGTTAATCAATACGATAAATAATCAAATAAATGGTCGTACATGTCGTCAGAATAAAAACTCATTCCAACAAATATTTCATCAATGTCTGCATGCCAAATTGACTTGTGTAGAGCTGACTTCTAACCACAAATTAACATTTCATTTAGAATTAATTAATTTAAAAAAATGTCGAAGTGCAACACAATTAAAAACTAAATGATACTAACACCAATTTAAAAAAAAAAACAAAAAAAAAGAATACAACGCTTTTAAATAAATTAATAAATTTAACATAAATAAAAGAAACCAATTTGGAAACAATATTAATATATACAGATTTGTAGTTTTAAGTGTTGTTGTTAAGGCTCATTTATTATTAAAAAAAATTTTTTTAAAATATTAGAAAAAAATTCAAATTTAATAATCAAAATCAAAATTAACTTAGTAGTAAAAATATATTTAACTAAGAATCGGCTTTTTCCTTCATCATTTTAATAACACTCGTTTTTCAAAAATTTTTAATAGCACCAAATTTTACACAAACAAAAGGAACTAATTCTTCGTCAAACGCATGAGTTGAAAAAAAAAATTGTCAAAAAGGTAAATTCATTTTTAAAATGCTTTTTTTATACAAATTTGGGCATGATTTTTATTATCCTAATTGTTATATTAATTAACGTTACATGCATGGTTCAGTTTTTATATTATTATTTAATATTCTGGAAGCTTTTTTTTCTTATTTTTCTAATTCTAATTCAAACAAAATTTAAACGTACTCAAATCCTTAAAACAACACCTTAAACTTAAATAGACTTCAAAAGTAAAGTAAAAAATATTTCCTAAATTTCTTATTAATAACTTTATTATATATAATTTCTTTGTTAATAGGCTGTTTACAGAACACAGACGAACAGCTTGTCTGGAACTGAATTTGTATGCAAATTACTTAATTTTCTGAGTGACTTACATAAAAATTTTCTAGACGTATCGGTTGTCTGGTGACTGTAAAACAAACGTAAACAAAGCTTTGTACTACATTTACGATCACGAAATTATGCCTTCACTCTCTCTCTCCCTCTCTCTCACACACTCTCTCGATCTTTAGCTTTTAAGACCTTTTCTAATGATCACATTTTAAAATTTGTATTACAGCAGAGCACGTGGAACTCGTGCATGGTTACAAAACACTATCCAACAAAGCGACTTCATTTTTACTAGGTATAACCAAGGCAGCTTTACCAGGTAGTGGTATACGAGTAAGCATAATTGTTCTTTGTTTTCGTTTTGCAAATTTATCAACATTTTGTTTTAAAGTTTCATAATTTTGAAAAAAAAACCCCATTTACTTTGTTGCTTTTTCAAAAAAGGGAAAAAATTTTGAAAACAATACGTAATATCTAGCAACAAAATACTCGAACATGTGATTTTTTCTGGTGTTGTATTTATTGCAATTCTAGCACTACCTGGAAATGCTGCCTTCGATGTATTTGAAAAACTGATTTGTGGAACATTGAGTGTCCAAAGTTGTTTCCAGTTTACTCCCACAAATGCATACTTGCAAGTAAGATACCTATGTGTGTGTACTCGCGTGTATTTACATATTATAAAAAAAATTTTTTGGATTTATGAATCTTAAACGAGCAAGTACAAAGTGCGTTAATGTATACAAGGTGGCAGCACTACGTCACATGACAGTTTTTCGCTACTGGCAAATGTAGTAATCGTTTTACGTCAAATGTATTGTTTACACTTTTAAAAGTGAATTTAGTTCACTTTCAAATTCTGAATTAAACATTAAAATTTTTTTTGTGAACTTAAAAAAAATTCCAACAAAAATAGGTTTATAATTGTGACAGAAGTTACAAATATTTTACAAATATTTTACGACAAGTATTGCTTACCATATGCCTGTTTTTATTGTATTGTTGTAGTTATGCTCTAGTACTGCCACCTTGTAGACGTTAATGGACCTTGAGCAAGAATTAAGCAACATGTTGTTTTTGTATTGTTGTATTTATTGAATTTGCCGTAGTACCCAAATTATGGTTAGTTACTAATTGGTAACTAAAGTCAAGTTCGTCTTTGCTTCATGACATTCTTTAGGTAAAAATCTGAAAACAATTATGGTGGGTAAATGCAGTGAGACGTAACTCCATGGGGGTCTTAACACTGGGTTAAAATAAAGTAACCACCAAAGTCTCAATACATAGTATAATGTCATGCAAGAATTTCAACTAAGATACGACCTATTGGGGACATAGTTTCCTCCTTGAGCAGAGCTTTTCTAAAACTCCTGCGCTACTCAAGCACACCGCAGCTCGATTTTAGATGAGTGCACTTAGATCATTAAAACAAGCACTGGTTGCAGATCTCTGGTTAATACATTCTGGATTGTTGCAGAAAAAATATACGAGTTCATGTAGTACAGACATATTAATGAAATTTGGGGAGACTTGGTATATTTTTTCCTAATATTATATCTCTTACATAAAATGTTTCAAGTGGTTTCGAGATATTTAATTCAAATCTGATGTTTACAAAAATTCGTCAATTCTCCTACAGTGTTTTCTTTTCTGATAAAAAAAAAAAAAAAGATTGCTGCCTTTTAAATGTTTATACATAAATAGTGGTAGATTTGTTAGTAACGGAAAACTAACAAAAACTGCTAAAATGTTTAATAATAATGTTCATTTAATGTTTCAAATACATCACTACTACTTCCAACATTTTGCTCACTATTTTTATAAAATAAAGGTTTATAATTCATAAAAATTTATGACCGGCTTATTAACCGTTTATAATCAAAATTCACTAGAGTTGGATTCATATATAATTAAAAGCATTATAGACGTTTTATTAAGCATTCATAATATAAGAAATTTTACTGTTGGATATAACCTTCTTTAAACCAAGAATAGAGTAACAAATAAGGTGAATTCATTTTACCAGGTGAAACTGAAAAAACAGATGCTCTACTTTTTTCTCTAATTGTAAAACACCAAGTGTCAAAAGTTGTTTCCGGTTTGCTCACATACATGTATGTACATCTGCAAGTAAAAGTGTGTACATACTTTCTATACAATTTTTTGACACACGAGGCGCTCAAGCACCAACAAAACACCATGTTGTTTTTGGATTGTTGTATTTATTGTAATCCCAGTTTCACCTGGTATAATGAATTCGCCTTCGTAACAACCTGGCATTTTGTGTGTATACCTATTTTGTTATAAAAAATTGTCTGAAAACAAACAATTGGTGATAGGAGCACAAATGCGACGAACGACGAGTATTTGGTCGCGAACATTCGTTGCCAATTGAAGCTGAAATTGTCCCGAACAAATTTAACTCTTCTTCGCTCTCGCTCTCAAAAAGAGAAACGTCAAACGACATATAAAAAAAAAAACATGATTCAGAACAATAATTTATGCTGCCACCTAGTAATGGTGCAATTACTAGGTGGCAGCATAAAGAGTTGTTGTACTACATACATAATATTTTATTTGTGTAAAAATTCCGGATGCCGTCAAAAACATATTTAGAAAACAGAGAAAAGTGTGGAAAGTAAAGTGCATATAAAGAAATTAAACAAAGAAAATTAATGTATGTATTAATAATAAATAGTCGAACTTATAATATGTATAATATTATATATATTTATAATATTATATGATGGGTTGGTATCATTCGTCCTGGCTTTAGCCAGTATTGAACTTGAGCCAGACGATTGATACCAACCCACCATATAATTTTATAAAAATTAATGTAATTGTGTATAATTGTTTTCATAAATTGTTTTCAACGCATTTTTGGCAATTAAAATATTTTTGAAAATTTTTTTATTGTGTTTCTTTTGCTCTTTTTCAAACTGTTTGAAACAAGTGTGCGCGTGATACTCAAATGTTTTTGTAAATGCGCTTAGCTATAGGGCTGGGCTCTTTAAGCCCAGTTCAGACTGTTATACTGTGTATTAATACTTTTCAAAAATTCAAATAATACGTGTAAGTCTGATAGTCTGAATGTAATCCGTCATACATATGTATATACGAAAAATAATAAGATAAAAATTTGACATCCCATACGACTTTGTTGTTTTTTGAAACTTTTCAAAACGATAATACTTCTCATTGGATTAAGGTGTGTCTTTTAGCAAACCACCTGTTTAAAGATTTAGTAGCCGACTATTTATTTTGTGTCGTTATAAATAAGCAAGAAATTTGAAATTTAGCTGTCGTATATAAATGTATTTTGCTCATGCTACATGTAGAACATAAAATATTTTGGTGGTAATAAATTTGGATCTGTTTTACATAATTATTATTTTAGCTGCTGAAGATTTTCAAACACCGGTAGGTCTGCCGCCTACGGCGTAGAGCTCACCTGGCGCCGTGTAAAGTCTTATGTTAGCACATCTATTTGCTGAATAAATAAAACAAAGTTGAAAGCTTTTACATATTTAGGTGCGTGTTATAATAATTAAAATTCCCGAATGAAATACATTTGCATGTGACTGCAGAAAATCTACTGCTGCCACAACTCTTACAAACATATTTTTTCGGCTCATCATTTTCCAAATTTGTTAGTTTTATAATTTCACTTTTTTAAAACTATTCATCACTACATTTTTATCACGAACAAATTTTTCCCAATTTTTAGGAAGTTAAATCAAACTTAAACACGATAAAATAATTAAAATTTATTGTTTTGTAAAAAAATATGAACAGCTGTTTGCTTTTCTACTCAAATTTGTTGGTTTATATCAAGTGAGATGGTGTGAATGCAAATTCTAATTTACATTAGACTTTTTGACAGTCGCAAGAAAAGTGTTTAGACTTTTATCTCACAAAGTCGAATGAAAGTATTTATACTTGTATAATAGTCTGATCGGGCCTTTAATACACAAATACTGCGCTCAGCATTAGCAATGAAAAATACACAAACAACTTCGTCTTTTATATATTTTTTTCGTTCTTCACCGCACGCACACACAAAAGCAAAGCAACAACACTTTCGCATGCTTTGTTGGTAAACATTGACGACAGCGATTATCAGTGTGAACTTTGTTTTTTTAAGTGGCAGGTCACACACAGCAACTTTAACTGGGCAATTCTTGACTTTATACAAGCTTTCGGTGAGGGGAATAAGAAGGGGAAAACAATTGCCGGTATTCGGCAATTCTCAGTAATTCCTTACTTCTTTCAGGTGTGTATGTGCATATACAATGTAAATTGCATGAAACAAAAGGTAGAGAATTGCCGAAAAAAGTTTTTGTGTGTGGACAAGAAAGCAATTCCAAAAGAAAATTGCTAAAAAGTTCAGCAATTAAAATTGCTCTCTCTGACCATAGACTAAATGTTTTGCTTTTTACAACAAAAAGTATCAAATAAAAATAGTTTTTCCTTAAATGTATTGGTGTTTACTCTTTCATATAGAACTTGTGGGCACCACTGGTTTAAAACAATAATTTTTTTTTTTCACTTCACTTTGTGTAAACATAAACAAGTTTTGATACCAGCGGTCGTTTAAAACAAAAAATTATCACCTGCGCTAATTACACCATGGGTGAAACCAGCTTAAATCTATGCATTTCTTTAAAATAGTGATGCCCAAAGCGAAAAACATACTTACGCTCTGAGTGAAAATAAATTTACACTGCGAGAATAAGTTTGCAATTCAAATAAAAGCTGGTTTTTCTTACAATTTATATAAAATTGAAGTAAAAGTTAATAATATGTAAATAATAACTACACGAATTTAAATTTTTGTATTGTTAACAAATTTTATATAAAAAAAGTAAAAATACCCAAAAATGACGGGACAACAGGTAACAAATTCATACATTTAGACACATGTTCATACGTCGCTGTATCATCGATGACTAAATTAATGATTGTAAGATTGTGTTTGCTTTTGTTTACCACTTAAGGACCGGATGGGCACCACTACTTCAAAAACCCAATTTTATTTGTCAACGCCGAAATACACACGCACACACATACCCACATTTCCACACACACACACACACCAATTTTAAAACCCCTACACATACTTTTTGCATATTCCTTTTGGTTTACAAACACTGAATCTCTTTTTTCATCAAAAGTTATAAAACTTTAATATATAATCACCATTCTGAAATAATTTCTGTAATTTTATGTGTGGATTAAGCTTTCTATACTCCTTAAAAATATTTTTAAAACTTTTTTCAATTGCTACCTTTTAGTGCTGTTCATAGGACACAGACGAGCACTCACTCATCTAAAAAATGTTATATAGAAATGACTCAAAAAATTGAGTAACTTTCATACAAATTTTCTAGGCGAGTTGCTCGTCTGTGTTCTATGAACAGCATGTTAATATATAACAAAAAAAATAGTTTTTTTTCTATTAAAAATTATTTTTTAATCGAAAAAAGTTTTTTTAATATTACATTTACTTTATTTACATTTTTTTCTATTACAAAATAAAAACACAAAAGAATCAAAATATTAATTTTTAAGTATAAAAAATTAACTTTATCTTTTTTGTGTAATATCATAGAGATGTCAACGTATAATCCCTCTGTGTTTTAAATCAATTATTTAATTTATTATACAACTTTGTACCCAATTAAAAATATTTATTTAAAGTTTTTTTATTCTGCATATATGTATATTCATTGTATTGAAGTGTTTCCCTATTTAACAATATTTTTATATAAAACTGTTCAGAAAAACTTCCACAACTACTTTCATATATTTAAAACACACAAAAGATATTTTTATAAATATAATAATAATAAGCTTAAAACTTTTATTTTGTTATTGTTTAAGTATGTACTTGTACTATTTTCAACTATTTTCAACAATTTTTTTTTTTGTAACAATAAAACAAAATGAAAAATTCACTTACGAGTATTAAGAATTTACTTATATGAAAATATTTTGCTATGAGCCTTGTCGCTTCATTCTGCTTTCTTCCAATTTTAGTTTCAAAGCAAATTTTATCTTTTTTTGCTTATTAAGTTTTGCTTGATTTATGTTTTTGAAAACTGTTGCTAAAGTTTGAAGTGCCTTTTTGCATAAGGCTTTTGGTTAAAAGCGAATCGATGAAATTAATATTTTAAAATAGTTATATTTTTAAAATAAATTGTAGGTTTTTTGTTTCGGTATTCTTTTTCTGATAAGATACTTTTCATTCTAAAAGCTAAACCCTAAATTCCCTTAAATGGAATGAGTACTCATTAAAGGCGTAATCAAGCATCTAATGAAAGCCGTTGTGCTGTTAGAGAGCATAAATGCAAGGAAAATTTTACTAAAGTTATCAAGGCTTATCGAGCCTTTGCTTCGAAGGTTTGAGTTAATTTCTGGTTTTGCTTCAACTAATAGTGCAGCAACCTCAATTCGAGCGTAAAGCGCACCGTAATTTAATGCTTTGACTGGCAGGCACTCAAGGCGACTTTATACAGGTGAATGCAAGCGGAAAGGCGAATTCAGTACCATGTATTTTGTTATTGTAAAACATATCGTGAATGTCATAATCTAAATTCGCCTAAGATTGCTCAGCAGAGAAAAAATTTTATATAAACGTTAAATATTAGCTTTTATAATTGTTTGTAATTAAAATCACAGATTATATTAGTTTTTCACTTTTAAATTCACACAAATTTCTTGAAATTGCACTAAATCATGCAAAAAAACCTTTAGATTAAAATGGCGCCAAAAAGTTTGTAAACAAAAGAAACAAAATTTGACAGTCTCATTGGAAAAAACGCGAGAAGCAAAAAATAATCACCTGTGCTGTTAAGTTCACCTGGTAATGAATTCGCCTTGCAGGCACTTAAACCATGATCAGCGTAGAATGCGTCTGCAAGCTGAACCTCCCGGGGGCTTTGCTGATCCCCGTTCTGCTAATTTTAACCTTTGGTAAGGATTTCGGACGACGAACGAAGAACTCCTTCCCCTTTATACTCTAGAAAGCAGAGTGTCCTGTTTTGATGTACGCCAATGCAAAACCTGCTCGTGTTATATTTACAAAGCAAGAAAAAAAAGTAGTTCAACATATCGTCGTGCGGGAGTTTAAGTGCTGTATCCGCGCCATTTTATACATTTCGAGTTAATGATGTCACTTTAAGCTCTAAACACTTAGACGACAGCAGACTTCACAACTTCACGATTATAAATGAAGTTAACTTCAAATGCTGCAGTCTAGTCAGCAGCATAATTATTTTAAAGGCGGCAGCAGCAAGGCGAATTTATAAAGGTGAATGCAAGCGGAGAGGCGAATTCAACACTATGTATTTTGTTATTGTAAAACCAAGGCGAATTCATTACCAGGTGAACTTAACAGCACAGGTGATTATTTTTTGCTTCTCGCGTTTTTTCCAATGAGAGTGTCAATTTTTTTTTCTTTTGTTTACAAACTTTCTCGCGCCATTTAAATCTGAAGATTTTTTTGTATGATTTAGTGCAATTTCAAGAAATTTGTGTGAATTTAAAAGTGAAAAACTAATATAATCTGTGATTTTAATTACAAACAATTATAAAAGCTTATATTTAACGTTTATATAAAATTTTTTCTCTGCTGAGCAATCTTAGGCGAATTTAGATTATGACATTCACGATATGTTTTACAATAACAAAATACATTGTACTGAATTCGCCTTTCCGCTTGCATTCACCTGGGGGCTAATTCTGTCATTCGCTTACGAGCGAGTTTTCAATCGAATGTGCGAGTTTTTACGCTTTTGGGACTATCTCATTCGATATCGAATAAAACGTTTCGAAATTTCTAATGATGGCATTCGATAGCGAGTAACCATTCGAATGCAACCATGCAACTTTTTACTCGTAAGCAAAAGTACTATCGAAAAACATGTTTCTTAACTTTTTTTTTTTCTTTATATTTGCTTGCATTGTCAATATGAGTTTCTTTTAATGAACAAATTTTCACATAATAAAACAAAAAGCTAAAATGCTATTAAGCAGATTTTTTAAAAGCATGCCTTAAAAATATTAAACATTGTAATTAAATTAAAAACGAAAAAGCAAAATTCACAAACAATTATATAAAAATAAATTTATAATAAAATCACCTAAAAAACTCACAAAAAAAAGTCAAAGTTTAAGCAGCAACAATCAATCTTTTATGCTTATTATAAATTTTTTACGCTTTCTAATCTTATAAAAATACAACTTATAAATTATATAACATCACAACAAAAACAAAATCACACTCTATTTTCCAAATATATTAAAATAGTTTTTCATTTTAATCTTCTAAGAAGAGGGATTTCCCTTTTAAGTTCAGTAAATACTAGTACAGATAAACACCTTCATCAAAACAGGGGGCTGATTCTGTCGTTCGTGATCGTAGTTACTATCGAGTAGAAAATAATTTCGAAATCGTGTAAATTTCTAATCATGTGACTCGTTACGTAACGAGTCGAGTTATGACTTCAGTGTTGCAAAATACAGACAAAATGTGTTTTATAACACTGCCGAAAATTGTCAACAAAAATCATATGTGTTGACAAAACATATATATATATATATATATATATATATATATATATATATATATATATATATATATATATATATATATATATATATATATATATATATATATATATATATATATATATATATATATATATATATATATATATATATATATATATATATATATATATATATAATATATCAATAAAATTGAAAACATAATTAAGCAAAAGCAGCTCTGGTCTCGAGAACAGCTCCCGCGTCATTGTAATTATTTCTTAAGTGCGGTCAGGCCTTTTATTGTTGTTAGACCTTCGAGAGTTTTGCGTCTCTTTCGCACGTTCAACTGTTTGCCTCAACTAACCGTATTAGTTTACAGTTTTTTGAGGCATCACTTTGTTAACCAGGCGCCAACATTTTATGTGATGGCATAAATCGTCATAGTTAGTCTCAGCGCGTCTGCAAATACTGTTTATACCATCGTGGGCATAAAGTCTTTGTTACTCCGCCCATGCTGTGCATTCTACAACAACTGTTTAGTTAAATAAATAAATAAAAATTCTTCAAGCTTTCAAATTTATATTAGGGGATATTTGCAAATATCTACTTGCGACACTTTTAGGCGATAGCAGCTGTTTAAGTTGAGGGATAGTGTATTTAATATTAAGTCAACGCGATTATGTTGTTCATAAACAAATTTTAATGTGAAATCATGTTGGTTTCACATGATAAGCTAATGAATTATTTGAAGTTTAATTAACACTATAGCAAGATTATTGTTTATTCTTCACATCATTGATTTCACATACAAGTTCAAATATATTCACCAATAATCTCTTTTATATAGGAAAATATTTATTTATAGAGTTAAAATGAAACAACGATAAAATTTTATTAAAAGTGAAGCATCTACAATAACTACTTCGCTTAAAGTGGAAACGTTCGGCCCAATGATTATACTTTTCTCAACTCATGTTAAAGAGAAAAGCAGAATTTTTGTTAACTATGGGAATTAAAGTGTTGATTTTATGATGAAACAGAATAAGACCACAACTTCAAGCAGAAACGACTCTAAGAGAAAACACGTCCATAATAGAAACGACGGCGCTACTTTACAAACTGCCATTGAATTTTCCTATTTTGTGAAATAAAAAAAACTTTTCTTTTATTCTTATTTTTTCGCGCTAAAGCTTCTGAAGCTTTGGTTTTGTTTGCAAAATGTATCAAATTTACCAAAAGTATGGTAATATTGTTGAAAGCTTTTTATCTTCAAAGTGTGAGAATAGCAAAAAAATCGCTGTCGAAATAAAATAGTAAGGTGCATTAACGTCTACAAGGTGGCAGCGCTGCGGCATGTAACAGTGTTTTGCTACTGGCAACATAGTAAGCCATTTGCGTTCAGTGTATTGTTTACATTTTTGAAAGTAAATTTAGTGTTTTTTCTGAATGAAACATATAAAATTTTTTTTTATGAACATAAGATTAATTCAAATAAAAATAATTTATAATAGTAAAAAGCTACTTTGATAGTTTATATTTGGAAAAAAAGTTACAAAAAAACTTTGAATTTTAAATGTTTTCTATCTATACTAAAACAAAGTTTAAAGCATTTTATGCATTTTTAATTAGGAATACTAAGTTAAAAAAAATTGATAAATTTGTAGTCAATGAAACACGCCATCTTCACAACACCTTATAATTAATTTAGCGTTTTTCAAAAAGTTTACGGTTTCAAATCGCTCTTTGGTCAGAACATGCCTGATAACAAGGTGCATTAACGTCTACACGGTGGCAGCACTAGAGCAAAATTACAACAATACAACAAATACAGGCATCTGGTAAGCTATGTTTGTCAAAAATATTTGTAACTTTTTTCACAATTTTAAACTATGAATGTACCTTTTCATAATTATAAATTATTTACATTTGAATTATTTTATCTCAATATTATTTTATCTTCATTTGTTAAATAAATTTAATATTGGTTTTTTTATAAAAAATTTACAATTCAAAATCTTTTATTTCTCGATATTTCGATAACAATTTGTTACCATCGTCAGGAGAAATTAAATGTTAAGGACCAGTTTTTGACTGCGTATTTAAATACAAAATTAGTTAATTTTTATTTAAATTTAAATTGTATTTAAATGCATGTTCAGTTTATCAGTCTTAAATAATTGTTCTTATTTAAATGCGCTGAAAGTGTGGCAGCTTTACTTAAATTCCAAATATCATGGAAATTATTCCATAGAACAGCTGTTTGTTAGTGGAAGAAGAGAAAAATTCTTAAAGAAAAACTTTAAATTTATTAACGGCATAGAAAAACTTAATAATTTTATTTCATGCCAAGTTATTTTTAATTATTATATGGTGCTGTTGTTTAGTGCAAAATTAGCATTCAAATTCAAATATATTTTACAGGCAATAGCTTGTATGTGTGTTTTGTTTACCTTTTTTGCACTAATACAACTACAGGCACAGAAAAACCATATGGACTATGTGAAAAACTTAAATTAAACTTAAATGAAGAAGTTTGGGCATTTAAGTTTAGTCCAAATTTGTAGTGCAAAAGTTATTTTCATTTTTAAATGGAACTTAAAGCTAAATAGCATTTAGATACAAACTTAAAAACTGGGCCTAACAACAAAACATTTAATTTCTCCTAACGATGATAACAAATTGTTATCGAAATATCGAGAAATAAAAGATTTTGAATTGTAAATTTTTTATAAAAAACAAAGATCTGAAGCTGCAAAAAATAAATTTATTTATTTGAATTATTTTTATGATCACAAAATAGTTTTTATATGTTTCATTCAGAATAAATCAATAAATTCACTTTAAAAAATGTAAACAATAAATAAATTTGACGTAAATAGCTTAAAAGTAGCAAAAAACTGTCACATGCCGTAGCGCTGCCACCTTGTAGACGTTAATGCACCTTGCCTGATGGTTATGGCAACTTTTATAATAAGGGTATTAAAGCACGGAGAAAAAGCTAATCTGAAACCAATTTCGAGTTTGTTGAATCTAACCTCAAAACATCAAAAATAGTTTGATTTATTTAGTATAATTACCATTTTAGCAGCTTTGCATCCAAATAACTTAATTTCAAATAGTAGATAGAAAAAATCAGTCAGAAACATTTACCATTACAGAGCTGTGGTTGCACAATCATTGTAAAAATATTTAAAACTATTTGATTCTATTAAAGTTATGCTGTTGTCATTAAATAAACAAATTTATTTTCTTAATATGTGTAATTGTTCGAGCTTAAGGTCTTTTTTGGAATTTTTAGTTTTTTTTTTTTGGTTTTTAGTTATCTGGCAATATTTCGCTTTCCTTTGGATAGCTTCTTCATGTCATGAAAGCGAAATATTGCCAGATAACTAAAAACCAAAAAACTAAAAATTCCAAAAAAGATCTTAATCTCGAACAATTACACATATTAAGAAAGAAAAAAAACTTTCGAAATAAAGAAGTAATAAGTAAATTTATTTTCAGAATTCTCCGTTTTAACAATAATTTCTTCTTAAAATATTATTTTTTTAAATAAACGTGAAATTAAAAACATTAGTAAAAGTTATTGACAAAACGCTTAGAATATTACTTCACTAACATGTCAATATTATTTAGATATCTAGACATGAAGTTCATGTTAAAGATCAATCAATACTTTTGCAAAAGCAACTTTATTGCACTGTCTACAATAACACGTGAAACATTCTCAAATATTGTTTAAGTTTTAAAGCTATTTTTAAAACAAGGCGACATATAAATTTTACCATCATTTAAAAACTGTCAAATCAACTACGCACAGAGTTGCTAATTTAGCAGTGTTGTGTTATTTTAGCAGTATGGTTTAATTTTTCTGGTTAAAATAGAGTGAAAAACAAATTGTATATAAATATAAAAACTATTAAATATAAAATTACTACGCTTTTTTCATAATGAAATGACTACAAAAACAACAATGAAATAATACACCGAAAAATGAACTTTTTTAAAATAAACAAAAAAAAAACCTTAAATATAAAACATTTTCAATGCGCGATATTCAGCTTCCAAATATATTGCAAGATATGATTAATAAAACAAAAGATCAACAAGTTACAAAATAAATGTAAAATTCATTTTGTGAATTTAACTTTTAATAAAACATTAACAAATTCAAACACACTTGCAAGCCTAAAAATAATTCAAATACAATAAAAATAAATAAAAAAAAAACATTTTGAAGAATATAATTGTATTGAAGCAATAATAAGTTTTAAGTTCGAAATATTTTGTTTAAATTTAAGCATGGTTGGTAAAATAAAGTAAAAAAAAAAATTTATTATAAAGTAAGATTTTGCAATATGTTATAAATATTTTTTATGAAAACTTTTATTTTTTGCAAAAATTTTTAAATACCAGAACAATTTGTTTTGTGGTTAAAATAAAATGTTCAAAAATAATAATACAAAGTTAAAAATAAATAATATTTAAGAAAAGAAATATCGAAATATAATTAAAAAAACTGATAACAATTATATTTTTATTCACAATTCAGCAGGTAAGTAGCTAAAATTAAAGAAAACAAAAAGAAATAACATGAATACCAATAAATTTATCCAAAAATTTATAAAAAACTTTCAGATATGCTTGTTTTTAATATAATATAATATAAAATAATAATAAGACACATTTATTTTGGTGGCATGCCATAAGGTCCAGTGTCATAATGTCCATGGACTTATGACACACTTAAAAGTGTCATAAGGTCCATGGACGTTATGAAACTTTTGAAAATGTCATAGTGTCCATGGACGTAGTGACACTTTGCGAATTTTTAAAAATAGAAAAGAATTTGTATATGAAGATAACCGTATATTTTAGTGATAATGTGAATCAATTAAAGCCGTTCCCATTATCAACTTGGCCCACATTTCCGTTGCAAAGCTTTGATGCATAACTCTTGCTTATATTGCCTGAAAGAAATTATTGTTGTTGTTTTACTTATGTACCAAGTTATTTCACTTTGACAAATTTGTAAAATAAACCAAATTTTTAGGCTTTGGAAAACAACCAACGAAAGCAGTTCTTTTTCGCATAGGGTAGTTCCTATGAAATGTCGACATATAGATAGCTGGGAAACATGGAAAACAAGCTATTTGTATGGGGTGCTTTATAAATAAAAAATTCAGTGAAATAGACGACTTTCAGGAAAATTTCTTGTGCGTATACACATGAAAGTGAAAGTTCATTTTAAAAATATCGCCAAAGCAAAGAGTCACAAAATTTGCCTCTACTTTTCTCCATTCAAGGCGAATTCATAACAGGTCAAATTGACAGCGCAGCTGATAACTTTATTTTTAATTTTAATCTGTTTCAGATGTCAATGGAATAATTAAAACAAAATTGGAAAAAAAATTTTTGAAACAGTTTTTTAAATTATGTATTGTACCTTGAGCGCCAGATATCATTGAGAATCCTCTCCAATCCAGCTGGCCATTTTCACCTTTTCAATCTCTATGATCTGAGACTTTAATTTTTATGAAATTATTAAAAGTTTTCCGATATAATTAAGTTTTTTTTTAAAGCCAATTTTTTTCAATAGAAATTTGGAAAAACAGTTTTTAAAACAATTTTTTAAATAACGTATTGTATCTTGAGCGCCAGCTATCATCCAGAATCCACCCCAATCTGGCTGGCCATTTTCACCTTTCCAAGCTCTATATTCTGAGTCTTTATTTTTGACGATATAATTAAAAGTTTCACGCAATATTTAAAAGTTTTTATTTTCCTCTAA
Organism: Thecocarcelia acutangulata; assembly: GCA_914767995.1. Taxonomy (NCBI): domain Eukaryota; kingdom Metazoa; phylum Arthropoda; class Insecta; order Diptera; family Tachinidae; genus Thecocarcelia; species Thecocarcelia acutangulata. The sequence goes on along the minus strand of OU612095.1, from coordinate 95,091,759 downwards.
ATTTTTTTATTATATTTTTTTAAATCCCTTTTTGTGTTTATATTTTTCCCTTGACATTTGAAAAATATTTATTTTTTGTAGTGTTGTATTTATTTCTCTTGCATATACCTGATATGGATTCGCCTTGAATTCGCCTTCTCTCCATTCTTACTTTATTTGCTTACTAATTAGAGTTGCCAAATTTATTAAATATCTAGATTTATGCGACAATAGTTGAAAAAACTTTACATTATAAAGTTTTTTATGAGATTATCTTTATAAAAAGACTTTAATTGTTTTCTTTATATCCATTAAAAGGAAAACATACTATAATTTTTGCATAACATGCAAAAGAAGTTAATTTTATAATTAATATTTTACTACAATACTGCAATTTAGTATAATTCTTTGTATGTGGCAACAGTGTTTAGCAATTTGTCATTTTAGTTTCAGAAAACTTTAAAAAATTTGTTTCATGGAATTTTTGATGAAAGCTGAGTGGAAAGTAAACAAAATGTCAGTGTGTTAGTGAAAAAGTGTGAGTGCAACTTTCATGAAATTACTTTCCTGTCTAAGCGCTACGTACATATGTAATAAGAACTACGTTGTAATGAGTTAAAAAATTAATTAATATTAAAGCTTTACTCCTTATCATATTTTACACAATTTTTGAATTAAGAAATTTTCATCTTTCTTTCACTTAATTTTAAAATGCTTTTCCAGTTCGTGTACTCGTACAAGGAAGTCTCTTCTACCATGGCCTCCACACGCTGTTGCCTTCCTCAACAACTTCTTTCTTCAATTCTCTATCCATTACATATTCCTTGTTGGTCAGATTAATTGAGTTCACACTTTCTTCTCGCATTTTTTTATGATATATTCTTTGGTTATACGCTGTCAATTCTCGGCTTATTACGGCTCTGGGGGCTGTAAAATTATTAACTAATCTACTGTTTACAGGTGCGGAGGCTGGTGTTGGTGGTACTCGTACATTTGGCACATACGTACTGATATGCTGGATCAACTCAACACTAATTTGTTGGTCATATTTGTTGAGAAAGTGTGCAACTTCAGCGGCACAATGCTGGAAGCCGGCCCAAAACTTTTCCATATTTATTGTTTCGTTGTGGCGAACAAACAGGGCGTTTTTCTCCCTTAAGCGTTGTAGGTGCCGCACTGTCAGTTCAAGTATGTCGGCTTTTTCCAGTTTTGAAACATTCTCGCCATCCTGAAAAATATAATACATATAAATATGTGAGTATATACCAAAAACTTTGTAAATTACTTATTGTTCTCAATCAGCCCAATTATGAATAATCTCAAGGAATTTATTTCTCACTGAATTTATTTCTCACTTTTCTCTATTCAAATTAAAGAGAAAAGCACAACTTTTGTTAACATGACTGAAGGAATAGAAGAGTTGATCTCCCTTTAGTGCTTTCAGTGAATGGAGAGAAGCGAATAATAAAAAAAGAAACGTAATAAATTTTTGTTTATAATTGGAGAAAAGAGAAAAGTGAAAAAACTCCCACATAATTTTTATTTGTAATTGGGCTGAATATTTCATTGAACTTCAGGATTTCTTTAAATTTATTTATAAATAAAAATATTTGAAAGGGAAATAAAATGACGTGATAAAAATAAAGAAGGCAGCTGTGAAAATAAAGTGCTGTCCAAGGCAGCTTTATACAACTATTCTCAAGGCGAATTCATAACAGGTGAAATTGACAGCGCAGCTGATAACTTTTTTCAATTTTAATCTTTTTCAGATGTCAATGGAATAATTAAAACAAATTAAAAAAAATTTGTTTAAAACAATTTTTTATATTATTATTGTATCTTGAGCGCCAGGTATCATCCAGAATTCTTTCCAATATGGCTGGCAATTTTCACTTTTTCAAGCTCTATCATCTGAAATAATTATAGGGTGTTTTTTTAAGCCCGATAGAACTTGAAATTGTAAAAAATAACACAAAAAATTAAATTGTAATCAAAATTTTTTTTTATTCGAAAGATCAATACGTGACATTAACATTTGAAAATGATTTCGGGCATATGGGCACCGCGGCTGTTCTTGACGAAGCGCATTCTGGACGTCCAATTTTGGGCCACTTTTTCGAGCACTGCTGGCCGTATGTCACGAACAACACGAACAATGCTGGCCTCCAAGGCGTCAATTGTTGCTGGTTTATCAGCATAAACCAGTGACTTCACGTAGCCCCACAGGAAATAATCGAGAGGTGTCAAATCGCACGACCTTGGAGGCCAATTGACAGGTCCATTTCTCGAAATCAACTTATCGCCAAATTTTGATTTCAGTAAGTCGATGGTTGCGTTCGCCGTATGGCACGTAGCGCCATCCTGTTGAAACCACATCTCCTCCGGATCAATGTCATCCATATTTTCAAACAAAAAATCATTGATCATGGTGCGGTAACGATCTCCATTGACCTAACGCGAGCTCCGGCCTCATTTTTGAAGAAATAAGGTCCGATGATGCCACCAGCATGAAAACCGCACCAAACAGTGCATTTTTCTGGATGTAATGGAGTCTGTAGGGTCTCTTGTGGATTGGTCTCACTCCATATGCGGCAATTTTGCTTATTAACAAACCCGTTAAGCCAAAAATGCGCCTCATCGCTGAACACAATTTTGCGATAAAACAACGGGTCAGTTGCTGACTGATTTTCAAAGTAAATTTGGATAATTTCGTAGCGTTGTTCAAGCGTGAGTCTATTCATGATGATTTGTCAGAGTATACTGAAACAAATAAAAAAAATGTTTCATCAAAATTTAATTTTTTGTGTTACTTTTTACAATTTAAAGTTCTATCTAGCTTAAAAAAACACCCTATAAAACCTTCACAAAATAATTAAGTTTTTCTTTTATTGTAAATTTTTTTCAAAAGAAATTTGAAAAAAAAAATTTTTTTTGAAACATTTTTAGGTTTTGTATTGAAACTATCATTCAGAACTCTCCGCAATCTGGCTGGCCTTTTTCTCCTTTCCAAGCTCTATGATCCGAGACTTTAATTTTCACGAAATAGTTAAACGTTTCACGAAATAATTAAAAGGTTATCTTTTCTTGTAAATTTTTTTTGTTATATATTTTTTTGAATTCCTTTTTTTGTGTTTATATTTTTCCCTTGTCGTTTGAAAAAGATTTATTTTTTATAGTTTTGCATTTATTGCTCTTGCATATACCTGATATGAATTCGCCTTGACTATTCTATAACTATTGACAACTATTCGTAAATTCTACCAACAAAATACATGTTGATGTTTGTTGGTGTTGTATTTATTGTAATTCTGCCACTACCTGTATAAAGCTGCCTTGGTACTGTCCACACCTGACATGGGAACACACAGAAACAGCCAACTACTGTTACTGTCAGGTGTCAACTGTAAATGCTACTGTTTTCTTGCCGTCTTGACGTCTGTTTTAAAAGTACTTATGATCAAATAATAAAGTTACTTTCAATTTTTTTTCAAAAAGTATTTATTTATTCATCAATAACTATCTTGTCCCCTTTAAAGTAATCCCCCTCAGATATTATACGCTTATGCCAGCGTTTTTACCAAACCTGTTGAATGCGCTGAAATGCTCTTTTTGGTATCGCCAACAGCTTCAGTTTCGACTTTTCTTTTATCTCCTCAATAGTAGCAAAGCGGTGTTTTCGGTTTTGTGAAGATGAAAAAGTCAGCAGGGGCCAAGTCTGGTGAAGATAGTGGTTGAGGTATGCTAACTGACGCACAATCATCGATGTGAGAGCTTTTCTTAAGTTTGTTTATTCGTTTTCAACTTGTAATAAGCTTATAGTTACTATGATAAACATATGCGTGTACATATTTACATAAATACAATGTCCCGAACTTTTTTATACATCAATTAGTTTTTCTTTTTTGTTTTTTTAAATAAAATATATTAATCTCGCGCTAAGCGACAAATTTAATTAGCTTGTAATGAAAATTATAAAAAAACATTACATGTTTATGAAATTAGGTTAAAAATTACGGTCTAGGCTTAAAAACAAAATATTAGAAACATGTATATGGTATACATCCACCATCCACCAGAATTTTCTGGTTTCTAATTTTACCTCGAAGTTCTCTAATACTTAAGCTACGTACACACGGTTGTCAGATCTTACAATATTGCCAGTAAAAATGTATTACAATCGTGTGAACTGCCAATTTTTGACTTACAACGTTGTCAGAAAAACCATTGTCAATCAATTGTAAGACGACAATGTTGTCAGGCATCTGACAATCGTGAGAACAGTCTTCGTCGGCGTTGCCAGATAAAATGGCTGGTATTGTAAGCTCAGTTTTAATTGTCAGATGTATAAAATTAATGCACCTCACAATGGCATCATTGTCAGAAAAAAGTCTGATGGGCAACACTGCCAAACAGATGGTTGTTGATATACATAAGTGGCAATGCCTTACAACATGTCTGGCAATTTTTTTCATCTAACAATCTGACAACCGTGTGAACTGACAATTTTTGTTGTCAAATGAATTATTTGTTAGACCATACACGTAGAAAAAAAAATATGGTTGATATGACAATATTTTAAGGGCAAAATACTATTGCTGAATTATATGGTTGAATACAACCAAATAACATGGTCTCAATCCCATTTATTTACAAAACTTAGTACAGCCAAAAACCAAAAATACACCTTATAACCATATATTTGGTAAAAGTTATAATTTTTGTATCATGACTAATACTGTTATTATAAAAATTAAAATTTTACTGTCATACCCAACCATATAATAATATTATTCCTACCCATATTATTGTAAAAATGTAAATTCTATTGTTACGATCAAACGTACTAGTGTTGAGCGTCACAATATTATATGATTCTATAATAAATACACATATAAACACACATAAACATTTATAATTAAAACTTTTGTAATTTATTTAATATACATATTTAGTTGAATTAAAATTTAAAAAAATGGATATCATCGTTTCGAATTTGGCAAAATCTTGATGCTCCTGAAAGATCTGACCCAGAAATCCATAAAAACACACATACAGTTACATTTGTCCTATATTTGTCTATATAAGTCTGTATACAAATCTTCTCACTTCCCGTTTATTTGGACCATTTTATACAATCGCCAAAAATATTTATATAATATTCATTACATTTAATATTATTAATGTTGAAAACACAGACACGTACAAATAAACTGATGGTTTAAAAATTAAAAAAAAAAATTAAATAAAAATATGTATGTATATGTTTAACAACAATAGTTAGTTTGACGGATATGTGTTATAGATACATAAAAAAACGTATATAGTTGTACAGAACAAAATCTATTGTTGTGTTCAAATTATTTTTTAAACATTATTATTGTATTCAACCATGTTTTAAAACTATAGAAATATAACAATAGAAATGTGTAAACTTCAATACAACTACTACTATAGAGGATTAAACTATATTAAAAACGATAACATACAGCTAGTGGCAACAAAACAAATTAAGAAGGAGTAAATACTAATGTTGCCATAACAATATTCCAAACTAGTTTTTCTTTGCGTGTAGTCTGACAATGAAATTGTAAAATTTTCTTACGATCGTCTGAACACACAATTTACTTCTGCGGGACAGTTTTTCATTGTCATTACATTGTCAGCATATTGCCAGATCTTACAATATTGTAACATCTGACAACCGTGTGTACATAGCTTTAGTCTTGCCCGTTCATATTTGGCAGTCGTGAAATAGACACGTGGCAATCTTATTATGGCAAAATACTTGATACACCAACGTGTCTGAATCATTAAAACATTTTATGCGAAAGAAATAAAAAAGTAGATGATTTTATTACACATTTTTGTTACTTGTCAGATAATCATCAGAAGATTATTTTGAGGCTTGCATATTAAACACAATCGTCTAGCAAACAACGTACTCGTATGTAGAAAACGTGTGGGTAGAAAATATTAGCAGATTATTTTTCCGAACTAGCCCCAAATAAAAAAAATTCATAATGCAAAAAATATGCAAATTTAAGGACCTTATTTCAACAGAAAGAAAAACACAAATCATTTGTGAAACTAATTTATCACAAATGATTTGTGTGTCGATATTTAGAAAAAATTTCAGCGAATTGTTAGACTGAAAATATTAGAGGAAAGCTTTTTGTAAAAAGTATGGCGCATGTTTATTTCAATTAACATTAAAAGAAAATCAATTTGTTAAATTTGCAAAATCATTTAACAGTTCTGAGGTAATAAGAGGGAGTAAAACTAGTTGAATTGAATCTGTGTAGTTTGTTTTAAAATTGAACAAGAAAAAAATACTTCTGCATAAGATTTGCCGCAGCAGATATTTATTATGTTGTATTTTAATAGTCTAATTCATAAAAATTTCATATTTCAGCTTATATGTATAAGCTGGTAATAGTTATCATACTCTCACTGTCTTATAAGCAACTAATAAAAAGTTTGATTCATAAACACATAATACCAAGCAAATAACTATTCAACACTTTTATTACTTTTGTACTTTAGTGTTGGCAATACCTTGTTATTTTCATTGTTATTTGGTACTTAGGCCCAGTTTTTGACTGCGTATTTAAATTCAAAATTTGCTAATTTTCATTTAAATTTAATTTGTATTTAAATGCAAGTTCCGTTTATCAGTCTTAAATAATAGTTGTGTTCGACGTCGTTACCGCGGGAACCCGCGGGCTCCCAATTTGCACGAAAAGTGTTTCTTGTGTTGAAAATTGGGGAAATTGGGTAAATGAGAAAGCTTCTGAGAGAGTAATTTGTGTTTTTCATTTTACCAGACTTTACCCGTACTTTTTTTCCGTGCAAAATGGTAAAATTGTTAAACCATTTAAACAGCTGTTTGTTATTTATGAAAATGAAATAACAAAGTGCAAATTATAAAAGAAATATTTGAAAATGTAACAATACGTTATATTTAAATAAGTTATATTAAAATAAAATTATTTTCCGTTTTTATCTAGCTCAAAATGTTTAAATAAATTGGCAAAAATGTTTTGTTTGAATTGCAACAGCGCTGTCAACTCAGCGCTTTTCACACCGATTTTAGTGGTTTATAAAAATCGCACATAGAATTTGCAATGTACGATGCTTTTATTTAATTTTTAGCGCATTTTCTTTTAATAGTATTCAAACAATCTGTACTGATAGCTACATATTTAAAAAAAATTTGCTTATATATATTTTCTGCATTTCGTTTTGGCTTATTCAATAAATTGTTGCTGGCACTGATCTCGATTTCTTGCACCTAAATTTTACTAATTTTATTTGATATCAATATACGAGTACCCTCAAAATATTTGAGGTGTATTTTGCGAACTGTACGATTTTTTTTGTATAAACTACACAAACTGTTGCCAAACATATTAATATTTTGGGTTTGTACAAACATTTTTGTTTATGGGACTGTTTGCTGGTTTTTACAAATATTTGAAACATGTTTCCACAAAAATAAAAAATTTTTGCAGAGTGAAGTGAAGTAAGAAGAAGCACACAAGTGAATCAAGAAAATGTTTTCTTGTAACAATGTTTTGAATTGTATAAAAGTTTACCTTCGTTTTAGAAATTAAAAAGATAAAGATTACGGAAACAGAATATCAAGGAACAAAACAATTTGTATCTTGCGAGCTTCATATGGCGAGCAAACTGACGCATAAACAGTCAGTTAATAATTTGCAAATAGTTTTTATTTGCTAGTAGGCTGTGCATAAACGTAATAACTGAAAGCTAATTTACTTTTTAAATCGAACAAAATTCGAAAAATAACTAAGTGATACACAGTTGTTTTTCTCATATATGTAAAACGCGTTTTTTATTTGATTTCAATGCATTATAAAATTTAGAAGTTGAGAGCACTGAATTTTAAAATTGTTTAAATAAACAACAGCTGTTTTTGTTTTTATATTTAATTTCGGGCTTGAAATGTGGTTTTTTGTGTTCGAGCAATTTTTGGTAAATTGTGTGTTTTCTGAGAGTATTTTTTGTTTACTCTCATTTTACCGGACTTTACCCGGAATTTCCTCGAACAAAGCTAATTATTCTTATTTAAATGCGATAAAAATGTGGCAGCTTTACTTAGACTCCAAATATAGAACAGCTGTTTGTTAGTGGAAGAATAGAAAAATTTTTAAAGAAAAATAATGAATTTATTAACGGCATAGAAAAACTTAATAATTTTATTTCACGCGAAGTTATTTTTAATTAATTATTATATTTTGCTGTTGTTTAGTGCAAAATTAGCAACTAATTTCCAAATATCTTCTACAGGCAATAGCTTGTATGTGTGTTTTGTTTACCTCTTTTGCACTAATACAAAAACAAGCACACAAAGACCATATGAAACTTAAAACTAAATAACACTTAAATACGAACTCAAAAACTAAGTCTTAAAAATTCATATAACAAAACCTGATTATTTTGGTAACTTCATGCGAAAGCACAAGCCACTTTGGCGGAAATTCGGCAGACTGTTGCTTAAGACAAACCATGAAGATCGGCTGAATCATCTTGAACCTAAAAGTGTTTAATTATTTGATTGACTACCATTTCACATCTGCTTTGCAATGTGCATATATAAGTATTTATCGTATGAAAAGTTATATTTGCCGGTTTTACTTTTTTATATAATTTGTGGTAGAAAAGAAAAAAATATGCACACTATCAATAAATTTTTTTGTAAACAAATGTTCGTCAATTTAACAAGTGACACTTTATTAAACGCTTATAGTTGGGTAGAGTCCACAATCTTGAATGTCAAGGAAGCTTATAAGCAGTATAATAAGCTATCACTCATTTATGAATACACTTTTTTCGCTTTTTCCTTATAAGTTGGATATCACCGTGTTATAATGTATTTATGAATTAGGCCGTAAAACTATTCGCCATTACAAAAGTTTTTTTGCTGGCAATATATATGACACTTGATGTCTTGTTTTGATTGAAAAAGATTTAGATTATATTGATGTGGACATGTATGTATGTCAATATTCAATGTTCAAATTTTCCAACGTATTAAGCAAAAGAGATCTTCAGCAGGTAATTGCCATTTGCTGTTACACATATTTCTGCTGACGCCCCTTTTTAAAATGCTGGTTAATTAAGTAGCGTTAATCACGCCCCAAACATGTGTAAGAGGTGAGTTTGCAGTTAAAAGAATACTCTCTTAAAACACATCAATTTGCACAACTTTTATTAAAAATTCAGTTTATTTAACACTCAACAATCATTTGTAATCAAAGTTCAAACAACTTTATAGCTAATGAAAGTTGAATTTGGGTAACTGAAGTCGATTAAAGATTTTTACTGTCAACAGCAAAGTTTTAACTGAAAATACTTATGGAGCAATCAAAGCCAAATCGAACAAATAGGAGAATATTGTTTTTTTTTTGGTTTCCTTTGTTTTCTATATACACATGAAAGCAAATTATTTTTTAGAAAAGATTTTATTTTACTATAATTTTTTCTTTGTATATAATATTTATATTAGCCCTATTCACAATATTGTGCAAATGACCTTGCATCATTGCAGTTGCAAAATAATGCGAGTATATTTTTACTTTACACTAACAAAATACACCCATATATGTCACTTTTGCAATAGCAGAAATATGCAACCCCAAATGCACAAAATTGTGAATCGAACTATTATATAATAGCTCTATTCACAGTCTCTTGCAAATAGTATTGCATCATAGCATTTGCAAAAAGGTTTAGCATATTTTTACTCTACACTAACAAAATACACAGCAATGCACTTGCTAGTTCTTATGTGTATATGTAATACTTAAAACCTATAGTTTTTATTTGCTCTACTTATGCACAAGTTAATTGCAAATCGCCAGCTGACAATCTGCGGTCTAAGCCAATTAGTTCGTAAAAGCGCTTAGTTGCTGTCGCTCATCCCGCATTCAAATAACACCAATTGATGTCTTTATCTAACTTAAAATCGCTTTTTCTATTAAAAAGTCCATTAACTGCTCCATAAGGTTTTTTTTCGGCATATTTACATTTTAATTAAAATTTCAGCAAATTGTTTTTTACTCTAATTATCAATCAGCTGTGAATTTCGTGCTTTGCAAAAAGTAGTGCAGACTAAACCAACAGAGGTGGTTCACAATTGATAGCACATATTTGCAATCGCAAATGCTCAAGATTGTGAATAGAGCTAATATTTTTGGAGTTCTTAAGCGGCCATGTGTAGCCATGCCTAACTATACTTTTTTTGCTTGTGTTATGACAACACATAGACCACTGCAGACTTCACGGCAACAAATGCTCCAAACGGCAATTGTAGTCGTGACTTACGCGACTTACCTTAAATACGGCAGCAACATAAATTTATTTACACATGTAAATTTTACTTTACAGTCTTGAGTTTGGTGGTGGCCAGGGAACAAGAGTGGCTCTCTTGCACTCTTTATTTTCCTTTGAAAAGTAAACTATACGCGTGTAAAGTAAAGTAAAAGTATATAATTGTGGCCACCGTAGAATTATACGTATACGAGTACATCGCCCAGGCAGCTTTACCATGTTGTGGTATAAGCACAGTTGTCTTTTGTTTCCGTCCCATCAATTTGTCAAATCTTGTTTACAAGGTACCTAATTTTGTTGCTTTTTCAATTTAAATTTTCACAATTTCTACCAACAAAATACGTGTGATATTTTTGGTGTTGTATTTATTGTAACTCTGGTAGAGTTGCAAATGCAAAAACAAAAAAAAATTTTTTTTGTCGATCACAATAAAAGACGATCAAATAATCAGCTGTCAAATAAAAAATTAAAACTTTTTGATTTTCTAAACATATTTCTTGCGACTGTCAAAAAGTCTAACGTAAATTAGATTTTGCATTCACACCATCACACTTGATATAAACCAACATAGATGTGCCATCATAAAACTTTTCACGGCAGCAGGTGCGCTATTCGTCGTAGGCGATAGACGTGCCGGCGCGTGAAATTCTTCAGCAGTTAAAATAATAATTATGTATAACAAATGCAAATTCAATAGCACAAACATATATTATGTTCTAAATATAGCATGAGCAAAATACATTTATAAATGACTAAATGACTAAATTCCAAATTTCGAGCTTTTTTATAACGACAAAAAATACTATCAGTGACGGCACCCCATCGGCTACGAAATAGCCGACTACTCAATTTTTAATTAGCTGGTTTGCTAAAAAACACAACCCTGATCCAATGTAAAGTATTATCGTTTTGAAAAGTTTCAAAAAACAAAAAAGTCGTATGGGATGTCAAATTTTTAGTGTATTATTTTTCGTATGTATGACGGATTACATTCAGACTATCAGACTTGCACGTATTATTTGAATTTTTGACAAGTATTAATACAAAGTATAATAGTCTGAACTGGGCTTTAGAACGCGTCGTTCTAAATATAATTGTTGTCAACAATTTATTTAGATTGTTGGGATATAAAGTTGAATGTTTAAGAATATCTTTCAAAGATTTCCAAAGTCTACTGATGAATAGGGTAGTTCCTATGAAATGTCGACATATAGATAGCTGGGAAACATGGAAAACAAGCTATTCATAATTTTTTATTGGTATAAATGTTAGAAGATAAAATAGCGAATAAAAAACTTAATTGCTTATATTTTTTTTTGTTAAAAAAAAAAAATTGTGTATAAAAAATACTTCAAAGACAACAAAAACCTTATCGCATTAAAAGCGTTGCAGGCAACTTGCGTTTGGAAAAGTGTAGAGCGCGTAGAAAGTTTAAAAACGCGTAAAAAGCGACAACGTATATATCGGGTGGTTAAATTTCAAGGACCGATGTTGAATGTGAACCACACCTAAACGCCAAGTTTCTTTTAGAATTTTATTTGACATTTCTCTATTTCAGACCTACTCAATTTGAACCATGGAGAGATACACAATCCAACAACGTGTTAAAGTTATTCAGACTTATTATGAAAATGATGATCAATTTTCGAAGAAAATCATCTTCAGTGATGAGCAAATGTTCACCTCAGTGGATTCGTCAATAAACAGAATTGCCGCATTTGGGCGAATGAGAATCCAAGAGTGACTGTCGAAAAACCAATGCACCCACAAAGAGTGACTGTTTGGTGCGGTTTATGTGCTGGCGGCATCATCGGGCCGTATTTTTTCCAAAATGAGGCCGGTCAGGCAGTTACTGTGAATGGTGTTCGCTATCGTGAGATGATAACGAACTTTTTATGGCCCGAATTGGAAGATATGGATGTAGACGATATGTGGTTTCAGCAGGACGGTGCCACTTGCCACACAGCTAACGAAACAATTGCTCTTTTGCGCAACAAATTCAATGGCCGTGTTATCTCACGTAATGGCGATGTCAATTGGCCGCCAAGATCATGTGATTTGACATCGTTGGACTTTTTTCTTTGGGGTTATTTGAAAGAAAAGGTGTACGTCGATAAGCCAGCAACAATTCAACAGCTAAAGGATGAGATAATTCGGCACATTTACGGCATAGAACCTCCATTATGCCTCAGGGTCATCGAAAATTTGGACCATCGGATGGAGGTGAGCCGCCGTGGTCGCGGCGCCCATTTGGCCGATATTTTGTCCCATACATAATTGAATGATACCAATATATCATAATAAAATAAAATTACAATAATTTTCTAAATAGTTTGTGTTTTATTCAAAATCAACATCGGCCCTTGAAATTCAACCACCCTTTATAACACGTGGTATGGACCTTCAGCTTAAAGACTATGTGATTCACGGGCTTATGTGAATGTCTGTAAGATTCTTTACACTTTCGTTGCACGTGCTCTGTGTAAATATGTATGTAGAGTAGTATATGTGGCCTTTTATATGACATCTCAAGTTGGAGAAAAGTATTGGTGCCAAATCAAAAAATTTGCCAGCATTATGGCTTAATATCATTTGATCTTAAAGACGAGTATGTAAAAAACTTTCATTGAATTTCACCACAATAATTATTATTTAAAATAACGAGATTAAAGTCCACAGATATAATCACCTTAAAACTAAAACTCTTTCTTTTGTAGAAAAATTTCTTTAACCTACCGCCTGCAAGGTGCCAGTCATCAAATCCTTTAACTCATCTAAACATTTGTTAATGCGAGCACGTCTTTTGCGCTCTAACATCGGCTTCATAATCTTGCGATACTGATAAGTACGCGAAACAGGTTCCATGGGTAAATTATTCAGCATAAATTGATGATTGGGCGGCATTCTCGCAGTAAAATTCATTCACTTTTAAAATTGAGACACACACGCACAAAACTTGATAGCACAAATAGAAATTTGTTTAGTTAAGTTTTTTTCTTTCTTTCGTTTCGTTCAATTTAAATATGTAAGTTTGTTTAGTGACTAAATATCATTTATATTAAATATTTTCTTATTTGTTTTCTTTTTATTTCAACAAATTTCTTGGCACAAGTAAACAGTGAAACGACGTCTTTGCTTAAGCAACTTTGAATTGGAAATGAGCTTGTCTTGTGTGTAGACAATAATTTTATTATTTTCTTTGAACCGCTCAAATAATTGTAGCAAAAACAACAACACCAACTTATGCAAAAGCATAGCCCCTATAACCCTCTCAGAACAGCCTGAGTATGAGAGCGTACGAACGTGATCAAATAACACAATGTGGAGGTATACTTAATAAACACGAGTTAGATATGTATCGGTGCTTTCATCCGAAGACCAACAACAAAGACCAACGAGTCTTAATCACACTGAAGTTTCCTTTTGACTAGTGTACTCGTAATGTAAGACACGCGCTCACTGACAGCCGCTTTATAACAGCAACAAGTGATCGTACAAATGATCAAATATTCAACGAACAAGATCGTTGAAAAACAGTAAACTTTACGATGAATGGTTAACACGAATGTGGCAGACTTTGCCAGCCAATAGAAAATCGTGGTATATAGATTTTAAGAGCGGTCTGGTTCGGTTTTTAGGTTATTAGAACTGGTTTGTTCAGACTTTGTGCAGTGCAGTATATATTTATGTATGTAGGTATGATCACCTTTGGTTTGTTGTGTGATTTACTGTAACATGAGTAGTGAAGCATAAAGCTTTATGAATGAAATTCATATCAGATATGCGCCTACAAAATTTCTGTTTGGGGTTTTTATGCTCTGAGATGTGCATGAAGACATACATATGTACATATGTTTACATTTTTATACATATGAATGATGATAAAATTATTGAATAAAAACTGGCACATTAGCTAACACATTATTGTGGCCTAGAGTCAGCCATACTTGGAAACGTTGAAGTGGGAAGTCCTCGCCGTATTCTCCAGATGTTGGTTGTTTCCTCGGACTATCACTTGATTCAGTCAAGAGCAGACGGCCTGGTTGAGCAACTCACCGGTCTTATGAAGAAGTAAAATTTAATCGATTGGTGCATTTGTTCGCTGCCCGAAAGATGGCAGAAACAGCGAAGGACAATACTTTGGATCCAAAATGTATAAAAAGTTTTTTACAATGAAGTCTCAAATTGCAGAAAAACCGACACAAGCAAAGAAGTACACCTATTTATGTATGTATTTCTTACTTTTTAGTTCGATATCGAAGCATGTTTTTTAGTTTTTTAAATTATCAGCCATGTCACAGAATTCACTTCCGTTCGAAAACGGAATTAAATATGTTTTTTTATTCTTCAAAAAACGAAAATATAAAAATGTTTTCAGAATGAAAACATTTGAAATTATGGTCAACCATACTATTGTTGTGATTAACTATACTATGTTATATCCAACCATATTAATATAGTTGTGTATTACTCGCAATTTCAACGAAGTGCTTAATAACTATTTTTGATTTATTACAGCTAATAGACAATTCAACATGAAAGAGGGCATTTGTGCTTTCATCAAATCAAGAAACAAATGTTCCGAGTTATTTCTAATTATTTTATATCATGAATATTTAAATTTATATTTTAGCTTTAATATTCAGTATGGAAACACTATTAAAATCTGGGTTATGATTTAAATAGGAACAACGAAGAATAAATTGAAGACTAAATTAGCAGGAATAAGACAGATCAGAAATATAGAAATATTAATTCGTCTCAGAAGACTGCTTTGTCTATTCATTGTCGAGATTTAAATCATAACCCAGATTTTAATAGTGTTTCCATATTGAATACAGAAAATAACTATAGGAAACGTTATATGTTTGAGATGCTGCAGATAATTAATGTACCATTAGCAAATAGAATTAATTTTAGAAAAGATACGGAAAGTTTAGCTCAGAATTATAGGCATCTAATTTATAAAAATAAAGTAATAAATTAGCATATTAAGAAATCTATTATTATGTTAATTACATTATGTTAAAAATGTTTTTTGTGTATTTTAGTTTTTTGTGACACTTTATGTAGAATGTATTTATGTATGTATGTTAATATTATTTTCATTTCCTTTCAAATAATTTATAAACAAAAAAAAAAAAAAATCAAGAAAATTTTCCTGAAGAAGTCTTCCGAAGTAAGACGAAAGATTGCATTAAATAAACAAATTTTTAAAAAAATTTTATAAAAAGACCTCAAGCTTGAAGATCATTACATCTTAATTTAAGAAAAAGGTCGAAAAATTAGGATAAAGAAAATTTATATTTTAGCTTTTATTTTTTATCATATGTATATATAATTAAGACAAAAATATGGTTCTATTAAAATAAAGTTATTTGCAACATTAGTATAGTTCTTTAATGAAAGTAATGACAAAAATATGACTTCTTGACATAAGAATATGATTGAGTATGACTCTAATATTGTAACATCAACTAATACTATGGTTGCTTATTATTATAATAATATTGAGCCAAAATATAGAATTGTTATTTATACTATTTGTTTTACAATACTACGGAGAGTCATATCAATGGCATTTTATGTTAACAATATAGTTTTATCAGATACAACTATATATTCCACAATAGTATGTTGCCATATTATTATATTAAGAAACTATATTTTTGTCATACCTAACCACATTACTTTCATTAAAGAACTATACTAATGTTGCAAATAACTTTATATTAATAGAACCATATTTTTGTCTTAATTAAATATACATATGATAAAAAATAAAAGCTAAAATATAAATTTATATATTCATGATATAAAATAATTAGAAATAATTCGGAACATATCAATGGCGTTTTAAGTTAACAATATAGTTTTATCAGATACAACTATATAATTCAACAATAGTATGTTGCCCTAGAATATTGTCATATCAACCATAAATTTTTTTCTGAGTTTAGCAAGATGTGTAACTACGTACCCAGTGCATTGTTTCAGGCGTTATATCGTTTGTAACGCTATCGTGTTGAAACCAGAACAGTCCGAAAATTATTTTCAATCTCCCGAGAAGATGCCCTACAGTCTTATTACATAATAACTGTAAAATTGAAATGATAGACGATGTGAATAGAAGGTTAGCATTAAAATTTGGAGCCAGTAACAGGGTAACGAAACAATAAGAAGTTTGTAAAAACGGTCGACTTTTTCTCCAACTTTTGTAAAAAGTTGAATGAAATGGTTGATTTATAAAAAAAAAAACAATATTTTGTTTTATCTTTTTGTGGAAACTGATTCCGACTACAAATACTGATAAAAAATCTAAAATAATTAATTTATCTGATGCAATAATAGAAGCAAATTCTCAAAATTATTGTATACGAGTATTTTACTTGTAATGATGATAGCACAAACAAAAAAAATAAACAAAAATTAAGAATTCAGATTTAAGCTTGTCAATTGTCTAACTTATCCCATCCCCATGAGTTAGTTTTTTTATGGCTAAGAAACTAACAAAAAACTTGCTCAAATCTTTACTCTCTGTTAAACAGCAATTCAAGCTATCATTGAAGCAAAACTTGAAATGAAAAATTAATCACAGTTTTTATGATTTAGTTTAATTTCGTCACAGACTCTAATCTGAACAAGAGATTTCATGAAAACGTTACAAATAGAAAAAGAATGTGGGCGAAACACAAGGATTTTTGCTCATTTAATTAAATTATACTTAATTATAAACAGATTTTCCTTTTCTTATTTCTCAACTCAAGACGGCTGCTGTTACATTTTAAATTCCAGCTAAAAAAAAGAATAAATTTTCCAACAATCAGCCAAATGGGATGCAGGAAGAGGAGAAGCAATTAAAAGAAAACAGTTGGCTTAATGATGATGCTGCCACTTTTGTTGTTGCTGCTGCTGCTGTTGCTACTAATGATGTTTATGACAATGGTTTAACATTAGAATTTCGTTAGAGACAGACGGAAAAAGAAAAACAAAATAATAAAGAGAAAAAGCTAATCTTATTATGAATCGTTGTTTTCTCGTCTCAAACAAATGCATACAAAAGCAATTTGGATTTTGTTTTTGTATTTGCCTTTTGTTTTAATTTCAACAATAACAATTCTTGTTGCTGTTATCTGTGCTGAATGCCGCGCATTTTAGTGTTTGTTTATGAACATTAAAATATTTTGTTCGTACAAAACATTTGTGCTGAAGTCTTGTAGTCGGGAATTTATGTTGAGATGGCTTAAAAAAGTTCCTACTTTCATTACGAGGCATTCATATAACAGGCCTTTTCAGAATTCTATAAAATGTGATCATTTGGAAACATTTTCTTTTAACAATTTTTTTTTTAGGTAAAAGTTTTTGTTTTAAGAGGAGTCACCTAATACAGCTATGGACATATAAATGGCACAAACTCCAATTACGCATAAATTCACGCGCTTTACACCAAAAAAGTTTCAAAAATACAAGTTTTTTGTTTTCTTATTATTTGTTGTAAGATTAATTATCTCAACAACACTCAAATGTTCCGTTATATTTCGTTAATAATTCACCGTTATTTTTTTTTATAAAAAGTGCTAATTTTAAGTGGACATATAAATGGCACAATTTACTTAAAGAAGGTAGTTCTCGCGAAAATTTATTTCAAACCACTTCTTATTTTTCCTAGTTAAAAAATAATTGTAAAGAGTGAAAATTTTTTAAAAATGGGTTCAGGCAAACATACAACAACTGAGGAAAGGCGAATAATATGGAAACTGCATGAAGACGGAAAAAAAGTGTTAGAAATTGCTGAAGTAATGAAAGTTTCTAGAAAAAAAGTGTATAACGCAATCAAATCATGTGTTGAGAACCCCGATGTATTGATTAAGGGTTAAACTCGAAAGTCAAGGCCTGGAAAAACAAATGTGTGTACGGATGGAGCTATTGTCAGAATGGCTAAAATTGATCGATTTAAGTCCTCACGAGAGATAGCATCTGAAATTAACGAATATTTGGGCGCGGAAATATCTAGCAGACTTGTTAGAAGAAGATTAAATGAGGCAAATTTCTTTGGGCGAATTTCCAGAAAAAAGCCACTCCTCTCAAAAAAGAATATTTCCAAACGACTAGTCTTCGCCAGAACGCACAAAGAAAAACCTATTAGTTTTTGGAAAAACGTATTATGGAGTGATGAAACTAAAATAAATAGAATAGGACCAGATGGCAGAACCTTTGTACATCGTCCTAAAGGACAAGAATACAATCATCGGTTCACTCAGAGGACGGTAAAATACGGCGGAGGTAGCATTATGGTATGGGGTGTATTTTCTTGGCGTGGCGTGGGTCCTCTTGTAAAAATTAATGGGAAAATGAACAAGTTTCAGTACCTAGACATTTTAAAAAACCATATGGAACCATACGCTTTCGATTCGATGCCAATTAAGTGGAAATTCATGCAAGACAATGACCCCAAACACTCTTCCAACCTAATAAAAAATTGGTTTAGTGCAAAGCAGATCGACGTTTTGGATTGGCCAGCCCAGAGTCCTGACTTAAATCCAATAGAAAACCTTTGGAACGAAGTCAAGGTTGTAATCGCGAAAAAAAAATTATAAAAATATGGACGATTTGTGGTCAGCCACGCAAGAAGCTTGCTATGCCACACCCAAAGCAAAATGCCAAAAACTTGTAGAAAGTATGGATCGTAGGTGCGAAGCGGTCATCGGAAATAAAGGTTACAGTACCAAATATTAACGGTAAAATACTTTCACATACCAAAAACCCAAATAATTCAATACTAAAATCATTTTTTTCTTATATTTAGATATTGTGCCATTTATGTGTCCACTTTTTTTCACTGGTGTTTTTTTCTTTTAATAATAAAATTTTTTTTAACTAATAAATTTTCATTTTAGTTCTTATCAATAATAAATATACTTAATAACTCTTAGAAAAAAACTAAAAACTTGTTGCTTGTTAATTGTTTTTACCCAATAGTAGCATACGAATGAACTCTCTGTAAGATGTGCCATTTATATGTCCATAGCTGTATATAAGACACATGAAAAAATATACATTTTGAATTTTTCTGTAGAAAACAATTTCAGCCCAATTATAAATAAAAATTTCGTGTGAATTTTATCACACTCCAATTATGAACATAAATTAAGTATGAGGTTTTTTTTATTTATTCTTCTCTCCATTCGTTTAACACGCTAAAGGAAGATTAATTCGTCAATTCTTACGTTCAATTTAACAAAAATTGTTTTTTCTCTTAAAGTTGAAGTGAAGAAAGTACTTTATCAGCCCAATTACAAATAAAAATTTTGTAAGAGTTTTTTCACTTTTCTCTTTTCTCCAATTATAAACAAAAATTAATTACGTTTCTTTTTTTATTATTCGCTTCTCTCTATTCACTGAAAACACTAAATGGAGATCAACTCTTCTATTCCTTCAGTCATGTTAACAAAAGTTGTACTTTTCTCTTTAATTTGAATAGAGAAAAGTGAGAAATAAATTCAGTGAGTTATATATTCCGTGAGAAATAAATTCCTTGAGAATATTCATAATTGGGCTGTATGTGAGAAATAAATTCCGTGTGGAATAAATTCCGAGAGAAATAAATGCCGTCAGAATATTCATAATTGGGCTGTATATTGAATTGTTAAACATATACATATATCACAGGGTGTTCCAGAATTCAACGTCAAGCCAAACAGGGTGATAAAACCGATAGTAACCATCAAGAGAAAAATCAGAAAAAATCTATCTCATGCAGTTTTGAAATTTATGCATTTAAGAACAGGGTTGTCAACTTTGAAATTTCAAAACGCACCAAAATGTGGGAAAAAGCGCGTTATTTCAACAAAAATGCACCGAGTTGTGAAAACCCATTTTGTATTATTTAAAGTGTAACATTTTTACATAAAAATACGATAATGAAACAGCCTTTTAAGCGACTACTATGCAATCAAACTGGGTCTGGTAGCATCGCCTGATGGCAAGCCATCAAGTAGGACTATTAGCTAGAATTTTTGTTGGTCAAACTTGGCCTCTAGAACGATTCTGTTACTTTTATTAAGATAGTGATAACGATATTTTATAAAATTTATTACTCAGCAATATTACTTAATTATATTTGCTATCAACTGAAATCAGCTATTTCTTTTGCTAGACAAAACTACAGCTACTTAGCGTCGTTAAAATTATATTGCAGCAGCATACAATCTTTACTACAGAAGCTGAAATATGTCTGAAAAACTTACAATTATCGGATCATTAAAAGTTATAGAATCACACTACAAACCATTATATAGCATTTCTAGCAAACACAGTTTAAATTTCATTTGCAGTTTCGTATGGGAACAGTGAAAACTAGTTGGCTGGAGTGGGAGTCTTTAAAATAATTTA
Source organism: Thecocarcelia acutangulata (assembly GCA_914767995.1). NCBI lineage: Eukaryota > Metazoa > Arthropoda > Insecta > Diptera > Tachinidae > Thecocarcelia > Thecocarcelia acutangulata. The sequence continues at coordinate 95,071,035 of OU612095.1, read as the reverse complement.
TTGAAATATACGAAAATTAGCCAGAATTATAACAAATAAACGATGAAGTTTAACATGATCAATATTTAATGCAAACGTTTTGGAAAAATTTTATGATGTAAATAATACCTAAAGCCTATATCAATTACCAAAACAGCAACGATTTCACGCACCATCATATTCGTATATACGAACTTCACTATCTGTGTCTGAATTTCTTGTAATATTTGACAAACTTGGCTTGATCGTTTAATAGAAAATCACGCTCTAAAGAAAGAGATGGACATGTTAGCCAGCTGAGCGATGTTGATTTTGAATAAAACACAAATTATTTAGGCATTATTGTAATTTTTTTTGTATTATGAAAATATTGGTATGGTTCAATTGTGTACGGAGCAAAATAGCGCGGCCTCGGCGGCCCAACTCTATCCGATGTTCCAAATTTTTTATGACGCTCAGGCATAATTGAGGTTCTATGCCGTTAATATGCTCCTGAAATGTCTTATCGACGTATACCTTTTATTTCAAATAACGAAAGAAGTCCAACGGTGTCAAATCACTTGGTATTGGCGCCCAATTGGCATTGCCACCATGTGTGATAGAACGGCCATTGAATTTGTCTCTTAAAAAGTTCTTTGTTTCGTTAACTCTGTGGCACGTCCTGTTGAAACCCTATGTCGCCCACATCCATATCTTGCGATAGCGTACACCATTCACAACTGCCTGACCGGCCCCATTTTGGAAAAATTTCGCCAGCTCATAGTCCGCACCAAACAATCACTCCTTGTGGGTGCATTGGTTTTTCGACAATCACTTTTGGTTTATCATTTGCTTATTGAAGAATCCGCTGAGGTTAAAATGTGCCTCATCACTGAAACTTTATAATACACATTACAATCATGAGATAAAAAGGTGTTATATCACCAAACTTGTGTGTAACTGCTCCTGTTGCACAAGCAACGTAGTTTAACTGCAGTTCAGTGAACTGTGGTTAAGTGCTGGCTTAACTTTATTCACATTTTAAATCTTGTTCTGAATTCTTTACTTTTAATAATTTTTTTTTTATTCAAATGCTTTTAGTTTTAATATAAGTAAAGCTAAAATTCTGGAAAGAGCTTCAGATTAATATTGATAGACAAACTTATTTGGTTTTAATCTCAAACAAAATTGACGCCCCTTCCACTGAATAAACATAGAAGTTAAAGTGGCATATCGCCGCCTTTGCAAACATAAACATATTTGGCGCTATTTGCCAAACTGATTTGCGTATTTATTCGTTTAGGAATAAATAGATATGTATAGCAAAATTAGAATATGTTTAATAATTATTTTAGAACAATCACAATGAAGATCTCTATCTGCATATATATCGCTCCTTTATTGCAACATAGTCATAACTCAAAAAAACTTGTTTCGAGAAAAACACATTTCAAATTTTTAGTTTTCATACAAGTCTTAGAAAATTTATTTAGAAAATATTTCCTAAAGGAAACAGTTTAAAAGTAATTTGAATAAATTTTTGCCACAATATAAAAGGTAGTACTATCCTGCACAGTGGAAGGTGTCTATGGTTACTATGATACCCAAGCCAGGGAAGGATCCCACTAAAGTAGAGTAAAGTTTTGAAATTGTTGTCTACTGCCAACAATTTCAAAACTTTTCGAAAAATTGTTAATGGCGAAGTTGACTCCAATATTGAATGATGCAAGATGCATCCCTGATCATCAATTTGGTTTTCGGGCTAAACACAGCACCACAGAACAAACGCATAGACTAGTTAATGTTATAAGAAAGACTATTGAGGACAAAAAGTACTGCTCAGCTCTATTCATTGATGTTTCCCAAGCTTTTGATAAAGTGTGGCACGAGGGATTAATGCACAAAATAAAGTTGAACTTGCCTGCAAACGCTCACAAGCTTCTGGAAAGCTATTTATGCGGCCGAAAGTTTGTTATCAGAGAAGGCGACTTTATAAGCCCAACTCAGCCAATCGAGGCAGGAGTTCCCCAAGGTAGCATTCTGGAACCCACTTTATATTTAATTTACACTTCTGACATTCCAACCAGATGTGGTATTCACACTTCAACTTTTGCAGATGACACAGCATTCTGCAGCGTACATGAAAGCCATCAAGTAGCTTCGCGAAATTTGCAGGAGTATATTTCAATATTAGAGAAATGGTTAAAACTTTGGAAAATTAAAGTTAATAAACAAAAGTTTACTCACGTTACATTCACACTGCATAGACAAACATGTTCAGCTATCCAAATTAACAATTCACCTATTACGCAGCAAAATGAAGTCAAGTACCTTGGTATTCATCTCGACCGTAGGTTAACGTGGAAGTCTCACATTCAAAGACGACAAAATCAAATTCTTCGGACGATTACTGCAGCTCCATGGTACGTAAAAAACTCACGAATTCATAAGGATCTCTGTGCTCCTTTAGTAAAAGACGTATTTTCAAAGTACGCAACAAGGTATATCAGTAAATTGGAGCTTCGCCCAAATCCTCTTGCACGCAATATACTTAATTTTAGTGGTCACACTCGGTTGAGAAGAAGGGATACCCTGGCTACCATCAAAGCGTTAAGTAGATGATTTTACCGATATAATATGCGCATAATAAAACTTTTTTCTAGCATTGGCTAGACTTAGTTAATTTATTGTATTTATTAATAAGATTTTAATACTTATTGTTAGTTCACATTGTGAAGATTCAATAAATAAATAAAAGCTAAAAAAATAAAAGGTAGTACTGCTAACAATTCTGCATTGTTAACTCGAAAAGCTGATTTTTTGAGATACGACTATATTGCAATAAAGGAGCGATATGTTTATTTCTTATTTATTTATAATAATGCGTAATGGAAATATTATTTTCGATTTGTAACTCCTAACTAACAAAACTTAATTCAAAATGAGGCCCTTAAGAGGGCATTTCTTTTCAATATTTTCACTTTGATGACATTGGGCTGAAGACACTTACACTTACGATTACGATACAATGACTCCCGTGGGATAAATTTTGCTGAATGAATAAGTCTTAAATAACTAAAACAACAACGACAGCATTAATGATCATAAAATTTTAATTGCGGATATGACAGCCAGATAATAGTAATAACAAAACATAAAAATATTTAAGGAAAATTATTTTGAAGAATTTCACTTTTCAACTTAAATGTTAACAAATAGCTGGTCTCTGCTGTCCACATGGAAAAGGAACAAGTCCAACAATTTTTGTGCAATTTTGAGAAAATGGGAAAGTAATTTTTTCATTTCCTGTACTGAGTTAGTTTGGACTCCAGTCAAATAATCAGCTGGTTTTTTGTTTACTTACTCGTACACATGCAACTGAAAAAGTAATCAGATTATTTACAAATAGAAAATTATTTAAAAGTGAAAATGGAAGGCTTTAGAATAAAATGTAGACTTAGAGTTCTAGGAGAACGAGCAATTGTTATGCATTTTATAAATATGTTTCATAAACATTTGTTAAAACATTTACTTTGGTGTTGGAACAAACCTGATATTTTCTGGGCTCCGCAAGCAGATTTATGTTAACCAATTATTCATGCATTATTCAAAGCAGAGTTGGAAATACAATTAACTCGAGTTGAGGGTTTGGGGAAAAAGAAATTAATTAAATCTTGTATGACGTATCTTGTATTGAATACACTTTCTGTTCACTCGCAGTGTATTATGGAATAAATTTATTTTGTATTTAACGTCAAAAAACAAATAAGAAAAACAAAATTGTATTCAGTGGAATATAAAATAGAGTAGAAAAATACATTTGTTATATCAATAATAAAATTGAAATGTTGTTAAGGTCAGTTTTGTTTTTTATATAAAAAATGTTCTAATTATATATATTACATTTCAATTTAATTTAAAAAAAGGTAAAATAATTAGGATTAAGATATTATATCAGTAATAAAAATGGGTTGCATTTATTTTCTTCTTCTCAATGTGATATGGAATTCACATGATGTTGATAACACAATTACCGATACAACTTTTCAAAAACATGCAAAATAAAAGTGTGTAGGCGTATCGAAATTTTATACGAAAAATTCCAACAACAAGCATACACTATGATATTTTAATTGAACGATATACACTATACACGGATACAATATGTAGCGGGTGTTTATTGTTCACCCGGCTAATGATCGTTGTTATTGAGTTTAACAGCCAGTTTACCAATCTCGACAGCGTGCTTGCGTTCGCAATCTAAGCGAAAGAAAATTGATTTGGGTTCGTCTAACTTTTTTTATGCGAACGATCTGTCAAAACTGAATGAAAATACACAAGAATATGCGAACGAATAATAGTGAGATAGACAAACCCAAATTGATTCGAATGTGAGTGACTAGCTTTCTTTCGCATTCATTTTCATTCGAAATTGGTAAACTGCCTGTAAGGCCTTGCTACACTATCATACACGATCGTGCGATCTACTAAATAAAGCATGTGTGCTTTAAAAGTACTAAAAATTCAACCGTGCGACAGAGTTTTTGACAAATCGTGCGATTTGAAAAATTTTATGAAACTTTTCAAAACATTATGGTTTCTGTGCGATCAGTGTGGTATATATTGTGAAAAATATGGTTGGTGCCTCGAAAAAAAATTTAAGTAATGTAAAATTATTATGTTATTAAAAGTTTTTAAATATTTTATTGTGTATATAAATTATTGCAATTATACTTGTATAATAGTGTGGCCTACAACGCCATTTTGAAGCGGTTTTTCAAGTAGGCCAGACTTTTGAAACAGTTTCCTGTGAATGAATCGTACGATCGTATAGGATAGTGAATCAGGGCCTTTAATGATTACTTAAACGATTTTGGAATTCCAAACATCAATACTTCAGCTGATCGCAGGGGCAATTCGTAACAGATGGTGGTAGGGATTGGAAAATGATACACTGGAAACTATCAGTTCTTTGACAATCCATACTGGGAAATTTTCCAATTAGTTCGAATTGCTAGAGCGAACAACTTCACTGAAGCGTGAGTATAGCGGTAATTTAATTCAACAAGTGGTAAGTATCAGGCCTATACATATATCAATGGTAAGTGTAAAGTAATTAATAATAAATTAATGATGCTTTCTGGGTATTTTCTGGAATACTTCCATAGATTGGGGAAGACAAATACGTCCATCTGCCTTTATGGAGATGACTGCGCGGACGATGCAGAGCACACATTCTTCAGATGTGACAAGTGTAAGATGAGCTAGCTCATTGATATATGCAAACATGTCGGAACAGATAACAGTTGTGTGTGTCATCAGCAAAATTTTAAACGATACAATAATCCGATTGCGGAAAATCGCAACTATATAAGTTGCATACAATGGGTGACAAACAGGAGCCTTGTGGACAACCTGTTGGAATTGAAACAATTTAGTTTTATTCACGAATCAAAAAATCATAAACAGCTTGGTTTTTATGCTTCCCAGCTGTGTATATGTCGATATTTCATAGGAGCTACCCTAATCATCAGTAGACTTTGAAATTCTTTACTGATGATTAGGGTAGCTCCTAGGCTAAACAAACTGGCAAGCCAGAACTAGGTCACCTTGAGCTGGGTGCCAGGACACGAAGGCATCACGGCAATGAAATGGCTGACATTTATGCCAAGAAAGGAGCAGAGGGGACTTTTATTGGACCCACTCCAACTTTTGGCTTCAACAAGGGTCTCCTGAATGAGGAGATAAAAAAATGGACGGTGTCCAACGTTGAACAACAGTGGAACGAGACAGCTGGTCTTGAACACTCCAAGAAATGTCTAAACTTTGATAAAAAGAGGGCCGAACGTGCTCTAAAACTGGACAGAAAAAGTCTCAGAACATTGACAGGTGCACTTACAGGTCATCATAAGTGCTACAAGCACCTGCGCAGGATGGAAATTTCCAACACAGATATTTGCAGTTTCTGTGGAGCACTTAATCACCCACTGTGTAGCACTGGGACACAGAAGATATAGGCTACTACAAGCTTATATGTTAAGTGAATGTGACTTAATATCACTCCCTATGAAGGAGCTTGTCCGTTTTCTTGTCATACTCAACCCATAATGGGGCAAGGGGACGCACAATAGATCAATATTGGTCGCAGTGCAAATGGCCGATGAGGGCCATATTCCATCCACTAATAATAATAATAAGCTCCTATGAAATGTCGACATAAAGACAGCCTAAAAGACAAGCAGTTTATAATTTTTTTCTATTCCATCTTTTCGTGTTCTTATTGATGGCTGAAACGTTCACAAACACTACTCCCTATTTCCTGCCCTTCGTAATCTTTTTTTCTAGTTCTTGGACTAGTACTCCGGAGATGACCCCTTTATAGGGGGTCGCAGAACTCAACGGCAAGCCAAAACGGGGTGACAGGATTGATTGTAACCATCATGAGAAAAATCTGAAAAAAGTCTATTCCATGCGGTTTGAAAATTATGGTCATTTAAGAAAAACCTCTGTATAGGGTGTCACATATAGAGGCCATATCCTGGGTACTAGCCCAAGAACTAGGAAAATAGATTATGAAGAGGAGGAAATAGGGAGTAGTGCGTATGAACGTTTCACTTGCACCCATCAATAAGATCGCGGAAAGACTTTAGAAATCAGTTAAATCTAATCAGTGCCCGGTGTATGAATCTTCGACACTGCCCAGACTAACAAAACTTTAACCAACACCTTTGACACTGCAAGATGATGAATTGACAAGGAATTATTAATGAAAATATTGAGAAAACGAAAGAGAGTGAAAAAATCACGTGCATACAGGACACTACATTTTCCGGTGTAGTTTGATTTTAAAAGATATTAATAATAAATATATATAGAAAACGCGGGCTGAAAAAAACACGTGTGCAAAGGGTGAAAGACAAACTCTTCTCAAAAGATTATTTGATGTGGTGAATATTGTAGTCACTGCAACGATATTTCAAAATTATTACATCCGAATGGTGATACCGAGAGCCTGACTGGTGACAACAATGCCTTACAGTCCTTAGACGCTTTCAACTTATTTCCATTAGCAAATCAAGTACTTTAATTAAGTAATAATTTGAAGACTTCTATGCGGGGCAAACTTACAAAAGCTTATTCTCTGTGTGGATAGAAAATTATGTAATGTATAGTTGCGCTAAATAGCTCATTTTAACTTTAAACCCTTCTAGCTTAACCCTTCATACTTACAAGAGCAGTAATTTTAAATTTCATTTGAATTTTATAACATATTTGCCTGAGAGTTATCATGTTTTTGACACACTTATTCAATATTCCTGGTTTTTTTTTTTTGCACATTATTCATTTATTGGTGTCTCTTAAATTTAATGCAACATTTTCGTTTTGTGAAAAATTTCAGCGAAACGAAAATGAATTACGAATTACAATTAACAATTATTTTGAGATTTTTATTTTTTATTACAACACGCGCTGTTGTTCACTATTCACTTTAAGCCTCTGATATGATCACTTTTGTTAAAAAAAAAAAAAAAAATCCACAATATATTTTTACCTTTGTCTGGTCTTTGTGTTGTTTTCGAAATTTAGTTCCCACGTTCAAGTTGGCAACCAGCGAGCAGGCAACCAACCAACAACCATCCAACGATTGTAACACGATCGTGTTAATTTAAGCATCTTTGTTGATCTGATATGATCAGTCATTCAGTAAGTAGTTGCTGTTTTTATTAAAAGTAATATTTGTAATATTCAGCACAACATCAGAAGCGGCAACAGTAGCAGCAACGTTAGCAGCAGCTGCAGCAGCAACAGCATTAGCATTTAGTTAGAACAACATTCAACAACAGAAAAACACCCACATTTTTGCTGATCTTGCTTTAAGTTTTTTGTACTTTTTAATGCTTTAGCTTTAATGTGATATTTTTTTTTTGTTGGCTTTTTATTGTTTCTAAATTGTTTTGGGACTTGTGGCACAATAAATCTATTGTTAAAATCAATTTTTCATGTTAAACTGTCAAATTGTTACACAGTTTGGCATGAAATATTTTGACTCAAATAATTATACATATAGGACGTGTGCGAAACGGTAGCAAAGTACTATGGTGAAAAATAATTATTCTGTGGTAAAGAAATTTCATGGTTTTGCTGTGTGAAAAAATAATATATTTGACAACATAAAATTTTGACAAAACCGAAAAAAATTTTAACAAAACTAATAAAAAAAAAATAAATAAAAATGAATAAAATAAGAAATAGTTATAATAGAGCAATTTTTCAATGTAGTATTATTTAATTTTTATACTTTTAATTATAAAATTTTCAGTTATAATTTATTTCAATCAAATTTCTACATTTCACATATTTCTATCCTATATTTATATTAGCTCCTAGACATGGTGCAATTATTAGGTGGCAGCATAAGAGTTGTTGTACTACATACATAATATTTTGTTTGTGCAAAAATCCCGGATGCCGTCAAAAACGTGTTTACAAAATAGAAGATAGAAAAGTTTATATAAAGAAAATGAACAAAGAAATGTAATATAATTGTTTTCATCGCATTTTAAGCAATTAAAATATTTTTAAAAACTTTTTTATTGTATTTTTCACTTCAGTTTGTCTAAACATAAACAACTTTTGACACCCACAAGCTTATGAAAGAAAAAAATTATCACCTGCGCTAGTGATGCCACCTGGTTAACTGCACCATGCTCCTAGAGATAGAAAAATTTTATTCACCTCATAAATGTCAAAATTTTACTTACGAGAGTACTTTTCTTCCGTTTCATACACGTCCTTATGAGTAAAAACTCGAATAATTTATATTTATCAAGGCGAATTCATAACAGGTGAAATTGACAACGCAGCTGATAACTTTTTTTGTAATTTTAATCTGTTTCAGATGTCAATGAAATAAATAAAACAAATTTGAAAAAAAATAATTTTTTTTAAATTTTAAAATATCCAGAATCCTCCCGAATCTGGCTGGCCATTTTCACCTTTTCAAGCTCTATGATCTGAGACTTTAAGTTTCACGATATGATTAAAAGTTTCAGGAAATAATTATTTTTTAAGAAATTTGAAAAAAAAATTTTAAAACTATTTTTTAATTATATATTGTATCTTGAGCGCCAGCTATCATCCAGAATCCTCCCCAATCTGGCTGGCCATTTTCAACTTCCCAAGCTCTATGATCTGACTTTAGTTATCACGAAATAATTAAAAGTTTCACTAAATAATTAAAAGCGTCTCTTTTCTTGTAATTTTTTTTTATTATAATTTTTTTTTTAATTCCTTTTTGTGTTAAAATTTTTTGCTTGACATTTGAAAAAGATTTATATTTGTAGTGTTGTATTTATTGCTTTTGCACATACCTCGTATGAATCCGCCTTGATGTTTTGTATTTTTATACCCTTCACAAAAATGTAAAGGGTATATATAAGTTTGTAATTCCGTTTGTAATTTCTACAATTTTCATTTGCGACCCTATAAAGTATATATATTCTGAATCAAATTTAATGGAAAAGTCGATAAAGCGATGTCCGTCTGTCCGCTGTTGAGATACCGTTTCTAAGAAAACTATTCGATTTAGAAACTTTTTTCTTTCACCATTTTTTTATCCCATCGATTCATGGGTTTGCTATTGAAATTCAGTAATATCGGTTCACGTATAGCTGAGATATATTCAAAATTCCGAAAAAATCTATATTTTTTTTTGCAATTTTGTATGAAAATTTTTGAAACAAAAGTTGTTTGTTTTCGTTCAAACTTCACACACTTATTAATCAGGGCGACTAGAATCAGATATCGGGCCACATATACCCGGGATATACCCCAAATCGGGTTTTTCATGAAACTGTCGCATAAGCCAAGTTAAACAACTTTTTTTCCTTAAAAGCAGTTCTGGTAATAAAAGAAGGTTATATAAATTTGAAAAAGAAAATTTCCGATATCGGTCCGTATATACCCCAGATATAGCCTAAAACGGGGTTTTCATGAAAACAATTTTTTTTTGCTTAAAAGCAGTTTTGGTAATGAAATAAGCTTATATAAATATGAAAAATGAAAATTTCCGATATGGGTCCATATATAGCCTAAACCGGGGTTTCCATGAAAATATCGCGTAAGTGACTTTAAACAACTTTTTTGCTTAAAATGAGGTTAGATAAATATGGAAAATGAAAATTTCCGATATCGGTCCATATATACCCGAGATATAGCCTGAACCAATTTTCCCATTAACATTTTTTTTTTTTTTTTTTGCTGAAAAGCAATTTTTGTTATAAAAGAAGGTTTCTAAAATACAGAAAATTCCGATATCGGTTCATATATAACCAAGATATAGCTTAAACAAACTTTTCCATGAAAATGTTCATGAAAAATTTCTTTTTTGGAATGGTGATTACAAGACAAAAATATTTTTTCCCCGATATATCCGAGCACAGTTCAAACTTGTAAATATATTATACATATACGTGACTATCGTGAAGGGTATTTTAGATTCGGCGCAACCGAATATACCACTTTCTTACTTGTTTTCGTTTAAAATTACTTTTGCTCATTTTTTTATTTACCTTGTTGTTAAATTCAACACTTTCTAAAAAAACACGTGTTGTTTCTTTAAACTACAAATGCTACTGAAGTTTGTTTTATCAAAGATAATAGCTCTATTCACAATCTTGTGCATTTGTGATTGCAAATTTATGCAATTTCAAATATATGCTATCAATTGTGAACCACATCTGATGGTTAAGTTTGCACTACTTTTTGCAAAGCACGAAACTCACAGCTGATTGATAATTAGAGTAAAAAATAATTTGCTGAAACTTTAATCAAAAATAAATATGACGATAAAAAGCTTTAAGGAGCAGTTAATGGAGTTTTTAATAGAAAAAGCGATTTTAAGTTAGATAAAGATAAAGCGGGATGAGCGAAGGCAACTAAGTGGTGATTACGAACTAATTGGCTAGGATCGCTGAATGTCAGCTGCCGATTTGCAATTAACTTGTGCATAAGCAGAGCAAATAAAAACGATAGGCGTTAAGTATTTCATATACACATAAGACTAGCAAGTGCATTGTTGTGTATTTTGTTAGTCTAGAGTAAAAATATGCTAAACCTTTTTGCAAATGCAATGATGCAATACCATTTGCTCGAGACTGTGAATAGAGCTAATGTTATGATCCTAAAGTTTTTGTTGTTCTAATAACGAGAGCTTTGCATTAATATGATTGCTCTCAGTGACAGATGACATTAAATGCGCCGTAGAAAAATATGTGCGTTATGCATTACCTAGTGATAGTGTTTTAGCTATCGAATAGTGAGTAGCAATTATTAAGACTACCGGTGAATAGGCACAGATATACTAGTCGAGTATCCTTTCGTTAGCGATTTGAGTGCATAGACAGAACAAACTACCTACCACTTCGCTAGCCACATTTGGCAATGGTTTCTGCCTGCACCACAGGGATACAACAGATTCTATATTCCCCGGCCTTTCCGCGCATACACCGGCCATTAATGAGAGCTTGCTTCAAAGCTTTTTATGCATACATACATACGTATATATCACTCTTTTATTGCAACATAGTCATAACTCAAAAAAGCTTGTTTCGAGAGAAACACATTACCAATTTTTAGCTTTCATACAAATCTTAGAAAATTTGTTTAGAAAATATCTCCTAAAGGAAACAGTTTAAAGGTAATTTGAATAAATTTTTGGCATAATATAAGAGGTAGTACTGTTAACAATTCTGCATTGTTAACTCGAAAACTTAATTTTTTGAGATACGACTATGTTGCAATAAAGGAGCGATATGTTCCAGTCTACTAGAACTTTAAATTTTTTATTTACTTATACAGGGTTCTTTTTATACTGACCTTGAATATTTTACAACATTATAAAAAAAGTTTTGAAAAATCACTGCATATGAGCAAAACTATTCATTGCGCGATTAAAAATGTATAATTGAAAATAATTCCGGGTTTCTAAAAATATAATTTTAAACACTAAAGATAAAGAGACATAAGTAAAATTTACATGCAACATGCGTGACAACTCGTGCGGTTATCGTGCAATATTAATAAACAATACATTTTTTTCAGACAAAATTACAATAATTTCGTCAACTGAGAATAAACGGGAGCAATGTTTGCAGAAGTGGCCCAAGCAGTAGACGTTGCTGTTGCTAAAATATGTTGAACAAACATTGCCAACACTCACCTGAACACGAAAATGGGCACGAAAAGAACGCCATGCCAATATTTATGTGTTTGTACAAGTATCAACTACTTTTTTTTTTTTTTTTTTTGATTTTTCTGTTTGACTTTGTTACTAAAGAGCATGTTGAATATTAAATAAGGCCGTTAACAATGAGTTCAGACATGGTACCTACTGTGTGAGTATGAACACGAATACGAGTATGGAAAAAGTGCTGCTGCACTTTAACAAATTCCAAATTTAGTCATACAGTCAAATTATTGTAATAAATGCAGCTAAATCTACAATGATCGCATGTGCAATGCAATACTTTATTTTTATTTTTTTTCTAGCTTTTGTTAAACTTAATCAAAAGGCACAGTGGTTTATGTATCGTAAATGGTAAAACTTCAAATGTTTGAAGGGACAGTTGTAGATCAGGTACTTTTTTTACAATTAATACTAAACCAGAATTATTTCAATTAATTTTTTATTTCTTAAAAATTTCTGTATGCAATGTATCTATATGTAAGTATTAATCATAAATTGTTGAGCTTTTCTTAACAAGATGTTATTTTTCTGGTCAAAGTTCATATACGGCTAAAATCCGGCGATGGCTGGATTTGAACTACGAGTATAACCATAATAACACTTTAGGTAGTATTGCAAATATTCACCTAGTAAATTAGTACGTAACGCGTTACGCCTTTCTCCAATATTATAATACAAATTCAAATTATGTAACAGCAATCCAAATAGCGGAGCATTAATGGAATCAGGAAAAGCAATTTTTACAGCGCCTATAACTTTACTCTTTACTAAAGGGCGTTTCAGACTATCATAAGAGTGATTTTTTTGCTATTATCTTTTTGGCAACACTAGTTTTGACAGCTCACGCACGTTTTGTATCTTGTGTCACTGTCAAACATCTTCAGTTTGGTCTATAATTTAATCATGAATCGTCTTACAAACGAACAACGCTTGCAAATTATTGAATTTTATTACCAAAATGCGTGCTCTGTTAAGAAAGTTCATCGCGCGCTTCTTCCATTTTATGGTCAGTTTAATCGACCTACTGAGGCTTCTATTCGGGCTATTGTAAAAAAATTTCGCACCAAATTTACATTGTTGGACATTAAACCACCAACACGCTTACGTAGAGTGCGAACTGAAGAAAATATCGCAGCCGTATCGGCCAGTGTTGGTGATGACCGTGAATTATCGATTCGGCGCCGTTCGCAGCAATTGGGCCTCTGTTACTCCACTACGTGGAAAATTTTGTGGAAGGGTTTGGGTGTGAAGCCTTATAAGATACAGCTGGTGCAAGAATTGAAGCCAAACGACCTACCACAACGCCATATTTTTGGTGAATGGGCTCTTGAAAAGTTAGATGAAGATCCACTTTTTTATCGAAGAATTGTGTTCAGCGACGAGGCTCATTTCTGGTTGAATGGATACGTGAACAAGCAAAACTGCCGTATTTGGAGTGAAGAGCAGCCAGAAGCATTGCAAGAGCTACCAATGCATCCACAAAAAACAATCGTTTGGTGCGGATTATGGGCTGGCGGCATCATTGGGCCGTATTTCTTCAAAGATGATGCGAATCACAACGTTACTGTGAATGGTGAGCGCTACCGTGCGATGATAACAAACTTTTTTTGTCCAAAATGAAAGAGCTTGACTTGCATGAGATGTGGTTTCAACAAGACGGTGCCACATGCCACACAGCACGCGAAACAATGGACCAATTGAGAGGCGAGTTCGGTGAACAGTTTATTTCACGCTTGGGACCAGTCAATTGGCCGCCCAGATCGTGCGATTTAACGCCTCTAGACTATTTTTTGTGGGGCTATGTTAGGGCTAATGTCTATAGCGACAAGCCCGCTTCGATTGACGCACTGGAAGCCAACATTGCCAACATTATTCGTGAGATACCGGCCGAAATGTTGGAAAGAGTATGCCAAAATTGGACTAAGCGGATGGACCATTTGAGGCGCAGCCGCGGCCAACATTTGCATGAAATAATCTTCAAACAATAAATTATATCGACCCAACTATCGATCCAAATAAATATTTCATGCATTTTTCTGAATTTTATGTGTTTTTTTTTTAAATTTCCGATAGTTCTTATAAAATCACCCATTACAAGTCTTAAGACTTTGATTGGATTTTGTGACACAACTTTCTAATGATATTTGTTGCGACTGTCAAAAAATCTAACGTACCATTATATTTTGTTTTCACACCTAAAGTAAAATAAGAAATATGATTTGAAAATAAACGGCCAATTTGTTTAACGTCTGGTATTAATACCTTTACTATTTGCATTTGTAAAAAATGCAACCCTGATCCAATGAAAAGCCGTATTGTTTAAACAAAATTCTAAAAATGGTGAAGTGTTATGGGTTGTCAAATCTGTTACCGTATTATTTCTCATTTTCATAACGCTTTACATTCACACTATCACACTTGCACGTATCATTTTTGACAAGTCTTAATACAAAGTATGATAGTCTGAAGTGCCCTTAAGTAAAGGTCCGACCGAAGGTAGAAATGTCTCGTAAATGAAAATGTATCGGATATGTAAATGTATCGTAAATGTAATTGTAACTGTGCGCTTATATAATACGTAAAATCATGTCATGTGTTTTTGAAATTCTCTTCCAAATTATTGCGATATCGTGATATGATTGAAAACTTTTTAACACCACAACTGCATGCTTTTGGGCTTGATAAACATGTGGTATCAACAAGACGATGTCACATCGCACACAATGCGATGGAATTACTAAGAAACCTCTTTTCACAACAAGTTAGTTCAACAAAATGGTGATATTGGTTGGCCTCTACGTTCGCCTGATTTGACTCATTTTTTACCTTCACGACGGACAGCCGTTATAATATCACCAGAATTTCTAAATCTAGCAAGTTAATGTTGACATCACCATCAGTTGCTTTATTACTTCTTAAAGTTTGAAGTTTTGTCAGCGAAGTCCACTGTTCTTATTGAAGAAATATTGCTGTGTACGAGTATTTCTTTGCCCCTTTACACAAAATTATATCATACAATCACGCGAAGAGGGAAGCGTTTCTAAATGGGGGCCATAAACAAAAGGTACGTACACACATGCACACGTACACAATGATACAGAAATAAAAAAAAAGAAAAAAAAACGTCTCTCAACCGCAATGGAATTGTATGGCGTCCAAAAAGAAACACATTCAAAGAAACGACAGAACGACAGAAAAATGCTTTGCGATCGTGGGAATTTACAGTGGCAACAGGTGCAATATATGGATGAATTTAAAACAACACGAAACATTGTTCGACTTGTTTAACTTGCAACAGCAGCATTGCATTTAATCACAGCAGAGCAGTACATTATATGGTGTGTGTGTGTGTGTGTGTGTGTGTGAATGTTCATGAATGCCTTTAAATTATTTCAAAAACTATTTCAGCATGATAAATACTGGCGCTGAGCAGTAAAATTTTGTTCTATAAAAAAGGTAAAAGCGATCAAATGAGAATTTATTACAATTGAAAATTAAACGCGGCACATGATGATTCTGTTCTAAATGACACACCGTCATGCAAACATTTCCAACACTTTAAATGTATTTCCCAACCGTTAACAATTTTTTGTTTTCTTATTCTTTTGCAATTTCATATTCACGACGGCGTTTTAAAGCAAAATTGAGGATGTGGCTTCTAATTATTTTTGTATTAGAAATAAAGTGTTAAAATCATGGACATCATCTTTGAAGCACTTAAAAAAAAAATCTGTCAACCATGTGTTAATGACGAAGATAATAATGTTAATATGTTTTTATTTTATTTTAATTTTTCCGGATTTCTGTGCTGAGAGCAATAAAATATCTGATGGTTTTGCTTGATAAAAATGCAAACTTGGAAATCAAGAAAAAAAATAACAAATTGTAATTAATCTCACGCTTCTATACGTCTCACGCGTATCATTCATAAGAAACCAAACAAACAAATCAAGACGGTTTGATTTTTGCAGTTATTTTACTTATACATACATAGATTGTATTCTAAATATCTTTCATTCATAAATTCTCAACGAAATTCACAGAGATTGGCATTTTATTATTAGGTGGGATAAAAAGTAAACCTTGTATTCAAGTGCAGCAAAGATATGAAGTTTTCAAATTATAAGGCGATACAAAGCGATCAAAATGCTTGACAGGCCTGGTAATAGAATGTGTGAAATCGACAATGCTGGATGAAAAACCAAAAATTTTTGAATTTTCGTGCATGCTTGCTGTCACTTGCTGAGTAATGTATTGGGCTACTCGTCAAGCATGAACATATTTTTTAGTAATATTTGGTTTTCATTGAAAAAACATGAAAACAGTTTGTCATGAAAATCACAATGTTTTGGAATATATTAAAGTTTACCGGTATTTGCCTGCCAAACGAAAACGCAAAATCAAAATTAATGACTCGATTATCGTTGGAAACCGAACTTCAGTTGAGTTATCAGTTGCTAAAATGGTACTAGAGACAACAACTGGCGACTAAAGCTGGCAACTCAGATCATTGCATTAAACAAAATTCGAAAACAACAAATTTCAGTTGCTGAAAGCGAAATAGCCTGAAAAACAAAAAGCTGAACATTGTAAATAAACTGATTAGTTATATCTTATAAGCATATCTGAAAATTTTTAAAATTCTTACTAAGCAATAGTTTGACACCCTGGTAGAAGAAATTGTTAGATAAGTTCAGGCATTTGAAGAATCTAAAGTACCGTACCCACACATCAAACTGTTTGATCAATTTTGTGTACGTTTGTAAATTTGGCTAGATTTAGCATACAAATACCTAAAAACTAATATTGTTATAAAGAAAAACAATAAATGGAAATTCCAAAATAATTATTTAATATTTCAAAAATAATGTTGTAAATACATATAACGTTGCAATAATATATTGAAAACATGTAAAGTACGATAAAGTTGACTTTGACAAGTACTCTACACAGTCTATTTGTTAAGATCAAATATCTTAACAACACTAGGCCTTCATTTCATAATTTTTAATAATATGTACTATAGCTGATTAATGTGTTAAGCATTAAAAACTAGCTATCGCCTCAATATAAACGTCAAATTAACCAATATGTCCTAAAATCCTACTTCCGTTTCTTTTTCTTATTACAAGTAAAAGCTGTCCAAAACCACAGGTAACTATTAGTTGAATAAAACTTGATTTGAGTAATTCCAACTCTAATAAACCTTGTTTTAATTCTTTCTTTCCATCCACGACCGAACGAGGTCTTGACAGCTTTCGCAAGGCAAAACCAAATAGACGATTATTTGTTTTGCTTTATCGGATTAGTGAACCGTCCATTTCTCCATTTATTTACAGTCCACTCTTTTTACACCAGAGGTTAACCTTTCGGCTTAACACTATTGAAGACCTTTTACATCACTTCAGTTTAGTTGGCTGAATTCACAAGTTTAGTTCTATAATGTTAAGTTGTGTCTAGAAAGACTATTTCAAACACAATTCTTAAAACAAAATTAATTTAATAATATGTTTCAAATTTTTTCTCTAGCTACAACTTTGC
The DNA here is from genome assembly GCA_914767995.1 of Thecocarcelia acutangulata. Taxonomy (NCBI): domain Eukaryota; kingdom Metazoa; phylum Arthropoda; class Insecta; order Diptera; family Tachinidae; genus Thecocarcelia; species Thecocarcelia acutangulata. The sequence continues at coordinate 95,053,289 of OU612095.1, read as the reverse complement.
ACGATTTTGAATTCTTGAACTCAGCCATTGAGTCTTAATATATGTAACACTCAATAACAACAAAATGCTTAGGAGAAATAACGAGTTAATTTTGCACCGCTCTAATAATGACAACAACAATGACATATTACTCTTATCTTCTGTCCAGAATCTTGAAAACTAAGTTAAGCTTCTTAATCTGAAATTTATGCTAACATTGCAAAATGAAGCTGAAAGGCAAACAAATAAAAATGAACGAACGAATGACAACATTCCCATTCAACCGGACACCAAGAACGCGTTCAAAAAAAAAAAAAAATATCTACACATACATATATATTGTATACAAAAAAAATTATATAAACAAATACAAAACCAGCAAACGGACAAGCGATCAAATGTACAAGTAACGCTCTATAAATTATTCATTATTTTGAAATGAAGACAAGATAACAACAACAACAACAACTACAGCAACAGCAACAATCTGCAACAACAGTCACTCAAAAACCAAAAAGACCAAAACAATCATTAGCAACATGCTGCGTCTGTGTTGGATATCAATCGATTAGCAACAAAAGTCTTAACTTTGTATAACTACTGTGTATTTACGACTTAAAAGGTAACAAACATATTGAATAAAGTGACTGAATCGACTGTCATTTGACATCTCTTGCCAAACATCCTTAAGCAAAGTGTTTATTAATGCTAAAACCTTTTGAGCAGACTTTTCTAAAATGTGAGAATACTTTGAAATCCCATTCTCATGTTTAACGACACAACACCAACAATGAAAAGCAAGAGAAGAAAAAAAATTAACACCAATTACTTGCAAGAAAAACAAGTAACAGCATTGCACTGATACACAGATGGGATTTATTTATTTGGTTCGTTCGCTGGCCACATTTGTTTGTTCGCGTTATTCATTCATGAACCAAACGACGTCTGACACGCGTTTGCGTTACAATCATTATTGTCTGCTAAAATTTTGCCAGTTGCTGCTGGCTGCAACGACAACCAGAGTTAGTTTTGTTAACGTTTATAGTTTCATTCTGACAATGATTTAGTAAGTGTTGCTGTTAACTTGTTTCGTACAAGTATCAATGCTCGTTAACTAAATACGTGATCATTTGCTTGAAATGCGGATCCTTTTCAAAGCAGGTGTACTATTTAGCCGCTTAATGTTGGTTTGCACAATTCTATTAATTAGATTGACCTTTATTTACTGAAAAGACGACCTTGATTTTGAGGTTATGATGGGGAAACATGATAAACGAACTAACTGGAGTTCAAACTAAAATTGAAATAATAAATATCGCTTTTTTTAACACAAAAACTGCGAAGCTTTTTTGCTTTGCTAGTCTGCAGTAACACCCAGGGGCTGTGGTAGGAATCCAACCTGCGACCTCGAGATTATTGGTCGAATACTCTGCCAAATCAGCCATCGAGGCAGCCCTAATTATAGTTAGAAAACAAATGTAGTTTAAAAAGATGGCGATTTGGTGTCGCTGTATCGCAGCTAAGGTTGCCATAACTTTTAAAAAACTTTTTGTTTTAATACACTGTATCCCAAGCCTCAATGAACATTTTTACTTATTTATATGTAAATTAAAATTTTTATTATACATTTTAAATTACATTGAATAAATTAATAAACTGAATTAACGAAAAAACCAAAACAAACCTCTAATTAACTGAATTTTTGTTTTTTGTACATTTGTACATCGGGTTTTAGTTCAAGTTTTCCCTTTCTTAAGTTTGTCTTAAGAATTATTATTATGAATTATTGATCACGAAAAATTTTTATTAAAAAAAATCCTTCTTAAGAAAAGAGAAACTTGAACTAGAACCCGATGTACAAATGTACAAAAACCAAAAATCTAACAGCCATGTTCCGAGAAACGAGCGTTCAGAAATCGCAAAGCGTTTGGAAGAACGCTTAATTGATTCTTAGGTGTTCTAAGCAACGCGCGTTTTACTGGCGTTTGGGAGTTTTTTCCGACAAAATACAACATGTGTTTTACATACTTATATATGTATGTGGTAGTTATATAAAACGAAAAAAAAAATATTTACAAAAAAAAAAAGAAAAGTTTTTGAATTTAGTTTTTTTAATCGAAAATGTGTAAAATTTTTTGAATTTTTTATTGAAATGAAAAGAAAACATATAATGTCAAACTTTAATTGTGATTAATTTTATTGCCTTTGGCAAGTTCAGTTTTGGCAAATTCAATCAGTTCACTTCAATATACACAGTTTTAAGCGATCTGCGTTTTCCAGAACACCTATTTGGCGATTTAAGCCCGCAAAATCAAACTTCTTCCGTTTTACGTTTCTCACTACATCTATTTGGCGATTTCAAATCGAAAACGTTAAATTTAAGCGATTTGCGTTTTTCAGAACATGCCTGTAATTTAAAAATTATAAAGTCACAAAAAAGTCAATAAGCTAATATTTACATTTCAGAGTACGGAGAATTATTAAAATACAAAAATATGTATGTTAATAACTAAAACATAAAATATCGCTTGTTCAGAGACCGCAAAAATCGCTGTACAACAATGTGGGCAAATGTTAATAACTAAAACATAAAATATCGCTTGTTCAGAGACAGCAAAACTCGCTGTGCAAACAATGCGGGCAATTAACAATATATGAGATAAATATAGACAACTGCGAAAATGATTTACATCAGCACCTGCCTTTACGGCCTAATCTGATGGTGGACCAATTTTCCACGGAGTGAATTATTCACGATTCACCAGAGCCGCCGTGTGGCTGAGTAGGCTTACACAGGTAGCAATTCTTGTCATATGTTTGCCGAATTATCTTATATTTTACCTCTTGAGTTATTTCTGGCTTATCGACGTACAGCTTTTCTTTCAAATAACGCCAAAGAAAGAATTCCGACGACGGCAAATCACTTGATTTTGGAGACCAATTGACATCGCCACCACGTGAGATAACACGGAAATTAAATTTGCCGAAAAAAAAGAGCAATTGTTTCGTTAGCTGTGTGGCAAGTGGCACCGTCCTGTTGAAATCACATACCGTCCACATCCATATCTTCTAAATCGGGCCATAAAAAGTTTGTTATCATCTCACGATAGGAAACACCTGCAATAACCGGTCTCATTTTGGAAAAAATACGGCCCGATGATGCCGCCAGTCGATAAACCGCATCAAACACTCACTCTTTGTGCGTGCATTTGTTTTTAGACAATCTATTTTGGATTATCATTCGCCCAAATGCGTCAATTCTGCTTATTGACGAATCCCCTCAGGTGAAAATGTACCTCATCACTGTAAATGATTTTCTTTGAAAATTTATCATCCACTGTTGCCATTTCTTGCCACCAGCCTCTACTCGTAAGTGAAAATTAAAAATTAGTCATATTAATTTAGTTAGGAGCCCGATGTATCATATTCATCAGTGTTACAGAACTTAAAGCTACTGCCAAAGTATTTACAAGCGATTATATTTATAAAATTTTCAAAATATTCCCATAGCTCCTTGAATAATCTGTTACTGAAATATAAATTTAATTTTTAAATTGCTGTGGGAAACTCTTCCTTTTTCCTCCAACAGCCATTAACGAGCTATGAAAGTCTGTTATTTCTGAAGCTCTATTTACATTGCACAAAAGCATGTACAAATTATTTAGCATTAAAATGCATCAACAACAGCCGACTACGAGTACTTTTATTGCACCGAACGTATCAAAATTGCAATCACATCGTGCAAAACAACGCTGCCAATACTTCTGCAATATCTTCTATTTTCTTATTCTGCAATTGTTTCATATGACAGCCACCCATTGAAGACATTCGAGTAAATGGTAACCACCGCATCATGGACTTTAACAAAATACGAGTAGTACCCTCCAAAAAAAATTATTTTTTTGTAGCACAAATGAATGCTTAAAACTATTTGCAAGAAAAGAGAAAAAAAAATAATGTAAATAAATATATAAACCGACAAAACCACGACAAGATGACACTTTCGAAACATTACGCAGACAGAAAGGCGGGCAAGTAAGTAACATCAACTTCAGCATCAGTTAAATCTTTAAGTTGAGAAATGTAGGAAAGAAAAAAAAAATACTCGTATATAAAAACATAAAACCACAGCTTCCTCTATTACCCGAAAAACAAATAAACACATAATTATACAAACATAAATAAGTACGTGTGAACGTTGGCACAAACCCACTCACATGACTACGCAATTTACTGCTGACTCAGTTCGCTGACAGACTGCTGCGATCTGATTTTTGCTCAGTTTTTCGTCTGATTCTTGGTCTTGTATGCGAGTCTCGTAAACAAACGGTAAGATGAGGGCCCCATACCGTACACCAGCAGTTACAAAACAATTTATAAGCAAAATTTATAAAATGCATATTATGTATTATCAAAGGAACTGTAGCAATTTTTTTCCACAATGAAGTTTAAAGGAATGAATTTTATTGAGGGAACAAGGATAATCAGTTAGCAATGTCATAAGAAAAAACGCAATCACCACAACACCAAATGCTAATAATGTTGTGATGTGGGCACAGTTTAGTTTAAAATTTCATTGGCCCCATTAAAACACTTGACTGAACAGCCTTTCAGCAATTTTATTTAGCAAGTGTGACACAAAAAGTTCAGCGTATTTTTCTAAATTTTTTTCTTGATGGAATATGTACTTACATATACAGCCATGTTTGTATTTCATACGTCTGTATGCACCCTGCCGCTAAAGCTATAACATATGAGGGCGGTTCGGAAGCTTCTTAGCCTAGCACAAAAACTGTGGTATAAACTGAAAAACGTTAAGTGTTTTGGAAACTTCCATCTCTGCTATGAACACATGTTTTTGTTTCGATCTGGTAACTCCTTCATATAGAAACAGCTGTTCACAAAAGACGCATCCGCGATTTTTTTACAATGGAAAAATTATAAATGCACATTTGCACATTTATCGGGACAAGAAATTCATAATGATATGGTGAATGTGTTAGGTGAAAGTGCTCCTTCATATGCAGCAGTGAAAAAATCGGTTGCTGAAATTAAACGTGGTCGTACAAGCGTTAAAGATGAACCACGTAGTAGACCTCCAAAAACAGCAACAAGAGCAACAGAAGTTGTAGCCAAAGTGCATGAGGTGGTATTAAATGATCGACGAATAAAAGTTCGTGAAATAGCTAATATCATGGGCATTAGAAGGCCCATGATATTAGCGTTACTACAATGGATTTTGCTCGGACGAGATTAGGGATCTTGTTCCCGAAACTCGCACATTTTTACGTAGCACGCGCTCATCGTCCAGAGCTCATCCATTTGTGGTCGATCGCCCGGGGAATCGCACTACGCATTACAGAGAGAACTCGTTTTTCAGCCGAACGCTTCGTCTGTGGAATAATTTGCCTGCAGACGTGTTTCCTGTCTGTTATAACGTTGGAAGGTTCAAGTCAAATGTTCACAAACACTACTCCCTCTTTCCCCCTCCTCACAACCTATTTTCCTAGTTCTGGTACAATGCACTGCATATGTAGGGGTCATCCCCTGAGTACTGGTCCAATATAAAAAAAAAAAGAAGGCCCGAACTCTTCAGCAAGGGTTGTCCATATGGCTGCAAAATTATGGCACAAGTTGCGATCTGCGTGAGCCCGGCAAATCATACGGAGTTGAATCGTGAATAATTCGCACCGTGGAGTTAGTCCATTATCAGACAAGACCATCAAAGCTAGTGCTAACGTAAATCAACTTCACAGGCTGTCTCTTTTTAGCACTAATGTAAACAAAAAGCTAAATTTGTTTTCAAAGGGGATACCGTTAAAGTGAATAAAATATATCTCATAAAAGTGCATTCATCTCATTACTCCTTTAAGCAGCTGTTTTTGATACTTATTGTATACATGTTGATATATCAAATTGTATTTGCGCTAAAGAAACAAATAAAACGGAATCAAAGTAACCGTTCGAATGAAATAATTGTGTTTCTTGATGTGTTTTGCTACTCCAGCAATTGTTTAATACTCGTACTCTTAGCTCTTCTCGTATTTAGAAATGCTTGCATGTTTTAAAATTTTTAATGTATTCATTTGGTTGGTTTCTTACCGTTTGCTGCTGCTGCTGCTTTTGTTGTTGGTGCTGCTGCTGCTGTTGCTACTGCTGCGGTTGTTTATTTTTTCATTTGTCTTTCGTCATTGAGTTGCAAATGGTTTTGGGATTGTGGCAAACCACAGATTCCCACGGTTGCCAAGACTGCACACGCGCGCGCACACACGTACAAATGCTTGATGATTATTGGCTGGCGTACTGGCTGTTGGTCTTGTTCGCCTTACTGACACTTTGTCTCCCCAATGTCTTTGCGATTATAGCGCTCTTTTTGCTTCACTTCCCATGCCACCATAAAGTTTGTACTCGTATGTTTGTTATTTTTTTTTATAAACCAAAATTCGACAAAGCTAACAAAGACGTCTTCGTTTGCGTTTGTCAGTGGAGTGTGCAGGAACACAACACAACTACAGCAGAAGCGATGACAGCAGCTCTTTGTGATATCTTGAAGTTCTTATGTCCGTCTGCTTAAGCCAGTTTGCGTGAGTGTGTGTGTGTGTGTGTGTTTGTCACTTTATTTGCTAGGTAGTTAATCTAATGTAAGCAACTCATCGCCACCAGACTGTGCTGTTTTGTTTGCCGTGTTGAAGCAGTTGCGCGTGCGCAATTTACAATTCCTTTTGATTGCAAACAATTCAACACTTTATTGTTACTATTTCTCTTCGTACTGCTGCTACTGCTTGTAAAAAACAACTATCACTACTATTTTTTATTTTATTTTTTTTATTATATTACTGTTGTTTTTATGCAACTGTGTACTGCCCGTTGCTGGTAGATTTTTTGTTTTTCAATTTTATTTTCTTTTTTGCGAATTGTTATGCTTCGAAGTGTTGGCTGATGGTTTTAAAAAATATAAACTAATTATGTTATCTTTGTCGTTATATTTTGTTCGTGCTATTAAAGTTAATGTATTTAAATGAAGGTGAACTAGTTGACTTTTTTTTTTTTTATAAATGGCAACAAAATTAAACGTAGTCGTTTTGGTGAGTGTGAGAACGAGAAAATGTTTAAAGTTTTGTTTTTGTTTCTAACTAGTGTGTAAAAACTACTGGTAATATTATTTTTTTATGAATATTAACTGTTATATTTACTCAGCGGTATACAAGCAAAATTGGGTTAAACTTATTCTTGCACCCAAAGACGAACATCTATCTATATAAATTTATAGAGTATCTGTATATATAAATAAAGTTCGTACCAGGGACTTGTGGCATTTACAAAGAATTGTCTTTCTGATACTAGCTTTCGATATCGAATATAATTTATTCTGCGTTCTCTGTTTGTTGAAAAAACCTAAAGGTACCGAGTAGAGGAATACTAGAGGGCTGACCATTGGCGGATTTTTAGAAGACAGCGGGAAGCTGTTATGTATTTTCTTTTGCCGCCATTTTGGTAAACATTAGCCTTGACAGTTTATAACGAGTGATTTTTTTGCTATTATCTTTTTGGCAACACTAGTTTTGACAGCTCACGCACGTTTTGTATCTTGTGTCACTGTCAAACATCTTCAGTTTGATCTATAATTTAATCATGAATCGTCTTACAAACGAACAACGCTTGCAAATTATTCAATTTTATTACCAAAATGCGTGCTCTGTTAAGAAAGTTCATCGCGCGCTTCTTCCATTTTATGGTCAGTTTAATCGACCTACTGAGGCTTCTATTCGGGCTATTGTAAAAAAATTTCGCACCAAATTTACATTGTTGGACATTAAACCACCAACACGCTTACGTAGAGTGCGGACTGAAGAAAATATCGCAGCCGTATCGGCCAAAGTTGGTGATGGCCGTGAATTATCGATTCGGCGCCGTTCGCAGCAATTGGGCCTCTGTTACTCCACTACGTGGAAAATTTTGCGGAAGGATTTGGGTGTGAAGCCTTATAAGATACAGCTGGTGCAAGAATTGAAGCCAAACGACCTACCACAACGCCAAATTTTTGGTGAATGGGCTCTTGAAAAGTTAGATGAAGATCCACTTTTTTTTATCGAAGAATTGTGTTCAGCGACGAGGCTCATTTCTGGTTGAATGGATACGTGAACAAGCAAAACTGCCGTATTTGGAGTGAAGAGCAGCCAGAAGCATTGCAAGAGCTACCAATGTATCCACAAAAAACAACCGTTTGGTGCGGATTATGGGCTGGCGGCATCATTGGGCCGTATTTCTTCAAAGATGATGCGAATTACAACGTTACTGTGAATGGTGAGCGCTACCGTGTGATGATAACAAACTTTTTTTTGCCCAAAATGGAAGAGCTTGACTTGCATGACATGTGGTTTCGATAAGACGGTGCCACATGCCACACAGCACGCGAAACAATGGACCAATTGAGAGGCGAGTTCGGTGAACAGTTTATTTCACGCTTGGTACCAGTCAATTGGCCGCCCAGATCGTGCGACTTAACGCCTCCAGACTATTTTTTGTGGGGCTATGTTAAGGCTAATGTCTATAGCGACAAGCTCGCTTCGATTGACGCACTGGAAGCCAACATTGCCAACATTATTCGTGAGATACCGGCCGAAATGTTGGAAAGAGTATGCCAAAATTGGACTAAGCGGATGGACCATTTGAGGCGCAGCCGCGGCCAACATTTGCATGAAATAATCTTCAAACATTAAATTATATCGACCCAACTATCGATCCAAATAAATATTTCATGCATTTTTCTGAATTTTATGTGTTTTTTTTTTTAAATTTCCAATAGTTCTTATAAAACCACCCATTATTTGGCAGTCGTGAAATAGACACCTGGCAATTAGTTTCTATTGTTTATATTTTATAACAAACTCAAAAACTACGAAGCTTTTTTGCTTGTCTGCAGTGTCTCTGGCAGGAATCGAACCTACGAGTATGACGGAAAGACATTATGGAATATCCAATGTGTTTTAATTGTCAAAACATTTTATGAAAATCCAATCATCGATTATGTGAAATTTTTGAGAGAAACAATGTGCCAACAAAAAGGCACTATTTATGGTGTAGTGCATGATTTTGCAGAAAAAAGGCCTGTCTGTGATAGGCCCAAACATGGACGACAACGTACTGCAAGATCGGCTGAAAACATTACTGCTGCTCACGAAAGTGGTCAAAAGAATCCATCAACCTCATTTCAACGCCGCTCTCAGAAGATTGGTATTCAAAGCAGAAGTTTGAATACAATTTTGAACAAGGATTTACTTTTGTTTCCTTTTAGGATTCAGTTGACACAAGAGCTTCTTCCACAAGAACATCTAAGCCACCGTACATATGCCAATAGGATGTTATCCCTGGTACAAGGTGCATTAACCAGGTGGCATCACTAGCGCAGGTGACAATTTTTTATTTAAAACGAGCGGTAGTGTCAAAAGTTGTTTAGGTCTACACAAAGTGAAGTGAAGAAATAATAATATTTTATCCGTGCAAAAAAAGAAAGAAAAAGTGCAAAAAAAGCAATAAAGAAGTTTTCAAAAATATTTTAATTGCGTGGAAGCTGTTTATGTTCATACAAAGTGAATGAGAAAAACAGTTTGAAAATGTTTTTGTACAATAAAAAAGATCTCAAAAATATTTTAATTCCTTAATATGCGTTGATGTCTGCTATGTAAGAAGAAAAATTCTACTGCTTATCGGCATTCCTCGCTTCAAAAATAATTTAATTGCTTTAAATGCGTTAAAAACAATTTATGAAAATAATAATACACAATTAATTTTCTTTATATACATTTTTTTTTTTCTTCATTTTCCTCTGTTTTGTAGACATGTTTTTGACATTATGGTGGAATTTTTAAACAAACAAAATATTATGTATCTAGTACAGCAACTCTAATGCTGCCACCTAATAATTACACCATGCCCTGGTATATATGCACCGATATCGCAATTTTTCATTTTCTGTATTTTAGTAACTTCGCTTTACAATCAGAACTGATTTTAAGCAGAAATAAAGTGTTTTAATTGGAAATCGGCTTAGACCATATTTAATATTTGAACCGATATCGAAAATTTTAATTTTATGTGCTTTAGTAACCTCCTTTCATTACCACCACGACGTATCACGAAGTGTGAGTTAAGGGTGCCATTCAGGAAGTACGTCATGACCCGAGTTCAAATCCGAAAATGGTTGCTGATGAGTAGTATAGTGACTGCGAAACATTTAGTTGTCTCCCAGCTAAAGATTTGATTACTATTCTTTTTCAATCAAATATTTTTCAATAATCCAATTTAAAAATGTACTCATGTTACATTCACATTGCGTAAAAAACATGTCCGCCTATCCGAATTAACGACTCACCTATTCTGCAGCATAATGAAATCGAGTACCTTGGTATTCACATCAACTGCAGAAAAACGTGGAAGTCTCATATTGATGCGAAAGTCACTCAGTTAAAATTAAAAGCAGCGCAACTAAATTAGCTTAGGGGCAGAAGTTTGATTGCAAACTTATAAAAACAATATAATAAAAACTCAAAAATACATTTCATCTTAGAAAGGTAATATATAAAAAATATATAAAATCAGCCGATTTTTTTTTATTACCTACTACAAAAAATCTTAAAAACAAAAGCCGAGAAAAATTCCTAAAATTTAGATCTGAAAAAACCATATAAATAAATATTGAGAAAAATTACAAAAATTTCGATATGGGTGCCCCTAAAGGCGCTGATTCACTATCCTACACGATCGTACGTTTCATTCACAGGAAACTGTTCCAAAATTCTGGCCGACTTAAAAGAATCGCTTCAAAACGGCGTTATAGGCCACACTGTTATGCAAGTATAATTGCAATTATTTATGTACACAATAAAATAATTAAAAACTTTTTTTACATTACTTAAATCTTTTTCTCGTGGCACCAACAATATTCTTATATTTTTCACAATATATACCACACTGATCGCACAGAAAACATAGTGTTTTTTAAAACTTTCATAAAATTTTTCAAGTCGCACGATTGCATTTTTAGTATACATAGTTGCATTTTTAGTACTTTTTCAGCACACATGTTATATTTGGCATTATTTATTTATTCGCACGACCGTGTAGGATAGTGAATCATGGCATTGGGAGGATGTTTTTTGATACCTTGACTTTTCCCATGCCAACTGCTGCCGAAAAAGCGATGATAAAATAACGATTGGTAAATCGACACCTGTAGATGTTTGTTACTAAATAGTCCGTAGCTTTCATAAGTGCAAACAAATTTGGCTAAATCTTGAGCATTTCATGAAACAAAAGTACTGCTGTTTATGATAAGCTCAACAAGAACTGCCTTGCCAAAATTTTTATTTCCTTTTCGCTATAAAGAAAACAAATATTTACAATATACAAATGAATGTGCATTTAAACTAAGATCGCAATCAAGCCAACTTCTTAGCTTTCATATATGATTTAATAATCTGATAAGTGCCCACTAAAGCCCAGGCAATAAAACTCGTATAATTAGTATAATAAACTGCAAGCAATATAAATTTTCGTTTCAAATTGTGTTGATACAAAGAAAACAAAAGGCAGAACACTGCACGCAAAATGTTTAACTAGCCAAATATGAGTTGAGTAAAATGAAATTAAGATAGAAATCAGCACAATTAAAAGGTGGTGTTGGCGATTGCAAACGATATAATATTGTGTGCAAGATTGTCAAATGAATTGCCAACTGGCCAACACACAAGCAGCTTGATTGTTGGTTTTAACATACATATGTATACTCATATACAGATGGCTATTTAAAAAGCTGTAAATTGTAATTGCATGCATCATGAACATTGACAAAGCATGTTCAAATTTAAGAACCATTTGCTTTATGAGCATTTGAGCGCATTTGAGTGAAAAAAACATCAAGTAATTCGTTCTATATTGACATGTTCATTCTTCAATAATTTACTTAAGACTTATAAAGTTAAACAAGTACTTACTTGCTCGTACATAAATGCAGTTAAAATGAAATGATTCCACTGCTATCAAACCAAATAAACTTCATATCAAATACTCACAATTCCCACGGTTATTGTGGGCATCAATCTTTATTTCAAATACATTCGAGACACATAAACGCTGTTATTTTTACTGAAATGGAGAAAAAAAAAAAACTTGAAAAACAGTATTTGAAATAAGAAATAGTAAAAGAAACTTTCACTTAAACACAACTCAATTATCTACTAAATGCGAAAGAGTACTTTAAAATTTGACTTTGTCTTTTCTCCCACTTTTCTCATCAGTAGTGGTTTTAGTTTTATGTACTCGTACATATGATTTTGTTTCACAATAGCTGTGTTCATTTACTTTACTAAAAAAATTTGTAAAATTACTCTCAAAAATGTGAAAAAGTATATATATAGATACATATATATATATATATATATATATATATATATATATATATATATATATATATATATATATATATATATATATATATATATATATATATATATATATATATATATATATATATATATATATATATATATATATATATATATATATATATATATATATATATATATATATATATATATATATATATATATATATATATATATATATATATATATATATATATAAATTTTTTTTTTTTTTTCGAGTACGGCTTGTAATAAAATAATGAAAAGATTGACAATTTTTTTTAATCTAGTACTAGGTGTAGTGGAACTACGCTAAAAGTATGACTAGCTACTTTTGAATAAAATATGTATTTTTAATTAGGGGGCCTAACCCATACACGTTTCAACTCAATTGGCAACTGAGTCGGTTTTTGTACAAATCGATACGTGTAAATACGTGGCTTTGTAATTTTATTAGTTTGGCGGTTGTCGAGTTAGTTGAAGAAAAATCAAACGATTTTAATTTTTCAAGTTGGCTGTAAGTCTCTCAATTCGATTGTGCTGTGTGTGTTCGAGTCTCCTAATCAGCAGTCAAAATTTATATTTGTAGTTTTTTTGCAAAGAAAACGTTAGATATTTTTTAAATTGTTTTCAATTTCTTTGAGTCTGATAGTTGGTTGAAAATCTTTCAAATCAGTTTATGAAGTGTGTGGCCAAGAACCAATTTAATTGAAATACTCAATTGCCAATTGAATGGAAACGTGTATGGGCCGCTTTATACGTTATAACAGCCTGCCTACACATAGCATGTTTATTTTAAATTAATTTCAAAGTGCAGCTACTCGGTACCTAGGTATCCATAATATTTACAATACTAAAAATAATAGCTGGTACGTAAAAATTAAAGAAACAAAAACATTTCAGAGGTTAAAACTTGAAAAATATTAATATAATTAAAAATGGAAGGTCGATAAATCGACACTTAGGATTTAATTGCTAAAGTTTTAAACACATTCAATAAATTTGCCGGAACATCCTTTGCCACCGATGTGCCAGATACTGTCTTACTTAGTCAATTTCCATTAGACGTCTCATTTTACCTCTGTTGCTCTTAAGTAACACAAAAATAAATGTCTAATCTTTTTAATACTTTTTATCGTTTAAAAATTTACATACACTTACAATTTCTCAAAATTTTCCAAAATGTTTTTATTTTTAACTTAATTTAGAAATATTGTTTTGTAAACGCAAACGGAAAACTGCTGTTTGAATAATTATTGCAGGTAAAAATTTTACTTGTAAAAACTTGCAAAAACTTTTCTGTCTCTCAATTTTGTACACTCTTTTGACGCTCTCTCGTTGCAAATTTTTTGGGTTAATGAACGCTTTCTAGTAACAATTGTTACAAATTTGTAAAAAATTTTAGTAAATGAACACACCTAATATCTAGCTAGCCAGTAATTTGTTTTTGGTTGATGTATGAAACCCTTTAAAACATCTTTTCTTTATTTTATTTTCTTGGCAGAAGAACGTAAATATTTAAACTGAGAAAAAAAAATATATGCCGCAGTATTGTTGGTACTTTAATCTAGCCATTGACGCAGCAGCTCCATTTATAAACTACACTCAGTTGACACTAATGACAATCAGCTTACACTGCCACACTTGAGTTGTATGGCAATTTATTTCCTCAACAATAATTTAAGCAGTAAGAGAACAGTGGGCTAAAAAAAATTCAATAACATATATTGTTAGAAAGTTGTTTGTTTTTTGCTTTTATTTAACCTACGGTTAAGTTTCATTACGCTTCCAATAAAATGAAAATGAATTTAACTTTGAGATAAAATGAAAAAATATGTGTTTTTTTTCGCAAAATCGTCGTTTGAAAACCTTGCAGATTTCGTTTGTTCAGCTTGACTGCTCTTTTCCTCCCTTTTTTTTGTTAAAGCTTATTGCAACCTTTTTTCGAAGTCCGAGGTATAGCTTAAACTAAATCGAAACTAAAAATTTGCTGTCATGCAAAAATTAGAGATTATTCAGTCCATAGAGCAGGGGTGCCCACAAGTTCTATATGGAAGAGTAAACACCAATCCATTTAAGGAAAAACTATTTTTATTTAATATTTTTTGTTGTAAAAAGCAATACATTTAAAAAAGCAAAATTCACTCTGATAATCGCTGTCGTCGCAAAACATGCGAAAGTGTTGTTGCTTTGCTTTTGTGTGTGTGTAGTGAAGAACGACAAAAAATATATAAGACGAAGCTGTTTGTGTATTCTTCATTGCTAGTGCTGAGCGCAGTATTTGTGTATTAAAGAGCACATCCCTATAGTTAAGCGCATTTACAAGAACAATTGAGTATCAAGCGTATAGGGCTGGACACACTTGCCATAGAGTAATAGGAGCTCAACTCCTCAACGATGGAGTTAAATAGCTGTTTTTGTACTCTTCCCAAAAATGTTAAGGGTATAAGGGTATATAACTTTGTCATTCCTTTTGTAATTTCTACAGTTTTAATATCTGACCGGTTTGCCATTGCATTTTAGTAAAATCGGTTCACATATGGCTTAGATATACTCAAAATACCCAAAAAAGCAATCTTGCAGTTTTGTGTGAAAAATTTTGAAAACAATTTTTTTTTGTTTTTCTTCAAACTTGACACAATTATTTGGCATGGGGATTAAAAGGCACCCTATCTGTCTATATATTTCATTTATACAACCGTTGGTTGCTACGATTTGTTTTTTTTTTTTTTTTAAATTCTCAATAGTTCGATTTACAATATTGTGCATTTGCAGTTACATACATATATCTGCAATTGTAAAAGTGTATGGGTGTATTTTGTTAGTGTAAAGTAAAAATATACTCCACTATTTTGCAAATGCAATGATGCAAGGGCATTTGCACAAAATTGTGAATAGGGCTGTTGATAATTAGAGCAACTGATGCAATGATGACAAGTGTCATGGGGGTAAAAATGATAACATTTGGCATTGCATTGATGTTAAAATACATCATAGTTATGACAGGTTTTCTATGAGTGTAGTCGCTACACTGCCAATCCGCACCCATTTTCGGATTTGAACTCGGGTCATGAAGTATCATGAACGGCTGCCTTAACCACTTACATGGCATTATATTCGCACAAATGTCATTTACACATAAAAAAAAACTTTTTGTTTAAAATTTAATAACATGACACTATTTTTAATTTTTGCTTATATCTGGGAACCCCACATTTTTTTTCACAAAGCCCACGGTGTTTCTTTGAGATTAAACAACTAAAGATAAAACTTTGTCACTTTGCGTGACGTTTAAAACTTTAACAGAAGAGCGCAAAGCAAACGCTGTTTGTCACAATAAAAACTTTGTCAACGGTCAAGATTTGTTTATTTGTCTAAAAAAATTATTGTTAATTTTTATATTTAATTATTTCTTATGATAATAGAAGTTAGAAATATTATTGGCCGAATTGCTGAAATTGGTTGTAATTGTTTTCTTAGTGCAGAAAGCTTTGGAGCTATTAGAAAAAAACTTCAACGCGTAGAAAGATGAGAGTTGCCGAACTTTTCGCTTCACGTTGCGTTAAAAGCAAGACGAATTCATTACTGGGTGATTTAACAGCACATGTGATTATTTTTTGCTTCTCGCGTTTTTTTCCAATGAGACTGTTTTTTTTTCTTTTGTTTACAAACTTTTTCGCGCCATTTTAATCTGAAGATTTTTTTGTATGATTTAGTGCAATTTCAAGAAATTTGTATGAATTTAAAAGTGAAAAACTAATATATAAAAGTTTATATTTAACGTTTATATAAAATTTTTTCCCAGCTGAACAATCTTAGGCGAACTTAGATTTTCACATTCACGATATGTTTTACAATAACAAAATACATAATACTGAATTCGCCTTTCCACTTGCATTCGCCTGTATAAATTCGCCTTGGTTAAAAGTACTTTATGTGACATGTTTCATATAAGTATGTATATATTGTCTTAAATGTCAAAGCAAATTTGCAACGCAAAGCGAAGCCAAAGTTTCATCTGACATGGCCTTAATACTGCAAAGAGAGATGAGCATAATAAAGTATCCGCTATTGTGAGTAAACATAATGTAGCTGTTGGAACGAGAGTATGCTGCCAAAAAAATTCCCATGGAATTTCTTGTTTCTATGTCGTCTCCAGTAATAGAAAATATTACATTAACGCAGTGTTTTTTCTTCAATGTACGAGTAAAAGAAAACATCTCCTTTGCAACCCAGTAAATAACTGTAGGCTGATTTATGTTGTGGGTCTTTCAAATGGCGTGGCATTTAATATTGAAAAAGTTGTAGTGATGACAATATGCGTCCAATGAAAGGGTGAAGGTTATAGAGAAAGCGCATTGACTCCTACAATTGTTTATTTTGTGGATGCTCAGTTGATAATATTCTGAAAGATTTTTCTGTAATTTACACTTTCCCACAATGTAATTAAAAATATTTCGTTATTGTTGCTGCTTTTATTATTTTGGTTGCCTCAAACGAATCTAACATATGTATGTTTGTTGACGTGCTTTTCCATTATTCTTGAAGTTGTGTGCTGTACTTCCTTTAACATGTTTGGGGATAAAGAAGCGTTTATAATTAATGTCAACAAATGTTCTGGCTCATGCAGAAATAACATATATGTACATAACCATACATACTTTATTCATATACACTGAAAAGAATTCTTTCATTAATATAATGAATTTTGACATTAATCTAATGAAAATTTTCATTATTTTTCGGCCAATGATGGCCTTCATTGGACTAATGAATCTTCTTTCATTAAAAATTATTTAATGAATACATTCGTTGGATTAATGAAAACTTCATTAAGTTAATGAAGCATAAATCATAATATTTATGAATACTTTTCATTTAAACAATGAAAAAATTCATTAGGTTAACGACTCAATTTCATTAGTTTTATGAATTTGGTACATTAACATTAAGTAAAACTTTCATTCCTTTAATGAATCTTCTTCATCATTCAAACGTTATTTGTTCATTAGGCTAATGAATGTGTTACATTATTTTTATGAAATATTTTCACTATTGCAATAAAAATCTTCACCAATTTGGTGAAAAATTTTCTTCATTCTAATGAAATAAAATCATTAGTTTAAGGAGGAGTTTCATTATTCTAATGACCTTTTTTCATTAGAATTGTGCTACTGAAAAGAAACTAAACAATTTTTTTTTTATATTAAGCATAGAATAATTTTTTATTGTTTTAATTATAATGCAAAATAATATAAAATTAATAATATTAATACATTAAAAAGGAAATCAAAACATTTTAATTCAAAATCAAACCATTTTAATTCAACACACAATAACTGAAAAAATAATATGTAATATTACATACATATGTAGACATTTTGGATAATTAAGTATATTTTATTTTTCATACACTTCATAAACTTTGTCTATTGACTTCAAAATCATCTTAAACAATGAACTTCAGCAAACTCATATATTTTTTTGAACGTTTGCTTCTGCTTTTGGAAACTTGTGATGTTTTGCTTTTTGAAGAACAAAAAAAAAAAAGTCCCGTTGCGTGCAAAAACAAAACGTTTGCTTTGGCTATAGAATCTATAGTATAAATACATAATTGTTAACAACGAAGGCTAAGGAAAAAATTAAGTGTGACTTTGTTGTTGCATTTGTAACAGAATAAATATTCGTTTAAGCAAAAAACGAGAGAAGAGCCCATCTCTTTGATTTTGATTTCAACTATGTAGGTATTTAAAATGAGGGTAGTTTATGAATTCTAATGAAAAGTTTAGTTAATATAATGAACATTTTCATAACAACTAAAAATCTATTGAAATTTTTATTAAAATAATTTTTTACACAGTAAGTAATGTATAAAGTAATTTTCTTTGTCATTTAGTTAGTAGTTATAATATATTTATTATCTCACTTTTAATAAATCTCTAAAATTTTGCACCCAGCCTTCAAAAACTGTTTATAACAAATCCAATGAAATTTTCTAATGAAATTATGAAAAGTAATGAATCAATTTTAATGAATATTTTCATTAATGCTATGAATCTTCATTCATGGAACGTAGTTTTTCATTCGGTTAATGAAAATTATCTAATGAATGGGGTTCATTGGAAATATGAAGCAAATATTTTTCAGTGTACAGAGTGTCCCAGAACTGAACGTAAAGCCGAAACCGGGTGATGGTATTAATTGTAACCATTATGAGAAACATCAGAGAAAATCTATCCCATACAGTTTGAAAATTATGGACAGTTAAGCAAAACCTAGAAATTTGGTCAAACTTAAGCCATTTTTCGGTTATTGTGGCATTCTATAGAAATTTCGATACCTTTTACTCGACATCGAATGAGATAATCCCAAAACTGTAAAAACTCGCTCGTAAGCGAATGACAGAACTAGCCCCCTGGTGTGTTCGCATCTCCTACAGATCCGGTTTGCTCAAGTGTTTGCACGATTTTTCCGATTGTATGCACATTTGGCCGATTAAATTGTCCGTAAAAAATCAGGAAGTGCATCATATGCATTTTGATTTGAATGTCCATTTTCATAATAAGCTTGAATAACTTTGACGCACCGCTCGATTTTGTATTGTGCAAATTGATTTAGTGTGCAATTGAGAAATGTCAAAAAGTATAGAAAAAAACTTAAGGTTAACCGCAGTTCATATTCAACATCAGCCCTTAAAATTTAACCACCCCATATTTCAATTAAAGAAAAAAAAAAACTAAAATGATTCAAAAAATATATCGCTTCTTTATTGCTTATTATAATTAAAAAAGCTCGTTTCGAGAAAAACCCATTTCAAATTTTTAGTTTCCATACAAGTTGTAGAAAATTTTTTAAAAAATATCTCCTAAAGGAAACAGTTTAAATGTAATTTGAATACATTTTTGTTACAATATAAAAGGTAGTACTGTTATCAATTTTGCATTGTTAACTCGAAAAGCTAATTTTTTGAGATATGACTATGTTGCAATAAAGGAGCGATATAACCAGCAATGTTCGGTGTGAACGGTATTATTTCATACTTAATACTATTGTTTTTGCCTAAAAATATAAATATGTTTATAAAAAATTTATAGTTCGTTAGTGGCTCTTAAATTTAAATTTAGTTCTTTTAGATGTAAACAAGCTAATTTATACTATACAATGAGTCTATTTGAAAAACATGAAAAACACAAATTGTTTTTCTTTCTGTCAGCTTTTCGTGTGTGCACAATATTCTTTAAAACAAATTTTTCATCTAATCACTTTAAGAATTTCAATTTATTACCTTGTTACATGGCGTCATATTTATCGTTATTACGAGAACTTGCATGTTGATGTTGAGGAACATCACAGACGTATTCGCGCGCTTCCAGCGAAAAAAAAAAAAAAAAACTTTCTTGCAAGCAACAACAAAACATTGCACATTTTTTACATTATTATTTTTTTCTGTTCAAACATGCTTAAGTGCAACGAGTTGTTACTAAATTGTTATTAAAGTTTTTGTTGCGCGCCAAAAACTATTAGTGGCACATGTGCCACACACATGCATTGTTATCTTATTATACATACAGACTGCAGGCATGTGTATGACAGTAAATCTGAGTGTTGACTAAAGATGTTGATTACCCAATTTGCAAATTCTTTAGGCATTTAATTTCAGTAATTTTCAATTAAGTTTGTGAAATACAAAATGATAAATTCAGTGAAGTTGCAGTCTTTTTTTTTGACCTAAGTAAAGTTTTTAATCTGGTTGAACATTAAATTTTGCTAAAAAAAGCTTTTGTACTGGGTGGCGTAGAACTACCTCATGGTGGTAAGGAGATGGCATAATTAAGATGCTGTTCAAGGTCTATCAGCCTCAATGCTTGAACCAGCTGAACCTTATACGGGAACATGTGCAATGTGGCCAAAATCCATTAACGGAGCTCTGCAATAGCCCCAATTATGCCGAACGTGTTTATGTGTATGTTTTTGTGGTATCTTGTACACTATGTGCAACACGTTGGACATTTTCTTCCTTGCGGACAATACGTGGTGTTCCGCTATATGAAAGGTGTCGTACTGTGCTATGTTGTAGTTCCCGAATAATAAAACTTTGTGTCTAGCATTGGCCGGACTTAAGTAAAAAGCACATTTTTATTATAAAGGGTGGTTAAATTTTAAGGGCCGATGTTGATTTTGAATAAAACATAAACTATTTAGGAAATTATTGTAATTTGATTTTATATATGATATATTGGTATTACTCAATTATGTAGGGAACAAAATATCATCCAAATGGGCGCCGCGACCACGACGGCACACCTCCATCCGATGGTCCAAATTTTCGATGACCCTGACGCATAATGGAGACTCTATGCCGTTAATGTGCCGAATTATCTCATCCTTTAGCTGTTGAATTGTTGCTGGCTTATCGACGTACACCTTTTCTTTCAAATAACCCCAAAGAAAAAAGTCCAACGGTGTCAAATCACATGATTTCGGCGGCCAATTGACATCGCCATTATGTGAGATAACACGGCCATTGAATTTGTTGCGCAAAAGAGCAATTGTTTCGTTAGCTGTGTGGCAAGTGGCACCGTCCTGCTGAAACCACATATCGTCTACATCCATATCTTCCAATTCGGGCCATAAAAAGTTCGTTACCATCTCACGACAGCGAACACCATTCATAGTAACTGCCTGACCGGCCTTATTTTGGAAAAAATACGGCCCGATGATGCCGCCAGCACATAAACCGCACCAAACAGTCACTCTTTGTGGGTGCATTGGTTTTTCGACAGTCGCTCTTGGATTCTCATTCGCCCAAATGCGGCAATTCTAATTATTGACGAATCCACTAAGGTGAAAATGTGCCTCATCACTGAAGATGATTTTCTTCGAAAATTGATCATCATTTTCATAATAAGTCTGGATAACTTTAACACGTTGTTGGATTGTGTATCTCTCCATCTCTCTCAAATTGAATAAGTCTGAAATAGAGAAATATCAAATAAAATTTGGAAAAAACTTGGCGTTTAGGTGTGGTGCACATTCAACATCGGCCCTTGAAGCTTAACCACCCGATATTTAGTATTAAGATTTGAATACTTAAGGCACCCACAGACGACATGTTTTTGTGTCTGTTTTTTAATATGCATTTCCTCATATATTTGTTCATGACTGTCAAAATTATAATTTATACAGACGGTTTATAAAATTTGCTCACAAACGTACATGTACATTTATGTCTGACATATGTTTTCTGTCTATGCTTTTTATTATTAAAAAAAATAATTATTTAAAACATAATAAAATATTAATTTGCTAAAATTTCCTGAAGCCGACTACTCATACCGGTCAATGTTTACCTAATCTCAGATGTTTAAACATAACAAAATAGAACACATTCTATTTGAAATTTTGTAAGATAACTTTGCTCATGTTTTTACAGACGCAATGCTTTTGAGGTAACAGACGACATGTGGCATTTTACATTGCGAAAAATTACATCTACATTGTTAAAAACTTATCGTGTGTTATCCACTTTATTGTTAGTTCAATTTGAAGATTTAGTAAATAAAAATGCTTAAAAAATGTTTAACACTGACATGTTTTAATATTGAAAATAGACAGAGTTTATGAATTATAAATTGTAGACTTGAAGCATCGAAGCAAAAAATCTAAAAACAATATGCTTAATATTTGACAGTTTGTATTGTAAGGTTATCTATCGTCTCTTACGAAAAATTTAACCTGCTTTTATAAATTTCACTTAGGTTAGGTTAGGTTAGGTTAGGTTTGAGAGGCTGCAAGCCATTGAAAAGCCAGCCAATTTGGGTTCAATTTGTTCCCGTTGTGTTGCCTGGGTGTGATGTGTATCTCAGCAGATCTACCTATCACGGGTTTACATCACATTCCGATACCTCCGCCAAGTCGTGCAGCATCACTCTGCCTAGACACCCTAACGTACCAAAGAACTGGCCATCGACAAAGCAAGTGCTCAACACTCTCTACTTCCTCCTCGTCTCAGCTACTTCTACAGAAGTCGTTAAAGGAAG
The DNA here is from genome assembly GCA_914767995.1 of Thecocarcelia acutangulata. Classification (NCBI taxonomy): domain Eukaryota; kingdom Metazoa; phylum Arthropoda; class Insecta; order Diptera; family Tachinidae; genus Thecocarcelia; species Thecocarcelia acutangulata. The sequence continues at coordinate 95,030,848 of OU612095.1, read as the reverse complement.
ATTAACCCTCCTCACCTGCGACCCTATGTGGCAATGCCCCATCAAGATCTCCACAGCAGAGCGCAACCTCCTTCGAGGTAGGCCACTCAGGATAATAGTCCTGCTGTTATCATATCTGGGTCATGTCAGCCTTGTCACTCGACAGATGGCCTCTCTAGACCATCTCTCTTGTGCGGTCTCAAAAAGTTGACGCTGGACTTGTTTCTTACCGCTCCTCAGCGGGATGCCAACGATTCCATTTATATCCCTTTGTTGTAGCCAGCCCGTCCGCTACAACATTTCCGGGCACTTTGCTGTGCCCTCGTACCCAGAAAAGCGCCAGATTCGAATGTCTCGTTATGTTGTTTAGAGATATCCGGCATTCACGAACCAACCTGGAAGTCCTATAGACCCCAGCTAGTGCATACAGTGCTGCCTTACTATCAGTACACATTTAGATATCCTCCCCGTATATCTTGTAGTACATTAACCAGTTAGCTGCCCTCATAATGGCTGCAATTTCGGCCTACGCTACGCTATACTCATTTTGCAGCCTGAAGCTCATCCTCCACTTATAAAGGGGGATAAAGATACCCCCACCAACTCCCGAGGACTTCTGACAATCATCTCCGAGACCGTGCCTTCTAAAGTTACATCAAATTTCCTGTCGGGCAGTGGAGCCGGTGAGTAATCACTATTCTTCATATTATTGAGGCATAACCATATGTCGCCTTCTTCTATGTCCCGCTTGACTACAGCCTGGTAGCTGAATTCATGGCTATTTCTTTCACCGTTACATCAGCCGGCAGCCAGTTGAGCATAGTAAAAAGTGCTTTCGATGGCGCAGTGCCGGAAGCAGCAGTCACCATCAAGGCAAAAGTACGCATTACCTTTTCTAAGATATTGCCAGAGGTGGTTTTCTCCAACAATTTCCATCACACAAGCGCCCCCATACGTTAGAATGGGCTTAACAACCGTGTCGAATAGCCAGCAGGAATTCCTAGGATTTATTCCCCAGGTCTTTTCAATGGCCCTCCTGCACAAGAATAAGGTGATAGCCGCCTTTTCTGCCTATGACTAGACATTTCGCTGTCAGAATAGTTTGGAATCCAGATAGGTACTTATATATTTCGCACTATCTGACAGCTTTCACTTAACTTTATTTTTAAAATTTGTATGTAATAACATACATATGTATATGTATGTATAATATAAACTTATTGCTTAAAACTATTTTTGTTATTTCAGTGCTCGTAAGCTTTTGCCAACTTGTCTGACTATGACTTACTGTAAATATTGATTATAATTTCTTTTGCATATTTCTTATTAAAAAGAAGCCTAAAATATTCTTTTGACTTTATTATATCAAACAGTCTTTAATATTCATTGGGTTACTTTTACGTTATCAGGTAATGGGAAAGTCATTCTGTGCATTTCGCATGGCAATTTTGTAATCTGTCAATGTTTTTCTTTTTATTATATTTTATTACATTTTTACTATGCCAGTACACATACACACTCACAAGTCTAGCATTTTCCCACATTTATATGTATTCACGTGCAAGACATACTCATACATTCAAAACACAACAACCGTACATACTAAACACATTCATGATTACCGGAGTACTTCATAACGTCATCATCGCAGATAGAAAGATGTGAACCATGTTTTGCACTTTGAGCAGTTCTTCAGTTTTAAGGCATCACTCGTTCGCTATCATTCTTGCAGTCGGTACTTTTGTGCATATGTGTGCAGTTTTTACTTTAATTTCTATGCTGGAGGTAAGAAATACTCGTACGTAATAGTTTAAATTGATTTAAGTTTAAGCGCCAACAATGTACAGAAATAACAACAAAAACATAGATAAAAAAAAACTTATTACTTTGACAACTAAGGACTCCGTATTGAGAACTTGTTCATATAAATTTAGGTTGAAAACAAGGAAGCCACCCACCATATCACTTAAAACTCTATTCGATTTCTACCAAAATCTATCTTTTATAATTTCTAACTGCACACAAGTTAAGATGTTTTTCTTTGTTTAGTTTAAACTATTTATACAATTGAGTTTTTATTCGCTATTTTAGCTTTTAACATTTATACCAATAAAAAATTATAAATAGCTTGTTTTCTATGTTTCCCAGCTATCTATCTGTCGACATTTCATAGGAACCACCCTAATCATCAGTAGACTGTGGAAATTTTTGAAAGATATTCTCAAACATTCAACTTTATATCCCAACAATCTAAATAAATTGTTAAGAGTTTAAAAAAAAATACTCTAATAATTTCTGTCAAAACACATAAAACAAGCTTTTTCATTTATATACTTCCCTAACATTTCTTTACACCTTTCAAATAAATGAAAAAGCTTGTTTTTTGTGTTTTGACAGAAATTATTAGAGTATTTTTTTTTTAAACTCTTAACAATTTATTTAGATTATTGGGATATAAAGTTGAATGTTTGAGAATATCTTTCAAAAATTTTCAAAGTCAACTGATCATTAGGGTAGTTCCTATGAAATGTCGACATATAGATAGCTGGGAAACATAGAAAACAAGCTATTTATAATTTTTTATTGGTTTAAACTATTTATTTTATCTATATAAATTTATACGAGGGCTGATAAAAAAATAACCGTTACTTAAAGTTTCTACGAAAAGCATTTATTTATTTATCAACAACTATCTTGTCCCTTTCAAAGTAATCCCTCGCAGATATAATTTTTTTTATTTTTTAAAATGGACCAGTACTCAGGGGATGACCCCTACATATGCAGTGCATTGTACCAGAACTAGGAAAATATGTTGTGAGGAGGGCGAAAGAGGGAGTAGTGCTTGAAAACATTTGACTTGAACTTTCCAACGTTATAACAGACAGGATACACATCTGCAGGCAACTTATTCCACAGACGAAGCGTACAAATGTTCTCTGTAATGCGTAGTACGATTCCCCGGGCAATCGACCACAAATGGGTAAGCTCTGGACAATGAACGCGTGCTACGTAAAAATGTGGGCATTTCGTTAACAAGATCCCTAATCTCGTCAGAGCAAAATCCATTGTAGTAACGATAGAATAGAACGATAGAGTAACGCACGCCACATTGCATCGATGCTCCGTAGAGTTGGATACCATACTGTCACCGATGAGCTTCTTCGGCTTCTCTTGCACACGGTCGAGTAACCCCAAAATAGACTTTGATGCACCGGACCAAAGATGAGAGTTGTATTCCATTTTCGGTCGGATTTAGATGGTATAAATAATAGGTAATACACTTATGCCAGCGTTTTTTCCAATCCTCGAAACACTTCCGAAGCGCGCTTTTTGGCATCGCCAACGGCTTCTGTTTCGATTTTTCTTCTATCTAATAGGTGATTTTACCTATATAACTCCCTCATAATAAAACTTTTTGTCTAGCATTGAACAGACTTAAGTAAAAAACTCACATATTTTTACTTTTTTATATTTAGTATTAAGATTTGAATACTTATTGTTAGTTTATTTTTCAGATTCAGATTCAATACATAAATAAAAAAAAACGCTTAAAAAATCTCCTAAATCGTAGCGAAACGCTTTATTTTCATCGGTGTTTTCACTTTTGGGAAGAGAAATAGTCATCAGGGGCCAATTCCGGTGAATACGGTGGTTGAAGTATGAAAACGGGTTTGTTTTTGGCCAAAAACTGACGTACAAGAATCGAAGTGTGAGCTGGTGCGTTAACATGGTGCAAAATCCATGATTGTTTTTTTTCCATAATTCTGAGCGTGTCTGACTAATTGCTTAGCGCAAACGGCGCATAACTTCGAGGTGGTATTTCTTCTTCATCGTACGACCTTGTGGCAAGAATTCAAGATGCACCACGCCATTGCAGTTGAAGAAAACAGTGAGCAAACCCTTCACAATTGACCAAACTTGACGTGCTTTTTTCGGTCTTGGCTCAATATCATAGCCATACACCCATGATTCGTCACCTTTTTGAGGAAATGTTAATTGTCGTTGACGATGTTCAACAGCTCCTGAACGATATCAATGAGAGGTTGTTTTGCTCAAAATTTAGTAAATTTAGTAAGAAATCGAGAGCACACCAAAACACGAGTAACCTTTTTATCTGTCAGAAACAAACTGAGAATCCCAAATGGCTAATATATGCAAAATGTATAGCAGACATGTGTACCAACATAAAAATAAATCCGAAAATCGTATATACGTAACGGTTATATTTTGATCAGACCATGTAGTGTTTGTTTGTTTGTTATGTTTCCTAGCTATCGATATGTCGACATTTCATAGGTGCTACTATAATCATCGGTAAACTTTGAATTTTTTAAAACATATTTTTATACATTTAAATATAAAGTGAAACTTCGATATAACGAACCCCAAGGGATCCGAAAACACTTCGTTATAGCTATTGTTTCGCCATAAAAATAATCAGCAAAGCCTTGAAATAACGGATTTTGAAGAAATATGAAAAAAAAATTCATTATAGCTATAGTTTTCTTTATTCAAATTCTATTTGACATGAGAATTCTAATACATTTCTAATGCATTACATTTGCACATACATTAAGAATTCGCTCTTTTGATACCGGGAGCTTACCATTTTACTATAATTTCATTCTTACTTCGTTGTGCAGATGCTTTTGTACGAGTACTTTTTTCTATTTAGGACCAGCGATGGACAATAAATTGAATCACAAATGTTTTTTTACATTAAAGCCTCGAACTCCGGCAAAAAACGGCGGAAGCAAAGTACTCGTAAATGGTGATAAAGTCGCTAAATTCACATGGAATTGCCGCAAAAAATTAATAAATATGTTTTAAAGCTGTCTTCGCAAGAAGACCGTAAGTTTACTTTCTTAAGCTATCTTCGCAAGAAGACCGTAAAGTTTACTCTCTTAAGCTCAGTCAAAATTTCATTTTGCCAACGCGCTATTTCGGTTCGTTTCATACATTTTTAATGTGCATGAGGATTTTTGACATAGAAATTACGCTTGACGCGTTAATTAAGGTTACGTTGTTACTAAGATTACCGAGATTTAGGTGGCATAAAAGATCATTTCGCTGGTTCGATGGTTCAGCCCACTCTTTAAATAGTTAAACAGATATGAAAAAAAGAGGAAAAAACGTTCAAACATACATATGTATGTGGGCAGTCAAAGCCCGGTATAACGAACAATTCAACGATATAACGAATGGTAACATTTTTATGTTAACATATAGCGAATGGGGGGAAAGAACAATCCTAGTTTAACGAACGACAAAACAAAGTAAAATAATCGACAGTAAAATAATCGAAAGCAATTCGTCAGAAACGCACAGAATGGAGGAAAAACCAATCATGGATTTTGCACCATGATAACGCTCCAGTTCACACATCGATGCTAGTGCGTGAGTTTTCGGCCAAAGCCAAAGCGATTATCATGCCCATTTATGATTTGTACTGCAATTCTGTATTAGAAATATAAACAATACTTATGTATTTAAGCGTGAATATCAATTAAAGTTTTATTTCTACACAAAATTATAACAGCCACTTTGCCGATGTCGAAAGGATAAGTTCATTCGCACTCTATGCGAAAGAAAATTGATTTGGGTTTTTTCTAACTTTATTCTATGCGAACGATGTCAAAATTCAATTAAAATACATAAGTTCATGTAAACGAATGATAGTGACATAGACAAACCCAAATTGATTAGAATGTGAATGACTAGCTTTCTTTCGGATACATTTTCATTCGATATCGTCGAACAGGCTGTAAATACAATTAAGTTTTGATGTTTTTTAAATTGCCGGCCACCGTTTTTATAAAACTTAAGGCAAAAAAATTACTGTTCGATATCACAAGTGTCTCGTTATAACTAAAAGTATGAACATAATAGTGTTCGTTAAACCTTGAATTGACTGTATTTATACACAAACATGTTTATTTATATAATCTGTGTGCTAGTACAACTGCAAACGCTAGCCCATATATTTGTTAGTCTAGTTTTTAATAGCGTGGGAAACGCCTGTTTGTTGAGTCACATACAGCCAGTTAATACGATGAGAAGTCGGTCTGTTATATAAGTTTGTGTTAATGTGTGTTTGTTGATTTGTTGTCCGTCCCATGTTTTCTAATACACGCTCAAAAGAAAACACATTCTCATTATTAAGACTTACTACATATTTCCTCCACCTGTGCGGTGGTTAAAGTTTAAATGAAATAAAATCTTTATTTCTGTGTGTAGAACAAGTTTCTGTTTCCACTGCTGCTGATTATTATTTTGTATAATATAACATAATTTTATCTAACACATTTTTATCTACACATTATATTAATATTATATTTTTACTTCAATTGTGTTAAGTATTCATTTACACCTGCATTAAAATTGGCAAGAGCACGTCAGGGTCTTTCTTTGTCTAAACTTAAACATTTTTAACATTGTTAACGATAACAATTACAAAAGTTATTTTTTTTTTTTACTTCATATTAAACGAAAAGCAAGAAAAGCATACAAGCCATCAGAAAAATTCCCATTTGTTAAGAAAAGTAGATAAAGAAGAAAATGAAATTTAAGTTTAACAGCTCATTAAAAGTTATTATTAATGTCAGAGGGAACTAATTATTCACAATTTTACATATTTGAATAATTTTATAATCTGTAATATATAAAGAGGAAAAGTTTGTAAGTTTGTGAATATATATCGCTCCTTTATTGCAACATAGTCATCACTAAAAAAAAAGCTCGTTTCGCGAAAAACGCATTTAAAATTTTTGGTTTCCATACTAGCAATAGAAAATAAATAAAAGTAATTTGAATAAATTTTCGCCACAATATAAAAGGTAGTACTGTTAAAAAATTCTACATTGTTAACACGAAAAGCTAATTTTTTGAGATATTACTATGTTGCAATAAAGGAGCGATATATCTCTCCTCAAAAAAATAAACTTTTCGAGTTAATAATGCAGAATTGCTAACAGTACTGCCTTTTATATTGTGCCAAAAATTTATAAAAACTACTTTTAAACTGTTTCCTTTAGGATATATTTTCTAAAAAAATTTTCTAAGACTTGTATGGAAACTGAAAGTTTGAAATGTGTTTTTCTCGAAACAGGCTTTTTTGAGTTACGACTATGTTGTAATAAAGAAGCGATATATGATATAATCTCCGGAACTATTTGTGCGCTTTAAAAATTTTTTTTGCAAAGTGCAGAGTCAAGCATTCATTCGTTGAAAATCAAAAAAACGTTGAAAATCGAGCAGGAACTAACGTGCATGTCCTCGATTAGCAGCCAAATTGGAGCCTATGTCTTAAATATAACGGAAAATTTTTTCTGGAGAAAAAACCAAAATGATATACTCGGCCGATATTACAAACCGCATAATTTCATAACTCGATTTATTTAATATTATGTTGTTTTACAAAAAACTTCTCCAAACTTTGAGGTAAGCATGACAGCGTTTTGTGGTTGCAAATATTTTTATGAAAAGTCGTAAGAACTCATTACTTATTCACATTTTTTATTTATATACTAGGGCAGTTCGGAAACTTCTTAGCCTAGCACAAAAAGCGCGGTATAAGCAGAAAAAAGTTAAGTGGAAACTTCCATCTCTGCTATGAACACATGTTCAGTTTTGTTTCGATCTGGTAACTCCTTTATATAGAAACAGGTGTTCACAAAAAACGCATCCGCGATTTGTGTACAATGGAAAAATTAGAAATGCGTAGTGTCATTAAATATTTACATAGAAAAGGTTTATCGGGACAAGAAATTCATAATGATATGGTGAATGTGTTAGGTGAAAGTGCTCATTCATATGCAACAGTAAAAAATTGGGTTGCTGAATTTAAACGTGGTCGTACAAGCATTGAAGATGAACCACGTAGTGCACGTTCAAAAACCGCAACAACAACAGAAGTTGTAGCCAAAGTGCATGATCGACGAATAAAAATGTGTGAAATAGCTAATATCATGGGCATCTCAAATGATCGAGTCCATTTAATTTTGCATGAAGAACTACAGATGAAAAAGCTTTCTGCAAGATGGGTGCCGCATTAAGAGTTAACAGTCGACCAAAAACGCATAAGAATGAACATTTCTCAAGCTTGTTTGGATCGTTTTTAAGCGAAATAAAATAGATGTTAAGTGTCGTTTCATAATTGATGATAAGTAACGGATCCACCACTATACTCCAGAGACAAAAAAACAATCCAAACAATGGACTGCAGCTGGAAGAAGTGCCCTGAAGAAGGCAAAAACAATTCAATCGGCTGGTAAGGTTATGGCAACGGTTTTTTGGGACTTCAAAGATATTTTATTGATTGACCATCTGCAAAAGGGTAAAACAATAAATAAAAAAAAAAATGTCCAAATTCGAGAAAAACGTCCGGGCTTACAACACAAAAAATAATTTTTCATCAAGACAACGCACCAGCGCACAAGAGTGTTTTAACAATGGCTAAAATCAAGGAATTAAAGTACGAGTTGCTTGACCACCCACCTTATTCTCCTGATTTAGCTCCCCGTGACTTTTACCTGTTTCCAAATCTAAAAAACTTCCTTGCTGGCAAGCGTTTTACCTCAAAAAAAGATGCAATTACAGTTGTAAACCACTATTTTGAAGACCTTGAGGAAAACTATTTTAATCAAGAGGTAGAATTGCTAGAAAAGCGTTGGACTAAGTGTATTGAAGTTTCAGGAGATTATATTGAAAAATAAAAATATTTTTAAATAACTAAGTATTCTCTTTCATTGATAGGCTAAGAAGTTTCCGAACCGCACTCGTAATAGCACCAAGAACTCAAATCAAGAATAACAAAAGTAAAAGTCAAATGTAATATCTTAAACAAGTAAATGCGTTAGGAAATTTTCCAAACTCACACATCAAGTTTAATTTAAAAAGAAATTACTGGATTGTGGTAAATATTTATAAAGCTAAAAAGATTTAAATATAAAAAAAAACCTTTATTCGTAACAAATTCGCCACGCAGATCAAAGTTCTCTTAAACGAAAAAACAGCCTCCAGAGAAGAATAAAAGCAAAAACTTCACACACTTGCCAGTTCAATTAGAACAAATAACAAACTCATAACAAATTCACAGCAAACGAGTCTCCCACATTAAATATTGATTTCGAACTCAGACACCCCATTTAAACATACTCGTACACACGCAGCCAAACACACACCCTGTCGGCAACTCAGTTAGCTTCAAATTAACTTTAAAGTAATTTTTTTGCAGCTGATGGTGGGTGACACTTAGATTATTTTCAATGGAGATATCCATTGTCCGACTCTGCACTACTTTTCAACTAACTTAAAGTCAGTTTTTTAAAAAGACTTATACTCAGAAGTTAACCGTTCATCAGTGGATTTAAAATTATTTTTTTAGATAGTTAAATAACTAACTACTTACTGCCTTATTTATAAAAAAAACTCAAGTTTATTAAGCTATTATTGCACTGATTTCTATACAAAATTTGTACAATTAAAGCTTAAGCCCAGTTTAGACTATTATACTTTGTATTAATACTTGTCAAAAATTCAAATAATACGATAAAAATTTTACATCCCATACGACTTTGTTGTTTTTTGAAACTTTTCAAAACGATAATACTTTACATTGGATCAGGGTTGTGTTTTTTAGCAAACCAGCTAATTAAAAATTGAGTATTTTTTGGTGTTATAAAAAAGCTCGAAATTTGGAACTTAGCTGTCATTTATAAATGTATTTTGTTCATGCTATATTTAGAACATAAAATATATTTGTGCTATTGAATTTGGATGTGCTATACATAATTATTATTTTAACTGTTGAAGAATTTCACGGGCCGGCACGTCTCTCGCCTACGATGAATAGCGCACCTGCCGCCGTGAAAAGTTTTATGATGGCACATCTATGTTGGTTTATATCAAGTGTGATAGTGTGAATGGAAAATCTAATTTACGCTAGACTTTTTGACAGTCGCAAGAAATCAGTATAGACTTTTATCTCACAAAGTCGAATGAAAGTATTTATACTTGTAACTATAATAGTCTGATTGGGCTTTTAATAAATATGAGAAAATTTTTATAAATAAGGCCGTTATTATATAACTTCCTCCTAGCCTATAAGTTAACTTTAAAAAAGAAAATCCTGGTGTTTTCGTCTATAACGATCAACTTCGTTAAAAAAACGATTATTATAATCTTACAAAAATATAATTTAAAAACGAAATTTCTACTACCAGCTTGAAGCCGTAGTGTATTTAAAGACATCGTCTTTCAACTTCTGCAAGCAAGTCATATCATACGATTGACTAACGAAGAAACAAAAGCAAAACTACGCATTAAAATAAACAGAAAAAAAAAATTAAATAACTGCGTAGAATAATAAATTCACTTTCATTTGGGAGAATTCTGCATTACTTTGTAGCTAGCTTGTAGTTAGGCCAAAAAAGTGAATTACTAGTTGATTTTAATTGTAGTTGACTACCAATTTGCTGGCAGGGCACTTACTCGTATGAGCACTTATACCAAAATAATTTTACAATAAACATTTACAACTAATTTATACTCCCCCATTTGGTAATTTGCCTATTAAACCGTATGAATCATTTGCTTAAATAAAAATCTTAAAAAAGAAAACTTTTTAATTAAATGGAAAGAAAAACAACAAACACGAGGACTTGAGGAGAAAACCATGTTTAATTTTACATGCTTACATACTCGTACATATGTATGTACTCGTTTCCCTTAAAAATGTTTTTGTAAATATAAGAAATATGTGAAGCATAAGAATTCTTTAAATACAAAATACTCATCTTTCACATTCCTCTCACACGTTATTTGTATATAATTCTATACTTCAAGTATTTAATATGAAATATATATATACATAAGTGTATGTTTAATACGACACACAAAACTGAAAAGCCTCCCGCAAAGTTTCTTCCTTCTTGAAAGTCGCTTTCCTTTTTTTTTTTGCTCTTCGCATTTCCACAATATTTTTGTATGCTGCACCACGTGGGAAGGAGAGTAAAGTCAATATTATGTTTCGCAATTACTTATGAGCAACAAACAATAACAACAACACCGAACATCAACTTTTAAACTGAACTGAGAGTTACCATTAGCGTAGGAAGGAGCAACAACAGCTTCCGAATTCAGTTTAACAAGAGAACTAGTGCAAATTTTATGAGAAATAGGCAAGGGTGGCCTAATTTCACCATGGGGACTACAAATTTAATATCTTTATCATTTATATATGTATAATTGTACGAATAAATGGCGTTGACAGACACAGAGAGAAAATTTCAATTAAAATATTACCAATACATATCTACACTGAACCAAATTTCGTCGGTAATATTAACTAAAAAATTTAGTAAACCCTTTACGAAAACAAATATTCAAATCAAAAGATTATTTTTCAAATCGGCACGAAATTTATTCAAATAAACAATTTTTTTTCAATTCAACAACTATGGATTTTGTTACAAAACTAAACTATTATAATCTGTACATCTGAAAACATATTTGTTTAAAACTGTCTTGAGGAAAAATTATTATTTTGTGTTGTAAGCCAGGACGTTTTTCTCGAATTTGCACATTTAATTGATCCAATAGGTTGCAATAGTACTCTGAATTTATTGTTTTACCCTTTTGCAGACAGTCAATCAATAAAATACCTTTGAAGTCCCAAAAAAATCGTTGCCATAAACTTACCAGCCGATTGAATTGATTTTGCCTTCTTTGGGGCACTTCCTCCAGCTTCAGTCCATTGTTTGGATTGTTTTTTTGTCTCTGGAGTGTAGCGGTGGATCCATGTTTCATCAACAGTTATGAAACGATGCTTAAAATCCATTTTATTTCGCTTAAAATGATACAAACAAGCTTGAGAAATGTTTATTCTTATGCGTTTTTGGTCGACTGTTAACAAATGCGGCACCCATCTTGCAGAAAGCTTTTTCATCTGTAGTTCTTCATGCAAAATTAAATGTACTCGATCATTTGAGATGCCCATGATATTAGCTATTTCACACATTTTTATTCGTCGATCATTTAATACCATATCCTTCACTTTGGCTACAATTTCTGTTGTTGTTGCTGTTTTTGAACGTCCACTACGTGGTTCATCTTCAGTGGTTGTACGACCACTGTTGCCTATGAAGGAGCACTTTCACCTAACACATTCACCACATCATTATGAATTTCTTGTCCCGATAAACCTTTTTTCTGTAAATATTTAATGGCACCACGCATTTCTAATTTTTCTATTGTAAAAAAAATCGCGGATGCGTCTTTTGTGAACAGCTGTTTCTATATGAAGGAGTTACCAGATCGAAACAAAATTAAAATATAACATGTGTTCATAGCAGAGATGGAGGTTTCCAAAACGCTTAGTTTTTTTCTGTTTATACCGCGCTTTTTGTGCTAAGAAGAACCAACCATTTATGTGAGATTGCATCCAGGGCAGGGTTGGGAAAATGGGCATGGTACCTCTTGACGAAATTTGGTTCAGTGTAGTTTAGTTAATACTAATAATAAAAAAAATTATTTACCATCACCCCTTGTTAAGCGCCTTTTTATATACTAGTGTGCGTATTCAAAACGAAAATCTCCCACATTTTTATCAAAAATTTTGTGATACCTGTCATTTTTTGTTTAGGGTAATTTTACTAATAAATAAACATTTATTCTAAAGCTAAAATAACTATATAGTATAACTAGTAATTTACTCTCTAACTACTATAGTTGAAAAATAATTTAATGACATCATTTATACACAAGAAAACAAAAGCTATTGCATTAAAGGCCTGTACTTATTATTATCATGCTTTATTCATAATATTTAGTTTTAAAGATTCAAACATATTCCCTGAAATAATTTTTAAAATCATAATTTATTATGCTAATAACTATAGTTACTTTAAAGTACACATGTTGTGTATTTTTATGTTCAATATGAAAACACTTATAATTTTGAAAGGGAATTTCGGCTGGAATTTTATGAATCTAAAAATATGCAACGCAAGTACTTGATTTGTTATAGGAATGTTTATTTAACATATTTTTTTTTTTTAGCTAAATGTATATTATATATGTCTAAAAAATTGTTTGCAGCATTTTTGTAGTTTCTCATTCCTCTGCAGGCACGTTCTTTGTGAATAGTTTGAAACATGATGATGAACCATCGGCACTAGGTGGCAAGCTGCATACATTTCTAAATTTAAATTTTGAGTTGGAATTAATTTTATTATTATGAAAAACAAATTTCACAAGAGCTATTTTCAACGATGTATTTATATTTTTAATATTGAAGAAAACATGAAGCGGTTCAGGTTTTTCCATATTACACACATGTATAAACTCTGTTCAACATTTAGAATGCCAGCATTTTGAGTGCATTTCGTACAAATTTTCTAGACTTATCACTCATTCGTTTTCCATAAACACCACATAATATCTAGATCAGAGCAAAATTATAGTACAGATTATCTGAAAATGTTATTTATGAATAATATTATTCGATTACCTAGCACAAATAAAAGACTTCACTTTATTTATATTTAGAAAAATTTACAAAAATTTCTTTATACAAAATTTCTACACCTGCAATAAATGTGAAGTAAATGTGTGGTTTTATGCGCACTTAATGCAATAACTGCACGAAAAATTGATTAAAACCATGACTCAATTTCAACAGCAACTTTTAAAATATTTTCATAAAAGTTTTCTCAATTGGCTTCTCCATATTTCATTTCGATGAAATTTGTTCAATTAAAAACTTTTCATAACACCCCATTTATTTCCATCAGATATTGAAAAGTTTGAATATTAATTAGTTGGCTTTTTATTTCAGTTTTTGTTTTTCTCAGTTGCATCCAATCACTCTCCCTATAACCCTTATTACACAATTCACCAGAACTACATTTTAATATTCGTTTTCATGTGCATTCATACAGCAAACATTCAGTTATTAAAATTTCATTAGTAAAACGCATAAATCTATTTTTAAAATAGAATAAGATTAAATATTTAAAAAAAAAAAACACAATAACATGTTTATGTATGCACGGGTGTGTATGTAAGCATATTTGTATACATCTACAAACATAAAAGTACTGTTACTTTACCGCCTCTGATTACTCGTACAACTTGTTACTAAAATAGCGCCTGGGAAGACACTTTGCGCGCTCTCGTTTTAATGACGATCTAATAATTATTTTACTGCACCCTAAGTGCATTTGCTTAAAAACATCCATCTGAAACAATCTTCCCAATTTTATATTAATACATATGTTTGAAATATTCAAATGTATGAGGACAGTTCCAAAAGTCCGAAAAAAGAAATGTAGTCCGAAAAATTATGTTTAGTATTATTTAGTAGATAAGTTCAGAGTTAAGGAATACTAACAATATAAGAATATCGTAAAGTATATATAAAATTTTGTTTCAGAATCTTTGATGAAAGTCCAAGAATAAAGAAATGGATTCCTGCTCAAGAAGATAAAACTGTATGGAGTTGGTGAACATTATTTCCATCTAACGGAATGAAAGCTCAGCATTTCAGACAGACGTCTTGGAACTAATAAATTTAGGTCTTTGGAAAATGTAAAAATTTTAATTTATTTAGAGGTTAGGTTAGGTTAGATTAGGTCTAACAGGCTGCCAGCCATTGAAAAATCAGTGCACATAGGTCCAACTTAGTTGCTTTTGTGGGCCCTGAGTGTGATATGTATGTCAGCAGAACAAACTCACTGACATCACATTCCAATTTTTCTGCCAAGCCGTGCAGCACGAGTCTGCCTAGATACAGTGCTCTTATGTAAGAAAAAGCTGGACATCGAGAGAGCAAGTGCTCAACATGCTCTAATTTTCCCTCGGCGCTACAACTTTTACAGAAATCATTAAATGGAAGATTTAATATTCACGTATGCGTCCCTACGTAGCAATGTCTCGTCAGAACCACAACAGCAGAACGCAACCTTCAAAGAGACAGGGCCCTAAGATCCTTCTATTATCATATCTGGACTATGTCATGTCAATAGATAGCTACACCAGATTGTCTGTCTAGTGCGGTCCCTAAAACTTGCTACTATAGTTTCTTACAGTACTTGAGTGCGATTCCAAATATTCCATCTATACGCCCTTGACCCCGGCCTTTGCAATTTTATCCGCTATAACATTTCTTAGCACTTCACTGTGCCGCCATAAAAAGAAAAGCTCCAGGTTCGTATATACAGCTCTTTCGTTCAGAGTACCCCACTGGGAGCAGATTTTGCCTTGGCGTACACCAAACCAGGACACTGTGCTTTCTGGGGCATATAGTGTTAGGAGTTTCTCGTTTCTTGTAGCAAATAAAACTTTTGGGAACCGCATGACTTATGTTGTGCTGGACTTCCAAACCAAGCATTAATTGACAGAACGACAAATCTCCATAGAGGTTCTGCTTGCAGATCTTGTTGATCATGGTTGGGGTGCTTGCTTTAGCTGTAAGGTTTTGCTGTGGTTTAAACCTAAAACCGCAGGGGAAGGAAGGGGAATTAATTTCCCTGATATCTAGGGTGAAATGACGGTTTTCGGGGACTAGGTTAGGTAGGCAGGCCGCTGGATTCTCCAAAAAGTAGATCGTTCCCTTTGTGGTCAAGATCGTTCCCTTTGTGATTGCAGACTAGTAACCCTTTGTGATTCGGGGACTAGTAACGCGCCAAAGTGATGTTGTACTGTAACAGATATCTGTAATGTAAAGAACCGGAAGTGATAGTTAGACGGATGAATTAATAAAGGGCTGATACTCTTAATGGAATTCGGCTCACCAACTCATTAAGCCTTGTCTGCAAAATTGCATACAGGATGGATTAGAAGACCCGGACTCTTCAACAAGTTATTGATCTATATGGCTAAAAACTTACAGCAAAAGTAGTGACCTCTGTGAGTTTTGAAAGCCTCATGGGGGCACTACTTAATCCTGAGTATTTTACCCCGTGGCACTAGTATATTAATTTCTACAATCTACCTCGTTTAGAAATATCCGACACCCACGAACCAATCTGTATGTCGTATAGATCCCGGGTAGTGCAGGCTTACTATCAGTGTAGTACATTAACCAGCTAGCTGCCCTCAATATAGTTGTGATTTGCCCCTTCGTTACGCTAGACTCATTTTGCAGCCTAAATCCTCCCCTCATACAGAGAGATAAAGATACGCCCAACTACTTCCTAGTGAAACTTGGATCAATCTGCAAAGATCTCAAGAACATCCTCTTGATGTCCTATGCCGACTACCTCTGAAATCATGCCTCAAAAAATTACATCAAATTTCTTATCAGACAGCTGTGCCCGTGAACAGTAGTCAATATTCTCTAGAAGGTCCACTATTGTTCCCATAATGGAGTTTTGTACCTCCGTATGTCCTAAACAACCTTAAATTTAATTTTACCATAAACGAATTCAGAGATAAATTCCGTAGAAGACGAGGCAGAACACTTGTGCCTGCAAATTGTGGCTCGCCCCATATTGGATATAACCGGATCGTATTGTTCAGCAAATTCCTAGTGAAGATCGCGATCGACTGATGAACGTTCTTTAGAAGATGAATTCTATAACAAACAAGTAACAGTGTGGTATATTTGGCTGAGCCGATTCTAAAACACCCATTACATTAGTCACGTAAATATAAAGTATATATTATAATTTAGAACTTCATATGCTCGGATATATAAGGGGCCGATATTGTGGAAAATATGTTTTTGCCTTGTAATCTCCATGGACATTTTTTTGAAAAAATCGGTTTAGGTTATATCTCGGGCATATATGGACCGATATCGGAAATTTTAATTTTCTATACATTAATAACTTTCTTTTATTACCAGAATTATTTTTAAGCGAAAACAAAATTCTTTCATGAAAAAATCGGTTTATATGGACCGATATCGGACATTTACTGTATTTTAGTAACCTCTTTTTATAACCAGAAGTGATTTTTAGCAACAAAAAAAAAAAATCAAAATCCGTTTAGACTATATCTCGGGTATACTATATGGACCAATATCGGAAATTTTCATTTTCTGTATTTTAATAACTTTCTTTTGATACCAGAACTGATTTTAAGCAAAAAAATTGTGTAAGTTCGCTTACTCAACATTTTCATTAATAAATCGGTTTAGGCTATATCTCAGATTTACATATTTTCTGTACGTATCATCTAAAATTGTTGGAAATATGAGCCCAGGAATAAAATTTAAATTTTATTTCATTAATCTCAACAAAAAGTTGCAGAGTGCGTTTCCTAAGAAAGGCACTTTTCGAATTGCCCGTGACATATGATATATTAAAACCCTTTAGCATAATGTTCACATACCAATCTTGTCAATACGAATAATTCTATGTACGTACTCGTACATATGTACATACAAAGGAATTTCCTTCATGCCTTTATTAACAAGTAAGAGTGTACTATATTCGGCTGGGCCGAATCTAAAATACCCTTCACGATAGTCACGTATATATATATATATATATATATATATATATATATATATATATATATATATATATATATATATATATATATATATATATATATATATATATATATATATATATATATATATATATATATATATATATATATATATATATATATATATATATATATATATATATATACTATATTTAAAAATGTGACCTAAATATGCTCAGTTGTATATGAACCGATATCGGAATTTTCTATTTTCTGTATTTTAATAACCTTCTTTTATAACGAGAATTTTCATTTTCCATATTTATATAAACACATATTTCATTACCAAAAAACTTTTGAGCAAAAAAAGTTGGTCACGTTCGCTTACGCGGCATCTTAATGAAACCCCGGTGTAGGCTATATCTCGGGTATATATGGACCGATATGGAAATTTTCATTTTCCATATTTATATAACCTTATTTCATTATCAGAACTGTTTTTAAGCAAAAAAAGATGTTTAAGTTCACATTTTCATGAAAAACCCGGTTTAGGCTATATCTCGGGTATATATGGACCGATATCGGAAATTTTCATTTTCCATATTTATATAACCTTATTTCATTATCAGAACTGCTTTTAAGCAAAAAAAGTTGTTTAAGTTCGCTTACGCGGCATTGTAATGAAAACCCCATTCCAGGCTATATTTGCGGTATATATGGACCGATATCGGAAATTTTTAGTTTTCATATTTATATAACCTTATTTTATTACCAGAACCACATTTAAGCAAAAAAAGTTGTTTAATTTCGCTAACGCGGCATTTTCATGAAAACCACGTTCCAGGCTATATCCCGGGTATATATGGACCGATATCAAAAATTTTCATTTTCCATATTCATATAACTTTATTTCATTACCAGAACTGCTTTTGAGCACAAAAATGTTGTTTAAGTTCGCATACGCGACACTTTTATGTAAAACCCGGTCTAGGCTATATCTCGGGTATATATGGACCGACATCGAAAATTTTCATTTTTATTATTTATATAACCTTATTTCATTACCAAAACTGCTTTTGAGCAAAAAAAGTTGTTTAAGTGCGCTTACGCGACATTTTCATGAAACCCCCGGTCTAGGCTATATCTCGGGTATATGTATATGGACCGATGGCGGAAAAAAATTTTTTTCCTTTTAGTCACCATACTTAATGAGTGTGTGAAGTTTGAAGCAAAACAAACAACTATTTTTGTCAAAAATTTCCATACAAAATTGAACAAATTCATGGCTTTTTTCGGAATTTTGAATATATCTCAGCTACACGTGAACCGATATTACTGAATTTCAATAGCCAACACATGGCAATATGGAGTAATAGAATGGTGGAAGAAAAAAGTTTCTATGTCTAATGGTTTTCTCAGAAACGGTATTTCAACGACCGACAGATGGACACACGGACGGACGGACATCGCTTAATCGACTTTTCCATTAATTCTGAACCAGAATATATATACTTTATAGGGTCGCACAAAAAAAACTGTAGAAATTACAAACGGAATCACAAACTTATATATACCCTTAACATTTTTGTGAAGGGTATAAAAATATACACATCGCTGTTTGTGTCTGTGAATTGCTGCTGCACTGCACTGAAGAGTTTAACAAAACAAAATGCACTTGAACCTACGAGCAATATTTGTTTTCATTTAACGACTGTGTAGTAGTATTTCAACAACAAACTCATACACAAATACACATAAGCATAGATATGTGCATATTTAACCGTAAGATACACACTCATCCATAAATAAGTTTGTGAAGAGAAATGTAACATCTCTTTCAGTATTGGCATTTGTATGTTTTTCAGTTTTTATTATCGTTTTTTTTGTTTTTTTTTGGGAAATAAAGCAAATGAAAAAGGAATCATAAATGTGTTATTTTCTGTTTGAGCAAATTGAGTTTTGGGAAATTTTATTTTTAGCAACATGGGAACATTTAACACATGTTGTTCTTTCTCTGGTTTAAAATGCATACACCCATTAATATGAGCTATTCATATTTGTTGGTATGTGCATACTTATGCTGCGTGCTTTATATTTTATTGAATACCCTACATAAAAAGATTAAAAATAGAAGTATTGTGACTCGGTATGATATAAAGTAAATAACTAGTAATAAACTTAAAACTGGGTAAACAGGGGCCAGATTCCGCAACTATGAATTTTTTTTTACCAGTGAACACACAAAATAAAATTTAGCGACAGGCACTGTGTTCACGTTTCATTAGAAAGTGATTCCGTGAGAAACAATGAATTTTATTGCGTGTTTCTTCAGGCTGAATGATATGCTGATTTGTTAAATTAGCTGTGTCACACAAGTTGTTTAGTAGATAATTTTAATATTCATACATAATCCTTTTGTTTATTTTTTTCAACTTCATAGTATTTAAAAAAAAACCAAAATTCACCGAAGATGTTTGTGTGAAAAAATTATTATTCAGTGTACACTTTAAGTGTCAAAATTATTCATTCTCACCATTGCGGGTTCAAAAATCGAAAGTGAGCACTGAAATTCGTGAACAACAAAACTCATCGATGCGGAATTTGGCCCCAGGTCATAAATCAGATCAGAAGTATAGAAACTATAACTCTTTGCAGAAAACTGCATTATGTATTCAATGCCTTGATATTAATCACTATCCAGGTTTTGAGGGAAATTATTATCAACATAGATACAGGCTAGAAATGCTACAGGTAACTAATGTGCCTGTAAATAAAAGGATAAATTTTAAAAAGGATGTAGATGGATTAGCCCAAAATTATAGGCATTTAATGCATAAAAGTACAAACAGGAGTAGATAGGTTTTTTGTCAAAAATTATCAAAAAACTTATTCATATCTCTTTTAAAACATAATATATAATATGTTTAATGTTATAATAATGTAAAATATGTTTCTTCATTGTAAATGTTAATGTAGTTGAATATTTTTTTTTTTTTGTTACTTCAATATGTGTTTTTAAATTTATATTATTTTGAATGAACAGAAATACACTCATGTCACATTCACACTGTGTAAGCAAACATGTGCGCCTATCCAAATTAACAACTCACCTATTCCGCAGCACACTGAAGTCAAGTACATTGGTATTCACCTGGACCATAGGCTAACGTGTAAGTCCCACATTTAAGCAAAGGTCACTCAGTTAAAACTAAAAGCAGCGTAGCTAAATTGGCTTATGGGCAGAAATTCTACATTGAAATTATATTGCAAACTTTTGTTATACAACGCAATACTAAAGCCTATATGGTGCTACGGAATTCAGTTATGGGGCTCCGCCTCAGCGACAAACATTGAAAAAATTCAAAGGCGATAAAACAAAATTCTTCGAACGATTACTGCAGCTCCATGGTACGTAAAAAATTCACGAACTCATAAAGATCTGAGTGTTCCACTGGTAAAAGAGGAATTTTTTAAGTACGCGACAAGGTATGTCAGTGAACTGGAACTTCATCCAAACCCTCTTGCGCGCAATATTCTTAATTTTGGCGGCCACAGTCGGTTGAGAAGAAGGGATACCATTGCCACCATCAGATTGCTCAATACGTGGTTTTAAGTAAAAATCAGTTTTTTTTTTTAATTTTAAATCACATTTTTTGTTAACTTTAAATTTAGTATTAAGATTTGAATACTTATTGTTAGTTCATTTTGAAGATTCAGTAAACAAAAAATGCTAAAAAAAATATTAGTTTGTATATACAATTTTCCCAAAAATTTTCCTGAAGAAGACATACAACAGAGTGTCGAAATATTGAAGAAAATAAAGAACTATAATTATTACAAGTAGACCACTAGATTAGGTTAGGTTCAACAGGCTGCCAGCTATTGCAAATCCAGCCCACTTGGGTCCAGTCTGGTCCCGTTGTGTTGCCTAGATTTGATATGTATTTCAATAGATCTACATAGCACTGGTTTAGAACCAACCTAAGGATCGGATAAAGGAGTCCAATCCACTTGCATCGCATTCCAATACCTCCACCAAATCATGCAGCATCGGTCTGCCTAGATACAATGCCCTTATATAAGAAAGAGCTGCGCACTGACAGAGGAAGAGCTCAACGCTCTCTACTTCCCACCGGCTCTGCAACTTCTACAGTCATTAAATAAAAGATTTAACCTCCGTGCATGCGTCCCTATAGGGCAATATCCTGCTACAGCTAAACGCAACCTCCGTCGGGACAAGCTCCTATTCGCAGTAGACCATCTGTGCTGAGCCGTCTGAAAAAGTTGACGCTGTACTTGTTTCTTACAGCTAGCAAGAGGTATTCCAACGATCCCATATCTCTTTGTTGTAGCTGGACATCTACCTTTGTCAGTTCATCCGCTACTAGATTTTCGGGCACTTCACTGTGCCCTCGTACCCAGTAAAGCTCCAGATTCGAATGCCTCGATATCTCGTTTAGAGATATCCGGCATTCATGAACCAACATGAATGTCATATAAACCACAGCTAGAGCAAACAACGCAGCCTTACTATCAGTACAAATTCCCCCCATATCTTGTAGTACCCAAACCAGTTCGTTACCCTCATAATGGCCGCGATTTCGGCCTGCGCTACGCTACACTCTTTTTGCAGCCTGAAAATCATTCTCCTCTCATACAGGGGGATAAACATACCCCCACTAACTCCCGTGTCAGACTTGGATGCATCTGTAAACAGTTCTAGCACATCTTGGTGATCTGTGAAATAGACCACTAGCTGAGCCAACAACTGACAGCTCATTTTGAAGATTCAATAAATAAAAAAGTGCTTAAAAAAATAATAATAATTTAAAATTATAATAATAGCTCAATTTTATACACCCTATATAAAATAATTTTAAGAATTAAAGCATCAATTATCTTGTATATAAAATTGTGTATTTATCTTTCTGTCAAAGCGAGCTTGCATCGTTGAGTGTAGTGCTATCAAAAGTCGAGTTCCAACATCGAGGACGGAAGTATTTTTAAAAAATATTGATATAGAAACATTCAGCTAGTTTTACTTGTCATTTCCATTTCATTATTTTTTATTGCTCGTATTATTTATCTCCGGCGATATTTTATGACTTTTGTTTTTCAATTTCAATTTCCATAAATTGTTTGTTTTTCTTTCAAAATTGTTGCTGTTGTTTTGCAATCCACCAACAATCTGTGCTTTTATTGTCTGTTCCTTAAAATGTTCTTTTAACACTTCAAGATAAGCGTACTAAGAATGTCTGTCCGACTGTCTCTTGTGCATGAGTGTGTGTATGTGTGTGCTTGTAGGCTTGAAGATAAATACTTCAAGCACTTGTGCGTGTCTAGTGGGTTTAAAAGGCGTTTTAAGTCTGTCAATTAACTGCAGTATTGTGTCCTTTTTGATATTGTTTAATCACAGTTCTTACGTTACTTCTGATTTTATAAATTGATTATTTTTGACTTGTGAATATCAATTTAAATGTCGTAATTATTTTTCAGCTTTTCATTCCATCCGTTTTTGTTTTTATTATTATCAGTTAATTATTTGGAAAACAATATAATTGTATAATGGCTTGAGTTTAATTCATATGAATTATTTTCCCACACAAAAATCTCCTTATAAGTTTTTTGAAGAAGGTTTGTTGTTGCCGAACATGTGTTAACAATTTATTAATTTTGTAAAGCAAAAGACTCAATCCAAGATTTTCATGTTTGTTCGAAAAATGCTGAGATTTTAAACATATGTATTCCTTAAATAATCCTACACAGTCGTTACACGTAGAAAAAATATATGTATGTTTAATATGACAATATTCTAAGGGTAACATACTATTGTTGAATTATATGGTTGTACCTGATATTACTATATTGTTTACAGTATTGTAAAAAAATACTATAAGCTAGTATACTACATCATGGTTTAATATTGTTAATAAATAAAATAATATTGTTTAATAAGTAATATAATTGTCACACTCAATCATATTATTATACTAACCAATACAATCATATTATTATATAACTTTCATTCAGTAACCATATTAATACCATAAATAACTTTATTGTAATATAAACACGTTATTGTATAGGTTAGGTTTGACAGGCTGTCAACTATTGTAAAGCCAGCCCACTTGGGTCCAGTCAGGTCCCGTTGTGTTGTTACGTTATTGTATATATCATATGCAATTATTTACAAGAAAGAGACAGCATATAATATATATTGGTAATCATAGATGCCAGATATATTTGGTTTAAAATCGTCCAATTCATGGAAAAAAAAAACGTCAAAATCGTCAATATGATTATCGCAAATCGTCAAAAAATCGTCAGTAGGTAAAATGGGGCAAAACAACACATGTTTGCCTGCTACAGCATTTAAAGCTATAATGACAGCTATATACTCATACAAACATTAACACACTTTTTAATATACAAATTCGTTTAATAAAGGGTATTTTAAAAGCTCTTTTTATTTATTATACTTAGGAGTTATTGACTAAATATTTTTATAACATCGGGCAGATTGCATAGTTTTAAATAGTCCTTAACATACAATCTTTCTTCTAAAAATGGTTTTTACTTTGGTTTTGTTAAGGTTTATGAACCGCGCTGTAAACTCTTTTCAGATTTGCGGAAAAATGCGGTAAGACTAATATTATTGCTACAACTTAGCCAAAGAAGGAAATATTTGTCAGTAATAATTTTTGGTACTTTATTCCAAAACACTAGTATCTTTATAAAACAAATTTGTCGAGTTTTGGGCATTGTTTCAGTTTAGAATAAATTTCTTGTCTTTCGTATTCTACGCCGAAATAAGTAAACTCTTTGACGATATCAGAAGAAAAACACTCCTTTCTTAGCACTGTAAAGATTTAAAGGACTTGAATTTAGCTTCCAACTGAAATTTTTAACTTTAATTTGTTAAAATGCTCTTGACATATAACATATATGTGTATACTTCCAAATAAATGTCACACAACATTTCAATGCTGCATACATATGTACGTAAACATTTATTCCACTACCATTTTCTTTATACCATAAATTTTATTTTCCTTCTCTACATAAATTAACATAAAAAAAGGGAGTATGTAAAATATATAATTGCAAAATCAAAGTTGCTTGAAGAATATGAAAGTTCAAAATATGATCTATAAAAATCGTCAAAAATAGGCCTTAAATCGTCAAATCGTCAACAAGCCATTTTTATTACTCAAAATCGTTAAATATGGCAACCGTGTTGGTAATACGTATAAAATCTATAAATAATTGGAAAAAAAACGTATGGCATCTCTATGGAATTAATACACAAATTTCATTTTTGGTGTTCAAATATCCATTAGCTGCTATAAAACAAAAATATTTGTTAGGTAGGTAGGTATCTCGTATGCGATTGCAATTTCTAATCATGTATAATAATAATAATAATTTGGTCGCATGTATTGTTGGATAAACCATTTAATGTATAATTATATCTTAATATTAGACATAGGTACTTACCCTTTTATTTTCGCGAATACTCAATACGTTTTTTTTCAACATATATTAATGTTTTTATATTAAAATCATAAATGTTTTCCAAAGAAAAAAATCAGTGACTAGAAGGAAAATATCGTTAATGACGGCAATAGTAAATATATTATATTATTAAATATATTATTATAATTTATACATATGATAAAAAAAACCTTTTGGCATTGGGTATGATAAAAGCTATTGTATTGTTTTTAGAATAATTTTCACAAATGCTATTATTGTATGTAACCATATATTGAAGTTAACAATAAAATTACAGAAACGCAAACAGTGACACATCTATCGAGGAACAAACTATAATTAAATTGATAATACACAGTTTTCAACCATAGCGCACAATGTTATAGAATATATACTAAGGTTGTGGCAACCATATATCAAACTATATTTTCTTTGCGTGTACACAGACAAAATGTTTTTCCTGTTCAAAAATGTATTTCGCTGAATCAGTTAACTAAGTGTTTGAATGCGAACCAGTTGTTGTGAGTTAGAACTCACTTCTTCCCCCAGCTAATAAAATTGAAAACGAGCAATTATAAACTGCTGCCTGAATAACAAGTAAAAAGAATATTGGACTCAGGCCCAATATTGTCTTTCAGTGAAATATTTTAACGAACAAAGTTAGAACATCACATTGTCTTACACCGCGAAAAAAGAAACCTCCCTGGAAAATAGCATTTAAAAAATTGTAGTATAAAATAGCATTAGAAAAATTGTAGTTTCAATGTTTCCGTTAGAACATTGTCATATCAGCCACATATTTTTTCCATGTGTAGAGCGCTCTGATAGTTTTCAAAGTTTTCTTGTAGGTTTCCTCGACGTGCTTTGAGAAATTAAGTTTTTTGTCCAGCCACATATCTAAATATTTCAACTCATTCTGGATTATAAGTCTTTCGTGTTCAAAGCTTCTTAGTAAGCGCTTTGGTCACCGCTTGGGGGAATTGTTGTAAGGAAATTTTATGGATTGAGTTTTATTAGGGTTTATTTTAATTTTCCACCTGTAAAAATATATTTTGCAGGCAGCAAATCCTTTTTCCATTCAATTCATAAAACTACATAATAGCAAGCAAAAATGGTAAAAAAAATGTAATTAATAAAATTTTTGAAACAAATACATGAAATAGATTCATAATTAAAAAGCCACTAATCGCCGATAATATTATTTAATGCCACAAATCCCCGTTTACGAGTTTCAAACAACTTAAAGCTTTAAAATACAACCATTTAAGTTTTTATGATTGATATACATACGTATATGTTTGTATATTAATTTCAGATTTTATGGGAATTATAATTCCTTTTAATAAACTCAAACACAAAAAATGCAAGCACAAACAAATGTACTCGTACACATGATGTAGGCACACATATATTTATAAACATACATACATATGTGTGTACATACTAAAGGACTGCACAGAATGTTCTAAAGAACACTACTCACTGCTGTGCAGTTCCAAGTTCCAAGCACTGTATTTCAAATCAATTTTTAAAGCAAAATAAACTATAGAATATTTTCCTTTATAAATAATGAAATACGTATATCTCGCCGAATGAAAGATATATGGCTTTTTATTCAACACGAAACAAATGAATTTGTCTAAGTGTAGAGCAACTTTTTACTCTCTTTAGCTCAACCCTCTCCATCTGCCCTTCGCTGAAGTAGAACTTCAAGCATTGAAGTAATCCCCACAAGAAATAGATGACCGAAACTAATACACTTAAATGTTATTTCCAACACATTCACAAAAATGCTATACGTATATAATAGTTTTGAGAATGTGGTAGAAACACATACACGAAACTTTCGGTTCTTTTCTCGCCCTGAATAACTTGATAGAAAGTCGTTACCTATGTTTCGGTCGCCAATATCGGTCAAATGACCGGTCACTGTTTTTGTAGGGAATGTTCTACTTCAGTTTTGTGTATAAAATTTATTGTTGTTGTTCATGGTTTTTGTCTTTGTATTAAGCACAAATATATCAAATGCCAAAGTGCTTGCTGTGATTCCTCATTTATTTGCTTTATTGTGATGTTTTATTTTGGATTTTGCAACAGAACTCAAGCACTGTCGTGAAGGCGTTTAAAACCTATGAAGTGTATTTCATTGTTGATAAAGGAAAATAAAAAGATTTTCAAACTCTACCTGCCACATTACTACTGAAAAAACATACATAAGACAGCTTGATCTCAACAGAATCTTTATTTTGCCAGTGTACAACAAACAAAATGCGTAATTAGGCAAAATAAAAAAATTCCACAACGGCCTTACTTTGTTGAAATCTAGTAAGCTACTGAATATAGTTGAGTAGTTCGCGAACGTTCTAGTATCACTGAATTATTCACTTCGGGGAGCTAAGTGAGCCAATCAATTCTGCAAGGTCCTTTAGCTACGTAGTTCATGTTTCTTTCTTTCTGATAAATATGTATACGGAAGTAGTCAAACAGTGTTGCCAGAATTTGACGTAATAAGTACATATCTATGTTATATTTAAAAAATTAGACAACACAATTTTGTTTTACAAAAATACTTTTGTTTTGAATATACTTTTGATTTGAATATAATTAGCTAATATTGAATATAAAAACATTGAGACTCATCACAAATAAATCGTTTTTTTTTAAATACAATTATTTTTCTTCACATCTGAACATATCTAATCTCACGTTTAATTAACCCTTATAATTGTACTTTTCATTTGTTTACACCAATTTTGTTTTGCTTTTCTTTTGCTTTATTATGAAAGCTGAAAGAGAGCCGTTCATTGAGAGTATTATTTACGGAGCACTGAACTATTGAATTAAAAGAAAGACATATTTCGGTAAAAAGAGCTGAACTAAAAACACCACTCTCTCAAAAGAGCTCGTGAACTCAACTCTACTACTGAATTAAATTTCATGTTTTCCTCTCGTTTGAGAGCTGAACTAAAAACAGCACTCTCTCAAAAGAGCTCGAGAACTCAACTCTACTACTGAATTAAATTTCATGTTTTCCTCTCGTTTGAAATTGTATTCAGAGTTGCCTTTGTTATTATTAATGCATGAAAAAAAGAATACAAGTTGTTCTTTTTGTGGGAAGACGGAAACACACCAACACTTATATATAGCTGCATTTTTTAACATTTCAGTTTAAATATAAAAATGTTTATTTTTGTTATTGTTAATGCTAAGAAATAGCATTTATCTATTTATTACTTAGTTGTTGATGATAATTTCATTCATTTTTTCAAGCTAAAAATAAAATCAGCGTAATAAATTAAGTCTATGATATGTTTTGGAGAATTTCAAGTAAGATCTTGGTATGTAAAATTTTAGCTTTATAGCAACTCTAGTTAAAAAAAATCCCGATCAGTAATTGAGAACAAACGAAGAAGTTCGTAATTTAAACAAACCTATTGTGATTTGGTTCTGTTTGTTCTAACTGCTTATAAGACAGTATTCGTTTATGTGCTTAGAACATTTCGGTACTGAAGTGTTTGTTTTGAAATGGAAAGATGACAATGGATAGTATCTGAAAATACTACGATGTTTTGTAAGACATTTTTATTGTGTTTGAGCAGCCCTCTAGTACATACGTAGAATACACACATGTACGAGTACGCGTACATGCAAACACACAAAATTGAAGAAGTCTTTACCAGAAGTGGATTAGGAAAAGCAAACATTTTCCAATTATTAATTTTAATGACGGCACTATTATTTATAATGTTTGTTGGATGTGTTTTTTTTACATTAAAGAATTTTCTTATTTTTAGCTCCACAAAGAACACAAAACAAACATGTGTTTCAACCATTTCCCTGTGATGGAACTCAGCAGCAACACCAGCAACAGAAATCAAAAAAAAGAAAGAAAAAAAAAACTGCAACCAAAAATAAACCAGTGCCAAACAAAACGCTCTCACACATAAAAAGTACTTCAAACAGCATAAAATTTTTTTGTTTAAGATAAGCACACACATACTCACACACGCACACACTCTCACACACATGATATTCATGCACTTTGGAATGGAGTTGAAAACATATTTTAAGCGGGAAATTTATTTTCAGATAATATAAAAAAAAAGAAAAAACTAAAGATATAGAAAATGGTGCATCCAGTCGGAGAATACAGAAATTAAATTAAATAAACACATGTAACATTGAGTATAAAGACGAATGAAACAAACATCACATGATCATAATAAAAAATCAAGTGAAGGAGTAAACAACTCAACAGGAACAACAAATCCTCACACACTCGTGCATATGTATATACTTATAATATTTTTAAACGTTAAGGAAAGTCCAAAATTTGAAACTTAATTTTTTCTATTAAAAATAATTAATTATATAAAGTGATATTTTGTGTTATAAAATTGTTTTCTAAGAGATAAAACATTTTAAATGGGTATTATGTACAAATTAATGAAACATAAAAAACTGAATTTGGATTTAAGAAAACAAAACAATTCGAATGTAAAAAATGATCGAAATCGTTTAATAACCCTGGAGGGAAACATAATCGAAGCGCCAATGTCGTCAACTAAAGATGCAGCAGCACGAGAAGATGATTTAACACAAAATATGGACTCCAGTACGGATAAACAATTCACTGCGGATCACATAATACAGTTGTGTAAATTTTTGGCGGAAAAATCAAGAAAGAATGTAAGTGCAGTCACTAACAAAACTCAGTTAAACAAATTGATGATAAGCAATAAACATTTTAAGAACTGGTCAAACCAAATATTTAGCACTTGTTCGTATCATTAAACTCAAGCATGATCCCTGGAACTAGAAAAGAACAGGCTTCAAATTACCGCATAAGTGATCAAGTAAAAGTAAATTTTTTTTTATAGGGATTGCTGCAGTCGTTATCGTACAGGTACTATCGAAATTTGAGATTACTGCATATGATAACGACTGTGTAATCGAGTATCAACTGTTTGTAAATTGCACTCGTTAGCTCTACAGTGATCGAAAAGAAAAAAAGTTTTTTGTTGTTAAAGAGCACAAAAGTTAAAAAATGTACGTGCATATTTGAAATTAAGAGCATATAATTAGTATAAAGAAAATATATGTTGAACCAATATTTAAAAAGAGCAAAAGAGTGCAATGGCACAATATGTGATTGAACTTCCTAACTTGGCCAAAAATTTATAGTGCCCCATCACATATTCATTTTCAAGCGTCAGCCAAAAACTTCTAGAAGCGCTAGTTACTGCCAGTTGCGGCTTTGCAGGTAATGTTGCACGCAAAACCCATTCACAAAGCAGAAAATTGAAACCATAAACCGCTTAATGATTCTTAAATACGTATGTATGTTAATTGTTAATTACGCGTATTAATGGAATCGGATGGTGGAATTTACTTATGCAGCAGTCGGCAATGACAATGGATCACTTTTTAGCTCACTTGCTTTATAATACATACTGTATTAGAATCATCTTCAGACGACAAGAACAGTAATATTAATGCTTCATCTGTACTCATGGATGGTGTAAATATTGAGGAATCGGATGCTCTTGGTGTTTTTGGAATGAAGATACAGTGTGACGTTCGCTGGACTGAACACATTTTTCATGTCTCTAAAGAAGCATTCAAGTGTCTAGGATTTTTGAAACGCTGTAAGATGTACTTCACTCCATCCGATCTCCTTACTATTTATACCACCTACATCCGACCGAAAATGGAATACAACTCTCATGTTTGGGCCGGTGCCAAAAAGTCTATTTTGGGGTTACTCGACCGTGTGCAGGAGAGGGCGAAGAAGCTTATCGGTGACAGTAGGGTATCCAACTTTATTGACTCACTGGAGCATCGACGCAGTGTGGGGTGCGTTACTCTGTTCTATCGTTACTACAATGGATTTTGCTCTGACGAGATTAGGGGATCTTGTTCTTAAAATAAAACAATAATGGCTAGTATAACGTTAAAGTTAATACTTTGTTTTTAATTTTTAGAAAAAGTGTATTAAAAAATGTAGCCAAGAATTGGTCATCAGGATAGCGCCATTTGCGATAATTTCAATATATTTAGTTTTTTATTGCTAGTTTGTGATATTTTGAAAATTTTTAAATAAAATTAGTAATGTGTGGTTCCGCCTTTATTTGCAAGCACTCCGAAAATTCTATTGGGAATGGAATTGTACAGACTTTCAATGTAATCCAACGAATTGGCGTGTTTGATGACTTCGATTTTTTGCTGTATTGCTCTCTAGACTCGTATACTTTCCTAGCCAACCAGCGTCATACGTTTTCGATTGTATTTAGGTTCGGCGAATACGGTGGCCACTCAAGGACTTCAACTTTTTGGCTTTGAGTCCAGGTTTTTTATAGATCTGGCTGCATTAATTGGTACTCTGTCGTGTTGGAAATGCCACTCTAGACTTCTGAACAAGTTTTGGAATTGAGAAAAAGTCATTTCTAAAACGTTTCTGCAATTCGCAGGTGCCCTATATAGCATAAAGCTCCCCACATCATCACACCTTCCTCTCCGCAGTGCAACCAGCTTAAGTGGTGTTCCTCCCGTCGGTACCTTCTAAATTGAGTTTCGGAATCATCTGAAAAGACTACGTATTTCTATTGAGCAGACCGTGTCATGTGCGTTCAGGTAAAATCTAAGCACATTTCCTTTCTTATCGTATCAAGTGGTGGTTTATTTTTCAATTTCTGTCTCCGCATATATGCTGATTTTCTTATTACCCTTTACACCGTTGATAGGCTCGCTTTAACACAAGTTTTTTTCTTAATTTTGGCAGACGAGTATTCTCCTTCCTATCTGCTTCAGAAATCACTCGATTGTTACCGCCTTTAAAGTTTTTTCCATAGTTTTCTTTATTTTTAAGAAAATTAGCTATGACTTCCCTGTGTCTTATAGTTTTTTCACTAAATATATTTTTAGAACTATATATGTAGCTTAATGCCATGATTCAGCTTCATTTAGACTTTCTCGTAAACAACAATAAAAGTGATTTTAAATCTCTGCAAGTTTGTTTTCAAAATCCATTTTTTTTTCATCCATTTATTTACTGAATCTTCACAAAGTGAACTTACAATAAGTATTCAAATCTTAATACTAAATATAAAAGTTATTTAAGTCCAGCCACTGCTAGACAAAAAAGTTTCATTTTGCGCGAATAATATCGGTAGAATCACCTATTTAACGTTCTGATGGTGGCAAGGGTATCCCTCCTTCTCAACCGAGAGTGGCCGCCAAAATTAAGAATGTTACGTGCAAGTGGATTTGGGTGAAGTTCCAGTTTACTGACATACCTTGTCGCATACTTAGAAAATTCGTCTTTTACTTTAGCGGAACACACAGATCCTTGTGAATTCGTGAGTTTCTTACGTATCGTGGAGCTGCAGTAATCGTACGAAGAATTTGGTTTTGTCGTCTTTGGATTTTTTCAATGTTAGAATCAATAGAGTCTTTAATAAGCGCATGGAGGCGTTTCGTGATTTTGTTTTATATACGAGTATAAGCTATAACTTTTGATATTGATTTCTCGGCAGACTTTTATCGATACAAAAACACCAGATAACAATATCATTTAATATAGAGGCAATATCAACGTCAAAATTTATCACCAACTTCTTAAGAAATGCATAAAGTAAATTTATAAAAAAGCGCTATTTTGGCGGGTTTTTTCAAAAAAGCACCATGGCGAAAAAATTCGGTTTTCAGGTAATAAAAAGCGCTAAATGGGCAACCGTGCTTCCATGGTAAAAAAGCTAAAAAAATAAATTTGAAAATTGTTCCACAAAGTACGAAGTCATTTGATGATTAATAGAGCGAACAGTTTGCAACATTAACATGTGTTCGCTTTTGTTTGTTTATTTTTGATATTTTCTTTAATTAAATAGATTTTAGTTCTCTTAAAAAGTAAACTTATCATATTGAGATACTTAACACAAACAAAAAATTTTAATACATTACGAGTATTATAACGTTTCTATCACTCTTGCTCTCTTCCTTCACAGAAAAGCTTACACAGGCAGCAACAAAGTCCCAAAAAGTTAACTAGATCCAAACAATCACAATTTGCATTTCAATCTTTGGAAGACCATGACAATTATGATGAAGCAGATTTGTATCAAAATGAAGCATTGCCTCTACTAAGTAAACAAAGACTGGAGCAAAAGCATGAGATTCGAGCTGACAATGAAATTGACGAAAGTGATGAATTTGAGTTGCAAAGAAACGCATCAGTGCTGTCCGCACGCTTATCACCAGACATTAATTCATTAAATATTTCATTAAATGCCATAACTGCGAACTCATGTGCTTTACAACATCACCAGCAACTGCAACCACAAGCCAATAACAACTACCAACAACAACGCCAGCAACAACACCAGCAACAACACCAGCAACCTCAACAACCGCAAACTCAGGGCAAACGTGATATTTTGCTTAAAATAAGAAGACAAATTATTGAACGCAAACGTTTACGTGAAAATGGGGCCTTTGAGCCTCAAGCTTTAAACAATTCACAGGTTTGGCGACCGTGGTGAATTTGTGCACAAAGGAACGTGATAAGCAGGATAATTTCCGTTTCCTTGAAAATTTTTGTAATTCAAATAAAGCTTTAAAAAGGACAATTTGAGAAGATCTCAAATAGTCAAAATATCATACTAACAAATTCCCAAAGATTTTTTTTTACTATTTTTTAATATATTATAAAAATTAATACGATTTCTTCCATTAGCCATTTAAATTTTATACGTTTTTTGTGTAGATAACCATATTTTATAGATTGACAACTATAATAAATAAATAAATAAATAAATAAACATATTTTTTTTTGGTAGTTTTTAATTATTTTTCGTTTTAACCGTGTACGAGCAATTGCTATAAGATGGGACACGGATGAGTTTAAAAAAGTTGTAAAGCAACAACTGTCACAAAAAAAATATAACAAAATAAAAAAACCAGTAAGAGTGTCTAAAATACCCTTTACGATAGTCACGTAAATATATAGCATATATTACAAGTTTAAACTAAATATGCTACACTGAAAAGAATTCCTTCATTAATATAATGAATTTTAACATTAATCTAATGAAAATTTTCATTATTTTTCGGCCAATGATGGCCTTCATTGGATTAATGAATCTTCTTTCATTAAAAATTATTTAATGAATACATTCGTTGGATTAATGAAAACTTAATTAAGTTAGTGAAGCATAAATTATAATATTTATGAATACTTTTCATTAAAACAATGAAAAAATTCATTATATTAACGACTCAATTTCATTAGTGTTATGAATTTGTTACATTAACCTTAAGTAAAACTTTCATTCCTTTAATAAATCTTCTTCATCATTCGAACGTAATTTGTTCATTAGGCCAAAGAATGTGTTATATTATTTTTATGAAATATTTTCACTAATGTAATGAATACATTCGTTGAACCAATAAAAATCTTCACCGAATTGGTGAAAAATTTTCTTCATTCTAATGAAATAAAATCATTAGTTTAAGGAGGAGTTTCATTATTTTAATGATCTTTTTTCATTAGAATTGTGCTACTGAAAAGAAACTAAACAATTTTTTTTTTTATATTGCACAGAAAAAATTTTGTTCAGAAATTTCTGAATTTTGACATTATTTTATGAATTTTTTCATTATTTTTCCACCATTGTAACTTTTCATAGAAATAATGAAACAAATTTCATTAGATTATTTTAATGAAAACCTTCATAAAAGTAATGAAACATTTTAATAAGAAACATTCTCTGAATTTTGACATTACTTTTATGAATTTTTTCATTATTTTTCCACCATTGTAACTTTTCATAGAAATAATGAAACAAATTTCATTAGATTATTTTAATGAAAACCTTCATAAAAGTAATGAAACATTTTAATAAGAAACATGACTTAGTTTCATTAAAAGTATGAAAGACAAATCATTTGATTAGTGAAGTAATTTCTCTAGATCAAAGAATCAATTTCATAAAGCACATGAAAACTATACATTCAATTAATGAAAAAGTAATATTTATTTAATGAAATAACTTTTTTGTACTAATGTAATATATTCATTAAAACTATGAAACTCCTTCATAAGGTCAATGAAGTTATTTGTGAAAAATTTACATGAAATCAATGAAATAGTTACATTTCTTTAATGAAATAATATCATAACACACATTAATAAAATATGTTCACAAATGTACGTAACAAGATCAATGGAATTATTTCATTTATTCATTGATACTTTATTTCATTACACAAACAATACTATTCGTTGCTTTTGTGAAATTGTACTTAATTATGATAAAAGAAAATGTTGAACAAGTATTCACCAAATAAAACAGATTTTATTAATTCAAGTGACTTCAATACTCTGGTATTTAAATTTTTTAAACTATTATTATGCTGATTTGAGTACATGCCCATATTTTCATACCCAAGTTCGTTAGCCAGAAATTTATTTGTCATTGATCTAATGAATTCTATTTCATTGGAATTATGAAACTCATAAAACTTACATTTTAATAAAAAAAAAACTTGACATTTTTTAAACTGTAGCTTGAGATTAATAAACGCCAATTAATATATCTTACCAAAATTTTAAGAATTAAAAAATAAAATTAATTTTGTTGTAGTCATAAATCCAATGATTTTTTTTAATTAAATTATGAAACTTAATAAAACCATTCTGATGGAACTATTTCATAATATATATGAAGTTTCATGTATGTTGTGAAAAGTTTTCATTGGATTAATGAAAAATATTTAATGAAACAGTTTCATTGAATATATGACGCATAATTCTTTTAGTGTAAGCATAAAAGAATTTTTTATTGTTTTAATAATAATGCAAAATGCATCTAGAGTTTCTTTCACTCTGCGGAAATTATACCATTTGGCTATTTTCTTGCCGATAAATGTGAGAAAACGTGTAGCTTTTTCTTTGTGTTTGCCTCTTCTCTTGTATGGAGTTGAAGTGTTTTCGGGTACATCTCAACAAAATATTTCTAAGCTCAAAATTAATTTGCTTCAACAGAGTTATTCGTTTTATATATGGCCTACACTATAGGGATCATGTGTCTTCTTACGTAGTGAGAGCGTTGGGCTCTGACTTTTCAACTTTTATCGACCAGCGACTTAAGCTGCAGTTTTATAAAATAATTAAATATAATAAACCATCATACATTTTAGAAAAATTTGTTTTCGGACGTTCTTCAAGAACTAATATGCTGACTAGTACTCATCATTCCACTTTAGTGATGAGCAGATCTTTTGTTGTGAGAGTAGCGCGCATTTGGAATACAGTTATTCCATAAGAGGAACGGAATTTTTACAAATCTGTTTCTCAGTTCAAAAGTTTGCTCAAGCAGTATTTATGAGGATTTTCACTGTTACAAAAGAAATGATGGTTAAAGGGAAATCGAAACATTTTAATTCAACACAAAATAACTTCAAAAATAATATGTAATGTTAAATATGTAAACATTTTGGATAATTAAGTAAGTATAAACAATGGCTATTTGATTTTTTATAACAAGTCCAATGAAATTTTCTAATGAAATTATGAAAACTAATGAATCAATTTTAATGAATATTTTCATTAATGCTATGAATCTTCATTCATTTAACGTAACTTTTCATTCGGTTAATGAAAATTATCTAATGAATGGGGTTCATTGGAAATATGAAGCAAATATTTTTCAGTGTAAATATGCTCGGATATGGACAGATGTCGGGTAAAACACTTTTTTGTCTCCTAATCACCATGTCAAGAAGGAATCATCTTTCATAGAAATTTTCTTGAAAAAATCGCTTTAGTTTATGTATATCCCGGGCATGGACAGATGTCGGGTAAAACACTTTTTTGCCTCCTAATCTCCATGTCAAGAAGGAATCATCTCGATGGCTGATTTGGTAGAGTACTCGACCAACAGTCTCGAGGTCGTAGGTTCGATTCCTGCCACAGACCCTGGGTGTTACTGCAGACAAGCAAAGAAGCTTCGCAGTTTTTGTGTTTGATCATTAAAAAAAAAAAAAAAAAAAATCTTTCATAGAAATTTTCTTGAAAAAATCGCTTTAGTTTATGTATATCCCGGGCATATATGGACCGATAACAGAAATATTCATTTTCTGTAGTTGGTAATCACCTTATATGGCTTTTAAGCAAAACCAGTTATAATTGTGTCGAGTTTGAAGCAGAACAAACAATTTTTTTTCCCAAAATGTTCATAGAAAATTGCAAAGAAAAAAGAGTTTTTTTCTGGAATTTTGGATATATCTCAACTATATGTTAACCGATTGTACTGAATTTCAATATCAAACCTATGAATTGATGGGGTAATAAAATGGTAGAAGAAAAAAGTTTCTAAGTCTAATTTAATTCTCTCACGAATTTTATTTTCAAATTCGCGAGCAGAATTTTAAATTTGCTCACGAGTTTTATGGATAAAATTCGCAAACGCGAAAGAATAATTCTTTGGAATATGAAAAATTAAATTCGTTCTTGCCGAATTTTGTTATTTAATTGTTGAGGTTTCTTTTTCATTTGCACGTAAGTTTTGCAAATTAAAGGCTCTGATTCACTATCCTACACGATCGTACGATTCATTCACAGGAAACTGTTTCAAAAGTCTGGTCGACTTGAAAAAATCGCTTCAAAATGGCGTTGCAGGCCATATTATTATAATGGGTGATTTTATAAGAACTATCGGAAATTAAAAAAAAAAAACACATAAAATTCAGAAAAATGCATGAAATATTTATTTGGATCGATAGTTGGGTCGATATAATTTAATGTTTGAAGATTATTTCATGCAAATGTTGGCCGCGGCTGCGCCTCAAATGGTCCATCCGCTTAGTCCAATTTTGGCATACTCTTTCCAACATTTCGGCCGGTATCTCACGAATAATGTTGGCAATGTTGGCTTCCAGTGCGTCAATCGAAGCGGGCTTGTCGCTATAGACATTAGCCTTAACATAGCCCCACAAAAAATAGTCTAGAGGCGTTAAATCGCACGATCTGGGCGGCCAATTGACTGGTCCCAAGCGTGAAATAAACTGTTCACCGAACTCGCCTCTCAATTGGTCCATTGTTTCATTGTTTCGCATGCTGTGTGGCATGTGGCACCGTCTTGTTGAAACCACATGTCATGCAAGTCAAGCTCTTCCATTTTGGGCAAAAAAAAGTTCGTTATCATCGCACGGTAGCGCTCACCATTCACAGTAACGTTGTGATTTGCATCATCTTTGAAGAAATACGGCCCAATGATGCCGCCAGCTCATAATCCGCACCAAACGGTTGTTTTTTGTGGATGCATTGGTAGCTCTCGCAATGCTTCTGGCTGCTCTTCACTCCAAATACGGCAGTTTTGCTTGTTCACGTATCCATTCAACCAGAAATGAGCCTCGTCGCTGAACACAATTCTTCGATAAAAAAGTGGATCTTCATCTAACTTTTCAAGAGCCCATTCACCAAAAATTTGGCGTTGTGGTAGGTCGTTTGGCTTCAATTCTTGCACCAGCTGTATCTTATAAGGCTTCACACCCAAATCCTTCCGCAAAATTTTCCACGTAGTGGAGTAACAGAGGCCCAATTGCTGCGAACGGCGCCGAATCGATAATTCACGGTCATCACCAACACTGGCCGATACGGCTGCGATATTTTCTTCAGTTCGCACTCTACGTAAGCGTGTTGGTGGTTTAATGTCCAACAATGTAAATTTGGTGCGAAATTTTTTTACAATAGCCCGAATAGAAGCCTCAGTAGGTCGATTAAACTGACCATAAAATGGAAGAAGCGCGCGATGAACTTTCTTAACAGAGCACGCATTTTGGTAATAAAATTCAATAATTTGCAAGCGTTGTCCGTTTGTAAGACGATTCATGATTAAATTATAGACCAAACTGAAGATGTTTGACAGTGACACAAGATACAAAACGTGCGTGAGCTGTCAAAACTAGTGTTGCCAAAAAGATAATAGCAAAAAAATCACTCGTTACAAGTATGATTGCAATAATTAATTAAAAATAAAATAACTAAAAACTTTTATTTGTATAATAATTTTACATTATTTATTATCGTTTTCTTGAGGTGCCAACAACATTATTATATTTTTCACAATAAATACCACAATAATGTTTTGAAAAGTTTCATAAAATTTTTGAAATCGCACGATTTGTCAAAAACTCTGTCGCACGGTTGCATTTTAAGCACTTTTTCAGCAACCATGCTTTATTTAGTAGATCGCACGATCGTGTATGATAGTGTAACATGGCCTTAACCAATTATAAAATCATACTTCTCTTGAAAAATTCCCTTTTGAGTGCTTGTTGGGCTGAGAAAAAAAATTAAATTAACTTAAATAAAAGGCTTTATTTTCAAATAAATATATTCTTGAATTTTTATTTGTGTGTTT
Organism: Thecocarcelia acutangulata; assembly: GCA_914767995.1. Lineage (NCBI taxonomy): Eukaryota > Metazoa > Arthropoda > Insecta > Diptera > Tachinidae > Thecocarcelia > Thecocarcelia acutangulata. The sequence goes on along the minus strand of OU612095.1, from coordinate 94,991,516 downwards.
TTTTTATATTCATTTATAGTATGTATATATATATTTTCTTTTATCATAAATATACTATTCATTAAGATATTTTTAGGATTTCTTTTTATTGTTAATGTGAATGTTATTTATAACTAAAGATTTCCTAAACAGTTTGCTTGCTTCGATTTGTTTTTTTTTTTTATTTTAACTAAATTTATCACAACTTAAACGAAAATAAACTGCAGCTAAATTTAAACATAAAAACATTTAAAATGTCCATGTGGTAAAATAATTACAGAACATATTTCACTTGATGTATAATTTTTTGTACGAAAAGCAAGAAGTCGCTACTGGAATTTTTCTTGCCCGTTTGAACTAATTTAAACACAGGAAGTTTAAAAATAAAAATTAAATTTGCATTAAACTGTTTTTAAACAAAAATAAACTCTTTAAACTTCTAAATAATATTTAAACATTTTATGAAATGATTTTTATTTTTTTATTTATATTTTGATATCGCTCTTACACTTTCCCCTGTCCATTAAAACAAGCACTCACAGCCGTGTGCCTCATGAAATCAAAAGTAAGAGAAAGCGAAAATGTCACATCAGCGGGAGGTTCCATGGATTTTTGAAATTAGTTGGGGGTGATACATGAGGATTTGTAGGATTTATAGGTCACGGCAACCTACTGTAAGTTGTTGTAGACTTGTTTTTGTTTTCCGAACAAAATTTTTGTCCGGACAAACATTTTTTTACTGAGAGTTTTCTGCAGCACGATTCACCCATTGCAATGTTCCGGAAAATCAGAGCTGCCATATATAAACAAAATCCATTAGTTTTACAAGGTGGCAGTACTGCTTGTTATTATTTTTGTTTATTTTCTGGCGTATTTTACATATTCTCAATTATTAGTAAATATTGTGTGATAATATTGGAAAAAAGAAAACTGATTTTGCTTATGGCCATTGAAATATGTACATAAAGCATTATTATTAGCCAAGTACATATATAAAAAAAAAATTAAAAAGATTTGCAGTGAAAAGACTTTTAAAGCAAAGAAGAGGAATGGGTTATTTTTACACATTATATCATACATACACTCTCTTCCTGGCTTTTTAATTTCTTCAATAAGTTTTCGGGCAATCAACTCATATATTTCCATATTAAAATTATTACTTATTTTTAATAACTATTAAAACTATGTATATACTGGGTGGCCCAGAAAGACCGAAGTGGTGTGAATTCCTTATAACTTTTTTATTATAATTTTTTTTTTCTTTTCTTTTCAGTATTTTGTAAAGAAGACTTGGATAATTTATAATGGAGCAATACACAATTGAACAACGTGCCCAAATTGTTGAAATTTACTTTTCAAATCAACGGTCCATTGTGTTGACTCAGCGTGCATACCGTCGTCAATTTAATGTGCGGGTTGCACCCTCTCAGTCAACAATAAACCGTCTGGTTGCAAATTTTCGAGAACAAGGAGCAGTAAGGAACCTTCCTGGTCCCGGCAGACACCGAACTGTCCACACGGCTGACAATATTCAAGTGGTACAGGAGAGTATTCGGGAGGATCCAGAAACATCAACCAGGAGACGTTCGTCACAACTTGGCCTCTCAAGGACGTCGCTGCAGCGAATTTTGCACACCATAGGATTGTTTCCATACAAAATTCAACTTGTCCAAGAATTGAAACCAACAGATTACCAGCAACGACTTGACTATGCAATTTATTTCCAGCAAAAAGCACAAGAGAATCCAAATTTTATTCATAACTTAATAATGAGTGACGAAGCCCATTTTCAATTAAATGGGTTCGTTAACAAGCAAAACTGTAGGATATGGGCTACGGAAAACCCGAGAGTACTTCATCAACGACAAATGCACCCAGTTAAGTGTACCGTTTGGTGCGGTGTTTCTTCAGAAAGGATCATTGGCCCATTTTTTTTTTTAAATGAACAAGGTGTCGCCATTTCCGTCAATGGTGATCGATATCGGGCCATGTTGCAAAATTTTGTAAGGCCAGCCGTGGAAAACCATCCGCAAATATGGTTCCAACAGGAAGGAGCCACAGCGCACACTGCGAGGGCCACAATGACTCTTTTACGCGACATCTTTGGTGAAAGAATAATTTCTCGTAACAGCAATTTTAATTGGCCTCCGCGTTCCCAGGATTTAACCGCTCCAGACTGTTTTCTTTGGGGCTATTTAAAAGGAAAAGTTTATGTTAATAAACCTAGGACTATTGAGGAGTTAAAAACCAATATTCGAGAAGAAATTAACAACATACCACCGGAAGTTTTGCGAAAGGTCATGGAAAATGTGTTGGAAAGAGCACATTTGTGCGAAGCAGAATATGGCCACCACTTGCGGGATATCATTTTTAATAACTAATCCAAAAATATTCCCCATAAATTTAATGTATTTAAAAAAAAAAAAATTAAAAAAATATCTCTTAAATAAAAAGTTATAAGCAATTCACACCACTTCGGTCTTTCTGGGCCACCCTGTACATATATCAAATGTCAGCCACAATCGAAATTTCATCAGAATAAAATTACTATAAAGATCTTTAGCTGGAAAATTTAGGAAAAAAAAATACTATATAAACAAGATCAAATAATACGAATATTTAATTACTATGTAAATTTTTTATTCGATGGGGCAACTCAGTACAATTTTGTATGTAAAAATGTGTCCTATTGGCATCTCATTTCAATTTTGTCCGGACAAAATATAAAATTAAACCAATTCAAGCTGGGAGTTGTTCGTAAAAAATATTTTCTCTCTCTCAAGAAGAGAGACGTCAAACTACATATAAAAAAAATTTTGTCCGGACAAAAATTTTGTTCGGAAACAATGGGTGAATCCAGCTTTACAATCATGATATAAAAAATACAAGGTAGTTTCATTCTCTTTTTATTATTTGTAATAACGATTTTTGAAGTTTATTTTTAGAGAGAAATATAAAAAGGCGTTGCCACACAGTTGAATAAGGGAATTTATGGCTGGAATGGATTTTTCTGAAATTTGTAGTGCATTTTTCATATTAGAAAAAGCTAGAAATAATAGGTTTCATAGTTTCATTCTCTTTTTATTATTTGTTTATTTTATTAGGATTTTTGAAGTTTATTTTTAGAGAGAAATATAAACAGGCGTTGCCACGCAGTTGAATAAGGGAATTTATGCCTGGAATGGATTTTTCTGAAATTTGTAGTGCATTGTTCATATTAGAAAAAACTAGAAATAATAGGTTTCATAGTTTCATTCTCTTTTTATTATTTGTAATAACGATTTTTGAAGTTTATTTTTAGAGAGAAATATAAAAAGGCGTTGCCACACAGTTGAATAAGGGAATTTATTCCTGGAATGGATTTTTCTGAAATTTGTAGTGCATTTGTTGTTTATATTAGAAAAAGCTAGAAATAATAGGTTTCATAGTTTCATTCTCTTTTTATTATTTGTAATAAGGATTTTTGAAGTTTATTTTTAGAGAGAAATATAAAAAGGCGTTGCCACATAGTTGAATAAGGGAATTTATTCCTGGAATGGATTTTTCTGAAATTTGTAGTGCATTTGTTGTTTATATTAGAAAAAGCTAGAAATAATAGGTTTCATAGTCTCATTCTCTTTTTATTATCTGTAATAAGGATTTTTGAGGTTTATTTTTAGAGAGAAATATAAAAAGGCGTTGCCACACAGTTGAATAAGGGAATTTATTACTGGAATATATTTTTCTGAAAATTATAGTGCATTGTTCATATTAAAAAAAGCTAGAAATAATAGGTTTCATAGTTTCATTCTCTTTTTATTATTTGTAATAACGATTTTTGAAGTTTATTTTTAGAGAGAAATATAAAAAGGCGTTGACACACAGTTGAATAAGGGAATTTATGCCTGGAATGGATTTTTCTGAAATTTGTAGTGCATTTTTCATATTAGAAAAAGCTAGAAATAATAGGTTTCATAGTTTCATTCTCTTTTTATTATTTGTAATAACGATTTTTGAAGTTTATTTTTAGAGAGAAATATAAAAAGGCGTTGCCAGACAGTTGAATAAGGGAATTTATGGCTGGAATGGATTTTTCTGAAATTTGTAGTGCATTTTGTTCATATTTAAAAAAAGCTAGAAATAATAGGCTCATGTCAGTAGGTATCTGATGTCGTTTAGAAACCCTTATTAGATTAGGTTTAACAGGCTGCCAGCTATTGTAAAGCCAGCTCACTTGGATTCAATTTGGTTCCAAAAACTAAAAGCACGGACTTCTGCTTATCAGTAAACTTTACGATAGCATTCAAACTGTTTTTAACACTGACAGCAAGAAATTTAAACTTGACAGAATTGAGTTAAAAATTTAAATTTCTCTTAACTTTTCGCACTTAAGCTTTTAATCAATGCAATTTCTTTTTAATTAACTTGTCTTTCTTTTTTTTGTTTTTGTTTTGTTTTCTTTTAGAAATATTTACGCTTCTTTGTTAATCGTAATATGTTCACTTTTTTCTGTAATATTTTCATTTATTTGTTCTAAATTTATTTTGATTTTTTGCTAAAACTTTTTTATTTTTCATAGTTAAACTTTTAATATATTTTTGTATGCAATTAATACTATGGTTTTATTTATTTTGTTTAATTAGTTTTTCAAATATTATTGTTTTTTCTATAGGTACTTTTTTCAACAGTTTTTCTTTCATTTTGGATTTACATGTGTATATTGTATATTGAAAGTAATTTGCATTAAGAAAACAATTTATTATTTAAAACTATTTTGTGTTATATTTTTTATTTATTTTTTTGGAGTTTTATATAAAAAAGAATTGTGTAAAATGCTCATAGTTTTAATTATAAATTGGCGTAGCTAGAAGGTAGTGACGCAATTTATTTTTATGTATTAAAAATGGTTTGAGTTGAAATTTGTATAAATAATTATGGGCATTAATCGACCATAACCAAACAATAAGCGAACACTGTTCGTTTTGATATTGAGCACTGCTCGTTTTTTCCAGTAGGCATTTTGTTTAAATCCACAGTCACGGTTGCCAGAAATGCAGATTTATCTCCATTTTGCAGATTTTTCCTCTCTAAAAACACAAAATGAAGATTTGAAGATTTTTGGCCTGAAAACGCAGATTTAAAAATTTTTAATATTAAAGTAACTTTTTGTACTTTTCCCCTTATATTTCTACTACCATTTGTTTACGTTATGTTAGAACGAAAATATCAATTGTTCATGCTATAAAATAGACAAAATGGAATAACATCTTTCACATGTTTTTGAAGGTTATGTAAAGCACCCCATACACGTTTCAACTCAGTCGGTGGTTGTCCAAACCAAAGCGTTTATGGCTTTATCAGTTGTTTAGTTTGGCAGTTGTCGAGTTGGTTAAGGAAAAATTAAACTTTTTTGATTTTTTTAAGTTTTCAATTCGATTGCGTTTTCAATTCGATTGCGTTCGAGTCTCTTGATAGGTCTCAAAATTTATATAGTATGTAGTGTTTTTGCAAAGAGAACGTTATATATTTTTAAAGTTGTCTATAACTTCATTGAACTTAATAGTTGAGTGGAAATCTTTCAATTTAGTTTATGTAATGTGTGGGCAATAATCAATTCAGTTGAAAGCCTCAATTCACAATTGAATTAAAACATGTATGGCCCGCTTAAGAAAATTAAGAGAAAATTCGAAAAAATTATAAAGGTTAAAATCTGCCTGCAATTGATTGTTTTTGGACTCAAAGTTTAAAAAGTTACTCTGTTAAAGCCACTTTGGTAAGTTTCTAGAAAGTAATATGAGCTTATTTATACGATAATTTAAAGTCTTTTTTTTATAATACCAAAATCATGTTGCGTTTTTACGACGATTTTTAAGTCATGTTTTTTTCTTTAATTTAAATTGTTTTTAATTGTAGATTAAAAATTGATTTGCCTCTTTTCATCTTTTTGCTAATATCGATGTTAGTCAAATGAAAATAAAACAATTTTAAAAACATAACAAATGAGTCAAAAGGAAAGTAGGAAAAAAACATGAAAAATGTTTTTCGTTGTGACAATTTTTCAGTACAACAAGAAGTGCCGTTTAGACATGACTTTATTATTTATTTATTTATTTAACTATAGGATGCACAGCGTGGGCGGGGTAACGAAAACCTTATGCCCACGATAGTAATAACAGTAATTTGCAGCGGCGCTGTGACAAACTAAAATGACTTATTCCTTCACATAAGAAGCTGCCTCGTGGTTACAAAGGAATACCTCAAAAAAGCTGTAGACTAATACAATTATTTGAGGTTAACAGTTAACCAGTGAGAGCAAGACGCAAAACTCTCGAAGGCCAAACAACAACGACAAGCCAAACCGCACTTAAGAAACAATTACGATAATGCGAGAACTGTTCTCCAGAGTAGAGCTGTACCTAAAATAAAACCAGCGAATTCTGACATAATTTCCAAATTTTAACAGAGTTTATTAAATATATAATGATTTTACCACATTCATATGCAAATGTGGAGAGAATCTTCAGCTAGGTAAATTTTAACTACACAGAAGTCCGAATATACTCGTACATCGGTATACGTGTTTACGAGTAGGCATTAAATAATTTGAACAACTTGCATATACATATGTTTGTTTTCTCGTTAAATCTATTTGCATTTCAATATTCTGAAATGCATAATTTCTTTCAATATGTTGTTAATATTTTTTAAATTATTTATAAAAAAATGCATAGTAATCAAAGTTTGAAGATTTGGAAAATAAAGTGCAGATTTTGCAGATTTTTTCATGAGAAATTCTTGAATTTTGCAGATTTTACCTCTTTAAATTCTGGCAACCCTGTCCACAGTGTTCGTTTCTGCCTCTTGATATTTGGGTATTATCGTTACTCTGTTCAATGTTCGAGCATATGAGCATACTTAGATATCAAGCATGCTCATGCAACTCTTTAGTATATACATATGTGCGATATTAACTAACTAGTTGTGAGTTCGAGTCCAACTTCAGTCAAGAAGAAGGATTATTTTTAATTATAACAATAATTGCTGTGAAACAATAAGACCAAAAGAGAACAGAAAAAATACAACTAGCTGTTTCGTAGTCGCTACCCTACTCATCAGCACCCACTGGGATTCGAACTCGGGATGATGTGAGTATTTTTAATACAGCCGCTTATATAAGTATGTGTACCACGGCTTCATAAACTATGTATGTAATACGTAACGTAACAACGACGTAACGTTATAACACATATTTTTACAAGCAAATAACTTTTTTTTTTTTTTGAATAAGCGTATTTACATATGTAAATAGTGCCCGGCATTTAAAGAAGAGAAATTGGTGGCAGCGCTGGGAATTTTTACAAATTGTTTTACTGCTCACTAATAAACGAGAGATTTATTTCATGATTTGAACTTGTTTTTAATCAGTGTTGTCAACTCGGTGCGTTTCGCACCGTTTTTGGTGCTTTTTCAAATTATTTGTTCGAAAAATTCCTTAGTCGGTGCGTGGTGCGCTTTTTTTAGATTTTCGGTGCGCTTTTTAAATTACGGTGGCACCAAAGCAAATTTAACTCAACTTATTGCTTTAATATAAGAAAAAAGTTTATTCAAGTGCCCAAAATTTTTACGTTTCATTTTCCAGAACACGGAGTTATGAAGTGACAAACGCACCGTACTATACGCACAACGTAAGACAATTTTGCTGTATTATATATATTCTCGAAAGAATAAGAAACATTTCGTTTTATAAAATTTGTTGCTTTTAGAGCGTGTTTTGATATTAAACGATCAAGCCTGTTTTGTCAAATATTGCAATAAATGCAAACACAGATGTGGACGCTCGTATTTACGATGGCGCGTGAATTCGTTACTGTTAATGTAGTAATTGACAAATTACTTAATTATTAATAAAATTATAATTTGCATTAAATATTGATTATGGTAAACTTCATCTTTTATTTGTTATAATTATGTCAAATTTTCATATTTATCAAATAAATTCTTTTAAAGACACCAACGCTAGCCAACTAATTTTGACTGTTCCCTTACGAAAACATAAATTAAATTTACATTGTGTTTGATAAAATTTGTATTAATAGAGTTTGATTGGCTTGTTGTGCGATTCTGTAACTTTCAATGATCCGATAATCGTAAATTTTTTCGACATATTTTATCTCCAGCGGCAACGATTATATGCTCCTGCAATATAATTTCAACGACGGTAAGCAATTGTATATTTGTGTTCCAGATAATAGGCAGTAAAACATCTGATTTCGATCAACAGCGAATATAATTAAAAATTATTGCTGAATAATAAATTGATAATAAAATCGTTATAATTATTGTAAAGGTAACATTGTCTTAATAATATCAACAGAATCGCACTAGATGCCAAGTTTGACAAACACGAATTCTAGCTATTGAACGAAAAAGTTGTTTCATTATCGTGTTTTAATATAAAAGTATTATTTTTTATAATACAAAATGGGTTTTTGAAAATGAAAAGAAAAGTTCAAATTTCGGCGCGGTTTTGTTGGAATAACGCGCCTTTTCTCCTATTTTGGTGCGTTTTGAAATTTCAAAGTTGACAACACTGTTTTTAATCACTATTAGCGACAACTACCTTCTGAGCCTAATTTTTATTGGAAATAAAAAACAACTACTGTATAATTATAATAAAATATTAGTAAATTAAGTTATTTGGCAGTTAAATGTTACATAAATATGTTTGACTAGAATAAATGCTTTAAATACCGCAATGACAGACTTTCTCAAGCAATTGAAATACGAATTCATAAACTAATATTAAGAAAAAACTAAAGCTACGTACACACGGTTGTCAGATCTTACAATATTGCCAGTAAAATTGTCCGGAAATGTATTACAATCGTGTGAACTGGCAATTTTTAACATACAACGTTGTCAGAAAAACCATTGTCAATCAATTGTAAGACGGCAATGTTGTCAGATATCTGACAATCGTGAGAACACTCTTCGTCGGCATTGCCAGATAATTGGCTGGTATTGTAAGCTCAGTTGTAACTGTCAGATGTGTAAAATTAATGCACCTGTGAATGGCATCATTGTCAGAAAAAAGTTTGATGGGCAACACTGCCAAGCAGATAGTTGTTTCTATACAGAAGTGGCAATGCCTTACAAAATGTCTGGCAATTTTTTTCATCTAACAATCTGACAACCGTGTGAACTGACAATTTTTGTTGTCAGATGAATTATTTGTCAGACCATAGTCTGACAATGAAATTGTAAGATTTTCTTACGATCGTCTGAACATACAATTTACTTTTGCGGGACAATTTTTCATTGTCACTACATTGTCAGCATGTTGCCAGATCTTACAATATTGTAACATCTGACAACCGTGTGTACATAGCTTAAGTAAATAAAAACCAAACTTAACACTTATTAATCTATAGTAAGTTTTATTTTATTATAAATATAATCGTCAGACGAAAATGCAATTTATGTTTTATAACCTAAAATAAATTTCTTTAAATAAGTTATTAACATTTCAAAGTATTTCTTTTCGTTTGTATGTTCCCAAAAACAATTAATTTGTTAAACTGAAAAACATTTTTCATTTCAGGCATCTTTTGACTGCTTTTTATACATGTTACCATGTATGCTTACCACTAATTTGGCCTAACACCATTAGTGGTTTATTTTTAATAGTATTTTTTTTTTTTTACATAATTATTTTTTACTCAAAAATTTGTATATAATTACAGCTACTCAATGGAACAAAATTAAAGAAGAAATGAAAAATTATTTGTTAATCCTTTTACACTCAAAGAAAAACATGCTTAAATAATAATTATTTTTTCACAGAACTAATATAATATTTTTTTACAGCACTTAGAAAAATTTGCTTATTCTAGAGATATTTTAAATTTAGAAAATTATTTTTGAATCATATTCGAAATCATATATACACTTACAGCCTGTTCATGGAACACAATGTGCTCAAAAAACGCGAAGAAATCTTGACGTTTTTCTTATTTGCATTCATGCAACGCGAAAAAAAACTTTTTGGACGAAAAACGTAACAATTGACATCTGCTTTCTGTCTGTGTATCGCGTTTTTACATGCCAAACAGGCGAATGCTGCGCGAATGGAAATTTTTATTCGTTGAGCAAGAAAAAAGAAGAAGATTGAACAAAAATAAAGATTCAAATATATAAAAATGGAAATAACAGCAAAAACAAGTATGCATACATGTTCATACATATATACATAAATAAAGGTTCATATCCATGTTAACACGCACATACATATACATACATATGTATGTATATGTATATGCAAACAATTTCCTTTTTGCTAATTATTTAAAGAAAGGAAATAATTTAAAAAATAAAAGAATAAATTAGGTTCAATCCATAAATCCATTTGTCTGATCATCAACAGAATTTGTATGACCAGCAAATATTCTATAATTTTTTTTTTCCAGCATAAAGATGTTTTGTTTACACAAATATTTATCACCGGTTTCTTTTTTTCAATTGAAATAGGGTTACCGTTATTCACGATGTAAAAATATATTTTACACGAAAAAAGTGAACAAGATACATATAACTTGTATAGTGGCAATACTGGGGATTGAAAATATGTATACTAATACGTGTATAACGTAACAGAACGCGAACAATGAGAAGCGCGTTACACAGACCCAATTTCTTACGTAGTCATAAACGTGTCGCTGGTTTTCTCTTTATTTAAAACGCGATCCATGAACAGGCTGTAAGTGAATTGTTTTTGCACCAGTTTTTCTTTGAGTGCATAATGCCATTTTCAAAGCAATGTTAAACCTGCTTTTATTCCAGAAAATTTTTTATATAAAAAAAAGTTATATTAATATTAAAGTTCTTGTTGAGTAGCATCCTTTTGTTGTACTTTTAACATTTAAATATATTTACTTTTTTTTTTTTGCTTAATTTAAATTACAATATTCTAAGAGAAACTGCTAACATTTTTGTTAATTTTGAGGCCAAACAAGGATTTATAAGCCACCAGCAAGATCAGTTTTCATTTGCCATTTTATACCCTTCATAAAGATGTAAAGGGTATATAAAAGTTTTTGATGCCGTTTGTAATTTCCACAATATTCATTTTCGATCCCATTAAAGCCCAGTTCAGACTATTATAACGAGTGATTTTTTTGCTATTATCTTTTTGGCAACACTAGTTTTGACAGCTCACGCACGTTTTGTATCTTGTGTCACTGTCAAACATCTTCAGTTTGGTCTATAATTTAATCATGAATCGTCTTACAAACGAACAACGCTTGCAAATTATTGAATTTTATTACCAAAATGCGTGCTCTGTTAAGAAAGTTCATCGCGCGCTTCTTCCATTTTATGGTCAGTTTAATCGACCTACTGAGGCTTCTATTCGGGCTATTGTAAAAAAATTTCGCACCAAATTTACATTGTTGGACATTAAACCACCAACACGCTTACGTAGAGTGCGAACTGAAGAAAATATCGCAGCCGTATCGGCCAGTGTTGGTGATGACCGGGAATTATCGATTCGGCGCCGTTCGCAGCAATTGGGCCTCTGTTACTCCACTACGTGGAAAATTTTGCGGAAGGATTTGGGTGTGAAGCCTTATAAGATACAGCTGGTGCAAGAATTGAAGCCAAACGACCTACCACAACGCCAAATTTTTGGTGAATGGGCTCTTGAAACATTAGATGAAGATCCATTTTTTTATCGAAGAATTGTGTTCAGCGACGAGGCTCATTTCTGGTTGAATGGATACGTGAACAAGCAAAACTGCCGTATTTGGAGTGAAGAGCAGCCAGAAGCATTGCAAGAGCTACCAATGCATCCACAAAAAACAACCGTTTGGTGCGGATTATGGGCTGGCGGCATCATTGGGCCGTATTTCTTCAAAGATGATGCGAATCACAACGTTACTGTGAATGGTGGGCGCTACCGTGCGATGATAACAAACTTTTTTTTGCCCAAAATGGAAGAGCTTGTCTTGCATGACATGTGGTTTCAACAAGACGGTGCCACATGGCACACAGCACGCGAAACAATGGACCAATTGAGAGGCGAGTTCGGTGAACAGTTTATTTCACGCTTGGGACCAGTCAATTAGCCGCCCAGATCGTGCGATTTAACGCCTCTAGACTATTTTTTGTGGGGCTATGTTAGGGCTAATGTCTATAGCGACAAGTCCGCTTCGATTGACGCACTGGAAGCCAACATTGCCAACATTATTCGTGAGATACCGGCCGAAATGTTGGAAAGAGTATGCCAAAATTGGACTAAGCGGATGGACCATTTGAGGCGCAGCCGCGGCCAACATTTGCATGAAATAATCTTTAAACAATAAATTATATCGACCCAACTATCGATCCAAATAAATATTTCATGCATTTTTCTGAATTTTATGTGTTTTTTTTTTTTTTAAGTTTCCGATAGTTCTTATAAAATCACCCATTACTTTGTATTAATACCTGTCAAAAATTCAAATAATACGTGCAAGTCTGATAGTCCGAATGTAATCCGTCATACATACGAAAAATGATACGATAAAAATTTGACATCCCATACGACTTTGTTGTTTTTTGAAACTTTTCAAAACGATAATACTTTACATTAGATCAGGGTTGTGTTTTTTAGCAAACCAGCTAATTAAAAATTGAGTAGTCGGCTATTTCGTAGCCGATGGGGTGCCGTCACTGATAGTATTTTTTGTCGTTATAAAAAAGCTCGAAATTTGGAATTTAGCTGTCATTTATAAAGGAGTAAAACTAAATGAGAATTTAGAACAACCCACCAGTCCACAAGTTACTACAATTTGCAAAGCATCCGATTGTAAGCGATTGTGTCAACAGAAAAAATCAAAATAAACATGTTAAGCACAACAAACAACTAGCATCCGATTCAGTTTAGTCTTTTTCCACTCATATTGTTAAACTAAATGTAGATAAGAAGCAAAGAAGAAAAGGAATGCTAATAATATAGTTATGAACTTATCCAATCTTCGCTTACAATGTATACAGTGTTGGATGCATCTTACGGCCTAAGCCATCGCTGTATAAATGTATTGTATACAGACTTCGGATGGGTCGCGCTTACATTGTCAATGGTCTTAGATCGAAGATGTATGTGACAAAAATTTCACTGGGAACTTGCTTGCGCTTGTTGAACGCAAAGAAAAAACCTCATTGGTGTACAATCTTTAAATGATGAAACAGAACCAGGGCATGACGTTTTTCTCCAGACAATTTGACATAAAATAACGCCAGAGAATGCGGTCGTAAAATAGAATCAATTTTATTTTGGCAGCGATTTTTCTTATGCTCTCACTTTGAAGCAGAAAAGCTTTCAACAATATTACTACACATTTTTAGTAAATTTCATACATTTTGTAAACAAAATCAAAGCTTCAAAAGCTTTACTGCGAAGAAAAATAAAAATAAAAGAAAAAGCTTTTTTTTAACTAATAAAAAAAAAAACATTAAATGACAGTTTGTGAAGTTGCAGCCGTCGGTCGTTTCAATTATGTGCCTTATTTCTCTGTGAGTCGTTTTTGCTTGAAGTTGCGGACGTAATCATTCTGCTAGTGTCTTATAAATCTTGATTTGTCAAAAGCTAACAAAAATGTTTTTATTTTCAATTTCGTTTTTTTTTTTTTATATTAAATTTGCTTTAAAGCTAAATAGTATACATTACAATTATTCTTTCAAAGTTGCTATTTTGTCAGATTTAATAAATAAACAAATGTAAATTCCCAAAATATAAATATTAGTTTTAAAACTTCATTTTAAATACTCTAAATATTTGTTTTTTTATTTCTAATTTTAATAAAATAATTTGCAACAATGAACACATACATATATCATTTTAAATTTAATATTATGTCTTATATAATTTGTTAAATTTCAAAATAGTTTTATTTTTGTGTTTTTTTTTTCTTAAGGTTCTAAGACTAATAGAGTATTAAACCGAATTTGCATCAAATGCTGCTGGAGCGACCCAGGCCCGAGCACACGCCCGATGTCGTCGTTATATGATGATTACGCAAAGTTAATTTGTCAAAGTTGGCAAGAGCGGTTTGCTTGGCAGAGGCCTTTAATTTAATATAGCAATTATAAATACATATTTGTTTTTTGTTAAGTTTAAATGAATTTCTTTACCTCATCCACTTGATGACACAGTTGCGTTTTAATCCACGGCCATTTAATGGTCCGCATCAGCGTATTACGAAAGTCTTCACTGAACAAACAGTAGATATAAAATGTTATGGAATAGTTGGTCAATTCCAATAAATTTGCCAGCGCTCTGAACACCTGAAATTGTAATAAAATTATTTGTTAAAAAAGTTCAGTCTTATTTCCCAGCTGCCTGTCGACATTTCATAGGAGCTGCTCTAATCATCAGTAGACTTTGGAAATTTTTGAAAAATTTTCGCAAACATTGAACTCTACGAGAATTAAGTGTTTTGGAAACTTCCATCTCTGCTATCAACACATGATAAAATTTGCTTCGATCTGGTAACTCCTTCATATATAAACAGGTGTTCACAAAGAACGCATCCGCGATTTTTTTACAATGGAAAAATTAGAAATGCGTGGTGTCATTAAATATTTACATAAAAAAGGTTTATCGGGACAATAAATTCATAATGATATGGTGAATGTGTTAAGTGAAAGTGCTCCTTCATATGTAACAGTAAAAAATTGGGTTGCTGAATTTAAACGGGGTCGTACAAGCATTGAAGATGAACCACGTAGTGGACGTCCAAAAACAGCAACAACAGTAACAGAAGTTGCAGCCAAAGTGCATGATATCGTATTAAATGATCGACGAATAAAAGTGCTTGAAATAGCTAATATCATGGGCATCTCAAATTATCGAGCCCATTTAATTTTGCATGAAAAACTGCAGATGAAAATGCTTTCTGCAAGATGGGGGCCGCATTTGTTAACAGTCGACTAAAAACGCATAAGACTGAAAATTTCTCAATCTTGTTTGGGTCGTTTTAAGCGAAATAAAATGGATTTTAAGCGTCGTTTCATAACGGTTGTTGAGACATAGATCCACCACTATAGTTCAGAGGAAAAATAACAATCCTGAACAATGGACTGAAGCTGGGGGAAGTGCCCCAAAGAAGGCAAAAACAATTCAATCGGCTGGTAAGTTTATGGCAACGGGAGGTTTTTTTTTGGGACTTCAAAGATATTTTATTGATTGACTATCTGCAAAATGATAAAACAATAAATTCAGAGTACTATTGCAACCTTTTGGATCAATTAAATGTAAAAATTCGAGAAAAACGTCCTGGCTTACAACACAAAAAAATAATTTTTCATCAACATAACGCACCAGCGCACACGAGTGTTTTAACAATTGCTAAAATCAACGAATTAAAGTACGAGTAGCTTGAGCACCCACCTTATTCTCCTGATTTAGTTCCCAGTGACTTTTACCTGTTCCCAAATCTAAAAAAATTCCTTGCTGGCAAGCGTTTTACCTCAAATAAAGATGCAATTACAAGACTATATTAATCAAGGGATAGAATTGCTAGAAAAGAGTTGGACTAAATGTATTGAAGTTTCAGGAGATTATATAGAAAAATAAAAATATTTTTGAGAAACTAATTATTCTCTTTCATTGATAGGCTAAGAAGTTTCCGAACCGCCTATCTATATCCCAACAGTCAAAATAAATTATTAAAAATTTAAAATTAAAAATAAAAATGTTTTAATAATACCTGTCAAAAGACAAAAACAAGCTTTTTCTTTTGCACCCGTCTCCACTTTTCTTTACACCTTTCAAGCAAATGAACAACCGTCGGTTGCTACATTTTGTTTTATTGAAAGTTTTAGAAAGCAGAGAACAAAAATTCAAACAATTGAGTGTTAATTCGCTATATCAGCCCCTAATATTGATACCAATAAAAAAATTATAAACAGCTCGTTTTTTATCTTTAACAGCTTTCTATAATCGTAAACATGGGCTGAAAGGTCCCTAACAAAGAAAATACAGTTTTTTTTTGGTTTAAAATTAGCTTTATTCATCAACGTTACCTCCATCAAGAGCAACGCAATCATTCCGGCGCCGCTCTAACATTTCAATTTAGAACTTTTGTAGAACAATTTATCTCTCGCCTCAAAATAGGCCTCAGTTTCAGTGATAACGTTTTCAATCGGCGAGCATTTTTTCAGGTCTGCTGGGAGCTATGTCTGGTGAATACGGTGGATGTGGGAGCAATTCGAAGTTCAACTCATGTAGTTTTGCCATTTTTTTGATTGACTTGTGACACGGTGCGTTGTCTTGATGAAACAAAATTTTTCTCTTTGCCATATGCGGTCGTTTTTTTGCACTTTCGGCCTTCAAACGCTCCAACAACGCTATATAATATTCACAGTTAATGGTGTTTCCTTTCTCAAGATAGTCGATGAATATTACACCACGCACATCACACAATACCGAGGCCATAACCTTTCCAGCCGATTGTTGTGCTTTCGGGCGCTTTCAAAGAGGTTCACCAGTTGCTATCAACTCACATGACGATCGTTTTGATTCCGGAGCGAAGTGATGGATCCATGTTTCATCCATTGTCACATATCGACGAAACAATTCTGGTTTGTTACTTTTATATATGGACAAAGACTGCTCAGAATCATCAAGACGTTATCGTTTTTGATCAACAGTGGGCACACGCGGCACCCACTTTGTACAGAGCTTTCTCATAGTCAAATGCTCATGCAATATAAAGCCAACATGTTCTTTTGATTTCTTTACGATGTCAGCTAACTCACGCAACTTCACTTTTCAATCATTTAAAAGGATTTTGTGGATTGTTTTCATGTTTTCTGGTGTTACCGCCTCATTTGGACGTCCACTGCGTTCTGCATCATCGGTGTCTCTACAACTACGTTTGAGGTCAGCAAACCAACGTTTCATTGTTATTTCTGATGGAGCGTAACCCCCACAACACTTTTCAAGCCATTACTTCGCTTGAACGGTATTTTTCCCCACAAAGAAGCAGCGTAAAATTAAAAGACGAATTTATTTTTGATCCATAGTTTTGAAAATAACCAAAGTAGCACAATAATTCACAAACTATTTAATAGAATATCATGAAATTTTAACAGCTGTCTTTGAAGGTTAGTATTAACTGGAAAAAGTGACTGCATTAAAACCAGCGCCTTCTATGTATTAGGCCCGTGACTTTTCAGCCCAAGAAGTATGTCGACATATCATTTGTTTCAACGGTGTAAAGAAAAGTAGAGTCGTGTGTAAAAGAAAATGATTTTTTTGTGCTTTGACAGATATTTTTAAAACATTTATCATTATCAAAGTTAAAAGTTTGAGAGTATCTTTAAAAAATTTCCAAAGTCCACTAATGATTAAAGCAGCTCCTATGAAATCTCGACATATAGACAGCTGGAACACATAAAAAACGGACTGTTTATACTTTTTTGATTGTTATTTGTTAAAATTATTTTAAGCTAAAAATAGAAAATACGCCAAAAATAGCAAACACTTGTTTATTTTTGTTTAACACATTTGCAATTCTGCTAGAAAAAAAATAGCAATTAAAACATAATTGAAAACGGAAATGAAAATTATTCGACACAATTGCCTTAACTACTAAGCAAAATCTCATATACACGTGAAACAGCCATAAACGAGAGAGTGCCGTATTGTTTTATTGAAAACAGGGTACCGATTTTTGCACTTGTGCCATATGCGAAATATACAGATTCGAATGTTTGAGAATATCTTTCAAAAATTTCCAAAGTCTACTGATGATTAGGGTAGTTCCTATGAAATGCCGACATATAGATAGCTGGCAAACATAGAAAACAAGCTATTTATAATTTTTTACTGGTATTTTCATATTTTTTTGATTTACATATATTATATAGGCCGCCAATATTTTACAGAACACCCACGAAGATTTCTTACTACAAATGTCAATTTTGAACAATAAATTGGACTGGTCCATTTCATCTATTGACCTTCCTTAAGTTGTGTGCGTATTGTAAAATCAATTTTAAAATTGTTGCCTAATGTTTAACTGTACTAAATTAAGTATAGCCGCACCAAATGGGTTAAGATTTGTATACAGGAAATATGAAATGGCGCGCATGAAAATGTGTGAAAAAATAATGAAAATATAAACAAATTTTGATAGTTGGGTAATGAGCACCTAAAACAGCTGTCGATCAGCTACGCTAACGAGGCCACCTGGTACTAAATTCGCCTTGATTTGGAATAAACTTTTTCAGCTCAAGGTCCGTTTTGGTTAAAAAAAAAATGTTATTGTATTTTTTCAATATTTCGCTTTCCTTCGGAAGACTTCTTAATGAAAATTGTTTTATGTATTATAAATTCAATAAAATATTTGAAACCAATTCAAGGATCGCAATTGTGATTCGGAGAGCATAACAAGTGTCAAATTATCGTCTGAACATAATGTTACTTACCTGAAATGAAAAGCTGGGCAAGACTTCCGAAGCAATTGTCATATGTAAAATTGCCATTGGCGATACACAGAGAAGAAATAGTATTGATGTGCTACCTAAACGCAATAAATAAATATTAGGGATTTATTAAGAAAAAATTTATTTAAACGTTTTTCACAAACAAATCACCTAACAATAAAAATAGTCTTCTTTCTTCAGCATCCTTAATGTATGAGGCTCTAGATGAGGTCATCTTACGTCGTTTCTCACAAGTCTGACGGTAAACCATCATAATACGCAAATTGAGACCGGCAATTAAGACAGTTGGTATAAGTTTAAATATCACTTCCAGCATTACTTTATATATCTAATGTAACGAAATGTAACGGTAGTGTATATTCAGAACAATAAATAAAATAATTATAAAAGTTTGTTAAAAAAAAGAAGAAAAACTATTCTCACCGAATAAAATATTGTTCTTAAGAATTCATTATTATCCCTGCGAAAATAGACGAAACGTCCATCCGTTTGTAAAACACATTTAACTAGTTCTCCACGGAACATACTTGGCAGGTAGATTATAAAAGTTATCAGGGTTGTAAGGAATACAATGATCCTGTAAATAAAATATAAAAAATAACAGAGACCGTTATAGAAAGAAAAACAGTTATTATACAATATAATAATAATTACCCAGGAGGACCGATGACTGGCCTGGTAAAACTAGGATGGCACACTGACACATAACGTTCTATGGTCAATATTAAGAGCATCATGACACCTACACCTATTGAAAAATTGTCATTGTTTTAGAGGAAGACTTTTTGTTAAGTGAATACACCCACCCAAACAGCCATTTCCTAAAAATAGTTCCAGATGTGCAGTGTAAAAGGCTGGTCCAAACTCTTCCCATTGTCCGCGGTCTTTATGCACTAACATTCGTACACCAAACGGTATAGCGAAGACAATCGCCAATAAAGCAGCTGTTGAATATGCTGTAACAAGAAAAGTATGTTTCAATTGTTATACAATTTATGACAGTTTAAAATTATCGGTTTGTGAAACTGATGGAAACAAACGTTAACAACACATTTTACTTTGTCTACGCTAGAGCACAGACACAGTTTTGGGACATTATTGCTTTGTTGGTATGTTGCAGCGTTGCCAATTCCTGTGTAATTATCCAAAATAAAAGAAAACAAATTAACCCTCTAGTGCCCAATTTTTTTTTTTTATATAAAAAAAATTATATTGCGTTTTAGCTTTTTCTAAAAGTACAAAATATAAAAAAAAAAAATTTTTTTTTTGGTTAGATCAGGAGCTATAGCGCCGGAAACCTTGACCGCCTCTAGGCGGTCTTGGCGTATGAAGCCAACAAATTTCAAAGCAATTTCTCTTTTTTACATTGCGAAAAAATATTTTGTTAAAAAAAAAGAAACAATTTACAACAAAAGTATGTACAAAATAAGTAATAGTTTTAGATTTAATTTTTTTAAGTTGATTAAAAAAGTTTTGAAAAAAATATACATGAGAAAAACAGCGTTTGTTCAAGTTATTTGTGGTGAAAGTCGTAAAAACAGTCCTTGAGGTTAGAAAGACATAGGTTTATGTTACACTTTCGACATATAATTTGAGTTTCGGACTTGCAACCTGCAAACTTATAAGTTTTTTTACCAGCGCGTGATAAAATATGCGGAAAATGGCCGACTCCATCGTAACGGATATCTGCAGGCGGTAAAAAAGACTTTTGTCCTTTTTTTAACTTCTTGGCGTGGGCGGCCTGTGAGATTTGGAATCTATTTAAGAAATGGATCCAATAAACTCCCCTGTTTCATTTATAATACTATTATAAGGCTGAATGATATTGTGTTGAGCAGGCTTAACGCTTATCCGTGATGGTGTAATATTTGAAGCAATCGAAGTAGTAGGAGATAACAATTTTGCCAGTGATGCTGGACTTCCTCTTGAGGTAACACAAATCTCCGATTCCAGCATTGAATCTGACATATTCACCGCTTTATTTATCGCCTCATCAAACCTAATGTTGGTATGATACTCTATATCGCAAGTATCCACATCCAAATCATCGTCAATATCTTCTGCGTCAGTGTCGCTCTCGAAATTAATCATATCTAATATTTTCCCGATCTCTTCATCAGAAAGCGATGAAATTTTTTGAGTTTGTCGACGTTCCATGTCTATTAAAAATAATTTTTTATTTCTTGAAAGGTTCAACTTTCGAACTTGATGGTGATAGCTATAAAAAGCATCAACTTGCGTTCTAAATGCAATAAAATAAATTTTTGGACTTCCACAAATTAGACGAAGTAAAAAAAAATTCAAGGGGAATTTGGGCGCCAAATAAGCCAATAATAAATTTACCCCGTCTAGAGGCGGTCTTGGGGACTAGAGGGTTAAAAGTTTCGGATAGTTAATGAATGTGTAAAACTACGTACACACGGTTGTCAGATCTTACAATATTGTCTGAAAATGTATTACAATCGTGTGCTCTGGCAATGTTTAACTTACAACTTTGCCAGAAAAACCATTGTCAATCAATTGTAAGACAACAATGTTGTCAGGCATCTGACAATCGTGAGAATACTCTTCGTCCGCATTGTCAGATAATTGGCTGATATTGTAAGCTCAGTTTTAATTGTCAGATGTATAAAATTAATGCACCTGACAATGGCATCATTGTCAGAAAAAAGTTTGATGGGCAACACTGCCAAACAGATGGTTGTTGATGTATATAAGTGGCACTGCCTTACAACTTGTCTGGCAATTTTTTTCATCTAAAAATTTGACAATCGTGTGAACTGACAATTTTTGTTGTCAGATGAATTATTTGTCAAATCATAGTCTGACAATGAAATTGTAAGATTTTCTTGCGATCGTCTGAACACACAATTTACTTCTGCCGGACAATTTTTCATTGTCAGCATGTTGCCAGATCTTACAATATTGTAACATTTGACAACCGTGTGTACATAGCTTAATGAAACTTTTGTGCAATTTGTAATGCTAAATCCCATTAACGAAAACTTGTTTAACAACAGGTCGTGGTTTACTTTGTCTAATGTTTTGCTAAAATTCATGTAAATTACATCCATTTGATTGTTATTTAAATATCCATCATTTACGATAGTAGTAAATTCCAAAATGTTAGTAGTGGTGGAACGTAACACTGATAATAGTGAAAATATTTGGTGAGATAGACAACCAGTCAAACATTTTTCCAGACGTTTTGGAATAGCATTTAGCAATAGCAATTCCCCTGTAGTTTGATATGTCAAACTTGCTGCCATATTTAAACAAAGGGGTAATGAACGATTATTTCCACTCAGAAGGAAGGTAGCATAGATCCACAGACTTGTTATAGATAATCATAAGTGGATTATACAAGGACTCTGCACTATGTTTGAGAATACAACTAGGAACACCATCCGGACCAGAATTATAAAAAGATTAAACAACAGAAAGAACGGTTTCACTGTCAATGAATGGAAAAGTTATGCCAGATGAATATATTCAATTAAACTGATAAGTAGAGTTTTAATCGATTGTGCTATTGGAGTGTGTTATTGCAAAGAAATCTAAAAACATATTGCTGATGAGTATATCGTCATCACTGCTGTACAAACCATATTTCAAGTATTTGGGATAGTCATAAGAACGTCCTCTATACCTAGTATGAGAATGAACTTAAGCTAAAACTTAAAAAATAATAAAATACACGTTGAAAAAAAGTTAAAATTTGGGCGCCTCAAAAATTATTTTTTTCTCAATACGAGGGCGGTTCGGAAACTTCTTAGCCTAGCACAAAAGCGCGGTATAAATAGAAAACTTTTGGAAACTTCCATCTTTGCTATGAACACATGTTAAATTTTGTTTCGATCTGGTAACTCCTTCATATAGAAACAGCTGTTCACAAAAGACGCATCCGCGATTTTTTTACAATAGAAAAATTAGAAATGTGTGGTGTCATTAAATATTTACATAGAAAAGGTTTATCGGGACAAGAAATTCATAATGATATGGTGAATGTGTTAGGTGAAAGTGCTCCTTCATATCTAACAGTGAAAAATTGGGTTGCTGAACTTAAACGTGGTCGTACAAGCATTGAAGATGAACCACGTAGTGGACGTCCAAAAACAGCAATAACAGTAACAGAAGTTGCAGCCAAAGTGCATGATATGGTGATATTAAATGATCGACGAATAAAAGTGCGTGAAATAGGTAATATCATGGGCATCTCATATGATCGAGTCCATTTAATTTTGCATGAAGACAGATGACAGATGAAAAAGCTTTCTGCAAGATGGGTGCCGCATTTGTTAACAGGCGATCTAAAACGCATAAGAATGAACATTTATCAAGCTTGTTTGGATCGTTTTAAGTGAAATAAAATGTATTTTAAGCGTCGTTTCATAACTGCCGATGAGACATGGATCCACCACTATACTCCAGAGACAAAAGAACAATCCAAACAATGGACTGAAGCTGGAGAAAGTGTCCCAAAGAAGGCAAGAACAATTCAATCGGCTGGTAAGGTTATAGCAACGGTTTTTTTGGAACTTCAAATTTATTTTATTGACTGACTATCTGCAAAAGGGTAAAAGAATAAATTCAGAGTACTATTGTAACCTTTTGGATCAATTAAATGTACAAATTGGAGAAAAACGTCCTGGCTTACAACACAAAAATTATTTTTTTCATATAATTCTTCATCAAGACAACGCGCCAGCGCACAAGAGTGTTTTAACAATGGCTAATATCAACGAATTAAAGTACGAGTTGCTTGATCACCCACCTTATTCTAATGATTTAGCTCCCAGTGAGGTGTACCTGTTTCCAAATCTAAAAATATTCCTTGCTGGTAAGCGTTTTATCTCAAATGAAAATGCAATTACAGTTATAAACCACTATTTTGAAGACCTTGAGGAAAACTATTTTAATCAAGGGATAGAATTGCTAGAAAATCGTTGAACTAAGTGTATTGAAGTTTTAGGAGATTATATTGAAAAATAAAAATATTTTTGAAAAACTAACTATTCTCTTTCATTGATAGGCTAAGAAGTTTCCGAACCGCCCTCGTATGTCGTAAGAGAGCATCTTTTTGCTATAGAGAATTCGATAATATCGACAAATTTTAGGTTCTTTCAAATCGACCTAACCTACTGATAGTATCTTATAAAAATCAGATATTGCGAAAGTAAATAATTAAGTTTAATTTGCTGTATTTTGTACATTTAACTGGAGTTCATTACGAGTTGAGTCAAAATGTTTTTTGAAAAATAAATAAGTTAGATAAGATAAGAAGATTTTTAGTGATATGTGATGGTATACACAATTTCTTTCTTTCTAACATCAAATTAGGGGGCTTATGTGTGTGACCACAGATATAAAAAGCTTAAAGAGTACTGAAAGAATATCCAGGGATTTATTATTCGATGCAGTAACTGTACATATATACGTGCACATTTTACTGCTTTAAAAACACCCGAAGAGAGAAACTACTGCACAAGGATGTTCTCGATTCAAACACGTAGTCATTTTATTTATTACTAGTCGTTTTTTTTTTTTGTGCTACGAGTAATAACCAGCTTTAAATTTTTATTACCGCCCATATATCCTTGTTGATCATCAAATTTTTTTATCTTTTTTTATATTTAAACAACTTAGTCATATATTATATTCATTCAAAAAACCATTCTAGCATTTTTTTCTTTCTCTATACTTTTTTCCACAAGCGAGTGTTATCTATCGCTCAAACTTAAGCACCATCTTTATGGGGGAAAACAATACATGCACATGATGACTGGGGAAAAAATTAAGATTTAAACATGTCGTTAATTATATTTTATTTTTGTAATACAAACTCCAGTGTGATTTAACTTAACTAGTAAACATATTT
The DNA here is from genome assembly GCA_914767995.1 of Thecocarcelia acutangulata. Classification (NCBI taxonomy): domain Eukaryota; kingdom Metazoa; phylum Arthropoda; class Insecta; order Diptera; family Tachinidae; genus Thecocarcelia; species Thecocarcelia acutangulata. The sequence goes on along the minus strand of OU612095.1, from coordinate 94,967,191 downwards.
TTTAATATGGCATTTGCTTGTGTTCCCAAAATATTTCTTATGTGTCAAGCAGAAGTAAATACTTGGCAGAACTTGGCTCAAAAAATTACTTTCAAAACAACTTTACTTGTTGGTAAAATATGCCCTTTAGACCTTGTTTATATTAAAACAACTGGCCTTGACAGAGTAGCTAATAAATAGGGTACCAAAAGTCCTGAGACTATGGAAATTAACTAAAGCAGATGCTGCCGCTTTAAGCTATCAAGCATAAGTCTAATTTATTTAAGAATTTCTGAAGGCTTATACACTAGTTATGAAAATAAATCTTCAACTTCGCAAATAACTTTATAGATTAGGGAAGTGTAGCACTGCTGTTTATTTATATGAGGAATATTGTGTGATATCTGATGCTGAGCTTTAATCGCTCCCGACGAAATGTGGATAGGCAGGAGCTTAATCGAGAAACGGGTGCCTTAATCGAATACCGCGAATAAACCGTTTTTCGGGCAAAAAATAAAACGCAGAAGCAAAATACTGCGAAAAAATTCTACATTTAAAGAAGCGTGATTTGGACTCAGCTGAATCGGAAGTTAGAATACGAGTATAAGCGGGTGTAGACGAAGGCAAATGCTAAAAAAAGACAAAATACTGTTTATGTAAAAATGATTGTAATATATAAAGAAAATCTTATTCCATTATGGAAAAACTCAATTTTGAAGAAGGTTCTGTTATACTTTTTTTCAATTTCGTACTACGTTTGCGAAAACGCAAAAAACTGACTTGTATTTAAGGTGGGTGCAATCAACATACCCAGCTAACATTTTCAATTGTAGAAATTTCTACTGGGAATCTCATAAAAAGTGTTTTTGATCGTAGACGATGAGTATGGGGTGCCTCAATGGCTTATTTGGTAGAGTACTCGACCAACAATATCGCGGTCGCAGGTTCGATTCCTTCCTCAGACCCTGGGTGTTACTGCAGACAAACAAAAAAGCTTTGCAGTTTTTGTGTTTGTTAAAAATTATAACGAGTGATTTTTTTGCTATTATCTTTTTGTCAACACTAGTTTTGACAGCTCACGCACGTTTTGTATCTTGTGTCACTGTCAAACATCTTCAGTTTGGTCTATAATTTAATCATCTTACAAACGAACAACGCTTGCAAATTATTGAATTTTATTACCAAAATGCGTGCTCTGTTAAGAAAGTTCATCGCGCGCTTCTTCCATTTTATGGTCAGTTTAATCGATATACTGAGGCTTCTATTCGGGCTATTGTAAAAAAATTTCGCACCAAATTTACGTTGTTGGACATTAAACCACCAACACGCTTACGTAGAGTGCGAACTGAAGAAAATATCGCAGCCGTATCGGCCAGTGTTGGTGATGACCGTGAATTATCGATTCGGCGCCGTTCGCAGCAATTGGGCCTCTGTTACTCCACTACGTGGAAAATTTTGCGGAAGGATTTGGGTGTGAAGCCTTATAAGATACAGCTGGTGCAAGAATTGAAGCCAAACGATCTACCACAACGCCAAATTTTTGGTGAATGGGCTCTTGAAAAGTTAGACGAGGCTCATTTCTGGTTGAATGGATACGTGAACAAGCAAAACTGCCGTATTTGGAGTGAAAAGCAGCCAAAAGCATTGCAAGAGCTACCAATGCATCCACAAAAAACCACCGTGAACAGTTTATTTCACGCTTGAGACCAGTCAATTGGCCGCCCAGACCGTGCAATTTAACGCCTCTAGACTATTTTTTGTGGGGCTATGTTAAGGCTAATGTCTATAGCGACAAGGCCGCTTCGATTGACGCACTGGAAGCCAACATTGCCAACATTATTCGTGAGATACCGGCCGAAATGTTGGAAAGAGTATGCCAAAATTGGACTAAGCGGATGGACCATTTGAGGCGCAGCTGCGGCCAATATTTGCATGAAATAATCTTCAAACATTAAATTATATCGACCCAACTATCGATCCAAATAAATATTTCATGCATTTTTCTGAATTTTATGTGTTTTTTTTTAAATTTCCGATAGTTCTTATAAAATCACCCATTAGAAGCTACTATATGGTCCCGGGCTTAGCGCATAGATGGCGCTGGTTTTATCGCAGTCACCTTTTTTCTGTTATTACTAACCTTCAAAAGACAGCAGACATTTTTTTTCTGTTAACACTAATCTTCAAAAAATAGCTGTTATGTTAAATGTTCATAATATTCCTTTCATTAGTTTGTGAGTTATTGTGCCAAGAGTGACGCTACTTTTGTTTATATCAAAACAATGGATCAAAAACTATTTCGTGTTTTAATTTTGCGCTGCTTCTTGATGGGAAAAAATTCCGTTCCAACGAAGCAATGACTTGAAAGTGTTATAGGGATTACGCTCCATCAGAAATAACAATGAAACTTTGGTTGGCTGACTTCAAATGTAGTTGTAGACACACCGATGATGCAGAACGCGGTGGACGTCAAAATGAGGCGGTAACACCAGAAAACATGAAAACAATCCACAAAATCCTTTTAAATGCTCGAAAAGTGAAATTACGTGAGTTAGCTGACATCGTAAAGATATCAAAAGAACGTGTTGGCTCTATATTGCTTGAGCATTTGACTATGAGAAAGCTCTGTACAAAGTGGGTGCCGCGTGTGCCCACTGTTGATCAAAAACGATAACGTCTTGATGATTCTGAGCAGTCTTTGTCCATATATAAACGTAACAAACCGGAATTTTTTCGTCGATATGTGACAATGGATGAAACATGGATCGATCACTTCACTCCTGACTCAAAATGGTGGTCACCTGAGTGAATAGCAACTGGTGAACCTCGTCGAAAGCGCCCGAAAGCACAACAATCGGCTGGAAAGATTATGGCCTCGGTATTGTGTGATGTGCGTGGTGTAATATTCATCGACTATCTTGAGAATGGAAATACCATTAACTGTGAATATTATATAGCGTTGTGGGAGCGTTTGAAGGCCGAAAGTGCAAAGAAACGAACGCATATGGCAAAGAAAACAATTTTGTTTCATCAAGACAACTTTTCGTGTCACAAGTCAATCAAAACAATGGCAACGCTACATAAATTGAACTTCAAATTGCTCCCACATCCACCGTATTCGCCAGATTTGGCGATTACTGGCTATTTGTATACCTAAAAAAAATACTCGCCGGTAGGAAATTTCGCACGTATGAAGAGGTTATCACTGAAACTGAGGCCTAAAAGAAAAATTGTTCTACCAAAGTGGTATTGAAATGTTAGAGCGGTGCTGGTGATGATTGTGTTGCTCTTGATGGAGATTACGTTATTCATTAAGCTAATTTTGAACCAAAAAAAAAAAAAAAACAAAAAAAACTGTGGTTTCTATGTTAAGCGCGGGACTTTTCAGTCCATAGTGTTAATAAGGTAAATAGATCCAATTGTTTGAACAATTTATTAATGAAATTGTTTAAACCAATATGTCTTTTCATTCTACACTCAGCACTAAAAATGCGTTGCTTTTCATTTTTGTGATGAAGCGTTCCCTTAAAATCTTATTGCTGTAGTTAGAATTTCACCAGGCATTCAATATATACAGCCATGTCACAGAGCTTAATTCCGTTCGGAAACGGAATTGAATTCTTTTTTTACTGCTTCAAAAAACAAAAAACTAAAAAACTTTTCGGAATGAAATCATTTCTAATTGCAAGAATGAAACTAATATTATCTTGTAGAATTGATTTCATTCCGAAAAAGTTTTATCTTTTCGTTTTTTGAAGAACTAAAAAACCAACTCAATTCCATTTCCGAACGGTAGTGAATTCTGTGACATGGCCGATAATAATGTTTTCGAAAACATACTGGTGTGGTTTGCGGTTTAATAAAATATCTTTGTAATTTAACATGTCAAACGAATGAAGAAAAAGTATTAACAAAAATTATTCAACTTTTAATTGATAAAAGTTGAATAAAAAAGTTTTTTCTGTGTGTCGCTTAACATAATTACTCCTCTGTAAAAACTAAGCCAGATTTGTGAACAAATTTAAATCCAATAAATCCAAAATGATAAATGATTCTCTTGAAATGTTTAAGAAAGTAATACATACAAATATTAATATATTAATGGAATTATGAATATTAATGGAATTATGAGTAATAAATCATGTGCGCAACTTATCACTAAGCAACTTTTCCTTTTACTTTTGTTGTCAAAATGTTCATAATATTTTGACCATCATTATTCGATAAACCAAAAACTTTTTAAAACACATTACAATAGAAGAAAATCTTTTCCTCCCAAAATAAAAATATAGTTTGTTTTACTTCAGCTTTTAGTTACTGCATTAATAAGAAGATAGATTTAAGTTAAAAAGTCTCAAGATGAAAAAGCAAAATTTCTCTTTAAATTTCCTCCGTTTACGTAAGAGGAATAATTGTCTTCGACTGGCAGTCTGTGGGTGTGGATGTGTCATTACTCAACATAATTTTGTTGGCTCTAAAAATAAACCACAGAAATAAATCAAAATCTCTTCCTTTGTTGCCGAGCCTACGCGGTAATAAATTTTGTACTTATTGAAGTATGAGTTGAAGTATTGTCTCTAAAATACACCTTGCAACAAATCGTACAGCTTCATCGTACAAAAAATATTGAAAAAGAATATACAAACTGGAAAAAACAAAAAAAAAAATGGATAAAGAGAAAAGAATTGATGAAAGCTTAAATTAATTTATGCGTCATTCAAGTATTAAACGCAAAAACCAATTATAAAAACTACGAGTACGTTTCTTAAATCAGCTGCTTAAGAATAAATTCGCCATAAACAGCATGATACACTCGCTGTATACAATTGTTATCATACGTAATGAAGCGCTACCCACGAAAAATTAAAATCCTTGATTTTTATACTAAAGGATGTCACAAGATTTGAATTGAATAACCTTTTGATGATCACTTGTTTTATTGAATAACAAAGTACACATGATACAGCTATATATGGAAAAACACAACTGCCTGCAGTTTTTTTACTTTTTATTTAGAACCAGTACTCAGGGGATGACCTCTACATTCACAACGCAATGTACTGGAACTACGAAAATAGATTATGAGGATTTCAGATTTCGTGTAAACTAAAAATAAAATCTTGGTTTAATCAAACGTACCTAAATGCAGTCAGATCCAATAAGGAAGCATTGAGTAATTTGCTTTTAAACAACAACCCAGACACTGATTTGCTGGGCAAAATGGCGAGATCTTCGTGTGCCAGGGTACTTACGAATGAAAAGTTTCTTCACGAACAGCGTCTTCGTGCCAAGGTTCTTACAGCTACCCGGGGCAACAACATCTTAGTCTTTCGTTCCTCAATTCCAACTCTCTTAAAAAATGACCAAGCATGCACCAACCCGGTTGACAAAGCTAAACTGTTGGCTGAAATTTTTGCAAGCAATTTCTGGTTGTCGGAAAGCAGTCAATCAATTCCCGGGCTCGAAAAGTAACTGTAACTATGCCAAAGATATTTTTTCGGGCTCGAGCAGCTACAAGGGGCTTGGGCCGACCTCAATATCTGGCCAAGTGCTGGACTCAAAGCAGTGCTCTTCTACGCTTGAGCGACCATTAGCATGCCTCTTCAGCATACTTTACCATGTTGGTGAGTTCCCATCATGCTGGAAGGTTGCTAATGTAAGGCCAATCCCCAACAAAAAGGGGAGGCAAATAACCCTGAAAATTACCGCCCAATTGCGATTTGCCTTGCGCTTTCCAAAGTAATGGAAAGTATGGTCAGCTATCACCTTTGAGGTATCTAGAGTTGCATAAATTACTTTGTGATCGTCAATATGGATTTCGTTCCACTGGCGATCTTATGGCATATCTCTCAGAGAAATGGTGCCACTCAATCCATTATTTCGGTGAAAGTAAGGTGGTGGCTCTGGATATTTCCAAGGTGTTGGACAAAGTGTGGCATGCTGCACTACTGGCAAAACTTACGGCTTTTGGTGTTGGTGATGACTTCTCTCGGTTTATATCAAGCTTGCACTATACGAATTGTTATAGATGGGGTCTCATCAAACGAGTTATACATTAAGTGAGGGGTAACGCAAGGCTCCGTTCTTTCTCCTACCCTATTTCTCATTTTCCTCAACGACTTTCTCTATCAAACTTCCAATCCAAACCGATTTTTTCATGAAAATGTCGAATTTCAATAAGTTTATTTAAATATGGAAAATGAAAATTTTCGATATCGGTCTGTATATACCCGAGATATATCTTAAACCGATTTTTCAGCAAAATGTCGCATAAGCGAACTTAAACAAAATTTTTTTTTTGCTTAAAAGTAGTTCTCATAATAATGGGTGATTTTATAAGAACTATCGGAAATTAAAAAAAAAAAAACACATAAAATTCAGAAAAATGCATGAAATATTTATTTGGATCGATAGTTGGGTCGATATAATTTAATGTTTGAAGATTATTTCATGCAAATGTTGGCCGCGGCTGCGCCTCAAATGGTCCATCCGCTTAGTCCAATTTTGGACATTTCGGCCGGTATCTCACGAATAATGTTGGCAATGTTGGCTTCCAGTGCGTCAATCGAAGCGGGTTTGTCGCTATAGACATTAGCCTTAACATAGCCCCACAAAAAATAGTTTAGAGGCGTTAAATTGCATGATCTGGGCGGCCAATTGACTGGTCCCAAGCGTGAAATAAACTGTTCACCGAACTTGCCTCTCAATTGGTCCATTGTTTCGCGTGCTGTGTGGCATGTGGCACCGTCTTGTTGAAACCACATGTCATGCAAGTCAAGCTCTTCCATTTTGGGCAAAAAAAAGTTTTGTTATCATCGCACGGTAGCGCTCACCATTCACAGTAACGTTGTGATTCACATCATCTTTGAAGAAATACGGCCCAATGATGCCGCCAGCCCATAATCCGCACCAAACGGTTGTTTTTTGTGGATGCATTGGTAGCTCTTGCAATGCTTCTGGCTGCTCTTCACTCCAAATACGGCAGTTTTGCTTGCTCACGTATCCATTCAACCAGAAATGAGCCTCGTCGCTGAACACAATTCTTCGATAAAAAAGTGGATCTTCATCTAACTTTTCAAGAGCCCATTCACCAAAAATTTGGCATTGTGGTAGGTCGTTTGGCTTCAATTCTTGCACCAGCTGTATCTTATAAGGCTTCACACCCATATCCTTCCGCAAAATTTTCCACGTAGTGGAGTAACAGAGGCCCAATTGCTGCGAACGGCGCCGAATCGATAATTCACGGTCATCACCAACACTGGCCGATAGGGCTGCGATATTTTTTTTCAGTTCGCACTCTACGTAAGCGTGTTGGTGGTTTAATGTCCAACAATGTAAATTTGGTGCGAAATTTTTTTACAATAGCCCGAATAGAAGCCTCAGTAGGTCGATTAAACTGACCATAAAATGGAAGAAGAGCGCGATGAACTTTCTTAACAGAGCACGCATTTTGGTAATAAAATTCAATAATTTGCAAGCGTTGTTCGTTTGTAAGACGATTCATGATTAAATTATAGACCAAACTGAAGATGTTTGACAGTGACACAAGATACAAAACGTGCATGAGCTGTCAAAACTAGTGTTGCCAAAAAGATAATAGCAAAAAAATCACACGTTATAAGGAGGTTAACAAACACCGAAAATGAAAATTTCCGATACTGGTCCATATATACCCGAGATATAGTCTGAACCGATTTTTTCATGAAAAACGTTTTTTTTTTTTTTTTTGGTTAAAAGCAGTTCTGGTTTTGTTCTGGTAAAAGAAGGTTATAAATACAGAAAATTAAAATTTCTAGTATCGGTCCATATATGTATGTATATCCGAGATATAGTCTAAACCGATTTTTTCAAGAAAAAATTTTTTTTTATTAAACGCAGTTCTGGAGGTTACCAAATAGAGAAAATTAAAATTTCCGATATGGGTCCATATATACCAGAGATATAGCCTAAACAAATTTTTTCATGAAAAGATTTCCTTTTTAAGATGGAGGCAAAAATGTTTTTTTCCCGATATCGGTCCATATATATCCGAGCAAATTTGTAATATATACTATACATATTGAGACTATTGTGAATCTAAAATACCCGGCCCAGCCAATTATACTAGACTCTTACTTTTTTATGTGATGTATTAAAAAAAAATCGTGTTGTTTTATCGTTTTAGTAAATAAATTTAAAACCCCGTTAAATCGAAGCCCCAATAAATCGGAAACCCCTATAAATCAACATTAGTATGTTGTCTTTAAAATACTTTGGTGTCAGCTACACATTTTTTTTCTACATGTACATGCATACGAGTACTCGTATTTTGGTGGTTACCCTTACTGAGCCACTACTTTAATTAACGCCCGTACACTGGCCTCCATACCTACATATGTATACGTTAATAATAGTTTGAGAAATTGAACTATTAAAATGGCTTCCCTTTAACCCATTACTCGTACATACGCATAATAAGAATTTTGCAAATGAAATTTATCTTAACAATAAAAACAAGTTCAATTTAATTAGCCGTATAAAAGCAATTTTAATATCTTGATTTGCCAGCCATAAATGACAAATATGTTTTTGGGTCATATATCAAGTCATTGACCCCACCAGTGCACGTGCTTGCTTTATAAGTGTAATAATATATTAGGGGGGCTCTAAAATGCGAAAAATTTGAACTATGATGAGAGTCTGTGTGTAGGCCTTTTCCTATATACGCTTCAAGTTAAAAGATTAAGTCAGCTGAATATTTAGATTTTTGCTGCTGTTAAACTTTTTCACAACACTTGGCAACAAAACTGGAAAGAAGTGCTACAATATGTGCTGGGGGATATTATTGAATATTGATTTACATTATCTTCAACTTTATTTATGCACACATATTTTTTTATGTATATTGAATTTAATCAATACATACATATGTATGAGTGGATGTATGTGTGTAGAAGAAAATAGTAGTAAAGTAAAGAAAATTACTAATATCTTATGTAATACAGTATGTGAGTGTGCATGTATGTATGTTGAGACTATGTCCAGATTTTAAATAAATTCTAGGAATGTATTCGTGTTTTGTTTTTCCAACTTTCTATTCCTTTTACTTGGAAAAACGTTTCTATTAACAAAGTGAAATTTAAAATACCACCTCAACTCATCATATTCATATTCTTATTTTCGAATATATTTATTTGTATACTCATGCAAAACGGGATATTAGACATTTGCTCAGACTTTACTTACATTGCTCGGGGAGCAAGTGTTCTAAGAAACTAATACACAATACATACGCACACGCACATTATTTTTAATAAGGCTAGAAATATTTGCTTTTGTGTGTGTACATACGAGTACAAACATACATATTGTATATTCCCTTGAGCCTGTTTATATTGACTGAGGATTATGTTGATAATTGTCGAAGTGTGTCAGAAGGTGTTGCAAATATTCACACTACCAATTCCTATAAACTACATACTTAGTAGGAAAACCCACAAGGCTTGCAGAAATAAGTTGATTTAGAGCACTGGAGTACAAAATTGAAGGATTTAGGAATATTTTTGACAGTTAAGGGTGAAACACAAAAGGGATGCACTCCTTCCATTCTATGTCAAAGTTAGTGATGTTGAGTAAATTTATGTAACTTAGTGCGGTGAATGTATTTGTGAAAACTTATCGCTTTTCACTTCCATTTTTTTCCAGAATGCGGACCCAAAAATTCCAAAATATGAAAAAAAGAACAAACATATTCAGCCCAATTATAAATAAAAATTCCGCAGGAATTTCATAACTTTTCCCTTTCCTCCAATTATGAGCAAAAATTAAGTATGAAAGCCTTATTAGTTTTTGCTTTCAGTTGCCGTTCTGTGACGTTCTTTTCTGTAGTAAATATTTTACAATTACTTTTTCTGTGAAAAAGTTCAGCTGACTTTTACAGTAAAGCAAAATTAAAAGAAAAATATTGGAATTAAGATTTTTCGTAAAAGTCGTTTTATTTGAAAAAACAAAATAAGAAACAATTTAATTACTTAGAAATTGTGATAAAAGAGCCAACTTTTCTCTCACGATCTGCAGAATTTACGACATTTCTTATACAAATTATAATATTTATTCGCTAAAATTATATTCTTTTGATCATTCATAGTGGCTTAATTGACTAATATATTAAATTTGAAAAACAAATTATTTTAGTTTTCGATAAAAAAATTTGTATTAATATGACTAAAAAATTAGTTTTTCCATACCAGAAAAAGTAAAACACACACATATCTGGCTGTCACTTAACGTTGAATTCTATTTTCAACAGATTAGTCCGCAACAGAACAGAACGTTAAAGTAAAAACAAACCATGTACATATAGTTAACATTGAACAGAAACAAGACAGCTGATTCAGAACGGGAAAGAACGTACAAACTAATTCTGCCTTGAGGGTTTTTTATTTTTTATTCTCTCCATTCGTTGAAATAGCTAAAGAGAGATCAACTCTTCAATTCTTACAAGCAAAAATTGTGCTTTTTTCTTTAACTTGAATTGAAAAAAGTATTTTATGTGAGAAATAAATTCCGAGAGAAATAAATTCCGAGAGAAATAAATTCCGTGAGAATATTCATAATTGGGCTGATTATAATAAACATATAAACATACATAAGGCTGTTTCTCAACAAAATTTACAGTAAGTTACTAAGAAAATCAAAGCTTACTAGGTTTTAACACAATAGTAGCCAAAGTCTCAATTTGCTATTCTTGCTAGTAATGTACACAAAATTCACCTGCTATGACGCTCTAACATTTAGAGTGAAAGGCCAATGTAAGCGGCTTGCGGCAAGGAGCGGCAACCACCAGTTCTATTTGCCGCTTGACTTTATTTGTTGTAGGCAAATTAACGCGGCTAATTGAAAAAAAAAAAAAATTGTGCTTCGAAGATTAAACAAAAAAACATTTTGATTTTTTTTTAAAGGCAAAATAAATAAACAAATTCAATTGTTGAACTTTCAAAACCGAAAATTAATTTCGGTATTTTTTTCCTTTACTTTTTGGTTTGACAAATTGAAGCGGCAAAACTAAAAGTTAAACTGAATTCAACATTGCCGCTCGGCCGCCTTTAACGGCACTGCCAAATTAAATTCAATTCAATATGTTGAAATTTATGTACGAATATTTTTATAAAAAATATAATTTTTTGTAAATGGGTCACATTGTTGCCGCCCGCTGCCGCATGCCGCTTGCATTGACCTTTCACTATTATACTGGAGTGGTTCGGAAAAAAATTTTAGCAGTCACCCCTAGCATTAAACATAATATAAAAAACAATCGGAAAATTTGGTTTTTATCTGTTTGCCATGCCTAAAAATACCGCGATAAAAGTATAATTCAGTGTGGCCAGCTTAGAGTTTTAAGCTTTACAAAATTCCATTGTTTTACAGAACGAGTTCTACTTATATCAACCTATGATATATATTCCTAATACCTTCATGGAAAAATTAAAAAAACTTTTTGTTTGCTACGCTTAGTTCAGGTTAGTCGAGTCTTAAGAACTGAAAATATAATAGATATATCTTCTGATCTATAAAGAGAACAGTATTAAAGAATCGAAACTTTTGATCGAATTTTTCAAAATGTGGACAAAAATGATTCGAATCGAGAAAGAAAAATTTATATACAAAACTACTTACAAATCAAGTTAAATCAACTGGTGTATATCCAAAGGGGCAACTCTTCAGCAAACATGCGCTTTCCGTTTGCTCATAAACGATACAAACACAAATTATTGCATTTTTGTTTTCAATGAGAAAACACGGCGAGTGTGTTGCAGCAATTTGCTGGCCATATGAAGTTTACAATACTTAAATCATTTTTTAATTTGTTTTATGCTCTATTTCTTCAGATCCTGTTTCTATAACCTTTATTTTTTAATTTCCGCAAAGAAGCTAAACTTTTATTCAATACTAAAAATTCCACCACTTCATTCGGCAAAATGTTCTTTGAAATGACAAATTTTTTCTTTAGACAACATAAATCGTGCAAACATGCTTCAAATATTTGTACAAACACGCAAACACCCGCTTTAACAACGCCAAATGCTAGTACAAACATACAAATGTTTTGGCATGTTTTTTAAGCTGTTTGTGTAGTATATTTGACCCTTGACTAGATCTTTTATAAAATCAAGAATTTTTATTTTAAAGATAAGTATGTATACACAAATTTAACAGCAGAACAAATAAATTTATTAATTTATTTAAGGGGGCTTTTAAATAAATTAATAAATTTATTTGTTGTACTTTTAAATATGTGCATACATATTTATCCTCAAAATAAGAATGCCTAATTTTATAAAAGATCTAGTTAAGCGCCAAACAAACTACACAAACAGCTTCCCAAACATGCAAAAACATTTGCACAAACATTTAGCGTTGTCCAAGCATGTTTGTACGATTTTTGTGCAAACATCTTGAATGTTAAAATTTTATCATTTGCATAGTTTATTTGTGTCTTTAGATATATACCAGTTACTTCATTTATGAGTAGTTTTAATTGCATATTTTTGAAAAACAATTTTATAATTTATATACATACATTATTCTTTCTCGAGTCAAATAATTATTGTAAAAATTTTGAAAAATTCGGTATAAATGTTCAATTCTTTAATCATTATAGATCAAAAGATTATATTTCCAACCGCCTAACCTGAATTAAGCGTAGCAACAAAAGCTTTTTTAGTTCATTTGTTTTTTTTTTTAGATTTTAAGGCTTTTTTAGAGAGAACTTTTTTCATGAAGGATTGTTTATATCAAAGAACTCGTTCTGTAAAACAATGGAATTTCGTAAAGCTGAAAATTTTAAGGTGGGCACACTGAAGTATACTTTTATTCAAATGAATTTATGTTGCTGCCGTGTTCAAAATATTTCAGTAATCGCCTACACAACTACAATTGCCAGTTGCAGCGTTTGCTGTCGTGAAGTTGTGAAGTCTGCTGTGGTCTATGTGTTTAAAGCTTTAGTCTCCTTTTTATCATATTGCTAGTATCGATGTGGCTATCTTGCAGTTGAAAATGAAACAATTTTCAAAAGTAACAAATGAGTTGAAAAGAAGTAAGAAAAAAATGGGAAAAAGAGAGAATATGCTTTTTTTCAAATAAAACTTCTGGTTTGTACTTATGTGCATCCGGTTTCAAGTTCTTTCAAGGTTCAAGTTTTTCCTTTCTTAAGTTTTTTCTTAAGAAGAATTTTTTACAATACAAATAAGCTGTGATCAATAATTTTCGATTTTTCGCAATGATTTGTCATTTTCCAAAATTTTCAGCATAAAAAAAGAACATGCCGTTTAGACATAACCTTAAATCATCATGAAAATTTGCTGTTTAAGACCTGTTAAAGGCTATAAAATTCCATAATTTTAATGCTGGCAATACAAAAGTATATTATTAATTTATTTTCAGTTCAGTTACTACAGTTAAAAATAAATCACAGCGATTTTTTATTGCTTTAATTCTGTGACAGAAGCCATCAGTCATGTTTTGTGGCAAAGAAAAAGCTAAAAAACACACACAAAATTAATTTTCAACATTCTTAATGTTTGCATTGCTCATTTTACAAATGATATATAATGCCGGCATTTGGTTGCAAAAACCCCAGTTTCGTACAACAATAATAGTAATGTTCACATGACTTGAACCACCAACACCAACTTACCTCTCATATAAATGTATGCTGTGCCACGCATGTTGCGTCTTGTCAAAACGATGAGGTTGAGTACATTTCCAATGATGCCGAGGGCGCATATAATGGGCAGTATGATGCCGTATGAATATTCTCGCAACGCTTCAGTACGTGGATCCTGATAAGAAAGGAAGCGGAAAATAAAAATATAACAAGACATGAATCCTAAGTGATTAGATAGACAATCTTTCGGATATAAAAATTGTATAAAAATGTTTGTATGTCCTTATATCCCTTAAACAGTTAGACTGTCGTAACTTGAAGGCAATAAATAATAAAAACGAAAGTAAAATAAAAATATTATTGTTTTATCTTTAAGAATTAAATTCTTAAACAGATTGCCGATTGGCTGTTATCATGCTATTAAATAAAAAATGGGTCAAAAAATAACAAATCCTGCTGTAGGGAAAGTGTTTCTTAAACACTGCAAGGGGGGCCCCAAAATTAAATCAAATAGAAAACACACTTTTTAGTCTTTTAATTCTTACTTTTTAATTGAATAATGGGACAGGTTTATTTATTGAATAGGGCCTAGGGCAAATATCTTACGCGGCCTTGCTTGCACACACGCATCCGTTTGTCGAAATTTAACGTAACCATTTCGCATAAATGTTTTCCTGAATTTTGTTTGCACCCAAAAATATTTCCCAATTATGCCTCTAACCCCAAAATGTACGCCAAATAGTGGCACGTTGTAACTCAAATATACCAATATTATTCCTATACGCATACACACACACACACGCACACAAATGCTAGCGAAACAATGAGAGCACAACAAGAACGAACAATAAGAATGCAAGAAAAACAATAAAATCATTAGTGGTTAATTTATGTATTTGGAATTTTGTGTTATTTAAATAACGCAAAGGGTCCAATAAACCACACAAACTGCTTGCCAAACATGTCAAAATTTTAGGTTTGTGCAAACATTTTTGTTCGTTTTGAAGCATATAAATTACATTTGCATGTGTTGTATTTGTATGGTTTGGGTGCAAGCGCAAGGCGTGTGTTTGGCAAGCAGTATGTGCACAATGGGTTAGAAGTAGTGTAAATTCGTCACAATATTTTAAAAGATGAAGTCGTGACAAGACTTTTTACTTTAATTTGTTTTTAAATATGTACTAATTGTGTTCGATTCTTCTCCCGCGTAGTCAAGAGTTCCTCTGCGATACATAAGTATGCATAATCAAATATGTATATGTATTCAAGTATATATTTATTTATATATTTATTAATGTGCTGTTCATAGAACACAGACGAGTACTCGTATAAAAAATTTTATATAGAAATTACTCAAAAAATTAAGCGACTTTCACACAAATTTTCTAGACGAGTCGCTCGGCTGTGTTCTATGAGCAGGACGTAAATCTATTTTTAGGACGGAATTTTGCCCAATTTTTCCCAATGCCGTACACATGGAATTCTATCTAAAGCGGTTCAGCGGTTTAGTCCTGAAAAGGTATCTTGCAAGACAAACCCCTTTTGTCTTAAGTTTGTAGCCATATAGACAAACCCCTTGCATAAGAGTTCGGATCTTCAGATCCCTCCTGTATGCAATTTCACAACAGTCGATGGAAGAAATGAGTTGGAAGGCAAAAGTACATTAAGAGCATCTGCCCTTAAACCAACCCATATTACTCCTGCTTCCAGCACCTCGGGGATTGTTAGTTCCCGAAAACTGGACTTCACCAAAGCTAATTTCCCTTCCTTCGATTTTACTTTTAAAGCACAGCCATAACGTTTCAGCCAAGGCTTCAAGCTCAACCGTGAACGGCAACGAGAGGCCTGTAAGGCAAAACTTCCTGGGGCCTTTGTTGGTCCCTGTTCTGCCAATATTAACCCTTGGTTTCTTAACTCCAACACAACATAAGACATAAAGTTATGTTTGCTGCAACAAACGAGGGACTCCTTCCCCTCTAGGACGCATAAAATAGAGTGCACTGGCTTGGTCTATGCCAAGGCAACACCTGTCACCCAAGGTAGGGGCAACCAGAGAGAGAGAGAGAGAGAGAGAGAGAGTGAGAGAGAGAGGAAGGGTGAAAGACAGACAGTGTTACTTTTACAAATATAATATTAGTAACGATCCTATGTCATACACATAGAATTTTGTATTCAGCTGTTTAGTGATGAAAATGTAATAAACAGACAGAAAGACAAGCAGAATGCACCACTAATTTACATCAGCACCTGCCTTGATGACCTTATGATAGTGGATCAACTCTAGGGGGGGAAAATTATTCACGATTCACTAGCACCCGCTTGTGACTTGTAAGGCTCACAAATGTCGCAAATTTTGTCATGGAAGCCAAGACTTAATAACTTGGAAGGCCAAAGTTAATTAAGATCACCAGTTCTATGTTACTGGTATCTGTTGCAAAACAAGAGCACCTCGTTTGGATTAGCCCTCTCAAACCGGCATGCACTAGGGAATATCAATTTCTCTCTCTGCGTTTTTAGGTTTAGACCACAGAGCGCATGTTTTAGCCAAGGCAGGAACCTCAACTATGATTAGCGCTGATATGGTCTGTAAGCAGAGCCTCCTGGGACATTGCCGATACTCATTTTGCCGGTTACTCCTTGGTAAGGTTTTCGTGACTCCAACATAACATTAGTTCTAAAGTTATATTTGCTATAACAAACGAGGAACTCCCTTGCCCTTGTATGTCCCAGAAAGCCGAGTACCCCGATTAGGTGTACACCTAGGCAAAACACAAACAGAGTGACTTTCACATTTAGTAAGTATACGGATGAATAATGGGTAAACGAATTTATTTTTGAAAGTCTTGATATTATAGCATAAAGATCAAAAGTTTCGGTAGGTTGTGCATTTTGGTTCATATGATAATTCTTTTTAATCTCTAGCCCAAGTATTGTTGTGCCACGTCAGTTTTACTGCTTATTATTGCAAATGAAACTTTTATAAAATTATGTATTTTCATAACTAAATTCGAAGGTAAAATATAAATTCATTAAAGCAAACTAAAGACAAAAATTTGAATAAAACTTAAATTTGTTTTGTATATTTGTTTCATTCGTTTTGCACTTACCTCGTTCGTTATATAAAGATCATCACGCAAATTATCACCAATGACACCAACAGCACCAGCAGCTACAGCCGCATTAACATCATTCCTGTACCCTCCATCTTCGACAATAATACCAGCAGTGCTACTGCTGCTGCTGCTGCCGCTGACACTACCACCAGCACCACCACCGCCAGCACCACTTTCTAAACCATTTATGCCACTCAAGCCAGCAACATTCTGTGAAGTCGAGGCAGCTGTTATAGCACTGCTGTCATTTTCACTTACAATTGGTGCTGCTGAAAAATTTGCACCCCATATAATCGAACACAAGGCCGAGTTCTCTTCAATTGTATAGAGTTGTGTTAGCATAGTTTTACCACATTTATTTTGTACACACTTTTTTCTGTTTAGATGTAACGAATGCTGGCTAACGAACATGCGAATGGCAACAACAATTGCAAATAAATTATAAATAACAATCAACCCACACAAAGCAAAATAAATAATTTATTAAACAGATATTTTCAATGGCCAAAACTAAACTGTTACATGCAGCTTTCTTTCGAAAGAACGTACTTCAAGTTAAAACAGAAAATATGTGCTTCAGGAGAGGGGGGAAAGTATTTCTCTTTTCAGTTAATTAAATAATTTACAAAAACTCGCTTTTTACTTGTTTGTTCTTTTAGCAATGTTTCTCTAACTACTCCCAGCTTTGATTTAATTATAATTTTTATTTGTTTTTCATCACAATCGTAATCATATTCCGCGTCATGATAAACGTGTTCACACTTATTTTGATCATTATCATCATCATCATCATCATCATAAACTTGATGGCTCTTAATGAATTTGGGATTTATAGTATTTTTTATTTCTGCTGGTGTGCTGTTGTGAATCCTTTTAAGGACACAGGTGTTGTTGATGTTGCTCCTGGTGTTGGCGGTGACGCTGAAGGCGGTCGTTAATTGTGCCACAGCTTCATCAGGTATAAATACTCTTAATTTACGTTGATTTTGTTGGCAAAGTTTATTTCTGTTGGTATTTATTTTGCTTTCACTTTTTACACTTGAAATTGCAGGGAATGCAACTTTATTGCTGCCAGCAGTATTGCACGGCTGCTTAGTTAACATTTTCTTTATAAATGTGTAGAAATCATATACAATTCTTTTACTTATAAAGTTGTATTGTGGAAGAAGGGATTAGTTTTTAATACGGACTTCCTCTAGTAGTTAGATTCGCCGTAATCTACATTTTCTGTTGCTATTCTTGTTTGTTGGTTGGTTTGTTTGTTTGTTTCGAAGCTGCAAAAAGAAAAGTGTAAAGGAATTTGTTAAAGCAGTTTGCATTTGCCCCAGAGGATTTAAAATAAAGCATTTAAAGATAACTTAATAAATTTCTTATTGTATTGTTTCAATATTGATCATTTAATTCACTTTATTTAAATGCTTTGAAGAGCATTTGCTTTAAAGAGACATTCTAGGAAAAATTGCGAATAGGAGAAGACAAAATAAAATGAAAAATTAAACGATTTTTTTTCTGCTACCAGTGACTAGGTATAGCTTTGCTCTCATTATCATTTGCTAACACATATTTCGATAGTATACCCATAGAAAACATGACACCATACGTGCTCAAACTGACCACATTCGTTGTTGATAGTGTATCAACAACGTTTGTGGTCAAGTTGAGCACGCCGTTGTCAATCTGACAACAAACTTTTGACACCACGTTCGTTGTCAAATTGAGCACAAACGTGGTCAAATTGACAACTTCTCGTTGTCAAATCGACACCATATCGTTGTCAACTGGACACCATGTCGTTCTCAAACTGACACCAGAGCGTTGTCAATTCGAAACCACGCCGTTGTCAGTTTGACACCATTCGTTGTCAAATTGACAACGTTCGTTTTGATTTTTAATTAGTTTCCGTTCTTTTCCCAATTTATTCAATTTGTACACGTTCGTTGACAAGTTGATACCCGCGTTGTCGAAAAATAAAATTTGACAGCCAAACGTTGTCAATTGGTACACGTTCGTTAACAATTTCACACCCTCGTTGTCAGAACATAAAATTCGACAACAAATCGTTATTAATATGAACACGTTTGTTTACAACTTGACAACCACCGTGGTTAAAAAAAATCGATAACGTACGTGCTTGATTTTGCAACGTCTTTTTTCGCTGAGTGTATGCTTAAAAACTTTTCAGGCAGCAGTTCATGATACGTCGTGACCCCAGTTCCGAAAATGGTTGCTGATGACTAGCGTAGCGACTACGAAACAGCTAGTTGTCCCCCAGCTAAAGGTTTGATTATTATTTTTCTTGTCTTCTTCAATCAAAAATTATTGATCACAGTAAAATTCTATTGTGAAATCGCCTTCTTAAAAAAAACTTAAGAAAGGAAAAACTGTAACTAAAACCCGATGTACAAAAAAAACCAAAAATCTACTAACTGGCTCACGATATCGTTTCGTTAACGTTCGCTAATGTTTTTTATTAAAAATAAGTGACTTATAGTCAACTATTATTCAACTAACGGATATATCGGAGGTAGACAAGGCAATGATACAAGATCAGAAAAAATTAAAGCTTATAAATGCCATCGGAATAGGTTTTTTGACCTTAAAACGACATCATGAGCCAGACAGCCAATTTAAAAACTTTTAATCTAAAAATATTGTGTAAAACGTGAATTACTGCTTTCTGACCACCCCCGCCGAAATTGTAAGAACTTTTACTTGATAATAGTTCATGCCATGCGTTTACATGTGCTGAGTGTGCCCTTAAAATTCCAAATCATTTAGTCAAACCGTTTTTGAGATATTATGGAGGAAGTTTGAAAAGAAGAGATTTGAGTAAAATGTGTTTAAAGATGCCGACAGTGAACTTAGCGCTGCGAATGGCTTCTTCTTCTAACTGCTGACTGCTGTATCTTAAAAAAACTTCAACAGTTTTTGAGATATTATGGAGGAAGTTTGAAAAGAAGAGTTTTGAGTAAAATGCGTTTAAAGATTCCGACTGTTAACTTAGCGCTGCGAATGGCTTCTTCTGCTATTTGCTGACTGCTGTATCTTAAAAAAACTTCGAGTTTTAAAAAATTACTCTACTACCGTATTCTAGAACATGTTAAAAAAGCAACATATGAAAAAATCAATTTTTTGAGCCCATCGCATGGGATGATCCCCTTACCGCTGTCAAGCGGTCTGTCGAACTTGTTTTTGTTCGACACTTTTTCATATGCAAATGTTGAACATATATTCATTATATATGTTTACCATATTAGCCATTTTAGCGTTCAAATAATATTGTTTGATCACTGCGCGAAATTCACTTTTTTTCATTTTACAAGAAACACAAAAGTTGCTTAGTTCAAATGGCTACAACAAATAAACTAACCGACAACCATATATCTTAGTGCCTATTTCCACTATACAAGAAAATAAGATTGCAATTTTTCATTTTCTTCTTGAACTCTCTTTGCCGTTTCCACTGTACAAGTCTTATTGCTTAAACTGAACTGATTTTAGCTTGAATAGTATACATACGAATATGAAAGTAAAACAAATTGCAAGTACATGCAAGTATGTACTCGTTTACTGGATGAGGTAAAATACCTCACCCCCTTCTCTAAAAGTTAATCAGTTCAGCAATAAGACTTGCATAATGGAAACTGGGAATTAGCAACTAACCAAAGCAATAAATGCGTTTTTTTGCAAACAAAAAATTATTATTTTTTCCAAAATCCTATGCACAAGAGTTAAAATTATCATGTGTAAATCATTAAGTAGATCTATTGTATCATACAGATGTCAAATATGATTTAATATATATCACCATCTTATATGGAAAAAATGAGATCATTTGAAAGAAAATGTCTTAGATGTTGTACTGCAATTTATAGGTCACCAAAAAGTGGCTGTAAAAAATACATTTCAAATAAAATCTTATATAATACTGCTAAAGTCAGTAGAATATATAACTTTATTATACACCTTAATAGTGTAAACACTTGGGAAAATAACCTTTTAATGGCGCCTTACTACGTTTCAGAGGATTACATAGCGCTAATATTGCAAGATGGATTTATTCCACTCGAATCTTTTCTTTTTCTTCACAAAAATGGTTATATGCAAAGCAATGATGGTATCCCTATAGTTTATCACATATATAGACGAGCCAACAATAAAAATATTAAACAGTAATACACTCACGTCCGACAATATTAAACCAAATTTAAATCCTTAAAAATATTGGTGGATTACCTAAGTAATTTTCTTTGTTTTACTCCCAGACCTCTTCTTTTAATATATAATTATATAAAATTAATAATATATAAAAGTAAGTTTTATTATTCACTTTTTGCTTACAAATTATTTAATACAACCACATATGTATTTAAACTTTGCTACACATCCAAATATATTATAGATTTAGAAATAATGAAATAGTTTATATATATTATACTAGAGTGCTCAAAATGATGGGACAGTGTATACAAATGAAATAAAATTATCTCACACTATTTGTTTATTTTTAATTAAGCCATTATTAATTTTCAATAAATAAACATTAAAAAAAGAAATAAACTAATCAATGAATTTGGCTGATATTTTAACAGCTGATCACAATTTCCAAAAAAAAAAAATCTATTTGTGCTCCCATCTAGCGCTAGGTATTCTCACTCTGCACTCACATAAAAATACTTTTGTTACGAACATATTTGGAATTAAAAAATATATACAATAATATTACATTTATAATTTAGATTCTGAGTATATCGTATTAAAAACCCTGGGTTATTTGATATTCGGAAAACAGACATTAAAAAGCGCGGGTTTTGTGAAACAAAAAAAAAACGGGGTAAAAACCGGTTGAATGTGTTACCGTTCAATCACCCTATTATTCATGCTTATACATTTATACACTGAGTATGCTCTTTGCACGCTCAATGTATAAACTGATCTAAATACATGCGACGTATGAGCAATATACTCGTACTGTGGAATCAAACTTATTGTTCATTCTCCTCATTCTTTGTATCTTTTTATATCATTTGTATCTTTTATATCATTTTACTTTCTTCTTGTTCAAGTGTTACCTTAATCATCAAAGCCAAATCATTTTTTATTAGGAAATTTGTTTTTAATAGTTTTATTAAAAGCCGGTTAAGTAGATAACACACGATATGTTTTTAACAATGTAGCTGTCCTTTTTCACAATGTAAAATGTCTACATGTCGTCTGTTACCTCAAAAACATTGCGTCTGTAAAAAACATGAGCAAAGTCATCTGACAAAATTTCAAATAGAGCGTGTTCTGTTTTGTTATGTTTAAAACATCTGACATTAGAACTCTATGCCTTGCGAACAATTCAGCGACCGTTTTTAGGCGGTATAAGTAGTCGGCTTGAAAAAATTTTAACGCATTAATATTTTAATTTGTTTTAAATAATTATTTTTCATAATAATAAAAAGCATAGACAATGTCAGACGTAAATGTACATATACGTTTGTGAACAAATTTTAAAACCCGTCTCTAAAAATGAAAAATTTAGACAGACATGACAAAATACGCGAAGAATTACATATTAAAAAACAGACGGAAAAACATATTGTCTGTGGTTACCTTTAACTGCGGTTTCCTTAATTTTTAAGGAAAACTGGTTTTTTAATTGCACTATTTAAAGCAATTGAACCCCGGTCTCAAAAAAACCCGAATTTTTTTAGGATCACATTTAGTCAAAAAGAACTGGCAGCTTCCACTAAACTATAAGGTATTAATTTCTTCGTGATATTTGACGCCTTCGAAGAGCAATAGATACTTGTTTCTAGGAAACACATATCGGTTGATTAAGTTGCAGTTTTTTACTTTTGACTCATAAACTACACAAAAAATAATTTTGAATTTAGAATATTTTTTGAAGTCAAAAAGTTTGGTTGCTATATGAATTAGACATCAAAATGTGTCACACACGCAGTTGTTATTCTGATTCGGTTTAATTTGTACAATCAAAATAGGAAACTTACTATTAGCAAAGCTGATTTTTATGTTTACAATAATTTGTAACTGTTTTATATCACATTTTTGCTCTGACGAGACTAGGAATCTTGTTCCCGAAACTCGCACATTTTTACGTAGCACGCGTTCATCGTTCAGAGCTCATCCATTTGTGGTCGACTGCACGGGGAATCGTATATTTGTGTTCGATTGCCCGGGGAGAGAATTCGTGTTTCAGCCGTACGCTTCGTCTGTGGAACAAGTTGCATGCAGACGTATTTCCTGTCTGTAATAACGTTAGAAAGTTCATGTCAAATGTTCACAAACACTACTCCCTCTTTCCCCCTCCTCACAACCTATTTTCCCAGGTCTGGTACAATGCACTGCATATGTAGGGTCATCCCCTGAGTACTGATCCAAGTTAAAAAAAAAATATACATAAATATATATAAGTATATATTTTGACAATATTTTATTTGAGTTAACTGCTTGCTGAGTGTAGGCATTTCGAAGCATTTAAAGCAATATAATATGCCCATCTCTGGCATGCATATATAATAGAATTGTTGTGTTACTAACCCAAACAAAATATGTAAGTGATGAACAAAATTTAAATAATAACGAAATTTAATTTATTATTTGGTTAAATAGTTTGTACTTAATAAGTGAATATACAGTACTGGACAATTCAATGGAAACTTTTCTAAAAATTTATTTATTTATTTTTAGAAGTCGAAAATCAAAAATTATTTCTAAAGAAACTTCACAAGTATTTTAGAATTTCATTTTATAGATTCTTTTTGATATATAAACAAAAAAATAATAACATAAAAATAACGTAGTTCTAAAATTGTAAAGAAAAATTAAAAGTATCAAATTTTGAGGTATTGACAAAACAATGGAAACTTAAAATTGACTCCAATAAAAACCTTCGGCCTATTATCAAAAATTAATATTTTGTTGGGTATCCTTTGTTTTTAATTACTGCATCACAGCGACGATGCATTGACCCAATTAATTTGTCAATTGTATCCTTTGGTACCTTTTGCCATTCACTCAAAACTGCATTGGATAAATCTTCCTTCCATGTGTAATTTCGAGTTCTTATCTTGCGTTCTACAATTTCCCATAGATTTTCTATGGGATTGAGATCCGGGGATTGGGCAGGCCACTTCAAAACACGGACCTCATTTGATTGTAACCAGTCAGTTACAACCCTAGAGGTGTGTTTTGGATCATTGTCATGCTGAAATCTCCAAATTAGTGGCATGTTCTCCTCTGCATATGGATACATTATGTCGTTTAAAATGGATCTGTAGCCGACACCAGTCATTGTATCCTTTATAATGTGAATTGGGCCCATTCCTTGCCCAGAAAAACAGCCCCACACCATAATATTGCCACCTCCAAACTTGACTGTCTTGCTTGTGTACTTTGGGTCTAGTCTCTTTCCCTTTGGCCGCCTTACAAATGATGACAGTGTTCCATTTCTCTTTAGACCAATTTATGTGCTCTCTGGCAAATTTTAAACGAGCAGCACGGTTTTTCTCCGATATCAGGCGTTTTTTCGCAGGGCGGAAGCAACCAAGACCAGCCTCGCGGGCTCTACGGCTAATTGTTCGAGAGCTAACATCCAAGAACATTTTTAACCTCTCTTGATGCCATTTGGGGGTCTTTTTTGAACTCTCTTGATGTTAAATTATCCTGTCTTGGAGTAGTTTTACGTGGTCTTCCTCCTGAACGCAGAGTTTTAACAGTACCCGTTTCACGAAATTTCTTGATAATCTTCGAAATTGCTGATTTGATTGATCGAATATTTATCACAAATAGTGTTTTGTTTTAATCCAACATTAAAATCATTTATTATTTTTATTTTTAAATCTTCACTTATCTTGACTCTAGCCATTTTTACTAATTACGTATTCAAGATTCTTGTGTTTAAAATATTTGAAAAAAGAAGCTGGCAAGAGAGTAATTTAAAAAATAACGGTAAATTATTATGCATTTTGCCTCGTTTTTTCATCAATACATTTTGCTTTAGTCATCTTTCGTGCAGAAGTGTAAAAGTTTCCATTGTTTTGTCGAACCCCAAAAATTTTATACTTTTAATTTTTCTTTATAATTTTAGAACTACGTTATTTTTATGTTATTATTTTTTTGTTTATATATCAAAAAGAATCTATAAAATGAAATTCTAAAATACTTGTCAAGTTTCTTTAGAAATAATTTTTGATTTTCGACTTCTAAAAATAAATAAATAAATTTTTAGAAAAGTTTCCATTGAATTGTCCAGTACTGTATATCTGTTTGACATCACATAAAATTTGCAACTTAATTAAAATGCTCGTATATTTGTGGACCCGCCTAGGTTCTTACTTTGCATATGTATATGTATGTGCACAACCCTTGCGTTGAAAAAGAAACCGTACATAATTTCAATGAATATTTATTTATGGCTACGGTACCCAAAGGAAATAACAATTGACTTCAAGTTGAACACCAACAGATTTTACACTCGCTACAGGACTTTATATTTTATGCCTAAAAAGCAAATACATACTCGTACATTCCTGACCACCCCTACTTCATCAGTAAGGGCATTACAATTTTATTCGTTTACGAAAATGTATATCGTAGATTGTGTTTGTTTGTGTGTTGGTTGTTTTGGAATGAAGTGTAAATGTGTGGTTATTATGTAGACATTGGGAAATTTATTGCCAACACAGAAGAACACCATTTACAAGAGCATTCTCTATACACACACACACCGTGTTTATTCAATTTCTGCTCTTCATATTAGAGAAGGTCAATTTGTTCAGTTCGGGTTTTTACGATTATAATTCACTAACCAGATGAGTACTTTAATATAATATTTTTTATTGTCCAAACGAGTTAAATACTTGAGAAATCATCTTTATTATGTACAGTTAATGTCCAATAGCTTGATCGCAGACCCTATTCGAAACTCAGTTCAGAAGCAAACCAGACAAATGCAAATTTCTGGTTGCCAGAAAGGCAGTAAAGCAGCAACTATTGTTGTCTGCAGAGAGAGAAAGAGAGAGTACATCTATATACTATGAGAATCAAAAGTGAGTCAACACCAGTTTCTTTTTTAGTATTCGCAGACCCTATTCGAAACTCAGTTCAGCAGCAAACCAGACAAATGCAAATTTCTGGTTGCCAGAAAGGCAGTAAAGCAGCAACTAATGTTGTCTGCAGAGAGAGAGAGAGAGAGTACATCTATATACTATGAGAATCAAAAGTGAGTCAACACCAGTTTTTTTTTTTGTATAATGAAATTCTGTTATAACTATCGATTTTACTTACAATAACAAAATTGGTAATTCATTGTTTATAACGTTATAGTAGGAAAAAGAGCTGAAATTAACTATAACTTCTATTTCTATACTTTACAACAAGAGTTCAATAATATATGATATATGAGTTCAATAATATATGATACTACTAAACTAAATGTATGTGCAGTCTTATTTCACGAATAACTGTCATTAAATTCATATCAATGCAAAGTGCGTAGTATTGTGCTGTAACCAACTGCTTTATCAGACTCTGTAGTGATGTCCTTGGTAATTTGTAACGCATTAGAAAGTGGCTTATCTTTTACTATGGCAGCAATCCTTCTTTCTTCTATTTCAGTTAACAGCTCTAGATGTTGTCTTCGCTTAAAATCGTCTATTTTCTTAAAGTTTTTTTCACTTTTCCACAATGTTTTTAAAAGGTGTTGAGCCTTCCTAAAATTTTAATAATTTTTCGAAAAGGTTTACCTCTTAGCTCTATTATAATTTGCTTCTTGTTTTATCTCTGTCTAATAATGAGGAAGAAGTGAGGACGTTGGAAATCACTTTTCTAAATTAAATAAATTTAACGAAAATGAAAGCTGATGACTAGTATAGCGACTACAAAACAGCTAGAGTTATCCGCAAGCTAAAGGTTTGATTATTTTTCTTGTCTTCTTCAATCAAAAATTATTGATCAAAGCAAATTTGTATAAGAAAAATCATTGTTAAGAAATCTTAAGAAAGGAAAAAACTTGATTTAAAACTCGTTGTATAAAATATACAAAAGCCAAAATCTGATTTAGAAACTATAAAAAGTTCAGCAAAACATTAATAAATTAATATTTAAATTGAACTTATTTAAATTTCCAATAGTGAACATCATTTTATTTTTTACGAGTGATTTTCGACTGTGAATAGCTAAATTGAATATGACTGTGATTTTCCAAATCTATCTCAAATCTAACGCACTCTGCGATGGGAATATTTCACAAGTTAATGTCAATTAAAACGCTAATGTAAATTAAGAATATTGTCTGTCCACTCTATAATAGTCTTAATAAAATTGATGCATACATTACCAGGAAAAAATTATAGTAAAAATAAAATCAGCAAAGTTTTTGTCTGAAAAAATAATTTGTATACATATACATAAATATCAAACAAATAACCTTGAATATCGTATTTTGTTGTTGTTTATAAAAATAGCGGTTTTCCATCAATAATTATTTTTACTAAACTTTTGTTAGAATCCACGAATTCCTTTACCGGTTAGCATTCAAACAATTTATTAATTGATTCAACGAATTTCGTTATTGAACACGAAAAACATTTTTTTTCTCTGTAAACTATAAAAATAAGAAAAACAATATAAATTTATTTGGCTTTATATTTATAAATAAAACATAAAAACCAAATATTTTCCATGACAAATGATTTAACAGTTGGAGTGTTGTTAAAACAAGTTTTATTTGTTTCAGTTACTACACACTACAGTTACGAGTATGCTGAATTAATCAACATAAACAAATTATTAAAGAAATCCTTTTGTTTTCGAAAACATTAAAATATTCAATTATGAAATCATGTTTCTGCCAGTGAAATTAAACATCAAATTTGCGTGGATTGAAAGTGTTTATTTAAGAAAACTAACTCATTTAACATAACTTATTATACTCGTACACTTCACTTCACATGAATAGGTGCAGTGTTTGAGCAGACAATATAAGGTTGCTGCGCTCAAGATATCTCATAGAGAGAATTATACTGTATTTTTTTTAAGATTTGACCATATGTCCATGTTTCTTCTGAGAAAACTAATTTATTCAACTCTTTCTTCAAAATCGTGTGTTCCATGGTATAATAATATAACAGGTAAAGGCGGAACTACAACAAGCCAACAATAAAAAAAACATGGCTTTTTATTGTTGCTTTATGTTGATAACTGTCAAAGAAAATAAAAAAGCAAACGCAAGGCGAATTCATAACAGGTATATGCAAGAGCAATAAGTACAACACTACAAAAAATAAATCTTTTTCAAACGTCAAGGGAAAAATATAAACACAAAAAGGAATTCAAAAAATATACATATATAAAAAAAAAAATTACAAGAAAAGATAAACTTTTAATTATTTCGTGAAACTTTTAACTATTTAGTGAAAATTAAAGTCTCGGATCATAAAGCTCGGAAAGGTGAAAAAGGCAAGCCAGATTGCGAAGGATTCTGATAGTTGCAATACAAAACTAAAAAACTGTTTCAAACATATTTTTTTTTTTTCTCAAATTTCTTTCAAAAAAATTCACAACAAAAGAAAAACTTAATTATTTCATGAAAGTTTTAATTATTTTGTGAAACTTAAAGTCTCAGATGATAGAGCTTCAAAAGGTGAAAATGGCCAGCCAGATTGGGGAGAATTCTGGATGATACCTGGCGCTCAAGATACAATAATAATTTAAAAAATTGTTTTATATATTTTTTTTTAAATTTGTTTTAATTATTCCATTGACATCTGAAAAAGATTAAAATTAAAAAAAAGTTATCAGCTGCGCTGTCTATTTCACCTGTTATGAATTCCTTTTGAACAAACGTATATTTTTCTATGTGTTTTATACCAAAACAGCTATTTATAATTTTTTATTGGTATAAATGGTAGAAGCTAAAAATAGCGAATAAAAAACTTAATTGTAAATCATTAATGAGTGAACTTTTTTTTAGTTATATACATATGTACGAGATTAACTAGTTGTGAGTTCGAGTCCAACTTCATAGCAATTATTGTTATAATTAAAAATAATCCTTCTTCTTGACTGAAGTTGGACTCGAACTCACAACTAGTTAATCTCGTACATATGTATATAACTAAAAAAAAGTTCACTCATTAATGATTTACATACAAATACGACTCACAGTTAGGAGAATTATTTAGTAAATAATAAAAAAAATTAAAAACTGGTTGTTCAGTGACAGAAAATCCTGTACAAACAACTGGGGTTATAACAATTGCATATATGTGATCAATATGTGGCAAACATTAACGTAAGAATAATTAAAGAGCTCGGTGGCTGAAGTGGTTAAAGCGGCCGTATTAAAAATATATCATGTTCACATGATCCCTAGTTCGAATCCCAGTGGGTGCTGATGAGTAGTGTAGCGACTACGAAACAGCTAGTTGTACCCCAGCTAATGGTATTCAATTATTTTTTCTGTTCTTCTTTGGTCTTATTGTTTCACAGCAATTATTGTTATAATTAAAAATAATCCTTCTTCTTGACTGAAGTTGGACACGAACTCACAACTAGTTAATCTCGTACAAAAAACTTAATTGTTTGAATTTTTGTTCTCTGCTTTTCGATACTTTCAAAAAGCAAATCATAGCAACCAACGGTTGTTCATTTGTTTGAAAGGTGTAAAGAAATGTTAGGGACGTGTATAAATGAAAAAGCTTGTTTTTTGTGTTTTGACGGATATTATCAGAGCATTTTTCTTTTAAATTCTCAACAATTTATTTATATTGTTGGGATATAAAGTTGAATGTTTGAGAATATCTTTCAAAAATTTCCAAAGTCTACTGATGATTAGGGTAGTTCCTATGAAATGTCGACATATAGATAACTGGGAAACATAGAAAACAAGCTATTTATAATTTTTTACTGGTATAAATGGTGGAAGCTAAAATAGCGAATAAAAAACTTAATTGTATGTGTTTTTATTTTACAAATAATTTTTCAATAAGCTTTTGCATTTAAAACTCGTGCAATAAATTAAATATATAAATAAAGATCAATAACAACTGTCTATTGTGTTTGAAGCTGTTTTAAAAGTATTATTGGAACATTTTTTTTCAAAAATTTTTTCAATACGAGTAATAAAAAATTGTGTGTATGTGCTCACAATATAAAAAATTTTTGATCTGTTCACAGAAAAAAAATTTTTCGGCCACCGTTTCGACACTATCTATATATTATTATACCATGATGTGTTCTTAGCAAAATTCAATCATTATTGACATTGCACCTATTGAAGTGACGCGAAAAAATAGTTGAACTTTTTTTTCAAAAACTAAACTTTACATTGCACTTAAAACTGACTAAAACTGTAACACGTGCTATACTTTCCTTCGACTAAGGTACATCTTTGTTCCATGCGTGTAACACATTAACGCTATTATCGAGTTCATTATTTCATGCGAAATTCTTTCAAATTGCATACAAAAGTGTTTTGTATAAAATATCTGCGAAATAAATAAATGTAGTACTAAGTTTTTAAAGCAAAGAACGCACGAAATGTATCTGCAGCATGTTTTAATTTAAAATTGTTTCTGGGACTATTTGTTTTTTCAGCTGCGAAATAACATAAACAAAATTTTTTTTCGCACGAAATACATACATGTATACTTAAAATTAAAAAAGAAACATGAATAAGAGAAAAAATAGACAACACTGAGTACATCTCAATTTTTTCGTACGAAATAAATAATAGGTGTGTTCCATGTGAATAACGAAAAAGTCCGAACTAGGCCAAAGTAGTCCAAAAGCGTTCCACCTAAAAATGTTTGTGCAATTTTAAGAGAAAATGAGAGAGTAATTTTTTTTCATTTCCTGAAAAAATTAGCCCGAACTTTTCATGTGGGTAAGTTCGGACTATAATTGAATAAACAGCTGTTTTATGTTTACATACTTATGAAACTGAAAATTTACAAACTGGAAAAAAAATTTTGTTTAAAAATTAGTTAAAAATAAAATGGAAGGCTGCCCAAATTGAAAATAACGTTGTGAAGTTGTGAACAGAACATACAACTGTTATTTGGCTTTTCATTTTATAAATATGCACTATGAAAATCTATTGAAAATTTTACAGTACATTTAATTTTACAGCTGTTGCCAATAATACAAATCTTTTGTTTATATGATGCTATGCGTTTGAAGCGTTTAATTCACTAAAATATACTTCAATCTAAAAAGTAAGCAGCACTAGTATTACAAGATGGACAGTTGTGGTTTTTTATGTTCCAGCAGTTTTGGGTAAAATTTGCCAATTTAGAGAGTAATTTGCTTTTTACTCTCATTAGTTCGAACTAGTCCGAGATCTCGTGGAACACACCTAGTGTTGCTGAAAATTTCTCGCACATTCAATCTCAATACTAGGCTTAAAGAAAAATTTTCAGCAACATTACTTATTTCGTACGAAAAAATTGAGATGTACTCAGTGTTGTCTATTTTTTCTCTTATTTATGTTTCTTTTTTAATTTTAAGTATACATGTATGTATTTCGTGCGAAAAAAACTTTTCTTAAGTTATTTCGCAGCTGAAAAAACAAATAGTCCCAGAAACATTTTTAAATGGAAACTTGTTGCAGATACATTTTGTGTGCTTTTCGCTTTAAAAACTCAGTACTACATTTCTAAACTTATTTCGCAGATATTTCATACTAAACACTTTTGTATGCAATTTGAAAGAATTTCGCACGAAACAATGAACTCAATATTAGTCTTTAAGGAGTAAACACTTTTAGGACCTAGACATATAAGTACTGTCAATCTATTACACAGATGAAAAATAAAATAAAGGATATATTGAAAAAATCTCATTATTTGCTTCCTGATATTCAATGAAACAGTTTTTCCTTTTGTCGTACAAGCACAAAAAACATCACAATGAGAACACTTGGAATGAGGGTTCGATTGCACCTACTTCATGCTGTATACCTTACACCTCCTTCTTCTTTCCACAAACACAGGCTAATGAATAACTCTGATACCCAGTCTCACTTATTTTAATGTTGAGAAGTCCATCTTGCGCGATTTGTTTGAACCTGGACTTGAAACATTATCTTTTGTAGCTCGTTTTCTCTTATTTAGGTCTTTCATAGTCATTAACTCTTGTGCTACGGATCTTCTAAAATCTTTGACTGTAGATTTTTCAATTATAAGATCATATACAACATATGCATTTACAAAAACGATATCAAGCACACCCCAAAATATTCTATGTCCCGATTTAGGTGATTTACGATCAACGCAATAGAGGGCTCTTAATTGGTCAGCGGTGTCAACACCTCTCATACATGCATTATAATCTTTAACAGGCCTCGCACAAACAACCGTGGACTTGGTTCTATGGTTGGACAATCTCTTATGTGTTTAATTTACCGTTATAAAAGGTGGTACTAGTTAGTACCGGCAGCTAGGAAAGGGTTAATAAGTTATTATTAAAAATAACAAATATCTCACTCATTAATGTTAGTCTCGAAACAATGTTATAGCCTATTTACACCAAAGCGAAATCTGCTCATTCGAGATTTCAAGCCAAATCTAGTAGATTTTGAGAAGAGTTCCCATACAAAATGAATTCTACTCTATGAGTAGATTTCAACGAAATCTCCTGGAATCTACTCAGTACTAAGCGATGCAACTGTGATTTCTTGCCAAAAGTACTTAAAAATACTACGCTGCAGTCTCTGGACACAAAAAATATACACTTTAATGCTGGTGTATTCAGTCTCTGATAATATTGTATTGTCAAACCCGCATGCATAAATTATTTTTGAGCAAATGAAATCTTGCTAGATGTCAAAAAACGGTGGTGTAAACGATATAGATTTCGTTGCAGATTTCAATTCAAATCTACTAGATTTTGAGTTGGTGTAAATGCGCTATTATACATATAAGAGGCAACATCTTTTACCAGAAAAGAAAACCCACAAATCTAACGTTACTTTTTTAGTTTTGTTTTTGTCCCAAAAGTCAAATACTTTGGGACAAAAATCAAGCCTTTAAAAAAAATACAGCAAAATCGTTTCATTGAATTATCGCGAGAGCAGCCAATTGGTTGCTAAAGCACTGCACCTATTCATGTGATGTGAAGTGTGTCTTAACAAAAGCAAAAAACAAGAACGAAATACTCTTACATCAACACAAGCTTCCGTTTCTTTCTTGGCGTTTTGATTTATGTAAATCCAAAGATTGTTTTGATAGATTGTCGCTTCAACTACTATTTTAATTGTTGCTGCCAGTTATTGTAATAATGGGGTTTAATTTTCTTGAGAACGTAAACCTGTCATTATCACAACATTTTAATTTTACAAGGTCTATTTTGAAACAAATACTCGTAAGAAATTAAACCACGCACTGCAGTCCACAGATTATGTTAGTTTGTGTACGAGTACATGCAAATACAGGGAAAACTAATGTAAGAACACTACCCAGCGAAAACTTGACAATCTGTTGCTCTTACCTAAGAACATACTTTTGAGTAGTATAGTGTTTACCGCTGGCATTACTAAGAAGTAGATAAGTAATAGCTTGCTTAATATCTGCTGTATATGTCTGAGTGTAAGTAGCTGTTCTTGGGAAATATAAATACATGAACAATATTTACAATAAAAATTGAATAAAAGGATTTGAGTAATACTTAGATTTGCTAAAATCTAAAGATAAGGTGATAAAAACGGGTTTAAAAATAGTAAATCAATATCAGCTTTTATAAAATTTTGCTGTTCTAGCAGTTTTACTATTTGTATCGTTTGTTTTGTTGTCATTACGACTTGAGCATTAAACACATAGACCACAGCAGACTACACGACTTCACAACAGCAAATGCTGCAACCGGCAATTGTAGTCGTGTAGGACACTTCTGATTTATTTTGAACACGGCAGCAACATAAATTCATATTCAAAAATTATATTTCAGTGTGGCCATCTAAGAGTTTTTAGCTTCACAAAATTTGTTGATTTACAGAACAAGATCTGTTTATATCAAACTTTCATGAACAAGTTCTTCTCTCTTAAAAAGATAAAAAGGTTAACTTAAATTAAAAAAGTTTTCGTTTGCTACGATTAATTCAGATTATATGGGCCTTCAAAGTTTATAATATAATTGGATATAACATCTGATCTATAATGAGAATAGTGTTAAAGGAATGAAACTTTACGACAATTTATCGAATTTTTTAAAACGGAGACCAAAACTCTCTTAAAATTTTTTATAAAAAATATGGAATTGAAACTAATTGTGCGTGATGTAAAATCAACTGGTATTTACAGATGTATCTAATCACACCCTACTTATTTAATCAAATTAAGATTTCTTCTTTTGAGTCTAATGACCTTATTCATAAAAAATATTGTATGTTTATTAAACTGTTATTTGACAAATTTCTATAGAAAATTTATCAAATAAATGTGTAATAAACATTTAATATATTATATGAATATGTTCGTTAGTATGTATGCGTATATTTATACTCATTGGTCACACTGCCAAGAAAAATATGAATTAGAGTAATTCGACTGCGCAAAAAAATCAGTATGGACAACAACCTGCAGTCGTGTCGTCTTGCTGTTGTCTAAATAAACGTTCGCATTTAAATGCAGATATTGTATATTTGACATATTGAAGTCGGTTGCCTGCTGGCTTCAATGTTTTTAATGCTTTACAGGTTATGAGATCCGGTGTAAAAATTTTTTAAATTATAAATCACAGTTCTAAAAATCAGCTGAGTAGTCAATTCCATGACACAAAAAACAAGCTTTTTTTCGTTTATACACGTCTATACCTTTCTTTACACCCTTCAAACAAATGAACAACCGTTGGTTGCTATGACTTGTTTTTTGAAAGTTTAAAAAAGCAGAAAACAAAAATTCAAACAATTGAGTTTTATTCACTATATTAGCTCCAATCGAAATATTATAAACAGCTTGTTTTTAATGTTTTCCAGCTCTCTATATGTCAACATTTCATAGGGGCCACCCTAATCATCAGTAGACTATTTTTTTAAGATATTCTCAAACATATAACTTTATATCCCAACGATCTAAACAAATTATTGAGAATTTAGAAAGAAACATGTTTTTATAAAATCTGTCAAAACACAAAAAACAAGCTCTTTTCGTTTATTTTAGTTGAATGTTTGAGAATAACTTTCAAAAATTTGCAAAGTCTACTGATGATTAGGGTAACTTCTATGATATAACGACATATAAACAGCTGAACATAATTATGTGTGGAAAAAAATATCAGCCAAATAGCTGCAGCAATCTCGTTAGCACACCTCCATCCAATGGTTCTAATTTTCGATGAATTATCTCATCTCTTAGCTCCTGAGTTGTTGCTGGCTTATCGACGCATACCTTTTTTTCAAATAACCCCAAAGAATGAAGTACAACAGCGTCAAATCATATGGTTTTAGCAGCCAATTATCATGGCAACCATGTGAGATAACACGGCCCTTGAATTTGTCGCTCAAAAGGTCCATTATTTCGGTAGATGTCACCATAAAAAGTTCGTTATCAGCTCATGATAGCGAACATGATTCACAGTACCTACCCGATCAGCCTCATTTTGGAAAAAATACGGCCCGATGTTGTTGCCAGCTCACAGTCACTCTCTGTCTTCATTATCATTTTCTACAATCATCACGATCTTTCTAGTCATTCATAATTCTAGACTCAAACGTACAAATGTATTTCTTGAGTAGACAACACACGTTATGTTTTTAACATTGTTGATGTCATTTACCTCAAAAACATTGCTTCTGTAAAAAACATGAGCCAAGTTATCTGAAATTTTAACGTATTAATTTTTTTACCATTTTCTTTAATTAAGATGTCATGATTTTCAAGCTTGAGGTCTCTTTTATAACCATTTTTTTAATTGTTTATTAATTTCAATATTTTGTCTTCCTTCAGAGGACTTCTTCCGGAATTTTTTTTTTCTTAAGCAGATGAAATATTGAAATTAATAAACAATTTAAAAAATGTTTATAAAAAAGCCCTCATGATTGAAGATCATTATATCTTAATTAATACATTAATATTTTAATAAGTTTTCAATAAATATTTTTTATTATAACACGTACGTTTGTGAGCAAATTTTACAAGCCGTCTGTAAAAATTATAATTTTGACAGACATGGAAAATACCTGAGGAATTACATATTAGAAAAACAGACGTAAAAACATGTCGTCTGTGGGTGCCTTTGCGCATATACACATTTACACACATGCTTGAGAACAATAAGCAATAAAACGAAATACTAAGAATGCAAGAATAACAACAACATCATTTGTAGTTGGAATTTTACGTACTTTAACTCATGTTTGTTTGTTTATGTACACGTATTATATATTTAATGTTATCTTGTTTGTGTGAAAATGTGTTGTACATTTATAGCTGCACACTGTGTTAGATGTGATAAAAATTCTTAACAATATTTTGTTAATGTAACAATAATTATTATAGTAAAAATGACTTTAACAATTTTTTAATTAATTCAGTAAATTTCGTTGCATTCATATTCGGTAACAACTTTTGCCTATGATGTGATATCGAAGTGGCTTTGTAAGAGCGAATATGACGTGCTGGTTTTTACTAACAAACCTGTTTCTGGTAGACTGGAATTTTTGTATATGTTCTACCTAAGTACTTTGTATACGATTACGAAATAACTTATATATCATTCATCCAATACCCTAAATATATCATTCTACATAGAGAAATAGATAGTTGCTCACATAGTCCTGTTTCAATTACGACGTACAGCTATATGAGGGCGGTTCGGAAACTTCTTAGCCTATCAATAAAAGAGAATAGTTAGCTTTCCAAAAATATTTTTATTTTTCAATATAATCTCTTGAAACTTCAATACACTTAGTCCAACGCTTTTCTAGCAATTCTATCCCTTGATTAAAATAGTTTTCCTCAAGGTCTTGAAAATAGTGGTTTACAACTGTAATTGCATCTGCATTTGAGGTGAAACGCTTGCCAGCAAGGACTTTTTTTAGATTTGGCAAAAGGTAGAAGTCACTGGGAGCTAAATCAGGAGAATAAGGTGGGTGGTTAAGCAACTCGTACTTTAATTCATTGATTTTAGCCATTGTTAAAACACTCTTGTGCGCTGTCTTAAGGAAAAATTATTATTTTGTGTTGTAAGCCAGGACGTTTTTCTCGACTTTGTACATTTAATTAATCCAAAAAGTTGCAACAGTACTCTGAGTTTATTCTTTTACCCTTTTGCAGATAGTCAATCAATAAAATACCTTTGAAGTCCCAAAAAACCGTTGCGATAACCTTACCAGCCGATTGAATTGTTTTTGCCTTCTTCAGAGCACTTCCTCCAGCTGCAGTCCATTGTTTGGATTGTTTTTTTGTCTCTGGAGTATAGTGGTGGATCCATGTCGCTTAAAATCCATTTTATTTCGCTTAAAACGATCCAAACAAGCTTGAGAAATGTTCATTCTTATGCGTTTTTGGTCGATTGTTGACAAATGCGTCACCCATCTTGC
Organism: Thecocarcelia acutangulata; assembly: GCA_914767995.1. NCBI lineage: Eukaryota > Metazoa > Arthropoda > Insecta > Diptera > Tachinidae > Thecocarcelia > Thecocarcelia acutangulata. The sequence continues at coordinate 94,929,906 of OU612095.1, read as the reverse complement.
AGAAAGCTTTTTCATCTGTAGTTCTTCATGCAAAATTAAATGGACTCGATCATTTGAGATGCCCATGATATTAGCTATTTCACGCACTTTTATTCGTCGATCATTTAATACCATACCCCGCACTTTCGCTACAATTTCTGTTGTTGTTGCTGCTTTTAAACGTCCACTACTTGGTTCATCTTCAATGCTTGTACGACCACTGTTGCCTGTGAAGGAGCACTTTCACCTAACACATTCACCATATCATTATAAATTTCTTGTCCCGATAAACCTTTTTTAAGTAAATATTTAATGACACCACGCATTTCTAACTTTTCCATTTTGAAAAAATCGCGGATGCCTCCTTTGTGAACACCTGTTTCTATATGAAGGAGTTACCAGATCGAAACAAAATTTAACATGTGTTCATAGCAGAGATGGAGGTTTCCAAAACATTTAACATTTTTCTGTTTATGCCGCGCTAAGAAGTTTCCAAACCACCCTCGTAGTTGCATCACATACGAAAATATGCCTTTCAGGATTTTGCAAAGTCTGAGTGCAGACAAATGGTAAACGTTTGATGGTTATTGTTCTTTGAAACAAATATTTCAATACATTAGACCCGAAAAATGCCGAAATGAAACAATTTCGCACATGCCATATGATACTTTTTATATTTATTTCTTTATGGTCATTGGACTTTAACTGGTTGTTCAGTAGACGCAATGGCCACAAATTTCTTAAAAAGATGATTGGCAAGAAGAAATAAACATGTGTGTATTATTATATAATTTACAAAAAAGTTCAAATTGTTCTTCTTGACTTGTTTAGCAAAACTTATTGTTCTTTTTTAATACTTAAACAAACATATAGAAAATATATTATAAAAAAATAAAAAAAACATCACGCAATGTCAATATGGAAGAAACAAACTTAAAACTGCTTGACCGCAATTTTACTATTTTCTTTTTTTATATAATAAAAAAGAAAGGGAATAAAAACTGAAAATGTTTAAATAGAAGAACATGACATGAACGTAAAACAACATGAAAAACTTAGAAATAATTGACCTTGTATTTGAGGCAACATAATGAATGTTTGTAAATGATGTTTTAAGAAGAAATTAAAACAATACGAACTACAATCTAAAAAACATTCAGTACATGTTCAAAAACACATACAAGCACAAGAAATGAAAGTAAAAAGGAAAATATTAAAAGAACACAACTTGAATTGTTTTCTAGAAGTTCAAGTTTTCAGCTAAATGTTTCCTTTATTTTTATCTCTTTTTCACTTATTTTGCCAGTTGTAAAATTATTTCTACAAACATTTTGTGATCAGAGAAGTATGAAATATCCTCTTTATATCCAAATTTGTTCAAAGTAATTAATTGTTCTTCTTCTCAAAGATTAAGTGAAATAAATTCTTATTTGATAGCTAAAAACAAACAAAATTATAAGACATTTTTATGTGTTAGATTAGTTATAAAGCCCAAAAGGAAACTGAGCAGAATGAAGGAAATCATACAAAAAACAAGTGCTCTTAAGAATAAAGTATACTCGGCTGGGCCGAATCTAAAACACCTTACACAGTAGTCCTGTAGGTATGTATATAGTATACAAGGTCTGATAAGGTATTTATTTATTCATCAATAACTAACTATCTTGTCCTCTTGAAACTAATCCCCCTCAGATATAATACACATATGCAAGCGTTTTTTCCAATTCTCTAAACTCATCTGAAACGTGCATTTTGGTATCGCCAACAGCTTGTGTTTCGATTTTTCTTTTATCTTCTTAATCGTAGCAAAACGCTTTCCTCTCATCGGTGTCTTCAGTTTTGGGAATAGGGAAAAGTCAGCGGGGTTCAAGTCCAGTGAAAACGGCAGTTGAGGCATGATAACGGTTTTGTTTTAGGCCAAAAACTCACGCACAAGCATCGATGTGTGAGCTGGTGTGTTATCATGGTGCAAAATCCCTGATTGTTTTTCCACAATTCTTTGTGTTTCTGACACATTACTTCGCGCAAACATTGCATAATTTCAATTGATCGTACGACCTTGTAGCAAGAATTCGGGATGCACCACGCCATTGCAGTCCAAGAAAACAGTGAGCGAAATCTTCATATTTGACCGAACTTGACGTACTTTTTCGGTCTTCTGGACGCTTGCATTGGAATGATTGGGCTTTGGTTTCAATGTCATAGCGATACACCCATATGATTCGTCACCCGTTATGACCTTTTTGAGGAAATCTGGATGATCGTGGACGATGTTCAACAACTCCTGAGCGCTGTCTATGCGACATTCTCTTTGCTAAAAATTTAGCAATTTTGGAACAATTTGAGCTGAACGATATGCCAACATCATCAGCAACCTCTCTGATAGTGATTCTACGATTAGTAGTGGTTAGCGAGGTGGCTCCGAATTTTTTTGGGAATTCCCAAAATCGGCTTTATGAATCCCCAAAATTCCCCACACTTCCCCGGAAGTAATACGGCACCTCCAACTTTTACACTAAAGCGGCAACACTGCGTATAAAATTGTATATACCTTCACATATAATAATCACTAATATGAGATGAGTTCCGAGTGTTGGAAACATACAAACAAGCAAAGAAGCAAACATACGAGTATGAGGGAAACTAATATAAGCGTGTTAAAAAAGCTTTAGTGAATTCGTCAATTTCAAATGTCTTACGCAGTATTTAAAATTTAATTGTCCGTCTGCCGAACATCTGCCTGCTATTTATACTTATTTACTACCTTCTACAATTATCACGAACTTTCTAGTTATTGATAATCCTAGACTCAAATTTACATATATAATTGCCGCACATATACCTACAAGCAGGTTTGCAAAACAATAAGAACGTAACAACAACAATAAAATCGTTGTGGGTTTAATTTCTAGGAATTTTGCGTTCTCTAAATAATGTATATGTGCTTGTTTGTGTTTTATATTTTTTGCTTCATATTATTTATATGGAAAAGCGTATGCATACATATATAAAATGCAGATTAGCAGCCGCACAATGGGTTAGAAATGAGACAAATTCATAACAATACGTAATTATTTACCAAAATTTTCCACAACTATTTTGCGTGAATGCAACTGAATTTCGGTGGTACAAAAAATTATGGTCCACATATGTCTCCAACCGTAGAATGGTAAACGTTGACGTTTGTGTATGTACTCGTATTTGCTTTTCAATAACCATATGCTAGTTAAAACCCTAAAAGCAGCAATTTTGGCGATTAGCAAAATTGCTGCTTAGAATCGTTTTGCTATAAAAACAGCCTCAAATTGTTACTCGATATTTCAGTAATATTGTTTAAGGCCGTGATTCATTATTCTACACGATCGTGCGATCTACCAAATATAACATGTGTGCTGGAAAAATACCAAAAAAAAAGCAACTGTATAACAGAGTTTTTGACAAATCGTGGGAGTTGAAAAAATTTATGAAGATTTTCATAACATGATGATCTCTGTGCGATCAGTGTGGTATGTATTGGGAAAAATATGAGAATATTGTTGGTGCCTCCAGAAATAAATTTAATTAATGTAAAATGCTTATTGTAATAAGAGTTTTCAATTATTTTACTATTTTTAAAAATTATTGCAATAATAACCGTTTTGTATCTTGTGTCACTGTCAAACATCTTCAGTTTGGTCTATAATTTAATCATGAGTCGTCTTACAAACAAACAACGCTTGCAAATTATTGAATTTTATTACCAAAATGCGTGCTCTGTTAAGAAAGTTCATCGTGCGCTTCTTCCATTTTATGGTCAGTTTAATCGACCTACTGAGGCTTCTATTCGGGCTATTGTAAAAAAATTTCGCACCAAATTTACATTGTTGGACATTAAACCACCAACACGCTTACGTAGAGTGCGAACTGAAGAAAATATCGCAGCCGTATCGGCTAGTGTTGGTGATGACCGTGAATTATCGATTCGGCGCCGTTCGCAGCAATTGGGCCTCTGTTACTCCACTACGTGGAACATTTTGCGGAAGGATTTGGGTGTGAAGCCTTATAAGATACAGCTGGTGCAAGAATTGAAGCCCAACGACCTACCACAACGCCAAATTTTTGGTGAATGGGCTCTTGAAAAGTTAGATGAAGATCCACTTTTTTATCGAAGAATTGTGTTCAGCGACGAGGCTCATTTCTGGTTGAATGGATACGTGAACAAGCAAAACTGCCGTATTTGGAGTGAAGAGCAGCCAGAAGCATTGCAAGAGCTACCAATGCATCCACAAAAAACAACCGTTTGGTGCGGATTATGGGCTGGCGGCATCATTGGGCCGTATTTCTTCAAAGATGATGCGAATCACAACGTTACTGTGAATGGTGAGCGCTACCGTGCGATGATAACAAACTTTTTTTTTGCCCAAAATGGAAGAGCTTGACTTGCGTGACATGTGGTTTCAACAAGACGGTGCCACATGCCACACAGCACGCGAAACAATGGACCAATTGAGTGGCGAGTTCGGTGAACAGTTTATTTCACGCTTGGGACCAGTCAATTGGCCGCCCAGATCGTGCGATTTAACGCCTCTAGACTATTTTTTGTGGGGCTATGTTAAGGCTAATGTCTATAGCGGCAAGCCCGCTTCGATTGGCGCACTGGAAGCCAACATTGCCAACATTATTCGTGAGATACCGGCCGAAATGTTGGAAAGAGTATGACAAAATTGGACTAAGCGGGTGGACCATTTGAGGCGCAACCGCGGCCAATATTTGCATGAAATAATCTTCAAACATTAAATTATATCGACTCAACTATCGAAATAAATATTTCATCCATTTTGCTGAATTTTATGTGTTTTTTTTTTAAATTTCCGATAGTTCTTATAAAATCACCCATTACTTGTATAATAGTGTGGACTATGACGCCATTTTGAAGCTATTTTGTAAAGTCGGCCAGACTTTTAAAAAGATTTTCCTGTGAATGAAGCGTACGATCATGTGGGATAGTGCATCAGGACCTTTAATGATGAAATATCTGAATTGTTTAATAATAAACCATTTGCTCTCAAATTATTTTTGTTTCAGGCCTGCCAATATTTGCTGCATAAATAGTGAGAAATTCAAGTCCTATTATTTTATGTGATAGCTATTTATCAATGGCATCATGTGGCTAATAACTAATTCACATTTTTTCCGAATTTACGTTTTTTATTGATTCTAGTACAGCGTAGTTGACGAATTGTGGAAAAAAATGTAATAACTTCATTATATATAGAAGACGTATTTATACATTTGAACAGCATTTCATTCCAGCAAGATGGAACAACTGCACATATTTTATATGTTTTAAAATCCCCATATTGTCATATCACTATTATTCTGCCTTTTGCATTTCTGTGTATCCAGCACAACGAAAACGCAACTTTAAAGTTTTGTAATAAATATTTAATTATTTTTTTCCGGCCGTCCTGAAAGCTCTTCGTGTCTAAATGTTAAAACTTAGTATTAATTTTTCCTTTAAAATTTTTTGATTTCTTGCTGATTTCCTGTTAAAGTCAATAACTTTTTATTATAAAGCTAAGGGATGAGAACATTTATTAGGGAAACGGATGTCTATAAGTTGTTGCCATAAGGACGAAACATGATATTTAAAGTATCAACATGATACAAAATAAACATTTTAATGCCTCTTCGCGTCGTTATCGTAATGGCTGTTGCTAGTTTGCCATTAAAAATAAATAGGAAGTCAAGTCAATCTATCTATGGGGATTGTAAATAACAAAAAATATATTTAGTTTTTTTTAATATGATTTGTTTTAAAATTTGAATAATACACATACGAGTATAGAATTATCTATTAAATAAGGTCCTTGAAACTGTGCTCGTAAAGAGAATGATTAACCTATTTCAAGTGTATTTTACATAATTTTTGTTTCGTACGTAATGCTGTGTGAACCGGTGCACTGTGTTGGAGAAAGAGCACTTTTTCTTCTTTAAATGTGGTCGCTTTTTCTTGATGGCATCAATCAATTGATCCAATAATGCACGATAATACTTTCCTGTGATTGTGGATCGTTTTTCAAGATAATAGATAAACAATATTCCGTATGCAGCCCAAAATACAGTGACCATAACCTTGCCAGCCGATTTCTCTGACTTTGCCTTCTTCGGAGCTGCTCCAGCAGCTTCCGCCCATTGTTTCGATCGATTTTTGGTTTCAGGTGTGTAGGCTTGCACCCCCGCTTTATCAACAGTTATTAATCGACGCTAAACATCAACAGGATCACGCTTTATCATGTCCAAATACCGCTGTGAAGTGATCTATCGAACTCGTTTTTGTTCTGCACTGCGCAAGCGCGGCACCCGTCTTGCCAATAGCTTTTTCATATGCAAATTTTCATGCAAAATTTTAAACACACTTTCATATGAAACTCGTATGTTTACCATTTCAAGAATCTCACGAATCTCACGTAACTTGACTCGGCGTTCATTCATAACGATATCGAGAATTTTCTTGATATTTTTTTCAGTAACCACCTCTTTTGGCCTTCCTGTTGATGACATTGTTGCAGTGTTTGTTCGGCTGCGTTTAAACTCAGCAATCCAATATTTTACCATGCAAACTGACGTAAGAGACTCACCGTAATATTTAACAAGCAATTCTCTCGTCTGTTTCGCAGTTTTCCTTTTCAAATAATAGTGTTTAATCACTGCACGAAATTCGCCATTTTCCATTTTTCAAGAAACGCAAAAGTTGCTCAATTCAGACGATTACAACAAATAAACTAATCGATGGATTTAAGTGACGTTTTAACAGCTGACACCTGACAGATCAGAATTAAAAAAAGAACGAATTTTGTGTTTGTGCTGCCATCTAGCGCTAAGTAGTTTCAATATCAATACGCTCTTGTACCTATCCATTGTTGAATTTGTCTAGCACTGAAATAAAGAAACTTCAAACTAATTTTGGCAAAATACCACCTACATTCGACCGAAAATGGAATACAACTCTCATGTTTGGGCCGGTGTCTCAAAGTCTATTTTGGGGTTACTAGACCGTGTGCAGGAGAACGCAAGGAAACTCATCGGTGACAACAGGGTATCCAACTCTATTGACTCACTGGAGCATCGATGCAATGTAGGGTGCGTTACTCTGTTCTATCGTTATTATAATGGATTTTGCTCTGACGAGGTTAGGGATCTTGTTTCCGAAACTCGCACATTTTTGCGTAGCACGCGTTCATCCTCCAGAGCTCATCCATTTGTGGCTGATTGCCCGAGGAATCGTAATACGCATTACAGAGAGAATTCGTTTTTCAGCCGTACGCTTCGTCTGTGGAACAAGTTGCCTGCAGACGTGTTTCCTGTCTGTTATAGCGTTAGAAAGTTTAAGTCAAATATTCACAAACACTACTCCCTCTTTTCCTCTCCTCATGGCGTATTTTCGTAGTTCTGGTACAATGCACAGCATATGTAGAAGTCATCCCCTGAGTACTGGTCCAATAAAAAAAACTTGACTCCTTGGACAATCCTTTAAACAAAAACTCTGTATTTTCCAGAACTAGACTATTCCTTATCTCTTTTAAAGCAGGCGTTAAAACAAAAGCGTGTTAAAGCAGATGGCGGAAGAGAATTTGCTCTAACCTAAAGATGATTTGACCCTAAAGATTTTAAAAATTTCTTTTCTTACAAAAAAGTAATCGCTCATAAAATTCCGTAAACATTTTCTAGGAATACACTTGCTTTATATTTTAAGGAGTGCTGAGTTGTACTTTCTAATACGTAATTCGATTCTCTTACATTTCTAGCAAACCAATTACATGTTCTTATGATTTCGGTTCCATGGTTTAATTAAATTAACACATTTACAATTTAGTTTTTGAAAATAAAAATTTCACAGAATTACAGAAAAAAAAAACAGAAACCTTTGAAGAGTCCTAAACGTTTAGTATGAAAAACGTACTGAATATAAAATAGAAGCCTGTTGTGGTAGTGGTAATAGTTTTCAGCCTTCTCATGTGTAAACAACTCGTCCTGCACACTTATTGAAGCCAAAAATGGAAGCAACAAATTTTTGTTTGAATGTATTGCACATTCCAGTATTTCTGATTTTTCTTAGGAAATCCATTTTGTTGATTCGAGTATTAGAAAAAGGAATAACGAAATTTCTATTTTATTTTGCACAATTTCGTTTTTATTTCATTTAAACCAATCCCCTGCTTTATTACTTACTATTTTAAATGGCTTTTATAAAGTAAGTACTTGAGAACAAAAGTATGTAATGGCGAGAGTCGCCAGAAGGCAGGCTTTACCGTAATTTTCAATATTTTACAAGTAAAATAAGATTTGAAGCTATATTTCTCAAAAGGAAGATTTTTAAGACTCAGCAAAAATAATAAAATAAATAAAATTTAAATAAAATGTAACAATATGTATTTTGTTTGTCTAAAGGAAAACCAGAATCTAAAAAGTATTTTATGTGCAGTGATCAAACACTATTATTTTAAAGAGAAAACGGCGAAAGAGACAAGAGAAAAGCTCGGTAAACATTACGGTGAGCCTACTCCGGCAGATTATATGCTAAAATATGGGATTGCTGAGTTTAAACGCGTCCGAACCAGCACTACAACAATATCATCAACCAAAAGCCCAAAAGAGGTGGTTACTGAAGAAAATATCAAGAAAATCCTCGATATCGTTATGAATGATCGTAAACATTTCAACAATTTTTCAACAATCTTATAATGGGTGATTTTATAAGAACTATCGGAAATTTAAAAAAAAAAACACATAAAAATCAGAAAAATGCATGAAATATTTATTTGGATCGATAGTTGGGTCGATATAATTTAATGTTTGAAGATTATTTCATGCAAATGTTGGCCGCGGCTGCGCCTCAAATGGTCCACCCGCTTAGTCCAATTTTGTCATACTCTTTCCAACATTTCGGCCGGTATCTCACGAATAATGTTGGCCATGTTGGCTTCCAGTGCGTCAATCAAAGCGGGCTTGTCGCTATAGACATTAGCCTTAACATAGCCCCACAAAAAATAGTCTAGAGGCATTAAATCGCACGATCTGGACGGCCAATTGACTGGTCCCAAGCGTGAAATAAACTGTTCACCGAACTCGCCTCTCAATTGGTCCATTGTTTCGCGTGCTGTGTGGCATGTAGCACCGTCTTGTTGAAACCACATGTCGTGCAAGTCAAGCTCTTCCATTTTGGGCAAAAAAAAGTTTGTTATCATCGCACGGTAGCGCTCACCATTCACAGTAACGTTGTGATTCGCATCATCTTTGAAGAAATACGGCCCAATGATGCCGCCAGCCCATAACCAGCACCAAACGGTTGTTTTTTGTGGAGGCTCTTGCAATGCTTTTGGCTGCTCTTCACTCCAAATATGGCAGTTTTGCTTGTTCACGTATCCATTCAACCAGAAATGAGCCTCGTCGCTGAACACAATTCTTCGATAAAAAAAGTGGATCTTCATCTAACTTTTCAAGAGCCCATTCACCAAAAATTTGGCGTTGTGGTAGGCCGTTTGGCTTCAATTCTTGCACCAGCTGTATCTTATAAGGCTTCACACCCAAATCCTTCCGCAAAATGTTCCACGTAGTGGAGTAACAGAGGCCCAATTGCTGCGAACGGCGCCGAATCGATAATTCACGGTCATCACCAACACTGGCCGATACGGCTGCGATATTTTCTTCAGTTCGCACTCTACGTAAGCGTGTTGGTGGTTTATTGTCCACCAATGTAAATTTGGTGCGAAATTTTTTTACAATAGCCCGAATAGAAGCCTCAGTAGGTCGATTAAACTGACCATAAAATGGAAGAAGCGCGCGATGAACTTTCTTAACAGAGCACACATTTTGGTAATAAAATTCAATAATTTGCAAGCGTTGTTCGTTTGTAAGACGATTCATGATTAAATTATAGACCAAACTGAAGATGTTTGACAGTGACACAAGATACAAAACGTGCGTGAGCTGTCAAAACTAGTGTTGCCAAAAAGATAATAGCAAAAATAATAAAAGAATCTCTGCTGGTAATTTTTCAGATGTAAGCATTTCAGCAAAAGGATATATAATAAGTAATAAACTGTTTGATATTTCTGTTGTTAGAAATAAAACCATTTATAGAACCATCATCACAGAAGTCATTTCACTTAACTATGACATGTTTCTTATTCGTTTTGTATTCGTGAGCATTTGTTCTTAGTATGAATTTATTTATTTTTTCAAGAAATACGAGTATGTTAGTAACCAGTTTTTTTCAATATTATTTTATTATGAAAATCGCGGCTAAACATGCTTTTTGCTAATTATCAAGCGAAACCCCGATTTTTTTATATATTCGAAAACCGGTTTCAGAAAAAATTCGAATAATCGATCATTCTAGTAGTTATTATAAGATTTGTTTACGAACAAGCTACCGGCAAGATGGGTGCTGTGGTTGCTCAGTGTCGAACAAAAACGAGTTCGACAGACCACTTCACAGCGGTGTTTGGACATGATATAGCGTAATTCTGTTGTGTTTGGCGTCGATTAATAACTGCGGATGAAACGTGAGTCCACCACTATACACCAGAAACCAAAAATCAAAATAATGGCAGAAAGCTGGTCGAAGTGCTCCGAAGAATGTGAAGACAGTGAATCGGCTGGCAAGGTTATGGCCAGTGTATTTTCGGATACACACTGAATATTGTTCATCGATTATCTTGAAAAAGTATCCATAATCACAGGAAAGTATTATCGTAAATTACTGGATCAATTGATTGTTGCCTCGATGGCTGATTTGGTAGAGTACTCGACCAACAGTCGCGAGGTCGCAGGTTCGATTCCTGCCTCAGAACCTGGGTGTTACTGCAGACAAGCAAAAAAGCCTCGCAGTGTTTGTGTTTGTTAAAAAAAAAAAGAAAAAAGTGTTCTTTCTTCATACAGCAGTAGATACGAAAGTAAAATTACGTGAAATACACTTGGAATTGGTTAAGCATCCACCTTATAGTCAAAATTTAGCTCCTAGTGACTTTTTCCTGTTTCCAAACTTGAAAAAATGGTTCGCAGGAAAAAGAGACTATGTTGGGAAATAAATGGTTTTTGAAAAAAAAATGTTTTTTTCTAATCCGCCCTCGTATTTGTTCTCATCTTGGAAGATCAAGCGTTCTCTGGCAAAGTAATTGACCACTTTAACGTAGCTTATTATTCACTTATTTCTACAATAGTTTTAAAAGCCCCGACGTTTAGAATTGCGCTAATTTCTAAACACGTAAGTTCTAAACCTTTTGTACACTACATACGGGTATATACTAGAATATATATTTACACTTACAGGTATGGCGGACAAAGGGGCTGATGTAAATCAATTTCTCAATCTGTGTGCTCATCATGCCAATAATTCCCAAAGAGTAAACTTATTCCTCTTGGTATTGCTTACGATTCATTAGCGTTTAGTGCACTGAAGAGTTAATCAAATAATCAATGCAACCTTATGCACGTTTTACAAATAAATGTTTTAGGAAAAGTATTTTTCATTAATTTAATCAATAATCGACAAAGTAAATTTTTTATTAAAGCATTACCAAACTTTCGTTGACATTTTATTCTCACAAACTTGTTTCATTATTGATATCTTTCATCCTAAGCGTTGTTGTTTTCTTTAACATAAATTTCTATTTGATTGCACACTGGGTATGTGCTACTGTTGTAAGACTATTTTTTTATTTTTTACTTGTTTTGGAGATTTTTTTCTGTATACACGCAAATAAAAGGCAATTTAGAGTATTATTGTGAAAACATTAGCACTGGTATATATAGATGCCGGATAAATCTGGTTTAAAATCGTCAAATTCGGGTGAGAAAAATCGTTAACAAATAAAATGAATCGTTTTTCATTCCAGACTTCCGAAACCCTTGCTAAGGATGGGGACCAGCAAAGCCCCCAGAAGATTCTGAGCATGGTTGCGGTGTCTGCTTTCGCTGAAACATTCTGGCTATAGTTTAAAGCTTTAATCGCTAGAAGGAGAATTAAATTCCCTGATATCTTTGGCGCAGGCTGGTGCTATTAGTGGGTTTCGGCCTTCCAGCTCATTGAGTATTGTCTTCCATTAGCTGTCGTGAAATTGCATACAGGAGGAATTAAAAGGCTCGAACTCTTGAACAAGGATTTTGTGTATATGGCTACAAACTAATAGCAAAACATTACGAACTATGTGAGCCTAGCAAGCCACACGGGAGCGCTGATTTTAATATTTCACCCCTTGGAGTTAGTCTATCATTAGATTAGGCGATCAAAGCAGGTGCTAATGCAGAGTCGCTTTTAACGCTCGTAAGACCCAGTGTTGTTTATTGACACAAAAACATACAACGGCAGGTGCTGCTTCATCTGCACATACGGATGGTATAAATATTGAGGAATCGAATGCTCTCGATGTTCTTGGAATGAAAATACAGTGTGATGTTCGCTGGACTGAACACATTTTTCATGTCTCTAAAGAAGCATTTAAGTGTCTCGGTTTTTTGAAACGGTGTAAGATGTACTTCACTCCATCCGACCTCCTTACTATTTATACCACCTACATTCGACTGAAAATGGAATACAACTTTTAGGCCGGTGCCTAAAAGTCTATTTTGGGGTTGCTCGACCGTGTGCAGGAGAGGGCGAAGAAGGTTATCGGTGACAGTAGGGCATCCAACTCTATTGACTTACTGGAGCATCGACGCAGTGTAGGGTGCGTTACTCTGTTCTATCGTTACTACAATGGATTTTGCTCTGACGAGATTAGGGATCTTGTTTCCGAAACTCGCACATTTTTGCATAACACGCGTTCATCCTCCAGAGCTCATCCATTTGTGGTCGATTGCCCAGAGAATCGTACTACGCATTACAGAGAGAATTCGTTTTTCAGCCGTACGCTTCGTCTGTGGAACAAGATGCCTGCTGACGTGTTTCCTGTCTGTTATAGCGTTGGAAAGTTCAAGTCAAATGTTCACAAGCACTACTCCCTCTTTTCCCCTCCTCATAACCTATTTTCCTAGTTCTGGTACAATGCGCTGCATATGTAGGGGTCATCCCCTGAGTACTGGTCCAAGATAAAAAAAAAATTAAAATAAATCAATTTCACAAACTATCTCGTTTAGAGGTATCCGGAATTCACGAAGGTACCTGGACATTGGATATACCACCGCTAGTGCATTCAGCGCAGCCTTAATATCAATACAAATTTGAATGGGGAGGATCCCCATATAACTCTAGTATGTCAACTAACTAGCTTTCTCATTGCAGTCCTGATTTCTGCCTGCATTACTCTGCACTCATTGTACAGCCTAAAACGAATCCTCTTCTCAAACTACAGGATGATACCTGAAAGATACCTCCATCAACTCCCGAGTGTGACTTAGATCTATGTGTAAAGATATCAAGCACGTCTTCTTGACGATCTATGATCGAATCTATTGTTGGGCAGTACAGCCGGTAAGCAGTAATCAATATCCTCCGGAAGGTTCACTATCCTCTCCATAATTAAGACAACACCATATGTCGCCTCCTTCTACGTGCCGCCTGACCACCGAACAGCCATGAATATTTTCTTCACTATGAGATCAGCCGATCGCCAACAAACGCATACAAATTTTAAAGTAACATCTACGAAGAATGCTAGTTTGAATAAAACATTCGTTTATTTTAGTAAACATTGTTAATGAAATTCACTTTCTAGATTTGAAGAATGTTTTCTCTAAACCCAATTTATTTTATTAAACCTGAATAATATTTTTCTATTTATCGAAAGATATATTTTATTGAACTAACCGCCTGTAAGAATGAAGAAATGGGGTGAAAATAAACAAAAAAAATGTTTTAACCTTGAGTATACTTGAATAAATATTTTTTAAGTTGTTGAGAAAACAATTATCGTGGGTACCTGCCAGTATGACCTATGACCCACGGCGATGTTAATAGTTTACATTGCTTTTACTTTGCACCCCATATTGGCGTAATTAGGTAAATTTTTGGCTCACTGTTGCTGCGAACAAATAACGCCAACAACTTCTTATATGTAAATTTTAGTCAATAAAACATTCTTTATTTCTAAAAATGTGAATTAATTTGTTTTATCTACATTAGGCAGACATTTTATGGGAAATTCGCTTTAATATTTTGTACACATTCGTCGCGAAAATGATGAACGTTGTTCTTAATTGAATTGTTGCACGAACGATGGAGGGAAATTTAATTAAATGCTAAGTCTTTTGGATATTATTCTGGGATACACTAAAAAAAAGTTAAGAAAAGTAAAGTAAAGGAAAGTAGAAACGTGTACAACAACATATAGACCGCTAGGCAACATAGAAAACAAGCTGTTCCTATTTTTGATTGCTATCAATATTAGAAGCTAAGAAAGTAAATAAACTAAATTGTTTGAATATTTTAATTTGGTGAAGAAAGGTTTACGCTTAGGCTTCCAGAAAATCAGGCTCTGGATGTAAGAGGGGTTTATGACTATTCCGATATAATATGAATAGCGACATAAATTTGCTTTGATCTAAAACCGCAATCTCGCTTTCAGCTGCAGTATTTCAATGAGTTAAGAGTTAGAGGACATGGATGTTTAAAAATCACGGCAACCCTCTCCAACAGAATGTGCACTTTCGTAATACAACTCAAATGTTTCCTGTTTAAAACAGTTTCTTAATGATTTATATTTCCAAACAATACTGGAAAATTGGTATATATTCTTAAAATATTTCAAACCCATCCACACGAGAACATATACGTACGACTGTGTACGACTTTGCTACCGCCATTTTGCTTCCGAAAATTAAGGCTTTATTGTAAAACCGGTTATTTAATTGTGATTCAAAGTATTACTCAATGCTGGTCCCATCTCTCAGGCAGCGAATTTAAGTCGCGTTATAAAAACTGGTCATCTTATGAAGCGATCAACTAACCGATCCAATTTTTTATTTCTTCATAAGACAGGAAGCGCTGCTCAGACAGGCCGTACGCCACCGACCGAAGCCAGTAATAGTCCAATGGAACAACGTATGGAGAGTATGGTGGGAGAGGTAGGACTTCCATTGCAAATTTTCCAGGTATGTCTTGATCACTTTTGCAACATGGTATCGAGCATTGTCATGCTGTAAAATCTTGTTGTATTGCGATCATGCTTGGCTCCAACGCATTAACTGTGGTTGTTTCAGATGGTTTTGACAACCCAGAGCACACTACGTCGAGTTAGTTCCAGCAAATACCTCGGAACCACGAGTATTTGGCGTGGTCGTCTACATGCACGAACGGGCGAGATACTCCGATTATGTTCTTTTTTTATCTTGGTCCAGTACTCAGGGTATGACCCCTACATATGCAGTGCATTGATATTATGATGAGGAGGAAAGAGGGAGTAGTGTTTGTGGAGGTTTAACTTTAATAGCAACACGAAGAACTAAAACAAATTCTATTACAGCATTTAAAATGTTGGAATTAATTTAGTTAAAACTGATCAGTGCGATTATGTTCTGCACTTGGGATTATCGTAATGAACCTATTTTTCGTCCGCAGTCACAATGCGATGCAGAAATTCCCTCCGCCCTGCCTGGCAGGGAGCTGTTCACAAGCAAACATATATCGTTCAAGATCTATCGGCTTCAACTCGTACAATTTTCTTGTTTCTGAATCATTTCTATGACGTTCAGGCATTTTGAAATGGCTTGCAGAATCATGATGCACCTGCCAACTTTTGTTGCATTTGAAATGAGTCTTGATCAAGTAATGCCTCCAATTCTGCATCTTCAAACCCCGTCTCTCTTCCGCCAATATGCTGGTCTTCAATAAATATTCATGAAGCGTTGAAACCACTCTTGGCACGATCTTTAGTGGCCTCATCATAGGTATTCGGGTGCATTCGAAGAGTCTCCTCTGCAGATTTCTTCATCTTAAAGCAGAAAATTCCCGCAGATTTCTTCATTTTAAAGCAGAAAATGAAAAACCTCCCGCAAATGACGAGAATTTGGCTGGTAAGCTGACATGTTTAATCGATAATAACTTTATGATGCGGACACAAATCGACTAATGAATCGATCGCGTTATGTTTACAAATACTCGTACTCAAACTTATTGTATGACATTGACAATCTAATTAGTTAGACTACTATTTACCGCTCCAGCCATCTACTTGTATATCATAATGGCGGAATTAAAGTTGTGCACCTAATATAGGGTGTTTTTTTAAGCTAGATAGAACTTTAAATTGTAAAAAGTAACACAAAAAATTAAATTTTGATGAAACATTTTTTTTATTTGTTTCAGTATACTCTGACAAATCATCATGAATAGACTCACGCTTGAACAACGCTACGAAATTATCCAAATTTACTTTGAAAATCAGTCGTCGATTCGCGCGTTGTTTTATCGCAAAATTGTGTTCAGCGATGAGGCGCATTTTTGGCTTAACGGGTTTGTTAATAAGCAAAATTGCCGCATATGGAGTGAGACCAATCCACAAGAGACCCTACAGACTCCATTACATCCAGAAAAATGCACTATTTGGTGCGGTTTTCATGCTGGTGGCATCATCGGACCTTATTTCTTCAAAAATGAGGCCGGAGCTCGCGTTACGGTCAATGGAGATCGTTACCGCACCATGATCAATGATTTTTTGTTTGAAAATATGGATGACATTGATCCGGAGGCGATGTGGTTTCAACAGGATGGCGCTACGTGCCATACGGCGAACGCAACCATCGACTTACTGAAATCAAAGTTTGGCGATAAGTTGATTTCGAGAAATGGACCTGTCAATTGGCCTCCAAGGTCGTGCGATTTGACACCTCTCGATTATTTCCTGTGGGGCTACGTGAAGTCACTGGTTTATGCTGATAAACCAGCAACAATTGACGCCTTGGAGGCCAGCATTGTTCGTGTTGTTCGTGACATACGGCCAGCAGTGCTCGAAAAAGTGGCCCAAAATTGGACGTCCAGAATGCGCTTCGTCAAGAACAGCCGCGGTGCCCATATGCCCGAAATCATTTTCAAATGTTAATGTCACGTATTGATCTTTCGAATAAAAAAAAATTTTGATTACAATTTAATTTTTTGTGTTATTTTTTACAATTTCAAGTTCTATCGGGCTTAAAAAAACACCCTATATATGCATACATACCCAGCGAACATTTAAGTGACACACGAAAAAGTACCATAGAAATACAGGTCTTTAAATAAATACATAAATTTCGTGTAACAACATATGTATTTTCTTCTTTCTTCAAGAAACTAAAGTGCATACCTTGAAATTGGACTCTGCAAAAAATTATATACTAGTAAAAGCTAAACAATTTTATTCCTTATTCAAGTGGCAGACAGTGTATAAGCGCCATTACCCTTGAGGGCGTTGTATTATGGTCAATGTTTAATAGTATTGATCACCATGCAATACTCTCAAGAGTAATTGCACCTATACATTTACATACTGAATGCTCTCTTTGTAGCAACCACTGCCTAGCGGCGAACACTGCCTACAACATTACTTCTCTTCAATGATGTGTGCAACACTTTTTCATCCTTGAATGCTCTCTTACAAAGTATATGACAGTAGTATATGGAGTTCCCAAAAATGAATTACGTTCATCTTTTGTATCACATTTATGTGTATATATTTTATTTTTTAGCTGTAAATCAAACATTTGCCGTCTTTGTCATACTGGGGTGTAAACAAGATCAGTGCTAAAGGTAAGAGTGCCTAGAAAAAATTATAAAAAAGGTACAGGAACGATAGAACATATAGTGAAAAGTATGTTACTTAAAATTTTTGCAACGTATGTTTCAAAATGTACACTTCCCACTGTGCACATTTTTTTTTCTCAGTGTTCTACTAGTCATACCTATGCCTGAAATATTAAAGTGCGGTATTTAATAATAAAAAAAGAAAAACTTGTGTTTGCAAAGTACTGAACCCTGCAAGGGTTGTCTTTTATTGAACGTAATCATGTTAACATAGTGATAATTAATTAAGTTGTTAGTGTTTTGCTAGCAAGCTATTAATTACTTCGTTAGCAACAAAATTTCCTCAGTTATTTTCCTTGATTAAATAACGAATACTATTATTATTATTTAACTTAAATGTTATTGCTTTCATTATTTTGCTGTATAATTCAATGCTCAGCCCGATTACACATTGCAAGTTCGAATAATGTAAAACAAATATTATTGGGAAAATAATTTGTTGAAGCTTTTAAAGTAATTTGCATTAAACTACTGAATACTGGTTGCCTGCCCTAATTCAGATAATTTATTCAAATTGTATGTGTCAAATGATTTTAAAAATGTGTTAAAAAGTTTACTTTAATGTTTATTTTCCTAAATACTTTTATTTACTCTGCCGCTTTATCCCGCCACCTTTGGTTAATTTAGTGTCACGTAGGAATCGTTATGTTCTCATAACCTTCATAAAATATCTCACATCAAGGCTCAAAGTTAAGAATATAAAATATTTGGTAAAATTAGATAAAATTAATCAAAACTGCATTGTTCAAATGGGGCTTTTGCCAAGAAGGATTTTTTATTTGTAGTTACAAGCGATGGGTAAAAAAATTTACTTGTAGTGATGAATTTACTTGAAGTGAAATTTGTAAAAATTTAAATAAATGAATGAATTCGCAAATGACGAATTTTACAAAGTAATTGTTTTCAATTTGAGTTTATAGGGCATTTATGTACATCTAACCAAAATCTAGTAGATTTGAGTCAAAATCTTCAAGACTATCCAACTCTATTGACTCACTGGAGCATCGACACAGTGTAGGGTGCGTTACTCTGTTCTATCGTTACTACAATGGATTTTGCTCTGACGAGATAAGGGGTCTTGTTCCCGAAACTCGCACATTTTTACGTAGCACGCGTTCATCGTCCAGAGCTCATCCATTTGTGGTCGATTGCCCAGGGAATCGTATTACGCATTACAGAGAGAATTCGTTTTTCAGCCGTACGCTTCGTCTGTGGAACAAGTTGCCTGCAGACGTATTTCCTGTCTGTTATAACGATGGAAAGTTCAACTCAAATGTTCACAAACACTACTCCCTCTTTTCCCCTCCTCACAACCTATTTTCCTAGTTCTGGTACAATGCACTGCATATGTAGGGGCTATCCCTTGAGTACTGGTCCAAGAAAAACGATATTAACCGCTTACACGGAACAGAGAGGACTTTTATTGGTCCCACTCCAACATTTGACTTGAATAGGGGCCTCCTTAACGAAGGGATGAAGAAAGGGACGGCATCCATTTTTGGGCAACATTGGAACGATACAGCTGGTCTTGAATATTCCAAGCAATGTATGTATTGATGTTGAATAGTCGAACTTTATTTTAATATTTCTAATATTATATGATGATGGGTTGGTATCATTCGTCTAGCTTAAGTTCAAGCCCCCAGCTTTAGTGTATTCACTTATTTTTTCCTGTCTTCTTTGATCAAGAGTTATTGATTGCGGCAATTATTGTTATAATTATAAATAAAAATATTTCTTGGCTTTAGCCAGGATTGAACTTGAGCTAGATGAATGATAGCAACCCATCATCATGTAATATTAGAAACATTCCAAGCAATTTCTAAACATTGATACAAAGAAGGCCGAATGTACTTTAAAACTGGACAGGAAAAGCCTCAAAACATTGACAGGTGCATTTACAGGTCAATATACCTGCCTTAAGCACCTGTATAGGATGGGAATTTCCACCAGAAACATTTGCAAATTCTGCGATGAGGAAGAGGAATCAATGGAGCACTTGATCATTCACTGGGGAGCATTGGGACACAGTGCATTGGACTGCTACAAGCACATATGTTAAGTGTATGTGACTTAATATCACTCTCAATGAAGGAGCTTGTCCGTTTTCTTGGCATATTTAACCCGTAAGGGGACGCACAATAGATCAACACTGTTTGCAGTGCAAGTTGTCGATGAAGGCCACATCCCATCCAATAGTAATAATAAATAATAATCGTTTACACTTCCGTTTTCCGACATTTGCATAAAATCTTTTTTTTTTGCAAAGGGTTTGACAGCAATAACAATAACAATATCACAATGAATATAAAAGTATAGTTTTTTTTACTGCAGCGTAGTATTTTGAGGTATTATTGTGAACGAAATCACAGTTGTGTAATAGAGTTCTTACAAATATCTACTATACTTGTATTTGGTAAACATCTAGTCGCAATCTACATTTCATTTTTTTGAAACAAGTGACCCAAGCTCAAGTAAACAACAATTATACTCGATGTATTTCTTTGTACTGAAATCTTTCTATATTTCCAACATCATCGATGACTCAATCGGTTGGCTTATTAAGCACCACAAACACCTTAATTAACTTTCGCATTTGGTGTGTGGGCGAGCATGCGATTAGACGCAAGGATTGTGGGGTAAATAGCTTACTCACTTTGATTGTGTTTTATTTTTCAATGTGAGTTTGGGATGAACATCCTGCAAAAGAGTCGTTGAAGCTTGAGATTGGCCTATATAAGATAACGGACGGTGGTACATTTGACTGATGATTTCAGGCAGACTCTGCTGGTTATAGCAGCGGAAATAGATGCTTTGCTGGAAGCTGTAAATGCATGGAAATAAATACTTCTTACAACAAATATGAATACAACTGCTCTGTGATGCATACAAGAACCTGTTCTTATACAAATCGGGGAATTCTTACCATATGAGTTCTGTCATATTTATCCCAACCTCAAAAATAAAATAAATAATAAAGAATGGGAGTAAGAAAGAGTTATTTTAGCATTGATTGACGATCATGAATGAATGAATGGTGGGGTCATTCGGTGCTGTCAAATAAATGTCTGTACTCAGTTTCATATACACTAAAGTGACACCATATCGTGTTTGCTTTACAATTCTCAAGAACTAACAAGGCTACCTTTCTATAAATTGAGACTCCAAGTTAGCATTCCTATTCTACTAGCGTGAACCCCTCAAAGACTATAACATCACACCGATTGCAAATTATACTTTTGGAAAAAAGTATTGTGCGAAAAATTAAAGCGGAATAGAGGAATAATTCAAACCGATTTCCAATTCCAGTCAGAAAAGTCCATATTCTATAAACCCTTTATGTTTGTGAAGAGAATTGCAGTATAAAACAAAAAGCGTTACATAGCCAAATTTATTAAATGTAAATAATACTAAGCCAAATTTGAAGTAACATAAACTTAATAACACAAAATGCATACTGCAAAGTCATGACTTAATAATGAAATATTTTTTTTAAACGTTGGTTTCGTTTCAAAACAGGCTACTGAAAACATCTGTTTTCCGCAGACAAAGCCGCGGGTAAATGCTAGTAAGTTATAATATTGTAAAATAAACTTCTTAATTTAAGAAAGGAAATATGAACCCCACATGTATGGTAAAAATAAATTTGTAAAAAATTGCTTTCTTTATTAACGAATAACAGTTTTTATCTCCTAACTGCCACATAACAATTCCTCTTTAATGCATAAACATTTATTAACGTTCGCAAACTTCTGCTACCCCGGCGCACATTTATTCTCCTCAGCATGGCCTTAAAAATTGAATACTTATAATATCTGTGGTCATATGGAAGAGTCACTTAAGTCGACTTAAGGGAGAGTTGAGTTATAAAAACAAGGTAAACAGAACTTGACAGAGGATGTGCCGCCATATTAATTGAATTCGTCTGAATTCGCTGATGCATCCACCTAATAATAAATCTGCCTTGGTAATGAATTAAAGTATCTTATTTCCTCATTAGTTTTTTAATTAAGTTTCATTATGCCACATGGTTATCTTAAATTTACAGCCAGTTTGCCTATGTCGAAAGAGTAAGTTCATTCATTCATTCATTCTAGGCGAAAGAAAATTGATTTGGGTTTTTTCTAACTTTACTCTATGCGAACGATGTGTCAAAATTCAATTAAAATACATAAGTTCATGCCAACGAATAATAGTGACGTAGACAAACCCAAATAGATTCGAATGTGAGTGATTATCTTTCTTTTGCATAAATTTTCATTCGATATCGCCGAACAGGCTGTTACTTTTTATAATAATATGATGTTCAATGAAATAATTAAAGACCAAATATTTTAAAATAGCTTTATAATACAACTTAATACGTTGTTATTTACCCTTATTGTGTTTGGCGTTTTTATGGTGAAAGGCGGGCGCTTTCGAAAAATGGTACCGTTTTTTTTTTAACTTCATTATTTTATTTATTGAATCTACATAAAAAATGTAATGACAATAAGTATTCAAATCTTAATACTAAAAAACAAATTGTGATTAAAGTCCTGCCAGTGCTGGACAAAAATTTATTTTTATGCGAATATTATTTCAGAATTCAGTCATCTGTCTAAAGCTCTAATGGTAGCTAAAGTATCCCGTGATTGACGTCAAACCCCAATGAATACGAAAGTTTCAAATCTATTACAAAAACGCCATTAAAATGCTACCGTGTTTGGCGTATTTCTCTTTCAAAAGGGAGTAAATTTGTCGACCAAGTATTTGCTCACGATAAATAATTGAAATGAGATAAAATGAAGTCGCTGATGACTTTTCTCTATTTATATTGAGCTTTCTCAGAGACTGCACTATACGAGTTGCTATAGATGGGGTCTCATCAAACGAGTTCAAGACTAACTCAGTGGTACCGCAACGCTCCATTCTCTCTCCTACCCTATTTCTTATTTTCCTCAATGACCGTCTCTAGCAAAATTCCCACCCTAACCATACTTTCGCGTATGTCAGCAGTATTTGCCACTCGTACTCTTTTAGTGATAGGCCCAGCCTATCGGAGATCGCTGCCAAGAGGCTAAATATGAATGATTCACTGAATAGTGATCTTCTATTGATCTCCGAATGGGGTCGCTAAAACGAGGTCGCCCTTAACGCTCGCAAGACCCAATGTTATACAAACAAACGACCGCAATTGCTCTTTATCTGTGCTCATGGATGGTATAAATACTGAGGAATCGGATGGTCTTGATGTTCTTGGAATGAAGATACAGTGTGACATTCGCTGGACTGAACACATTTTTCATGTCTCTAAAGAAGCATTCAAGTACCTAGGGTTTCTGAAACAGTGTAAGATGTACTTCACTCCATCCGATCTCCTTACTATTTATACCACCTACATCCGACCGAAAATGGAATATAACTCTCATGTTTGGGCCGATGCCTCAAAGTCTATTTTGTGGTTACTCGACCGTGTGCAGGGGAGGGCGAAGAAGCTTATCGGTGACAGTAGGTTATCCAACTCTATTTACTCACTGGAGCATCGAGCAGTGTGCGGTGCGTTACTCTGTTCTATCGTTACTACAATGGATTTTGCTCTGACGAGATTAGGGATCTTCTTCCCGAAACTCGCAGAGTTTTAAACAGCCCGCGTTCATCGTCCAGAGTTCATACATTTGTCGTCGATTACCCAGAGAATTGTACTACGCATTACAGAGAGAATTCGTTTGTCAGCCGTATGCGCCTGTGGAATAAGTTGCCTGCAGACGTGTTTCCTGTCTGTTATAACGTTGGAAAGTTCAAGTCAAATGTTCACAAACACTACTCCCTCTTGCCCCCTCCTCATAACCTATTTGCCTAATTCTCGTACAATGCACTGTATATGTAGGAATCATGCCCTGAATACTGGTCCAATAAAAAATAAAGATATATCAAAAATAAAATTATGAGTTTTACTTTCTCCATTTTTAACATCTGATTTACATTTTCTCATTTGAAGTGAAGTAACGTGAGACACCGTTTGCAAAAATCTAAACTATATTGTGCAACGCTTCCGTTCCGTGGATGGTTGTACGAAGGCGTGGACTGACTTTAAAAAAATCCGTTTGTATGAACACATGTTAAAAAACATTTATAATACATTAATTTGTAATATATTTTTTGTTGGATAATGCAAATATATTCACTGGCAGTCCCAACTGATTTTTCTAGAATTCATTTAATGTTTGAATTTATAGAATTCAGAGGATGAGTAATATGTAATAAATTTTCGCAAAATTTATTTACACAAACTAAATGGTCAACATCAAAAAATTTTTACTATATTTATAACTGTACAACCTAAATTGGGGCGTAAAGCGAAACGTAATTTAACGATTTCATTTTACGCTGTAGTAAGCAACTTAAATAAGAGGGTTAACGTTGTGCCATGAATAATATTGCTCAATAAACTTGTTTAAAAAAATCACTAAATAGTAATAATAAAAAGTGATTAAGTCGCTAAATTAGTCTGAAAGCAACTAAAGTGTGATTACTAATGGAAAAATGAGTAAAATTAATTTTGAAGCGAATTTTACTGAGAGGCAGTAAAGCTTCTTCTCTTACGCTCTGTCAAAATTGGATTTTCCATTTGCAAAGAGGTGACGCCGCGCTATTTGGGTTGGTTTCATACATTTTGTATGTGCATGAGGATTTTTGACAGATAAATTACGCTTGACGCGCTAATTTAGGTTGCACAGTAAGAGTGTAAATGTGACAGTTGCTACGAGAGCTGTCATTTTACGACTACGCCAAACACAATAAGGGTGATTAGTTCAACAAAAGCGCTTAAGCTACTTATGCTGCTATAAAAATAACAGCTTTAAGTATTGCCAAAGCGCTTAAGTATAAAAGATGCAAAATTTTTTGAATTGACTTATATATTTTTTTAAAAATTTGCATTAAGAATCTGCTGAACTTGTTATTAATAGGATAATATAGATATAATATAGCAAAAAAGTTTTCGAAGAAAAGTTCAACAAAAATGTAAATATCTCAAAACTGCAATATTCGACATAAGCTACTCTTCCATATTGCCACAGATGCATACATACACTTACAATATGACGGCACGTGAGGAAGAAAGATTTCGCCATTCAAAGCTACGAACTCAAAACCACAATGTTGAGAAAATTAGTTATTTACTGTATAATTTTGTGGCAAATAAAAAGAACTGATAACCACAAACTCTTAACTAATTTCAACATTTTCTGTTGCCAGATTTTTTTTTTCATTTTTTTCATTTTTTTCGAGGTTTAATTGTTTAATGGCATTTGCTATAAAATGAGAAATATAATAATAAGCTCAAAAAACTTGGCGATATTAAATATTATGGAATGGCTTTAAATTACCTTTTTTTGTTTGCAGTTGTTCTGCTGCTGTTTAGCTCATGGTTGTTTTTATTGTTTTTATCCTCTGAATGGCAGAAAAGCTCTCATTTTATGTGTTTATACACTTTTTTATATACATACATATATTTTTTTCCTCCTTTATTTTAAATCAGCACATAAAAATTATTTTTATTAATAGAAAAATATTTTTCATTTTCTTTATTTTCATGTAATTTATTAAGTTTGTGTTTTTTATTTTTTTATTTAGCACTTGGTTGGTGTTTCGATACAAAAGCTTTTCGTAGTTATAAGTGTACAACATTAAACTTTATTTGGTTTTCAAAAAAACGGGGAACAATGCTGGTGTTTTTGTAATCCGATTTCGACAACTTTTTCTCATAAACTTCTGCTTTAATTATTGTAATGAGAAAAATGATATTTTCTGTCAAGTTTAACTAAATTTAATTTGAAGACTTGCATTTAACAAAAAACAAAATATTTTGTCATTTTAAGACTAAATATGAAAGGCATCATGATTAATGGAACAAATTATATACATAAATAAACAAATGAAAAGATTTAAAATATTTTCAAAAACAAATTTTCATAAATCGTTGTAATTAATAAGCAACCGACATCAAAGAAGTCAATTGGTTACCCGCATATTTCTTCAATAGTGAAAAAAAAAACATTAAGAGACATGCGGAGAGCCAACTAAAACTCCAAAGCGGACAATCAGATTTACAGTCCACTACCAGATACTACAAAATGCAGATACCAGATACTAGTAACGAAAGCAATCTATACAACCAAGTACCGGGTAAACGCCGGCAGGGGGAGGCCGCTATTAGTTGAAGAACTTGCCGAGAGTGGTTGATTTAAGACCGGAGCTTCGACAATTGTGAAAAAGATTTACATCACCGCCTGCCTTATCTGATAATGGACCAGTTCCACGGAGTGAATAATTCACCAGCGATTCACGATTCTAAGCTCACATAGGTAACAATTTTTGCCATATGTTTATGAGCAACTTCTTGTTCTTTATTTTTTTTTTCTTTTGGACCAGTACTCAGGGTATGACCCCTACATATGCAGTGTTGAGGAGTTCGGGCCTTTTAAACCCTCCTGTATGCAATTTCTCAGCAATCACTGGAACACAAGGCTTTATGAGTTGGTAGGCCGAAGCCCACTAAGAGTATCACCCCTTAAACCAACTCACCCGTCAACCACACCACTGGCTCCTTACAGTACAG
Source organism: Thecocarcelia acutangulata (assembly GCA_914767995.1). Lineage (NCBI taxonomy): Eukaryota > Metazoa > Arthropoda > Insecta > Diptera > Tachinidae > Thecocarcelia > Thecocarcelia acutangulata. Next base: position 94,903,567 of record OU612095.1, on the reverse strand, counting down.
GAGTCTGTTTTTAAGCTAACAGGCCCTCAGGAGGTTGTTAGTACCCGAAAAAAGCCACACACCAAACAATTATCAAGGCTACTTACATCCCCTTCCTGCGTTTTAGGTTTTAACCACAGCCAGAAAGTGTCAGGTAGGCATCTCAATCATGATCAGCCCGGGTTGAACTGCAAGCAAAACCACCCGGGGGCCATGCTAATCCCCGTTCTGCCAATTTAAATCCAACACAACAATTTAAAGCCAGCACAACATAAGTCTTGCGGCTTCCTAGAGTTTTATTGGCTACAACAAACAAGGAACTCCTTCCCCTCTTTACCCGAACAATAGAATGCCGTGGAATACCGCAAGGCAAAACCTATTCCCCCTTGAATAGGTTTTGCCTTAAAAGGTTGAACCCACCCTCAGAAATTTATTTCTCTATAGGTATTTGAAACCGGTCGATGAGCCTCAGCCGCAGATTTGTTCATATTAAAGCAAAAAATTAAAACCTTCCACCAATAAAGACAATTTGGCTCGAAATCTGATGTGTAATCCAGAATATCTTTATGATGCAGACACAAATCCACTAATATTACGAAGGTGTTATGTTTACAAAATAACATGGTGGTGGAAGAGAGAAGGTTTTCGAAGATGAGGAATTGGAGGCATTACTTGATCTAGACTTGTGTCAAATGCAACAAGATTGTCACTCCCAATGAAGTGACAAAAGAAGACATTTTAAAATGCCGGAAAGTCATGGGAATGATTCATAAAAAATAAAAATGGATGCCGTACGAGTTAAAACCGGGAGAAGTCAAAAGGCGTTTATTTGGTCAAAAACAGCTGCTGGCAAAGCAAAGGCGGAAGAAATTTATGCATCGAATTATAACCGGAGCTAAAAAAATAGATTAATTACAATAATTCCCGCAGAAAATCATGGCCATGCTTTCACGTCGACGGCCAAACTGAATACCCACGATTCCAAGGTCATGCTCAGTATTTGGTGGGTCAAGCTTGGTGTAGTATATTATGAGTTGTTACATCCAACTGCACCAATCACAGGCGATCGTTATCTAACGCAATTTATGCGTTTGCGCCGTAAACAGAAACACAAAAAGCCGCAATACAACTAGAGACATGATACATTTTTTTTTACTATATGACAATCCTCGACTTGATGTTGCGCAACTGGTCCAGACATACACGGAAACTCTGAAATGGGAGGTCCTTTCCCACCCGCCGTATTCTCTAGACGTTTTTCGCTCGGTGGCACACGGTCTAACTGACCAACACTTTCATTCTTAGTATGGAGAAGTAAAAACTTGGACCGATTTGTGGATCGCTTCAAAAGGTGACCACTTTTTTCCCCAGCGAAAATTAAACGCTACCCGAATTTTAAGCCTTTTTCCAAATTTTACGCCTTTCTAGTGAACAGAAGACGTGACACACCTGTTTGTTCTCAGCTTAAACATTTTTTTGACTTTTTAAAATAAACAAAAACTAAATAATCACCTCTTTATAATAATTAAGTTTTAATACACTTCAACTTCTGGGATCGATTTTTATTAATTACCTGCTGTAACCTTTTAGCTTTTAAAAGGGTCAAATTTTGCATATTAAAAATGTCAGCAATTTTAATAATATAGATTTTGGCATTTCAAAAATCAACCTTTTACTTTTTGTTTTCTATAAAAATTAATTAAAACAAAAGTTTCCTTTGGAAAATAGGTGGAGTTTGCTTTAGGTTAAATCGTTTTATTAGTAGAAAAGTCGCAAACAGACTTTTTAATTTAATTGAATTTGAGAATCCATTACTAGCTTATTATTATAATATAAAACAATATTTGTTGTCATTCTGGTCTGCCTATTTGTTTAGTTGTTTGTCTATTGGTATTTTACATAAATGAAAAACAAATGTTAAAAATATTACTTTCAAAGGCAATTAGCCGTGACAAGGATTAATGTATTCCCTATAATACGCATAAATTTTTGTATTGAATGTATAATCCCAGTTGTCCATTGACTTGTCTTCAAAACATTTCCTGATTTGCCGTTTATGCGAACAAAATTTGAAATAGTCCTTATAGCGAAGTATGTCGAATGCTTTAGTACTTAAGGGTAGCCCAAACATAATGCACGATGTTAACAATGGGTGTGAGAAAAGATGGAGTAGTGTTTGTGGATGCTTGATTTGCACCTATCAATAACAACACAGAAAGACCAAAACAAACCTTATTACAGTATATAAAGTTTTGGATTCAAATTTGTTAAAAGTGATCAGTGCCAAGTACATATACCTCCCACACTGTTCAGACTAACAAAAATTGGTTCGACATCTCCTATATTGCCAGGTAATGACTTTTACATTTCTAGCCATTGCAATGACAGTCGATGCATTGACAGCAACAAATTTTATTTAAATTTTTTTCTTTCAACTTAATTGTGGTTTTTGGATATTGGTAAAAAAATATATATTAAATAAAAAATATAAAAATAAAGATCATCATTAATGGGCGACAAATGCGTGAACCAAGAAGAAGTAAAAGAAAAGATATAAAATTATTGCAATGGATTTTATTTAATATATGCAATAAACACAAAGTTTTCAGTAACTATGTATACATACATATATATATATATATATATATATATATATATATATATATATATATATATATATATATATATATATATATATATATATATATATATATATATATATATATATATATATATATATATATATATATATATATATGTGTGTGTGTGTGTGTGTGTGTGTGTGTGTGTGTGTGTACATATGTATTTATTTGCTTTATACTTACATATAAAAATATATTATATTTATTAAAGGTTTATTTGACAAACTATGTGTAGAAAACTGTCAAATAAACCTATAATAAACAAAAAATATTTTTTATGAATCTGGCCATTAAACTTCTATGTATATATTTAAGACAATAAAATATCATAAATCATTTCTGTGATGTTTCCATATCACAAGCAAGCGACTTCTCAAGAAATGTTAAATGAAAATCGCTATAATTTTTGAGCGATTTCTTCTCAAATACTTCAGCCAAGGCGCTTGCTTATGGTATCGCAATATATTAATACAAATAACCAACTATATTATAATATTATTATTTTTTTAATAATAATATGGTTGATAAAAATAGTAACATTGTTCAATAAGATATAAGTACGAGTACCACCTACATCCGACCGGAAATGGAATACAACTCTCATGTTTGGACCGGTGCTTCAAAGTCTATTTTGGGGTTACTCAACCGTGTGCAGGAGAGGGCGAAGAAGCTCATCGGTGACAGTAGGGTATCCAACTCTATTAACCCACTGGAGCATCGACGCAGTGGGGGGTGCGTTACTCTGTTCTATCGTTACTACAATGAATTTTGCTCTGACGAGATTAGGGATCTTGTTCCTGAAACTCGCCCATTGTCTAGAGCTCATCCATTTGTGGTCGATTGCCTGAGGAATCGCACTACGCATTACAGAGAGAATTTGATTTTCAGCCGTACGCTTCGTCTGTGGAATAAGTTGCCTGCAGACTTGTTTCCTATCTGTTATAAAAATGTTCACAAACACTACTCCCTCTTTCTCCCTCCTCACAACCTATTTTCCTAGTTCTGGTACAATGCACTGCATATGTAGGGGTCATCCCCTGAGTATTGGTCCAATATAAAAAAAAATACGAGTAAGGTAGGAAAATGCTAATTGTAACATGGGTACACACAGCAATAGTGTTATAAGTCTTAACTATATCTTGTGTCGCTGAATTGCCATTGTTTTAAAATAATAATGTTGGATATAACAACAAAATATTATTGCACCAACCACATAGTTCAACAATAGTATGTTATCCTTACAATATTGTTATCTACCACTTTTTTCTACGTTTAGATGGATACAACTCTTTTAGCTTAAATGCAAACAATGGAAAATGAATAATAGCTAACAAATCACGAATGAATACAAATTATCAAATACGCAGCACTAGCCATAAATTAATACACTGTACCAAGTAAATTTTTATATAAATGAATTACAAAGATAATTTATAATATTACTTTACGCAAAAGGTAAGTTGGAGTTGTTGGTTTTGATTGTAAGAGCTTGTGCTGATTTATCGTATGTTATCAACGTTAAGCCTTAATAAAAACTATTTTGGAATTTGTTGCTAATGTCAGTATTAATAACGGTGCCGTTATAACAACTTAGATAAAGAAAATGCTATTAAATTAACTGTCGATGCTTGTTTCGACAACTTTGTCGTTACAATTGTAGCCAACAATAATACTCGTATATGCTCATGTCAATATTGCTCTCATTGTTGTAATTGTAAAATTATCATTAATTGGACAGAGTTATTGTTATCGTATAATCGATAGCCGGCCTCTATGACGTTTGCAGCATACGGCCAACTGGTACTTTTTTTGTTCACATGTTTCTTTTATACGTTAATGCGTATGAGTGATATATATGTTTGTATTAACTCAAATCCCTTTTGCTTATACGCAGCATAAATCAAATTTAATATTGGAAGTAAATAATGCGCAAATATATATTTATGCTAATTTTCAATCTGGAATGAGTTAAGAACACAAATACATACGCAAAAATATGTAAGCGAATATAAAGATTTCAACACACGACATTTAAAACTTATAAATACGGAACATCAATCAATGATTGGCCAATTTTTTTTATTCATTCGCAAACTATATGGATCGCTAGCACAATGTAGAAAGGACCTAGCTAAAATAATTACACCCTTAAAGCGAAAGAAAAAACATAATAGAAACTGAATGTATCAACATGTAATTATTATTTGCTAGTAAATCCATTACTTATGAAACTGTTTTATTAAAGTTTTGTCGCACGTATAATGTGAAATGTATTACAATCAATAAAGTATTATATTCAAAAAAATCGGCTTCCTACTTGAGACCAGCGATACATCTATTAGCTTTTCTATTTTCGTATATTAATCATAGCCTAGCGGGTGCTGATGGGCACTGTAGCGCCTACGAAACAGCTAGGGGCCCCACAGCTTAGTGTATTTAATTATTTTTTTCTGTCTTCTTTGAACAAAAGTTATTTGTTCCAATTAAAAATAAACATATTTGATATTTAATTATTTGATCTTGTTTAGGTAAATATTTCTTATTGTTCCAGCTAAATATCATTTTATGTTATATAAAAAACTTTTACAGAATTTATTTTCAATATTTCGATAACAATTTGTTATCATCGTCAGGAAAGTTATATGTTATAACATACTAATTTTCCTGATTACACTGATGAGCAGTGTAGCATCTGCAAAACAGCTAGTTGTCGCCCAGCTTTAGTGTTTTCCTGTCTTCTTTGATCAAGAGTTATTGATCGCGGCAATTATTGTTATAATTATAAATAAAAATATTTTTTGGCTTTAGCCAGGATTGAACTCAAGCTAGACGAATGATACTAACCCATCATCATATAATATTAGAAATATTAAAATAAAGTTCGACTATTTAACATTAATACATACATATATATCTCCCAGCACAGAGACTGTCAACATATAATTTAAAATTTTATTTGGGTTGGGTATAAAATACTTGAAGAGCCGCAGGACGAAAAAAGTGCCCAGAGGCCAACCGAGAGCGCACCAAAAAGCTAAGTGTCTAGAAAAAAAGGAAACACTGAACCGACCATATTTTAGTACTGCGAATGTAAAGAAAAATATGCCAAACTACAGATTCGAACATAGTTCAGGGATGAAAACTGTAGCGCCTTTCTCAATGATTAACCACAAACTTTAATGTTGTTAAAAGAACTTTGAACAATTGAACATAGTAGAAAACCAAATAAAAAATTTTTTACCATATAAAATTAACAAAAACTTTATTTCTATATCTTATCTTATTAAACGAGCAGTTCTTGTTTATATATAAATATATATATTTGCAATTGGGTTATCGAAAACGGCTCTAACGATTTTAATGAAAATCGGTATCCAGGGGATTTTGGGAACGAGAAATTGGTTTAAGTTCGTCTCTGGTCCGGGAAAACCCATTTTCTCCCGGTTTCGACCCATTTTAGGTTTTTAACCACTTGTAATAATTTCATCTAAAGCAGCTTCCATGATTTTAATGAAAATTAGTATCTAGGGGGTTTTAATTCGATCTAGAGTGTCCCCGGCCCCGGGAAGACCCATTTTGTCCCGGTTTTTGCCCATTTGTAAAACTTTATTGGTTCTCGAAAACGGCTCTAGCGATTTGAACGAAAATTACTAACTATTGTGTTATAAGGTAAAAAACCCGATCTAATGATAGGAGTTTTAAGATCGAAAAAGCCAGTAGGTCTCGAAAACGACTAAACTGAGTTTGATTATTTTAGCGATCAAGAGTTCATCACAATTTTTTTACGGGTTTTACTAACATTCGACATTATGGCATACGAAAAGTTTTCGAGTCAGAGTCAGTATCTGGAAGTTTTTGGAAACAAAAATCTATATTCGTTGGTCGCGTTTCTAAAATTTATTTTTTTGCTCGGTTTTCGCATACATATATGGTGAAATTTTGATATGGATATCAAACAAAAAATTTTTAATGAGAACATAGAGGTTGATTTTTTTTTTGGTGAGAAACGGAATAATAAATAAGCGAATTGCTATATTGCCCTAACTCCACAAAATATTTAAGAAACAATAAAAAAGGTAGTCAAAGCACAACTTTAACGTGAATTTTGCAATATTCGCATAAAAATTAATTTTTATCCAGCACTGGCAGGACTTTGATCACAATTTTTTTTTAGTATTAAGACTTGAATACTTATTGTCATTACATTTCTTATTTAGATTTCATTAATCAAATAATTAAGTTAAAAAAAAAAAAAAAAAAAAAAAAAAAAAAAAAAAAAAAAAAAAAAAAAAAAACTTTTGCAAACAGCGTAAAAATGGAAAAATCTTGTGAATTCAGTTTTACCAAAGTAAATATATTTCAGCATGTATACAACTTGAAAGCTCCGAATAACGCTCGGTGCCCCAGGTACTTATGAAATTAAATAAAAATTAATTTGAAGGAAGAATAATAAATATCGAAATATCGAAAATAAAATACCGTTAAATCTTTTTTATAAAAAATAAAAATCAATCAAGATCTTTAGCTGGAAAATTTAGAAGAAAACATTATAAACAAGATCAGATAATACCAATATTTAGTTCAATAAAATTTTTTTATTAATTTCCATATTTTTATTGCTATTACAAAAACAAAAAAAGTTTCACAAACTTTGCAGTTAACACTACTAATAAATTACCGCCATAAATGTCCAGTTATGTCAAAAAATAAAAAATAAAATAAAAAACATAAATAAATTAATAGCCAACAAGTATCATTGCTCATAATTACAAAAATGATATTGTTTTCCAACAGAAAGAAGTAGAATAAAAAGTCCCCAATACACTTTGCCAGGAAAAGTATTTATACATATGTATGTATATATTTTTTTTTTATTAAAGGAGAATTGGCTTAAATTCGATTAATTGAAAAGCAAAAAGGGGGTTGGTGTTACTCTCAGGTGGGATTTGTTTGAAATGTTATTGTTTGGTGGTGTCAAATTCTTACAAGGTGTAACATGACGTATGAAATAATATAAATTATTAAAACCAATAAATAATTATGTGAGCCAGCATAAAATTTAATTCGTATAGAGATATAAATATATAATTTTTTATTTCATTATGTGGCTGTTAAGCAATATGTCACCTTTTTGTTTAAGAAATAATAATTATTATTTTAATTTTATATAAACTTTTTATATATATATATATATATATATATATATATATTTTTTTTAATTAACATATTTTGCAATTAATTTTTTTATTGACACATATTAGATATAACAAAAAATTATATATTAATTTTTAGTTCTTTTTTTTTTAACCACTACCAGTTTTTTTAACAACCGTTTCGCTTCAAAGTCCGTCTACAACTGATTAAGGCCTTTACCGTGCACATGTATTATGAATAAAAATTCTTTAAGTTTTTCGAGCTCAGTCATCCTAAAGTTAATGACAGAACCAAAACTCGTCGAAAATATGAATTCTTCAATGAAATTTTATTTTATAGTTGTTGCTCTCATCTAGATTACTCTCACTGAAATATGCAACATTTTCTTTAACCTTCAGTAACATTTGTAATGGTAGTAGTACTTTTCATATTCCTCTCATTCAGCTCTCACTGAGCATGCCTCAAGGCAAAAAAAAAAAAAAAGAGTAAAGTAAGATTTCTCTAGCAGGCTTTTGGTCAAAAATCAGCTGTTTCAATGCAAGTTCTGACTTTTTTTCTTCTGCTGACAGGCTACAAATCAAAACAAATACGGAATTGTTGTCTGTATACACTTGTTTATACACCAGCAATCAAACATACTTGGATTGGTGTTGTTATTACTGTTATGACTTTGTGTGGATTTGTTTGTATGTGAGTTTGTGTGTTGGTGTGTAGTCCGGGTGTTTCTTGTTATGACTGCTAACGGCATGATAACCTGTTTAAACATTCCACTTTGTTGGTGTAGTTGTTTTGCTATTGACTTAAGTTCTTAAGGTGTATGTGCTTTGTTATACCAGTGTGCAGTTCCGTACTCCAAAATATATATGTACATACATACATATATGTATGTACGTATTTTGGCATTTATGTATCTATGATGATGGTGTAGTCTGCTCTGTATTTTAAATCGGTTTTATTCTGAAGGTCATTTATTTTTATGAATTTGTTATCTTGATTTTTTAATATTTGATGATTGTAATATTTTCAGGGTTATTCAAGAGGTTAAACATTGTTTGTGTTTGACTTTTTTTTTTTGCAAGCAGTTAAATGTCTTTGATTAAAAGATAATCAAGTTCATCAAATAAAGTTTTTTATTAATGGAATACGGGCAAATGCATGAAATGATAAAAGGAAATTAACTTCAACTTCTGCACTTATAGAAATACAAAAAACATATATGTATGTTGAAGATATGTGCCTAGCGGGTCCGAGAGATATAGGCCCCTAAATTAGATTGCCCACCACTTTTCTAACTATATAGGAAGACAATATTGGAAAGTTAAGTCCTCGTGAAAGAAAGGAGTGTAAGTTTTAAGTGTGACTTTAATGACGCTTCCTTCTTAAGTGTCTACATACATTTCATATTTCTTTAAGTACCCTTACCCCCATACGAAGTATGATAAAAAAACCGTTATTTTAAAATTTCATGGGTTACGTATGTTTGATTTTCGCATTTTTCCGTTATATTGCCAGCATATATCTGCTATATATGCTGGCAATATGAGCCATTTTTGATTGTCAGTTAGCTTTTGACAAATAGAAAGGTTAGTCAATTTTTTACTATTCGAAAAAATGGATTAAAGAAACTGTATTAAGATTTGTGTAAAAGATGAAATTAAATGCGCAAGGACATTTGAAATGTTGACTGTGGCGTTTGGCGAGTCTACTATGAGCAGAACACAAGTTCAATTGTCATTGACGGTGCTCGCCCTGGTCGCCCGAACACGTCAACAGCCGATGAAAACATTGAAGCAGTGAAGAAAATTATTTTGGATAATCGACGAATCACTATCAGAGATGTTGATGATGATGATGTTGCCATATCGTTCGGCTCATGCAGAGCCATTTTTACGGATGTTTTAGGCATGAAACGTGCGGCAGGGAAGATTGTTCCAAAGTTGCTAAATGTTGAGCAAAAACAACGTTGAATGGACATCGCTCTGGAGCTGTTGAACATTGACAAGGGCGATCCAAATTTCCACAAAAAGATCATAACTGGTGAGGATCCATGGGTATATGGCTATGACATTGAAACCAAAGCCCAATCATCCCAATGGAAGCGTCCAGAAGAGCCAAGACCGAAAAAAACACGTCCAGTTCGGTCAAATGTGAAGGTTTTGCCCACTGTTTTCTTCCACTGCAATTGCGTGGGGCATCCTGGATTCTTGCCACAAAGTCGTACGTTCTATAAGAAATATTACCTTGAAGTTATGAGCCGTTTGTACGAAGCCCTTCGTCAGAAACGCACAGAATTGCGGAAAAAACAATCATGGATTTTGAACCATGATAATGCACCAGCTCTTATATTGCTGCTTGTGCGTAAGTTTTTGGCCAAAAAAAAAAAACACCGTTACTACATCTCAACCATCATATTCACTGGATTTGGCCCCCACTGAGTTTTTCCCCATCCCGATGAAGAAAAAGCGATTTGCTACGATTGAGGAGATAAGAGAAAAATCGAAACAAGAGGTGTTGGCGATATCAACAAGCGCATTTCAGAAGTGTTTAGAGAATTGGAAAAAACGCCGGCAAAAGTGTTTTATATCTGAGAGGGATGGCTCTGTTTTATATCTAGGGGATGACCCCTACATATGCAGTGCATTGTACAAGAACTAGGAAAATAGGTTGTGAGGAGGGGGAAAGAGGGAGTAGTGTTTGTGCAGATTTGACTTGAATTTTCCAACGTTATAACAGACAGGACACACGTCTGCAGGCAACTAGTTCCACAGACGGAGCGTACGATTGAAAAACGAATTCTCTCTGTAATGCGTAGTGCGATTCCTCGGGCAATCAACCACAAATGAAGGGGACAAAATAGTTATTTATAAATAAATATTTTTTGAAATAATGCTGAAAAATTTAGCATTTTTCAGTATCATGTAATTTAAGAATATCGAAAACATAGCTCAGTTAGTATTAGATAGCGATTGTCAAAGTCTCCTCTTAATATAAGAATTTCTTTTCTTTTTAAAAACAAAATTTTTAAAAACTAATTAATACAAAATAAACGAACATAAAATAACGATTAATTTCTCTGTAGAAGAAATTACAACTTTGGAACATCAGTGGCAGAAACTAAGTTCATATGAACGGTTAAATAAGAACTCAACACTTGATTACTGGATAAATGTACATATGTATCTATTTTAATATATAAAGAGGAAACTTTTCCTCTTTATATATTATTTGTATTTTGGTATGTTTGCAAAAAGCTATCTCTTAAACTATTGGTGAGATTTTAAAAATATTTTCAATAAAGTGTAGAGTGAAGCCTTCTAAAGGATATAGGCTATATAAAAGTCCATTAAAGTGCTTAGTGTAGGGTCAAGCGAGGTTAAGCTTTCTAAGCTTAAGGAAATTTTTGTTATTACTATCGAAGAAATCTATTAAAGAAATAACTTTAGAAACCAAAGAAGGAAAATACAACCCAAACAACGTGAGAACACTATGTGCCCTCTCATCCGTGTTTTTCTCGGCATGTCTGTCTCCTGACCAAATGCGAAAGTCAATCCATGCATTTGTTACAATTTGTATACTAAACGGCTGAATCAATATCGATGTACTTTGAAAACTAGATAGATTTGAGTACAAAGGAATCCAGCAAGTTGAAATTGTTGCAAGTGGGACAACAGTAATTTTTTTCAGCAAAACTATCTCCGCAATTTTTTTGAAATTTCAAACATATATATAACTTCGCCTAAAAATCAATAAGGTTACTATTCGCCCTTCAATCCACGTGTCTCTCCACTTGCCGAAAACCCGTGCGTTATAAGCTAAACTCCCTCTTTCCCCCTCCTCATAAACTATTTTCCTAGTTCTGGTACAATGCACTGCATATGTAGGGGTCATCTCCTGAGTACTGGTCCAAGCTAAAAAAAAAAAAAAACGGCTGAATAAATAACGATTTTATTAGAAACATAGATAGATCTGACTATTAAAGAATATAGCAACCCGTCTTCATAAGAAAGTAAGTGTTTAACCGAATGCATCTGACATAGAATCAGTGATCACCAAAAATCATGATTTTGGTCGTTTACCTCAGACACTAAAATTTGTAATCAACAAAAATCAAGAAACAAAGTTCAACATTGAGTGAAATGAACTCGCCTTGTAAACAATCTGGATTTGTAAGCAACAAAAATCTAGCAACAAAGCTCAATGCTGAGTAAAATCAACTCGCCTTGTAAATATTGCGCGTTCGTTTTAGCTCCGAATAAAATCGGCTAATCGTTAGATGTTGCTTCGATTGTGTGTTGTATAAACAAATTTGAAACATATTTACATACATATTTTGTTTTTGGTTTAAAGCCTAGTATTGAGATTGAATGTGCGAAAATTTTTCAGCAACATTACTTATTTCGTACGGAAAAATTGAGATGTACTCAGTGTTGTCTATTTTTTCTCTTATTCATGTTTCTTTTTTAATTTTAAGTACACATGTTTGTACATCGTGCGAAAAAAGCTTTGCTTATGTTATTTCGCAGCTGAAAAAGCAAATATTCCCAGAAACAATTTTAAATGAAAACATGTTGCAGATACATATTGTGTGTTTTTCGCTTTAAAAACTCAGTACGACATTTCTAAACTTATTTCGCAGATATTTCATACTAAACATTTTTGTATGCAATTTCAAAGAATTTCGCACGAAATAATGAACTCAATATTAGCCTTAAAGGACAAAGTACATTTAAAAACAAGTGTAGTTGTTTTTATATGTATACCATTGTGTTTTTTAACAAATGTTCAAAAATAATTACATATATACATATGCACATTTGTTTTTTTATGAAAACCTTTTGTTTCTATGTATGTGCATTTAACTTTTTTTCAAGAGAAGCATACAGAAAAACTGTTAAATGCATCACTGCATTGATTTTCGTTAATTTTGTTTTCCCAAAACAAAAATTCAAACACAAGAAATGAATGCCGAACTATATTCGCATTCATTTATATTCAAGCACGAATCTTAACGATGATTTCACTCACATAACGAAGTTGTCGCTCATTGCGTTTACTGATTAAAAACCAACTGCGCATTTGGCGGCTGAATACAAAATCATATTTGAACGAAATGAAATGGTGTTCATGTTGTTGCTCAAGTATGATTTTTTGCAATCACTCAAAGTTGTTCTCTGCATAGAATAGAATGTTGCCTAATGAATGAGAGCCCATGAAAATAGCAATATAAATATTGCAACTAAGTTAAAAAAAAATTTCTGATTTTACCTAAACTCATTGTTAACATACTGTACTCTGTACACTAATGGTGATACAACACTATTTCACAATGACTCTTCTTTGCGAATTGAATTTAGATTTGGCTTAAATATGCAGAACATTTAAAGGCATATTAAACTGTTTTGATTTATATTGATTGAACTTTTAACATATTTTACTATGAACTAATTTTTTTTAATTATGTGACTTTTGAATTTATTGAAAAATTTTAAAAATCATTAAGCAATACATAATTTTACACCATTTTTTTATTTTTTATTTAATGGCCATCATAGTTTGTTTTATGGATTTTTTTTTAATAAACTGTTTAAAAATTGTTAAGTTATCCCAGTGTTAATGTTTCATGATATTTTTTTTAGTATATATTATTCCCTTGTTTCCAGTTTACATTTTTTGTTTATGTTCATTTTGCTTACACACAGACATACATAATTCATGTCGTTTTCCGTTCCGGATTACATTCAACTAAAGGTCAGTTTTATTACACCCTTGTGAATACGAGTAAAAGAAAGCAAACATCTTCATGAAACACTAATGAAGTTGTAATATTTTGTTATAGTGATACACATTTTGGGGGAAAATATTTCAAAAGCCAACAAATGGTTTCTTCATTATATTAAAAACGAATGGAATCTAAAACGTCACCATTCACGAGATTTTGTACAAGACATTAACGCCTTAGAGAAATTGTTTTAAGACCGTGACAATAGAACTTAATATGATTTTTATCGTTTATTTATATCACTATTTATAAGTACATTTTGAGCAAAGTCTTTTATGACAAGTTATTACCCTCGGTATGAATTATGAGTTAGGACCATTAGAGTACTATTTTTTTTCCTTTACGGTTTTGTAAATCTTTACAAACGATGCCTCCAAAAGCTCTTACGTTTTATACTTTAACAGCTGCCTGTTCCTTAATGCATGAAAAGTTATTCTTTGTTTTGTGTGTATCTTTTCCATTTTCATCTTAAAGGAGTAAACACAAATATGTAGACACATATTCTGCAGACCTTCTGCCTAGTTGAACACAAACAATTCACGCTAATATATGTCATAGAAAGTACCGCATATCTTTAAGTTAGCTCTTTCATTTTTGAAAATCTTACAGCTTTAAAATCAAACTTACACATTCGAATATAAATGCTTGTGAAAAGCCTGTAGAATTATTTGTTCAACCTTTGGCCTGGCTTGAGAAAATATATTCGTTTGTGTTGTTGCATTCATTATTTTTTACAGTTGCAATTAAAACTTGTTTTATTGAAATGACAAAACACCAGATGCAAATGCGTAGAAAAAAAATTTTTCATGTTCAATAACTGAAATCACTGAATCAATTAAATAATTGCTTGAAAAATAATTGTTTGACCTGTGTAGGAGTTTGTGGATTTAAATATAATTTTAGTAAAAATATTTTTTGAACAAAAGTAACTATTTTTAACAAGCTTCTATTAGCTTCACTTGTATTTATATTTGTTTGCTTCTAAGTTTACAACCCCTCAAAAATATGCCCTATAAGAGATTATTACATATTTTTACGAATTTAGTGTTACGAATTGTTATCACATCTAGTCTAATGTGCGAACTGGTGGTCTACTTGCTATAAATGTCTACGCACCTCCGGACAAACAACATAAAACTAAAACATAACACACATATAAATAAACATAAATGATTTAAATAAAAACCATATTACAATTAAATCAAACAGCAATGATTTTATCGTTGTTGTTGCATTCTTGGTGTGACGTTTGTATTCTTTATTGTTGTTGCGTTGTAATTGTTTCGCAAGCATGTACGTGTATGTGCGTAGAATCATATTTGTACATTTGCTACCGAGGAAGCAATACAACAATAATCCAATATGTAAAGCACTTCGTAAAGCTTTATTTGCTCAATGAGAAAAATATTATATTTATTAAAAAAATAAAAGATATAGTTAACAATAATCGTTAACAAGCAAAACTGTAGGATATGGGCTACGGAAAACCCGAGAGTACTTCATCAACGACAATTGCACCCAGTTAAGTGTACCGTTTGGTGCGGTGTTTCTTCAGAAAGGATCATTGGCCCATTTTTTTTTGAAAATGAACAAGGTGTCGCCATTTCCGTCAATGGTGATCGATATCGGGCCATGTTGCAAAATTTTGTAAGGCCAGCCGTGGAAAACCATCCGCAAATATGGTTCCAACAGGATGGAGCCACAGCGCACACTGCGAGGGCCACAATGACTCTTTTACGCGACATCTTTGGTGAAAGAATAATTTCTCGTAACAGCAATTTTAATTGGCCTCCGCGTTCCCCGGATTTAACCGCTCCAGACTGTTTTCTTTGGGGCTATTTAAAAGGAAAAGTTTATGTTAATAAGCCTAGGACTATTGAGGAGTTAAAAACCAATATTCGAGAAGAAATTAACAACATACCACCGGAAGTTTTGCGAAAGGTCATGGAAAATGTGTTGGAAAGAGCACATTTGTGCGAAGCAGAATATGGCCACCACTTGCGGGATATCATTTTTAATAACTAATCCAAAAATATTCCCCATAAATTTAATGTATTTAAAAAAAAAAAATTAAAAAAATATCTCTTAAATAAAAAGTTATAAGCAATTCACACCACTTCGGTCTTTCTGGGCCACCCTGTACATTCAAATCCCGATATTTCGTGCCGCTATAAACCGTAATTCCCGATAATTTGCAATAAACTGTCGGTCCCTTGAAAAAATCTCGATAATACGAAAAATTTCCACTCATTTGGCTCCCTAGATAATTCGTAATTTTTCCCCCAAATAAAATCTTCTTCACCTCTTATAAATCGTAATCGTTTGCTAACTACCAGTTATAATTCGTAATAAAACATCAGAAACATGGAAAGAATGATTTTTGTTTACCGCCTAACGCATTTCTTTCGTGGGATTTTGCTTGAGTGTGTGTGTGTTTGTTCTCTTAAGATCAGTTTCTTACATGAATTGTAAAGCAAAACGTCAAAGCGCACTCATAAAACTCTGTCGGTAATACAAAAACAAAAAATATTTGCAGCCATTGGAGAGAAAAAAATAGATGTTGCCAAGCGATTGGAAATTCAACTCTTACCTCAATCCTTCAAAAAAGAGAATTTATTATGCAACAATCTTCAACCAGTAAGCTAAAGCGCGAAAAACTACATGAATATCCGAGCTTGAAAAGTGTTTAGTTTTATGGTTTACGCACTCCCGGCAGTCTAACATTGCAATTAGTGGCCCATTACTATTTGTGTTTGATATTAAAATTTATTTAAAGAACGCAATATCAACAACAAAATCATTGGTGTAATTGTACATTCTTTAGATCATGTATGTTGTTCGTTTGTTTGTGTGCTATATTTTTAGTTTTATATATTACGTGTGGATGTGTATGAGGATTTTCTTGCTAGACAAAAAAAAATTTTTTTCAGTGAACTTTTTTGGTAATTTTTTGATTTCAGTAACTCCTTTGCTCAATATAGAATCCCAGGCCATTACTTACAGCTGTCCAAATTTTACATTAGGATGTTAATTTGTATTATTATTTTCTAATAAAATCAGGATTTTATGGTAAACTTTCTAAGTTAGATAAATATACAGAATGTAAAAAATATATGTACATTGTTGAAAAGTTTTGACTTATACTGCAACTTTGGTTAGATTCATTACCTTCACAGATGGTTTGTTGTTTTTACCCCTCGCTTTGTGTATTTGCAGGCAACACATGTAAAGAAATTCATCCATCTTTGCGTCCTTCCATTTCTATTCCAAATAATTTAACAAGAGGTGTTATACATATACATACTTATGTATATTTACGAACTGTGAGATAAAAACGTAAAAGTTTTCCGACTACAGACACATACATATAAATAAAGTAAAAAAAAGTATAGAAATGTGTACATACTCGTAAATATAAATCCCAAGTGATGAAAACGAGATGAATGAAATATATTTTTATGAATTTTATTTCGGTACGAAAATGAAACTAGGTCAGCTGTAGTTGTTGTGCTAAATACCAGAAATTTGTTCATTTATACTCTATTGTAAATATGCATAAACACACATTTAATCGCACACACCACACATACTCGTATGGATATTAGTAACGTTTGAGTTCGGATTAGCGCCTTAAGGTTTTATTTCTTATTAATTTATTGCACCTCGCTGATTGTTTGTGGCGATACACAGAATATTGATTTGACTGTAGTCTCTGAATATATTTAATTTGTAAAAATACAACGGAATCAAAATTTATTTTAATTCGATGTTCAACATGACAATGTTATGTATTCCTACCGAATTCATGAACTTAGTGCTCGGCACTTCGCTAATAACACAAGGTGTACTTTTTATTAGATTATAGACCAGGGGTGCCCAAAAGATCTTTAGGGAAGAGCCAACACCAATACTTTTAAGGGAAAACTACTTTTATTTAATCTGTTTTGTTGTAAACAGCAAAACATATTTACAAAAACAAAACTTGCGCTGATAATGGCTGTCGTCAATGTTTAGCAGCAAAGCATGTGAAGGTGTTGTTGCTTTGCTCTTGTGTGTATGCAGGTAAGAACGACAAAATTGCTAATTCTGGGCACAGTATGTGTGTATTTAAGAGCACAGCCCTATAGCTAAACGCTTTTACAAGAACAATTGAGCTTCAAGCGCATAGAGCTTGGGCACATCTGGTCTCGACTTACAAACATATCTGTGGCGATTTTGGACTAACGAGAGCAAATTAATTTCTTTGTTGAAATTTTATACGCAGAGAATAAAGAAGTCGGCAAAAGGATTTTCGGTATTTACCTGAATAAATGTGTCTATTTTTTACGTAATTTTTTAAGCCGACAATAAGATATACAAATAAAGGTTATGCGGCTCAAAACAACATTTATGAAGTTGAAGTTAAAAAAATGATTTTGTCTCATATTTTAGTCATTAGTTATTTTAAATAAATTTAATTTTTGCAGCTTCAGATCTTTGTTTTTTGTTTTTTTATAAAAAATTTAAATTGTAAATTTTTTATAAAAAAACCGAAGATCTGAAGCTGCAAAAATTAAATTTATTTAACAAACGAAGATCATATAATATTGAGATAACATTATTTATTTTTTGCAGGACAAAAATGTTTTGCCCACCATTACATCAAGAAAATTAAGAAAAAACTTAGGAATGGAAAAACTTTAACTAAAACCCGATGTACAAAAACCAAATATCTAATTTAAAAATTTTAAAGTTCAACAAAAATTCAATAAATTAATATAAATAATTTTTATTTCCGCCTACTATCATAATAAATGTTCAGTGAAACGACAAACTCTGTAACTTTGTGTGTGAGTTAAAAAAAAACCTAGAATATTTGGAACATAATTAAATGTATTAATGATGTTAGTCATATATCACCGAGTGTGACCGCTAAAATTAAGTACGAGTATGCTTCGTGCAAGAGGGTTTGGCTGAAGTTACAGTTTGCTGATATATCTTGTCGCATACTTTGAAAATTCGGCTTTTATTAACGGATCCTTGTGCATTCGTGGGTTTTTTAAATACCATGGAGCTGCAGTAATCATTCGAAGAATTTTGTTTTGTCGCCCTTGAATTTTTTTAATGTTAGATGTTGAGGCGGTTCCTCATAATTAAATTCTATAGTACCATATAGGCTTTAGAATTGCGTTGAATAACAAAAGTTTGCAATTCAGCTTCAATGTAGTTGCGCTGCTTTTAACTTTAAGTGAGAAACTTTCGCATCAATATGAGACTTCCACGTTAGCTCTGAGGAATTGGCAAATTGTTAATTTGGATTGCAGAACATGTTTGTTTACGAGGGCGGTTCGGAAACGTCTATCAATGAAAGAGAATAGTTAGTTTTTTAAATATATTTTTATTTTTCAATATAATCTCCTGAAACTTCAATACACTTAGTCCAACGCTTTTCTAGCGATTCTACCCCTTGATTAATATAGTCTTGTAATTGCATCTTCATTTGAGGTGAAACGCTTGCCAGCAAGGAATTTTTTTAGATTTGGGAACAGGTAAAAGTCACTTGAAGCTAAATCAGGAGAATAAGGTGGGTGATCAAGCAACTCGTACTTTAATTCGTTGATTTTAGACATTGTTAAAACACTCTTGTGCGCTGGTGCGTTGCCTTGACGAAAAATTATATTTTTGTGTTGTAAGCCAGGGCGTTTTTCTCAAATTTGTACACTTAATTGATCCAAAAGGTTGCAATAGTACTCTGAATTTATTGCAGATAGTCGATCAATAAAATACCTTTCAAGTCCCAATAAACCGTTGCCATAAACTTACCAGCCGTTTGAATTGTTTTTGTCTTCTTTGGGGCACTTCCTCCAGCTTCAGCCCATTGTTTGGGGTTTGTCTCTGGAGTATAGTGGTGGATCGATGTCTCATCAACAGTTATGAAACGACGTTTAAAATCCAGTTTATTTCGCTTAAAACGATCCAAACAAGCTTGAGAAATGTTCATTCTTATGTGTTTTTGGTCGACTGTTAACAAATGCGGCACCCATTTTGCAGAAAGCTTTTTCATCTGTAGTTCTTCATGCAAAATTAAATGGACTCGATCATTTGAGATGCCCATGCTCGATCATTTAATTCCATACCCCGCACTTTGGCTACAATTTCTGTTGTTGTTGCTGTCTTTGGACGTTCAATACGTGGTTCATCTTCAACGCTTGTACGACCACGTTTAAATTCAGCAACCCAATTTTTCACTGCTGCATATGAAGGAGCACTTTCACCTAACGCATTCACCATATCATTATGAATTTCTTGTCCCGATAAACCTTTTTTATGTAAATATTTAATGACACCAGGCATTTCTAATTTTTCCATTGCAAAAAATTCGCGGATGCGTCTTCTGTGAGCACCTGTTTCTATATGAAGGAGTTACCAAATCGAAACAAAATTTAACATGTGTTCATAGCAGAGATGGAAGTTTCCAAAACACTTAACTTTTTTCTGTTTATGCCGCGCCTTTTGTGCTAGGCTAAGAAGTTTCCGAACTGCCCTCGTACAAAATAGAATGCTGCCTTGGGGAACTTCTGCCTCGATAGACTGAGGTGGGCTTATAAAATCGCCTTCTCTGATAACATATTTCCAGCTGCATAAGTAGCTTTCCAGAAGCTTGTGAGTGTTTACAGGCAAGTTTAGCTTTATATTGTAAATCAGCCCGTCGTGCCACTTTTTATCATAAACTTGAGAAACGTCAATGAATAAAGCTGAACAATACTTCTTGTCCTCAAAAGTCTTTCTGTAGTGCAATTCACTATCCTGTTTTAACGCTAATAAAATTCGTTTAGAGAAATTAACACTAGCGTTGGTGTTTTCGCGACTCTATAACAGTTTTTAACACTATTTGTCTTCGTTTTAAATCAGCTGTTTTTATAGCCTGACTGATTAGAGCGCTTTTACATTTGGACAGACGATGGGCAGACAGACGAAATTTGAAGGTGCTGCACAAGGCGAATTAATTATTAGGTGGATGCATCGGCGAATTCAGGCGAATTCGATTAATATGGCGGCACTTTCGCTGTCAAGTTTTGTTTACCTGTTTCGGCGCCATTTAAATTTTTTACATGTTCGTTATCAACTACTTTTGACAGCTTAAGTGTGAATTCGCCATTTTACACAAACAAAATACCTGTTGTTTTTTTTATTGTTGTATTGTTGTAGCGAAGCGGTTACCTTGTTTTTTGTATCATGGTGCTGCAACGAAAATTGTCGGTGGGGGAGAGTATGTAGTACACGACTCTCTGTACTAGACATTTGTGGACATTTTTTGTTTCTCTTTTTAACTTTTCGCATTTCACATGCTGTTGCTTCATATCATTTTTCTCATATCAGCATCAACTTCATATAAGCACACTAGCTGTGCTTAAAAAAACAACAACAACAACAAAGAACGAAAAGAGAAACGAAAAGTTTCTGTCTGTCTATTAATTTCTTAAATGTAAAAGGTTTAGGAAAGACCAAAAGAGAAATGAAAAAATGTCTGCCCATCGTCTGTCTAAATGTAAAAGCTGAGTTAGCGTTAACTAAACACCAATTATTTTTGTGGTGTTTATCTTAACAACAATGTTGTTAAAATTTCTACTAGAATAACTTCACAGTATCTGGGATATGACTTGTCGGAAGACTCCAACAGTCGGTGGCGTGTTCTCCGTGAGAAGAGCTTATCTTATTTATCAAAAAATATTTTAAATAATAAACATATAAATAGTTTTACTTACCCTAAACATGGAATTATTTGCAAATTTGTTTGTTTTTTCTTTTCCTCTTTGTGGTTTTCTTTATTTTTAACAAAGCTGCCACATTATTTCAAATTTTTTTAACATACAGCCAGAGGTGTTAAGAATAAGTTAGTGAATCACATAAGCGTTAGTGCAAACCACAAAAGCTCGCGTTAAGTTATGCTCTTTTAAAATCGTTAAAAGTTAGTGAATTGCACTACTGATGACATTTACTAGCCTGTGTGTTTGTTCTATGGCGCTGTGTTTAGCCCACAAGCCGAATTGAAGATTAGGGATACATCCCACATTTTTCAATATTGGAGTAAACTTCGCCATCAATAATTTTTCGAACAGTTTTGAAATTGTTGGCAGTAGACTTATTGGTCTGTATGATTCCACTTTAGTGGCTTGGTTATCATAATAATCATATATACCTTCCACTCAGCGGGATAATACTCAAGGCGTTAAATAGCGTTAAAAATAAATAAGAGAATTCTTCTAGCTACTTAAATTTTAACAACGGAAAAAATTTAACTAAAGCCCGATGTACAAATTAATCTACAAAAACCAAAAATCCAATTTAAAAAAATGACGATATTTTAAAAAATTATGGGGATTTTGAGAATTTTTTCGATTAGTTTTCTGGCAGCCCTGTTTATGACGAAGAATATTTTTCAAATCGAATCAAATTAAAATACTCTTCTGTATGTAATTATGTTTTGCCTTGAATTTATTTATTAACCAACAAAAAATGTTTTGGTTGCTTTCGCATAAAAACGAATACACAATCATCTTAACAACTCAATTTAATGAGACGTGTCTCAAACGTTCTATAATTTTTAAACGATTTTTTATCATTATCACATAATCATTTCCCTAAAGAGAGCACACATTTTAGTTCCATGGAAGAATTTTTTCATTTCGAACTTTTCCATTCATTTAACACAATTTTAATAAAATTTTTTTTTTTTATACGATCATTTTCTTTGAAGAACGAAATGGGGTACAAAATCAACAACTAAGAACAAGTGCACAAAGTTTAGTTCTTTTTTTGTCACCAAAACCATTCAACTGTAAAAGTTAAAAAGCCAAAGATTATTAATACTTTTCTGTTATAACAAACTAAGCATTTTTATTATTTTTTTTTTTTTCCTTTTTTCATATAATTTTTGACTTTTACACAGTTTAATATTTTTTGCAACAAATGCAGATGTATGAAAGCAGGCTTACGCTTGAAAATGTACTTAAAAACTACTGATGCAGCACAACAGCGAGAGAGTATTAAAAACTGACAGCAAAAAGAAAAAAAAAGGACAAGAGAAAAAAGAATTAATTTTCCATGTTTTATGTGTAAAATACTGCAACTACACCATGTCTACACACACAACACTGCATATTTACACAAACTCAAACATTGTTTGCAGACTGTACGAACACGGCAAAAAAAAATATCTTCAAAAACTATAATGAAAAAGTAATAAAAATAACCGAAATTATTTGATAACTTTTTTTGTTTGCTGTGCATTGCCAGTTTTCTAAACAAACAAAAAAAAAAAAGTTTTATTAAAAGTTTTTTAATTAAAATAAAAACTGCTTTGTTTTTGCATCGTAACATATGCCGGGGGAATGCTAATCTCGTACCTGCCAAAAATATTCTGTTTGTTGGTGTTATCAATACGATACGAGTAATTGTTACGTAAAGAAGCATTAAAAGCAAGGTTTTTTTGCTCAAGTTGTAATTGTACCAAAGTTTAAAAGCTTTCGGTTGGGCATGGATTTTTGTACGTAAATATTCTTAAGCTATGTACACACGGTTGTCAGATGTTACAATATTGTAAGATCTGGCAACATGCTGACAATGTAATGACAATAAAAAATTGTCCCGCAGAACTAAATTGTGTGTTCAGGCGATCGTAAGAAAATCTTACAATTTCATTGTCAGACTATGGTCTGACAAATAATTCATCTGGCAACAAAAATTATCAGTTCACACGGTTGTCAGATTGTTAGATGAAAAAAATTGCCAGACATGTTGTAAGGCATTGCCACTTATGTACTATCAGCGTCAAAAGTGAGTCAACATCAATGATAGTTTTATATTTCGTTTTATTACATTGCTAGTATTAGCACTAGAATAGTCTTAGTAACTATAATTAAGAGACTATTTAATGCTTAATAAGACCAAAAATTTTTTGTAATACCTTTTAACTAAAACTGTCAAAAATTACGCATCAAAAGTGAGTAAACAGTTTCCTCATCATTTAATTTTTTCGCATAGACCGGTAGATTTACAGCAATTTTTATGATGATTTTTATTGAAAAAGACAAAAAATAATTGTTTTAGTTAATTGATAATCAATATACGTTGTGGAAGTGCCAGTAAAGTTTTATAAAATCCATGAATAAAGATGAAAACGGATTTTTCAATAGAAACAAGAAAAACTATAATAGAGCTAAGAGAAAAAAGTAAATCATTTCGAAAAATTAGTAAAATTTTATGTATACATTGTGTAATTTTATGTATACATTTGTGTATACATTGACGTACACTCACTTTTGATCATTATTATTGACCCTTTGTTGTAAGGTTTAAGAAAAGATATTATATTTAATTTTAGCTATTTTCCTTTTATAACCTTATAAATAATGATTTTTCCATTTTTGTAATTGTAAGTAAAATCGATATGTATAATATAATTTCATTGTATTAAAAAACAAGACACACTTTTGCTTCTCATAGCATATCAACAACCATCTGTTTGGCAGTGTTGCCCATCATACTTGTTTCTGACAATGATGCCATTGTCAGGTGCATTAATTTTATACATCTGACAATTAAAACTGAGCTTACAATACCAGCCAATTATCTGGCAACGTCGACGAAGAGTTTTCTCACGATTGTCAGATGCCTGACAACATTGTCGTCTTACAATTGATTGACAATGGGTTTTCTGACAACATTGTAGGTTAATAATTGGCAGTTCACACAATTGAAATACATTTTACTGGCAATATTGTAAAATCCGACAACCGTGTGTACGTAGCTTTAGCGAAATTTGCAATTTTGTTAAGGAAAATCTCGAGTGTGTAACAACTGTGGTGTAAACACTATCTGAAGCTCTATAACAGTGGTGCCCAAACATGTAAAAGGTGGTTCAATCTTCATGTACGGTGTTAATTGTGTTTTTTCCCCAACTTAATTTGATATATGTTTGTTTCTATGTTTGAAAAATTCAACTCTGAAGAGGTACATAACTGAGCAGCGTGTTAAGATTATTCTAACCTTTTGCGTTAACAAGCAGAATAAACGCATTTAGGACAAATGAGAATAAATAAAAGTGATTATTGAAAATGCGGTGCATCCACAAAGAAAGACTGTTTCGAGTCAAATGGTTACAAACACTACTCACCCTTTCCCCCTCCTCATAAACTCTTTTAACTCCACAATCGTATAAAAACGCTTTCCTTTCATTAGTGTCTTCAGTTTTGAGAAGAGGAAAAAGTCAGCGGGCGCCAAGTCCGGTGAATACTTTAGTTGAAGCATGATAACGATTTTGTTTCTGGCGAAAAACTCACGCACAAGCACCGATGTGTAAGCTGGTGCGTTATCGTGGTGCAAAATCCATGATTCTCTTTCCCACAATTCTGTGCGTTTCTGACGAATTGCTTCGCTCAAACGACGCATAACTTCACGGTAGTATTCCTTATTGACTGTACAACCTTGTGGCAAGAATTCATGATGCACCACGCCATTGTAGCCGAAGAAAATAGTGAGCAATACCTTCGTATTTGACTGAACTTGACGTGCCTTTTTCGGTCTTGGCTCTTCAGGACGCTTTCATTGTTATGATTGGGCTTCGGTTTCAATTTTATAGCAATACACCCATGATTCGTCACCAGTTATGACCTTTTTGAGGAGATCTGGATCGTCCTTGACGATGTTCAACAGCTCCTGGGCGACGTCAATGCGATACTATCGATACTGGCCCCAGATGACTTCTTGCATTTCCCACAACTGAAGACCCCGATGAAAATAATATATTTTGCTATGATTTAGGAGATAAAAGAAAAATCGAAACAGGAGCTGTTGGCGATACCAAAAAGCGAGTTTCAGAAGTGTTCCGAGAATTGAAAAAAGGGCTGGCATAAGTTTATTATATCTCAGGGGGATTACTTTAAAGGGCTCAAGATTGTTATTGATGAATAAATAAATTATTTTTGAAAAAATTTAAAATAACCGTTTTTTTCTGATCAGACTTCGTACATCATGTTTACATGATGCCGAGGTCGAATCCTAGTGCCTGCTGATGAGTGGCGTAATGACTACGAAACTGCTAGTTGTCAGATAGTTATTGATGAATAACTAAATACTTCTTGAAACAATTGAAAATAACGGTTATTTTTTTTTTTTGATCTGACCTCGTACATATATTTTTATTTGTTTTTTATATAAAAAAAACAAAAAAAAACTTAAGAAAAGCGGAACATACATATTTAAAACTTATAATATTGTACTGGCACTTATTATCAAATTGTTGCATGAAGCTGCTTAAAATGCACCAGACGCTGTCACAGTAGTTGCAGTATATAAATAAATACTCGTATCGTATATTCATCATAAAGAATAATTTTTGCTTCAGTTATCTCTAAGAATTATCCTTGATATCATTTAACTTTAATGCTCATTCAGAATTGCGTTGCCAACATACAAAATGTGTTTTTAACAGTTCCAGCACGTCTTCTTGTCTGAAGGACAGCGTTGCGTTGCAGCTTTATTAACGTAATATTTGTTGGAAGTCATGACTGTGCAAGCAGTACATACATATACATGTATAAAAGTATTTTTTTAAAGCAGTATAGTTTTTAAAACTTAGCGCTTTAATACTTTTGGAGTAAATAAACAAATAAAGTTAAGAAAGTTCATCGCGCGCTTCTTCCATTTTATGGTCTGTTTAATCGACCTACTGAGGCTTTTATTCGGGCTATTGTAAAAAAATTTCGCACCAAATTTACATTGTTGGACATTAAACCACCAACACGCTTACGTAGAGTGCGAACTGAAGAAAATATCGCAGCCGTATCGGCCAGTGTTGGTGATGACCGTGAATTATCGATTCGGCGCCGTTCGCAGCAATTGGGCCTCTGTTACTCCACTACGTGGAAAATTTTGCGGAAGGATTTGGGTGTGAAGCCTTATAATATACAGCTGGTACAAGAATTGAAGCCAAACGACCTACCACAACGCCAAATTTTTGGTGAATGAGCTCTTGAAAAGTTAGATGAAGATCCACTTTTTTATCGAAGAATTGTGTTCAGCGACGAGGCTCACTTTTGAGTGAAGAGCAGCCAGAAGCATTGCAAGAGCTACCAATGCATCCACAAAAAACAACCGTTTGGTGCGGATTATGGGCTGGCGGCATCATTGGGCCGTATTTCTTCAAAGATGATGCGAATCAAAACGTTACTGTGAATGGTGAGCGCTACCGTGCGATGATAACAAACTTTTTTTTGCCCAAAATGGAAGAGCTTGACTTGCATGACATGTGGTTTTAACAAGACAGTGCCACATGCCACACAGCACGCGAAACAATGGACCAATTGAGAGGCGAGTTCGGTGAACAGTTTATTTCACGCTTGGGACCAGTCAATTGGCCGCCCAGATCGTGCGATTTAACGCCTCTAGACTATTTTTTGTGGCGCTATGTTAAGGCTAATGTCTATAGCCACAAACCCGCTTCGATTGACGCACTGGAAGCCAATATTGCCAATTTTATTCGTGAGATACCGGCCGAAATGTTGGAAAGAGTATGCCAAAATTGGACTAAGCGGATGGACCATTTGAGGTGCAGCCGCGGCCAACATTTGCATGAATTAATCTTCAAACATTAATTTATATCGACCCAGCTATCGATCCAAATAAATATTTCATGCATTTTTCTGAATTTTATGTGTTTTTTTTTTTAATTTCCGATAGTTCTTATAAAATACTCATTACTTGCCACCTGGTATTTTAACATTTTTGCGGCTGAATTTAGCATTTTTTTATTCTGATTTAGCTAGAAATTTTCCATTTAGCAATTAACATTTTCCAAGCATTTTTCACTTATATCTTAGCATTATTAAATTTAAGAATATTCAAACTATAGATCAATTAATATGTCAACTTAGACAACGATTGCTAAAATTTTATCTTATTTTTTTTAGAAAAAGTTACAACTTCGGAACATCAGTGGTAGAAACTAAGATCATATCGCTCCTTTAATGCAACATAGTCATAACTCAAAAAAGCTTGTTTCGAGAAAAACGCATTTCAATATTTTAGTTTCCATACAAGTCTTAGCAAATTTTTTAGAAAATATCTCCTAAAGAAAATAGTTTAAAGGTAATTTGTATAATTTTTTGGCATAATATAAAAGGTAGTACTGTTAGCAATTCTGCATTGGCAGCCCGAAAAACGAATTTTTTGAGATATGTTGCAATAAAGGAACGATATGAATGATTAATTAAGTATTAAACTCTTGATTTCTGGATAAACTTATATGATTATACAAGAGAATCTATTCTGAGAATAAATAACGTTTGCAGTGAAGTTGCTGGTTTTGCCATTTTTTATTGAAATGAATCTCAGAAAAACGAAAATTTGAAATATTTTATGCTGAGTGTGGTTTGAAACAGCAAAAATGTTTGAAAATTTTTTATGACTGTGTTAGTGTTATATGCAAAATAATAATAATAATGAGATTTAGTTACGGCCTGGTTAAGGTTTTATTATCTAGGGTTTGGTAAAAAAACTGCATAAGCTAAAAAATTAGGGGGTCAAAGGTCACGCAAAACGGTAGTAAATACACAAGCTGCTTCATAACTGTCTGCGAGTGGCCCTTAGGGGGTAAAATGGGTCAAATGTAAAACCGACCCCCACTAATATTGTTCCCTCTACATTTCCTGTGAACATATAGGGTGTTTTTTTAAGCCCGATAGAACTTGAAATTGTAAAAAAAAAAAAAATAAAAATTAAATTGTAATCAAAATTTTTTTTTATTCGAAAGATCAATACGTGACATTAACATTTGAAAATGATTTCGGGCATATGGGCACCGCGGCTGTTCTTGACGAAGCGCATTCTGGACGTCCAATTTTGGGCCACTTTTTCGAGCACTGCTGGCCGTATGTCACGAACAACACGAACAATGCTGGCCTCCAAGGCGTCAATTGTTGCTGGTTTATCAGCATAAACCAGTGACTTCACGTAGCCCCACAGGAAATAATCGAGAGGTGTCAAATCGCACGACCTTGGAGGCCAATTGACAGGTCCATTTCTCGAAATCAACTTATCGCCAAATTTTGATTTCAGTAAGTCGATGGTTGCGTTCGCCGTATGACACGTAGCGCCATCCTGTTGAAACCACATCTCCTCCGGATCAATGTCATCCATATTTTCAAACAAAAAATCATTGATCATGGTGCGGTAACGATCTCCATTGACCGTAACGCGAGCTCCGGCCTCATTTTTGAAGAAATAAGGTCCGATGATGCCACCAGCATGAAAACCGCACCAAACAGTGCATTTTTCTGGATGTAATGGAGTCTGTAGGGTCTCTTGTGGATTGGTCTCACTCCATATGCGGCAATTTTGCTTATTAACAAACCCGTTAAGCCAAAAATACGCCTCATCGCTGAACACAATTTTGCGTCTAAAGTTGCGCGAATCGACGACTGATTTTCAAAGTAAATTTGGATAATTTCGTAGCGTTGTTCAAGCGTGAGTCTATTCATGATGATTTGTCAGAGTATACTGAAACAAATAAAAAAAATGTTTCATCAAAATTTAATTTTTTGTGTTACTTTTTACAATTTAAAGTTCTATCTAGCTTAAAAAAACACCCTATACCTACCCTCTAACTGCCCTGCTTAGGTTGTACAGGCCGCCAGTTTCTTGAAACCAGCCCACTTGGGTCCTTTTGGTCGCATTGTGTTGAACTGCCCTGCTTAAAGACACAAAATATTAGTTTCTGATATTTTAGGGTCAAGCGTCCTAACTAGCCGCAGAGGGCTCATAGAGATACCATACGTACGATCAACTTCCAATAGTTTTGAGCACCCAGCATTTTTGTAGAATATACATACCTAGCTGCTATCTTCAAGCATTAGGGGGTCGTCAAACAAAACTTTAATATAAAAAAAATATTTTTAATTGCACACATTCTGACTGAAATATATTTAATTTATAGTTTTCACACTGTACCCAATAAATTTTTTATTATTTGTTATTTAATTGGTATTTTTGAAATGATGGCCAATAAGTGTTCATAAGAAAGAATTATGAAAAATAAATAATTTTTAAGGACATGTTAACTAAAATAACAAAAATATAATACAACAAAAATTTTGGCATAATTCTTTGGCTGTTTGAGATTATTTTTAGTTTTTTAACATTATAATAATTATAATTAAAAATTATAAAAATATTTAGGTATGACCACACTGCTTGCCACCCAGCACAAAGTTCCTGCATACTTTAGCCCGATATTATAATTCCCCATAATGGCAACAATAAGTCATTCCCATAAACAAAATATTTCATACAAATATATCTCTCACACACTAAGTTTTATTTAAATTTAAGTATAGACAACATTTAGCGAAAGGCCTGTAAATATTCAAAAATTTATCTTAACGATATATTTACTAACAATATATTTACAATGCTAACAATATATTTACAATTCTTTTGTTTCAGTGCATTTTGGGTCACCTGAACTTTCTATTAAAGCTGTTTGCATTAAAAATCGTTCAACAAATTAAAAATTAATGCGACCCGTATCTAAAACACAAGTCATTCTACTATACGAGGGTGGATTTATATTTTTTTATTCAAAAAACTTCGACGTTATCGAATGAAAATGTATGCAAAAGAAAGCTAGTCACTCAAATTCGAATCAATTTGGGTTTGTCTACGTCACTATTGTTCGTTCGCATGTACTTATGTATTTTAATTGAATTTTGACACATCGTTCGTATAGAATAAAGTTAGAAAAAACCCAAATCAATTTTCCTTCGCCTAGAGTGCGAATGAACTTAACCTTTTGACATCGGCGAACTGGCTGTTAGTAAAACGATATTCCAACTTTTTTTATACGATCTGAATAATAAACATAATTTTGGGTACCCTTCAAAGTAGGCGCTAGTTTCGGTAATCACTTCTTCGTTTGAGATACATCTTTTTCCTGCGAGCCATTTTTTCAAGTTTGGAAACAGGAAAAAGTCACTAGGAGTTAACTCTGGACTGTAAGGTGGATGATCAATCAATTCGAAGTGTATTTCAGGTAATTTTAGCATCGTATCTAATGCTGTGTGAACTGGTGTGTTGTGTTGAAGAAAAAGCACTTTTTTGCTCTTTAAATGTGGTCGTTCTTTATTAATTGTATCAATCAATTGATCCAATAATGCACGATAATACTTTTCTGTGATTATGGATCCTAATCGATTAGCAATATTTCGTGTGCATCCGAAAATACAGTGGCCATAACCTTGCCAGCCGGTTTCACTCTCTTCGCCTTCTTCGGAACACTTCCACCAGCTTCTTGCCATTATTTCGGTTGACTTTTGGTTTCAGGTATGTAGTGGTGGACCCACATTTCATCATCTGTTATTAATGGACTTCAAAAATCAATAGGATTACGCTTTATCATGTCCAAACACCGCTGTGAAATGGTCTGTCGAACTGGTTTGTTGCTCGACACTGAGCAAACGCGGCAGCCATCTTGACGACACCTTCATTTGATATGTTCACCACTTCAACAATCTCACGTAACTTTACTCGGCGATTATTCCTAACACTATCAAGAATTTTCTTGATGTTTTCTTCAGTAACCACCTCCTTAGACCTTCCTGTTGATGGTATTACTGCAGTGTTTGTTCGGCCGCGTTTAAATTCAACACTCCAATATGTTACTATATAATCTGATGGAGCAGACACAGTGTAATGTTTATCTAGCTTTTCTTGTGTCTCTTTTGCCGATTTTCCCTTTCAAATAATAGTGTTTAGTCTTTTCACGACATTCACTTTTCTCCATTTTTCAAGAAACACAATAGTTGCTTACTGCAAACGTCTACAACAAACAAACTAATCGAGTGTTTAGGCAGCAGCTAATGAGACGTCATGACCCGAGCTCAAATCCGAATGGGCGCTAATGAGTAGGGTAGCAATTACGAAACAGCTATTTGCTCCCCAGTTAAAAATTTCATTATTGTTTTTCTTGTCTTCTTCAATCAAAAATTATTGATCACAGCAAATTTATATTATAAAAAAACAGTCGTAAAGCAGCTCTGGGCTGGGAAACAGCTCTCGCATCATTGTAATTATTTCGTAAGTGCGGTCAGGCTTGTTGTTGTTGTTTGGCCTTCGAGAGTTTTGCGTCTCACTCTCATTGGTTAACTGTCTACCTCAACTAACTGTATTAGTTTACAGTTTTTGTGAGGTATTTCGTTGCTAGCCACGCGGGAACTTCCTATGCGAAGGCATAGGTCGGTACAGTTAGTCACAGCGCCGCAAAAGAAATACTGTTAATACCATCGTGGGCATAAGGTCTACGTTACTCCGCCCATGCTATGCATCCTATACTTTGCAAATTTATTTGCAACTGTATAGTTACAAATACAAATACAATATTATAAAAAATCCTTTTTAAGAAAAACTTAAGAAAGGAAAATCTAGAACTAAAACCAGATGCACAAATGTATAAAAACCAAAAATTTAATTTAATTAAAACTAACCGATGAATTTGGGTGAAATCTTGACAGATCGGAATTTAAAAAAAAAAAAGTGTATGTTTGCGCTGCCATCTAGCGCTAGGTAGCTTTAATATCAATCCACCCTCGTATATGACATTATACTCTTCTACGAATGGAAATTTTTTGCGGTCTGGTAGTGGTGCTGATGATTGTGTATGTGTAGTCTATGTGGCTTATAACAAAATTGAATTTTTGCGACTACTGGCACCTGCAAATTGAGTTTATAAATTTGTTTGTTAAAAATGCATTTAAATAGGTATCTAAATGTACACACGGAAAGAGAATAACCTATGGCATAGTAAGTGCATTAGGTTAAATCTACATTTTTGCTAAACGGCCTATTTTATTACAATTTTGATGTCGTTGCATTTTATATAAATGCTGCGAATGTTTAAATGAATATTCAGAATACTATGGCTCAAACTATTTTTAACTATAGGGTGTCTTTTTAAGCTAGATAGAACTTTAAATTGTAAAAAGTAACACAAAAAATTAAATTTTGATGAAACATTTTTTTTATTTGTTTCAGTATACTCTGACAAATCATCATGAATAGACTCACGCTTGAACAACGCTACGAAATTATCCAAATTTACTTTGAAAATCAGTCCCGTTGTTTTATCGCAAAATTGTGTTCAGCGATGAGGCGCATTTTTGGCTTAACGGGTTTGTTAATAAGCAAAATTGCCGCATATGGAGTGAGACCAATCCACAAGAGACCCTACAGACTCCATTACATCCAGAAAAATGCACTGTTTGGTGCAGTTTTCATGCTGGTGGCATCATCGGACCTCATTTCTTCAAAAATGAGGCCGGAGCTCGCGTTACGGTCAATGGAGATCGTTACCGCACCATGATCAATGATTTTTTGTTTGAAAATATGGATGACATTGATCCGGAGGAGATGTGGTTTCAACAGGATGGCGCTACGTGCCATACGGCGAACGCAACCATCGACTTACTGAAATCAAAATTTGGCGATAAGTTGATTTCGAGAAATGGACCTGTCAATTGGCCTCCAAGGTCGTGCGATTTGACACCTCTCGATTATTTCCTGTGGGGCTACGTGAAGTCACTGGTTTATGCTGATAAACCAGCAACAATTGACGCCGTGGAGGCCAGCATTGTTCGTGTTGTTCGTGACATACGGCCAGCAGTGCTCGAAAAAGTGGCCCAAAATTGGACGTCCAGAATGCGCTTCGTCAAGAACAGCCGCGGTGCCCATATGCCCGAAATCATTTTCAAATGTTAATGTCACGTATTGATCTTTCGAATAAAAAAAAATTTTGATTACAATTTAATTTTTATTTTTTTTTTTTTTACAATTTCAAGTTCTATCGGGCTTAAAAAAACACCCTATATTAGTAAATCAGGCTAATAAACACGAGCATTAAAATAAGATAAACATGAGATAAAATCAGTGGAATCATGTTCATGCTTGTTTAAGTTAAACTAATACAATAGGTGCTAAAGCTGACGAATGATGGAATTAATAAAACGTAAAACAATATCGTTCAATGCTAAATATCTTTTCCTTTCTATAGAAGTGTGTTGCTCCGATTTTTTGAACATGTTAAGTTTTCAATTAAAAACAATTTAAAAACTTATTGCTCACATCTTAACCCATTAACGCCTGATCATACTTACGTTTGCACGATTTAACTAAATTTTATCCCATACCGATGACTGTAGGAGTTAGTAAACATGAAAAAAAACTTTACTTATGATAATATTTCTAACACTTATAACAATCCCATAACGATTCTAAAAAATGTTGGAGAATTTTAAATGAAACGCTGCGAAGCAACAAAAAAAAAACAAATAAATTTAAAAGAAATAAATATAAAATATAATTGTGGTGTAATTTTCAATGACAATAATATAAAAACTTAACTTTTTAACAATTATTTTTACAAGTTCCAGGGGCAAAGAGACCAAATACGAGGACAGATTGATATTGAAGCTACCTAGCGGTAGATGGCAGCACAAAAAAATGTATTTTGAAATTGTGGTCTGTCAAACGTCAGCTGTTAAAATTGCGCCCAAATTCATTTGTTGTAGTCGTTTGAAATAAGCAACTTTTGTGTTTCTTCAATAAAGGAAAAAAGTGAATTTCGTGCGGTGATTTAACAGTATTATTTGTAAGAGAAAACGGCGAAACAGCCAAAAGAAAAGCTCGATAAACATCACGGTGAGTCTGGGCCGTCTGCTTACATAATAAAATATGGGATTGCTAAAGTTAAACGCGGCCGAACAAGCACTGCAACAATACCATTAGCAGGAAGGCCGAAAAAGGTGGTTACTGAAGAAAATATCAAGAAAATTCTCGTTATGAATGACCGCCGAGTCAAGTTACGTGAGATTGTTGAAATGGTGAACATATCAAATGAACGTGTCGTCAAAATTTTGCATGCACATTTGCATATGAAAAAGCTATCGGCAAGATGGCTGTCGCGTTTGCTCAGTGTCGAACAAAAACCAGTTCGACAGATCACTTCACAGCGGTGTTTGGATATGATAAAGCGTAATACTATTGATTTTTGGCGTTCTTTAATAAACGTGGATGAAAGGCGGGTCCACCACTACATACCTGAAACCAGATATAAATCAAAACAATGAATGGAAGCTGGTGGAAGTGCTCCGAAGCATGCGAAGACAGTGAAATCGGCTGGCAAGGTTACAGCCACTATGTTTCTATGTTTCTCTGTTTTTCGATACTTTCAAAAAGCAAATCGTAGCAACCAACGGTTGTTCATTTGTTTGAAAGGTGTAAAGATATGTTAGAGACGTTTATAAATAGAAAAGTTTGTTTTTTGTGTTTTGACAGGTATTATTAGAGCATTTTTTTTTTAATTCTCAGTAATTTATTTGGATTGTTGGGATATAAAGTTGAATGTTTGAGAATATCTTTCAAAAATTTCCAAAGTCTACTGATGATTAGGGTAGTTCCTATGAAATGTCGACATATAAATAGCTGGGAAACATAGAAAACTAGCTATTTATAATTTTTTACTGGTATAAATGTTAGAAGCTTAAATGGCGAATAAAAAACTTTATTTTTTTTAAATTAAATTTTTGGTTTGTACATTTGTACAACGGGTTATAGTTCAGGTTTTTTCTTTCTTAAGTTTTTTTTTTCTTAAGAAAGATTTTTTACAATACAAATCTGCTGTGACCAATAATTTTGATTGAAGAAGACAAGAAAAATAATAATCAAATCTTTAGCTGGGGGACAACTAGCTGTTTCGTAGTCGCTACACTACTCATCAGCACCCACTGGGATTTGAACTCGGGACGTGATGTATCATGATCTACTGCTTTAACCACTAAGCCACCGAGCATTTAATTATTTTCTATCTATATTATTTTTCTTGTCTTCTTCAATCAAAATTATTGATCACAGCAGATTTGTATTGTAAAAAATCCTTCTTAAGAAAAAAACTTAAGAAAGAAAAAACCTGAACTATAACCCGTTGTACAAATGTACAAACCAAAAATTTAATTTAAAAAAAAATATAAAAGTTCATCAAAAATTCAATAAAAAACTTAATTGTTTAAAATAATAAAGTTCAACTATTTATCATTAAAACTTAAGGTAATATTGAGTTCATTATTTCGTGCGAAATTCTTTCATATTGCATACAAAAGCGATTCGTATGAAATATTTGCGAAATAAGTTTAGAAATGTAGTACTGAGTTTTTAAAGCGAAAAACACACAATATGTATCTGCAACATGTTTTCATTTAAAATTGTTTCTGAGAATATTTGTTTTTTCAGCTGCGAAATAACATAAGCAAAGCTTTTTTCGCACGAAGTACAAACATGTATACTTAAAATTAAAAAAGAAACATGAATAAGAGAAAAAATAGACAACACTGAGTACATCTCAATTTTTTCGTACGAAATAAGTTATAATGCTGAAAAATTTTCGCACATTCAATCTCAATACTAGGCCAAGGCGAATTTATACAGGTGAATGCAAGCAGAAAGGCGAATTCAGTACTATGTATTTTGTTATTGTAAAACATATCGTGAATGTCAAAATCTAAATTCGCCTAAGATTGTTCAGCTGGGAAAAAAAATTTATATTAACGTTAAATATTAACTTTTATAATTGTTTGTAATTAAAATCACAGATTTTATTAGGTTTTCACTTTTAAATTCACACAAGTTTCTTGAAATTACACTAAATCATACAAAAAAATCTTCAGATTAAAATGGCGCGAAAATGTTTGTAAACAAGAGAAAAAAAATTTGACAGTCTCATTGGAAAAAACGCGAGAAGCAAAAAATAATCACCTGTGCTGTTAAGTTCACCTTGTAATGAATTCGCCTTGTACTAGGCTTTACACGTAAAAGGAAACATTATCGCTGGCTATATCTTATTTTACTTATTGTTTTCATTAAATTTTGTTATTGAATTGTGCCAAATACCACAAACAACAAGATTTATATGAGATTAGAATTTTGTATTCTTTAGTCGCATCAAATTAAAAAATGCGGCGAAAAAAATTTTAAATTTCAAACGGAAAGTTTAACTAGTTTTTTTGCTGTGTAAAATGTCCAAGCTGAGGCATTAATTAGACTTAATTTGTCATCATACGAGTAGTTTATCGTTTTTGTCTGTATATTAAACTTTTCTCACTTAAACTTCTTCATACTACCATACAAAATAAGGTTTTTATTATATTTGCCATTCTTTTGCTTGAGATTAAAATGTTTATTCTTCTAATTCTCTAATAGACAAGTAATTCAATTTAAAGTTTGTTCCTATATGCAAACATTTTTAGGAAAATTTTTCTCTATGAAGATAATTTTCTTTTTTATTTTGTTCTTTTTGAAACATTAAGCCAACTTAAAAGCAGCTAAAAACTTTTTCCAAGTTTTGCCTTTTTTTCAAGTTTAGAATTTTTTTGTTTTTTTTAATATAGAATTTTATAGAACAAAAGTACGAGTAGCATCAGCATCCGAGCAACAATGGTTAAACAAAATACTAGTAATGCTTCTGCTGCTGACGACCGAAAAGAGCATGAAAGTGTCATGATATGATCTTTTGCATTCATTTCTTCAAAGTTTTGTCCCTTTTTTAGGTTTTTCTTCTTAATTTATTTTATAAATTGTAAATTTTTTTTTCTTTCTGCTGACAATTTCTCTGTTGTTGTACTTTGTTTTAGAATGCTAAAAGTTAAGGAAGACTGGAGTAAGAGTAAGCAGAATTATAGATGTACATAAAGATGTTGTGCAGCATTCTTAAAGAACTTGTTCGTATCTAATGTCAAGGTACAAAAAAAACATTAGTAAATAACAAAAAGAGAGCCATGGAGTGCTTTTTAAAAAATTATATACCTAACAGCTGATATTTATTATGACTACCCGAAAAAACTTTATAACAGATTTGCAAAATTGCTTCTTATCGAGTATACCCAACAGGACGCTGTATAAATTAACCCAGAGTTTTTTCCGAAAAGTGTTATTTGGTGTTTAGAACGCGGTGGTGCTATCTATCTCTTAGCCAAAAAGTGTCCTAAAGGTTTACTTTTTATGCTGCGAGTTCGAAAGCCAAGTTTTTGATTACAAAGGAATCTTTCGGCCTAACAACTCATTGAGTCTTCTCTTCCATTGACTCTAGGGAAATTGCATAAAGACAATGTATAAATTATTAACCCAGAGTTTTTTTTTCAAAAAGTGTTATTTGCTGTTTAGACCGCAGTGGTGCTATCTACCTCTTAGCCGTAATTAAAAAAGGTTTACTTTTTATGCTGCGAGTTCGAAAGCCAAGTTTTTGAGGGTTTCCAAGGGAATCTTTCGGCCTAACCACTCATTGAGTCCTCTCTTCCATTGACTCTAGGGAAATTGCATAACGGAGGGATTAAAAAGCTAAACTCTTAAGCAATGGGTTTGTCTATAAGGCTACAAATTTATAACAAAAAGTTGCAAGCTGTGTGCGTCTAGCAAGCCACTCGGGGGCACTGGAAAATCCAAAATAATTCATCCCCTGGAGTTGGTTCATCATCAGATTAGGCCTTCGTGGCAGTTGCTGATGTAAATCAATTTCACAAATGGCGAAACAATAAACCGCCGGAAAACAGGTGTGGCATACATCAACCAAGGCACTCTACTTTCTGGGGTATAGAGAGGAAGGAGTCCCTTGTTTACGGTAGCAAATAAAACTCTAAGAAGCCACATGACTTACGTCTCCTGTGTCCACCCACTGTGAAGCAATGGGACACAGGAAATATAGGCGATACAAGCACATATGTTAAGTGAATGTGACTTATTATTACTATTATTGGATGGGATGTGGCCCTCATCGGCCACTTGCACTGCGAGCAGTGTTGGTCTATTGTGCGTCCCCTTGCCCCATTACGGGTAAGTAATGTCAAGAAAACGGACAAACTCCTTCATTGCGAGTCAATATGAGCTTGTAACATGTGAGCCTATATCTTCTGTGTCCTACCGCTCCCTTGACTCCCCTTCCTCAGCGCAGAATCTGCTAATGTTCGTGCTGGAAATACCCATCCTGTGCAGGTGCTTAAGACAGATATAATGGACGGTAAGTGCATCTGTCAGTGTTCTGAGGCTTTTCCTGTTCAGTTTTAGAGCACGTCGGCCCGCTTTGTATTAAAGTTTAGCAACTTCTTGGAATATTCATGACCAGCTGTCACGTTACAATGCTGCTCAACGATGAACTCCATCCACTTATTTATCTCCTCATTAAGGAGACCCTTATTGAAGCCAAATGTTCGAGTGCATCCAGTAAAAACCCCCCTCTGTTCCTTTTTTGGCATAAGTGTCAGTCATCTCATTGCCGTGGAGCCCTTTATGTCCTGGCACCCAGCTCAGAGTAACCTGGTTCTGGCTTGCTAGTTCATTTAGCTTGTTAACACATTCCAGTACTATCCTGGACGTAAAGACTGCTCAGGGGCTTCAGTACTGATTGGCTATCAGAGAGTATTTTTATCAGCACTCCCTTATGTCCCCCGTGTGCTGGAAGTGTGTGCTACCATTACTAAGAGTTATATACCTGAGCGCTCTAGGCCCCACTAATCCCGCTCCAACTCCTTGGAGCGTTTTGGATCCATCCGTGTACCACTTTTGTGAACCATCCCGCAACCAACTTGGGTATGTGCCCCGTTCCTCTCTTGTTGGAAAGATGATGAATGTGTCTTAATATCACTCCCAATGAAGGAAATTGTCCGTTTTCTTAATCTTTAATGGGGCAAAAGGACGCACAATAAATCCACACTGTTCGCAGTGGAAGTGGCCGATGAGGGCTATATAATAATAAATAGTAATAAGGAACCAGTAATGATGGTTAAGAGGTTGGCTTAAGGGATGCTCTTAATGGGCTTTTGCTTACTAAATCATTAAGTCTTGCCTTCCATTAGCTGCATGGGAAATTGCCTTAGAAGGTCCTAGCTATTCAGCAAGGGGTTTGTCCATATGGCAAAATTTGCAGCCTCTGTGAGCTTGAGAAGCCAAATGAGAGTGCTGGCGAATCGTGAATAATTCATCCCATGCAGTTAGTCCATCATCATATAAGGCCGTCATGACAGGTGCTAATGTAAATCTATGACACACCCTGGTGAAAACAGCACCTCTATATCTTAAACGGCTAAATCAAATATAAATTTTCTATGCTTTTACCGTTTTAAAGGTCTGTTGTAATAAAAACATCACTGGCTCGAAATAAAAAACAAAACAACAGGAATTAAAATATTTTAAGACAAAAATCACACACATTCAACAGTACAACGAGTAAAAACTTGTCTTCATGGAAACTAAAGTAGTGTTTTATATAGAAAGAAAAATCCGGCACAGGGTGAAAGAAGTTTTGTTGTTTTACAACAGCTAAGACTCTAATGCTATACTGACAACGATTTTTTCTTATGATAATGTTCTTGAAAAAATTAAACCGGGTAAAAAATTTATAAAATAATAATAAAAGGCTTACAGTGGATCTCTCAGCTTTTAGTTTAATGTGATTTTATTTATTTTCTCTCAGCATTAGTTGCAACAATTCTATTTCTTGGCAATTTTGTTTTTCGTTATCAGTAATGTTGAAATTACGTATTTGTTAGATATATGAGACAGCAGATTAACAATTGAAAATTTTTATACTCGAATGTAATACAAAAGCCACTATTTCTAATAGGAACCGGGAAGGCGTACATATTAAGTACACGGTGCTCAAAATCACTCTTTTGCTTATTTGCCGATAAAGTAATAAACTGGATTATTTTCCTTCAACTTATTTTATATACTAGTAGAATGTAAATTAAACTTCTAATAGTATGAAGAACATTATCGATAAAATTTTCTGTTAACAGTGGGCCATAAAGTACAACAGTTATATTTAGAAATTTAGGAAAACATCTACGGCCTTACGTACAATAAAAAACCTTGTGTTAACTAACTAATGGGTGATTTTATAAGAACTATAGGAAATTAAAAAAAAAAAAAACACATAAAATTCAGAAAAATGCATGAAATATTTATTTGGATCGATAGCTGGGTCGATATAATTTAATGTTTGAAGATTATTTCATGCAAATGTTGGCCGCGGCTGCGCCTCAAATGGTCCATCCGCTTAGTCCAATTTTGGCATACTCTTTCCAACATTTCGGCCGGTATCTCACGAATAATGTTGGCAATGTTGGCTTCCAGTGCGTCAATCGAAGCGGGCTTGTCGCTATAGACATTAGCCTTAACATAGCCCCACAAAAAATAGTCTAGAGGCGTTAAATCGCACGATCTGGGCGCCCAATTGACTGGTCCCAAGCGTAAAATAAACTGTTCACCGAACTCGCCTGTCAATTGGTCCATTGTTTCGCGTGCTGTGTGGCATGTGGCACCGTCTTGTCGAAACCACATGTCATGCAAGTCAAGCTCTTCCATTTTGGGCAAAAAAAAGTTTGTTATCATCGCAAGGTAGCGCTCACCATTCACAGTAACGTTGTGATTCGCATCATCTTTGAAGAAATACGGCC
The DNA here is from genome assembly GCA_914767995.1 of Thecocarcelia acutangulata. Lineage (NCBI taxonomy): Eukaryota > Metazoa > Arthropoda > Insecta > Diptera > Tachinidae > Thecocarcelia > Thecocarcelia acutangulata. The sequence continues at coordinate 94,862,486 of OU612095.1, read as the reverse complement.
CAATGATGCCGCCAGCCCATAATCCGCACCAAACGGTTGTTTTTGTGGATGCATTGGTAGCTCTTGCAATGCTTCTGGCTGCTCTTCACTCCAAATACGGCAGTTTTGCTTGTTCACGTATCCATTCAACCAGAAATGAGCCTCGTCGCTGAATACAATTCTTCGATAAAAAAGTGGATCTTCATCTAACTTTTCAAGAGCCCATTCACCAAAAATTTGGCGTTGTGGTAGGTCGTTTAGCTTCAATTCTTGCACCAGCTGTATCTTATAAGGCTTCACACCCAAATCCTTCCGCAAAATTTTCCACGTAGTGGAGTAACAGAGGCCCAATTGCTGCGAACGGCGCCAAATCGATAATTCACGGTCATCACCAACACTGGCCGATACGGCTGCGATATTTTCTTCAGTTCGCACTCTACGTAAGCGTGTTGGTGGTTTAATGTCCAACAATGTAAATTTGGTGCGAAATTTTTTTACAATAGCCCGAATAGAAGCCTCAGTAGGTCGATTAAATTGACCATAAAATGGAAGAAGCGCGCGATGAACTTTCTTAACAGAGCACGCATTTTGGTAATAAAATTCAATAATTTGCAAGCGTTGTTCGTTTTTAAGACGATTCATGATTAAATTATAGACCAAACTGAAGATGTTTTATATAGCGAAGCGTGTTTTTTTATGTTATGGTTATTATTAAACAAAGCTAGTGCACAGTACCACGTTGTCGCTCTTATTTAAATTACTTACTCCAGCACAGAATTAAAGCGTAAAATTACGTTGTGCTTTACGCCCTAATTCAGGTTGCGCTATTAGTGTCTATTAATGAGTTTGCTAGGTACCAATAAATCACATTGAGAGCAATAGTCAGTACAAATAGCGATTTGCATTCTGAGATCCCACTGTCTTGTGCTAATTCATGCAAGAAAGTCATAAACAATTTGCCGTGCAAAAGAGCAAAAGCACAAGCGAAAAAACAATATAAACAGTTAAAAATGAATAAGTCTCCTGCAGCAGTTCATTGTTTTGGCAGTTATATTTTGCAAGGAATGCCGCCGCTGCTTCAGATGTTCTTGTTATATATTTTTTTTAAATGGTTGAGTCTCTTAGCCAATAGTTTATTAAGTGCAGTGTCAATGGTTTTCGAAAGGAAATGTATGCAAATCCAAGGATTTAATATCAAATGAAGTTCTTGCTGTGTTTTGGTAGCGGAAATATTGTTGGAAAAGTAAACTGTCAACTAGCATTTACACAGCCGTACGATTAACAGGATACAAACCAGACGCACAGTCATCTGACAGTCATCACTTGTTTTGGTCATTTCGCAGTTGTTTTATGGTTCGCTTTATTACCGCTGTACATCAAAATTTACAAATGCTACTACAAGATTGTAAACAGAACATGAAACAATAACCAACAAAACCACTTAATGTTTGAATATGTCAAGCATTCATTGAAATGGCAAATGTCATTTTCATTGTGTAAATTCAAAGCCAAGCGGGAACAAGAAAAGTTTTAAACTATTTGTGAGTGACAATATATCATCGAATCATACTTGTTTCGTTTCACTTGCCAGTTCTTATAATGTCCCATTAAAGTTTACTTTGACTGCAGTTTGATTTTCCTTGAGAATTTCCTTGACCTAAACATCTGTTTAAGCGAAGAAAACTTTCTATTATGTTGTGTTTCAATGCTTCTTTATAACTTTCTTTTTAATCCTTTAAATTATTAAATTTTCTTAAGCCAATAAAATTTTTCTAAACGAAAGTCTCATAGGATTACTTTGAAAAAGTGACTGTTTTTGCTCTTGTTTGCACCAACCACACCGCCCACTTGCACCACAGCCACCTCCACTCTGTTTGACATTATTGTTGTCTTGTAAACAGAACGACTATACAAATTAAAAGCCCAGCAAGCGCAAAATGAAAATTGTTTGGATATTTTGTTATGTATATGTACATATACATATCACTCCTTTATTGCCAAAAAAAAATCCTGTATTAAAAAATTAGGTCAAGAATGCAGAATTGTTAACAGCACTATATTTTATTTTGTGCCAAAAATTCTCTGGATATTTCCAAAGCGTTTGCCAGAGTGTGGCATGCTGCACTACTGGCAAAACTTACTGCTTTTGGTGTCGGTAATGATTTCTCTCAGTTTATATCGAGATTTCTCTGAGATCGCACTATACGAGTTGTTATAGATGGGGTCTTATCAAACAAGTTTTTGTTTTCCTCGACATTTATAGAGATATTTTTCTTTAAATGAAGCGACACACAACAATTGTTTTTAATTTAAATTTTTTAACTAAAACTAAAAGAATCTTATATGTTAGCGAAGACAACGAAAATATCATTAATGATGCTAATAGGAAGTTTATTGTGTAAGATTAGTTATGTTGCATGCGAGTTAACATATCACACATACATATAACATAAACAATTTTTTTTACAGTGGGTGTGATAAAAGCTATTGTTGTTTTAAACAACAGCATCAAACGAGTTCAAGATTAATTCAGAGGTATCGCAAGGCTCCTTTCTCTCTCCTACTCTATTTCTTATTTTCCTCAACGATCTTCTCTAGCAAACTTCCCACCCTATCCACTCTTTCGCGGATAACAGCAGCATTTGCCACTCGTACTCTTTTACTTATAGACCCAGCCTATCAGAAGTGGCTGCTAAGAGGCTAATTATGAATGATCCACTGAATAGTGATCTTCTATTAATCTCCGAATGGGGTCGTAAAAACAGGGTCGCCTTTAATGCTCGTTAGACCCAGTGTTGTTTATTGACGCACAAACAAACGACCGCAAATGCTGCTTCATCTGAACTCATGGATGGTATAAATATTGAGGAATCGGATGCTATTGATGTTCTTGGAATGAAGATACAGTGTGATGTTCGCTGGACTGATCATATTTTTCATGTCTCTAAAGAAGCATTCAAGTGCCTCGGTTTTTTGAAACGGTGTAAGATGTACTTCACTCCATCCGACCTCCTTACTATTTATGCCACCTACATCCGACCGAAAATGGAATACAACTCTCATGTTTGGGCCGGTGCCTCAACGTCTATTTTGTGGTTACTCGACCGTGTGCAGGACAGGGCGAAGAAACTTATCGGTCACAGTAGGGTATCCAACTCTATTTACCCACTGGACCATCGACACAGTGTGGTGTGCGTTACTCTGTTCTATCGCTACTACAATGGATTTTGCTCAGATGAGATTAGAGAAGATTCAAGTCAAATGTTCACAAACACTACTCCCTCTTTTCCCCCTCCTCACAACCTATTTTTCTAGTTGTGGTACAAAACACTGCATATGTAAGGGTTATCCCCTGAGTACTGGTTCAAGATAAAAAAAACTGGCTTTATTGCTGTAGGAGTTATTTTCTAAAAAGTTTTTCTAGAACCAGCGGTAGCATGGTCAAGAGTTATTGATCGCGGCAATTTTTGTTATAATTAAAAATAAAAATATTTCTTGGCTTTAGCCAGGATTAAACTTGAGTTAGACGAATGATAACAACCCATCATATAATATTAGTAAAAAAAGAATATATGTAAATCAATTAACCTTTTATTTCCTAATATAACATAAAAAAAATAACGGAACGGAATTGCACACAAGTTGATGGATTTTAATGGTTGGCAGCCTGTTAAACCTAACATAAAAAAAAACAAAATATAAATGTTGTTTTTAATAAATTAATCAATTTATTTGATCAAGTGAATGGTGCAATTATTAGGTGGCAGCATTACAGGTAGAAGAAAATATATGGTTGATATGACAATATTTAAGGGCAAAATAGTATTGTTGTTATACACAACCACATAATTTGGTTTCAATCTGAAATTTTTGTTACAAACTTAAGTACAGGCAGGAACCAAAATTATGCCACATAATCATATATTTCGTAAAAGTCGTAATATTTGTTTCATGACGAATACTGTTATAGTAAAAATTAATAATTAATTGCCATATCCAACCATATAATATTATCATCCCCACTCATATTATTGAAAAGTTTTAAATTCTATTGCCACAATTAATCACAATTATTCCAAACTGCTTTTTCTTTGCGTGTAGGATTGTTATACATACTACATACATAATATTTTGTTTGTGTAAAAGTCCCGGACGCCGTCAAAAACATGTTTACGGAACAGAAGAAAATGAAGAAAGGGGAGTTTATATAAAGAAAATGAACAAAGCGCGCTCCCTAAGCGCGACTCTGAAGCAGTTATGAAGCTTTTTGTAGATATTCTGCCGTTTTTCCTCAGCCCCCATCTGCTCTTGATAGTGTTTTCGCTCATGAATATTTTTTAGCAGTGCACTAGTACAATTTTAATGTACATCGCAGTCTTTAGTTTTTTACCTGTCGCTACCTATAGCCAAGAAAAAGTTGCAAAGCTAGTGCTTTTAATCGATAATTTATGCCCTGTAAACAGGCTGTCAGTTTAAAATAATTTCCATTTTTCATATTCTCTAATCTACAAAAAGATATAAAAATATATATTAACGAAAAACTTATATCATATTGTTAAATATTATGGTGACTTTTCCGTCACCCGGTATGTCGCCCTACACGAACACAGGGCTTTGACGATAAAAAATTATATTTAACTAAAATTGCTGTTCTAAGCAAATAAATTTGAGTTTAAGAAAAAAAGTGACTCAAAAAAAAAGTGATGGATACAAAACACGCTTATCTCAACTTAATAAAAAGGCATACGCACAGTTTTTTTTTTATTTTGCAGCCAAAATGATATACGAGTGTAAAGACATTTTTGTCGGGAATGGTTGTAAAACACTTTATTACGAGTATGATGACGCCAAGTTTTTTCGGTCAAATAATTTTACACACGCAGATAAGTGAAAAAAAGTTTCAATTATGTTTTTTTGCTAGTAAAGCATCTTGATTATAACTGAAATTGTATATTTAAGATTCAATAACCAGGCAAAAAAGGAAAACGAGTTGATGGCAACAGTTCATTGAACTTTCAATAAGTCGTGGTGCTAACAAATTTCGTTTCGGTATTTTCTTTCAGATTTTTTTTTTCAAACGTTTTATTGTTTGTTTCAACTTCCACGAGATTTGAAAACTTTTTTATTGTAATTAAGTTCTTTAATTGACATTTTATTTCAATTTCAATGAAAAAGGATTCCTGTCAGGTTTTTAACGTTCAAATAATTAACAAGAAATGTTACTCCTTTTTTTCTCAAATTAAGTTTCTGACAACTACGAGTAATTTTGCCACAGGAGACACAACAATATTAATTAGTATTCGTACATTTTATTTGTATTGGTGCCCAGACGTTCTGTGCCCCTTACCCAACAAAAACTCTATTGCAAAGCGATGAGTTGAAATAAACTTAAGCTATGTCCACACGGTTGTCAGATGTTACAACATTGCAAGATCTGGCAACATGCTGACAATGTAGTGACAATGAAAAATTGTTCCGCATAAGTAAATTGTGTGTTCAGACGATCGTAAGAAAATCTTACAATTTCATTGTCAGACTATGGTCTGACAAATAATTCATCTGACAACCAAAATTGTCAGTTCACACGGTTGTCAGATTGTTAGATGAAAAAAATTGCCAGACATGTTTAAGGCATTGCCACTTATGTATATCAACAACGATTTGTTTGGCAGTGTTGCACATCAAACTGGATTGGCAATGGTTTTTCTGACAACGTTGTAAGTTAAAAATTGGCAGTTCCCACGATTGTAATACATTTTCAGACAATTTTACTGGCAATATTTTAAGATCTGACAACCGTGTGTACGTAGCTTTACTTTGCACCTCTTCTACTTTCTTTCTACTATATTTTATGGAAGTATTTTAACTTGGGGATGTTACAATCATTGCAGAAAAGGTATTAGAAAAGATTACTAAGCTGTCGAGACTATGGAATTGGCTTAAGTTATTTTATAAATGTACTAGCATGTACAAGCGTCTGTGTCTGCGCAGAACACGTGTTTTACGCAGCCTTTTTCTACGTGAAACCAAAACTAAAAGAAAAAGTTTATTACACGTAAAGAAAAGGCAGTTTAAAATATGGTTACAACAACCTTAGTATCTATGCTATAATATTGTTAAAAACGGAGTATTATCAGTTTGATTAGAGTTTATTGCTCTAAAACAATGTTATTGTGTGCATTTCTGTAATACTATTGCTAGTGTCTATAAACTTCGACATATGGGTGCATACAGTAATAACATTTATGAAACTTTTGTTTAAAACCACAATAGCTTTTATTACACCCACTATCAAACAATTTGTTTTTATTATATGTATGTATGATACGCTAACTCGCTAACTAATATATGCATGCGTCAAGTAACCACCAATACTATGACGTAGTCAACCATTTTATGGTTGTACCCAACCATAATATTGTTACAGTCGTTACAATTTCTATGGTCAACCGTACTATTGTTGTCATCAACCATACTATATTACATCCAACCATATTAACATGGTCTTAATATCACAATTTCAACGATTTATTTTTGATTTATAACAGCTAATAAATAATTCGACATTAAAGAGGACATTTGTACTCATCATCTCATCAAGAAACAACCCTGGATAATTGTTCTGAATTATTTTATATCATGAAAATATAAATTTATTGTTTAGCTTTAATTTATTATCATATGTATATTAAATTATGCCAAAAACATTTTTCCGTTAAAATAAAGTTATTTGCAACATTATTATAGTTCTTTAATAAAAGTAATGTGGTTATATATGACAAAAATTTAGTTTCTTAGTATCACAATGTGGTAGAGTATGACACTAGTATGCTTACTCCAATTAATACTATAGTTGCTTACTATTATAATAATATTGAATATTGTTATCTACAATATTTTTTTACAATACTATGGAGAGCCATATCAATGGCGTTTTAAATTGACAATATAGCGTTATGAGGTACAACCATGTTATTCAACAATACTATGTTGCCCCTAGAATATTATCATATCAACCATATATTTTTTTCCACGTGTATATAGAGTGGCGAAAATGTAATCATTCTAAAGTAAGATGTGGTAACTATTCCAAAAGGCGCTTTATGTTAATCATATTTTACCTTTGTGAACAAGACAACAGCAGAATAAAAACGGACTTACCGTCAGTTGTGTGTGAATTACTGTAGAGCTATCATCCCCCTGAAATGTAGGTTTTGCAGTGGTGTACACCAAACCAGGGCACTCTACTTGTTGTAGCATATAAAACCCTAAGACGCCGTATGACTTACCTTGTGTGGGACTTCCGAAACCCTCACCATGGGATAAAGTTGGCAAAATGTGGATCCTCAAAGCGGCCAAACTCTCAAGCCAGGGGCGAAATGTAATGTAATTTGTGGATTTGAAAAGAGAAGTATGTGATAAAATTTTCTTGGTAAGAGCAAGGTTGGATGTAAGGTAAGGTGAACGTGTGATGCGTGTGGGTTTTTGGGTACACGACGGGACATGTCGTGTCCATGGTAGAGTGGGCGATTGGAGAACCATACCATCTGTTCTCCCTCTTAAATGTTTCCCAGTCACGTTCAGTAACATATTTGATGTATCGATAATACAGTGTAAGTTGTGCTAAGAAAAAAATAAATAAATGTGTGATGATCGAGGAGAAATAGGCTGCCGGTTGGAACTCGCCCTTATGTAGTGACTGAGCTGATTGGCATTGCAACGACTTTTCTGCACGTAAGATCATAACAATATGGTCATTAGTCTATATGGCTATAGACTTATAGCCAAATTTTGTGACCTGTTTGAGTCTAGCAAGCCACATTGGGGCGCAAGTGCATCGTGAATAGTTCACCCCGTGGCTTTGGTTCATCATTAGATTAGGCCGGCAAGGCAGGTGCTGATGTTAATCAATTTCAAAAACTATAGAGCCATTATCAAACTCAACTACGAAGAGGACGACTTTGAGTCAAAAATACTTAATGGCAATCAGGCGCATATTCTTTTAAAGGACTACGACAAAAAAAAACTCTTGCTTTCTGGGATACTGAAAATCCACGTGTGATGCTTGAATAGCCGTTATATTCACTCAAGGTTACACTGCTTTCACACACAAAGAGTTTATTTTGCGAAGTCTTGAGTTTGTGGTGACGAGGAAAAAGAGAGTGAGTCTCTTATCTCGGACGAGCATTGTCATTGACATCTTCTCGGCCGTCCTTAAACCGATTATACCACAATTTACCTTGTGTTCTGGCCATAGTAGACTTGTCAAACGCCGCAGGCAACATTTTAAATATCCTTGCATATTTAATTTAATTTTTTACACAAAACTACACAGTTTCTTTGATACATTTTTTAAAATAGTAAAAAATCAAAGAGAACACCAAAACACGACTAACCTTTTTATCATTCAAAAATAAACTGAGAATCCAAAATAGCTGATATTGCCACAGACATGTGTACCAACATAACAGAAAAAATGGGAAAATCAAAAACACATATAACTCAAAAAATTTGGATATAACGGGTTTTTTTTTTAACAAACACTGCGAAGCTTTTTTGCTTGTCTGCAGTAACACCCAGGGCTTGAAGCAATCGAACCTGCGACTTCGAAATTGTTGGTCGAGTACTCTACCAAATCAGCCATCGAGGCACCCTTTCTTGATCAGACTTCGTTCTAATATGGTAATGCCGACATAGAACTTGCTTTCTTGCATTTTAGACAACCAGCAGTTTGTTTATGCCGCGGCGGTGCCAGGTAGTACTCGTACATATTTAGATGTTAAATAACGTCTGCATGTCTTTGCATCACCAAAATCCGTTGGCTGCACCATGTTGTCTTTTACTTTCATATTGAAGAATGTAAACTGTTCTTCGAGCTCAAAGAACTCTTTAGACCTTTGAGCAAATATTAAAAATTCTTAAACTTTTCAAATTCCAAATGCTATACATTCTGTTAGCACTTTAATAATTTATTTATTACAAATAAAATTTTTAAATTTATTATCAACTGACACGTTGACAAAAGACACATGCAACACACATGAATTTCAAAAAGGAAAAACAAAACTTTTGCAATATTAAACGAGTAAAGTTTTCGTATCTATGAGCTGCTTTCAAAACTTTTCTTTTTATTTTTTCGCAATGATAAAAGTAACATAACACATTGTTTTCAATACAAGTTTCCTAAACAATCAAATGCAGTTAACAAATGTGTATTTCCCTGACAAATCAAGAAAAGTAAGAGAAATACAATAAAACGTGAATGATTAATGGCACTTTAAACACTTTTCTGTTTTTTAAACAGCAGCAACCAGGTTGCATTAACAATGAATTTTCCCAGGAAAACCGTGTTTTTAGTTGTCTAAGGGAAGCTTCCATTATTTTAGGGAAACTAGTGGAGGAGGAAAAAGTTTGCTGGCAGGAGTTGTGGTGCAATTGTTTTTACAGTTTTCCACATTATTTTGTCGGGAAAACTAAAAAAAAGACCTGTGAATAGATAGACAAATAAGCAGAAGGAACATGATGGGTAAATCTTTGTTCTGAATATTATCTCTATAGCACCCAGTTGGCTATGTCTTAAACGATGGGTACAAAACAATAGAAAATCGTGGAAGACATGTTGACGACAGCTCAAACAAATCGTTGACGAAATTTTCGAACAAATGGCCACGAAATCACGCAAGACCACAAAATCGACATTTTCCCTCACCGCATCGTCGACTATTATAAACACTTCCTCTACCATGTCGTCGACGAATACATAATTGACAATATCCACACTATCTCGTCAACGATTGTGTAGGCGACGATTTCCACCACAATATTGTCGACGATTGCGACATAGTCATTGACTATTTTGCCAACGATATCTTCACTAAACTGTCGTCAATGATAGTAAGTGGTTTAATGAAAATTATTAATTAATTTTTTTCAGGTTCCGATGTCTTTTAAAAAAATTTACTCTATTTTAAATCATCAGAAAATTATTGTAAAATTATTAATAGTGGCATAATACAATTTGTACAGAATGCTAACTAGAGCTGTGCCGGGTCGTTCATTTCAGTAACCGGTCACTTTAGTTCAATTACAAAAGGCTGATTCGTTCGTTCATATCATTCAATCGGTCTACCATTTTCCGGTCATTTTTCAACACAGCTCTGTAAAATAAACAAAATGACAAAATAAAAAGTGATCAAAATTTATTCAGGTTCCCATAAGAACTGTATGTAAAAAGTTATGGAATTTCAGGTTGGTAAATTCTTTACGTAAATTTCCGCATACCGGTACGGAGTTCGTAAAGAAAAGTAAACTGAATTTTTGATATTTTTGTATTATTACAGGCATGTTAGAAGTAAAAGTGGAGATTTTTTCCGTTAACTGAAACAAAAATTAAATTTCATACATATATTTGCCTATAAAATTGTTGACAGTTGACTATTATTATTAAGATTTAAAAAAAATGTAATTAATAAAATGGAGGAAGAATTGTTTGCCGTATATTTGGACGATGAAGTTTTTACATATATGTATACATATACCTTTTCTACACAAATCTACAAATTATTTTTTCGTGTAGAAATAAATGTATATTTCCAAACGTGAATTTTCGTAACAACTCCTTTAAAAAGAGTAAATAATTTTAAATAAAAATCATTTAGGTGGGATTAATTTTGATTAACTTCTTATCATATTCTGTTTTATTTCAGATAATATAAATTAATATAATACGAAAAAAAAAACAACAGCACTATTGTTAAACAAAACAAAAATAAGAAAAGAATATGACATAAAAAGAATGAGAGATAATTGAACGAAAGCTATCCAAATTGAACGGCTCACTATTGAACGAAAAATGGTCAGTTTAATGACCGGCTCACTTCGCTCAATGAGATGATCCGTTCAATTTAACCCGTTCATTCATGAGCCACACAGCTCTAATGCTAATTTGTTAGCTAATTTGTCATCCAAATATTTAATATAACATAAAAATCTTTTAAATATTTTATATAATATAAAAAATGCAAAAATTAAAAATCAATATATTTGGTATCGTTTTTTTTTTAATTAATTTGTATGCATACATAATTAATTGAAAAAAATTTATGTTAAATTTATTTAAAAACTCATTTTTGTTTTAGTATTTTTTTAAATATACAAACATTAGTGCATAGCTACTCGTAAAGGGTGTTTTTTTAAGCCCGATAGAACTTGAAATTGTAAAAAATAACACAAAAAATTAAATTGTAATCAAAATTTTTTTTTATTCGAAAGATCAATACGTGACATTAACATTTGAAAATGATTTCGGGCATATGGGCACCGCGGCTGTTCTTGACGAAGCGCATTCTGGACGTCCAATTTTGGGCCACTTTTTCGAGCACTGCTGGCCGTATGTCACGAACAACACGAACAATGCTGGCCTCCAAGGCGTCAATTGTTGCTGGTTTATCAGCATAAACCAGTGACTTCACGTAGCCCCACAGGAAATAATCGAGAGGTGTCAAATCGCATGACCTTGGAGGCCAATTGACAGGTCCATTTCTCGAAATCAACTTATCGCCAAATTTTGATTTCAGTAAGTCGATGGTTGCGTTCGCCGTATGGCACGTAGCGCCATCCTGTTGAAACCACATCTCCTCCGGATCAATGTCATCCATATTTTCAAACAAAAAATCATTGATCATGGTGCGGTAACGATCTCCATTGACCGTAACGCGAGCTCCGGCCTCATTTTTGAAGAAATGAGGTCCGATGATGCCACCAGCATGAAAACCGCACCAAACAGTGCATTTTTCTGGATGTAATGGAGTCTGTAGGGTCTCTTGTGGATTGGTCTCACTCCATATGCGGCAATTTTGCTTATTAACAAACCCGTTAAGCCAAAAATGCGCCTCATCGCTGAATACAATTTTGTCGTCTATAAGTTGCGCGAATCGACGACTGATTTTCAAAGTAAATTTGGATAATTTCGTAGCGTTGTTCAAGCGTGAGTCTATTCATGATGATTTGTCAGAGTATACTGAAACAAATAAAAAAAATGTTTCATCAAAATTTAATTTTTTGTGTTACTTTTTACAATTTAAAGTTCTATCTAGCTTAAAAGAACACCCTATATAATACATATTTTTTGTTCCAATTTACAGAAAAACCTGACAATATGTCTCGTACTGTTATTAGTATTTAATTGAGTATAAATGTATACTCAAATTTTATACATTTATATACAGGCGACCATCGAGGCCAATCAATATCAGTTAGCTTATTACCTAATACGCAAGGCGAATTCATTATTAGGTGGATGCATCGGCGAATTCAGGCGAATTCGATTAATATGGCGGCACTTCTTCTGTCAAGTTTTGTTTAACTGTTTCGGTGCCATCGAAATTTTGCACATGTTCTTTATCAACTATTTTTGACAGCTGAAGTGTGTATTCGTCTTTTTACATAAACAAAATACCTGTTGTTTATTTTATTGTTGTATTGTTGTAGCGAAGCAGCTACCTTGTTTTTTGAATCGTGCTAATACGTATCCAAATTCCTAATTAGTTTTTTAAGCGGAAAACCATCGCAAGTCTGTGTAATTAACTGCTCTAAAAAAAAATCAATCACACAATACAACACAATATCATATGAAATATTTAATTTAACTAACTCTCATCTTATTACTTCTTGATCCTATTTGCTTTTACCTGTATTTAATTCAATATTTGCAAAAAATTTCTTCTGCTCAAGGTCCTTTTTGTTTTTTAAAGAATTTTTAATGTATTTTTCAATATTTCGCCTTCCTTCGGAAGACTTCTTCAGGAAATTTTGTTTGTTTGTGTTATAAACTCAATAAAATATAAAATATTGAAAATACGAAATATTGAAAATTACATTAAAAATATAAAAAAAAAACAAAAAGGCCCTTGAGCTGAAGAAACGTATAGCAACTATTCATCTTGTTACTTTTTGTTAAATAAATTTTATAAAACGCTTTTAAGCTAATAAACTTTTTGTTCGTGAAAAACATATTGAAGCATATTTCATGTTCGTCTCTCGATTTCTTTCATTTCCTGGTAAAATCTTTCACCTTGTTCATCACTTTCGGTATCCAAATGACCGAATAAGAAGTGTACTTTAGGTGTCATACTTAAACCTAAAATTAAAAAAGAATAAATTTTCAAATTATAACGACCTTTTTGATACACATGCTTTCACTCAACGCTTACCAATGGCACTAATTTTTACAGTAATGTATCGATCTTCTCAGCGTAATCAGGATTTCTGTGGTTTCCCAAAATGTTGTAAACAAAGTTCAACGTTGACTGAAATCAGCTCGCCTTGTAAACAATCTGAATTTGTAGTCAACAAAATTCTAGTAACAAAGCTCAATGTTGAGTAAAGTCAACTCGCCTTGTAAATACTGCGCTTTCGTTTAAGTACCGAATAAAATCAGCTAAACGTTAGATGTTGCTTCGATTGTGTTGTTATCCCTCATTGTATTTACTGATTAAAAATCAACTGGGCATTTGTGCGCCTGAATACAAAATCATATTTGAACGAAATGAAATGGTTTTCATGTTGTTAAGCAAGTATGATTTTTTTGCACTCACTCAAGGTTGTTCTCTGGTTCGATTATTAGTTAACAATATGTTGCACGCAGAAAGATTTAAGCCAAATTTTGCTTTTAAATACATTCACAATTCGTATAGCTATGTACCAGCTATGATGCCAGCTGTTACAATATTGTAAGATCTGGCAACATGCTGACAATGTAGTGACAATGAAAAATTGTCCCGCAGAAGCAAATTGTGTGTTCAGACGATCGTAAGAAAATCTTACAATTTCATTGTCAGACTATGGTCTGACAAATAATTCATCTGACAAAAAAAATTGTCAGTTTACACGGTTGTCAGATTGTTAGATGAAAAAAATTGCCAGACATGTTGTAAGGCATTGCCAATTATGTATATCAACAACCATCTGTTTGGCAGTGTTGCCCATCAAACCTTTTGCTGACAATGATGCCATTGTCAGGTGAGTTAAGTTTATGCATCTGACGGTTAAAACTGAGCTTACCATATCAGACAATTATCTGGCAACGCCGACGAAGGGTGTTCTCACGATTGTCAGATGCCTGACAACATTGTCGTCTTACAATTGATTGACAATGATTTTTCTGACAACGTTGTAAATTAAAAATTGACAGTTCACACGATTGTAATACATTTTCAGACAATTTTACTGGCAATATTGTAAGACTTGACTACCGTGTGTATGTAGCTTAAGCTATGTACACACGGTTGTCAGATGTTACAATATTGTAAGATCTGGCAACATGCTGACAATGTAGTGACAATGAAAAATTGTCCCGCAGAAGTAAGTTGTGTGTTCAGACGATCGTAAGAAAATCTTACAATTTCATTGTCAGACTATGGTCTGACAAATAATTCATCTGACAACAAAAATTGTCAGTTCACACGGTTGTCAGATTGTTAGATGAAAAATATTGCCAGACATGTTGTAAAGCATTGCCACTTATGTATACCACTTATGTATGTATTCTGTGCTTATGTATATGCTTGGCAGTGTTGCCCATCAAATTTTTTTCTGACAATGATGCCATTGTCAGGTGCATTAATTTTATACATCTGACAATTATAACTAAGCTTACAATACCAGCCAATTATCTGGCAATGCCGACGAAGAGTGTTCTCACGATTGTCAGATGCCTGACAACATTGTCGTCTTACAATTGATTGACAATGGTTTTTCTGACAACGTTGTAAGTTAAAAATTGGCAGTTCACACGATTGTAATACATTTTCAGACAATTTTACTGACAATATTGTAAGATCTGACAACCGTGTGTACGTAGCTTAAGAAAATTTTACAATTTCATTGTCAGACTCTGGTCTGACAAATAATTCATCTGACAACAAAAATTGTCAGTTCACACGGTTGTGAGATTGTTAGATGAAAAAGATTGCCAGACATGTTGTAAGGCATTGCCACTTATGCATATCAACAACGATCTGTTTGGCAGCGTTGCCCATCAAACTTTTTTCTGACAATGATGCCATTAATTTTACACATCTGACAATTAAAACTGAGCTTACAATACTAGCCAATTATCTGGCAATGCCGACGAAGAGTGTTCTCACGATTGTCAGATGCCTGACAACATTGTCGTCTTACAATTGATTGACAATGGTTTTTCTGACAACGTTGTAAGTTAAAAATTGGCACTTCACACGATTGTAATACATTTTCAGACAATTTTACTGGCAATATTGTAATATCTGACAACCGTGTGTACGTAGCTTTATGCCCACATCTTGCACACACAGCCTTTGACAATGAAATACTTGTGTGTGATTGTGTTTCTGCTATTCTTCAAGTACAAAATTGTTTTCAAGCATTATTTGAATATTATTCAATACGTTCGCTGAACTTAATATATTTTGTGTACGAAATTAAAACGCAAAATAATTTATTACAATTTATTTGATAGTCATTAGGCATAACGCAACATTGGAGCTGGCGGGTAGACAAAATGACGCAAAATTATCGAAAACCTAAAGATATCGCATTAATTCGACTTAATAAAAGTATTTCTGCTTTTAATAAGTATTTTATTTTCACAACGAAGGTTTAATGTGGTTGAAGCGATAAAAATACAAGAATATATTATAAAAAGTATGTATTTATGTACTCCGAAGCTATTTTAATGTTTGATTATATGAAATTTATTGTTAAAAGGTGAGTTCCAATTGCAGAAGAATCATGCAAAGCGAGCTGAATCAAATAAATGTCACGACTTCATTTTTCCACTTTTATGTGATTTTCTACTTTAAATAATAATACTATTATAGTATTTAATTGCAGTTTGAGTTGAATCAAGAGATTTTATAAGAATGTGTAGCCAATATTACAAGAAAATAAAATTACTTTTTCTATTCTTTGTAAAATACAGGGTGGACTATAAGTCTCTTAACATGTGAAATGATCGATAAAAAACAAATAACCACATGTTTATAAAACAGTTGGTCTATTACAAAAGTAAATTATTGTTTCACAGCAATTATTGTTATAATTAGAAATAATCCTTCTTCTGGACTGAAGTTGGACTCGAACTCACAACTAGTTAATCTCGTACATATATATAAATTAAATAGGGTTTTACTTTTTTATACCCTTCACAAAAATGTTACGATATCCTTAATATAAAATTGTGATTCCGTTTGTAATTTCTACAATTTTATTTGCGACCCTCTATAGTACTCGTATACATATTTAGAATCGGCATTGAAAGAAAAGTCGATTAAGCGGTGTCCGTCTGTCCACCGTTGAAATATCGTTTTTGAGAAAACCATGAGACCTAGAAACGCTTTTCTTTCACCATTCTGTTACCCCATCAATTGACGGGTTTGCTATTGAAATTCAATAATATCAAGACACATACGAGTAGCTTAGATATATCAAAAATTCCAAAAAAAAAATCCATTATTTTGCCAATTTTGTATGAAAATCTTGGAATTTTTTTTTTTTTTTTTGCTTAAAACTTGACACAGTTGTTTGGCATGGCGATTAAACGGCAAAAACAACTTTCCCCGATATTGGTCTATATACATACATATATCCGAGATATAGCCTAAACCGAACTTTTAATGAGAAAATAACTGCTTTTACTTAAAAGCTTCTGGTAATAACCTCCAAAAGACAGGAAATGAAATTTGCCGTTATCGGTCCATATATACCCGAAATATAAACGGATTTTTCCATGAAAAAAATTTTTTTTCTTAAAAGCAGTTCTAGTATAAAAGGAGTTTACTAATATGCAGGAATTGAAAATTTTCAATATTGGTCCACATATACCCGAGATATAGCCTAAACCGATTTTTCTATGAAAAAAATTTCTTTTGCGTGAAAGTTGATCTGGTTATAAAAGGAGGTTACTACAATATAGAAAATGGAAAATTGCTATATCGGTCCATATATACCCGAGATATAGTCCAAACCAGTTATATGAAAAAATAAATATTATTTGGCCTGAAGAAGCTATTTGAATAGCGAGGAGAGCGAAATATTGCCAGAAAATAAAGAACCAAAAAAACCAAAAACTTCCAAAAACACCTTAAGCTCGATCAATTACACAATATTAAGAAGAATTTTTTTGCTTAAAAGTAGTTTTGGTTTTAAATCGAGATATAGCCAAATCTGATTTTTCCATGAAACAAATTTTTTTTTTTTTTTTTTGCTTAAATGTGGTTCTCGCAATATAATGAGGTTACTTATATATAGAAAATTAAAATTTCCGATAGCGATCCATATATAATCGAGATATATCTTAAACCGATTTTTCCATGGAAAACTGTTTTTTGCTTAAAAGCAGTTCTGGTAAAAAAAAGGAGGTTACAGAAAGTAAAAATTTCCTATATCGATCCATATATTCCCAAGATATAGTCTAAGCCGATTTTTGCATTAAAAAAATTTTTTGCATAAAAGTTGTTCTTGTTATAAAAGGAGATTACTAAAATATAGAAAATGAACATTTCCGATATCTTCTAATATAAAATCGAGACATAGAAAGAAGCTATCCAAAGGAAAGCGAAATATTGCCAGATAATTAAAAACCAAGAAAAACTAAAACTTCCAAAAAAGACTTTAATCTCGAACAATTATATATATTTTATTATGCTAAAAGGGTCTATAGACACAAAATATCGGGCAAATACTCGCCACAGCTTTCGTTGGCAAACTTTTACTCGATCGTCTGTATTTTCAATGACTGTGAGACATAATTGAGGTTCCAAATTTTTGAAGTACCAAATTATTTCATCTCTTAGCAACTGAATTACTCTTTGCTCATTGGCGCACACTTTTTCTTAATATACCCAAATAAAGAAGTCCAACTTTCTTAAATTATATAGTAATTTGTCGGGGTTTTCAGGTCGAAATTTGCGTATTCTTTGCAAGTCTAGAAATATTAAGACATTTAACTTACATGAATATCGTTATGTCGTCTCTAAGTGAAATAACTGATAATTTAAAAGCCTATATCTAAGTTATAGCGCTAGTTCATCGATAACGAAGCTGTTCGTTTGTTCGCATGAATACATTTGAAACAAAAAAAAACATCATTTGAAATTTTGTTATGGGTTTAAATGTAATTGTGCGAACGAGCGTACAGCTTCATTATCAGTGAACTGGCATTTAACCTTTTGCCAAATAGACCCTTAATGCCCACACAACCTAATAGAAAGTAAATCGCTACTCTTCGCATCACAATCCTGCTTTTTATACAAGAATTGTGCTAATGTACTTGAAAAAGAAAATTGTTCAACAAATGAATATCCTGGATTAACTGTATGTCCAAGGATCTGGACCGCATATACTTTATAACAGAAGAAAACATCCGAGGACATATAAGATTTTTTTTATTTATTTATTTATTATTTTTTTTTTTTTTTTTTTTTTTGTGAATCATTGTACTCAAACAAATTATGTAATAATTTATTGCATTGTTTATATACAAAGATCAAATTTAAGGGCCATAAGATGTCCGACTATAAAATCATCACAACTATGTAAGTGTATACTAATTAAATTTTTTCATTGTATGTTAAAGAAGGATATGGATAAAAATTGTGAAACGTGAGTAACAACATAGTAAAAACTTCTATAATTTCCCTACAAATTTGATTATTCGATGCTTTTATTCAAACGCCTTTCGGCACAATTAAAGTGTCATAAAGCTTACGCAATAAATTTCCCTTAATAAAATCGTAAAACGTTTGACATCATCAACATATTTTGACTTTATTGTATGTGTGACTGATGACCTAAGTAAATACATAAATACGTACTTTATTCCTGATGAAAAAAATTTGAGGGGTAAATTTGTTTATAAACAAATAAGTGTAAACAAACAACAAGGCGAAGGAAGCTGAGCAAATTTTGGAAAAATTTACATAAATTTTAGAGAACAGTAATTGTATTCCATTAATTTCTAAGCTACTTAAAAAAGTGTGTATGACCTTGAAAGCCCCCTGTTTAAAGTTTATACAGTTGAATTTCCTTAAGAAATCACCAACAAAAAATTAAATGAAAATTAATGATGGAACAGATAGTGCGGCCTGACAATGTTTTCCACACAATTTGACATAAAATTATACTAGAGAATGCGTTTATAAAATAGAAGCTATTTTATTTTGACAGCAATTTTTCTTATGCTCTCGCCTTGAAACACAAATACTCTCAACAATATTATCATACTCTAAGCAAATTTCATACACTTTGTAAGCAATAAACGGCTGCATAGAATGTTTTAAACACATCTCACTAATATGCAGTAGTTCCAACATTATAATATTTGAGAACAATCTTTAAAACAAAGCAGACAAGCTATAGAAAATTTAGAAACAGAAGAAACAATTCATCGTTTGGAAACACATTCAAGACAGTGCTTGGCAGTACTTGCATTCTGTTTCATAGCAAAAAAGAAAACATCAGAATGAAGCAAAGAAATAATAACTCATAGCAAAATATAGCTAGTGCACTAAATCATTAGCACTAGCACGTCAGCATCCGTGTATACTACACTTGTGCACTAATACAAAGACAAAAACCAAGAACAACAACAACAAATTTTATAAACAAAACCGAAGTACAACATTACTTCAGTGCTTGAAGTTCTACTTTAATTTTATTCTACTTAAGTTGGTTCTACTTATGTTTGGTTCTGTTTGTTCCAAACGGTTGTAAGACAGTATTCGTTTTGTGTTTAGAACATTTCGGCACTGAAGTGTTTGTTTTGAAA
This sequence comes from Thecocarcelia acutangulata, assembly GCA_914767995.1. NCBI lineage: Eukaryota > Metazoa > Arthropoda > Insecta > Diptera > Tachinidae > Thecocarcelia > Thecocarcelia acutangulata. The sequence continues at coordinate 94,842,703 of OU612095.1, read as the reverse complement.
TGTGAAAGAAGACGATGGATTGTACTTGAAAATATTACAATGTGTTGCAAGACATTTTTCTTGTGCTTGAGTAAACAAAACCATATGTTTTTGAAGCTTTAGCGCGGAGAAAAATAAAAACAAAAGAAAATCAAAAGAAACATTTAAAAGTATATTTGAGGTAATAATCTTGTATATAAAATATACGAGTAGTTGCTCAAAAAGTAGTAGCTTTTGCTTGCAGTTGCGGTCGTGTTCTGTTTCATTACTTATATTTAAAATTCTTTTTATGCAATTGTATAATTTAAAGATTCTGGCTGCAGACGGAGGCAAAGTATGTGTAGATCAGTGATGGTCGCACGCATACACTCATATTTATAGGCTAGTTATACTAGTAGCGGCAATCACCAAAGTTATTTTTGATATCGTACGCAATAATAATAATAATAAAGTCTAAAAATACACTAATTTCAACATAGTGAATTTATTTTTAATATGTGAAACTCGAAAAAAGGCAAACATATGCTTTTTATGTTATATGCACTAAACACATTCACTACAGCAGGCTGCCGACCACAAAATGTGTAAATATATATTATGTCCATTTTCTCCAATTAATGAAAGCTGCTACCAAAAAAAAAAAAGTAATAACTTATTTCCTGTGTAACTAACCTGTTCCATTTTTATTGTATTTTATAGATCGATCTTTAAATTTAACTAAAATGGAGGATTGGGACAATGAAATAATAATGTGGATAGTGCAACACTTTCACGCTTTAGAGTCAGTTGTTTCCGTCAAAAAAGAATATTAGCGCGCGTTGAAATTTTGCGAGATGATCATTCAAATGGTGTCAGAGGATGAAAATATCTTGAACTGCATTTTTATGTCTGACGAGGCATATCTTGATTTAAAGGGCAATGTTGACAAACAAAATTGTCGAAAATGAAGTAATTCTAACCCACAGATTCCATCCATCGGATGGAATTACATCCACTTCGCATTACAGTGTGGTGTGCAGTTTCTTCAAGGTTCATTGTCGGTCCTTACTTTTTCGAAGAAAACGGTCTTACTGTTTTCCCAATAAACTGATTTCCACATTCACATCAAATAAGTAATAATAATAATAGAAAATTCAAATTAAAAATCGCAAATAAATCAAAAGAAATATCAATTTGCAAAAATTAGTTTTTATTTGTATTCCACATCACAATCCATATTTGAAAAATATTTAAAAGTCACATTTGAAACCAATTGGAGAATAAATTAATTTCTCAAATTGAAAATAATTTCCGCTTTTGGTTGAGAATACTATTTTTTATACCCTTCACAAAAATGTAAAGGGATAAATTTACCCTTTTTCAATTTGAATTCCAATCAGGATCAAACGTTTGTCGTTTGAGAAAATGCTTAATTTCGAATCATTCTCAATCCGAAATCACACCTTAGTGTTTGTTGGGTTGATAAAAAAAAATGTAATTAGTTTTAATAAACGTTTTTACGTTGTATAATCGCACTTACATCTTTAGTTTACTTTACGTTACTACCACATTTCATTTACATTACATGCCAGTTGGCTAACTGAGTCTTTAACTTTGCAGGACTTTTAGAGATTAAAACTCTGGTGATGCAAAAAGCTACCGCTATAAAGGGCTTTGAAAGCATTTTCGTTTGCTTTATTACTAAAGCCGAAGTTCCATGCCACACGTTAACGCGTTCTAAGCATCTGTCAAAAAAGTAGAATCAACGCAATTGTGTAAGACAAGTTACTCATTACAAAGCATTGAACGCATAGACGCGTACGACGCAAAAAGTAGGTTTACTTTCTACTTTTGCACGCGTCATAAGCGTTATAAAAACTGTCGGTTGTTTTATTCACAATTCATTTTATTTTTTCAAAGTTTTCGTCAAGAATATTTGTGCCGTGGATTGTTATTTTAAATGTTTTTGTGCTAAAAAAAAATTTTTTTATTTTAAAAATACTTCAAACGTAACAAAAAAAAAACTTGTCGCATGAAACGCGTTGTACGTAACTTGAGTTTAGAAAAGTGTAGAACGGTTAGAACATTTGAAACGCGTGGAGCTTCAGCTTTAGGCCACTCATTTAGAAGCATGCTCAGAATTGTCGTCAAATGTCTTCCAAGCTGCATTCGCTCGTTTTGTTGGAAGGCGGAGGCTTCCCTAAAGGGTTACATCAGAGAATGGTGGAAATTTCCTAAGGGCTAGCCGAGCCCTTAGAAAAGTTTCAAGTATCATTTTAAATGGCTTGCAGGAACCCAGAAATTTAATTTCAAGAAATTTACGACAGTTCTAGCACGAATACGAACTTTTCTGTTGCTGTTGATTTTATACTTAAACTGTAACAGCTTTCTTCATAACAATATAATGGGCGATTTTATAAGAACTATCAGAAATTAAAAAAAAAACACATAAAATTCAGAAAAATGCATGAAATATTTATTTGGATCGATAGTTGGGTCGATATAATTTAATGTTTGAAGATTATTTCATGCAAATGTTGGCCGCGGCTGCGCCTCAAATGGTCCATCCGCTTAGTCCAATTTTGGCATACTCTTTCCAACATTTCGGCCGGTATCTCACGAATAATGTTGGCAATGTTGGCTTCCAGTGCGTCAATCGAAGCGGGCTTGTCGCTATAGACATTAGCCTTAACATAGCCCTACAAAAAATAGTCTAGAGACGTTAAATCGCACGATCTGGGCGGCCAATTGACTGGTCCCAAGCGTGAAATAAACTGTTCACCGAACTCGCCTCTCAATTGGTCCATTGTTTCGCGTGCTGTGTGGCATGTGGCACCGTCTTGTTGAAACCACATGTCATGCAAGTCAAGCTCTTCCATTTTGGGCAAAAAAAAGTTTGTTATCATCGCACGGTAGCGCTCACCATTCACAGTAACGTTGTGATTCGCATCATCTTTGAAGAAATACGGCCCAATGATGCCGCCAGCCCATAATCCGCACCAAACGGTTGTTTTTTGTGAATGCATTGGTAGCTCTTGCAATGCTTCTGGCTGCTCTTCACTCCAAATACGGCAGTTTTGCTTGTTCACGTATCCATTCAACCAGAAATGAGCCTCGTCGCTGAACACAATTCTTCGATAAAAAAGTGGATCTTCATCTAACTTTTCAAGAGCCCATTCACCAAAAATTTGGCGTTCTGGTAGGTTGTTTGGCTTCAATTCTTGCACCAGCTGTATCTTATAAGACTTCACTCCCAAATCCTTCCGCAAAATTTTCCACGTAGTGGAGTAACAGAGGCCCAATTGCTGCGAACGGCGCCGAATCGATAATTCACGGTCATCACCAACACTGGCCGATACGGCTGCGATATTTTCTTCAGTTCGCACTCTACGTAAGCGTGTTGGTGGCTTAATGTCCAACAATGTAAATTTGGTGCGAAATTTTTTTACAATAGCCCGAATAGAAGCCTCAGTAGGTCGATTAAACTGACCATAAAATGGAAGAAGCGCGCGATGAACTTTCTTAACAGAGCACTCATTTTCGTTCGTTTGTAAGACGATTCTTGATTAAATTATAGACCAAACTGAAGATGTTTGACAGTGACACAAGATACAAAACGTGCGTGAGCTGTCAAAACTAGTGTTGCCAAAAAGATAATAGCAAAAAAATCACTCGTTATTATATCGAGAACTATAACGGGGTTTTATCCTAAAACTAAGTGCATACTAGACTGTAAGGCATAACAACGATTTGTCCACTTTCACTTTTTATCCATTTCAATTATTTAGGCCAATCTTAAAAAGCGGTAGAGGACTAAAAAATAACCAAATATATTTTTCATTATCTTACTCATGTAACCGAGACTATACAACATTCTACTCTAATGAAAGTGAAATTGATTTTTTTTATTAAATTATTACATATTGCGGCTTGATTACAAATTGCTGAGCTTTAATTTATGCCTGATAAACACCCAAAACAACTTTTGTCAAACATTTGCACATTCTTCATTAAGAGAATGAAGTTTCTTGATGTTTGCAGGATGTTTTCGCTTCCTTATCTTTCGGGTCATTTTGGCAAACATGGTCAAAGCAGTTGTGCACTCTAAGAGCTAAAACAAATTATATAAGTGAAAAGATTTATTTGAGAGTGATGGTCATGCAAACGCTTAGAATGATGGATGCGAAAAGCTTAAAAATAAAAGATAATAGATATGACTATTGTACTAAGAATTACGAAACTTGATAAATTACCGTGATGACAGTGAAGGGGCAAAAAAATACGAAGGAACGCTTTCCTTAAGAAAGTTTAGAACAAATTGGAAAAATAAAATACACATACGGCCGTATTCATAAAAAATATTGTATCCTTATTATACTCTTATTTGACAAATTTCCTATAGAAATTTATGAGTAAGGTCAATAGTATTTAAGTAAATGATTAGAGTTTTTGCAAGGATATTATAATAATTCCTCTTTTCTTTTTGGGTATAATGTTGGTCTTGTGTGGAATGACCTTAACCCTCTTTTTCCCCGAATTTGAGTTTTCAAAAATACACTTCGTCAAAAAGATTCAAAGAAAAGTCGTAAATTTATAAGCAACGGGCTTACCAGCAATTTTAAAAATAGCTGTCTTCTGTTTTGAACCTAATCCCAAATAGTTGCAAAGTAAATTTGCCAAGTATAGAATGCACAGCATGGGCGGGGTGACAAAGACCATAATGCTCAAGATGGTATTAACAGTACTTTTGTAGCGTCGCTATGACTAACTATAACGACCTATGCCTTCACATAGGAAGTTTCCACGAGGTTAACAATGAATAACCTCTAAAAAAAAAACTGTGAACCAACAGTTCGTTGAGGCAAACCGTTAACCAGCGCGAGTGCGACGCAAAACTCTCGAAGGCCGAACAACAAACACAAGCCTGACCGCGCTTAAGAACTAATTACGATGACGCGAGAGCTGTTCTTCAGCCCAGAGCTGCTTTACGACTGTGAATTATTATAGAACGTTTGCCTACAGTGAAATCAATCATTGTTACTTTAAATTTACCCGCCAAAATACCAAAACGGACAGCTAGGTCGTTCGTTTCAGTGACCGGTCAGTTTCGTTCAATTAAAGGGTGGTTAAATTTCCAGGGCCGATGTTGATTTTGAATAAAACACAAACTATTTAGGAAATTATTGTAATTTTATTTTATTATGATATATTGGTATTAATGGGTGATTTTATAAGAACTATCGGAAATTTAAAAAAAAACACATACAATTCAGAAAAATGCATGAAATATTTATTTGGATCGATAGTTGGGTCGATATAATTTAATGTTTGAAGATTATTTCATGCAAATGTTGGCCGCGACTGTGCCTCAAATGGTCCATCCGCTTAGTCCAATTTTGGCATACTCTTTCCAACATTTCGGCCGGTATCTCACGAATAATGTTGGCAATGTTGGTTTTCAGTGCGTCAATCGAAGCGGGCTTGTCGCTATAGACATTAGCCTTAACATAGCCCCACAAAAAATAGTCTAGAGGCGTTAAATCGCACGATCTGGGCGGCCAATTGACTGGTCCCAAGCGTGAAATAAACTGTTCACCGAACTCGCCTCTCAATTTGTCCATTGTTTCGCGTGCTGTGTGGCATGTGGCACCGTCTTGTTGAAACCACATGTCATGCAAGTCAAGCTCTTCCATTTTGGGCAAAAAAAAAGTTTGTTATCATCGCACGGTAGCGCCCACCATTCACAGTAACGTTGTGATTCGCATCATCTTTGAAGAAATACGGCCCAATGATGCCGCCAGCCCATAATCCGCACCAAACGGTTGTTTTTTGTGGATGCATTGGTAGCTCTTGCAATGCTTCTGGCTGCTCTTCACTCCAAATACGGCAGTTTTGCTTGTTCACGTATCCATTCAACCAGAAATGAGCCTCGTCGCTGAACAAAATTCTTCGATAAAAAAGTGGATCTTCATCTAACTTTTCAAGAGCCTATTCACCAAAAATTTGGCGTTGTGGTAGGTCGTTTGGCTTCAATTCTTGCACCAGCTGTATCTTATAAGGCTTCACACCCAAATCCTTCCGCAAAATTTTCCACGTAGTGGAGTAACAGAGGCCCAATTGCTGCGAACGGCGCCGAATCGATAATTCACGGTCATCACCAACACTGGCCGATACGGCTGCGATATTTTCTTCAGTTCGCACTCTACGTAAGCGTGTTGGTGGTTTAATGTCCAACAATGTAAATTTGGTGCGAAATTTTTCTACAACAGCCCGAATAGAATCCTCAGTAGGTCGATTAAACTGACCATAAAATGGAAGAAGCGCACGATGAACTTTCTTAACAGAGCACGCATTTTGGTAATAAAATTCAATAATTTGCAAGCGTTGTTCGTTTGTAAGACGATTCATGATTAAATTATAGACCAAACTGAAGATGTTTGACAGTGACACAAGATACAAAACGTGCGTGAGCTGCCAGAACTAGTGTTGCCAAAAAGATAATAGCAAAAAAAATCACTTAATTCGCCTTGGGTCAGGCAGTAAAAAATACTTTTTGTTTTACCCGTTCGCAGGTTAGAGTTTTTAAAAAATTAAAAAAAGACATGTTTTTGTTAAACAGGCAAATATTATTTTTGCCGAATTCTTTACAGGTTTATTTGACAAAATTCAATACGAAGATTGCCACAAAAAAATCGTTATAGTTATACAAACATAACAAACTGCAATTTCAAAAACAAATCGGTAATAACATGCAATCAAAAATTCATTTTCTTTGTGTATTTTGTTTTAATAAATTAAATTTGGAAAACTAGAAGTTGACTTTTTGCTTCTACAACATTTCCTTAGGTCGCCATTAAAACACATTAACTAACCATGAAGGCCAAATAAGTACAATGGCAGTTCATTCGTCATAACAGCGTCATATGAAAATACATAAAAAGTACGCTAAACACTGTGTTAAAACGTTTTACATTTATTTCCTGGTGAGAGCAGAGGGCAACTTATCTGCTGGTATTTCCAACCGTTTCAATGGAATACTATTCTTAGACTGTCTGCTTGCTTTATGTTTACGTCTCATCCTTTAAATGTTAAAGGTGCTTACAAGTGGTTGCAAAATTTCTTATAATCCAACACGTTGTTACCAGATAAAATTCTATATGAAATCGTCAAACAACAAGAGAGAATATTTTATGTTAATACATAAGTATAACTCGAACTTCTTAAACTTAGATTTTTAATAGTGTGCATGCCTGCAAATTTAGTGGAGATTTTCATAAAACTTGCCTTTATTGGTATTTAATTTTAAGCACCAGCGCAACATTATTAAAAAAGAAAACGTAACAAAAGATATATGGGGTGGTTAAATTTTAAGGGCCGATGTTGAATGTGATCCACACCTAAACATCAATTTATTTTTTTCTGCATTTAATTTGACATTTCTCAAGTTCAGACTAGTTCAATTTGAATCATGGAAACATACATAATCGAGCAATGCGTTAAAGTTATTTAGGGCGACCAAATCAAAATGCATATCATGTACTATGACTTTTGGTTAATTTACTCGTTCGTCCAAATGTGCGTTCTATCGGAAAAATCGTGTAAGAAGAACCGTCCACCTCAACTCGTCGTCGTACCCAACAACAATCACAGCTCCCAAGCTCGCGTTGTTGATGAACATTATGCATAAAGACTTGCATTTACATGCTTACAACGTGCAAATGACTCAAGAACTAAAGCCTCTTGATCATTCCAAGCCTCATAAATAGTCAGAATAGTGGCAAGAAATGGCATCAGTAGCTGATAAATATTCGAAGAAAATCATTTTTAGTGATGAGGCATATTTTGACCTCAGTGTATTCCTCAATAATCAGGATTTCCGCATTTGGGCGAATGATAATCCAAGAGTGATTGTCGAAAAACCAATGTATACACAAAGAGATACTATTTTTTTTTCAAAACTGAGCACGATCAGGCAGTTACTGTGAATGGTGGTCGCTATCGTGAGATGATATCGATTTTTTTAGGGCCCAAAGCAATTTTATCTATACAGTGGTGCTATACAATATGGAACAATGGATGTTTTGCGCGACAAACTCAACAACCATTTCCATTCTCGTGGTAGCGGCTGGCGATAAGCCAGCAATAATTCGACAGCTAAAGGATGGAATAATTTGGCACATCAACGGCATAGAACCTAAATTATGCCACAGCGTTGTCGAAAGTTTGAACAATTGGATGGAGGTTTGCCCCCGAGATAACGATGGCCATTTGGCTAATATTTTATTCCATACATAATTGAACTACAGTGCTCTCTGGGTACACTGAACTAATTTTTGCGGAGCGATTTAATTTATTTATTTTAAATGCATTTATAGGTTATACATTTTATTTATTTCCATGTAATACTAAAGTTTAAAAGTTCATAAAAAATATTATATGTGTAGTAAACTGTTATTTGACAAAATTTCTATAGAAAATTTTTCAAATAAGTGTTTAATAAACATAAAATATTTTTTAAGAATACGGCCGTAAATTTATTACTGGAAAAAATTATTAATAGTTGTTTGTTTCTTTGTTTCGTCTACATAGTAGATTTGACTACTACACAGCTATAATTCGCGAATTACGTCATTTAATTATTTAAGTGGCTCAACAGCTTGTTGATCTGAGGACAATTTCTGGCCGCACACTTTTAACAGGCAAATTCCATGGCGTGACTTAAATCCTTCCACCCAGCCTGGCATTGAAGCCGCATTCTGTTTCTTGAATGTTCCCATGTAATGCCTTTTCCTTAATCATATCGCCACTGACCGGAAAATTGTTCTGACGTTGTCCCACAAACCAGTTTTTTCCATGCATGGAAACTCCCCTCTTTTAAGCCTTTTTTTAATAAGCTTTATTACTCCGATTTTCTTTTTATTTATGCCAGAAATTGTCGATATTGCACCACCATAATTTATAATTCTTTTCTAATGTTGCTTTTCTGTTTAAGGGCTAATATTGAGTTCAGTATTTCATGCGAAATTCTTTCAAATTGCATACAAAAGTGTTTCGTATGAAATATTTGCAAAATAAATTTAGAAATGTAGTACTGAGTTTTTAAAGCGAAAAACACACAAAATGTATCCGCAACATTATTTAATTTGAAATTATTTCTGGGACTATTTGTTTTTTCAGCTGCGAAATAACATAAGCAAAGCTTTTTTCGCACGAAATTTATACATGTGTGCTTAAAATTAAAAAAGAAACATGAATAAGAGAAAAAATAGACAACACTGAGTACATCTCAATTTTTTCGTACGAAATAAGTAATGTTGCTGAAAATTTTTTGCACATTCAATCTCAATACTAGGCTTTAAGGACAAATGCTTTCCATTTTTATGTAAGAATTATATAACACGAATTACATATTCAGAAATTAACTTGGAGACAAGACCTTAAAAAAAACATGCACGTAGACTTAAATAAATTAACACTTCATAGAATGCGTATTTGTGAGAGTAAATTGTCAACTTACTCTAAAAGAATCGGTACTTTGCCTTTATTTTATGTTCTCTTTAATTTTTATACTCCTTTTCATTGTTTTTATTCTTCGCCAAACCTAGAAACTCGCTATAAAATATATTCACTCTATAGAAGTTCATGAGTGTTCAATCTACAGGGTAGTCAATGTAAACATTCTGGTGTTCCCTCTAATGAGATAGTTATAACATCGGCGGTTCACTCTATCCAGACAGCACTGTATGCCAATATTATCATAATAAAAAGAAATGACAATAATTCATAAATAACTTGTATTTTATTCAAAATCAACATCTGCCCCTTAAACTTAACCGCCCTTTACTAGCTCATAAAATATTTGTTTTTTGGTCCACATATATTTTTGGTCATTACAAATGTTTGCGAATATTAATGTTTGAGATCCTAAAAGCAGTTAATATTACATTAAATAAAAATATGCTTTTACTTCATTTTATTTAATTTTTCATTTTGAAATCAAAACTTTTATTCTATTTTGTAATAGCAAACTCTTTTTAAGAGTAAAAATTATTTATTTATTTATTAGCTTTACAGTTGCAAATAAATTCGCAAAGTATAGGATGTACAGCATGGGCGTAGTAACGAAGACCTTATACCCACGATGGTATTAACAGTGTTTTTAGCTGCGCTGTGACTAACTAGTTATAACGACCTATGCCTTTACATAACAAGTTGCCGCGTACTTAACAAAGAAATACCTCGAAAAAACTATACTCTAATACAGTTAGTTGAGGTAAACAGTTAACCAGTGAAAGTGAGACGAAAAACTCTCGAAGCCAGACCGCACTTAAAAATAATTACGTCGACGCGACAGCTGTTCCCCAGCCCAGAGCTGCTGAACAGGCTATAATATGATAAGCAATTGTTTTATTAAAAATTTAATATTAACAACGTGTTAAGGATACACAAATTTTTTTGTGATTTTTTAATCTTTTCCGTCTGTTATACTACCTAAACGCTACGAATCAATATTTTATAAGTATGGCAATGTTGCTGGTATTTCAGTAGCCATTTTTTACATACAGGGAGAGAAACATGTTAAACTGCTAGAAAATGTTAACATGATTGCTGAATATATTATTTACAGAAATTTTTAAACTTTTGGCGCGATTTTAATTTACTTAATAGCGTATTTACACCTACTCACATCTTGGAGATGTGTGTGGAAGAAAAAAGCTGTTTACATTACATTTTCAACATCTTTCATCTGTCAAGTATTACTTTACGTGTTTGAACAAACAAAAAACATTAAATAAAATGGAATTAAAAGATTATACATTTATTGGATTAATTATAGCTCTTAGAGAGCAAAAACAATTACTGCTTCAATTTTCAGAATTATTACAAAATCTTGCTTTATGCGCAACGTGCATTTGTTAGAAACGCACCGAGTTGACAACACTGCAGCACACTAAACATACTGTCTGGCTCACGATGTCGTTTCATTAACGTTCGCTAATGTTTTACATAAAAAATAAGTGGCTTACAGTTAACTATTATTCAACTAACGAATATATCGGAGGTAGACAAGACAAATGATACAAGATCAGTGAAAAATAAAGCTTACAAACGGCTTCAGAATAGGTTTTTTGATCTCAACGATTATGACGAACGTTTACGAAATGATATCGTGAGCCAGGCAGAAAATCTTAGAAAACAGTTCACCAAAAACACGTTTACATTTCGCTCATACAATTTAAGTTACATAACTTTTGCGATATTTCATACATTTGCGATATTGCGATATCTCAACGATCTCACAAAACCAATTAGATATAATCAAAAGAACACATATTGAGAGAAAAAATTTGTATTTTGACATAAAAAAAATAAGTAATTTTAGCCATTGATGTGAAGGACGACGGCCCCTGCAGCCAGTTCCTTAATTTTTTGTAATATTAATTGCGTAAATTTATTTTCCATTGACAGTAATAATAAAAATAAATTACATACTTTACTTAAGCTATGTTCACACGGTTGTCAGATGTTACAATATTGTAAGATCTGGCAACATACTGACAATGTAGTGGCAATGAAAAAATGTCCCGCAGAAGTAAATTGTGTGTTCAGACGATCGTAAGAAAATCTTACAATTTCATTGTCAGACTATTGTCTGACAAATAATTCATCTGACAACAAAAACTGTCAGTTCACACGGTTGTCAGATTGTTAGATGAAAAAAATTGCCAGACATGTTGTAAGGCATTGCCACTTATGTATATCAACAGCCATCTGTTTGGCAGTGTTGTCCATCAAACTTTTTTCTGACATTGATGCCATTGTCAGGTGCATTAATTTTATACATCTGACAATTAAAACTGAGTTTACAATACCAGCCAATTATCTGGCAATGCCGACGAAGAGTGTTCTCACGATTGTCAGATGCCTGACAACATTCTCATCTTACAATTGATTGACAATGGTTTTTCTGACAACGTTGTAAGTTAAAAATTGGCAGTTCCCACGACTGTAATAAATTTCCAGACAATATTATTAGCAATATTGTAAGATCTGACAACCGAGTGTACGTAGCTTTAGTAGTCTAGACTTTGCTTATCACTAATAGAAAGCAGCAAAATAAACTTCAACGGTAATCAAATCAACGGAATCATAAAAGCACACAGTGGGAAGAATTTTAGTATTTCCCAATTATAATTTCGCACAATTCACTTTTCAAATGTCAACGTTTTTCTTGAGAAAGCTTTATTATTAACATTTATAAAATGACCAAGACCTTTTGCTGGGCAGACAATTTTATTTTATCTAAAAAAAAACCCCCTTAATTTCTTCTACTGATTGTAGATAATAATATTTATAGAGCCTTTTGTCTAAATGCTGCCAGGCTTAACATTATCCGTAACCACGCTGTTTCAGTAACATAACAGAACTGAAAAGATGTTGAAGCACAGTTATATCACAGACAACAACCACCTTTAATACTTGGTACCTAAACCATAACTTAGTGTAAACAGGGTGTTTCGTAAAAGTAAAAAATCACATGTACTAAAAATAAACACTGTTTTAGCCATTTCAACAACAACAAAGATAAGGTGGGCATACAATAATGGTTGCCATATTTGACGATTTATCGTCATTTTGACGATTTTGGGTGCTGAAAATAGCACTTTGACGATTTTTGTAGATCACGTTTTTACTGCCATATCTTTCAACCCACTGCACGCATACTTAAGTTAATTTATATAGGAAATGAAAGTAATATTTATGGTACGTATATAATGGGTGATTTTATAAGAACTATCGGAAATTAAAAAAAAAAAAAAAACACATAAAATTCAGAAAAATGCATGAAATATTTATTTGGATGGATATAATTTAATGTTTGAAGATTATTTCATGCAAATGTTGGCCGCGGCTGCGCCTCAAATGGTCCATCCGCTTAGTCCAATTTTGGCATACTCTTTCCAACATTTCGGCCGGTATCTCACGAATAATGTTGGCAATGTTGGCTTGCAGTGCGCTAATCGAAGCGGGCTTGTCGCTATAGACATTAGCCTTAACATAGCCCCACAAAAAATAGTCTAGAGGCGTTAAATCGCACGATCTGGGCTCTTCACTCCAAATACGGCAGTTTTGCTTGTTCACGTATCCATTCAACCAGAAATGAGCCTCGTCGCTGAACACAATTCTTCGATAAAAAAGTGCATCTTCATCTAACTTTTCAAGAGCCCATTCACCAAAAATTTGGCGTTGTGGTAGGTCGTTTGGCTTAAATTCTTGCACCAGCTGTATCTTATAAGGCTTCACACCCAAATCCTTCTGCAAAATTTTCCACGTAGTGGAGTAACAGAGGCCCAATTGCTGCGAACGGCGCCGAATCGATAATTCACGGTCATCACCAACACTGGCCGATACGGCTGCGATATTTTCTTCAGTTCGCACTCTACGTAAGCGTATTGGTGGTTTAATGTCCAACAATGTAAATTTGGTGCGAATTTTTTTTACAATAGCCCGAATAGAAGCCTCAGTAGGTCGATTAAACTGACCATAAAATGGAAGAAGCGCGCGATGAACTTTCTTAACAGAGCACGCATTTTGGTAATAAAATTCAATAATTTGCAAGCGTTGTTCGTTTGTAAGACGATTCATGATTAAATTATAGACCAAACTGAAGATGTTTGACAGTGACACAAGATACAAAACGTGCGTGAGCTGTCAAAACTAGTGTTGCCAAAAAGATAATAGCAAAAAAATCACTCGTTACTAGAGTACTCGATTTAGAAACATTGTATTTGATTACTAGTGTATTTTATTTAATTTAAATTTAATTATTGGAGTAAAGAAATAAACAAAGAAAAAAAAACTAATTTATTGAATTTTTGTTGAACTTTATTATTTTTGAATAAAATTTTTGGTTTGTACATTTGTTCAAATCCCAGTGGGTGCTGATGAGTAGTGTAGCGCATACGAAACAGCTAGTTGTCCCCCAGCTAAAGGTTTGATTATTATTTTTCTTGTCTTCTTCAATCAAAAATTATTGATGACAGCAAATTTTCCTGAAGAAGTCTTCCAAAGGAAGACGAAATATTGAAAAATACATTAAACATTTAAAAAAAAAACAAAAAAGGACCTTGAGCTGAACGAATTATTTGCAAATATTAAATTAAATAAAGGTCAAGCAAATAGGATCAAGAAGTAAAAAATCCTTCTTAAGAAAAAACTTGTTCAAATGTACAAACCAAAAATTTAATTTAAAAAAAAACTAATTTATTGAAAAAAATATTTTTCAGCAAAAAATTTTATTAATTTAATTTTACCACAACTTTTTCTGTGCTCCAAGAGACAAATTCTTCCATTTTGCTCAATACCTGTTTTTCTGGCACCTATCATTTGTTATTGTATTTGTATTGTAAGTTAAATAAAGACTTACTATTCATTGACTTGCAATTGATACAACTTGTAATGCATTGTTGACTTGATTGCTATACTTTTGTAATAGTCTAAATTCTTCACTTCAATTACTCAATAGGTGATTAATAACCACTTAAATAAAAATTCAAATATTCTTATGGCATCAATTTTATCAAATTGAGTCATTTAGCTCTGGTACGATAATTAATCAAATCAATTAAAAAATTCTATGAATGAAAACCTTTATAAATTGCTGAAAGTAAAAATAACAACATAAAACATTTAAACACAATAACAACTAAATTTATAACTATTAACTTCCGTTACTTGAAATCGGTGACTTATATATTTATACTGTTTATAATATGCTGAAAAGAAATTATATTTAATACTTTAACCGCATACTTTACAAAAAACAAAATTTTGATGGGATATGACCAGAAGCCAAAAAACGTAATAGCCGTATTCACAATCTTGAGCAATTGGCCTTGTATCATTGCATTTGCAAAGTAGTGGAGTATAAGTATATTTACTTTTCACTAACAAAATACACCCAAGTGTGTTATATTTGCAATTGCAGAAACGTGAAATCTGCAATGCACAAGTTTGTCAGTCGGCCTAGTGCAAAAATGTAAAATGCATGCATTTGTAGTCCCCTGGATTTTTCGTTATGTAGTGGCATGAGTTACGTAAGAATTATTACTCTTAAAAAAGCCTCCACAACGAATGCGCGCTGTTCATTCGGCCACTGCGTCATCGTGACTGATAAATCCCCAAAATCGATAATTCCAACGGCACCATTCCCTGCCCGCATCGTTTATTACTTATTGAAATAATCGTATATAAAATATAAATTTGCCACCAGACGCCCTTTATTAATCTACTGCAAAGGCTAGTCTAACCATAATGTGTACAACAAAATATCGGCCAAAAGCTCGCCTCGGCTGCGGTGGCATAATTCTATCCGATGGTCAATCCAATTTTTAATGACTAGGAGATATATTTGAGTTTCAAATTCGTTAATGAGCCGAATTATTTCATCCTTTAGATCTTGAATAGTGTTGTGAAAGTATTGAGTATTGTAGTACTAAGTACTCAATTTTTTCAGTGGCGGTTTGTCTTCTATCCTAAGCGCACGTGTTTTGTTACTGCTGCCCGTATTTTTTATATATGTTCATAATTAACTTCGTATGAAAATTGCACCGGAATAGGTGGCAAGATGTGTACACGTGTTTCTTTTTTTTCACTGTTTTCCGTGTTTTCTTTATAAACTGATTCTTAATTTTAACAATTAAGTTTTTTATTCGCTATATTAGCTTCTAGCATTGATACCAATAAAAAATTATACATAGCTTGCCTTCTATGTTAGTAGACTTTGATGATTAGGGTAGCTCCTATGAAATGTCGACATATAGATAGCTGGGAAACATAGAAGGCGAGCTATTTATGATTATTAATTATTTTTGAATGTACTTCATTGCCCTGCAGTGTGAAAGGTGTTGGACTAAATTTTGTTAGTCCAAGCAGAGTCGAAGGTATATGCACTGGGTACTGATCAGTTTTAACTAATTTAATTCCAACATTTTAAATACTGTAATAGAGTTTGTTTTGATCTTTGGTGTTGTTATTGTTGAAGTTAAACCTCCACAAACACTACTCCCTCTCTCCTCCTCCTTATAACCTATTTTCCTAGCTCCAGTACTCGTACAATGAACAGTATATGTAGGGGTAATCCCCTGAGTACTGCTCCAAGATAAAGAAAAGATACTCAATACGCAAAAGTAAGCAATCGATACTTTCAGAGTTGTATTTTCCAATATGTTATACTCGTATGTATTTGTGCAAATATTTTCTCTAAAATACTTCAGATGCTTAGAACTCTATGCACAAGATTTAAAAATCTTTTATCAAAAGTTAAAAAAAAAGTCACTGATGAGCGCAACTATGAAAAAAGTAAAAAAATATTTAAAAATAAAGATAATTTCAAAATAAATGTTATGGTATAAAAATTTTGGTTTTGTTTATGAATTAATTAATTAATTTTTTTGAATAAGAAAAATGATTAATTATTGATCCTATTTGCTTTGAGCTTCATTTAGTTCAATATTTGCAATAAATTTCTTCAGCTCAAGGTCCGTTTTTTAATGTATTTTTCATTGAATTGAATTTATAACACAAACAAACACATCTTCCTGAAGAAGTCTTCCGAAGGAAGCCGAAATATTGAAAAATACATTAAAAATTAAAAAAAAAAAAACAAAAAGTTCCTTGAGCTGAAGAAATTTAATGCAAATATATTTTTGAATAAGTTTTTGAAACAGAACAATTTTCAGTAGCTGCATTGTTACTACTTTTGGTGTCGGTGATGAGTTTTCCCGGTTTATATCAAGCGCTCTCAGAGACCGCTTATACTAGTTGTTATACTTAGATGGGGTCTCATCAATATCACTCTCAACATTTATGTAAAACTTCTAACCCTATCCACTTTTTTCATGATAACAGCAGCACTTTGCCATTCGTCCTCATTCTAACTGACCCAGTCAATTCAAGAACGGTGCCATGAGGCAAAATATGAATAATTAACTAAATAATGACTTCATTTTATTCTCTCCAGGGTTGTTTATTTACACACTAATTATCGATGGTATAAATATTGAGGAATGGAGTGCTCTTGATGTTCTTGGTTTAAAAATTCAGTTTTATGTTCGCTCGATTGAACTCGTTTTTCATATTTCTAAGGATGTATTCAAGAGTCTTGGTTTTCTAAAATGGTGTAAGAAAGGATTTACACCATCAGATCTACTTACTCTTTATACCACCTACATATATACAATCGAAAACGGAATACAACTCTAATCTAACTCGCTTGACTCAGTGGAACATCGCCGCCGTGTGGGGAGCTTTTCTTTGTTTTATCGTCACTACAATGGAGTTTGCTCTGACGATCTTAGTGATCTTGTTCCCGAAAAATATAGGGTGTTTTTTTAAGCTAGATAGAACTTTAAATTGTAAAAAGTAACACAAAAAATTAAATTTTGATGAAACATTTTTTTTATTTGTTTCAGTATACTCTGACAAATCATCATGAATAGACTCACGCTTGAACAACGCTACGAAATTATCCAAATTTACTTTAAAAATCAGTCGTCGATCGTTGTTTTATCGCAAAATTGTGTTCAGCGATGAGGCGCATTTTTGGCTTAACGGGTTTGTTAATAAGCAAAATTGCCGCATATGGAGTGAGACCAATCCACAAGAGACCCTACAGACTCCATTACATCCAGAAAAATGCACTGTTTGGTGCGGTTTTCATGCTGGTGGCATCATCGGACCTTATTTTTTCAAAAATGAGGCCGGAGCTCGCGTTACGGTCAATGGAGATCGTTACCGCACCATGATCAATGATTTTTTGTTTGAAAATATGGATGACATTGATCCGGAGGAGATGTGGTTTCAACAGGATGGCGCTACGTGCCATACGGCGAACGCAACCATCGACTTACTGAAATCAAAATTTGGCGATAAGTTGATTTCGAGAAATGGACCTGTCAATTGGCCTCCAAGGTCGTGCGATTTGACACCTCTCGATTATTTCCTGTGGGGCTACGTGAAGTCACTGGTTTATGCTGATAAACCAGCAACAATTGACGGCTTGGAGGCCAGCATTGTTCGTGTTGTTCGTGACACACGGCCAGCAGTGCTCGAAAAAGTGGCCCAAAATTGGACGTCCAGAATGCGCTTCGTCAAGAACAGCTGCGGTGCCCATATGCACGAAATCATTTTCAAATGTTAATGTCACGTATTGATCTTTCGAATAAAAAAAAATTTTGATTACAATTTAATTTTTTGTGTTATTTTTTACAATTTCAAGTTCTATCGGGCTTAAAAAAACACCCTATACATATTTCCCTGAGTGTTGGTCCAAGATAAAGAAATGATATAAATGATAAAGAAATGAATTTAAATAAATTAAACAAAAAGTGAGTGATACGTCTAGAAAATTTGTATGAAAAACACTCAAAGTATTGAATATTTATTTATAGCCTATTTACACCAAAGCGAAATCTGCTCATTCGAGATTTCAAGCCAAATCTAGTAGATTTTGAGAAGATTTCCCATACGAAAGCAAATCTACTTTATGAGTAGATTTCGACGAAATCTCCTGAAATCTACTCAGTACTAAGCGATGCAACTGTGATTTCTTGCAAAAAGTACTTGAAAATACTACGCTGCAACAAAAATTGCACTATAATGTGGTGTATGCAGTCTCTGGTCACAAAAAATATACACTTTAATGCTGGTGTATTCAGTCTTTGATAATTTTGTATTGTCAAACCCGCGTGCACAAATTATTTTTGAGCAAATGAAATCTTGGTAGATGTCAAAAAACGGTGGTGTAAACGATATAGATTTCGTTGTAGATTTCAATTCAAATCTACTAGATTTTGAGTTGGTGTAAATGCGCTATTAGTAACTATACAGTTGCAAAGTAAATTTGCAAAGTATAGAATGCACAGCATGGGCGGGGTGACAAAGACCATAATGCCCAAGATGGTATAAATAGTACTTCTGTAGCGTCGCTGTGACTAACTATAACCACCTATGCCTTCACATAGGAAGTTTCCACGTGGTTAACAATGAATAACCTCTAAAAAAAACTGTAAACCAATATAGTTAGTTCAGGCAAACCGTTAACCAGTGCGAGTGAGACGCAAAACTCTCGAAGAACGAACAACAAAAACAACAAGCCAGACCGCACTTAAGAAATAATTACGACGACTCGAGAGCTGTTCTTCAGCCCAGAGCTGTCAAAGTATTGAGTATATTGCATAGAAATTTTTAGACGTCTCGCTCAATCGTGACCCACAAAGACCAAATTAAATACAACATTTTTAAAATATAGCCATTTTTACTTTTATTATCAAATATATTTCTTACTTAATAATTACGTTTCGTTTACATAATACTTTAGTTGGGCTTGTCTACATACACTTGTAGATAAATGATTAAGTTAAAAAGATATTAGATATTTACATACTGTTAACATCTAATATTGATCACAGAAATTTTTGATTGTTAATACTAAATAAAAAAAAAAACTACTTTATATTAAATGGAATGATTTACAATAAATATTTTGTTTGAAAAATGGAATGCAATAAATAAATAATTAAATGATTTATGACATTTTTAAAAAATAAGTTAAAGACTAAAATAGAGATGCACACTTGTGAAATGCTAAATGTGTTAGACAGTCCACTTGATGATTGTATGGCAGCAAAATTTGAATTTATTTTTTGATGTTCACATGTGACATCTCTCTATGCTCGTATGTGCTATGCGTTAACTTTAAGTACATTTTGTAGCAAATTTGAATATAATATTATAAAATAAATGTTTTTTCTTTCGCTAAATAGTAGGAACTTTTCTTTTTGGAAGTACTGTTTGGGTAAAGGTATTAGGCCTCTGCTGACTTGGGATTTCTCCTTCTGTGTCCACGATGTCTTTGAGCTTGAGGTTTTTTGGTGGGCTTCAAAAGCATTTCAATACTTTCTCCCATACTCATACTAGTATCGCTTTTAAAGATGGAACTGAAATCCAAACTGCTGGTGTCATCTCCCACCATAAACGTTCTACTACTGTTGTCTTCCATGCTGTCTACAAACCCATATTTTTTGCCCTTGTTGAGCAGTTTTCGCTGCAAGATCTTCTGCATATTCGATACAAATTGATAGTAAGAATATTTGGCAAATTTCAAATCCACAGTATTAGCTGCCACAACACCTCCACTTGCCAGCTGATGTTTGGTGACAAAATTCAAACGGCTGTTCATGGCTCGGCGGCTAATGGTTTTCAATTTCTTGAGATTGTTATTTGGAGCTGAGCCATTTATGGTGGTCTCCAATTCGCACAGAATAAAACGGGCACTGGCCAGTAATTTGTTTAACTCTTCCGAAGTTTGTCCCACAAACATGCGTTTCTTCTGATCGAAATGATACTGCGAGCGAGCTAAATAGCCAAATGAGGCCACATACACTTGCATATTGCGATACCAACGACTTAAAGCAATCTGCAATGAAAAGAGTAAAAGATATGAAATTAATGAAAATTAATTTAACAAAATATTTCAACAGCAACATGTGCTAATAAAAAGAAATCATTTTCATATCAAGGCTTTGCTCATACGGAAAACTAAAAAGCTCTAAATTTAAAACATGATTGATTGATTTATCTTTGAAATATTATATATTGTAACAAGACCAGCTCATGAATTTACTCTCTGATGTCTGTTAAAGTTGTTGTGCATTTTTCGCTTCTTTTTTTTTTTTGTACGGAGAGCATAAAAATATGCTGATTTTATGCAAATTTTGTATTTTCCTGTTGGTGTTTTTTTTTTGGTATTTTTCTAAAAGAATCCCCGGAAGAAACCAGTTCACTCTCTTACAAAAATACTTATTGTAGCCAGCGTTGCCATTTTGATACTAAAGTGTCAATTTGACCCTTATTTGATATCTATGAGACTTTTTATGATACTTTTTAAAATACCTTATTTGACCCTTTTTGCAAACAGCTCTTGTATGTATAAATAAATATTTAGTATTCATTGCATTTATAAAAGAGGAATTACTTAAGACTGAAAAAATTGAACCTGCATTCAAAGATAACTTAAATTTAAATGAGAATTAAATATTTTGTATGAACATTAACTAATTTTGTATTTATGTACAAAGTCAAAAACCAAACTTGAGTAAAAAATTGAACTTATATTTAAAGCCAACTTAAATTTAGATGAAAATTAACTAATTTTGTATATATAAACAAAATCAAAAACTAGACTTGAGTAAAATTAATATAATTTAAAATAATGTTATTAACTATATTTTCATTCAAATAGATATTTTAACTTTTGAAGAATTTTTAAGAAACAATAAAAACTAACTGTTCAAACCTGGCAACACTGATTGCCCAAAAGTAATGTTCTAAACCTGGCAACACTGGTTGCCCAAACCAACGAGTAAATTTTTGTCCGTTGTTTTTGGCAACTTGTCGGTGTTGTTTCAGTTTATTCTTTCTTTCCAACAAGTGTTTAAGTTTAATAAAGTTTGTTTTTCTAAAATCAGTTTCTTTGTGCTAAACAATTATTCTAAATAACTTATAAAGCCCAGTTCAGACTATTATACTTTGTATTAATACTTGTCAAAAATTCAAATAATACGTGCAAGTCTGATAGTCTGAATGTAATCCGCCATACAAACGAAAAATAACACGATAAAAATTTGACATCCCATACGACTTTGTTGTTTTTTGAAACTTTTCTAAACGATAATACTTTACATTGGATCAGGGTTGTGTTTTTTAGCAAACCAGCTAATTAAAAATTGAGTAGTCGGCTATTTCGTAGCCGACTACTGATCGTATTTTTTGTCGTTGTAAAAAAGCTCGAAATTTGAAATTTAGCTGTCATTTATAAATGTATTTTGCTCATGCTAGATTTAGAACATAAAATATGTTTGTGCTATTGAATTTGGATGTATTATACATAATAATTATTTTAGCTGTTGAAGAATTTCACTCGCCGGCACGTCTATCGCCTATGACGAATAGCTCACCTGCCGCCGTGAAAAGTTTTATGATGGCACATCTATGTTGGTTTATATCAAGTGTGATGGTGTGAATGCAAAATCTAATTTACGTTAGACTTTTTGACAGTCGCAAGAAATGTGTTTAGGCTTTTATCTCACAAAATCTAATGAAAGTATTTATACTTGATTGGGCCTTAAGCAAGGTGATTATAATTCTAAATACCATATTGTTAAGCATAAATCAAAGACAAAGGCGTAAAAGAAGTGCATTCTTTTTGTTTCACCTGTTGCGCGTGTACGACGCCGATTTGTAAAGATATTTAAAATAATAATAAAATATATCCACTTGTATGCGACATTACATCTAAGTATTCAAAATTTTGTAAAAAAATATAAAACCCTAATTGCATTTCAAAACAAATAAATAGGTCTGACAAGGCGAAGTGTTTTATTTATCAACATCATTCGGCAATAATTTTCTTTAGCACTCCCGAATGGCAGGAGGTTCCTTCCCGACAACCGCCAAGAGGGCGCAACGTGACGGAGTGCTTAAACCATCAGCCACCTTTTCTCAGTTATTTGGTTCACCCACCGTTCACCTGTATCATCAAGCTTAAGGTAGTAGTGAGTCACAACCACGGCAGCAGTCTTGGCTTCACACAAAATACCGAAAGAAATCGGACGACACCACCTACCCTCCAAGCGCTCTTCCTCAGGCCTTCGAAAACGGTAAGTCTGCAGTTTTCATTTTCTTTATATTAACCCCCGTGATGCCTTGCACATTTTGGTCCTTCGAACCGGATCCGGGCCAGCTATAACCCGGTAATTCTCCCATCCTATATGCACAACACATACACTAACAGTTTTTTTTTTTTTTTTGTTTCTTAAAAACTTCAGTCTTTTCTTTTTAAATCTCCTTTCTGTGACACATTTTTTCGAAATACTTGCTGAATTCACAAACTCAGTCGTATCGTGTATCGATGTAATATTTGAAGAGAAAATTTCAACAACAAACTTTAAAGCAAAAACTATTTTCAAATATATTTTTTGTGAGTTTAATGTTTGTGTTTGAAAATGTCTCTCCAAATACATCGATTTTTGAAAATTTTTCGAGGGCAACGCTGTTTGCAGCCACCTACCATTAGTTCGTAGTGTATGTATGTATGTAAGTCCTACTAACAACAGCTGTTATGTTAAATATTCTTCAAAAAACGTTTAGTTATGTGTTTGTTGTTGTTTTGTGTGCTCACTTAAAAATGGCTGTTTTAAATAAAACTTTTTCACTTGTTTATCATGCTGTCATGTTTTATTGAACCCTGAGGGTAGTGATTGTCAAGTTAGCGCAATTTATAAATTCTTATAAAAAAAAAAACAAAAAAACAGTCAGGCAAGCAAGTGCAGACCATAAACAAAATAAGACAGCCTTCACACAAGGAAAGTTTACTTTGCAAACTCTTGAGTTGTGTGGTGGTAAGCGGTGTTGCCAGAATGAAGATTTTACCTTAATTTTATAGGCTTTAGAACCAAAATATAAGATTTGAAGACCTTTCTCTCTAAATTAAGATGTATGAGATTCTAATATAAAATGGGAATTTTTTTCAAACATCCAATTTATTATTAAAAATTTTCGACATTTTCTCAACCTCTTCAAGGTTTTCTAAGTAGTTAATAAAAAAGTTAGCTGATTTATTTAGTTTTTTTATTTTTTTACTATTATTTTTCAAAGTGAAATTTTTTTTCAAATTATTATTTGGAATTATTACTGAAATAGTTTTGATGAAATGAAAATATATATTGTGCTATTGTAAAATATATATTAACGAAAAAAATTTAACTTTGGGCTTACTGATTTTATGATATGTTGCAGTAGAACTTTTTTCCTCATGCCATAAGCTATCGAAAAATAGATGACACAATATCGACAAATTTTGATTCCTTCAAATTAACCCAGATAGAAGTTTGATTAAATTGAATGCTGGCTTTAAATTTTTATTTTCATCTTCTTCTGTTGCCTCTTTGTAATAATTAACTATGTATTTTATGTAAAAAAAAAAAAAAAATCAAACGAAAAAAACTTTATGAAAAAGTGAAGATTTTTCGACAAAAATTTCTGGCCGCACTGCTGGCAAAGGAAAATAAAGAAGAGAAGAAGAACAGCCACTCTTTTCTTCCTTGCCACCAGCAAACGCAAGACTTTGTAAAGTGAACTTTCCACGTGTGAAAGCGGTGGGACTTTGCAACAATTGTTAGTTGCAACGTCACATCGCAACAATTTATACTACAATATTCTGTTTTGTGAAATAGTTTGTTGGATGAAAAATAGAATACGCAGGGCATAAAAAAAGTTTGACACAAAAAGTTATTTTTAGAGGTTCCTAGCTTTGAATTGCCACTACTGCTTTATAAGCCAACTCCATAGATTTAACATATCGTTATATGTCGTTGTTTGAATACGGATCTGGAAAGGAATTTGCCAATTCAAAGCAAAATTTTGTAAAAATTGGTTTCAAATGAAAGTAGCTAGTTTTTCGATAACAGCAAAATGTTAGGTCTGAGAGTACAACTGCCTGGCTCACGTTGTCATTTCCATAACGTTCGCTAATGTTTTGTATTAAAAATAAGTGACTTATAGTCAACTGTTATTCGACTAACGGGTACATCAGAGGTAGGCAAGGCAAATGATACAAGATCAGGGAAAAATCAAACTTCGAAATGGCACCAGAATTGGTTTTTTGATCTTAAAAAATATGACGAACGTTTACGAAATGACATCGTGAGCCAGGTAGTAAATCTCTATGCAGCCGTAAGCAAAAAAATTTACTCAAAATTTTCTAAAAAAAAAGATTTTAAACGAAAGTAGCTATTGTTTCAATAATAATAAAATGTAAAAAAATGTATTACATAAAACAACATTATGAAAACTTAAATTAAAAAAATATATAAAGAACTGACTGAAACTTTTATTGAAACAAGAAACCTATTTATTTCAAGAAATTTGGTTTTTCAGATACAAATTTTATTGGTTTGTATTTTTCTATTAAAAAATTTGAACAAAACGCTGCCAACCGAAAGCCTTTAAGCAAAGAAAAGCTGAAAAAATGTTTTTGTCAACTTCATGTGATGACGATGACGCCTTGTGGAATATGGGGGAATATTTCCTAATTTAAATTGCACATTTATATTGCTATTAAAGAAAATACCAAATTAATTTAAATTTTCCAAATCACTTTGGACATATTGTTTTCTGTGTAGATAAACTTATATCAAAACAGGAATTTTTTTTGTATACAAATAAATGCTCTTTTCGCGATTTGTTATTGAAGTTTCATTCAAAATTTTGTTCTCCGATGAAGCCCACTTCTGATCGAATGGCTAATGTAAATAAGTAAAGAATTGTCGCATTGGGAGTGAAGATAATTTACAAGCTCTTGCTCAAATACTATTACATTGACATAAAATTACTGTTTATGGCTGGCAATGTCATTAGTTCATACGTCTACTATATGAAATGTTAATGGTGAACGTCGAATATTCATGCAGTCTACACCTAACTTGAAACGCGGATAAAACATAAAGTTAAAACTTGATGTTTATATATCTGTCTGTTTAAGGTGGCGGACACGTAGTAATGTTAGAGTTATAACTTCTCATAGTAACAAAATAAAAATGGCGCAAAACAACTATAATTAGCAGGCTGTTGTCAATTTAAGTTATAACAGAGTTTCAAAATAAAATGTTTTAACAACCAAGTTATAACTTTAACTAAACTTCAACATGAGCGGTCCACACTTAACTTTAACTTGAAGTTAGCGTTATGTCAGATGCAGACCGCACTTTAGTTTTGTAACTTCCATTTTATACTAGTCTGGCCGAATTTGGAAAACAAAAACGGTTGGGTATCTGACTGGCAGATGGTATTAAATAAATATTCGAACATGTGTTGGAGATCCATGTATTTAATATCGACCGCATGGTTGATATCATATTTAAAGACTGACATTATTGTCATAAAATTTATTATCATTGGCATTAAACAACATATATTTCTTTGTTTTATTATGATTTAAGCTGGTGCAACACTACCCTGCAGATTAGTAATCCAAAATTATTTTACTTTTGCTTATTGCTATCATTTGGCCAAGTGTCGTTTCCCACCTTGACTGATAATACATTCTGTAATTTCGTTATTAAACAAAAACTGTGTTTCTAGCAAGAAATAGTTAAACGATAAGATTGTCATTGTATTTGTTTGTGGTATTGTACACTGTTCAACATAATTCATTGTAGTATTATGCAATGTCATGTACTTATGACAATTAGCCATGGAAAATTATGTTTCTCTTTTATATACATGCACGCGTTGCCAGATACTGTTAAAAACTTATGTAAAAATTGAAGACAATTACTTTTTGTTTTACATTTTAGAGAAAAATATTTGATATAACTTATTAATTATTGTCAACTCAGAACAACAGGAAGATTCTAGTCTGTAGTCTTAGACCAGGTGTGCTAAAGTCTACAAGGTGGCAACGCTACGGCAGATGATAGTTTTTTGTTGATTTTATTGGCAGTGGAGCCAGCATTTTTTGTAGGAAAATCTTCTTTTTTTTCAAGAAAAAAAAAGTTAGTTTCAGATAAAAAAAAACATAATATGTTTTGCTTTCGATTTGTGTGAAAAAAAATATTTTTGTTACACATTGTTACTAATGCTGTTGTAACTTGTGTTGAAATATTACCAATATACAAATCTACGCAGTTAAAAAAATTTATCTATATAAGTCAATACGATAAGAGAGCAGGAAGATAGATTCAAAAAAATGACATTGGGCTAGTAGATTGACTCCAAGTTTGAGGCCAATAAACTTGGCAAGGTAAACGTATTTATGTTGACTTCTGAATAAACTGAAGTGAATGAATTTTGGATGGTAACAGATGAAATTCCGTAGTGTAGAAGAAAATATTTTGTTATATTAAAAGAAAAAATCTAATAAAATTTATTATAATCCTTGATTCTATTTGTTTTATTTCATTAAATATTTGCAATAAATTTCTTCAGCTTAAATATTGAATTTATAACACACAAACAAATTTTCCTGAAGAAGTCTTCCGAAGAAAAATAAAACATAGAAAAATACATTAAAAATTAAAAAAAAAAAAACAAAATCTTGGATCTTGAGCTGAAGAAATTTATTGGAAATAGATATGCTGATTTAGACCAAAGTACGAGCCATGGTGCAATTATTAGGTGGCAGCATTAGTTGGTGTACTAGATACATAATATTTTGTTTGTTTAAAAATTCCTCCATACTGTCAAAAACATGTTATTTTTGAGGCGAGGGAAGTCGATAAGCAGTCGAATTTTTCCTTTTACATAGCAGACAGCAACACATTTTTCACTTCTTTTTGTATAAACATAAACAGCTTTTACTCAATTAAAATATTTTTGAAAACTTGGTTTTTTTGCACATTTTATTTCTTTTTTTGCACGATTAAAATATTATTATTTTTTCACCTCACTTTGTGTAAACATAAACAACTTTTGACACTACCGGTCGTTTTAAATAAAAAATTGTCACCCGCGCTAGTGATGCCACCTGGTACGAGCTAGGAGGCAGCTGATTCGTATTGGTTGTAAGTTACTTGTGCATAAATAAGAATAACATAAGTAAATATTTTTACACCAACAAAATGTGTGTTGTTTTCTTATCTTTTCACTTGTTTGTACTTGGTATGGATATACTATGACTGAGACATTATCTAATAAATGTCTTAACTTTGATGATTTTTTCGAAGACAAAATATAAGAAACTTCGTTGGAAATTTTTTTTCACTTGAAGGTTTTTAATAAAAAAAAAAAAAAAATATGGATTTTTTTTTAATTATAGCAAAATTGAAGACTAATTTTTCTTATTCATGAGCTTTATAAGACCTGTGCATTCCCAGAAAAAACTATAGTAAAAATATAATCAACAAAATTTTTGTCTTATTAAATAGTTTGTGTGCATATACCAGAGACTGACACGAGTATAGTCTTAAGTACTTATTGGGTATTAATAGGAAAACGTGTATGAATATTTACAAATTAAAAAAATGAAACCATACACAGCATATTCATGCGAACCTACGTAAGGGGGTGTGTATGGGCAGAAGAACACAATGGGTATTGACATAGTCATACTCGTTAGTATTTACTTACTTTAGTAAATAAAGTGTGTACTGGGTATCGGCTATATATACATACATATATTCATTATGTATATAGATAAATATATAGGTATATACAGTTACGTATACAGAATTATTTTGTGGGGTTAACACCATTCCGACATATATGTTCATATATCAAAAAAATTAACTTTTGATATCGTATTTTGTTTTTATTTAAAAAAATAATTGTGTTTGGTCAGCATTTTTTTTCGGACCTTTTGTTTGAATCCACGAATGCCTTTACCGGTGCGGGATTCAAACAGTTTATTAATTGATTCAGCCAATTTTGGAACTTAGCACGAAAAAAATTGTATCCCGTGGTGTGATAGAAGAACATTCATTGCAACAAATCAACCATTGAAAACAACCATAGAAAACAAATCAATTACTGTGATTACTGAATTCGGTTTTGATCTTCTTTTTGCATTTATTGTCGGCAAATCCCTACATTTTATTTTATTTCTTTACTTTTTTTTTAGTTGCTATTCTGGTTTTTTTTTTTTAATTTTTGGGGCGCAAGTATTGAGTTAAATAATATAATTATCTTCAGAACAAAAGACGACTACAGTCGTATACAGATAATTCAGTTGTTCTTCGCTCTAACGCAAAAAAATTGTATTAAATCAAAAAATCATCAAATAGATACATGAAGTATTTAATAATGAAATCAAAAAATATGTTTAGCCGCTTTTTGCGTTTTCCAACTGTCTGTATTGCTTCATGTCCACTGACGAGAAGGGTGGCTCCTGTAAAATGGCAACATATAGGCTGTGAGTGAAAAGATTTACATTAGCA
This sequence comes from Thecocarcelia acutangulata, assembly GCA_914767995.1. Taxonomy (NCBI): domain Eukaryota; kingdom Metazoa; phylum Arthropoda; class Insecta; order Diptera; family Tachinidae; genus Thecocarcelia; species Thecocarcelia acutangulata. The sequence goes on along the minus strand of OU612095.1, from coordinate 94,813,751 downwards.
CCTGGCTTTACGGACTTATCTGATGATGGACCAATTCCATGGAATGAATTATTCACGGTTCACCAGCGCCTCCAGGCTCACACAGGTAACATGTTGAAGAGTTTGGGAAGACATGGCTTAATGAGTTGGTAGGCACACAACATAATTCCTTATCCGAAAAACAGAGTGCCCTGGTTTGGAAAACGCTAGGGCAAAACCTGGGGGGGTTACTCTCTATTGCGATGCGAAAGTAAGTTCGATACGAAGGTAAATGCGATAAGAGTATAATTTGATACTCAGTGCCGTTTGTGCAAACTTTTTCGCAAAATACTTTGAAAATGCAGCAACACTGGTACCACAAAATAAGCAATAGCGAAGAATGATACAATAAAATGTGCGAAAGGAAAATACGAAAACGCAATACAGGCTACCAATTCTTTGAATACGAACCATTTTTCTTTCGCATCGCAATAGACAGTAACCCACCTGTTCGCCAGGGGGCAAGTTATAGGCAGCTGGAAAATACTGAAAAAACTACTAACAGCTAATTTACCAAAATCTAAAGAACATACATATATGCGAAAGAAAGCTAATCACTAACACTCGAATTAATTTGGATTGTATGTATTTAATTCTACGCTCGCATAGAATAAAGTTACATAATAATTATTTTTTCGGCCTATCATGCGAACGAGCTTATTCTTTCAATATCGGCGAACTGGCTGTAAAAATATTTCTCTATTTTTTTTTTTAATTTTTCAAAATAAAAAATATTTGTATATTAATGAAAACTAGTGGATTTTATTGCATATTTCTAATATTAAATGCTGGTGTTTTTCGGGGCTCAAGCTCAAACCTGGCTTTCGCCAAGATTTATTTTTAATTATAAAAATAATTGCCAGGAAAATTTTAAAGTCAAGTGTAAACAAGTTCAAGTTGTTGCTCTGAAGCTTTCAAATTTTATAATCCTATTATCAATCTGGCCAAACTTTTATTTTTGGTGTTTTGTTGTGAAGTGAATTACACGAGTTTGATTTGTATGCATGTAATTTTAAAAATTTTAATGAAAACTTCCAAACTCTTTAATTCATTTATTTAAAAAAAATAAGCTGATTTTGACTAATTGTTCAACCTTGGTGGCAAATCTATAATATAATGCGACCATAAATTTATTAAAGATTTAAAAAAGAACACCGCTGCTTATATTAAACAAACAACATTAAGATGCAACAGCACGTGTTAACTGCACCCAAAAATATTGACGACTTTGAGCGGCAAAAAGCAATATATTCTCTTTGTTTTTGTTTAATTTGTTGGTAATAAAAAAAAAAATCTCAAGACATCAAGCGCAAGCATAGTGAAAAACATGATCTTGCATGACAAAACTGACTTAAGTTCAAACAATTTCAAGCTCAATAGCAACAGAGAGCTTCAGTAAAATAAAAATGAAACCAAATCTTAATGTGCAACTAAAACAAGACTTTAAAAGACAAAAAATAAAAAGACCTAGAACATGTCTGCAAGTTGAGGCATTCACAAATGCGGTCAGCGACGCTTGTCAACACCAACAAAAGAGCCGTCCGTCTTAATATATGTAACACATTAAGAAGAACACATACTCGTAAGCAAATGTTCGCCAGTTACATTCAAATTTCGCTTTCAACTGATTTCTATTCATTGACAGCATGTGTCATATTTAACTGCATACATATTTCGTTTCCAAGCTAGCACACGTTTAACCTTAAACTTGATATGAAATACTAGATCTATTCTTTAACTTTATTGTCAAATACTCACACTTCCATTGACATTTAGTTTGGGCAAAAATTTATACAAATCATCATGTTTACTCCAGTCAGCCATGTCGTCGATGTTGATAGTATTGGCAATGGCGTTAATTAATTCATACTCCATGCCTACATCACGTTCAAACTTCTTCAAATACTAAAACAAAAGCATAAGAAATAAGTTAACATAGATATAAAAGTTTTGAGAGCTTCGAGTTTAGAAATGCTTTACCTGATAAACTTGCTGTTTGCTAACCGGCTGGACATCTACTTCCACATTGACATGAGCCACATTGCAGGGATTCTTCCATTCGAGATTGTGACCAGTTTCTTGTAAATATTTCGTAATTATTAGATTGCCAGAGTGACGTTTGCGCAAACGCATTCTACGTTCTCTTTGATGTTGTTCGGTGCGTTGTATGTGTTTCAGCACATCCAACATGTCCAAAGAGTCTGCCAAAGAATCATCAGTTAACGAGGAAATTTGGTCTTTGGGTTGTGACTCTGCCAACAATGATAACAATAATTTCGACTCAGTATCAACGGATGCATCAGAGTCAGCTACAGGCTCGTTATCTTCATTTGTGACGGTTCCTCCTGCGGAGATCGATTTGCTGTTTACCATTGCGGGCATTTGTAATAATAAAATGGTTAACGACATTATTATGACGGCTAAACTAAGTGTTAAGGGGCGTTGTTTGGCCGGCTGTTGCTTATTCTGTAGTCTTGTTTTTATGTTGTAACTATAATTTGTTAAAATTCTGTCATCCAGTCTACAACTACTGTTAAGGCAGCAGCTGTTTGTTGTCTTCATAGGCCTGCTGTTTAGAGTGCACTTGTTGCTATTATTTGACTCAACAACTTGTGATTGTTGGACAAATAAGCAACAACTTGTTGGCTTGGCTGGTGTAGAGTGTAGAGTTGCATTCAAATTAGCTGTTTCGCAGATGCTGTTAGTATTTTGTTTTTTGAAAATAGCTGTTCCTGCCATGCAATCCACTGGAACAGAAAGAAAATTTCAATAATTTTTATAAGTATATAGTTACAAATGAGTTTCAGAACAATTATTGTGTTTCTAAAAAAAAATATGTAAATGCAAATTTGATTTTATAAATATTATTATTTATATAAGCATATAGACAATATTAAAAATTTGTTGCACTTTTAACTACGGGTCGTTCAATTTTAAGGGTCGATGTTGAATGTGTACTACACGTAAATGTTAAGTTTCTGCTGCATTTCATTTCACATATCTCAATTTCCAACTAACTAATTTGAACTATGGAAACATACATAATCGAGTAAAGCTATGTACACACGATTGTACAATATTCTAAGATCTGGCAACATGCTGACAATGTAGTGACAATGAAAAATTGTCCCGCAGAAGTAAATTGTGTGTTCAGACGATCGTAAGAAAATCTTACAATTTCCTTGTCAGACTATGGTCTGACAACTAATTCATCTGACAACAAAAATTGTCAGTTCACACGGTTGTCAGATTGTTAGATGAAAAAAATTGCCAGACATGTTGTAAGGCATTGCCACTTATGGATATCAACAGCCATCTCTTTGGCAGTGTTGTCCATCAAACTTTTTTCTGACAATGATGCCATTGTCAGGTGCATTAATTTTATACATCTGACAATTAAAACTGAGCTTACAATACCAGCCAATTATCTGGCAATGCCGACGAAGAGTGTTCTTACGATTGTCAGATGCTTGACAACATTGTTGTCTTACAATTGATTGACAACGGTTTTTCTGACAACGTTGTAAGTTAAAAATTGGCAGTTCACACGACTGTAATACATTTTCAGCTTAACGTATTAAAGTTATTCAGGCTTATGATGAAAATGGGCATCCAAATCAAAATGCATATCGTGCATTTCGGAATTTTTTTGCTCAATTTAATCGTCCAAATGTGCGTACAACTGGAAAAATCGTACCTAAATTTGAGCAAACCCCATCTGTAGGAGATGTGAATACACCAGTGTATGCTCGTACAGCTTGTTCTGCAGAAAATATTGTGCTGTTCAAGATAGTGTGGGCTGAAGTAGTGGCGGCCGTTCACCTCAACTCGTCATCGCGCCCAACAATTGCAACTCTCATACCTGTCTTTGATGAACATTATGCATAAAAACTGGCATTTACACGCTTACAAGGTGCAATTGGCTCAGGAACTAAAGCCTCTTGACCATTTCAAGCATCGTCAATGGTCAGAAAGGTGGCAAGAAATGCAACAGTGGATGATCAATTTCTGAAGAAACTCATCTTCATTGATGAGGCACATTTTCAACTCAATGGATTTAGAACGACAAATCTGGATTTGGATGCAGATTTGCCGCATTTCGGCAAAGTGATTGCATTGGGCAGAGTGATTGTCGAAAAACTAGCGCACCCACAAAGAGTGACTGTTTGGTGCGGTTTATTGGCTGCCGGCCCCATCGGGTCATATTTCTTCCAAAATGAGGCTGGTCAGTCAGTTACTGTGAATGCCATTCGCTATCGTGAGTTTATACCGAACATTTTATGGGCCAAATAGGAAGATATGGATGTGGACAATATGTAGTTTTAAAAGGACGTTGCCACTTGTCATTCATCTAACGAATCAACGGCTCTTATGCACTACAAATTCAATGGGCGTATTATCTCACGTAGTGGCGATGCCAAAATCATGTGATTTGACACCGTTGGACTTCTTCCTTTGAAGCTATTGGAAAGAAAAGGTATATGTCCAGCCAGCAGCAATTCAAGAGCTAAAGGATGAGATGATTTGGCACAGTAATGGCATAGAACAGAAGTGTCCAAGTCCTATGTGCTTGGTGCTTATTTGTTTTTGTAAAAGCACTTAGCTATAGGCTGTGCACTTTAATATACACATGTGTTCAAAGCAACAACACTTTCGTATGCTTTTGGTTATTAAATAAAATTAGTTTTTCGTTAGATGTGTTGGTGTATGCCAGGGCAACCCTGACATAGAAAATTTGCACCATTAGATGCAGGTATATGTGCCGAATAATATATACGTACATTGATACTAGTTTCTTAAACCTTTCCGTTATTAAATTTTCCGCAATAGATTTGTTAAATGTTATGTCTATTTGTTTTTTAAACAATTTGCTGTCAAGCAATATTTTATATTGATATTTTGTATGTTTTTTTTACCAATTTCTTCAGCAAATTAATAAAACAAATATAATAAATTAATAAAACAAATATATAATATATATATATATATATATATATATATATATATATATATATATATATATATATATATATATATATATATATATATATATATATATATATATATATATATATATATATATATATATATATATATATATACATTTCTTAAAACTAAATCTAATAGGCCGTTCAAGTGTCTCGGTTATTTGAAACGGTGTAAGATGTACTTCACTCCATCCGATCTCCTTACTATTTATACCACCTACATCCGACTGAAAATGGAATACAACTCTCATGTTTGGGCCGGTGCCTCAAACTCTATTTTGGGGTTACTCGACCGTGCGCAGGAGGGGAAGAAGAAGCTCATCAGTGACAGTAGGGTATCCAACTCTATTGCTTCACTGGAGCATCGACGCAGTGTGGGGTGCGTTACTCTGTTCTATCGTTACTACAATGGATTTTGCTCTGACGAGATTAGGGATCTTGCTCCCGAAACTCGCACATTTTTACGTAGCACGCGTTTATCGTCTAGAGCTCATCCATTTGTGGTCGATTGTCCGGGGAATCGTACTACGTATTGCAGAGAGAATTCGTTTTTCAGCCGCACGCTTCGTCTGTGGAACAAGTTGCCTGCAGAAGTGTTTCCTGTCTGTTATAACGTTGGAAAATTCAAGGCAAATGTTCACAAACACTACTCCCGCTTTCCCCCTCCTCACAACCTATTTTCCTAGTTCTGGTATAATGCACTGCATATGTAGGGGTCATCCCTTAGTACTGGTCCAATATAAAAATAAAAAAAATCTAATAGGCCGTAAGCTTAGAAAGTTTATGGTCGAAAATTTTATAACTATAACAGATTTCAAGTCCATAACAAATGAGCAGATATTAAATAAAATTAAAATTTTTGATATACTAGACTCAACATGTTTGCAAACATTTTCCACTTTACTACTTTTTTATTTTTTGTTTTGTGTTTGTTTTTGCTTTGACAAAACTCTTCCGCCGGAAAAGCATTTTGCAAAACTGTTAAAATTTGAAGCATTTCAGCTGTAAAACCATTTAAAGCAATTTAACCGAACAACTAAAATTTTCTCAAATTTCTCGTTAATTTTTCTATACAAAATGGATTCAAACTATTTCTTACTACTCGTAAATAAGAGTTTTGTAATTATTGATCACTTTGCACTTTGTTAAGGTACATATGTACATACCTTTTAATTTACACACAATGATAAAACAAAAGTTTTTTTTAAATATATTTATACAAAGGTAATTATGTTTTCAAGTAAATTATATTAATTCTTTAAGTATTTAGTGCGCTTAGACCGACGTTACGTTTCTGGCTGTTATAAATTTTCGATAACGCTGCGTATCGATAAGATTTCGTGTATTCACTTATTAATTCGTACTGTTCGTATATTATGAAATTTTATTAAAGAAAAAAAATTTCGTTCGTTTTAATTAAAATTCGTTGAGTATCAATTATTAAAACAATCGTTAGCTAGTTGTTAACCTATTGGTTGTTTAAATCGAACTAACTTTAACTAACAAACGCGATGACAAAAGTAAACTTTGTTTTGTTTTATATTTATAATTTTTTTTATTTATTGTTATTTCACCAACACAATGTGATTCGGCTTTTATTATTAAGCGCGAACTATAGCATCTTACACTTTCATACTTGTGCAAACAAATTTATACTACAGACTTGAAGTATGTACGTCATTTTTGTCATTATTATACTACACATATTTTCCGTGAGACACACTCTACTACATATGTACTAAATATTGTGAGTTTTTTGTTGGTTTTTCTTTAAGAAATTTCAACTGCACAAGCGCAAACGTCACTTACATACTTTACGCCAACAACAAACATACTTTAAAGATGTTAACTAAATTTTTTGTTGCTGTTAATGCTGTTGCAGTGTTCAGGCTGATGTGTTGTTGTATATTGAACAGCAGCGTTGTTGTTATTGTTGTTTTCTTTAATGTATTATTAAGAGTGTTGTGTTTGTGTGTATGTATATTTGAATACTAAATAAGTGCACTCAAGATAACAAAACAAGTAAATTTCTGAAGAACTATTTGAAAATTGAAATGTTTTATATACGAGGGTAAGCCAACTAAATTCCCGAGCGATAATAGTTTTTGGGTACTTTCTCTACTTGGAATATCATTTGCAGGCAATTGTATGGAAACTTTGAAAAAGTTACTTTTCATATTTGCAAATAATTCGTTCAGCTCAAGGTCCTTTTTGTTTTTTTAAAAAAATGTTTAATGTATTTTTCAATATTTCGTCTTCCTTTGGAAGACTTCTTCAGGAAAATTTGTTTTTTGTGTGTAAATTCAATACAAAATTTTAATTACTTTTCATAATTTTGTAAAGAAATTCTTGATTGAAAGATTTTTTAAATCTTATAAAATGTCAGTTAAGGGCATTTCAGACTATAACACTTTGTACACTTTGTACTTTGTGTCCGCCGGCAATGTATACTGCTTTGTTTTGCCAACATGTTAGTAAACATTGACTGTTCATTAATTTATTGAATTTTTGTTGAACTTTATAATTTTTAAATAAAATTTTTGGTTTGTACATTTGTACAACGGGTTATAGTTCAAGTTTTTTCCTTTCTTAATTTTTTTTTTTCCTAAGAAGGAACTTTTTACAATACAAATTTGCTGTGATCAATAATTTTTGATTGAAGAAGACAAGAAAAATAATAATCAAATCTTTAGCTGGTGGACAACTAGCTGTTTCGTAGTCGCTGCACTACTCATCAGCACCCACGGGGATTTGAGCAGGGTCCTGACATATCATGATTTGCTTCTTTAACCACTCAGCCATCGAGCATTTAATTATTTTCTATCTATATTCATCTCATATTGAATCACATATGCATTTTGTTAATTGCCCACATTGTTTGTACAGCGTTTGCTGTCTCAGAACTAGCGGTATTTCTTTTTAGTTATTAACATACATATTTTTGTATATTAATATTCTCCGTACCCAGAGATGTAAATATTAATTTATTGAATTTTTGTTGAACTTTATATGTAATTTTTAAATTACAAAAAAAAAAAAAATGACTGTTCATATTTGGCAAGCGTGAAGTAGACACGTAGTAAATATATATTTGGCAGCACTGCTGGATTTGACAGCGAAAATAAAAAGAAAACATGTGACTTTGACAGCATTCGCTCACATTTGATATAAAACAACAAAAGCTTTCGAAGAGTGTAGAAAACAGCTCGCTAATGCCACGTTGTTAACTCATCCGGCATCTGATGCTGAAATTTCCCTGTAGTTCGACGCCTCCGATACTGCTACACGTGGCTCTTCATCAGATAATCAATGAAGACATTCAGCCGCTTGGATTTTATTCCAAAAAATTTAACAAAGTGCAACTTCAATACAGCACTCACGATCGTGAGCTGACCGCTATGTACTTAGCAGTAGCACATTTTATGTATATGATGGAAGGCAGATCATATCACATATATACGAATAATAAACCAATTATCTCCGCTTTTCGCCAAAAGCAAACAATCGCCGGGCCAGGCAACTGAACTCTATAGGCCAAATTACAGCGGACATAAGGCATGCGTCAGGAAGGAACAACATCACTGCAGATTTGCTGTCACGAATATCAGTAGTAACAATTCATTCAACCGTTGATTTTGGGGAACTTGCACAAGCACAAGCTCCATGATATAATTACCGGTAAGTCACCTTACAAAATACAACTTAAGCGTTTTACCAACCCTGGAAGTGAAAAACACCTTTACTGTGACCATTCTATACAAAAATTACGACCCTTTATTACATCCAATCTAAGAGATAAATTTTTACAGGCAACGCACAATATGTCATACCCAGGTACGAAAGCAACAGCCAAGTTGATGACAACTAAATTTATTTGGCCTAACATTTGCATAAACTTTGCCCGAAGTTGCATTCAATGCCAACGATTGAAAGTTACGCGACACACAAAATCACTATGGCAGCAATTCCAAACGGTTGATAGCCGCTTTTCACACTTAAACATCGACATAGTTGATTCTTTTCCGCCAAGTGAAGGTTTTCGATATTGCCTTACAATAATAGACAGATTTACGTGCTGTTCATAGAACACAAACGAGCAACTCGCCTAGAAAATTTGTATGAAAATTACTTAATTTTTGAAGTGATTTCCATATAAAATTTTTAGACGAGTGCTCGTCTGTGTTCTATGAACAGCACATTAGTTGTTGGCCTGAGGCAATACCAATAGTCGACATATCAGCAACCACAGTTGCTCAAACACTTATATCAAGCTGGATAGCTCGCTTCGGCTTTCCAACCTATATAACGAGTGACCATGGACGATAATTCAAGTCAGCTTTGTTTCGCGAATTAACAAAATATCTTGGCATCAAACATCTTCGAACAACGCCATACCATCCACAGACAAACGGCCTTATTGAAAGATGACATCGAACTTTAAAAGCAGTAATTCTATGCCACGACAAAAATCGGTGGACAAAGTTTCTGCAAATTATTTTACTTGACCTGCGTACGACATATAAAGAGTCTCCCGCTGAGCTAGTTCTGGGCACCACACTACACATACCAGCAGAGGTTTTCAGCCCACAGACAAACACGAAGACTGCAACTGAGGTTCTTAAGGACATACGTGAAGCCATGCAAAGTATACAATGACAGCAATCGACATGGCATGGAGAGACTAAAACGTTTAAGCTTCCAAATTTGGGTTCATGCTCACATGTATTTCTACGCAACGATTCAATCCGCCCATCATTGTCATACAAATACGACAGTCCATATAAAGAGTAGTTAAGCAAACTGCAAATACATATATTTTGTTGTTGCGCGAAAAACAAAGTATATTTTCTCACATTTACATCGTTGGACAAGATTAACTAAATTTTGTACTCAACTGCATATAAAGAGGTAGTAGAAAAAAACTTTTAGTGAATTTGTAAATTTTTGCATTACCCCTCGTATAAAATGCATGAATGAAAAACATTATTTATGTTAAATTAAGGTATGTGTGTTTGAGAGCATAAATTTTACGCATAATTTACTCATTTTGAGTAATTTTTTTAAATTTAATTTCCATCTTTGAGCAATTTTTTGGTTTTAATCTCTGGCAAGACTTGTAATACATTTTAAGAGTTTTTCTTGCTCTTTTGTTGTTATACACACATGCATCTCATGGATATTTTCATGACTTTTCTTTTATTTGCTTTTGGTGTATGTGTGTGTGTGTCTCCACGTTAATGTTTCTTATTTTGAAAGGTATGAAATATTGTTTGTTGCATTTTCTTAAAATTTTGTGTAGGAGTAATTTTGGTATCATCCGTATTTTAACCAATCACAAATATTCGATAGTCAAGTAATAATAAAACATGATTAACAGTTGTACGGGAAAAGTGAATATATGTTACATATATGGATAACACGTGGGCGGGGTCAATGAAATAACTACTGCATACATATATCCATATAAACACTTAAGTATAGTTTACATAAACAAGAAAGAAGTTGGCTATATATAAATATAACGTGAAACATTTATAAGATAGGATTTAGATTAATTATTTTTATTGATTTTATTTGCAATAGATTTTTCGTCAACATTGAAAATATGTACATGGTCTGTTCAAAAAATTCCGTGAGTTTCGCATGTTCGCATGTTCGAAATTCGTATTTTATTTTTTGTTATGTTGGTACACATGTCTGTTATACATGTGGGCAATATCATTCATTTTGGATTGTCAGTTTGTTTTTGAAAGATAAATACGTTAGTCGTGTTTTGGTGTGCTCTTCGATTTTTTACTAAATTTTGAGCAAAATCAACGTCGCCTGGACATCGCTCAGGACGATCGTCAACGACGATCTAAATTTCCTCAAAAAGGTCATAACCGGTGACGAACCATGGGTGTACGCGTATGGCTCTGACGTTAAAACCAAAGCCCAATCATCCCAATGGACGCTTCCAGAAGAGCCAAAACGGAAAAAGCTCGTCAAGTTCGGTCAAATGTAAAGATTTTGCTCACTGTTTTCTTTGACGGCAATGGCAAATTGATGAGATAAAAGAAAAATCGAAACAGGCGCTGTACTAAAAAGCGCGTTTCAGAAGAAACAAAACATACATTAAAATATTTTTAGTTTTCATCAAGTGCAACATCGCTGTTAAAAACCTATCTTGCTGATCGATGCCAGACTGTTTTTGCTGGTGATACTGTATCTACTACCTTGTTTGTGTAAAGATGTGCCGTAGAGCTCTATTCTTGGACCGCTACTGTTCACTTTGTACATAAACAACGTCGCATGGACATCGCTCAGGAGCTGTTGAACATCGTCAACGACAATCCAGATTTTCTCAAAAAGGTATGGCTATGGTATTGAAACCAAATCCCAATCACCCCAATGGAAGCGTCCAGAAGAGCCAAGAGCGATAAAAGCACGTCAAGTTTGGTTAAATATGAAGGTTTTGCTTACTGTTTCCTTCGACTGCGTTGGCGTGGTGTATCATGAATTCTTGCCACAAGGCAACTCCTCAGAAACGCACGGAATTGTGCAAAAAATAAAAATGGATTTTGCACCATGACACAATAATGGATTTTGTGCGTGAGTTCTTGGCCAGAAACAAAACCGTTATCATGCCTTACTGACTTTTCCTCTGCCCAAAACTAAAGATACCAATGAAAGAAAAGCGTTTTGCTATGAAAATCGAAACAGGAGCTGTTGGCGGTGCTAAAAAGCGCGTTTCAGAACTGTTTTGAGGATTGGAAAAACCGCTGGCATAAGTGTATTATATCTGATGGGGGATTACTTTGAAGGGGACAAGATAGTTATTGATGAATAAATAAATACTTTTCGAAACAAATTTAAAATAAAGATTATTTTTTGACCAAGGTTGTAAAATATTTCTATCAACTAGAAGTATTCCCAATATGCATTAAAGTGCACAAGGTATTAGTGCTACGGTATGTGTCATTTTTTTACTACTTGTAATAAATAGAGCACTCAACGTCAAATGTATTGTCTATATTTTTGAAAAAGAATTTATTGGTTTATTCTGAAGTAAACATTTAAAAAATAATCTTGTGATAGTGAAAATAGTTAAAAAATAAAACAATTCATAATTGTGAAAAGGTACTTTCACAGTTTATAATTGTGAAAAAAGTTACAAATATTTTTGACATGCACATGGTCTAGTGCTGCCACCTTGTAGACATTAATACACATTGAGTATTCCCATATATTAGACGTATTCCACGTAAATAACGAAACATTCCAAACTAGTCGAAAGTAGTCCAAAAGCGTTCCACGTAACAATTTTTGTGCAATTTCGAGAGAAAATAAGAGAGTAATTTTTTTCATTTCCTGTACAAATTAGCCCGAACTTTTTGTTTTTATGTAAGTTCGGACTAGAATTGAATAATCAGCTGTTTTTTGTTTACATACATATGAAACTGGAAAAGTAATCAGAAAATTTGCAAATTGGGAAAAAAGTTTTTGGTAAGAAAACTAGTTAAAAGCAAAATGGAATGTTGCCCAAATTAAAAATAACGTTGTGAAGTTGTAAACACAACATGCAATTGTTATTTGGATTTTCATTATATAAATATATACTATAAAAATCTATTGAAAACTTTACATTGCTTATAATTTTACATGTGTTGCCAATAATGCAAATTTTTTGTTTATATTATGTTATGCGTTTTAGTAGTCTAAAATCTATAAAATATACTTTAATCTTAAAAGTAAGCAGCACTAGTATTGCAAGATGTACATTGTGGTTTTTTTTTTGCGTTCCAGCAGTTTTGGGTAAAACTTGCAAATTTAGATAGTCATTTCCTTTTTACTGTCAATAATCCGAACTAGTCCGAGATCTCGTCGAAAACACCTATTAATTCGCAAAAAAGACTTACTATATATATATAAATAGAAAGAAATTTATAATCACAGGTGATAATTAAGTGTCGCTTATGTATGTGATTTATAAATATATGTTTGGTTTTAAGAAATTTTGGCCATCAAAAATTTAAACCGGCAAAGCAAACATTATCCGGAACTGGAAATTAACTGGAAACTATTGTGTAGAATAAAATTTATACGCACAGATAATATATATAGCAAAACCCAATATCTGCGAAATAAGCGATTATTCGGAAATTACTGTATTATATTGTAAAATTTTAGTCACTAATATTTTAAATAAATAAATAAATATATTGTAAAATTATAACTTTATCATTAAAATCTTTTATTCGGCTCTGTAAACTGAGTCTCTAATATACATGTGTATATGTGACTCAAGTTTTTTTTATAGGTCTTAGAGCAATATTTTTAAATCTGTCATAAATCACTTTTAACATACTTATATATAATATCATTATCTCAATAATGCACCCATGACCGCAATTACAGACCACATTTAATAGAAAAGAAGATCACTTTACCGCTAAACATGAGATCATTTGCAATTTGTATTTTTCCCACATACTCGTATGCATAAATATCATTCATTTGGAATGCCTCATATTTATTAACATGCTGCGGAAACCGATTAGTCACCCACAGCCATTATTAACAAAATGAGATTCTTTGCAGAATTTAACAAACGCTGAACAACATTAATTTCTTGTTCAGAAATTCATAAACCGATAAACAATCAAGTTCAAGTTTAGAAAGAAAACCGGCCTCTTCTTTCAAGCATTGAACTACTTTTAGCACAAAAAGCTTTTGTAAATTATTGTAAATTAAAATTGTCATGAGGGAGTGAAAGGGAGGTTTTATTAAACGGAAAAAAAACACAAAACAAAAAATTTAAAAGGTTTATTGACTTAATGATTTTTACGTCAAAATGAGAGGAAAATGAGTTTGAATAACTGTATTATGGAAGGGAACTTACACAATATGAACGATTGTGTGCGCTTATGTATGTATGAATATGAGTAATGTTGGTGTAGTAGTAAAGAAATAAGCACGCGACTAAAATACGAACATCACTCGTTAATGAAAAGTGAGAGCGAAAGCTTTTTTGTGCTTTATCAAGGCAACAATAATAATAGGTGCAATCGCGCAGTTTTGCGCGTGTAAACATATGTATATAATACATAATATAAAATAAAACAAGCAAATATTTAATGCCAATACCAATATATATATATATATATATATATATATATATATATATATATATATATATATATATATATATATATATATATATATATATATATATATATATATATATATATATATATATATATATATATATATATATATATATATATATATATATATATATATATATGTATTGGCAGCATTCCTTAACCACTATTCTGCATGTTTTTCCGTTGATTAAATCATTTTAATTTGTTGTTAAGTTAAAACTCAATTTTTTTTGCAAACAAATTTTATTGTATACAAATATTCCCCCGGAGAACAGGTTTTGCCTTGGCGTATTCCTAGCTTGGGCACTCTGTTTTTTGGGTAAAAAGGGGACGGGGTCCTTCGTTTGATGCGGCAAACAAAACTCTAGGAAGCCGCATGACTTATGTTGTGTCGGCTTCCGAAACCCTTACCAAGATTATAAATTGGCAGAACGGGGATCAGCATGGCCCTTGCTTGCGGTTCGACCCGGGCTGATCATGGTTGAGGTGCCTACCTTGGCTGTAACGTTCTGGCTGTGGTTAAAACCTAAAACGCAGGAAGGGAGTGTTTGTATCCTTTATAATTGTTTGGTGTGGCTTTTTTCGCGGACTAACAATCTCCCGAGGATCTGTTGCCTATACAATAGATACCTGTACTGTAAGGAATCAGTGGTGATGGTTGACGGATGAGTTGGTTTAAGGGCTGATGCTCTTAGTGGGCTTTGGCGTACCAACTCATTAAGCCTTATCTTCCATTGATTGCTCGGAAATTGCATACAGGTGGGATTAGAAGGCCCGAACTCCTCAACAAGAAGTTGCTCATATGACCGCAAACATATGGCAAGAATTGCTACCTGTGTGAGCCTAATCAGCTACACGGGGGCGCTGGTGAATCGTGAATAATTCATTCGTGGAATTGGTTCACTATCAGATTAGGCCGTAAAGGCAGTTGATGATGTAAATCTTTTTCACAGTTGTATACAAATATTATTGTTGCTGAAAATAATTGTCATAATATAATTATAATTTTTTTGTCAGTTGGGCTGCAGACAGACAACGCAGCTAAAGTGGGGTTGCTATGCATAATCGAGCCATTAAGCTAAAATTCTTAGAATGATTTATTTTGAAAAGACTTTTTTTTACAAACTGTATATGTGATTTAACGTAAGTTGCACGACACAAGTCGCGTTACACAAACCCAATTCTTACGAATTGGCCCGTCGCAAGTGACCTTATTCCAGTGTTTTTCTCCTTCATTTGTATAGTATTAAGATTTGAATACTTATTGTGAGATTATTTTGAAGATTCAATAAATAAAAAAATGCTAAAAGAAAAAATTTTGTATGGTGAAATGGAAGCCCAATGTCAAGTGCGCGATCACAGCTAATATTCTATTCATGTCGTTAACGACTCTATTGTAGCATTTGGCATTATTGATAAAGTAAACTAAACCTGTAGTTTATTATACTTGTATGCCTTAATAATTTCAGGTATAATAACTTAATTGTTTGATAATATTTCGTTACTTTGGTCATCACTTTAAGTGTGTATGCGAAAGTCTCACTCCATGTGCCTCTGTCTCTCCCTCACCCTCTCCCTACCGATCCCTAGTTAATACACATACACATATTCTGCCAATAAATTACCAATTTTTGTGAAATTCATCAGAAAAAACCATTAGTCACAAAATATATTTAAAAACGCTTGCGCCAAAAGTTTCTGCTTTTTATTAACTACACAACCGTTTGTTTTTATTTTCTTTTACCGACCCGCTAAAATATCAAGTTGATGGTTGTTTGATAAAAAAAAAACATGTACATACGTTTACATATTTTGTTTTTTTCTGTTATTATAAGCGAATTATTTGTGGAAAGTTAAATGAAACATAATCAATTAGAAGTTTGATATAACATAGCAAAAAAATAAATATATATATATAGCTGGGAATTCAACATACACGAGTATATACGTTTGTTTTTCAAAAGACTACAATTATTCGAAATTAAGGAATAAAAATATGTTGTCCCCAATATGAATTATACAGGCTTGCTGACGAGTCGTGCTAAAAAACAAAATGTAATAATTCCACGCTGTTATTTTTTTTTTTTTAGCTTGGATGACCCCTACATATGAAGTGCATTGTAGCAGAACTAGGAAAATAGGTTGTGAGGAGGGGGAAAGAGGGATTATATAAATATATCTGTGGCGTTTTATCATAACAGCTTAAGTCGATTTTTAAAAATTGTAAGAATTGATGCTAATTTGATTATTTGAATAAGTATGGTATTCTTGTTTGCAGAAATAGTTCTTCGTATTATTCACAAAATTTTGCTATAATTGTGGTTTATTTTCTTTTCTTCTTAAATTTAGTTCTTCATTCAAATATCCTTTCACAACTTTTTTTGATCTTATCTTGACTTAAGTTGTTATGATAAAACGCCACAGATATATAAAGATGTTGAGTTATATAAAGATGTTGAGCGAGTTTTTTTTTCATTCAGAACTGCACCGAAGACGTATCTGTTTTACCAGCATTTGGTTCCAGCAAGATGATACAACTGTACACATAGCCGGAGCGGTTGTGGCAGAGCTCCAACGAAAACTTTCCACAGGATCTCAGCCCTTAACTGCACTAGACTTCTTTATCGCGTTATGTCAATCAAAAGTGTGTAAAAAAAACTGTACTAAAAAAGAGCAAAACTTGGACCTTATTTGAAAGGTTTTTTGAAAGAGCCGTCAAGCCAGATGTATGCAGACATATACAATACATATTTCAGTTATACATATATAAACTCAAATTAATTTATTTGAATTTAGAAGGACCCAAACAATTTATTCAGCAGCACCACATTACATCTCTTCAAAAATGAATGTAACACCTTGTGTTCAATTAATGCAATTAAATTTGCAAAGTATAGGATGCACAGCATGAGCGGAGTAACGAAGACCTCATGCCCACGATGGTATTAACATTATTTTGTAGCGACGCTGTGACTAACTATTACTACGTTTATACGCACCCTATTCGCAAATAAAAACTATTTGCAAATAACTAACTCACTGTTTATGCGCCAATTTTTCTATGAAAATAAAATTTTTTTAATATGGCATATGTTCAAAATGTAAATAACTGGTAGAACTGTTAGTATAAACAGCATTTTGTTATTACTAAAATAATAAAAGAAAAGTAAAAATTTTTAATATTATATAATTTTAAAGCTTAAGGTCTGTTTTGGTTTTTTAAATTTCTTTATTGTGTTATCTGGCAATATTTCGCTCTACTTCGGATAGCTTCTACAGGCCAAATAATATTATTTTCAATTTTTATATTTCTAAAAAAATTTTGAAAAACAAAACCAACAAAAACAAATAACTTGAAATAAAAAACACTTTTTTTCCTTTCATATAATCGAAAAGAAAATATTTTAATTTCTTACACATACATATACATAGTTCAAAACAACAACAACAATAAACACAAATAACAACATATTACAAGTTGGGCTATATTCTCTATATCTGTCTTAAAATTAATTCTTCTATCCTCTGATGTGTTAATAATCTGTAACATCTCTCTCTGTTTAAAATTGTCGTGTCTCCAAACTTTGGGAAATGATTCGATCTTGTACAATGTGCAGTCAATGCTGTTTTTTGTGTTGAGTTCCTCATCCAATATTTCTGATCTGATCTATGCCCAGCTAATCTAGTTTTAAGTTTGTTCTTAGATGTTCCTATATAAATCTTATCACAATTTTCTATATCATTTCCACCACACGTGATTTTATAAACTACATTTGATATCTCAAGTTTGTCTACTTTATCTTTTAATTTACTAAACAATGTACCTAATGTTTTATACGTCTTGTGGGCCATCATATACTTTTCTTTATTATATATCTTAGATTTTTCCAACTTTTCTGATATTTGTGGGATATATCGCTCCTTTATTGCAACATAGTCATAACGCAGAAAAGCTTGTTTCGAGAAAAACACATTTCAAATTTTTAGTTTCCATAGAAGTCTTAGAAAAGATTTTCAGAAAATATCTTCTAAAGGAAACAGTTTAAAGGTAGTACTGTGAACAATTCCGCATTGTTAACTCGGAAAGCTCATTTTTTGAGATATGACTAACATAGCAATAAAGGAGCGATATGTAAATGACTTGTAAGTTTTTGGTTCTATTGTGGTTATATTATTGTGTCTTCCTTTAATTCTATAATGTTTAATTACTTTAGTTGTAACTTCTATTGGAAAACCATTTTCCGCCAAAATATCTTTAATTATCTCCTTATTCTTTTTATGAAATTGTCTATCGCTTATTGTTAAAATTCTATTTATCATATTTTTGGCTGTATTCAAAATTTAAATCTTCAATTCCTGCGATAAAGTTACAAAAATTGTGCTTTTTTCTTTAGTTTGAATTGAAAAAAGTACTTTACGCGAGAAATAAATTCCCTGAGAAATAAAAAGAAATGACAATAATTCCTATATAATTTGTATTTTATTTAAAATCAATAAATTTTTTAATTGAAAATATGTAAAATTCTTTTAACTTTTTATTGAAATAAAAAGAAAACAAATTTAAGTTTAATTGTGAATAATTTTATTTCCTTTTGCAAATTCAGTTTTAGCAAATTCAATCAGTTCACTTCAATATACACATGTGAGTTGAAGTCGCCAGTTTTAAGCGATAAACATTTACCAGAACACATATTTGCCGATTTCAAATCGCTTAAACATACTTTCTGCGTTATGCGTTTCTTAGAACACCTATTTGCCGTTTTCAAATCGAAAACGCTAAATTTCAGCGATTTGCGTTTCACAGAACATGTTTATTAACTAACATTGACTACCAGCTTTGCGTTCATGAAAATTGAACAATATTGTGAAATCTCTAATGACGAGTTTTACAGTCTGAAAGAATTGATAAAAAAAATATCTTTAACACTTTTAAAGAAATTAAACAAATTTTGTATGTGGTACCAGTTGGGATTTTCATCATAATCATAAATTCTCACTTCTTTTTGGAAATAACGATAAGCTAACGCACACACACAAACAAACACGTATATATGTGTCTACTAAGCGCCTTTTGAATGTGTGTATCAACGAGTATATTAATAATTATTTAATATTTTTTGGAACTCATAATATTTAACAAATAAACACCAAAGTGTTGACTAATCTGTCCGCGTGTGATTTAAATAATTTCATTTCTATTGAGTTGTTTCATTTGTGTGGGCGTTTTGAAAATAATTTCATTTCATTTAGTTTAGTTTATTTCAGCGCTTTTTTTTTGTGCTGCTCCACCACTCTCATGTTACTGTTTTATTATTTATGTTTTTTTTTTTTTTTTATAGTTTAAACCAAGTGTGCCCAGCCCTATGCGCTTCATACTCAATTGTTTTTGTAAATGCGTTTAGCTATAGAGCTGTGCTCTTTAATACACAAATACTGCGCTCAGCACTAGCAATGAAAAATACACAAACAACTTCGTCTTATATATTTTTTTTGTCGTTTTTCACTGCACACGAAAAAGCAAAGCAACAACACTTTCGCATGTTTTGTTGGTAAACATTGACGACAGCGATTGTTAGTGTGAATTTTGCTTTTGTAAATGTTTTGCTTCTAAATAAAAATAGTTTTTCCTTAAATGTTTTGGTGTTTACTCTTCCATATAGAACTTTTGGGCATCACTGGTTTAAACGAACCAAGTGTTTGCTTGTTTGTGTGTGTGTGCGATTGCCGGTTGTTAAAAGTTTTTTGCTTGTTATTCGCGTTTATTGACTCAATAATTTTGTTGTTGAGGCAGGTCAGTTTTTATTTTTAAATTGTTTTGTACTGTTTGTTTTTGCAGTAGAATTTGTATTTGTTGATAAAATAAAATAATAATTATATTTATTGTGTAAGCTTAATATTGTATTTTTGCTGATTATTTTTGTTTTCTTGTTCGAATGGACGAAATGAGTTACAGAACAATTTCTTTGCCAAAACACATATCGCTCCTGCATTGCAACATAGTCACAACTAAAAAAAAAACTCTTTTCGAGAAAACCGCATTTCAAATTTTTGGTTTCATACAAGGATAAGTTCTTTCGCACTCTAGGCGAAAGAAAATTGATTTGGATTTTTTTCTAATTTTATTCTATGCGAACGATGTGTCAAAATTCAAACATTGAAAAAATCCAACATTGAAAAAATCCAAAGGCGACAACACAAAGTTCTTCGAACGATTACTGCAGCTCCATGGTACGTCAAAAATTCACGAATTCATAACGATCTGAGTGTTCCGCTGGTAAAAGAGGAATTTTCTAAGTACGCGACAAGGTATGTCAGTAAGTTGGAACTGCATCCCAACCCTCTTGCGCGCAATATTCTTAATTTTGGCGGTCACACTCGGCTTAAAAGCCACCATCAGATTGCTCAATAGGTGATTTTACCGAAATAGCTCCCGCATAATAAAACTTTTTGTCTAGCATTGGCCGGACTTAATAATCACATTTTTTACTTTTAAATTTAGTATTAAGATTTGAATACTTATTGTTAGTTCATTTTGAAGATTCAATAAATAAAAAAAATGTTTAAAAAAAAAAAAAATTCAATTAAAACACATAAGTTCATGCGAACGAACAATAGTGACATTGACAAACCCAAATTGATTCGAATGTGAGTGACTAGCTTTCTTTCGCATACATTTTCATTCGATATCGTCGAATAGGCTGTAAATTTTTTTGATGTAAAGCCCATATTGCCGCTATTTTCTCTTGTACAATATCAAATATGTATCGGCAGTTATCGATACATGGCAATATTGACAACAGGAATGCCGATTCGCCCAAAATTTAAAAATCTGTGTCGTCTCGTATTGCCGCCAATAAGCGGAATATGAGTGAATATATAAACGTATGCTCTCAAATAAATATCACACAAGTATTACATACATATTTACATACACGTTTATTTTCCCACCGTTTTTTTTCTATAAGAAAAATACTCCTTCCATTCCTACACAAATTAAATTAATATGTATGTAGTTGTAAAACCAAAATTGATGGAAAGGCATGAAAGTAAAAATATGATTTACAAAAATTGTCGTCAAAGTCCTATTTGTGTCACTCAAAATCGACGATAAATCGGCAAATATGGCAACCGTGGTTAAACCATTTCATTGGGAAACTCTGCTATAGTTTAGACTGACATTTAAGTATAACTTAAATTGACAATAACCTATAACAGCTCACTATTATAGTTGTTATTTGCCATCTTTACTTGTTTACAATAAGATGTTATATTCGTATGTTAACTCTAATATCACCACGTGTACGTTGCCTTTAACAGACAGATATTTAAAATTTTTACTTTATGTGTTATACCATGTTCAGACGGTAATATGAAACACTTGGTTCACTCTCTGAACCGCTATTGCGAAACTAGGTGTTCAGACGGTTGTTTTTTGTTTCACACTGGTGTTTACATATTTTGTGCAAACGTTTTACTAATTCGATTTTCAATTTTTATTGAAATCTCAATATAAGTATCCAATTTTTATATGTTCCATGTGTTTCTTTTGATTTTACACACTTTAATTATCTGTTCTTTCTCTGTTTACATTTTATTGAGAGCTAGTTCAGATAAACTAGCGATAATTTATTATCAAATTTGGAGATGATAGTAGTTTTTGCATGGTTCGCAACAAGATGCAAAACGAACCAAGTTGGTTCGCTCATAAAATTTTGTATGGCGAATCATGTTGGTTCAATAAAGATTCGGCCGCGAACCACGAATGAGACAGCGAACCTCGAATATTTACCTCCGTGTGAACATGCTATTAATTACATTTCAAGTTAGTAGACTGCAAGTTACTTAAACTAATTTTGAAATAGATATTAAGATGTGAAAATAGAATTAATTGTTAAACTTACTGTTGTTCGATTGTTATAAATATTTTATTAGTTAAATTGTTTCACTATATATAACTACAAGTATATTCTTTTTTTTTTGTATTAAATTAAGTGTTAATTAATAATTCTTCACTTTTTACTTTTCAACAATTTTCATTACTTAAACCGTGTGCGGGCATTAAAAAATAAATAAATATTCTAGCAATTAATACGTCAAGTTATAATATTATTTAAAATTGCCGGCTTTTATTTTGGGGTTTCAGTGGTTAGTTCAATGTTTAAATGAAGACTGATCATGATTTGTCGAAATACTTGTGATTTTATTTATAGTGACTTGTTTTCTTTGCAAAACAGTCAGCGGTATATTTGAAAAGCGAGAGGGCTTATCGATTCACGTGGTTGTCGTTATACCAGGTTTGTACTCGTATACAAGAAGCACAAATAGCGTAACAAATTATCATAATAAATTTAGATAAGAAAAATTATTGTCCTATCTCAATACTTTATGTATGTAGATATGTAGGCAGGCCTGTGTGTATGTTTGCAGTATATAAAAATATTAACAAGTACGCATAAACGCTAATGTGTAAAGGGTGTAGGTATGAACGTACATATGTACATAGTCGTATATTGGCATTGACTATTTCATATCGTACTTTTTTGCTCCCTTTCTCTCCCAAGTATAAACTACAACAGGAACAACGTCATATCACCACCACTTACCTGTTGGTGTTCTTTTTCTAACACGAACCCCCTTTTTAGTTGTGCTTTAAAGGTATTTATTGTTTATTATTATTATTTTTTTATATATTTTTTTTATTATGGGGATTTTTGTTTTCATACTCAAAGTTTACTACACTTTAAAATATTTTCTTATACTTCAGCTATTTTAAGCTTTTTTCAAATTGCAAACTGTTTACTTGACACTTTAGCCCAAGAGTTTTTAAAATAGTTCTGCAATGCCAGCCTATTTGAACACACTAACACAAGTATGTTTATATATACTCCTATACAGGGTGTCCGCCGGGAAGGTATATTACTTTGTTTGTTTCGCTAGACAGAACACATTTTTCATGTCTCTAAAGAAACATTCAAGTGCCGTGTGCAGGAGAGGGCGAAGAAGCTTATCGGTGACAGTAGGTTATCCAACTCTATTGACTCACTGGAGCATCGACGCAGTGTGGGATGCGTTGTTCTGTTCTATCGCTACTACAATGGGGTTTGTTCTGACAAGATTAGGGATCTAGTTCTCGAAACTCTTAAATTTTTATGTAGCACGCGTTCATCGCCCAGAGTTTATCCATTTGTGGTCGATTGCCCGGGGATCCTACAACGCATTACAGAGAGAATTCGTTTTTCAGCCCTACGCTTCGGCTGTGGGGTAAGTTGCCTGCAGACGTGTTTCCTGTCTTTTATAACATTGGAAAGTTCAAGTCAAATGTTCGCCAACATTACTGCCTCTTTCCCCCTTCTCACAACCTATTTTCCTAGCTCTGGTACAGTGCACTGCATATGTGGAGGTCATACTTTGACTACAAGATAAAAAAATTTTAATTAAAAGGAAGGGAAAGGATTTTTTATTGGTACATGTTTTCTTTAATGTCGCCAAATGTCTCATATATGTAATACAATATCGGACAAATGTCCGCCTGTGTTAGCCTCATAAATGCGAGCCTTTATTACATGCTTACTTACATCGCTTCTGTATTGCAACATAGTCATAACTCAAAAAATCTTGTTTCGAGAAAAACACATTTCAAATTTTTAGCTTTCATACAAGTCTTAGAAAAATTTTTTAGAAAGTATCTCCTAGAGGAATTAGTTTAAAAGTAATTTGAATAAATTTTTGGCACAATATAAAAGGGTGTACTGTTAACAATTCTGCATTGTTAACTCGAAAAGCTTATTTTTTGAGATATGGCTATGCTGCAAAACAGGAGCGTTATGTTTGTTTATATGTTTGCGATAGTCGAATGATTATTGCATATCGCTTCTTTATTGCAACATAATCATATCTCAAAAAGTAAGTTTTTCGAGTTAACAATGCAAAATTGTTTACAGTACACCCTTTTATATTGTGCAAAAATTTGTTTTCAAATTACTTCTAAACTGTTTCCTTTAGGCGATATTTTCTAAAAAAGTTTTCTAAGACTTGTATGAAAACTAAAAAAATTGTTATGTGTTTTTCTCGAAAAAAGCTTTTTTTTAATTTATGACTATGTTGCAATACAGGAGCGATATGTGGGTATATGAAACTGAATATACAGTGCTGCTGCTTTAGTGCGAAATTTGGAGTGTCTGTATTGCTTCCGGCGATATGCGAAGATTTTGGGGATTCACGAAGCCGAGTTTGGGAATTCAAAAAAAAAAAAAAAAGAAATCGGAACCAAATTGCTAATCGGTTTTGAACCGGGTTTTTAATATTAGGTGATGTAAATATTTTTCACAACTGTACATATGTGAATACTTGAACGTCTAGTGGAAAAAACTTTTGTGTCAACTGAATCTTAATTGAAAACAAGTGCAAATCTTTGTGCAAAATTGTGGCCAAAATTGTTCTATAAAGACCAAGCTACTACGCACGGCGTCGATTTAAGTTTAATGGAGTGTTTTGAACACTTTCTTGAGCAGCAATAATGTTTGCAGCCGATAAATAGTGCATTTCATTGGCACATTGTTTCTCCCAAAATAAATTTCTCATCGTCACAATAATCGATGATTGATATTGATAAAATGTTTTAACGATTAAAACACGTTGGTTTATCAAATATTTTTCCATAATAAATTGGCTTTGTGCCTGGCTTCACGATTGCCAAATAGAAACTCTCAAGACTAATGTTGACCAAACTGATGGCAAAACAAAATAATATACCTTCCCGGCGGACACCCTGTATATGTGTTTATATGTATGTATGTATATGCACATAATTTGCTAAAAGTTAGGAAATTATTTACAACCATATGATTCAAGTGTTAAAGCTTCCGTTTTATTGACGTCAAACTGGCAATTTAGAGCATGAAGACTTTATATTTTTATGGATACAATTGTGCATATGTGTAAACTTGCACGCACACACTTACATATGCACATATAAATATTCATAAATCAAACTTTAACATGGATTTTTAAGGAGTTTTGGTGTATTTTTTCTACTCTTACTTCTTGCGATTTTATACTTATGTGTAAGTCACGCTCAAAAAATGTTTTATCAATTTCCGTTTTTTTTTTTTTTTTTTTTTTTTTTTTGGTGGGAAGTAATATTTGCTGTTGGTAAAATCAGCTTCATGCATCATTATGGCGTTCTTCTTAAAATTATTTATGTTGCGCGTCATTTTTAGACCAGCATCGATGCAGATATATGTAAGTCATGCTTAATTCAATGAGAAAATATCCCATTTTATTTGCGAATCACAAAATATTGAAAATAAAATTGTCTTAAATAAGATCAGTATTTGATGAGTCAACCATTTTCATAACAAATATATTGTACAGGGTAGCGCAAAATTTCACCCTATCGTAAGATAGCAAAGTACATTGTGTTTTAAACCAATCATATTAAGTCAAAGACAACAATTGAGTTTTTTATTCACTATTTTAGCCTCTAACATTTATATCAATAAAAAATTTGAAAGGTGTAAAGAAATGTTAAAGGCGTGTATAAATGAAAAAGCTTGTATTTTGTGTTTTGACAGGTATTATTAAAGCATTTTTCTTTTTAAACTCTCAGCAATTTGTTTAAATTGTTGGGATATAAAGTTGAATGTTTGAGAATATCTTTCAAAATGTCGACATATAGATAACTGGGAAACAGCGTTGTCAACTTTAAAATTTCAAAACGCACCGAAATGGGAGAAAAAAACGCGTTATTTCGAAAAAAAAACGCACCAAAAAAAAATGTTTTTTTGTTAATTTTAAAAATTGTTTACAAAGTTCCTAAAAAATTGACAAATACTCTACTCGTATTCGCACTTTTACTTAATGTACTGTTTACAGAACACACGAAGAACGATACGTTTAAAAGTTTTTATAAAAATCATTAAAAAACTGAGTGTTTTGCATAGACATTATCTAGGCAAGTTGCTCGACCGTGCACTATGGACCCCACATAAATATTTTTATATTAAAAACACGATAAAAACAATTATGATTTTTTTTTTTTTTTGGACCAACTTTTTATTGTTCAGATAATTTGAAGTTGACAAGACAAGTACTGTGATATTTTCTTTTGACTATTTTTTAAATTATAAAATAAATGCTTCATGATGTCCATTTTCGTTGGTTATATAAACTAAAATATTGACAATAAAAATCTTCCTGAGGAAGTCGGAAAAAAGCCGACCAAACGTTAAGATAATAAATCTGTAAAAAAAATTATTATATTATATATTAAAAAGTAGTTTCTTATACTGGAACAAACAGTTGTGTTTTGAATTCGGTTCGGTGCCACCGAATATTAAAAAACGCGAAATTTGGGAAAAAGCGCACCGAGCACCGGCAAAGGAATTTTTCGCAAAATAAATTTTAAAAAGCACCAAAAACGGTGCGAAACGCACCGAGCTGACAACGCTGCTGGGAAACATAGAAAATAAGTTATTTATAATTTTTTAATCAAAGACAACTACAGAATACAAACTCACAAACCATGGAGCAACGATTTTGAGATGAAAACTATCAGAAGCAGCGAGGGGCATTTTCATTTAAACAATTACGTCAATACATAAAGGGTGGTTAAATTTTAAAGGGCCGATATGTATTTTGATAAAACATTTCTTTTTATTATGATATTATTGGTATGGTTGAGCCAAATGGCGGCACCCCTCCATCAGTTGCACCAAATTTTCGATGACGATGAGGCATAATTGAGGTTGTATGCCGCTAATGTGCTAAATTGTCTTATCTTTTAGCTCTTGAATTGTTGCTGGCTTATCGAAGTAACTATAACTTTTCTTTCAAATAATGCCAAAGAAACAAATCCAACGGTGCCAAATTATATGATCTTGGCGGCCAATTGACATCACCTTCAGGTGAGATAACACTGCCATTGAATTTGTTGTGCAAAGGAGACATTGTTTCTTTAGCTGTGTAGCGTCCTTTTGACACCACATATCGTCCACATCCATATCTTCCAATTCGGGCCATAACAAGTTCGTTATCATCTCGCGCTAACGAGCACCATTCACAGTAGCTGCCTGACCGGCCTCATTTTGGCAAAAATAAATTGAAATATCAAATACTTGTGTTAGTATATCTGCAAAATAATAATTGTACAAATCTTAAGTGGTGCTCTTCAACTACTGCAAATACTGCTACTCATTAGCACTTGTAATTTTACAAACTGCTTGCTGTTCTAGTTATTAAAGGAGAAGCTTTGAGTCATGCGAAATTTGACTAATACTGGGGTTTTCTAAATTAAAAAAAAAAATTGTGATTGAAGTGACACTAGAATTGTACATCAATTTATTTCAATTAATCTTACATGGGTTTTATTTCAATTAAGGGCTGCTTGCACTTATATTTAATAGCATTTATTTATTTATTCATGTCTCTGGATGTAATATCCTTGTAATAACTCGTCTAAATAACACACAGATCTCGCTGTCCGGCTGATAGAAATACATTATTTTATATTTTCTATACAATATCTCAAGGCAGCTTTATACAGGTAGCAGCAGAATTACAATAAATACCAACAACACCAACAAACATCAACATATATTTTGTTGGTGTTGTATTTATTGTAATTCTGCCACTACCTGTATAAGGCTGCCTTGCAATATCTCATAATATCAATGCCTACTACGACGATTTTTTATATTTAATATTTTCAATATTCTAAAGTAGTTTCCTACAAATCAGCGTTGCCACAATCCTTATAGAGAGATATTGCCACCATCATTTATTACATTCAAAAAAGTACATTACAAACACTACGAGTATATAGAAGAGTCTTTAAAAAGCATTTAGAAAGGCCTTAATTTTATATTTTACAGCATTTTTATCTAAAGAAAATTCTATAAATGTATAATATTTGTTAAAATGACTGCAAATCCTCCTAAATGGATTAACATTTGCATAATTAGTTGTGAAGTATTTAATATTTAACAACTCGTAGTATCTAGCTGGGCGATTAGGAACCGTCAATGCAATACGAGTGTTATTGAGTAGGAACACTGAACAAATGTCTCCGTTAATCAGATTTAAAATAAATGATATAATTAACATAGTCCTACGACTTTTAAGAGTTGGCAGCAAGGCGACTGGTATACAATTTGACATTAAGCGGATTCCAATGAAGATTGCGAAGACAGAAAAGCAAAAACTGCTTCTGCACTGATTCGATTGAATCAACAAGTGTCTTATAACATGGATCCTAAACTACAGATGCATATTCCAAGACGGGTGTGACCAGGGAAGTGTACAACTGATTCGTAACGTAAGGGTCTTTAAACTCCTTAGCCCAACGTTTTATGTAACTAAGGGTACAACGTGCTTTGCAAACAGTTTTTTTTTTTTTTTACTTGGAACAGTACTCAGAGGATGACCCCTACATATGCAGTGCATTGTATCAGAACTAGGAAAATAGGTTATGAGGAGGAGAAAAGAGGGAGTAGTGTTTGTGAACATTTGAGTTGAACTTTCCAACGTTATAACGGACAGGAAATACGTCTGTAGGTAACTTATCCCATAAGCGAAGCGTGCGGCCGAAAAACGAATTCTCTCTGTAATGCGTAGTAGACCACAAATAGATGAGCGTAAAAATGTGCGAGTTTCAGGAACAAGATCCTTAATCTCGTCAGAGCAAAATCCATTGTAGTAACGATAGAACAGTATTTCTATCGGCCTAACAGGCCGAAATTGCGACCATTATGAGGGCAGCTAACTGGCTAGGTTAACTTAGGTAAGCCGGCCGCTGGATTTCCAGCAAGTACCCGGAAACTCCAGCTCACTTGGGTCCTGTAGGTCGTTCCCTTTGTTATTGCCTGAAAAAGTTAGTAAAGGAAAAAGAAAATAAAAGGTTATAGGGATATAGAAGGAGTGAGGAAGAGGGAAAGGAGGTGGGAAACTATTAGTGCGGCATTACTTGCTGATTTACTAGCCATCCGCTGCTTCTAATGAAAGAAGCTAACGCAGTCGGCTTGACCGAGGCCAGACATGAAAGGCTATTGAAGCTCCGCTCGCCTAAGTACCTTACACGATGATGCTCCAATGCCGGGCATGTACCGAGGAGGTGAAGGATTGTCTCCTCCTCCTCCTCGTCTTGGCAACTTCTACAGAAGTCATTATATGGTAGACCCAGTCTCCTGGCATGGTTTCCGAACGGGCAATGTCCAGTGATGATTGCTACCGTCATTCTTAGGAGAGATCTAGGAAATTTTAGTAGCTCTCTAGTTCTCTGGTTAAGGTACTACAGGATATACGGGAATGATATCCGAATTTGTGCTGATAGCAAGGCTGCGTTGTATGCACTAGCTGGAGTTTATACGACATCCAGGTGGGTTCGTGAATGCCGGATATCTCTAAACGAGATAGCAAGACATTCGAACCTGGAGCTTATCTGGGTACGATTTCACAGTGAAGTGTCCGGTAATCTAGTAGCGGATGAACTGGCAAAGGCCGGTGTCCAGCTTCAACAAAGGGATTTTGATGGGATCGTTGGAATCCCGCTTGTAAGAAACAAGTACAGCGTCAACTTTTTCAGACCGCTCAACAGACATATGGTCTAGGGAGGATACCTGTCGAATATCAAGGCTGACATGGCCCAGATGTGATAACAGGAGTACTATCATCCTTAGGAGCTTGCCCCGACGGAGGTTGCGTTCTGCTGTGGCGGTCCTGACGGGACACTGCCACATAGGGACGCAGGCGAGGAGGTTAAATCTTCCATTTAATGACTTCTGTAGAAGTTGCAGAGACGAGGAGGAAGAAGAAAGCGTTGAGCACTTCCTCTGTCATTGTCCAGCTCTTTCTTATATAAGAGCATTGTACCTAGGCAGACCAAGGCTGCATGATTTGACGAAGGTATCGGAATGCGATGTACGTGGATTGGACTCCTTTATCCGATCCTCGGGTTGGTTCTAAACCAGTGATATGTAGATCTACTGAGATACATATCATATCCAGGCAACACAATAGGACCTGACTGGACTGGGCTGGCTTTACAATAGCTGGAAGATGTCAAACCTAACTTAACCTAACGATAGAACAGAGTAACGCACCCTACATTGCGTCGATGATCCAGTGAGTCAATAGAGTTGGATACCCTACTGTCACCGATAAGCTTCTGCGCCCTCTCCTGCACACGGTCAGACAGCCAGTTCGCCGATGTCAAAAGGATAAGTTCATTCGCACTCTTTGGGTTTTTTCTAACTTTATTCTATGCGAACGATGTGTCAAAATTCAATTAAAATACATAAGTTCATGAGAACGAACAAAAATGACATAGACAAACCCAAATTGTTTCGAATATACGTGACTAGCTTTCTTGCGCGTACATTTTCATTCGATATCGTCGAACAGGCTGTTAATTTTTTCTTCTTCTTGAATTATTATTATTGAATAATACACAATCATTTTTTCTTTTGCTTGTGACCAATTAGCTCAAGCAACTAAATATAATTGATAATATATGTACATACATAGAGGTATATGATTAGAAAAAATTGATTTCATTTTATATTCGTTGAAAATCTCTTTAAATAAAGTAACATTCTAAATATCTATTCAACTATAACAAAAAGAAATATATCGCAAAAGTTTCTAATTCAAACGTTTTATTATTGAACGTGCTGATTAGATATTTAAAGTATTAAATTATAAATTAGATGCCATTAATAAAAATCAGATATCAAACACTTTCATTCATTGGCTGTTTAGATTGGTTAACAATTAGAACAGGAAATGCCAGTCTGTGAAGGCACCGTGACTATATATATATATATATATATATATATATATATATATATATATATATATATATATATATATATATATATATATATATATATATATATATATATATATATATATATATATATATATATATATATATATATATATATATATATATATATATGTATATATATCAATATCGGTTATATTTTTCTGTCAACCATATATTTTTTCTACGTAATAATTAATAATTACCGCCATTATCAAAAAGATTATAATTTTTAAGTGAAATAAATTAAGAGCGATGAGTTTCTTTGCCTTTCAACAAATTTCTGGGGCAAATTTTTTAAAATTAAATTTATGTGAAATATGACGACAAACTTTGTCTGGTATAATTACTTCGTTTGAATATGAAAAATTTCATAACAAACAATAATTCTTTCTAATTTTTATTACACAAGCTATTAAATAATTTAGCTCTGTAAAATCCCAGACTCTAAAAGAATTTTAACTTTTCCAGTTTAACTATTTCCAATTTCAACGATTGCGAAATGTTAACCAGCACTTTTTCCCCCACACTGTTCTCGGAATACGTTAAATATTTTATTTAATCAATCTATTATTACTATTAACTTCAACTTGTATTTTCTCATCTTGTTGTTGCTTTTTTAACAGTTAAATACCTGTTGTAGAAAGGCAGATATTAAATATGCATAACGAGCTGTGACGTCTTTTATATGAAAGCACTTTCACGATTTGGCCATTTTGTTTTTTTTTTTACTTTTAAAATTTGTCCATATAGTAAAATTCGCTTTTTCAAAATCTTTATTGGTTTTGTATATAAGCTATACTGTTTTGAAATCTCCATTCTCATGGCTTTCAGCCATATAGGTCCATATGAGAGCACCTACTCGACTACGCTAGCCAACTTGATAAAATTATATGTCAAAGTCTTGAACGAAACCAATAATAGTACCAAGGCAGCTTTACACAGGTAGTGGTAGAATTACAATAAATACAACACCAACAAAATACATGTTGGTGTTGTATTTATTGTAATTCTGCCACTACTTGTATAAAGCTGCCTTGAATAGTACTTTTTTGCTGTAAACATTCAAGTGTTGCCATTGATTGTTATTCAGGAAAATTTTTTTGATAAAAATTTAATGCGAACAAAACATATCAAGAAGTAAACTGGCGTTAGCACAAATAACGTTGCGTTCCTCTTATCAGTTAGCGTTAGGTTAAAGTTTATTCTGTAAACATACAAGTGTTGCCATTGATTGTTATTCAGGAAAATTTTTCCGATAAAAATTTAATGCGAACAAGACATATCAAGAAGTAAACTGGCGTTAGCACAAATAACGTTGCGTTC
The DNA here is from genome assembly GCA_914767995.1 of Thecocarcelia acutangulata. Taxonomy (NCBI): domain Eukaryota; kingdom Metazoa; phylum Arthropoda; class Insecta; order Diptera; family Tachinidae; genus Thecocarcelia; species Thecocarcelia acutangulata. The sequence goes on along the minus strand of OU612095.1, from coordinate 94,781,454 downwards.
CTCTTGTCAGTTAGCGTTAGGTTAAAGTTTATTCTGTAAACATACAAGTGTTGCCATTGATTGTTATTCAGGAAAATTTTTCTGATAAAAATTTAATGCGAACAAGACATATCAAGAAGTAAACTGGCGTTAGCACAAATAACGTTGCGTTCCTCTTATCAGTTAGCGTTAGGTTAAAGTTTATTCTGTAAACATACAAGTGTTGCCATTGCTTGTTATTCAGGAAAATTTTTCTGATAAAAATTTAATGCGAACAAGACATATCAAGAAGTAAACTGGCGTTAGCACAAATAACGTTGCGTTCCTCTTATCAGTTAGCGTTAGGTTAAAGTTTATTCTGTAAACATACAAGTGTTGCCATTGCTTGTTATTCAGGAAAATTTTTCTAATAAAAATTTAATGCGAACAAGACATATCAAGAAGTAAACTGGCGTTAGCACAAATAACGTTGCGTTCCTCTTATCAGTTAGCGTTAGGTTAAAGTTTTTTTTTATCACTGGTTGACGTCAAGTAGTCTACAAAAATTGTATCGAATTTAATTAAAGTTTTATATTGAAATGAAATTAATTATTATAATTGAACAGCTGAACATTTTTCACAGCTTATAAATTGATACACAACTTGCTTAACAACTGCAACAGTACTCGTAGTAGTAGCGAAAAGATAAATTTAAAAAATCACACAAAACGATTAATGCCTCCAACGTAGACAAGGTGGCTACTACTTGCGAGTACTGTTGCCACAATTGCAACATAAAACTTGAGTGTAGAAAAAAAAAGAACAAATGAAATAAGAAATATCCACCACAACTCGGGCAGTAAACTGAAAAAGATTAGGAACAGCGAAAGAAGAACAATATGCAACGAGTTGTTGTAGTTGTTGTTGCCGCCAAGAACACATGTGTCTGGGAACGATAAAATTGTTTTGAATTAAATGCAAAGTCAGCATTTTGGCAACTATTACAATCGTTACTGCGAAACGCGATCGAACGAGTCTAGTGTCAATAATTGTGATGATGTAGTTGAAGAAGTTGGTGGAGCATGCTGACACAGTTAAGTTCCCTAGAGAAATTTTTTCCAACAAGTATGCAAACAACCACAAATTAAGCAAATAATAAGTTCGAGTCTAGGATAAAATGTATGCATGTTTTTTTTTTTCTGAGATGATTTAAACAGGGGCCCTGCCAAATAAGATGAATACATGTTACATTGTTGGCGTTGTATTATTGTGCTTTTAATGTAACATATTGGCGGCACGTTTTTCTATTGAAATTTGAGACTCTTATACGAATAATGTAAGCTAAAAGGCAGGTTTAACAAACAAGCTTCCATATCATGCCACAGTTGCCAACTGTTACATCTTTACAGAAACCCTCGCTGAATGCTGTACGCGATATAAATGTGGCATGGTCAACTTGTATTGACTTGTAGGATTCGTACGTTGAAAAAAAACCGAATGCTGGCTTGAACTTACTTAAAGTGCAATTTCAGAAATGTGTTTGTTTGTATTTTTTATTGGATTTAACACAATGAGCAGCGACATGAACAAGTTATTGCACTTGCATTTGGTTGGCTGTTGTATTTACGAGTTTGTTATTTGATACTTCATTTATTGCTGTTCTTATGGTTACTTAAACCGTAGTAAAACTCATTTAGCCCACTTTATACAATAAAAACTAAAAGTCGTTGTTTGCATGTTCGTTTCTCTCCATTGTGGAGTAAGTTTGTTTTTTTGTTTATTTTAATGCATGATTGAAGTTTGTTCGATAGACCAAAACACTTGATGCTATTGCCCTTAAAGAAAAAAAATATTAAAAACTAAGTGTTTAATAATTTTTCATTTGTCAGAAGTTGTGAAAAGTAATATGATATAGTATTAAAAAAATAATATTAAAAATATAATTTAGAAGAGTTGTATCAGCTAAACGGAAACGGGAGTTAGTAACTAGTTCTTATATGAAACGTTTTAAAGGAGTAAAATATAGGTAGCAAAAAGGTGAAGCCACATACGAGGGCGGCTTGATATTGAAGAATTTTTCTTTTTTAACTGCGATCTGACAAACGTCAGCTGTTAAAATTCCACCCAAATTCATCGATTAGTTTATTTGTTATAGTCGTTTCACAGAAAAAAATTATAGTAAAAATAAATGCAGCAAAATATTTGTGTGAAAAATAACTTGTATGCTTATACACTGAAAGCATTTTGCGTCATATATTTAATGAAACTGTTTCATAAATTTTTTTTCATTAATCCAATGAAAATTTTTCACAATATGCATGCAATTTCATATATATTACGAAACAGTTCCATTAGAATTGTTTCATTAAGTTTCATAGTTTCATTAAAAAAAATCATTGGATTTATGACTACAACAAAATAAATTTTTTTTTAATTTTTTGAATTTTGGTAAGATATATTAATGGGCATTTATTAATCTTAAGCTACAGTCAAGTTCTAATGTCAAGTTCTATGAGTTTCATAATTCCAATGAAATAGAATTCATTAGATCAATGACAAATAAATTTCTGGCTACCGAACTTGGGTATGTATGTACATATGTGCATGTACTCAAATCAGCATAATAATAGTTTAAAAAATGTAAATACCAGTGTATTGAAGTAATTTGAATTAATAATATCTGTTTTACGTAAATTATTAATGAGCGAAATTATTTAGTTATATACATATGTACAAGATTAACTAGTTGTGAGTTCGAGTCCAACTTCAGTCAAGAAGAAGGATTATTTTTAATTATAACAATAATTGCTGTGAAACAATAACACCAAAGAAGAACAGAAAAAATAATTGAATACCATTAACTGGGGGACAACTAGCTGTTTCGTAGTCACTACACTACTCATCAGCACCCACTGGGATTCGAACTCGGGATCATGTGAACATGATGTATTTCTTCTTGACTGGAGTTGGACTCGAACTCACAACTAGTTAATCTCGTACATATGTATATAACTAAAAAAGTTCACTCATTAATAATTTACATACAAATACGTCTCACAGTTAGGAGAATTATTTAGTAAATAATAAAACAAATTAAAAACTGGTTGTTCAGTGACAGAAAATCCTGTACAAACAACTGGGGTTATAAAAATTGCATATATGTAATCAATATGTGGCAAATATTAACGTAAGAATACTTATAGAGCTCGGTGGCTGAAGTGGTTAAAGCGGCCGTATTAAAAATACATCATGTTCACATGATCCCGAGTTCGAATCCCAGTGGGTGCTGATGAGTAGTGTAGTGACTACGAAACAGCTAGTTGTCCCCCAGCTAAGGGTATTCAATTATTTTTTCTGTTCTTCTTTGGTCTTATTGTTTCACAGCAATTATTGTTATAATTAAAAATAATCCTTCTTCTTGACTGAAGTTGGACTCGAACTCACAACTAGTTAATCTCGTAAATATCTGTTTTATTTGGTGAATACTTGTTGAACATTTTCTTTTATCATAATTAGGTACAATTTCACAAAAGCAAGGAATAGTATTGTTTGTGTAATGAAATAAAGTATCAATGAATAAATGAAATAATTCCATTGATCTTATTACGTACATTTGTAAACATATTTTATTAATGTGTGTTGTGATATTATTTCATTAAACAAATGTAACTATTTCATTGATTTAATGTAAATTTTTCAGGTACTCAATGAATAATAAAATTAGATAAATGAAATAGCTTCATTGACCTTATGAAGGAGTATTTTTGATGAATATATTACATTAGTACAAAGAAGTTATTTCATTAAATAAATGTTACTTTTTGATTAATTTAATGTACAGTTTTCATGTGCTTTATGAAATTGATTCTTTGATCTAGAGAAATTATTTCTCTAATCATATGATTTGTCTTTCATACTTTTAATGAAAATAAGTCATGTTTCTTATTAAAATGTTTCATTACTTTTATGAAGGTTTTCACTAACATAATCTAATGAAATTTGTTTCATTATTTCTATGAAAAGTTACAATGGTTGAAAAATAATGAAACAATTTATAAAAGTAATGTCAAAATTCAGAGAATTTTTGAACAAAATTGTTTCAGTGTACACAAATATCAAAAAATAACCTTGGATATATTGTTTAAAAAAATAGTTGTTTTCGATCAATAATTATTTTGACTAAACTTTTGTTTGAATCCACGAATTCCTTTACAGGTCTGCATTCAAACAATTTATTAATTGATTCAACGAATTTCGTTATTGAACACGAAAAAAACGCAACTTTTGCGTTACTTGAAAAATGGAGAGAAAAGAAATTCGTGCAGTAATTAAACACTATTATTTGAAAGGGAAAACGGTGAAAGAGACAAACGAAATGCTCGATACACATTACGGCGAGTCCGCTACGTCAGCTTACATGGTAAAGTATTCGATTTCTGAATTTGAATGCGGTCGAACAAAGGCTGCATAAAATACCATCAACATAAAGGCCAAAGGAGTTGGTTACGGATGAAAATATCTAGAAAATCCCCGCTTTCGTTATGAATGATTACCGAGTCGAGTTACGTGAGATTGTTGAAATGGTAAACATATTATATAAATGTGTGTCAGCAAACATTGGCTTGCTAACTTCAAACGTTTTATGTTGTTTCTGATAAAGCGGCGTCCCCATAACACTTTTCAAGCCATTGCTTCACTTGAACGGTATTTTTCCCCATCACAAAGCAGTGTAAAATTAAAAGACGATATTGTTTTTGATCCATTGTTTTGAAACATCGGACCCCAAGGGTGGTGTTTTATCTATCAAGGGTATCCCTGCTTCTCAACCGAGTGTGACCGCTAAAATTAAGTATGTTTCATGCAAGAGGATTTAGATGAAGTTCCTGTTAAAATGTATTTCATACGAATTTTAGTAAAATTTTGTATCGAATTTTTTAATTCAAATTCGCAGAAAAAAAAACGCATCTTTGCGTACCACTATTTAGTCACTCCGTTTTCATTCTCGAACAACTTAACATACTTTTTTTATTTAATAATAAGAGAAGGATCCCAATAAAGTACAGTCATATAAAGAGTGATTTTTTTGCTATTATCTTTTTGGCAACACTAGTTTTGACAGCTCACGCACGTTTTGTATCTTGTGTCACTGTCAAACATTTTCAGTTTGGTCTATAATTTAATCATGAATCGTCTTACAAACGAACAACGCTTGCAAATTATTGAATTTTATTACCAAAATGCGTGCTCTGTTAAGAAAGTTCATCGCGCGCTTCTTCCATTTTATGGTCAGTTTAATCGACCTACTGAGGCTTCTATTCGGGCTATTGTAAAAAAATTTCGCACCAAATTTACATTGTTGGACATTAAACCACCAACACGCTTACGTAGAGTGCGAACTGAAGAAAATATCGCACCCGTATCGGCCAGTGTTGGTGATGACCGTGAATTATCGATTCGGCGCTGTTCGCAGCAATTGGGTCTCTGTTACTCCACTACGTGGAAAATTTTGCGGAAATATTTAGGTGTTAAGCCTTATAAGATACAGCTGGTGCCAGAATTGAAGTCAAACGACCTACCACAATGCCAAATTTTTGGTGAATGGGCTCTTGAAAAGTTAGATGAAGATCCACTTTTTTATCGAAGAATTGTGTTCAGCGACGAGGCTCATTTCTGGTTGAATGGATACGTGAACAAGCAAAACTGCCGTATTTGGAGTGAAGAGCAGCCAGAAGCATTGCAAGAGCTACCAATGCATCCACAAAAAACAAGCGTTTGGTGCGGATTATGGGCTGGCGGCATCATTGGGCCGTATTTCTTCAAAGATGATGCGAATCACAACGTTACTGTGAATGGTGAGCGCTACCGTGCGATGATAACAAACTTTTTTTTGCTCAAAATGGAAGAGCTTGACTTGAATGACATGTGGTTTCAACAAGACGATGCCACATGCCACACAGCACGCGAAACAATGGACCAATTGAGAGGCGAGTTCGGTGAACAGTTTATTTCACGCTTGGGACCAGTCAATTGGCCGCCCAGATCGTGCGATTTAACGCCTCTAGACTATTTTTTGTGGGGCTATGTTAAGGCTAATGTCTATAGCGACAAGCCCGCTTCGATTGACGCACTGGAAGCCAACATTGCCAACATTATTCGTGAGATACCGGCCGAAATGTTGGAAAGAGTATGCCAAAATTGGACTAAGCGTATGGACCATTTGAGGCGCAGCCGCGGCCAACATTTGCATGAAATAATCTTCAAACATTAAATTATATCGACCCAACTATCGATCCAAATAAATATTTCATGCATTTTTCTGAATTTTATGTGTTTTTTTTAATTTCCAATAGTTCTTATAAAATCACCCATTAGATCAATAAGTCTGCTACTAACAATTTAAAAACTTTTAGGATAATTTTTAATGACAATGCACCCCTAATCAATTTGGCTTTCGGACAGAGCACCATAGAACAAACACACAGACAAGTAAATGTTGTAGGAAAGACTTTTGAAAACAATACGGGTAAGTACTGTTCACCTTTTCTCAACTTATTATGTCACCGCCAAAATTGCTTTTTGCCGAAGACTAGGAAACTGACAGCGAAAACTTAACTACGAGTATGTTTAGTTGCACTTTCATAACAAACATAATACAAAATCGCAATCCCCAGCTCTGCAAGAAAAGCTCTGTGTTATACATCGTGTAAGTTGTCATTTTAATGTGTCTTGCCACTTCTAGTCATTATTTCTTTAAATAAATATTTTGCTCTTTTGCAGCCAGTTGTTGCTATAGCAATAATCATAATAATAATGAAAATTAATAATCGTAATTTTTGCATGATTGACATTTTTCTCCACATGCATGAATGATGCTGCAACTCGAACTTAAAATAACATTTATTTGACTGCGAACTGAAATGCTACGACAGGCAGCCGAAGCCCTGCCTGTCCACTTTATTACGTTTTGCTTATTTTGATTTTGCTGCTGTAATTGTTCGATAATAAACACCTGTTTAACTGCCAATATCGAACGCCGCCGTCTCTTTGCAAAAGTGGAGGGAAAATTATAAAAATATTTGTTTAATTCCAGATGCTTTATTGTCGAAGTTACTTTTCTGTAAGTGTGCAAGAATGTAGGACAGCGAACTAAATATTATAAATAACTTGCTCTTGAGCCAGGGAATTAAATGAAAAAATTAAAACCATTTCCTGGCAGAATTTTTTTTGGATTTAGCCTTAAAGAAATAGAATTTATATGGCTAGGGAATTTGATGTGAGTTTGTGCTAAACAAAACCAAAGAATATAAAATACTAGTCTTTTTTTTATGTCTCTAGATTGAACAAACTATTTTGCCACTCTAGATTTCTGGCTATTACATGCTCTTTTTATCAACTAAAGTGTTGTTTTGACGCAATCATAAATCTTTTGACTCGTAAAGACATCAACAAATTTTGTAGGCCTTCAAATTCGAGTTGACTTGCATCAGCAGACCTCAAACACACTAAGCTGCAAAACAACTTAATAAGCGTTTAATCAGAAAATCTGTAGAGACATAAAAACGTGCAAACATTTTGACAGGATCAAGGACTCTGTTGGTGCATAACAACATGTTAAAAGCCTTGTTTTATTTGAAACAACAGCTCCAATTGAGCATAAAATCAAAAATTAGTTACGGCCAGCGAGGAATAAGAGGAAAAACAGTTTAGAAACAGTTTTGTTAGTTGAACACAATAAAGACCAAAAACACAGCAATAAAAAGTAAAATCTATGAATGAATATATATCCTACCAAGAAGTTGAACACTTTTATTTTTGCCGCTTTTGTGTCTGTTTTGTAAAAACAAAAGAAAACAATAAAAAAACAAAACAGAGAAAAAAAAAATGCACGTCCCTCTCAACCACCGACCATGACACACATAAGATTCCTCCAACCGATAAGTTAAATAAGTTGTTGTAAGTGTCCTCATTTTCCGGAAGTAATTTATTTTATTAAAAAATATCACTAATTTTTTGTTTACTTCATACATACCTACATATGAGCACTTACATATATAAATACATATGGCTAGCTAAAATGCAAAAAGACATAACTAATATAAAAATGATATTACAGGAGAACAGAAAAAATCTCTTTGAAATTAACGCACTTGTTTCACAATTCCGAAGAAGCATATTTATTTGCATTCTAAGCAAAAGAAAACTGATTTCAGTTTCTAAATCAAACTTCTATGCGAAAAGTCACTCGAACGACAGTGAGAAAGAAAACGCAAATTAAAATATTAATGCATTAAAATTTTGTCAAGCCGACTACTTATACCGCCCAAAAATGGCCGCTGAATTGTTCGCAAGGCATAGAGTTCTAATGTCAGATGTTTAAACATAACAATATATAAAACACTCTATTTGAAATTTTGTCAGACGACTTTGCTCACGTTTTTTACAGACGCAATGCTTTGGAGGTAACAGACGACATGTAAGCATTTTACATTGTGAAAAATTACATTTACATTGTTAAAAACATATCGTGTGTTATCTACTTAAGGAGTTTCATGTACAATTTTGTTTCACAATATCGAAGGCGCTGTCTCCCATACGCACATATATTTTAAAATCACGCACTTGCTGTTTTGTTTTCGCATAGCAAATATTTGAACAAAAAGGTGTTTCCTTCATGTTTTATAGAAAAAATTTAAAAACGCTTTTATAGTATTAATTTCATTTCTATTTTTTACTGTTTCATATTTATTCAGAATTTAAAGATGAAAAACAAATCGTTCATGCAAAAATTTTGCAATTCTTTTAAAGCCCTAAAAAGTTATATAAACAACTAGGAGTGTAGTGTATTCGGCTGGGTCGAATCTAAAATACCCTTCTCGTAAATATAAAGTATATATTACAAACTTTAACTAAATGTGCTCGGATATATATGAATCGATAGCGGATATGTTCAATTTATTACCACAACTGATTTTAAGCAAAAGAAGTTGTTTAAGTTCGCCTAAGCGACATATTCATGCAAAAATTGGTTTAGGCTATATCCCCGGTATCTACAGACGGATATCGGAAATTTTCATTTCAGTAACCTTCTTTTATAAACAGAACTGTTTTAAAGCTAAAACAAGTTTTCATGAAAAAATCGGTTCTGACTATATCTTGAGTATAAAGGGACGGAAATCGGAAATAAGAACTATCGGAAATTTAAAAAAAAAAACACATAAAATTAAGAAAAATGCATGAAATATTTATTTGGATCGATAGTTGGGTCGATATAATTTAATGTTTGAAGATTATTTCAAGCAAATGTTGGCCGCGGCTGCGTCTCAAATGGTCCATCCGCTTAGTCCAATTTTGGCATACTCCTTCCAACATTTCGGCCGGTATCTCACGAATAATGTTGGCTTCCAGTGTGTCAATCGAAGCGGGCTTGTCGCTATAGACATTAGCCTTAACATAGCCCCACAAAAAATAGTCTAGAGGCGTTAAATCGCACGATCTGGGCGGCCAATTGACTGGTCCCAAGCGTGAAATAAACTGTTCACCGAACTCGCCTCTCAATTGGTCCATTGTTTCGCGTGCTGTGTGGCATGTGGCACCGTCTTGTTGAAACCACATGTCATGCAAGTCAAGCTCTTCCATTTTGGGCAAAAAAAATTTTGTTATCATCGCACGGTAGCGCTCACCATTCACAGTAACGTTGTGATTCGCATCATCTTTGAAGAAATACGGCCCAATGACGCCGCCAGCCCATAATCCGCACCAAACGGTTGTTTTTTTGCAATGCTTCTGGCTGCTCTTCACTCCAAATACGGCAGTTTTGCTTGTTCACGTATCCATTCAACCAGAAATGAGCCTCGTCGCTGAACACAATTCTTCGATAAAAAAGTGGATCTTCATCTAACTTTTCAAGAGCCCATTCACCAAAAATTTGGCATTGTGGTAGGTCGTTTGGCTTCAATTCTTGCACCAGCTGAATCTTATAAGGCTTCACACCCAAATCCTTCCGCAAAATTTTCCACGTAGTGGAGCAACAGAGGCCCAATTGCTGCGAACGGCGCCGAATCGATAATTCACGGTCATCACCAACACTGGCCGATACGGCTGCGATATTTTCTTCAGTTCGCACTCTACGTAAGCGTGTTGGTGGTTTAATGTCCAACAATGTAAATTTGGTGCGAAATTTTTTTACAATAGCCCGAATAGAAGCCTCAGTAGGTCGATTAAACTGACCATAAAATGGAAGAAGCGCGCGATGAACTTTCTTAACAGAGCACGCATTTTGGTAATAAAATTCAATAATTTGCAAGCGTTGTTCGTTGGTAAGACGATTCATGATTAAATTATAGACCAAACTGAAGATGTTTGACAGTGACACAAGATACAAAACGTGCGTGAGCTGTCAAAACTAGTGTTGCCAAAAAGATAATAGCAAAAAATCACTCGTTATATATATTTGCCATTTTGCATTTCAGTTAACCATATACATAAAACATATAAATATGTTTTTCATAATAGATTTCATAATAGAGTTGTATATCTTGACACTTTTTATTTTTTATCATCAATAAATTGGTTTGACACTTTTGTCGATCTTTTTATTAAAAGCAGCCTCAAAAGAATTGTTTTCAAACATTTCTGTATTAAGTCTAAAAGAAAAACACACAAGACGAATTTAAAAGATGGATTCAAAAATATCCTTAAGGACTCCCACAATCAAATCAAAGTTATGCCGCCTGATATTGTTTTAAAAATTCTTAAGAAATTTTTGATTTAGATTTAGAAAGCAAAAAAATGTCAAAACGTTTTGGAAGGAGAATAGACATCTATTAATATTGATGTACAAACAAATTACCCAGCATTTAGACGTGCCAGCGCAAGTTCGAAAAACTCAATACATTCAAACTTTTTTACCAATACACACAAATTTTGCTTACAACTTACCATCAAATTCAAATGCAAGTTAATTTTCAACATTCACTACAAGCAAAATGGCAAATAATAAAACAGTGTTGCCGAATATGAGTTTTAAATCAAATTAGTATTAATTCAAACAGTAGACAGATGGGAAACATAGAAGACAAGCTGTTAAAATTTTTTTTATTGGTATTAATACTAATTATTAAAATACAAATTATGTTAAATTATTGAATTTTTTTTTGCTTGTGGCTTTTTGGTTTTTGTACTTCTGTACATCGCATCTTTAGTTCAAGTTTAGTTCCTTTCTTAAAATTTTCTTAAGAAGGATTCTTTATAATACAAATCAGCTGTGATCAATAATTTTTGATTGAAGAAGACAAGACAAATAATAATCAAATCTTTAGTTAGGAGACAAATAGCTGTTTCGTAGTCGCTACACTTCAGCACCCATTTTCAGATTGATGATCATGACCCGAGTTCTAATCACTCAGCCACCGAGCCATTGAATTATTCTCTGTATATATTCATCTGGTATTGAACCACACATATATTTTGTTAACTGGCCGCATTGTTTGTACAGCGTTTGCTGTTTCTGAACAAGCGGCATTTTTTTAGTTATTAACTACAAATTTTTGTACTCCAAACATAAAGCAATTTTTAATAGATTTTTACGCTGTGACGCCATTTTGAAAATGAAGTTGTACTTGCCTGTGCTAACATAAAGTTAAGTTGCGAGACATAGAATTTTTCCGACATTTTCGATAATAATATGGATACTGAACTTACGGGACCAATATTGGACCCAATTGGGTTGGCTTTTCAATGGTTGGCAGCCTGTTAAACCTAACCTAACCTTACCTAACCCACTGTAAGTAACTTGTTTGTGTAAATACTGTGTTTTTGCGCTATCCATTTCATAATATTTAGGGGAAAATTTTCCCCAAAATATTATCATCCGCCTTGGGGACTCAATTGAATCGCGTGTGCCGCAGATGGAAGACATCTGGATGACTTATGCTAGGAACACAACTACGACGAGCGACGAGCGACGAATATTTTGTCGCTAATATTCATTGCCAAAAATAAAACACATTGGTGAAAATGCACACAATCATGGTGTTGGTCGAAATTCGTCATACTCAGCAAAAGTTGAAATAGATTCCGTTCTAATTGTTTCGTCAGCGAAAGACTTGTTCGCCTTCGCAGTATCATTCTTAGATAAAACAAGAATTTTTCATGGCATAATGCTTTTTATAATTTATATTAATCCATGTAGTAAAATATCAATGAAGATGTTTTCAAAATAGGAAGTACCTGAGGTAATTTGTTCAAAAATCCCTCTTTCGTATGGGGTTTATAGAGGTTAACTTTTAATATGGCTACCTTAGTATTTATATTAATTTTTTTTTTCTTTGCACGTTGATATTGTGCTTCACACGACAAATTTATACAACGAATATTTGCCGGCAAATTCGTCGCGATGGGTGAAGTTCGTCGTTCGTCGTTCCTCGCAGTTGTGTTCCTAGCAGTACTCTTTAATAAATAAAATTCGCATTTCCATTCTATCGTTAATGCTCTTAATAAAACTTTGCGTCTATTACAATATTATGTTTCTTTTTTTTAATTTTTTATTTAGGCTTAAAAATATAAATCTGCTACCAGACACTGTACATATCGCCTGTCCAGTTAAGAGCCAGCCCCAGGATTTACAGCAAAGAAATAAGATTTTGTTTTTTTATTTTGAATCAGACTAGGAGCTCTTGGGAATCAAAAATTCAGTCCAAATGAAATTATGCGTTTTGGAGCGGGTTTCCATAGCCTGCTCATGCAGCACTTGGTTAGGGGAAATAAAAGTTCATTGGTAATTTGCATTGCTAATTACTGTTTAGCTTTTTCTATTTTCCCGGCGCCGAAGAAACCTTCGTGCATTGCTTATGGCTTCTTCAGAACAAAATAAGTTAAGCCAGGGAAGGATACACTTAATGTCTTGTATAAGTAAAAGTCAAAAGAAACACATATTTCAGAGGTAAATCATCTCCACAAGTATTTTTTTTTTAATTTTAAATTTCACAGCTCGTTATATTTTCTCAAACATACATCTTTGTACGAGTACATACATATTTATATAAATACATGCGAACGGAAACAAAATTTTAATTTGAAAAAGAAAAAAAATATATATCACTCACTTATGAGTGTGATTTTAAACATTCTAGTACCAAACAAACACCTTTTAAGTCGTTTGTAGTTTCACAACAAGCACACAATTTGTATAATGAAACTTCTGAAAAACAGCATGTTAAGCAGACAACAAAGCTCACCGGCAAACCGACGGACACAGAAGACAAAAGCAACAACAAAGATTTATATTTAGATATTTTATTCATCTTCTTGTCTTGAGCGGATTAAATATGTAGTTATAGATTTTTTTTTTTTTTATCATTATTAATTTCTTTACCTTGTTTTGTATTGAAATGTAGGGAAAGAAAAAAAAAATGCGTGGTGGTAGCTGACATGTTTTGATGCTGGTGGAATCTGATCCACATTTATGGAAAACGAAAAAAAAAAATGTTGATTCATCAATTGAGCACTCGGCAACAACTCTTGCCGTAAAACTTATATAAAATAATATAAACATAAAGGGAATTATTTCTGCTTAATAATAAATTAAGCAAAACGAATACGAATGAAAGAGTGTGTAATTGTTGGAACATTTTAACCCTAGAACACTAATGTTATTTAATACTACGTTAATACTAACGCCAGGTAAATTCTACGTACTATAGAATTGACGCTCAAATGCTTCATTTCATATATTTTTTACTTCATTTAATTAATACAGAGCAAAAATTTCTATTACAAAGTAATGTGTTAAAATGTTAATAAACATACTCTTCGCAACTTCTACAGCGGCACTTTAACGGCCAGTTTACCAATCTCGACAGCATGCTTGCGTTCGCAATCTAAGCGAAAGAAAATTGATTTGGGTTCGTCTAACTTTTTTCTATGCGAACGATCTGTCAAAAATCAATCAAAATACATAAGAAAATGCGAACGAATAGTAGTGAGATAGACAAACCCAAATTGATTCGAATGTGAGTGACTGGCTTTCTTTCGCATTCATTTTCTTTCGAAATTGGTAAACTGCCTGTAAGTCATTATTTTAACATTGTCATGCCACTGGAGACAAGTTCTTACCATTCTCACTTACCAATAAATATTTCAAAATTTCATTACAAAAAAGTAATTAAAAAAGTAAATTGCTTTGATTTACACTATATAAAAACTATAAAAATGACTGAAGATGTTTTGTATATATGCTTAAAGTGTACTGGATAACTTTATATAATATAAGAAAAGACATGACTTTAAATCGTGGTGTAAGTGCCACCTTTATAAATGCATTCTTAAGCTACGTACACACGGTTGTCAGATCGTACAATATTGCCAGTAAAATTGTCTGAAAATGTATAGGGTGTTTTTTTAAGCCCGATATAACTTGAAATTGTAAAAAATAACACAAAAAATTAAATTGTAATCAAAATTTTTTTTTATTCGAAAGATCAATACGTGACATTAACATTTGAAAATGATTTCGGGCATATGGGCACCGCGGCTGTTCTTGACGAAGCGCATTCTGGACGTCCAATTTTTGGCCACTTTTTCGAGCACTGCTGGCCGTATGTCACGAACAACACGAACAATGCTGGCCTCCAAGGCGTCAATTGTTGCTGGTTTATCAGCATAAACCAGTGACTTCACGTAGCCCCACAGGAAATAATCGAGAGGTGTCAAATCGCACGACCTTGGAGGCCAATCGTGTGAACTGGCAATTTTTAACTTACAACGTTGTCAGAAAAACCATTGTCAATCAATTGTAAGACGACAATGTTGTCAGGCATCTGACAATCGTGAGAACACTCTTCGTCGGCATAGCCAGATAATTGTCTGATATTTTAGGTTCAGATTTAATTGTTAGATGTATAAAATTAATGCACCTGACAATGGCATCAATGTCAGAAAAAACCTTGATGGGCAACACTGCCAAACAGATCGTTGTTGATATACATAAGTGGCAATGCCTTACAACTTGTCTGGCAATTTTTTTCATCTAACAATCTGACAACCGTGTGAACTGACAATTTTTGTTGTCAGATGAATTATTTGCCAGACCATAGTCTGACAATGAAATTGTAAGATTTTCTTATGATCGTCTGAACACACAATTTACTTCTGCGGGACAGTTTTTCATTGTCACTATATTGTCAGCATGTTGCCAGATCTTATAATATTGTAACATCTGACAACCGTGTGTACATAGCTTTACAAAGAATATCTCTTGAAAAAGTGCTTTTTCTGTGCGTGTGTCTTTTCAATAAAAGTACACTGATATTAATATTTTTCTTAAAAACTTTTTCCATAAAAATTAATTTATTTGTTAATAGTGTTATGAATTTTTACATGTGGATGAATTTTTTGTATGTAAAATTTTTTGACAACATTTTTTCAATTAATTTTTTATAACATTTTAATTTTCCGCAGGATGATAACAAATTGTTATGGAAATATCGAAAATAAAATACCATTTAACCTTTTTTCAAGACCTTTTGCTGGCAAATTTAGAAGAAAAAAATGCAAACAAAATCAAATAATATAAATCTTTAATTAATTTTTAAATTACATTTTTGGTTCTTTGTTTTGCTGTCATCAATTGCGGTCTATTAACAAAAATGCATATGTGATTCAATATGAGATGAATATAGACAGAGAATAATTCAATGATTCGGCGGCTGAGTGGTTAAGGCAGCCATTTATGATACGCCATGACCCGAGAACAAATATGTACGAATGGGTGCTGATGAGTACTGTAGTGACTACGAAATAGCTAGTTTGCAGACTTTATGAAAAAATGATTACTAGAACTGAGATTGCAAACAGTTTTTTTTTTTCTGATGTTCCTATAAAAGTGGTTTAAAAATGGGGTTCTTTCTCATTACAAATGATAAGATACAACGACTACTTTTTAGTGCTGCACAAATTTATATCACAAAACTAAGAAAACACACACAGAGCTTAATTCCTTTCGGAAACGGAATCATTACTAATTGCAAGAATGAAATTAGTATTCAGGCGTGTTCTGAGAAACGCAAATCGCTTAAATTTCGTGTTTTCCTAAACCTAAAATCGCAGGAATGAGAATTAGTATCCCTGATAACTATGGTGCATGATCGGTTTTCGGGGGCTAGCAACACCCGAGGTGCTGTTGTCATGCAACAGATGCCTGTAGGGAACCAGACAGGTTGGACAGGTGAGTAGGTTAAGGACGGGTGAGTAGGTTAAGGACGGATGCTCTTAATGGTCTTCGGCCTACCAACTCATTAAGCCTTGTCTTCCATTGTTTGTTGGGAAGTTGCATGCAGGAGGCTTAAGAATGTGTGAACTGTTAAGCAGGGGTTTTCCCTATAGGGCTACAAGCTTATAGCGAAATGTTGCGAATAATTCACCTTGTGGAGTTGGTTAATCATTAGATTAGGCCAGCATGGCAGGGGCTTATGTAAATCATGTGCGAAGACGAAGTACTAGTGGACTTCAAACCAGGGTAATCTGTTTTCAGGGGCATAGAGAGGTAGAAGTTCCCCGTTTGTTGTAGCAAATAAATCTCTAGGAAGCCGTATGACTTATATTATCTATAAGTGTAATATATTATATTTTAATAGATTTCGTTAACAGAAATAGTTGTATCGAAGTTTTATAGAAGTCTGGAGGATATTTATAAAATAACTGGGAAATAACATGAGTTTGGACAATTTTGACCCATTAACACAAGACAAGGGTTAATTTGTTTTACTTCAAAAATCTATTTTTAGCTGATGAAATGCTATTTTTAACGCAGGCTCAAAAAATTGTATCATACTTGAAGAAATGCTAATGTGTTATGAATTTGTTTGTTCAACTTTTCAACACTTAAACAAATTTATTTAAATAAACGTAAAATATAATAAGCACTAAAAGATATACTGTCTTAAATCCAGCCTTAACATGTGTTATAGAATCAAGTTCTGGTGCATTTTATTGGGATACTTTAGTTATTGCAAGATATTTTTATCTAGAACAACAAAAATAAAAACTTTGCTTGATCACATACTGGACTATACCGTTAATCACGTACAATTTTTATCAAAGTGATCAAATCTGTCATTCTACGAATTCTTGTCTCCCATCAAACCGTCAGCAAAATGTGTTCATTTCAAATGCATTCAAATATTTAAATTGTCGCAAGACAAACAAACAAACAATTCACTTTGCTATTTGTATGTAGTAATATGTTTTTCGATGACATGTTTTTAATTTTATTAATTGAAATTCTTCTATATGCCAACAAAAAGTGACGTCAAAAATATTGTCGTACGCCACGATATGATTCATTTATTTTCGTAAAGTTTCTCATGAATTCATTAACAAGATACTATAGTTTATGATTTTATCGTTCGTACTTTATTATCTGTATTGGCATTTAGAATATGCACATACATATGCACATATGATCATACATATAAACATACCACGTTGTGAAGTGTTCACAATCCTGCTGCCCCCCTCAATTATGAGAATTTTATTGAATTGTGCTTCCTAAGCCCCTCCAACTACTGACAATTGTTATGAGGCAATTGAAATTTGTGTGATTAAGCACATTTGCACACATATAGGGTGATGCATTCGTAGCATTATGATATATTGCGGGATACATTTTTTATGGCCTTCTCAAAAATGTAAAGGGTATAAATACAATTTCTATTTGCGACCCTATAAAATATATATATTTTGAAACAGAATGAATGGAAAAGTCCATTAAGCAACATCCGTCTGTCTGCTGTTGAAGTATTGTTTCTGAGAAAACCATTCGACTTAGAAATTTTTTTCTTTCACCATTCTCTTACCCCATCGATTCATCGATTTGCTAATGAAATTCAGTAATATCGGTTCACATATAGCTGACATATATCCCAAATTCTTAAAAAAACAATTTTTGCAATTTTGTATAAAAATTTTGGAAAAAATACTGTTTGTTTTGCTTCAAAATTCACACAATTATTAAACATGGTGACTAAACGTAAAAAAAAAAAAATTCCAGAACGGTCCATATATACACGAGATATAGCCTAAACCGGGTTTTTCATGAAAATGTCGCCAACTTAAGCCAACTTGAACAACTTTTCATGCTTAAAAACAGTTCTAGTACTAAACTGAGATTATGTAAATGAAAATTTCCGGTATCGGTCCATGTATACCCGAGATATAGCCTAAACCGGGTTTATCATTAAACAACTTTTTTTGCTTAAAAGCAGTTCCGATAATAAAATAAGGTTATATAAATATGGAAAATGGAAATTTCCGATATCGGTCCAGGTATACCCGAGATATAGCCTAAACCGGGTATTTCATGAAAATGCCGCGTCAGCGAGCTTAAACGACTTTTTTATCGTTTATTATTATCGTTTTTTTTATCGGTCCAAATATACCCGAGGTATAGCATGAACCGATTTATTCAATACCTTTTTTTTTTATTGCTGAAAAGCAATTCTTGTTATAAAAGAAGGTTACTAAAATACAGGAAATAGAAAATTCCGATATCGGTTCATATGTAACCGAGATATAGCTTAAACAAACTTTTCCATGAAAATGGTCATGAAAAATGTCTCTTTTGGAGTGGTGATTAAATTAAAAATATTTTACCCCGATATTGGTCCATATACATATATCCGAGCATATATAGTTAAAATTTGTAATATATACTATACATATACGTGACTATTGTGAAGGGTATTTTAGAATCGGCCCAGCCGAATATACCACACTCTTACTTGTTTTGAAAGAGTTTATTCACAAGCTCATAATGGGCGATGAGGATTAATCTTACTTCAATGGTTAAGCGATTCAATAAAATTGAGCAATAAATGGCATCCAGAATCCAAAAACAATTATTTAACCCATTTAGATGCACAGTATGGTAATGGAATAGCTTAACTCTTAATAGTCTTGGTGGTTCCTTAAAGAACCAACCAGCAAAGTTTAAAAATTCGTTTAACGATTTTTTAAATACTTGTAGCAAAGTCATGTAAACTATTGTCCGATTCAAATGCTATTGCTTACGTTAATCAAGGCTAAAAAAAACGTCACTAAAATATTTGCGTCTAATTTTATGGTTGTGCCCCTAAGAAAAAAAATTTTTTATATTTTCTTTCATAGAGGAAAATAAATTGTGTAAAGTATATTGAAATCGTTGAAAAAGAAAATATTCTCATTTGCTGAATAGTGCGCAGAAACACTTGTAAGTAAGTATTGGTTGCTTTTCTAGTTCCTCAAGGGACCTGCTGATCCCCAGAGAAACTAATTGTAGATGAGAGTTTTTGTTCAAATGGTTTCTTACAATTTTTGAAATGACTCAAAGATTGGAGTTTTGAATTGGAGTGTTGATTTGCCAAAAATCCAGCAACACCACATGTTCTGCATATATTCACGTGGAAGATGCAAGATCGCAGGTAGTAAATCCAACATTCGATTAACAAATCTGAACCAGTTCATCTGGTTACAGTTCATCTGGTTGAAATTATTAGATGGCCCTTTACTAACCTTACATGGCGGGCTAGCCAAAGTCACACTTCTTTTGAAAATGTCCGTTGTCTTTATATCCCCAAATTTCATTAAGTAAAGTTCTTCCACGAACTCATCTGGTCTGACTTCACCATGAACCTCTGCACCACAATCTTCTGTGCCAGTTTCTCTAGGCTAGCTTTAACGAACTTTTCATTATCCACAATTCTCTTGCTCTCCGCTTCTCTGGGAGTACAGATTTTGACACCATCCTTGGTTGTGCGCCTAACGGGTAGGGTTCTTTCCTGCCACATTTTCCACCCTCCTTAGAGCTCCTGCCATCCTTACTGTTTTTTTATATGCCAACAAAAGTGACTAGGTTTCCACTGAAATGAAAAAAGATGAGCTCGAGGTTAATGGTGATTGGTTGGTACATATCTCTAGGCAATAGTTAAAAATAGAGAGCAATCCAGAATTGTGGTGCCAACAAGATGAAGCTCACTCAGCTCATCCCCCAGCGGGAAATCACTTGTGCGGCGCAATACAAAAACATTTATAATTTTTTTTAAGGGTACAAAATGAATAAATAAATACTTTTTGAAAAACTTACAAATAACGTTTACTTTTTTTTATCAGATATCGGTAATTTTTTGAATTCGTGAATATAAATGATACTAACTTTGAAAAATGGGCGTTGTGGCGAATTTTCTTTTTCTTGTGGAAGCCGACTAATCATGTACTTCATGCATCCAGTTACACTATCATACGATTTAAACTTTTATTATAAAGCTAAAAATTTTAATTATTTTGCAATTAAAGTGCTTCACCCAGTTGCCAATATACTTGCAAGGGTAATCCCGATCTTGTGTAAAATACAAAATTCACTTATTTGTTTGAATTGTGACACTATCGTCTACACGATTGGATTTATCTACTGGTTCTTGCTTGTTGACTGTTCAAGTGACGTATTGTATGTCGTATTTCATGTTTGTCAACTTATTTCATTTATAATTTATTATTTTATTATACATTTTATTGTTTAATTTTGCTTTGGTTTGTCATACATTTGCCATTTATGGGCATGTATTCCCAGATATACGTACTTTGCAACCACGAGCTCTGCGGCACACGTATTTACACGTAAACATACATATCATCGAGATAAAATAGCATTACATACTCGTATATGAACTTATAAACATACCCTACAAGAGATAGATGAACGAAATTAATACGCTAAAATGCTATTTTCCAATACTTTCATAAAAATGTTATAGGTATATAATATTTTTGAGAATGTGTTAGAAGAGTCATCAAACGTACAAAAAACTTTCGGTTAATTTTTTCATATTGCCCTTACCCTACAGTTAGACCATCAAATTTTATTTCAATTCAGTATCAAGTTTTGTAAGTAAGTATGTGTAATACCGCTTATCAAAATTTTAAAAAATTTAAAGCTGTGACGTCAAAAAACCACTAAAAATAATTGCTTCCTTAAAAGTCTTGAAGGAGCTAAATAAAATAATAGACGATATGACGAAACAATTATGTTCCACAGAACTTTATGGCTGCTGTATAGCTCTATGAACCGCAACACATCATCGTATTTATTATTTCTGTTCACAAATAAATTTGAACAGAAATAAATTTGATTTCTAATAAATCAGCACAAATTTAATTGATTTTCTAATAAATTAACACAAAAAATTATGGCAGCAGAACTTTTAAACACAAAAATGAAAAATTTGTTCATTAGAATAGCTATCAGCTGTTTTCTGGCCTATAAATTTGAAAACAGAATTAGAAAGCCAATTCGCATCAAATTCGCACCAAGTTTTAAAAGTATGTATGAATTAGTGAAAAAAGTGAGAGTGTATTAAAACTGGAAAGACAAAACTTGTTCGTGTAACCCCCAAGTAAAGAACTTGATAGAACACTCGTGACCTATGTTCCGGTCAAGTGACCGGTCACTTGGCCGTCACTGTTCTTGTAGGGTGTAGTCAAAGCATTTTGAAGGGATATTATGTTCTTGTAATCGGCTTTGCTGCAACTGAACGTGTCATTTATAACGCAAGTGATTCATTTTTTTTATGGAACGTGCCAATCGTTTAATTATATTTTTATCATTTCTAATTTTTACTAATGTAATAAATACTAGCTAGTATTAATCACCAAAAAGTTTTCCGATTTCAATTTATGTTTGATAATAAAACAAATTATACTAAATCAAGAAAATAATACGAGGGCGGTTCGGCAACTTCTTAGCCTAGCACAAAAAACGCGGTATAAACAGAAAAAAGTTAAGTGTTTTGGAAACTTCCATCTCTGCTATGAACACATGTTACATGTCAATTTTGTTTCGATCTGGTAACTCCTTCATATAGAAACAGGTGTTCACAAAATACGCATCCGCGATTTTTTTACAATGGAAAAATTAGAAATGCGTGGTGTCATTAAATATTTACATAAAAAAGGTTTATCGGGACAGGAAATTCATAATGATATGGTGAATGTGTTAGGTGAAAGTGCTCCTTCATAGGCAACAGTAAAAAATTGGGTTGCTGAATTTAAACGTGGTCGTCCAAGTATTGAAGATGAACCACGTAGTGGACGTCCAAAAACAGCAACAACAACAGAACTTGTAGCCAAAGTGCATGATATGGTGATATTAAATGATCGACGAATAAAAGTGCGTGAAATAGCTAATATCATGATCGAGTCCTCAAATGATCGAGTCCATTTAATTTTGCATGAAGAACTACAGACCAATAAGCTTTCTGCAAGCATAAAAATGAACGTTTCTCAAGCTTGTTTGGATCGTTTTAAGCGAAATAAAATGGGTTTTAAGCGTCATTTCATAACTGTTGATTGGACATGAATCCACCACTATTCTCGAGAGACAGAAGAACAATCCAAACAATGAACTGAAGCTGGAGGAAGTGCCCTAAAGAAGGCAAAATCAATTCAATTGGCTGGTAAGCTTATGGCCACGGTTTTTTGGTACTTCAAAGGTATTTTATTGATTGACTATCTGCAAAAGGGTAAAACAATAAATTCAGAGTACTATTGCAACCTTTTGGATCAATTAAATGTACAAATTCGAGAGAAACGTCCTGGCTTACAACACAAAATAATAATTTTTCCTCAAGACAGCGCACCAGTGCACAAGAGTGTTTTCACAATGGCTAAAATCAACGAATTAAGGTACAAGTTGCTTGACCACCTACTTTATTCTCCTGATTTAGCTCCCAGTGCCTTTTACCTGTTCCCAAATCTTAAAAAAAATTACTTGCTGGCAAGCGTTTTACCTCAAATGAAGATACAATTACAGTTGTAAACCACTATTTTGAAGACCTTGAGGAAAACTATTTTAATCAAGGGATATAATTGCTAGAAAATCGTTGGACTAAGTCGATTGAAGTTTCAGAAGATTATATTGAAAAATAAAAATATTTTTGAAAAATTAACTATTCTCTTTCATTGATAGCCTAAGAAGTTTTCAAACCGCCCTCGTAATGTATTTTTGTTTTATAAATGTTAATTTTAAGTTTATGTAACGATTAGCTTAAAACTATTTTTAAGTATCAATTAAATAGTTATAAATTTGCACAATATTTATCAGATTGTTTGCAAAAGAAACAACGAAACATTTTACTTGTTTTGTTTAATCAGCAGCACAAATAAAACGAAAGTTCCCCTACAAACCCATTTATTTGTTCACTTAATTATCATAAAATAAATCTTATAAGACACAAAATTTTTATTTATATTTTTATTTTTTTTTTCTCTACACTTCCATTTAACAAATTAACCCCTTAAATAAATTGTCAAATGATAAAATTACTTATTACTTGGATAATTACTGTTGAAAATATGTTCGATTAAAGAAGTTTTGCTCAAAAGGTCTTATGTAGTGTAGTAATTTTCTAGCACAAGCTTTTTTATATAAAAAAAAAACCAAAACGTTCAAATAGGTTTTTGAACATTTTTACCTCCAAATAAATAAAAATTTTTTATATATTGAATATGTATTTATTTATATTGTAACACAAATATCCTGTGTAGGTTCAAGACTGCCCTTTTATTTCATACTTTTATATTCTTATTACTAGAGCTGTGCCGGGTCGTTCATTTCAGTGACCGGTCACTTTCGTTCAATTACAACAGACTGATCCGTTCATTCATATCTTTCAATCGGTCATTTTGAACGAACGGCAATTCTCCGGTAATTTTTCAACACAGCTCTGTAAAATGAAACAAAATGGCGAAATAAAAAGTGATAAAATTTTATTTTTTTAAAAAGAGAAAATAATTTTAAATAAAAACCATTTAGGTGGGATCAATTTTGATTAGTTTCATATTCAATTTTTGTTTCATTTCAGATAATATAATAAATGGTGGTTAAATTTCAAGGGCCGATGTTGATTTTGAATAAAACACAAACTATTTAGGAAATTATTGTAATTTTAATTTGTTATGATATATTGGTATTATTCAATTATATATATCGGCCAAATGGGCACCGCGACCACGGCGGCACACCTCCATCCGATGGTCCAAATTTTCGATGACCCTGAGGTATAATGAAGGTTCTATGCCGTTAATGTGCCGAATTATCTCATCCTTTAGCTGTTGAATTGTTGCTGGCTTATCGACGTACACCTTTTCTTTCAAATAACCCCAAAGAAAAAAGTCCAACGGTGTCAAATCACATGATCTTGGCGGCCAATTGACATCGCCACGGTGAGATAACACGGCCATTGAATTTGTTGCGCAAAAGAGCAATTGTTTCGTTAGCTGTGTGGCAAGTGGCACCGTCCTGCTGAAACCACATGTCGTCTACATCCATATCTTCCAATTCGGGCCATAAAAAGTTCGTTATCATCTCACGATAGCGAACACCATTCACAGTAACTGCCTGACCGGCCTCATTTTGGAAAAAATACGGCCCGATGATGCCGCCAGCACATAAACCGCACCAAACAGTCACTACTTGCGGGTGCATTGGTTTTTCGACAGTCACTCTTGGATTCTCATTCGCCCAAATGCGGCAATTCTGTTTATTGACGAATCCACTGAGGTGAAAATGTGCCTCATTACTGAAGATGATTTTCTTCGAAAATTGATCATCATTTTCATAATAAGTTTGGATAACTTTAACACGTTGTTGAATTGTGTATCTCTCCATGGTTCAAATTGAGTAAGTCTGAAATAGAGAAATGTCAAATAAAATTCGGAAAAAAACTTGGCGTTTAGGTGTGGTTCACATTCAACATCGGCCCTTGAAATTTAACCACCCGATACAAAAAAAAAACCCACTATTGTTAAACAAAACAACAAAAACAATAGCACATGACATAAAAAGAATGAAAGATATTTGAACGAAAGCTATCCAAATTAAACGGCTCACTATTGACCGAAAAGTGCTCAGTTTAATGACCGGCTCACTTCGTTCAATGAGATGATCCGTTCAATTTAACCCGTTCGTGCATGAACGACACAGCTCTACTTATTACATCTCTTACTTATCTCTACATACATGGTTGCTAATTATAGGCATAAATTAGGGAAGTGTATGTTCAGGGTGCGGTAGCACTACAAACCTAATAACTAAGAAAAAAAAGATAATTGTCTTGAACTCTTTATTGCAAATTAATTATACAAAAATGTAATATTATGGAAATCAAGTGAATTTAAATTTTTTTAAAGTTAATCGTATCATAATAGAGCTCTTATATTACTATTGATATTCATTTTGTACTGAAAAAAGTACTTTTCATTTCTATTTCTGAAAATAAAATAATTTTCCTGACGATGATAACAAGTTGTTATCGAAATATTGAAAATAAATACTGTTAAATTTTTTATATAACATAAAACGATCTTTTGCTGCAAAAATAAGAAATATTTACCAAAACAAGATCAAATAATTAAATATTAAATTTAAAAATATATAAATCTCATGGATGGTATAAATACTGGGGAGTTGGAAACTCCTGATGTTCTTAGAATGAAGATACAGTGTGACGTTCGATGGACTGAACACATATTTCAGGTCTCCAAAGAAGCATTCAAGTACCTTGGGTTTTGAAACGGTGTAAGAGGTACTTCACTCCATCCGACCTCCTTACTATTTATACCCCCTACAGCCAACCGAAAATGGAATACAACTCTCATGTTTGGGTCGGTGCCTGAAAGTCTGTTTTGGGGTTATTCGACCGTGTGCAGGAGAGGGCGAAGAAGCTTATCGGTGACAGTAGGGTATCCAACTCTATTGCCTCACTGGAGCATCGACGTAGTGTTCTATCGTTGTTACAATGGATTTTGCTCTAACGAGATTAGGGACCTTGTTCCTGAAACTCGCACATTTTTACGTAGCACGCGTGCATCGTTCAGAGCTCATCCATTTGTGGTCGATTGCCCGGGGAATCGTACTACGCATTACAGAGAGAGTTCGTTTTTCAGCCGTACACTTCATCTGTGGAATAAGTTGCCTACAGACGTGTTTCCTGTCTGTTATAACGTTGGAAAGTTCAAGTCAAATGTTCACAAATACTACTCCCTCTTTCCTCTTCCTCACAACCTATTTTCCTAGTTCTGGTACAATGCACTGCATATGTAGTGAGTACTGGTCCAAGTTAAAAAAAAAAAAAAACAATGTCTGCTGGGACTCAAAAGATTATTCTTAATCGCTACAACTTGATTAAATTACAGTTTCTTAAGCTCCATAACGGTTTAACAGTGTTACATAAATTTACTTGTGTGCACGCACCTTAATGACACAACAGTTTATAACTTTACAACAAGCATTTAATTTAACAATCCTTTGTTAATAAAGCGGTCCCTTTATTCAGTAGAAATTTCCAGCTTAACAAAAAAAAAAAAAACGTAAAACAAAACGAAAACAACATTTTATGATTGTTTTTATCGCTAAGCAGTTTAATTAACAACGTTGTTACAACATATTAAGAAATGCAAGGACAGAATTATTAAATGAGACTTGAAGATATTTTCCGCAAATAAAATACTTTATTTGGAGATTTTCAATATTGAGAAAAGAATTTTGTTTTAAATAACTTTTTATTTGGAAACAAATTAATGTATTGAAACATTTCTTAGTCTCTATAAAATGTTTGGAATAAAAAAAAAAAAAGTTGCACCTGGCAAAAAGATATACAATATTTCCAGCTTCAACACCTTGTACTCGTAGTTTTTGTCTTGTATCATCATTTTTACAACAGTTTTATTCAGTTATTGTTTTTGGCGCATGTTCTGCTGTTAATTTTATTGCTATTTGTTGGAGTTAAGTGATGTTTTCTTAATCTTTTGTTGCCACAATTTTCTTATTGTTCTCTAAAATACTTCAAATTGTTTATTGGAGTGGCCGGCCATTCAAGTGAGGTCTTGGTTGTGTCTTTGTTGGTTTTGGTGTCTCGGCTCTTTACAACAGCGACCAGGCACAACACCAGGTGCGCGGGCGTATACCCAAGTTTACCTTAATGTGATAAAGATAGATAGATAGATAGATGGACAGA
Organism: Thecocarcelia acutangulata; assembly: GCA_914767995.1. Classification (NCBI taxonomy): domain Eukaryota; kingdom Metazoa; phylum Arthropoda; class Insecta; order Diptera; family Tachinidae; genus Thecocarcelia; species Thecocarcelia acutangulata. The sequence continues at coordinate 94,754,455 of OU612095.1, read as the reverse complement.
TAGATGGACAGACAGACAGATGAACAACAGATCTCTCATAGTGACAGCTGTAGTAAAACTAAATCCAATTGAAATTTCGACACTTAACAAGCGTTAACTTACTGGCAGACTTGCTGATGGAATGAATGACAATGACTGACTGACATTTTTTGTGTCTATGACATGATCTCAGAGAGAATAAGGAAAAGCAGCAAACACATTTTTTAAATCTTAAATTGTAATAAAAAGTATCAAATTTTATTTGTTTACTTTGTGGAGAAGGGGAAGAAAAGCAACACAATCAATGTACAGCAAATCATGTTTGGTAGCAGGTATTTCTACAAATTATTAAAAAAATAAAAATAAACTAAAAGAATATTAACAAATACATTGTCCATTCATTTTTGGCATAAAACTAACATGTTTTAAGCTGGGGTATCCTTATAAAATATTTGGTCTTTATTAAATTCTTCAACCTTTTGAAAATCGCTTTTGAAACGCCTTCAACTAATTTGCCTCAGTGCGACTGTGTACTATTTGACGTTGCTCTTTAACAAGGATAAATGACAGCACATTACTTAAACCTTTTTCTTTCGTTGATTGCGAATTTCTGGATTCCTTCATTTAAACTTATTTTTTTTTTTTTTAAATAAAATTAAAATTGGCGCCTTGCATTTGGAAACAAAATTTATTTTTTTTTTCGCTGGCCGAAAGCTATAATTTTAAATTAGCGCCATAAAAAGATCATCATTCGAATATAAAAAAAAAAAAATAATGAATAAATAAATAAAATCAAAAAGAACACAAAACTGAGCTGTGCTAATATTCATTTCACTGGTGAGCAGGGCCATAAAAGAATCATCTCTCGAAAGTATTTTTAATAAAAAGTCCTTGCTACTTGCCGACTAGAAGTTATAATTATAGCAAGTTGTTACATTTCAGGGTGACGACCGTTTAGTCGTGTACAATTTAAACAATTTTTCTTAATACAATATTTAAGACGTTAAATATAATTGTTTAGTATTTCTAATATTATAATGGGTGATTTTATAAGAACTATCGGAAATTTAAAAAAAAACACATAAAATTCAGAAAATTCAAAAAAATATTTATTTGGATCGATAGTTGGGTCGATATAATTTAATGTTTGAAGATTATTTCATGCAAATGTTGGCCGCTTAGTCCAATTTTGGCATACTCTTTCCAACATTTCGGCCGGTATCTCACGAATAATGTTGGCAATGTTGGCTTCCAGTGCGTCAATCGAAGCGGGCTTGTCGCTATAGACATTAGCCTTAACATAGCCCCACAAAAATAGTCTAGAGGCGTTAAATCGCACGATCTGGGCGGCCAATTGACTGGTCCCAAGCGTGAAATAAACTGTTCACCGAACTCGCCTCTCAATTGGTCCATTGTTTCGCGTGCTGTGTGGCATGTAGCACCGTCTTGTTGAAACCACATGTCATGCAAGTCAAGCTCTTCCATTTTGGGCAAAAAAAAGTTTGTTATCATCGCACGGTAGCGCTCACCATTCACAGTAACGTTGTGATTCGCATCATCTTTGAAGAAATACGGCCCAATGATGCCGCCAGCCCATAATCCGCACCAAACGGTTGTTTTTTGTGGATGCATTGGTAGCTCTTGCAATGCTTCTGGCTGCTCTTCACTCCAAATACTTCAGTTTTGCTTGTTCACGTATCCATTCAACCAGAAATGAGCCTCGTCGTTGAACACAATTCTTCGATAAAAAAAGTGGATCTTCATCCAACTTTTCAAGAGCCCATTCACCAAAAATTTGGCGTTGTGGTAGGTCGTTTGGCTTCAATTCTTGCACCAGCTGTATCTTATAAGGCTTCACACCCAAATCCTTCCGCAAAATTTTCCACGTAGTGGAGTAACAGAGGCCCAATTGCTGCGAACGGCGCCGAATCGATAATTCACGGTCATCACCAACACTGGCCGATGCGGCTGCGATATTTTCTTCAGTTCGCACTCTACGTAAGCGTGTTGGTGGTTTAATGTCCAACAATGTAAATTTGGTGCGAAATTTTTTTACAATAGCCCGAATAGAAGCCTCAGTAGGTCGATTAAACTGACCATAAAATGGAAGAAGCGCGCGATGAACTTTCTTAACAGAGCACGCATTTTGGTAATAAAATTCAATAATTTGCAAGCGTTGTTCGTTTGTAAGACGATTCATGATTAAATTATAGACCAAACTGAAGATGTTTGACAGTGACACAAGATACAAAACGTGCGTGAGCTGTCAAAACTAGTGTTGCCAAAAGGATAATAGCAAAAAAATCACTCGTTATGATGATGGGTTGGTATCATTCGTCTAGCTCGAGTTCAATCCTGGCTAAAACCAAGAAATATTTTTATTTATAATTATAACAATAATTGCCGCGATCAATAACTCTTGATCGAAGAAGACAGGAAAAAATAATTGAATACACTAAAGCTGGGGGAATAATAAGAAATAAATAATAAAAAATAACTGGTGGTTCAGTGACAGCAAACTGCAGTACAAACAACTTTGATAATAACAAATTGCATATGTGATCAGTATGAGACTAATATAGACGAAAAAATAAATAAGAGCTCAGTGGCTGAGTGGGCTCAGCAGCCGTATTAAAAATACATCATATTTACATGGTACTGAGTTCGAATCCTAGTGGGTGCTGATGACTAGTGTAGCGTCTGCGAAACAGCTAGTTGTCTCCCAGCTTTAGTGTATTCAATTATTTAATTGCTATTTGTTGGAGTTAAGTGATGTTTTCTTAATCTTTTGTTGCCACAATTTTCTTATTGTTCTCTAAAATACTTCAAATTGTTTATTGGAGTGGCCGGCTTTAGTGTATTCAATTATTTTTTCCTGTCTTCTTTGATCAAGAGTTAATGATCGCACTTATTTTTATAATTATAAATAAAAATATTTCTTGGCTTTAGCCAGTATTGAACTTGAGCTAGACGAATGATACAAAACCATCATCATATAATATTACAGGTATAATTGTTTAAGCAAAACAATTATGTGTCCAAACCAAGTTAGGACACTTGCCAAAGGTTTAAATTGGTAGAACGGCGATCAGCACGGCTGCAGGGTTGTTCTGCTTACAGTTCTGGCTGTGGTTGAAACCACAGAAAGCAGAAAGAGGGTTTATCTTTGGTAATTCTTTGGCGTGTGACTTTTTTCAGGGACTAACAATCTTCCGAGGGTCGGTTGCCTTTACAGCAGATATTTGTACTGTCAGGAATCAGTGATGATGGTTGACGGGTGAGTTGGTTTAAGGCCTGATCCTCTTAGTGGGCTTCGGCCTACCACCACAATAAGCTTTGTCTTCCATTGATTGCTGGGAAATTGCATACAGGAGGGATTAGAAGGGCCGAACTCTTCAACAAGAAGTTGGACGTATGGCTAAAAAGATATGGCAAAAATTGCTACCTATGTGAGCCTAGTAAGCCACACGAGGGCGCTGATGAATTTTTAATAATTCACTCTGTGTAACTGGTGCTGATGAAAATATTCTTCACAACTGTCTACATTTCATAGGAGCTACACTAACCATCAGTTATTTTTTGAATTTTTGAAAGATATTCTTAAACATTCAACAAACTAAATTTTGTTAGTTTGTTAAATTTTTGTTAACTTTTATAATTTTTTAAATTAAAAATTGTTTGGTTTGTACATATGTACATCAGGTTTTAGTTCAAGTTTTTTTCCTTTCTTAAGTTTTTTCTTAAGAAGGACTTTTTCCAATACAAATTTGCTGTGATCAATAATTATTGATTGAAGAAGACAAGAAAAATAATAATCAAATCTTCAGCTGGGGGACAACTAGCTATTTCGTAGTCGCTACACTACTCATCAGCACCCACTGGGATTTGAACTCGGGTCATGACGTATCATGATCTACTGCTTTAACCACTACACTAGCTCACTAACACAAGTGCAAAACAAATTTGTCCACCACTGTTTTAAACTGCTTTCTTTAGGAGATCTTTGCTAAAAAATTCTCCTAAAACTTGTATGGAAGCTAAAAATTTTAAACGTGTTTTTCTCGAAACAGGCTTTTTTGAGTTATGACTATGTTGCAATAAAGGAAAGATAGTTAGATAAATACTATAATTATTGGAAAGGATAAATAATGATGAAATTTCGCAGGCCGGTGTTATTTATGATTTAATTTATTTAGGATTCTGTCTTGAATATGGAACAACAAGGAAATGATCAAAATATATGGCTGGATCTCTACAAACATATGATCGTTAATACATCAAAAGCGGTAAACTTTTTTTTTTTGTTTTTTGTTTTCGTTGGTGCTGATTCTGGTTTGTTTTTATGTGATCATAATTGGGTGCTCAGTTTAATGGTATTTAAATTGTGTTATCACAAGGTATTTAAATGTTTCAGATGGGATAAAGTGAAACAAAGCAACATGAGAAACCACAAATTGTTGTCTTGGGGTGACTGAAACAAGATAAGAGACATGTTAAGCAATTAAATAAAAAAGATAAAGGATGGACACAAGGATTTAATTAATTTTTAATCGCGAGACATGAGAATGTTTATTCTGGATTGAGGAAGAATTCATTAATAATCAATAACAATTGTATATGAAAATGATATTGTGTGCAGATGTCGGTATGTATGTTTGTTGTCCGAAGGTAAAGTTGCTGTTGATTCCTTAAATACTCACTTGAAATTATTTATTATTTATTGGCTGTGTTTGCAAAGTAAATAAGCAAATTATAAACAAATTACTCACCACTTAATGTTTTATTTGAGGTTTTTTAGATTTAGCACGATTTATTCATTTAATCATGTATCTACACACATGGTCATATATACATTTAATCGAGATATTATGCCGGAATAAAAATTAGTTTTTTTTTTTTACTTGCTAAAACAACAAATATGAGTGGCATCACGTTTGCTTTAGCAATTCATTATGTGAGTTAAGTAACGTTAATGTGAGGCTTCAATATCTGTGTGTTAAAGCAGCAAACGAAGAGCTTAAAGAAATTAAATAAAACCGCAATGATTACGGAAATGCCAGAGATATGAAGCGTACATTTTGTAGGTGGGTGGAACTTTTCGGTGTTTATTTCTTTCAAAGCGTTTACAAAACCAACAAAAAACGATAGAAAGTATACGATTTTAATTATATCGAACTTTAGTATACAAAAGCTTGATTGAATTCAATAGAAAAAAAAACGAAAGACTGAAGCTACAGACCCAAGTTAACTGCGTAAACAAATACAGGGTGGCTGATCCATTTTGCTACATTAAGAAACTCAAATAACTTTTTTGAGTGGTTAAGGCAGCAGATCATGATACGTCATGACCCGAGCTCAAATCCCAATGGGTGCTGATAAGTAGTGTAGCGGCTACGAAACAGCTAGTTGTCCCCCAGCTGAAGATTTGATTATTATTTTTCTTGTCTTCTTCAATCAAGAGTTATTGATCACAGCAAATTTGTATTGTAAAAAATTCTTCTTAAAAAAAAACTTAAGAAAAGAAAAAACTTGAACTAAAACCCGATGTACAAAAGTACAAATGAAAAAACGTTTTTTCTGCATTTTTATGTGTGACGAGGCACATTTTGCTTTAAACGGCAATGTTAACAAACTAAATTGTCGAATATGGAGTAATTCTAATCCACAGATACTCAATCAGATGCTATTACATCCACTTCGCAGCACAGTGTGGTGTGCGCTTTCTTAAAGATTCATTGATAGGACTTAATTTTTTGATCAAAACGGTCTTACTGTTACGGACAATGGAGAAAGTTACTTGAAGATCTTGAAAGAGTTTGTTTTCCAGAATTACGCCGCAAGAGAATCCCTTTCAACACTGTTTGGTTTCAATAAGTTGAAGCAACTTGCCACATAGTCTTCCCTATTATGACAAAATTGAGGCAAAAATTTCTCTTTAAATTGATTTCAATAACTCCACATTCCGTTGGCCCCCCAAGTCTCCTGACCACACTGCACCTGATTTTTTTTTTTGTGGGACTATTGCAAACAAGGAGTTTAGAAAAGAAACTCAACAAATTTGGATGATTTAAAGCAATTCATTCGAACATTGAAAAAATTCAAAGAAGTCAAAATAGAATTCTCCGTAGAATTACAGATGCTCCATGGTACGTTAAAAACTCACGAATGCACGCAGATCTGAACGTACCTTTTGTGAAAACTGAATTTGTGTAGTATGCGACAAGATATATTAACAAACTTGAATTCCATCCAAATCCTCTTGCAGTTAATATTCTTAACTTTGGTGGTCATACCCGTCTGAGAAGGAGGGATACTTTGGCTACCATAAGAACTCTAAACAGATGACTGAATTCTGAAATAATTTTCCCATAAAAATAAATTTTTGTCCAGCACTGGCAGGACTTTAATCACAATTTTTTTTAGTATTAAGATTTGAATACTTATTGTCATTACATTTTTTATGTAGATTCAATAAATAAAATTAATAAAGTTAAAAAAAAAATAGATGTTAACAATGGAATTACAGAAATACAAAAAGTAACAAATTTATAGAGGAAGAAACTAAAATTCAACCGATACCGCAACCATGTATCAAACTGCCTATTCTTTGCATGTAGGCGTGTATTAACTAACAGCGTCTTCGTGCCAAGATGCTTACAGCTCCCCGGGGCAGTAAGACCTTTTGGTCATTTGTTAAGAGGGTAAAGAACAATGCTAGTTCATCAATCCCAACCTGATCTTATCTTTTACATAATAATATATGTTCTAAGGTTCAATGATACTATTGTTGTGTGTGTAACATCCAATAATTTTTCTACGGTTATGTATGATATTTTAAATTGCAATCACAGATGAAATGTTAATAAATAATATTGTTTTGTTGCAGCTAATAGATACTTCCAGATCAAGAAGAAAATCATACTCTTTGCTTTAATTTTTTTTATATGTATGAGTGTTGTGTTATTAATTACAGTATTTTTATATAACAATAACGCTATATAAGATGTTGTTATAATTGCTTAATGATTATTTGTGTAAAAGTAAAATTGTTTGATAATATGGTTGGTTATAACAATAATATGGTAACTTCAATTTGTACCTTAGTTACTCACTATTAAAATAATGTTGTAGCAGAATATAGTATTATTATTATTATTAGTGGATGGTGTATGGACCTCATCGGCCATTTGCACTGCGACCAATATTGATCTATTGTGCGTCCCCTTGCCCCATTATGGGTTGAGTATGTCAAGAAAACGGATAAGCTCCTTCAATGGGAGTGATATTAAGTCACATTCACTTAACATATAAGCTTGTAGTAGCCTATATCTTCTGTGTCCCAGTGCTCCACAGTGGGTGATTAAGTGCTCCATTGACTCCTCTTCATCACCGCAGAATCTGCAAATATCTGTGTTGGAAATGCACATCCTGTGTAGGTGCTTAAGACAGATATAATGGCCTGTAAGTGCACCTGTCAATGTTCTGAGACTTTTCCTGTCCAGTTTTACAGCACGCTCGGCCCTCTTTTCATCAAAGTTTAGAAATTTCTGAGAGTGTTCAAGACCAGCTGTCTCGTTCCAATGTTATTCAACGATGGACTCCGTCCATTTCTTTATCTCCTCATTCAGGAGACCCTTATTAAAGCCAAAAGTTGTAGTGGGTCCAATATAAGTCTGCTCAGCCATTTTATTGCCATGATGCCCTTCATGTCCTGGCACCTAGATCAGTGTGATCTGGTTCTGGCTTGCCAGTTTGTTTAGCCTATTGTAAACATAGTATAGTTATATACAAAATTTTTTAACAAAACTATAGTCAGCCATGTCAATTGTGTTTTGAATATAACAATATAATATTGTCGGCAACAATCATATGATTCAACAATAGTATGTTGCCCTTAGAATATTGTCATGTCAAGCATATATTTTTTTCTACGTGATATGGCAGCCGCTACAGCAGCGATAGTTTCCTGCATCCGAACTGAGGGATCTCGATGATAAAGCCTTCTTGCGATTGTGCCAGCAAGGCAAGATTCTTTACAATGCGCCTATATTCTCTTTGGACGGCAACAACGCACTCTAAAGCATGAAAGCATTGCTTTATCCAAATTCCTGCTTCATTATCCCAATTCTGCATTTTAGTTAAATTTAAAGATCAATCTATAAAATACAATAAAACTGGAAAAAGTTAGTTGCTATACAGAAAATAAATTATTACGTTTTTTTTTATTTATTTATTTGGTGGCAGCTTTCGTCAGCCACCCTGTACTTTGTAAAACCACAAAAGAACTATGAATTTTTTAATATTAATTTTGTTATTTATAACAAATTTGCCAGATTTTTGTTTCTTTTTTCAAACATTATCCTGTTTGCACGTACTTCGGTGGTCTATTTATGAGCGGAATTATTATGATTTTAATTTTTTCGTTTGCTTTTTAAAATGTTAACGAGGTTGGCTTACGTTTATTTAAAGAAAGAAATAAAAACATATAAAAGAAAAAGTGTCTTAAAACCGTGACTTCCTTTGCCTTAAGCTTAAATATGTGGCAAAATGTAGCAGGATTTCGGTGTTGTGGCGGTTTAAGTTTTTTAATATATTTTTTCCCCGTTCAGGTTGTGTTGTTTAAAACAAATGACGGCTACGAGGATAACAAAAGAAAATCGCCCGCCATATTATTAACTTATTTATAACAATAACAAGACACAACACAAGTCACAGCCCATTGTAGTGAATAGCACGAGAAAAGGTTTCAGATAAATAAAAAAAAAATAAAAACTAAATCATTCAAAATATTTTCTTATGCCAGCAACACGTACGTGCTATAAATGTTATGTTTACGTATGGCTGGCATATGAATGAGGAACCAGTCTTATGTTATGATAATGCTCTGGCAGCAGAAGTAGAGTGTTTCCCACAGCCATTTAAGCTGCGTAATAAAAGGCATAAAAAAATTAAGAAACATCTTTGGCACATCTTCAGCAACAACAACTACAATAATATTATCAACAGTGTTAACTACTGCTTTAAAAAATTTCAACCTCAAAGCCATATCATCATCGTCGGTCTTGATCATTATGGTTTTATAACAATTGTCTCTGAATGTAGTGCAGAATTAGCTTCCAGCCCTCAGAGTACCAGAATTCATCAAAATGCTTGCAAAGTTTACTCTACTCCTTACTATTTGTAAAGTAAGCCAACAGCAACAGCAACAGCAGCGATGGCAGCGGCAGACACACTAGAAACAGCTACAGTCATAATAATAATAATAATGGGAAATGTAAAGCCCTCTTTTTGACTGCGTCTTTGTTTAAGTTGATTAAAACAAAAAACAAAAAAAAAAAGAAAGAAAAGAACAGTTTTATTATATTTGCGCGCATGCGCCTCGTCGCATCTTTGACCATGATAGCAGAAGTTCTCACACATCACTACTCTACGCGCCACTTAAACTGCATTGTGTGCTGATGGCAAACAAACATTCATATACTCGTACATTTTTGGTACTCGTAGAATAAAACTTATTTCTTATTTTTTTTGTAGATTTTGCTGATTTGGATTTAGCGGCAGGGTTGGCTTAATTCGGTTTCATCAATCATCGCTGTTTATGGAGATGAAATAAGCACTGACTTGACTGGCTGAAAAGAAAATAAAAAGCTGATTCTTTTACGCCAAGAACAGTGTAACGAAACAAAGTGAGCTAAGCTCTATATTTTGGATTAAGCATAATTTAATGGATTGTAAATTTATATACAACGTGGCGGATCAACGTGGATGAGCAATGGAAGACAAGGCTTAATGAGATGGTAGGCCAAAGCACATTACTGCCCGTCTACATTAGACATGAAACGTCGTTCAGGCATACTGTTAAAACAAACCTTTGACGGCTCGATTGTTACATGGTGGAGTATTTCTTGATTTTTTATTATTTCAACTCCGTCAACAAAAGCACATCATCACTTTTTATATCCTTTTTTACAGTTTGTGGAAAAAAATATGTTTTTTTTTTTTTGCAAAATTTGCAGTCTAAAGAAACTCAAATAACTTTTTTGAGTGGTTAAGGCAGCAGATCATGATATGTCATGACCCGAGCTCAAATCCCAATGGGTGCTGATGAGTAAGTAGTGTAGCGGCTACGGAACAGGTAGTTGTCCCCCAGCTAAAGATTTGATTATTATTTTTCTTGTCTTCTTCAATCAAGAGTTATTGATTACAGCAAATTTGTGTTGTAAAAAATTCTTCTTAAGAAAAAACTTAAGAAAGGAAAAAACTTGCACTTAAGCCCGATGTACAAGAGTACAAACCAAAAAACGTTTTTTAAAAGTTTATGTAATTTATGTTTTTTTTATTACATTTGAAAAATAATACATTTTTATTAAAGTAATTCATGAAGTTTTAAAAATAATTGAATTCAAATGGCCTCCACCCTCGTTGACACATGTACGGATATCTTATCAAAAAGTTATTCACTACTGTCTGGAGTGTTGCAGCGGGAACTGTCTCAATTACCGTTCGAATGAATTGCTTTAAATCATTCAAATTTGTTGGGGGTTTTTTTTTGTAAACTTCTTGTTTGAAATAACCCTACAAAAAAAAAAAAAAAAAAAAAAAAAATCAGGTGCAGTGAGGGCAGGAGACCTGGGAGGAGACCAACAGAATGTAGAGTTTCTTGAAATCAGTTTATTGGGAAATTTTTGTCTCAATTCTGTCATAACAAGAGTGGCTATGTGGCAAGTTGGCCCATCTTGTTGAAACTAAACTGATTGGAAAGGAATTTTTTTGAGTTGAAGGCGATTCCTTTACGGCGTAATTCTGGAAACAAACTCTCTCAAGATCTTCAAGTAATTTTCTATATTGGCCGTAACAGTAAAACCGTTTTCTTCGAAAAAGTAAGACCCGACAATGAACTTTTAAGAAACCGCATACCACACTGTGCTGCGAAGTGGATGTAATTGCATCTGGTGGAGTATCTGTGGGTTAGAATTATTCCATGTTCGACAATTTTGTTAGTTAACATTTCCTTTTAAATTAAAATGTGCTTTGTCAGACATAAAAATGCAGTTCAAGGCGTTTTCGTCCTCTGACACCATTTGAATGATCTTCTCACAAAATTCCAAGCAAATCGGGAAGTCTCTAGGGTTCAGTTTGTTTGTTAATTAAATCTTATATAGAAATAAGTTTAAATCTAGGTGGAAAATTGTCTGCTGACACCCATTTGAGCAGATAAGCTCCTTGTCAAAACTCTAGGATTGTGTTGTATGGCAGCAGCTGCAGCAGCGATAGTTTACTGCATCCGAACTGAGGGATCTTGATGATAAGGTCTTCTTGCGACTGTGCCATGCTCGGCAAAATTCTTTACGATCCTCATTATACTCCATCTGCTAGGAGGAGTGGCGTTAAACGTGCGCCTATATTCTCTTTGGACGGAAACACCGGACCCTAAAGCGTTAAAGCGTTGCACTATCCAAATTCTTGTTTCATTGTCTCAATTCTGTATTTTAGTTAAATCTAAAGATCAGTCTATAAAACACTACAAAAATGCAACAAGTTGGAAGTTAGAAAATAAGTTATTACGGGTGTTTTTTGTACAAACAAAGAAATTCTGAACAAACATGAGAGTCCATCCAGAGATGTGAACCCCAACAACAACTTTTTTTTATATTTTTATATTGGACCAGTACTCGGGGGATGACCCCTACATATGCAGTGCATTGTGCCAGAACTAGGAAAATAGGTTGTGAGAAGGGGGAAAGAGGGAGTAGTGTTTGTGAACATTTGATTTCAACTTTCCAACATTATACGAGTAACAGACATAAAACACGTTTGTAGGTAACTTATCCCATAGGCGAAGCATACGGCTGAAAAACGAATTCTCTCTGTAATGCGTAGTACGATTCCACGGGCGATCGACCACAAATGGATGAGCTCTGGACGATGAACGCGTGCTATGTAAAAATGTGCGAGTTTCGGGAACAAGATCCCTAATCTCGTCAGAGCAAAATCCATTGTAGTAACGATAGAACACAGTAAAGCACCCCACACTGCATCGATGCTCCAGTGAGTCAATAGATTTGGATACTCTACTGTCACCGATAAGCTTCTTCCCCTCCTGCGCACGGTCGAGTAACCCCAAAATAGACTTTGAGGCACCGGCCCAAACATGAGAGTTGTATTCCATTTTCGGTCAAATGTAGGTGGTATAAATAGTAAGGAGGTCAGATGGAGTGAAGTACATCTTACACCGTTTCAAAAACCACCCGAGGCACTTGAATGCTTCTTTAGGGACATAAAAATGTGTTCAGTCCAGCGAACATCACACTGTAGCTTCATTTCAAGAACATCAAGAGCATCCTATTCTTCAATATTTATACCATCCGCCTTTATCCCCCTAAATAAGCGTCCTAGAGCGAAAATAATGATTTTGAATATAAATAATAATTTGAAAATGAAAATAATAATTTTGGTTTCAAAAATTTTTTTTTCCAAAAAAAAAGTTTTTTTTGTTTATCTCCCTAAATATAAGCGTCCTAGAGCGAAAATAACGAAATTTTGGTACCAAAAAATTTTTTTTTCCAAAAAAAAACTTTTTGCGTTTATCTCTCTAAATAAGCGTCCTAGAGTGAAAATAACAAAAGTACCAAAAAAATTTTTTTTTCCAAAAAAAAAGTTTTTTCGTTTATCTCCCTATATAAGCCTCCTAGAGCGAAAATAATGAAATTTTGGTACCAAAAAATTTTTTTTTGAATAAAAAGTTTTTGTCGTTTATCTCCCTAAATAAGCGTCTTAGAGCATAAATAACGAAATTTTGGTACCAAAAATTTTTTTTTCCAAAAAAAAAAACTTTTTTGCGTTTATCTCCCTAAATAAGCGTCCTAGAGTGAAAATAACAAAAGTACCAAAAAAATTTTGTTTTTCCAAAAAAAAGTTTTTTCGTTTATCTCTCTATATAAGCCTCCTAGAGCGAAAATAATGAAATTTTGGTCGTCTGTATGTGTGTTAATAAGCAACTGCTTAAATTTGGCAATGTTATTTTTCCCTAAACAAATGTATACTCAAATCCCATTGTGATTATTTTAAGTGAAACATTAGGCTAAATAAATCGCAACTTTAGATATATTTCGTATACCCTTGCATAAGAAATGTACCTAATAGAGATTTCCATTGATTATGCTTGAGTGTTACCAAGATATCCCCTCGGGGAACAGGTTTTGCCTTGGTGTACTCCTAACTTAGGCACTCTGTTTTTCAGGAAGGGGTCCCTCGTTTGGTGCGGCAAACAAAACTCTAGGAAGCCACATGACTTATGTTGTGTTGGCTTCCGAAACCCTTACCAAGGGTATAAATTGGCAGGACGGGGATCAGCATGGCCCCCGGGAAGTTCCGCTTGCGGTTCGACCCGGGCTGATCATGGTTGAGGAGCCTACCTTGGCTGAAACGTTCTGGCTGTGGTTGAAAACTAGAACGCAGGAAGGGAGTGTTGGTATCCTTGATGATTGTTTGGTGATGGCTTTTTTCGAGGGCTAACAATCTCCCGAGGATCTGTTGCCTATACAACAGATACGTGTACTGTAAGGAACCAGACCAGTGGTGATGGTTGACGGGTGAGTTGGTTTAAGGGCTGATGCTCTTAGTGGGCTTCGGCCTACCAACTCATTAAGCCTTGTCCTCCATTGATTGCTGGGAAATTGCATACATGAGGGATTAGAAGGCCCGAACTCCTCAACAAGAAGTTGTTCATATGACCGCAATCATATGACAAGAATTGCTACCTGTATGAGCCTAGTCACCCACACGGGGGCGGTGGTGAATCGTGAAAAATTCACTCCGTGGAATTGGTCCACCATCAGGTTAGGCCGCAAGGCAGGTACTGATGTAAATCATTTTCACAGTTGTTATCAAGATATATGACATGCTATGCAATAAGTAATTTAATTATACAATTAATTCTTGGCCCTACTTTTTCATAAATTTTATTTATCCTGCTATCGATTTAAGCTGACTTTAACTGAAGAAACTTTACTTTCACTAATTTTAACTTAATTTTTAATAATAAAGCATTTAGAACTTGCTTCGAAGCATTACACTGTGGCTCTGATAAAACTCTAAAACAAACGGAGTTGTCTGCAACACACCGTCGACAATTTTAAATGAAATTAATAAATGGGTTACATTTCATTTCGTTTCATACTCCTTCAAGCTGCTGCTTCTTCTTTTAAATTCGTTTTATAGTTCTGTTGCTTTTGTTCGACACAATGAATGAAAGTTTGTGCATCCTACTGCAATTCGAAAAGGGGTAAACCTTAAAATAAAAATGCAAAATAAGAAAGAATTGTTAATTCTGTGTTCTTTATGCGCATTTGGTTGAATTCGATGATCTTTATTAGCAAACATTAAATCGATAACTGTGTGGCAAACATTTAATTAAATTATATATTGAGTAGGAAGAGGGTGTAGTCGTTAAATTTTTACAGTTTTTTTTGCGATATGAAAATTATGTTGTATGAACTTTTATGGGATTAATTAAGAGGTTGGTGTTTGTGGTAGAAAATTATTTAAAAAAGAAAAATATATGTTGTTTGGAAATTAATAATTTAACTGCCTGGCTCACGATGTCGTTTCGTACACGTTCGACATAAATTTCAAGGTCAAAAAACTTATTCCTATGTTGTTTACAAGCTTTATTTTTCCCTGATCTTATATCATTTGCCTTGTCTACCTCCAATGTATCCGTTAGTTGAATAATAGTTGACTATAAGTCACTTATTTTTAATACAAAATATTAGCGAACGTTAACGAAACGTCATCATGAGCCAGGCAAAAAGTCTAATGAAAAATGTTGAAATTTTCCCGTTTCTTTCTGAAGCAGATTGTCCTGGGTTCAAAATTCTTAAGTAAAATTTACCTGTGCTCGCTCAGGAGCTCCAGAGGTTCATGGAATATTCATTACTAGTCTACTAGCTGCGCTACAATATATAAAAGAAGTAAATCTACTAAACCGTTTCCCAGCAGCTGTAACCCGAATGTGCAAAATTTGATTTGTACTAACTCATTAAGCCTTGTCTTCCATTGACTGCTGGGAAATTGCATACAGGAGGCATTAGAAGACCTGAACTCCTATCACAAGAAGTTGCTCATATGGCTGCAAACATATGGCAACCATACAATACAATAGCTCTAATTAGTTATATATTTATTTCAGGCTTGTAAAAACTTTCAACCCTATCCAGTCTTTCGCGGATGACAACAGCATTTGCCACTCGTACTTTTTTAGTTATAGGCCCAGCCTATTAGAGGTCGCTGCCAAGAAGCGTAATATGAATGATTCACTGAATAGTGATCTTCTATTAATCTCCAAGTGGGGTCGGAAAAACAGGGTCGCCTTTAACGCTCGTAAGTGTTTATTAACACACAAACAAACGGCCGCAAATAATGCTTCATCTGTACTCATGGTTGGTATAAATATTGAGGAATCGGATGCTCTTGATGTTCTTGGAATGAAGATACAGTGTGATGTTCGCTGGCTTGAACACATGTTTCATGTCTCAAAAAAAGCATTCAAGTGCCTAGGTTTTTTGAAACTGTGTAAGATGTACTGCACCCCATCCGGTCTCCTTACAATTTATATTACCTACATCCCAGCGAAAATGGAGTACAACTCTCATGCTTAGGCTGGTGCTTCAAAGTCTATTTTGGGGTTACTTGACCGTGTGCAGGAGGGGAAGAAGCTTATCGGTGACAGTATCTAACTCTATTTACTCACTAGAGCATCGACGCTCAGACGAGATTAGGGATCTTGTTCCCGAAACTCGCACATTTTTACCTAGCACGTGTTCATCATCGAGAGCTCATCCATATATAGTCGATTGCCCGGGGAATCATATTACGCTTTACAGAGAGAGTTCGTTTTTCAGCCGTACGCTTCGTCTTTGGAATAAGTTGCCTGCAGACGTGTTTTCTGTCTGTTATAACGTTGGAAAGTTCAAGTGAAATGCTCACAAACACTACTCCGTTTTTCCCTCTCCTCACAAACTATTTTCCTAGTTCTGGTACAATGCACTGTATATGTAGGGGTCATCCCCTGAGTACTAGTCCAAGTTAAAAAAAAAATCCGCAGTTAATTTCCGGAAAAAACAAAACAATTTTCATCGTATTTTCCCAATACATTTACGATATATGTCGAATGTGAAAATATGCCAATTTAAGTGAATTTAAAATCCAAAACATTTAAGATTAACAGCAAGAGTTTTTTCATAGCCGTCAAAGAAATGAAAAAATAACACCTAATAAAACAATTTGGCGAGCAGAAGTTGTCATTTCCACTACAGTAAGAATCATAACAATTTGATTAAATTGTCGGATTAATGTTTGGGGTTTAATTCGTGTAATTTATATTAATATAAATTGTTAAATGAGTTAACACATGCACCTACACACATTCACCCAGAAAGGTCCGTCCCATTACCCAAAACAAAGCCAACGAAAAAGAAGTGGCCATAATATTAATGCTTTTTATGAGATCACAGCGGTAGTCTACACTTTTAAACCCCAAAAAAAATATATATTTTTTTGAGATCTTTACAACAAAAGAAAAAAAAAAGGGAAAAGAAAATTTAACTTATACAACAAGTACTTACCTCCGGTGTCTTGGTCATGTTTTAACATAAAAGTTTACTTCAACCAATCCAAATCGACTTTTTTTTACGAAGAAACACAAAAAAGAATTGTACATTGTGTTTGAAAACATATTTATAAAAATTTGCATAGTATCACCTTTAAGAGAGAGAACAAAACAATAAAAAATTAAACAAAACGATGTAAAAACTTCTGCAGTTCATTGTTTAACAAAATGTTATTCTTTGCTGCACACTTTTTATAAAGTACCAAAACCTACAACAACTACATTTGTTTAAGTTGCAAAATTCTCATACGTTTGCAACAAATTTACATACGACGTACACACCGGAGTTAACATGCTTATAAACAGTCTGCGTATGCATATCAACTATCAGCGATCTTTAGCAACAACAATAGGCAGTCAGTCAGTCAGTGAGTGAGTGAGTGAGTGAGTGGCGGCGGTGTTGGATTTTTGTTCCTTCAGCTTCACAATAACAACACCAACAGCAACAGTAAAAAAGAAGAAAAATAAAAAGATGAGTGTTGCTTAAGCTTGTCAGAGGGCTTTATTGTGGCACCCCATGGCGCAAATACTTTAACCGATTACCCATCTTTTACTCTTGGCACTCGCGTTACTGTTTGCTGATATTTTTAATACGCAATAAAACTAAACAAACCAACAACAAAAGAGAGAGAGAAAAAAAAGAAATAAATACTTAAAATATAATATATAAAAAAGGTATAACAAAATTGTTAAAGAATGTTTAAAATAAAACAGCGTTTCTTGCATTCCTTTGTTAAAAATATTGTGGACTTTTGTTGCTTAAATTTTATGGTGCAGTGTAATCAGTAGCATAAGTTTGTAGAGGCTTTTGCGACAGGCATTTTAGGTTTGAATTAATGCACGATTTTTGGATTTGGATTCGCTAGAACTTCTTATTTTGTAGTGTTAAGGCCCATTTAGACGACCCTAGAAATTGAAACTGTAACGTAAATGTAGTAGCACTTATAGAACACTTAAAACCGTATCATATATTTTTGACATGACCAAAAAAAAAAAAAAAAAAACAAAAGTGCATGTGAAGAAAAAGTGTTCTGTTTTTTCATGTTAAAGAGAATACAAACAATTAAGTTTTTTATTCGCTATTTAAGCTTCTAACATTTATACCAGTAAAAAATTATAAATAGCTTGTTTTCTATGTTTCCCAGCTATCTATATGTCGACATTTCATAGGAACTACCCTAATCATCAGTAGACTTTGGATATTTTTGAAAGGTGTAAAGAAATGTTAGAGACGTTTATAAATAGAAAAGCTTGTTTTTTGTGTTTTGACGGATATTATTAGAGCATTTTTCTTTTTTAAATTCTCAGCAATTTATTTGGATTGTTGGGATATAAAGTTGAATGTTTGAGAATATCTTTCAAAAATTTCCAAAGTCTACTGATGATTAGGGTAGTTCCTATGAAATGTCGACATATAGATAGCTGGGAAACATAGAAAACAAGCTATTTATAATTTTTTACTGTTAAAGGGAGCAATTAATTTTTGATCGTCCATATCAAGGTGCATTAACCAGGTGGTATCACTAGCGTAGGTGACAATTTTTTATCTAAAACGACCGGTAGTGTTAAAAGTTGTTTATGTTTACACAAATTGAAAAAATAATCCCCCAGCTAAAGATTTGATTATTATTTTTCTTGTCTTCTTCAATCAATAATTATTGATCACAGCAAATTTGTATTGTAAAAAATCTTTCTTGAGAAAAAAACTTAAAAAAGGAAAAACTTGAACTACAACCCGATGTACATATGTACAAACCAAAAAATTCTAAATATATAAAAAAATTATAAAATTCAACAAAAATTTAACAAATGAAAAAATAATATTTTAATCAAGCAAAATAAAAAATTAAAAGTGCAAAAAAAAAAAAAAAACAATAAAAAAGTTTTCAAAAATATTTGAATTCCTTAAAATGCGTTGTTGTCTGCTATGTAAAAAGAAAAATTCTACTGCTTATCGACTCAAGAATAATTTAATTGCTTAAAATGCGTTAAAAACAATTTATGAAAATAATAACACACAATTAATTTTCTTTATATACATTTTTCCCCCTTCATTTTCCTCTGTTTTTTATGGTGGAATTTTTACGCAAACAAAGTATTATATATCTAGTACAGCAACTCTAATGGTGCCACCTAATAATTGCACCATGGTCCATATCATTATATAATATATATAATAAATTACAAAAATAAAATAATTACACAAATAAAATAATAACAACACCAACCTTACTTCTCATAATCTATTTTCCTAGTTCCAGTACAATGCACTGCACTGCATATATGTAAATCCCTGGTTTTGAACGTGACATTCGTATGTGCTGAAAGCCAAAAAGCAAAAAAAATTAAAAGCAGGTTCAGGTTTGACTTAATATTAAATTGTACCTAATAGCGAACACTGTAATTTATATTAAAATTAATAGCAAATGGAATCTCAAATAAAACAAAAAATTTAAAAATAACTAGTAAGTCGAACGTGACAAAAGTGGAAGCAGGTTTCGCGTCCGCACTTAGAAAGGAGCATTTCAGCGAAACCTTACACAATTTCATCTGGCAATTAATTTCAGAGGTTTAACTAATAATAATGTTACCTGAATATATTATGGTTTGACTGAAAAGGCTCGAGTTTGTATACTTTGTTTACCTATATTTTCGGTCGATACGTGACATGTCGAACGTGACATTGTTTCCACAATAATTCTCACATTTAAATAGGACTATATTTTTACCAAATTTATTCTTAACAAATAGATATTATTCACATACTTAAAGTATAATATTTACTTTTGTGAATATGCGGTTCTCGCAGCTTTTATTTTATTCCCGTCATGCGAAAATGAGTGCAGCTATTGGATACTGAATTTTTATAATATAAAAAAACTTGCAAAAAATTATTGCCAGAAATGAGAAATTGCATTTCTGCAATTCAACCTTCTGATTATTCATCTCATTTGAGAAAATTATGGCTAAATTGATTTAATTAATAAAATTTCAGTATTACTGTATTACACTATCGTAAAAAATTTATTTTTAATAACTTTAAATTTTTTTACCCCGGTGGACCTTTTTCTAGATTTGCCCATATGTAGGGGCTATGCCCTGAGTACTGGTCCAAAATAAAAATAAAAAAATTAAATAAAAGCAATACAGCTGTTCATAGCAGTGATGAGAGTTCATAGTATTCAATACATATACAAAAAGTACGAAAATTGTTTAAATGCTACCTAATTTTTTTTTTCTGTTTATATGTCGTGAGTTCATACGAGCTCCAGCTGGGAAACATTAAAAAGATGCAGTTTATAATTTTTTGATTGGTACCAATCAAGGTGCTTTAACGTCTACACGGTGGCAGCACTAGGGCAAAATTACAACAATACAACAAAAACAGGCATGTAGTAACCTATGTTTGTCATAAATATTTGTGACTTTTTTCACAATTATAAACTATGTATGTACCTTTTCATAATTATTAATTATTTTATTTGAATTATTCTTATGTTCACAAAAAAAATTTTTTATGTTTAATTCAGAATATAACACTAAATTCACTTTCAAAAATGTAAACAATACGTTTGACGTAAATAGCTTACTATATTGCCAGTAGCAAAAAATTGTCACATGCCGTAGCGCTGCCACCTTGTAGATGTTAATGCACCTTGGTGCCAATGTTGGAAGCTAATATAGCGAATAAAACTCAAATGTGTGAATTTTTGATCTCTGCTTTTTTATACTAAAAAAAAAAAATAAATAAATAAATAAAACTCAATTGCTTATAATATATAACAATACTAATATATAACAATACTAAAATAGTAGTTATTTATATGTAATTATTAGTTTATTATACTTAAAAAATATTAAACATTTTTTATTATTACATTTTCATTATGTGCTGCTCACACATACACTTTTAATAAAAGTTTTGCAATTAACATCTTAATTGATTTTAATTACCCATACAAAATTTCAATTAACTTAATTGCCAATTAACAGTTAATTGTTCTAATATAGGGTGTTTTTTTAAGCTAGATAGAACTTTAAATTGTAAAAAGTAGCACAAAAAATTAAATTTTGATGAAACATTTTTTTTATTTGTTTCAGTATACTCTGACAAATCATCATGAATAGACTCACGCTTGAACAACGCTACGAAATTATCCAAATTTACTTTGAAAATCAGACCCGTTGTTTTATCGCAAAATTGTGTTCAGCGATGAGGCGCATTTTTGGCTTAACGGGTTTGTTAATAAGCAAAATTGCCGCATATGGAGTGAGACCAATCCACAAGAGACCCTACAGACTCCATTACATCCAGAAAAATGCACTGTTTGGTGCGATTTTCATGCTGGTGGCATCATCGGACCTTATTTCTTCAAAAATGAGGCCGGAGCTCGCGTTACGGTCAATGGAGATCGTTACCGCACCATGATCAATGATTTTTTGTTTGAAAATATGGATGACATTGATCCGGAGGAGATGTGGTTTCAACAGGATGGCGCTACGTGCCATACGGCGAACGCAACCATCGACTTACTGAAATCAAAATTTGGCGATAAGTTGATTTCGAGAAATGGATCTGTCAATTGGCCTCCAAGGTCGTGCGATTTGACACCTCTCGATTATTTCCTGTGGGGCTACGTGAAGTCACTGGTTTATGCTGATAAACCAGCAACAATTGACGCCTTGGAGGCCAGCATTGTTCGTGTTGTTCGTGACATACGGCCAGCAGTGCTCGAAAAAGTGGCCCAAAATTGGACGTCCAGAATGCGCTTCGTCAAGAACAGCTGCGGTGCCCATATGCCCGAAATCATTTTCAAATGTTAATGTCACGTATTGATCTTTCGAATAAAAAAAAATTTTGATTACAATTTAATTTTTTGTGTTATTTTTTACAATTTCAAGTTCTATCGGGCTTAAAAAAACACCCTATATTTAGTAAAATAAAATATACAACCCTGTGGCAACCGTGTTTAGTTAGCACAATAATACCCAATGAACACACTTTGTTCAAATTTGACAACTCAAATGTAAACAAATGCAAACAAAAGATGGCGAGCCAACAAGAAGAAATATTCACAATCAAAATGTAGACAACTTTTCTGTCAGCTGTTGTCAAACGTTAATTGCATTAGAAATATTGAGTATGTATGAACACTTAAAAAAATTTTTAATTAACTGATAATTGAATTTATTCAAAAGTGTATGTATGAACAGCATATTACTGGTATTTCGTAAACGTAATTAGTTTCTAAGTTAGTATCGAATATAATGTGTAATGTGTAGGACAACTAGTCTATAAGAAAGCCTTTGTATGTATTTAGATATTTACCTTAAGCTTGTGCACAAGGTGCATTAATGTATACACGGTGGCAGCACTACGGCATGTGACAATTTTTTGCTACTGGCAATATAGTAAGCTATTTACGTCAAATGTATTGTTTACATATTTGTAAGTGAATTTAGTGTTTCATTCATATACAAATTATTTTGTGATCATAAAAATAATTCAAATAAATATAATTTATAATTATGAAAAGGTACATTCATAGTTTATAATTGTGAAAATAGTTACAAATATTTTTGATAAACATAGCTTACCAGATGTCTGTTTTTGTTGTATTGTTGTAATTTTGCTCTAGTGCTGTCACCGTGTATACGTCAATGAACCTTGCTTGTGCACAAATATTTCAACAAACAAAGAGTCAGTCCTGGTTTAACCACAAGCCACTTTAGACACTATAATATTATAAACCAATTATTAAAAACCGTTTTGCCTTTGCCAGATTGTGTTTGAGGTTATAAATAATGTGAAAGTTGCAAAAATTGTTATGTTCCTCCTATATATTTATTACCTTACGGTGTGCGCGGTGTTGAACTAATTTTTGGCAATGATTAATTTTAACTAATTTAATTTCAACACTTTAATTGCTGCGATAACGTTTGCTTTGTTCATTCCGTGTGTTAAGTTTACAAACATTACTGCCCCTTTCCTCCTTCTCATAACCTATTTTCGTAGTCTCAACTTTTTATCTGTCCAAAAATAAACTGACAACCCAAAATGGCTGATATTGCCAACACATATACGTAAATAACAGAAAAAATATGCGGACATCGAACAAACGTAACTCGCGAAATTTGAAAATACGGGTTCTTTTGATCAGACCTTGTAAATACATACATACGTATGTATTTCTGTAATCCATATTTATAAAACAAGATGTGTCTACTCATATGTATGTAATGTGTGGACTTCAAAACGGCTAGGCCGATTTTGATGAAATTTTCAGGAAGTCTTCAGAATGTTCAGGCGGGTGACACTGATTTTTGATTTTCGGTCTGGGGTCTGGGGGTGGATTAACAAAATTAAATTTTCATATAGCACCACGGACATAGACAGGATTTTAATTTAAAGGCTGTAAATAAAACACTAATTTTTGCTTAGGACCAGCAACGTGGACCGGGTCAGCTAGTTTCAAATAAAAAAAAAAATTTATCCAATTCAGACATATTTAAAAGTGTAATAAAATCCATAATGAAAGTGTCGTATTATCCATGGACGTTATGTCATTTTAAGTGTCATAATGTCCATGGATATAATAACATTTTAGAGAGCGTCATACTGTTCATAGACGTTATGACACTGGATATTATGTCACGTCACCTGAGAGCCCCTGAACAATTTTGGTGTATGCCAGTATAATTTGTTTAATTGTACTAAACCCTTGCTGATTTAATAAACATTTTGTTTGATTTCATTAAATAAAGTCATCAGATAGACACCTGTCACATGGGCGGCATGTGAAAATGGTAACTAGAGCTGGCCTAAAACTTTCAAAGAAACTTATTCACTTAAAAAAGATAAAAAGTTAAAACTTCATCTGTTGCTTTTACAATTCCAGTAACGTGAAGCGAACTTCCACAATTTTGTTGCATTGCAAAACCACGAGTACCGTCTCTTCAGTTCAGTTAATACTGTCCATTTTTCGGTTTCCATTGAACAATATTTCACGCACTGTGTAGTAGTACTTTTGGCTGCATGTTCGACTTCACATTTACATTGATGCTACAAATGTTATTGTCGTACTCGTAAATGCAAGTTGTTTGTTGTATTGTATGTTTGTATGCAAAACGATACATAATAATTGTTTGTTTATTGTTGTGATTGTTGTTCATTTGTTTGTTGGTTTTTTTTTTCCTTGTTTCATTTTCATTGTAGTTTGTGTAATAATATTTATATTCTAGTAGGCATGTGACTCGGTTTTTGTTTGTTTGTATATCTCTACATGAGCTGGGATTTTTTTTTCTGTTCTTTTTTTTGCAAATTGGTTTATTTATACATTAAATTTGAGGGAGTTTTAATTTGCCAGTGTTTTTGTCTAATGTTTAAAGATTTTTATCAGCATTAAGTTTAAATAAAAGCATTTAGCTTGTAAACAAATATAGAATTTGGGCATTATTTTGATGCAGAAATAATTTGTTTTTAACAGTAATTAATTAAAGTAATTGTACCAACTAAAAGGTGGTTAACTTTTAAGCACCCTTTAGTTAGTAATGGGTGATTTTATAAGAACTATCGGAAATTAAAAAAAAAAAACATAAAATTCTGAAAAATGCATGAAATATTTATTTGGATCGATAGTTGGGTAGATATAATTTAATGTTTGAAGATTATTTCATGCAAATGTTGGCCGCGGCTGCGCCTCAAATGGTCTATCCGCTTAGTCCAATTTTGGCATACTCTTTCCAACATTTCGGCCGGTATCTCACGAATAATGTTGGCAATGTTGGCTTCCAGTGCGTCAATCGAAGCGGGCTTGTCGCTATAGACATTAGCTGTAACATAGCCCCACAAAAAATAGTCTAGAGGCGTCAAGTCGCACGATCTGGGCGGCCAATTGACTGGTCCCAAGCGTGAAATAAACTGTTCACCGAACTCGCCTCTCAATTGGTCCATTGTTTCGCGTGCTGTGTGGCATGTGGCACCGTCTTGTTGAAACCACATGTCATGCAAGTCAAGCTCTTCCATTTTGGGCAAAAAAAAGTTTGTTATCATCGCACGGTAGCGCTCACCATTCACAGTAACGTTGTGATTCGCATCATCTTTGAAGAAATACGGCCCAATGATGCCGCCAGCCCATAATCCGCACCAAACGGTTGTTTTTTGTGGATGCATTGGTAGCTCTTGCAATGCTTCTGGCTGCTCTTCACTCAAAATGCGGCAGTTTTGCTTGTTCACGTATCCATTCAACTAGAAATGAGCCTCGTCGCTGAACACAATTCTTCGATAAAAAAAGTGGATCTTCATCTAACTTTTCAAGAGCCCATTCACCAAAAATTTGGCGTTGTGCTTCAATTCTTGCACCAGCTGTATCTTATAAGGCTTCACACCCAAATCCTTCCGCAAAATTTTCCACGTAGTGGAGTAACAGAGGCCCAATTGCTGCGAACGGCGCCGAATCGATAATTCACGGTCATCACCAACACTGGCCGATACGGCTGCGATATTTTCTTCAGTTCGCACTCTACGTGTAAGTGTGTTGGTGGTTTAATTTCCAACAATGTAAATTTGGTGCGAAATTTTTTTACAATAGCCCGAATAGAAGCCTCAGTAGGTCGATTAAACTGACCATAAAATGGAAGAAGCGCGCGATGAACTTTCTTAACAGAGCACGCATTTTGGTAATAAAATTCAATAATTTGCAAGCGTTGTTCGTTTGTAAGACGATTCATGATTAAATTATGAACCAAACTGAAGATGTTTGGCAGTGACACAAGATACAAAAAGTGCGTGAGCTGTCAAAACTAGTGTTGTCAAAAAGATAATAGCAAAAAAATCACTCGTTACAAGCGACATTGATCCTGAATAAAACACAAATTATTTAGGAATTATTATTATCATCTCTTTTTTTATAGCCTTCACAAAAATGTAAAGGGTATATATAAATTTGTGATTCCGTTTGTAAGTTCTTCAGTTTTATTTGCGACCCTATAAAGTATATACATTCTGAGTCAGAGCTAACGGAAAAGTCGATTAAGCGATGTCTGTCTGTCCGCTGTTGCAATACCGTTTCTGAGAAAACCCTTAAACTTAGAAACTTATTTGTTTCACCATTCTTTTATCCTATCGATTCATGGTTTTCAGTAATATCGGTTCACGTATAGCTGAGATATATTCAAAATTTCGAAAAAATCCATTTTTTTTTTGCAATTTTGTATGAAAATTTTTGAAAAAAAATTTTTTTTTGTTTTGCTTCAAACTTCACACACTCATTAAACATGGTGACTAAAAGGCAAAATAACTTTGTCAGATATCGGTCCCGAGATATAGCCCAAATCGGTTTTTTCATGAAATGTCCCGTAAGCGAACTTAAGCAACTTTTTTTTTCTTAAAAGCAGTCCTGTAATAAAATAATGTTATATAAATATGGAAAATGAAAATTTCTGATATCGGTCCGTACAAGTGGACCGAGATATAGCCTGAGCCGATTTTTCCATTAACAGTTTTTTTCTGAAAAGCAATTCTCGTTATTAAAGAGAGTTACTAAAATACAGAAAATAGAAAATTTGGTTACTACATCAGAGCAAAAAATGGGGGGTTACAATATGGAAAATTCGTATATTTACATGAATATTTTTAATAACATATAATTACATAATAGTTATGTATAGCTTTTATATGGTTATGGGTGCCTTGATGGCTGATTTGGTAGAGTACTCGACCAACAGTCTCTAGGTCGCAGGTTCGATTCCTGCCACAGACCCTGGGTGTTACTGCAGACAAGCAAAAAAGCTTCGCAGTTTTTGTGTGTGTTTATAAAATAAAAAAAAATGGATTTAGTTTATGAATTCACTTTCTGTCATATGATTTCTAGATTAAGTAGGCCTAAAAGCTTGTAACCTTTTTGATATTAATAAATAAATAAATAAATAAAAACAACACAAGAAATAAAACAAAAAACGAGTGATTTTTTTGCTATTATCTTTTTGGCAACACTAGTTTTGACAGCTCACGCACGTTTTGTATCTTGTGTCACTGTCAAACATCTTCAGTTTGGTCTATAATTTAATCATGAATCGTCTTACAAACGAACAACGCTTGCAAATTATTGAATTTTATTACCAAAATGCGTGCTCTGTTAAGAAAGTTCATCGCGCGCTTCTTCCATTTTATGGTCAGTTTAATCGACCTACTGAGGCTTCTATTCGGGCTATTGTAAAAAAATTTCGCACCAAATTTACATTGTGGGACATTAAACCACCAACACGCTTACGTAGAGTGCGAACTGAAGAAAATATCGCAGCCGTATTGGCCAGTGTTGGTGATGACCGTGAATTATCGATTCGGCGCCGTTCGCAGCAATTGAGCCTCTGTTACTCCACTACGTGGAAAATTTTGCGAAAGGATTTGGGTGTGAAGCCTTATAAGATACAGCTGGTGCAAGAATTGAAGCACAACGCCAAATTTTTGGTGAATGGGCTCTTGAAAAGTTAGATGGAGATCCACTTTTTTATCGAAGAATTGTGTTCAGCGATGAGGCTCATTTCTGGTTGAATGTATACTTGAACAAGCAAAACTGCCGTATTTGGAGTGAAGAGCAGCCAGAGCTACCAGTAGCAAGAGCTACCAATGCATCCACAAAAAACAACCGTTTGGTGCAGATTATGGGCTGGCGGCATCATTGGGCCGTATTTCTTCAAAGATGATGCGAATCACAACGTTACTGTGAATGGTGAGCGCTACCGTGCGATGATAACAAACTTTTTTTTTTGCCCAAAATGGAAGAGCTTGACTTGCATGACATGTGGTTTCAATAAGACGGTGCCATATGCCACACAGCACGCGAAACAATGGACCAATTGAGAGGCGAGTTCGGTGAACAGTTTATTTCACGCTTGGGACCAGTCAATTGGTCGCCCAGATCGTGCGATTTAACGCCTCTAGACAATTTTTTGTGGAACTATGTTGAGGCTAATGTCTATAGCGACAAGCCCGCTTCGATTGACGCACTGGAAGCCAACATTGCCAACATTATTCGTGAGATACCGGCCGAAATGTTGGAAAGAGTATGCCAAAATTGGACTAAGCGTATGGACCATTTGAGGCGCAGCCGCGGCCAACATTTGCATGAAATAATCTTTAAACATTAAATTATATCGACCCAACTATCGATCCCAATAAATATTTCAGGCATTTTTCTGAATTTTATGTGTTTTTTTTTTAATTTCCGATAGTTCTTATAAAATCACCCATAACTCATCTATTTACCAATCAACTGATTTTTATCACCTGATCAACATCCTCCTATTAAAATTATAAAAACTATTTTAAACTAAACAGCTATTTAATATATTTCTGTCACATACGAAAGTTCATTCATGAAAATATTCCAAACAATTCTGCTAGATGAGAAATAAACAAAATCTAGCAGGCACAGACTTGTGTAATCAAGCAAACATCCTCAAAACCATGACAACAACAATGGACGCATTAAACAAAATATTGTCATATAGATTCCTTTTAAGGAGGCTACTAATCATTTGCCACTTGTTACATTTTTATAGGTTTCTTTATTAATCCCTGTATCCCTTAACAAGCTATAAAATATTGTGATGGCCACAAAAATTGAGTGTGACCTTTTACCTTATGCGTATATGTATATGTATGTGTGTGCATATGCAATTCACATTTTTCTCTCTCTCTACTTTTTATATGAAAAATGCTGTGCATATAAGTTTGATGACAACAACGAAATATCCGAAAGAGGGAAACCATTTAGAAGCCGAACAAATTCTGTGGAATTTGATCTTTTCTGAGACATAGACATCGTTGTTAAAACACATACACACCTACATACGACTACATATATATCATAAGTATTATTTTTTTGAAACATTTTGTGTGAGTTTTTGGCTGTTGCCACCCTGATTGATATTAAGCCACAAATAGAAAGTAAAATTATTAGATTCATTTGTTGAACCAAAAATATAAAGAAAAAAGGAAGAGGGGAAAAGTAGCAACCGTGGTAATAAATATTTTCCATGTTGCTTTCTTTTAACATTTTTACACGTAAATTGAAAAACACAATCTGAAAAGAAATTATAGAAGAAGAAAAAAACATAACAAAAGCACATGTACTTTTTCATGTTCACAAACGATTTGCCGACAGTTTTCCTTCAATTGAAAACAAAATAAAAAAAAAGACATTCACAATGATGACCAGCTAAATGTATCCTCTCGAGTCCTTATAAGAAAATAAAGATATTCACACACTATTTAAGGTCAGTCTTTATTTCAATCAAACTCTATTTAGTGTAGGTGTGTTAGTGTGTGCACAGGAAGACAATGAATTTCATGCCATTATTCAATGAAGAAATGGTATCTTTTTTTCCAATCATGTGTTACAATGTTACAAAAGACCAACAAAACTAAAACTCAATAAACATAACTGTTTAACTGGTTTAACACAGCAAGGATTATCAGTTTTTTATGGCATCTTTCTCAGCCCTGTCAATGCGACACCTACAAGGCATTCAAAGACTAATGTTTGAAGTAAAAAAGAAAACAAAGTGTAAATATTTTCCCAGGCTTAAGGAATATTTTGACAGATTTATTTTTTCTTTTATTAGATCAGTTTGTGTGGTGCTGGTGCTGGTGCAAGTGTGTTGGTTTAACACATTTTTCTTTTCAATTCGTTTTACGGTCATTTCTTGCATCTCTATTTAAAAAATGTGCTTTTAGGTCATAAAATTAAATCAATAGAAATTTAAACGATTTTGCAAATTGTGTTCATTCAATTTAAACAAAAGATGAAAATTTTATGGGTTTTCTGGCGCCAACCAAAAAAAGAAAATTATTTTACACTTTTAACAATTTTGTCTTAATTCTAAAACGAAAGACTGAAGACACCTACGCGTTATTGAAATTATTTTATCTTTTTATCAAATTTGTTGTTATATGAGCATTTTTATTATCCTTCTAATGTTCTAATCAAATTATTATTACTATTATTATGGTATAATTGTAAAATTCCTAATTGCATGCTCATAAAAAGTTCGTTGTCCAATCGATTTTTTTTTGTCTTGGCAAAAAAAAAAAAACGCGTACATGCAAAATAAACGATTTAAAGGAAATAATTTCACTCTGTTTTTCGGGGAAAAGAGGGAAAGGAGAGGAACCCCTTCCTCTCTTGGTGCGGCAAACAATACTCTAGGAAGCCGCATGACTTATGTGGTGTTGGCTTCTGAAACCTTTACCAAGGGTATAAATTGGCAGAACGAAGATCAGCATGACCCCCGAGTAGTTTAGCTTGCGGTTCCACCCGGGCTGATTATGGTTGAGGTGCCTATCTTGGCTGTAACATTCTGGCTGTGGTTGAAACCTAAAACGCAGGAAGGTAGTGTTAGTATTCTTGATGATTGTTTGGTGTGCGGCTTTTTTCTGGGACTATCAATCGCCCGAGGATCTGTTGCCTATACAACAGATACCTGTACTGTAAGGAACCAATGGTGATGGTTGACGGGTGAGTTGGTTTAAGGGCTGATGATCTTAGTGGGCTTCGGCCTACCAACTCATTGAGCCTTGTCTAAGAAATTGCACACAGGAGGAATTAGAAAGCTCAAACTCCTTAATAAGAAGTTGTTCATATGGCCGCAAATATATGGCAAGAATTGCTACCTGTGTGAGCCTAGAAGGCCACGCGATGGCGATCTTGAATAATTCACTCCGTGAAACTGGTCCATCATCAGATAAGGCCGCAAGGCAGGTGCTGATGTAAATCTTTTTCACAACTGCTCACATATGCTTACAGATCAGTAGACGAACTTACCTAATGATTTTCACGATCAGTCAATATGAATTTTTTGTTAAATTTTAAGCTTTCTTATGTCTTATAAATAGTATTTTGAATTAATAATTAAAACATCACGTCAATGATAAATTCATTTTGCAGACTAACATTTGTTGCATGTGAATTAGTTCATCATACATATGATAGAAAACAATTATATTGCTATAAGTTATGATAACATATATTGCAGTCGATTGTAGAAACTTCAGTTTACTTATTCACTTTTCAATTGTTTGTTTTTTTAACATTCTATTTTAGCAAAAAAATAAAAAATAAAATAAAACAAATATTTCGAAAGCTCTTTAAGTGTAGATCTAAACACATGCCATTCACACACTAAAACTATGCAGTGAACAAAATAATTGTCCATTAAAAAAAAAATCAAAAAAGACATTCCAGACGTAACGAGAAAAAAAAACCAACTAAATATTTGTTAAACTTGACACCAAACAAAAGAATTGAACCGATAAAAAAATTTAAGAAAAAAGGATTTGAATGAATTAAAAAATAAAACTACAAAAGTTTGCAAGTAATAAAAAAAAATACAAACGAAATAAGTTAAAAAAAGAGAATAAAACAGAACAGCAAACAAATCAAAGATTGAATGTCAAACAACATTGAAGAACAGCGCCGAAGAATTTCAAATAAAATTGAAATGAACACGAAAAAAGGCAACAACAAAATTTTAATGCGGACCAACTTCACACGACGATTAAGAAAATTATACAAAAAAAAAAAAAAAGCACAGACGAGCGCCTTGCGTATTCAAAAAAGGAAAAATATATAAATCACGGAGGTGGACGGTTGGCTAAATAGATGGTGCAAAATCATATAAAGTATTCTTTTTTTGTTTTTTTTTTTTTGTTACTCAAACAAAAGAGTTTTGGGTCATGACAGAACGCAACGCAGCCAAACTATACCATTCAAAGTCATCAACAGGGCTTGAATTATATTCATGAGCCACTACTGTCGGCAGCCTCTTCCTTCGCCATTTCTGCCAGCCAACCTGAAGAAGAATGAATAATAATAAAACGTAAGACTTAAGAAACAAACGTGAAAGCTTTGTTCTTTTTTCTTTTTTTTTTTTTTTTGGTAACAACCACAACAACAGCAACAGGCAGCAACACAAATATCACACATCACACACCACAAAATCCAACACAACACTCTACTTTTATACTTATTATTATAGTGGTGAAACAGCGTCATCAGCAACGCCATCAATATTTGTAGATGTCTGTTTGTGTACAACAAAACATCACCATAATCACCATTCATTATAACAATTGGTCAACAGTGGGACTAATTGGATATATATTACTAACACAAACCATTTCATAACTTTCTTTTTAAATAAATCACATCTGTTATTTCAAATTTATTTCAGAGAAGTTCTTTATTGGAAAGATCTATTCATTAACTGACAAACTGAAAGTGCTCTCCCTTAGATGTTGAAACACAACAGAATCAAAAAAACTCTGCGGATTTGCTTAAAAAAAGAGCTGGAGAGATCTGACAATATTGTTGGTTTTAACCATGTACTGGAAATTGCTGGAAATGAAAAATATTCATAACAATACTGCACTAACTGAACAACTAGAAGAAAAACTTGCAATTACATTATAACTCACTTAACTTCGGAGCAATTATCTGCCAATTACATTGTCAGACGATGTTGGCAGGAACAAATTTGTCAGTGACACTATGGCCGAATGTATTATATAACATAAATTGTCAGCTCAACAGTCAAAATCGTACTAAAGAATCTCCCAAAATTAACGCAGGATTTACAGTGAAGTGTTGACTGTCTAGATTAGCTTCGGTTTAACAGACTGTCAGCTATTAAAAAGCCAGTCTCCATTTGTCCAATTTGGTACCTTTGTGTTGCCTGAGTGTGCTGGCCATGGAAGAGGAGCGAGATCTACATATCACCCGGGAATCGGATAAAAAATCCCAAACTACACAAATCACATTCCGATACTTCTAACAAATCATGCAGCATCATTCTGCTTCGTATATAATGGGTGATTTTATAAGAACTATCGGAAATTAAAAAAAAAAACACATAAAATTCAGAAAAATGCATGAAATATTTATTTGGATCGATAGTTGGGTCGATATAATTTAATGTTTGAAGATTATTTCATGCAAATGTTGGCAGCGGCTGCGCCTCAAATGGTCCATCCGCTTAGTCCAATTTTGGCATACTCTTTCCAACATTTCGGCCGGTATCTCACGAATAATGTTGGCAATGTTGGCTTCCAGTGCGTCAATCGAAGCGGGCTTGTCGCTATAGACATTAGCCTTAACATAGCTCCACAAAAGATAGTCTAGAGGCGTTAAATCGCACGATCTGGGCGGCCAATTGACTGGTCCCAAGCGTGAAATAATCCGCACCAAACGGTTGTTTTTTGTGGATGCATTGGTAGCTCTTGCAATGCTTCTGGCTGCTCTTCACTCCAAATACGGCAGTTTTGCTTGTTCACGTATCCATTCAACCAGAAATGAGCCTCGTCGCTGAACACAATTCTTCGATAAAAAAATGGATCTTCATCTAACTTTTCAAGAGCCCATTCACCAAAAATTTGGCGTTGTGGTAGGTCGTTTGGCTTCAATTCTTGCACCAGCTGTATCTTATAAGGCTTCACACCCAAATCCTTCCGCAAAATTTTCCACGTAGTGGAGTAAAAGAGGCCCAATTGCTGCGAACGGCGCCGAATCGATAGTTCGCGGTCATCACCAACACTGGCCGATACGGCTGCGATATTTTCTTCAGTTCGCACTCTACGTAAGCGTGTTGGTGGTTTAATGTCCAACAATGGAAATTTGGTGCGAAATTTTTTTACAATAGCCCGAATAGAAGCCTCAGTAGGTCGATTAAACTGACCATAAAATGGAAGAAGCGCGCGATGAACTTTCTTAACAGAGCACGCATTTTGGTAATAAAATTCAATAATTTGCAAGCGGTGTTCGTTTGTAAGACGATTCATGATTAAATTATAGACCAAACTGAAGATGTTTGACAGTGACACAAGATACAAAACGTGCGTGAGCTGTCAAAGCTAGTGTTGCCAAAAAGATAATAGCAAAAAAATCATTTGTTAGTACAAAGATGTATAATCTCTGCAACGCCTTATATATCCGTTTATACATTCTAAATACGAAAACATTAGAAACTGATAATGCAACCTCTGCTTTTACTTCCATTCAAAAGAAAAATCTTTACTTTTAAACAAAACGCTCCCACTGTACTACTGTTCTTGTTAACAGAGCACAAGCTACAGTTTTCCTGCAGCAACGCACACACAAATTCACTTTTTATGGGGACGTACATATAAGGCAAGTAATAGCTCTAAATATTTCTTATTTTTTATGTTGTGTTGTTGGTGTCTTTATACGATGCCTTCCTTATATTTTTTCTTTTTGGTTTAATCATGGATGGCGCTATCATATTTGATCTCATTTAAAATATAAGAAAAAAAAAAAAACTTACTGAAAATAAGGAGCATCATAAAAAAAGAAAACAACAGCAGCCAAAGCAGAAGCTAAGCAAAGGTAGTAATAAAATTGACTGTGGTGATAAAAAAAAGGAACAAGCTGCTGCTGCTGCTGCTGATGCTGCTTGTTAAGATTTCACAACCACTAAAAACTGAGATAAATATTCAAGAAAAGCAAAAGGATTTAATTTTTAAAATATTTGTTATAATTTTTGTATTTTTTTTTTTTTTCGAATTTTCAATTTAATTTCCAAGCAATGGTATGCAGTGAATATCCGGTGTCAACATGTGATCATATTGGGGTAGTTTATTGTTTCAGGCAATTAATTAGTATTTTAATGAGTATATAACCAACAATGTGTCATAATGGGCCACGTTGAAATAATTATCAAATACTTTCTTATTTTTATTTTAATGATAATAATATTTCTAATAACGAGTGATTTTTTTGCTATTATCTTTTTGGCAGCACTAGTTTTGACAGCTCACGCACGTTTTGTATCTTGTGTCACTGTCAAACATCTTCAGTTTGGTCTATAAGTTAATCATGAATCGTCTTACAAACGAACAACGCTTGCAAATTATTGAATTTTATTACCAAAATGCGTGCTCTGTTAAGAAAGTTCATCGCGCGCTTCTTCCATTTTATGGTCAGTTTAATCGACCTACTGAGGCTTCTATTCGGGCTATTGTAAAAAAATTTCGCACCAAATTTACATTGTTGGACATTAAACCACCAACACGCTTACGTAGAGTGCGAACTGAAGAAAATATCGCAGCCGTATCGGCCAGTGTTGGTGATGACCGTGAATTATCGATTCGGCGCCGTTCGCAGCAATTGGGCCTCTGTTACTCCACTACGTGGAAAATTTTGCGGGAAGGATTTGGGTGTGAAGCCTTATAAGATACAGCTGGTGCAAGAATTGAAGCCAAACGACCTACCACAACGCCAAATTTTTGGTGAATGGGCTCTTGAAAAGTTAGATGAAGATCCATTTTTTTATCGAAGAATTGTGTTCAGCGACGAGGATCATTTCTGGTTGAATGGATACGTGAACAAGGAAAACTGCCGTATTTGGAGTGAAGAGCAGCCAGAAGCATTGCAAGAGCTACCAATGCATCCACAAAAAACAACCGTTTGGTGCGGATTATGGGCTGGCGGCATCATTGGGCCGTATTTCTTCAAAGATGATGCGAATCACAACGTTACTGTGAATGGTGAGCACTACCGTGCGATGATAATAAACTTTTTTTTGCCCAAAATGGGAGAGCTTGACTTGCATGACATGTGATTTCAACAAGACGGTGCCACATGCCACACAGCACGCGAAACAATGGACCAATTGAGAGGCGAGTTCGGTGAACAGTTTATTTCACGCTTGGGACCAGTCAATTGGCCGCCCAGATCGTGCGATTTAACGCCTCTAGACTATTTTTTTTTTGGGGCTATGTTAAGGCTAATGTCTATAGCGACAAGCCCGCTTCGATGGACGCACTGGAAGCCAACATTGCCAACATTATTCGTGAGATACCGGCCGAAATGTTGGAAAGAGTATGCCAAAATTGGACTAAGCGGATGGACCATTTGAGGCGCAGCCGCAGCCACCATTTGCATGAAATAATTTTCAAACATTAAATTATATCGACCCAACTATCGATCCAAATAAATATTTCATGCATTTTTCTGAATTTTATGTGTTTTTTTTTTAAATTTTCGATAGTTCTTATAAAATCATCCATTACAACGCAATTTTAAAGCTTATATGATGCTAAGGAATTCAATTATGGGGCACCGCCTCCACTTCTAACATTGAGAAAATTCAAAGGTGACAAAATCAAATTCTTCGGATGATTACTGCAGCTCCATGGTACGTAAAAAACTCTCGAATTCATAAGGATCTCTGTGTTTCGAAGACGAATTTTCAAAGTACGAAACAAGGTATATCAGTAAATCGGAACTTCACCCAAATCGTCTTGCACTATACTTAATTTTGAAGGCAACTCTCGGTTGAGAAGGAGGGATACCCTTGCCACCATCAGAACGTTCAATAGGTGATTTTACCGATACTGACCGTGCAAAATAAAACATTTTTGTCTAGCATTGGCTGGACTTAATTAATTTTATGTATTTAGTTTTAAGATTTAAATACTTATTGTAAGTTCACTTTGTGAAGATTCAATAAATAAATGAATAGCAAAAAAAAAAAGAGATACTCTAGATGGTACTTCATAGGCTGCTCTTTGTATATTTTCCGCGAGAATACCCTTAGAAAACGTAAATTTTCAAACAATTGCTTAGTGCAGCGCAATACTTATATGTATCTGCCGTCCTAATACAGACAAAAACAAAAGGAAAATTATATATTTTTCCGGGCTCGGACAGTTGGAAGGGTTTTGGCCGATCTCGACATAAATAAGACTTCCGGACCAGATGGCATTTCAGCACTGGTCTTGAAGCAGTGTTCTTCTACGCTTACGCGTCCATTAGCAAGCCTCTTCAGCATACTTTACCATATTGTTGAGTTTCTATTGTGCTGGAAGGTTGCTAATGTAACGCCAATGCCCAAAAAAGGCAAGACAAATAACGCTGTAATTACCACCCAATTTCAATTTGCCCTCCGCTTTCCAAAGAAAACATGGTTAACTACTACCTTGTAAGTAGCAGGGGTCGATCTTTCTTTCTTTTTATTAATTTATTACGAACTACAAGCCTTCATGGCCAAATTAGTTAGAATTACAAATGGTTGTTACAATTGCATAATATAAAAAATATTTACAATATTAATTATAAAAAAAAAAATATATATATATATATAATTTAAACTACTTAAGGCACGGTATCATTAATGAAGTTTGCGTAAATAATGAAAAAAAATTGTTCAAATAACTATAGTTATTTCTATTGTAACAGTGAAAATCCTCATAAATACTGCTTGAGCAAACTTTTGAACTGAGAAACAGATTTGTAAAAATTCCGTTCCTCTTATGGAATATCTGTATTCCAAATGCGCGCTACTCTCACAACAAAAGATCTGCTCATCACTAAAGTGGAATGATAAGGACAGGTCAGCATATTAGTTCTTGAAGAACGCCCGAAAACAATTTTTTCTAAAATATATGAGGGTTTATTATATATAATTATTTTATAAAACTGCAGCATAAGTCGCTGGTCGATCTACTGGTGATCTTTTGGCATACCTCTCGGAGAAATGATGCCACTCAATCCATTATTTCGGCGGAAGTAAGGTGGCTCCAAAGCATTTGACAGAGTGCGGCATGCTGCACTACGGGCAAAACTTAAAGCTTTTGGTGTCGGTGCTGACTTTTCTCGGTTTATATCGAGCTTTCTCAGAGACCGCCCTATACGGGTTGTTCCCATCGGGAAACAGGTTTTGCCTTGGCGTATTCCTAACTAGGGCAATCTGTTTGTCGGCTAAAGAGGGGAAAGGGTCCCTCGTTTGTTGTAGCAAAGAAAGCTCTAGGAAGCCATATGGTATATGTAGTGTTGGCTTTCGAAAGCCTTACCAAGGGCATAAATTGGCAGAAAGGAAATCAGCATGGCCCCCAGGTGGTTCTGCTTGCAGTTCAACCCGGCCTGATCATGTTTGAGGTTGAAACCTAATATCAATATATAAAATATTAGCACAACAAACTCTAGTGATGAGTTCGTACTTGGGCGATCGATTATTTCTTGTGAAACAGGTTTTCAAATAACTCGAATAGGGGCATTTAAAAAACCCGGTTTTCGGTTAATAATTAAAGAAAAGGCCGATTAACTGGGATTTTTACAATACAATAATTAAAAAGACATGTGTTGGTAAAATAGTATTTGAAAAAATAAATAAAATAATTCATAAGAAGAACAAATGCTCATGAACACAAAAAAATGAAATATTATTTTGTTGAAATGCTTACTGCTAAAAAATTGAGATTGACTGAACGGCTGCCAATTTTTGAGCAGCCATGTTAAGGAGCGTTGAGTTGAAAAGAGCTTCCATACCTATAGTTGGGGAGGATCCCATCGTCCTTTTTATACATAGGCATGCAAGTCTCTATACCATGTGAATTCATCATACGACAGTTACCTGTTTGGTTTTCCCCTACCAAACTACAGCTCCGTGTAGTCTTAAAATAATGTTACCTTAATTCATATCCACATCTGATAAATATTGATACCAGCCTTACGACAGCAAGATGAGTTGTAAACACGGAACTGCGATAGATATGCAAGCATGGAATACGACTATTTCATTCCACAGTTGGAGAGTTTATAGTACAAATAATTTTAGGTTTCTTCCTTAAGAAGCTCAGGGCAGAACGCAAGATTAATAAAATCTAGCTGCCGATGACAAACTCCAGCATGTTCCAACCTATCTTGAGGGGTTCTGCCACTTTAATTGTCTCTCTTGTTTGTTTTTCTTTCTATCACAACTATTTTGGCATAACGACATCAGCATTTTGGCACATTTTTCTTTTTCGTTTTACAGAAAGTTATCGATCGTAACATAAGCGTGTCCTTAAAATCTGCAGAACAAAGACATTCCTGATCGACAATGATTAAAGAATTGCTCAAAGTATGTGAAACTTTTAGTTAATTTAAAGAAACCAAAAAAGTCTTTTTGAAATGTGAACTTTTTAAAACATTCGGTTTTATTTGCCAATGGAATGTGTTTTTGTCTTCGTTTTATTGTCCCAAAACTCATTTATAAAATGCCAAACGTTTTTATTTATATGAAGAAGTAAAACAATAAAAATGAAGCTCTTAAACCCTTATAATCCTTTGTATCCAAGAACATCAAGCGGCAAACACGGCTTTCATTTAAACACAAGCGCGCACGCACACAATCACAATTTGGGCTTTGCCCAAAATCAAAATCTCAAGCTTGTGATGCTTTTTTCAACGTTCGATCAGACTGAAAGGAATGAATTTTAAAGAAAGGAGCAAGGAATTTTTGAGAGTGCAGCCAGCCAGCGAAGACGGTGGATGTGAAAACATGAATGAATATTGTACTTATTTGTTGTTAGAGTTCATTTGTTGTTGGTGGTTTTTTCTTCTCCTTTTTTTTTTTGTTTGTTGTTGCTGGAGCTGTTGATGTTGGGAAGGTTTTTGTGGCTGATGTTGTTTGGTTTGATGTGTCTGCTTAACAATTTGATTTCACACATTCGCGCATTGTTGTCGTCATCAGCAGCATCATCATCATCATCATCAGCCTCCTCCCAGGCGTTGCCTTTAATTTTTATTTTGGCTGATGCTGTTCGCATCGCGGAATTAGTTGTTGTGGTTAGTAAAACATGCAACAACATGACATACAAACTTTTGATTTTGTTTGTTTATTTGTTTGTTAGTTTTTTTAGTTCTTTTGTAATGCCATTGTCTGTCGTATGTCGCTTTTTATGTTTATACCCTTGTTCTTTTGGCTTATTTTGCGGTTAATATTTATAACGTTTGTGGTCCAATTTTTATAACCTTTTTTATCATTCTTTTTTTTTGCTGTTCCAACATACAGATATACAAATTAACAAACCTGCGTTATTTTTTTTTAAATGCACTATGGCTTAATTGATAAACGAATAAGAAAATTAAAAAAAAAAAAGATCAAAAATTACTTTCTTAGATTTTAAACGCTTGTTAAAACCTCATTCCCATTTCTATAGAGTGATTTTTTGCTATTATCTTTTTGGCAACACTAGTTTTGACAGCTCACGCACGTTTTGTATCTTGTGTCACTGTCAAACATCTTCAGTTTGGTCTATAATTTAATCATGAATCGTCTTACAAACGAACAACGCTTGCAAATTATTGAATTTTATTACCAAAATGCGTGCTCTGTTAAGAAAGTTCATCGCGCGCTTCTTCTATTTTATGGTCAGTTTAATCGACTTACTGAGGCTTCTATTCGGGCTATTGTAAAAAAATTTCGCACCAAATTTACATTGTTGGACATTAAACCACCAACACACTTACACGTAGAGTGCGAACTGAAGAAAATATCGCAGTGTTGGTGATGACCGTGAATTATCGATTCGGCGTCGTTCGCAGCAATTGGGCCTCTGTTACTCCACTACGTGGAAAATTTTGCGGAAGGATTTGGGTGTGAAGCCTTATAAGATACAGCTGGTGCAAGAATTTTTGGTGAATGGGCTCTTGAAAAGTTAGATGAAGATCCACTTTTTTATCGAAGAATTGTGTTCAGCGACGAGGCTCATTTCTGGTTGAATGGATACGTGAACAAGCAAAACTGCCGTATTTGGAGTGAAGAGCAGCCAGAAGCATTGCAAGAGCTACCAATGCATCCACAAAAAATAACCGTTTGGTGCGGTTTATGGGCTGGCGGCATCATTGGGCCGTATTTCTTCAAAGATGATGCGAATCAACGTTACTGTGAATGGTGAGCGCTACCGTGCGATGATAACAAACTTTTTTTTGCCCAAAATGGAAGAGCTTGACTTGCATGACATGTGGCTTCAACAAGACGGTGCCACATGCCACACAGCACGCGAAACAATGGACCAATTGAGAGGCGAGTTCGGTGAACAGTTTATTTCACGCTTGGGACCAGTCAATTGGCCGCCCAGATCGTGCGATTTAACGCCTCTAGACTATTTTTTGTGTTGCTATGTTAAGGCTAATGTCTATAGCGACAAGCCCGCTTCGATTGACGCACTGGAAGCCAACATTGCCAACATTATTCGTGAGATACCGGCCGAAATGTTGGAAAGAGTATGCCAAAATTGGACTAAGCGGATGGACCATTTGAGGCGCAGCCGCGGCCAACATTTGCATGAAATAATCTTCAAACATTAAATTATATCGACCCAACTATCGATCCAAATAAATATTTCATGCATTTTTCTGAATTTTATGTGTTTTTTTTTATTTTAATTTCCGATAGTTCTTATAAAATCACCCTTATTATTTCATTCGAATCAAATAAAAAACTACAATTTACAGAAAGAGGTCTTCAGTTGCGGGTGAGTGTTCAAAACCCATAGTGTTGGCCTGATGCTTGAAGAAAGAAAGCAACAAAATTTTGATCGGAGGGCGAAAAAAAAAATTATCTGTTTATCTTGTCTTTTGCCTGTTTTTCACTTCTGATTATTCATTGCTGCTTATTCATGTTGTGACTGTTTTTTTGTGAATGGTTGTCTGTAGAGATGTTGATTTTTTTTTCTTCTTTCTTTTTTTAATTTCCTAAAGTTCTTTTTTTGTTCTTATTTGTTATTTGTTGTAGTATTTTGGCTATTCGGTGCCCAACAAAAACCCTTAAGAAAAAAATTTATATGCCCGACGTGACACTTGTTAACTGCATTTAACAGCCTTAAGTGCAAGCATGTTTGTTCTTGTTCAAGAACAAAGATGAATAAATGTTTGAATGTTGCTTGAGCACAGGACAGAAGGAGACTGACTGTATAGAAAAATGTACTGATAATGATTTTGTACTTTGGTTTTATGCAAATTTTTGCTTGTATATTTTTAAATGGCCACAAAAAAAATTTTTTTTAAAAACATCATTAATTTTGAATGAAAAATGTTCCAGCGTTAAATTTAGCTGATTGTCTGTCCTTCTGTAGGCACTGATGTTTAATCATGCAGTTCAATTAAAAATTTTGGAAGTTTTTATTGATATTTTCTTTGCAATTAAAGGGTGAATTTTTTTAAATATTTAAAAAGACTTTAGGAAAAAAGATTGAAGATAAAAATGCAAAAAAAAAGTTTTGGTCACCCATATTTTTTTAATAATTGCAGCAAAAAGGATTGTTAACGCAACTCCCAAAATCGCCATAATTAAATGCGTGTAATCTGGCAGCACCATTTAAACACCGTAAAAAATAATTAGAGTTACATAATAAAAAGTTGATTGTCAAAAAACGTTCTACCGCCCTCGCCATTTTGTAAAGACTTAATCACGAGACGGTTCAGAACTTCTTGAATATAACCAAAAGAACTAAATTTCCAGAAATTTCCCTACCAAAAAGTATAGTATTTTATTTTTTTTTTAATTTTCTAATTATTAAAATGTATAATTACACCAGTAAAAAATTATATATAGCTTGTTTTCTATGTTTCCCAGCTATCTATATGTCGACATTTCATAGGAACTACCCTAATCGACATATAGGAAACATAGAAAACAAGCTATTTATAATTTTTTACTGGTATAAATCTTAGTAGCTTAAATAGCGAATAAAAAACTTAATTGTTTGAATTTTTGTTCTCTGCTTTTAGATACTTTCAAAAAGCAAATCGTAGCAACCAACGGTTGTTCATTTGTTTGAAAGGTGTAAAGAAATGTTCGAGACGTTTATAAATAGAAAAGCTTGTTTTTTGTGTTTTCACGGATATTATTAGAGCATTTTTCTTTTTAAATTCTCAGCAATTTATTTGGATTGTTGGAATATAAAGTTAAATGCTTGAGAATATCTTTCAAAAATTTCCAAAGTCTACTGATGATTAGGGTAGTTCCTATGAAATGTCGACATATAGATAGCTGGGAAACATAGAAAACAAGCTATTTATAATTTTTTACTGGTATAAATGTTAGAAGCTTAAATAGCGAATAAAAATACTTAATTGAATGTATAATTACTTTTTTATTTGTTTACAAGGAATTTTAATAAAACTACACTGCATTCTTGATCCTATTTGCTTCGACCTTTATTTAATTCAATATTTCCAAATAATTCGTTTAGCTCAGGGTCCTTTTTGTTTTTTGTAATGTTTAATGTATTTTTCAATATTTCGTCTTCCTTTGGAAGACTTCTTCAGGAAAAAGAAAAAAAAAACAAATTTTCCTGAAGAAGTCTTCCAAAGGAAGACGAAATATTGAAAAATACATTAAACATTTTTTAAAATAACAAAA
The DNA here is from genome assembly GCA_914767995.1 of Thecocarcelia acutangulata. NCBI lineage: Eukaryota > Metazoa > Arthropoda > Insecta > Diptera > Tachinidae > Thecocarcelia > Thecocarcelia acutangulata. Next base: position 94,711,602 of record OU612095.1, on the reverse strand, counting down.
AGGACCTTGAGCTGAACGAATTATTTGCAAATATTGAAAAATACACTGCATAATAAATCAAGTCTTTTATTACGCTTTGTACTTTGTTCAAAATCCCCAGGGAAATTGCTGGCTCGGCCTATAGCCCTCTCAACAAGGATATTAAGAGACATGCTCGAAGTCCAATAAAGTTGATAATCGGATTTACTCACCCTCAATAGACTTGATCAGAGCAAATTAACTCATTAGCACCTTTGAAATAAGACAAAAATAATCATCTTAATGTACTACAATCAAAAAATCATGCAAAACTTTGAGCAAACCGGATCTGTAGAAGATGTAAAAACACCTGCAGAAAATGTTGTTTGCAGCTTGAGATAGTGTGGCTGAAGAGCCACCCACCGCAACTCGTCGTCGTGCCAAACAATAGCATCTCTCACTCACGCTCCTCGTTGAAGACCGGCATTCACACGCTTACAACGTGCAACTGGCTCTCAAGAACTAAAGCCTATCTACCAATCCAAGAGTCGCCAAGGGTTAGGTAGTAGCAATAAATGGCAACAGTGGATGATTAATTTTCGAATAAAATCATCTTCAGTAATGAGGCACATTTTCACTTCAGTGGATTCGTCAACTATCAGAATTAACACGCCTGCAGGCAACTTATTCTACAGGCGAAGTGTACGGCTGAAAAACGAATTTTCTATGGAATTCGTAGTACAATTCCCCGCGTAATCGACCACAAATGGATGAGTTCTAGACGATGAACGCGTGCTACTTAAAATGTACAAATTTCGCTAACGTCGATGCTCCAGTAAGTCAATAGAGTTGTATATCCTGCTGTCACCGGTGAGTTTGTTCGCCCTCTCATGTAAACAGTAGCGTAACCCCAAATTAGACTTTGAATCATCTCGTCAGAACAAAATCCATTGTAGTAACGATAGAACAGAATAACGCATCCCACACTGCATCGATGCTCCACTGAAGTCAATAGAGTTGGTTACCCTACTGTCACAGGTAAGCTTATTCGCCCTCTCCTGCACACTGTTGAGTAACCCCAAAATAGTCTTTGGGACACCAGCCCAAATATGAGAGTTGTATTCCATTTTCGGTCGGATGTAGCTGGTATAAATAGTAGGGAGATCGGCTGGAGTGAAGTAAACCTTACACCGTTTCAAAAATCCAAGGCACTTGAACGCTTCTTTAGAGACATTAAAAATGTGTTCACTTCAGCGAACGTCACCCTGTATCTTCATTCCTAGAACATCAAGAGCATCCGATTACTCAATATTTATACTATCCATGAGTACAGATGAAGCAGCACTTGCGGTCGGTTGTTTGTGTGTTAATAAACAGCATTGGGTCTTACGAGCGTTGAAAGCAACCCTGTTTTTACGACCCCATTAGGAGACTAATACAGCGACCTCTGATAGGCTGGGCCTTTAACTAAATGAGAGCGAGTGGCAAATACTGCTGTCATCCGCCAAAGAGTGGATAGGATTGGAAGTTTTATAAAGAAGGTCGTTGAGGAAGATGAGATGAGGGTAGGAGAAAGAACGGCATTGAGGAAGATGAGATGAGAGTAGGAGAAACAACGGAGCCTTGTGGTACTAAATACAAATACCCCGGAATAAATCTTGAACTCGTTTGGTGAGACCTCGTCTACACAGAAAAAATTATAGTAAAAATAAAATCAACAAAATTTTTGTCTAAAAAAATAATTTGTATGCATATATGTACATAAATATAAAAAAAAAAAAATAACCTTGGATATAGTATTTTGTTATTGTTAAAAAAAAAAGTTGTTTTCGATCAATAATTATTTTTACTAAACTTTTGTTTGAATCCACGAATTTCTTTACAAACAATTTATTAATTGATTCAACGATTTTCGTTATTGAACATGAAAAATTTTTTTTCTGTGTATAGCAACTCGTATAGTGCGGTCTCTGAGAAAGCTCGATATAAACAGAGAAAAATTATCACCGACTCTAAAAGCAGTAAGTTTTGACAGTAGTGCACGATGCCACCCTCTATCAAATGCTTTGGAAATATCCAGAGCCACCACCTTACTTTTACCGAAATGATGGATTCAGTGGATTTAACAGATATGCCATAAAATCACTAATAGAACGGCCCTCTAGATATCTCATAAGGTTATAGTTTACCATACTTGCCATAACTTTGGAAAGCGTTGAGCAGATTGCATTTGGGCGGTAATTTTCAGGGTTATTTGCCTCACCCTTTTTGGCGACTGGCATTACATTAGCAACCTTCCAGCACGATGGAAACTCAACAACATGGTAAGGTATGCAGAAGAGGTGTGCTAACGGACGCCCAATCGTAGAAGAACACTGCTTCAAGACCAGTGCTGGAATGCCATCCGGTCCAGGAGTCTTTTTTATATTCAGGCAAGCGCACTTGCACGTATCATATGATATTTTATTTTTACAAGTATTAATACAAATTGTGAGCGTCTAAAAAGCCCTTAAAGGATACTCAACTACAGCCGAAAGTCTTAAATGGCAATACTGGTATCAGCTGTCAATACCTACTTATTAAATTCGAAGATTACTAAATGAAACCAGCTTTCTTTAGGAAATAAAACATTAAACTATAAATACACTTCGACAAAGTTTCTGACCATGAAATTAATTTTTATATTTTTAAAATTCTAATAGACATAGAAAAGAAGTTATGAAAAGAAGATATCAAACCATGCAAACATCACTTCTTTCTGTTTGCTGCCAATAACAACATATTAATTTAGTTTTCCATCAACTTCGATAGAAGGTTTATTGTACGCAATTGACTTTAGAGGTCTCCTTGCAAGCGGCTTCTTTTAACTCAAGCAAGAACAGTTTTTAATTTTCACAAATAATAGAAAATGGGTAAAAAAAAAATATCATCTGCTATCAATTGCTCTCGAACAACAGCAACAAACACATGTCAATTAAAGACAAATGTGAAGCAGAAAACAGCTCAGCTGTAATAAATTGGCAATTGTTGAAAATAAAGATTGCCAAGTAACACTAAAACTAAGACAACAATTGGTATTAAATTAATGTGTTTTATTAATTTTTTTTTTTTGTATGATCATGAAAATTATGTAATAACAAACCAAATTATTGCATTCCAGTTGTTGTTGGCCATTTTGTTGTATTGCGGCAAACAATCAATAATATTTTCTTATCTCTGGTATTCGTATGCATGTTAACTTTTTTCTTCTTTTGTGGCTGTTAAAAACAAAATCGGAAAAAAAAGATCTAAATAAGCAATTGTCATAATTATATGTAAACACGTCAGGTATGTACATAAGTATTAATATTTGTGATTTGCTAGTTCCTCAATTGTAGCAGACAAATAAATCAAACAACTTCATTGCGAATGTAGTGCAATGCGAATAAATAATTTATCATTGCATTCGCACCAACGTCAGGTGTCGCAAGTAGTGAAGTCATTTGGGAATTAAAACTCTCATAGAAAAAAAAGTACAAAATAAGAAATGTATAGTTTTGTCAAATTGTAAAGTCGCAATTTAGATATTCCTTAAAGAAACTATACCATCCATTCGTTATTGTAAATATAGTAGGACAAATGTGTCCACAAACGAAAAAAATGTGCGCAAATTTCTGCAAATCGGGTTTGTGGGAAATGTATAAACACCTGTGCATGCTTGAACAATTCATATTTCGTAAAATATTGCTTATATTGGCGATTGCGTTAAAATCAGAAGAATTGTAAATCCCGATTCGATGTCGTGCCCAACAACTGAACATCTCACGAATATCACTGTGGCCAGAAATTGAGGATAAGGATCTGGACGATATGTAGTGTTACCTACCACATACCGCCAATAAAACATTATCTCTTTTAAGTGTGAAATTTAATGGCTGTGTTCTCCCAGTCGTGGCTACCCAGCAGTCCACAAGTTATTACAATTTGCAAAGCATCCGATTGTAACCTATTGTGTCAACAGAAAAAATCAAAATAAATATGTTAAGCACCCACAACTAGCATTCGATTCAGATTAGTCTTTTCTACTCATATTGTTAAATTAAATGTACATAAGAAGAAAAAAAGAAGCAAACAAATGCTAATAATATAGTTTTGAACTTATCCAATCTTCGCTTACAATGTGTACAGTGTTGGATGCATCTTACGGCCTAGGCCATCGCTGTGTAAATGTAAGTAGGAATTGTATATAGACTTCGCAAGGGTCACGTTTACATTGTCAATGGTCTTAGATCGAAGATTTATGTGACGGAAATTTTACTGGGCATGTTAATTTGACGCCATCCAAAATTATATAATATATAATGTATAACAGCTTTACCGCCAATTTTTCTTTTTTAGTTTTTGTCGCTGTTTGTAATACGGTTGTAAAACGTAAAAAAACATTTATTGTTGTTTTTAAATGGCAAACCTTTGTTTTAGTTTTAGATTTTGTTACTACTTGTGATGTCGTAGAGACAAAAATTTTCTATTACTAAGCTTATACGCTTTGTGAAAAAAATTACACTGAAAAGAAAATTCAATCCAATCTTACTGAAATCAATCCCAAGCGTTGCCAAAAGTACGGCAACGTTTGGGATATATATATATATATATATATATATATATATATATATATATATATATATATATATATATATATATATATATATATATATATATATATATATATATATATATATATATATATATATATATATATATATATATATATATATATATATATATATATATATATATATATATATATATATATATATATATATATATATATATATATATATATATATATATATATATATATATATATATTGTTTTTTTTTTGCCAATATAATATTAAATTATAGAATAAATTGTTTTTGCATACTTAGATCAATTTTCATACATAAATACTTATTAAAAACACATAACTTACTAAAAACACAAAAAACCTTGCTCCTGGGTAAAAGCCATTCTTTTAAAGCTCTTTTTTAGCTTCGAAAATATTAAACAAAAAATTGTATTAAATTCATTTGATCTTTCAAAATAGTAAGTAACGCTCGCGTATAAACAAAGATATATCAATATCTATAGTGGCGTTTATTTTATTTACCCTACACTATGCATTTAAAATTTACATACTAAAAGGCCAAGAGTGATCAAGAATCAGAAAAAGAAGAAAAACACAATAGCTGTTTATACGGAAAAGAGCAAATTGTATTTAAGCTTTAATAATATTATTGATTTAACAAGATCTCATGATAAAAGCAAATATATTGACACCAACAAATTTATTCTTACATTAACAGTTTTAAGTCAAATATTCGTAAATATTAAATAAATAAATAAAATATATATTGTGATTAAAAGCAAAAACATTTTAGAGTATCTGCTTCTTCTTGTGTCTTATTTAAAGTACGCTTACAATAGATTTATTCGTTTAATTTACAGAACATACAGTAAATGGGCAATTTTTCAGCAAATTTTAAAACATATCAAACATCCTCTTATAACTAAAGTTTCAAATTTTGACTGTTTGCTACTTAGTTATACGGAAACTTGGTTATACCGATGTTAGCATGACTCAAGTAGCCCAGTGTAAAGGCCGTCTATGCCTCTAACAACTGGCAACACCACAGTTTAAAGTGCAGACTTTAACTGTGGAGAATTTGACTTGAGGCTTGCTAACTTCACTCTCACGGAAACAACCGGACGGACAACAAGTGGCAATTGGAAAAAAGAAAGGAAAATTAAAGAGTTTTTTAAATTAAAGAAAACGAATAAAATTAAAGAATAAAGTTAAAGAGTTTTTCATTGAGGACAAGTTAGATGCTCGAATTGTACTCCCTATTCATCAGGCTCAACCAGAACATCAAACAGTGAGTAATATCCACACAGAGTGCAGCAGCAAAACAAAAGTCGTATTAACCAGTAATCCAGCGACTCTTCAGAAACCAACCTGTAATCAACCGGTATACAAGTTAGTTATATTAAAATCAGCAGAATATTGTGCAAATAACTGTGATGTGATCAGTATGAAACAAATATAGAAAAAGAATAATTAAATAGCTCGATGGCTAAGTTGGCTTAGCGGCGGTATTAAAAATACATACATATATGTTTACATGATGCCGAGTTGGAATCCCAGTTGATGCTGATAAGTAGTGTAGCAACTACGAAATAGCTAGTTGTGGCCAGTGTTGTCAAACGTGGGGAATTTTCCATTTTTGTATAGATTTATTTTTTTTATTTCCACATGTAGGGAAAAAACACAGATTTTGTATGATTAGGCTAATTGTAGGGAATTTTTAAATTATCACGAACCGTTATTATTAATTTAAAAATTATTAAATTAAAAATTTTTTGTTTTGTACATATGTACATCTGGTTCTAGTTCAAGTTTTTCCTTTCTTAAGTTTTTTTCCTTAAGAAGGATTTTTTACAATACAAATTTGCTGTGATAAATAATTATTGATTGAAATATATAGATAGAATATATATATATATATATATATAATTTACATTAAACAAAATAAAACAATAAAACTGCAAACATTTATAAAACCATAAAAACAAAGATCATCATAAAACAATACAGTTAAAAAATAATAACAACAATAGCCATAAGCAAAACTTTCAACAACAACAAACAGAACTTAACATAAAACTCAAACATACATAATTTGCAATAACATTACCCAACAAACAATTCAATAACCACGTGAAACGTCCATAAAAGAAAAATTAATTTAAAGCTAAAAAAAAAAAAAAAAAAAAAAAAAAAAAAAAAAAAATAAAAAAAAAAAAAAAAAAAAAACAAAAAAACAAAAAAAAAAACAAAAAAAAAAAAAAAAAAAAAAAAAAAAAAAAAAAAATATATAACCCATGGCCAGATCAGGGCTTTTATGGTCCTTGTACAGGCATTGATATCTATTCCCTTCCACATTTATTAAATAGTAATCACTTTGCAATGTCGGGGATGCCGGGTTAATTGTTGTTGATTATTATAGCATCGAAGGTATACACACTGGGTGCTATATGGTCAACCTAGCAACAATTGATTCCGGCCTCTCTTGCATAGCAGAGTCAACATTTCTTTTGTTAATTTTCCGGCGTAATGACAGGCAACTTTAAACTTGACTTTTGTAATATACGTGGGCTGAGAACGAATTTTTTCTCTGTTTATGCTCACACTTGTCTCCATCGGCCGGATGTTTTCGCCCTGTGTGAGACCCAGGTATCTGAGAATGCTGATCCACAGGATTTTCATTTACCTGGGTATCAACTCCTATCCCTATTTAATTTCCATCGGGGCCTTGTAATTTACATTCGCAATGAAGTTGTGTTCCAATGCCAGCAACCATTAGGCATGCATGATGCCGAATTTACCTGTCTTTGGGTTAAATTCAAAATCAGGTCACACTTTTTGCATTTCGGGTTTCTATATAGAAGTCCAAATACGGGGAGGGATACTACCATTTCTGGTTTCGATACCCTCTCTGACTCCATATCGAAAATCCTAGAGGATTGTCCGAGCAGTGAAATCGTTGTTGCTGGCGATTTCAATGTTCACAACTCATCTTGGCTTCGTCATTCGAGTCATACAACTCCAGAAGGCCAATATGTTGAGTTATTCGCTGCGCACAACCATCTAGCGCAATTAGTGAATGAGCCAACGCATATTCCATGTGTTGAAGGGCACCATTCAAACACACTTGACCTATTCCTGACTTCACACCCTGAAAAGTATGAAGTCAAAGTTAGTGCACCTCTCGGCAATTCGGATCATTGCACCATTTCTGCCTCCTTTTCGATCTCTGAACTTCGTAACGTTTCGAAATCAGCTACGAAACGTTCAATATTTATTTACGAAAAGGCGCGTTGGGCTGAGCTCAACCAATTTTATGAGCATTTTAATTGGAAACTTTGTTTTCTAGATAACGACATAAATGCTTCAGCAAAAATGGTCGAGAATATTATATTGCTAGGGATGAAATCATTCATCCCATCCAAGCAGATTTCGGTTAAACCAAGAGTGAAATCCTGGTTTAATCAGACGTGCAAAAACGCAGTCAGATCCAGAGAGGAAGCATTCAGTAATTGGCGTTTAAACAAAAACCCAGAGACTGATTTACTACGCAAAAAGGCAAGATCTTCGTGTGCCAAGGTACTTAGGCGTGAAAAGTTTCTTCACGAACAGCGTCTTCGTGCCAAGGTCCTTACAGCTCCCCGGGGCAGTAAGACCTTTTGGTCATTCGTTAAGAGGGTAAAGAACAATACTAGTTCATCAATCCCAACTCTCTTAAAGAATGACCAAGCATTCACCGACCCGGTTGACAAAGCTAACCTGTTGGCTGAAATTTTTGCAAGCAACTCCTGCTTGCCGGAAAGCAGTCAACCACTTCCCGAGCTCGAAAGAGTATCTGTAACTATGCCAAAGATATTTTTCCGGGCGCGAGCAGTTAAAAGGGTTTTGGCAGACCTCGACATAAACAAAACTCCTGGACCGGATGGCATTCCAGCACTGGTCTTGAAGCAGTGTTCTTCTACGCTTGCGCGTCCATTAGCACGCCTCTTCAGTTTACTTTACCATTTTGGTGAGTTTCCATCAAGCTGGAAGGTTGCTAATGTAACACCAATACCCAAAAAGGGTGAGGCAAATAACCCTGAAAATTACCGCCCAATTGCAATTTGCTCTACACTTTCCAAAGTAATGGAAAGCATGGTCAACCATCACCTTATGAGGTATCTAGAGTCGCATAAACTACTTTGTGATCGTCAATATGGATTTCGTAAGGGTCGTTCTACTGGCGATCTTATGGCATATCTTTCAGAGAAATGGTGCCACTCAATCCATCATTTCGGTGAAAGTAGAGTGGTGGCTCTGGATATTTCAAAAGCGTTTGACAGAGTGTGGCATGGTGCACTACTGGCAAAACTTACTGCTTTTGGTGTCGGTGATGACTTCTCTCGGTTTATATCGAGTTTTCTCAGAGACCGCACTATACGAGTTGTTATAGATGGGGTCTCATCAAACGAGTTCAAGATTAATTCAGGGGTTCCGCAAGGCTCCGTTCTTTCTCCTACCCTATTCCTTATTTTTCTAAATGATCTTCTCTACCAAACTTCCAACCCTATCCACTCTTTCGCAGATGACAGCAGCATTTGCCACTCGTACTCTTTTAGCTATAGGCCCAGCCTATCAGAGATCGCTGCCAAGAGGCTAAATATGAATGATTCACTGAATAGTGACCTTCTATTAATCTCCGAATGGGGTCGTAAAAACAGAGTCGCCTTCAACGCTCGTAAGACCCAATGTTGCCTATTAACACACAAGCAAACGATCGCAGATGCTGCTTCATCTGTACTCATGGATGGTATAAATATTGAGGAATCGGATGCTCTTGATGTTCTTGGAATGAAGATACAGTGTGACGTTCGCTGGACAGAACACATTTTTCATGTCTCTAAAGAAGCATTCAAGTGCCTCGGTTTTTTGAAACGGTGTAAGATGTACTTCACTCCATCCGACCTCCTTACTATTTATACCACCTACATCCGACCGAAAATGGAATACAACTCTCATGTTTGGGCCGGTGCCTCAAAGTCTATTTTGGGGTTACTCGACCGTGTGCAGGAGAGGGCGAAGAAGCTTATCGGTGACAGTAGGGTATCCAACTCTATTGACTCACTGGAGCATCGACGCAGTGTGGGGTGCGTTACTCTGTTCTATCGTTACTACAATGGATTTTGCTCTGACGAGATTAGGGATCTTGTTCCCGAAACTCGCACATTTTTACGTAGCACGCGCTCATCGTCTAGAGCTCATCCATTTGTGGTTGATTGCGCGGGGAATCGTACTACGCATTACAGAGAGAATTCGTTTTTCAGCCGTACGCTTCGTCTATGGAATAAGTTGCCTGCAGACGTGTTTCCTGTCTGTTATAACGTTGGAAAGTTCAAGTCAAATGTTCACAAACACTACTCCCTCTTTCCCCCTTCTCATAACCTATTTTCCTAGTTCTGGTACAATGCACTGCATATGTAGGGGTCATCCCCTGAGTACTGGTCCAAGCTAAAAAAAAAAAAAAAAAAAAAAAAAAAATATATATATATATATATATATATATATATATATATATATATATATATATATATATATATATATATATATATATATATATATATATATATATATATATATATATATATATATATATATATATAATATAATATAATATAATATAATATAATATAATATAATATATTGAAATATATAAATAGAAAAATAATAATCAAATCTTTAGCTGGGGGACGTTAGCATTATTATTTATTATTATACTATTATAATTTTTCGACTATGAGGAAAAATCGTTGCCCAAATTGGACATCGATGCATTTGCATCCAATTTTTATGCAACATTAAATATTTTAAGAATAACTGCCTTATTTATAAAAATTATGTTATGTTTATTAAGCTCTTATTGCACAGATTTCAATATAAAAGTTGTCTAATAAGAGTTTAATAAACATGAAAAATGTTTTATAAATATGAGTAAGACCGTAAGTATTTTCAAATTACGCCAAAATTATTAAAATCGTATTAAGACTCATGGGAGGATTTTTTTTCTATAATTACCAACGAAAATACAAAAAGAGAAAAAACTAAGCCGTGATGTTGCATTCTAAAATCGCATTTGCAAGCTTTCTAATTAATTGCATAAATTTTAGGTGTACAAGCCCTTAACCTCCTTAAAGAAACTTTAATCAAAAAGATCTATTAACTAAGCATACTAAATGATTCGATATCTTTATATCGTTGGTCTCAGTTGAAAGACCCTAACATGCATTTCTCGGCTTTGAATTTGTTAATCGTATTAACAAATTTCACATAAATACAGCCCGCCGCAAAAATCTAATGGGTTAAACAATGAGCTTTCACACGTAATTATAATGGGTGATTTTATTAGAACTATCGGAAATTTAAAAAAAAAACACATAAAATTCAGAAAAATGCATGAAATATTTATTTGGATCGATAGTTGGGTCGATATAATTTAATGTTTGAAGATTATTTCATGCAAATGTTGGCCGCGGCTGCGCCTCAAATGGTCCATCCGCTTAGTCCAATTTTGGCATACTCTTTCCGACATTTCGGCCGGTATCTCACGAATAATGTTGGCTTCCAGTGCGTCAATCGAAGCGGGCTTGTCGCTATAGACATTAGCCTTAACATAGCCCCACAAAAAATAGTCTAGAGGCGTTAAATCGCACGATCTGGGCAGCCAATTGGCTGGTCCCAAGCGTGAAATAAACTGTTCACCGAACTCGCCTCTCAATTAGTCCATTGTTTCGCGTGCTGTGTGGCATGTGGCACCGTCTTGTTGAAACCATATGTCATGCAAGTCAAGCTCTTCCATTTTGGGCAAAAAAAAGTTTGTTATCATCGCACGGTAGCGCTCACCATTCACGAAATACGGCCCAATGATGTCGCAATGCTTCTGGCTGCTCTTCACTCCAAATACGGCAGTTTTGCTTGTTCGCGTATCCAGTCAACCAGAAATGAGCCTCGTCGCTGAACACAATTCTTCGATAAAAAAGTGGATCTTCATCTAACTTTTCAAGAGCCCATTCACCAAAAATTTGGCGTTGTGGTAGGTCGTTTGGCTTAAATTCTTGCACCAGCTGTATCTTATAAGGCTTCACACCCAAATCCTTCCGCAAAATTTTCCACGTAGTGGAGTAACAGAGGCCCAATTGCTGTGAACGGCGCCGAATCGATAATTCACGGTCATCACCAACACTGGCCGATGTGGCTGCGATATTTTCTTCAGTTCACACTCTACGTAAGCGTGTTGGTGGTTTAATGTCCAACAATGTAAATTTCGTGCGAAATTTTTTTACAATAGCCCGAATAGAAGCCTCAGTAGATCGATTAACTGGCCATAAAATGGAAGAAGCGCGCGATGAACTTTCTTAACAGAGCACGCATTTTGGTAATAAAATTCAATAATTTGCAAGCGTTGTTCGTTTGTAAGACGATTCATGATTAAATTATAGACCAAACTGAAGATGTTTGACAGTGACACAAGATACAAAACGTGCGTGAGCTGTCAAAACTAGTGTTGCCAAAAAGATAATAGCAAAAAAATCACTCGTTACAATAAAAATGACACTATTTGCATATTTTGCTTTTTAAATTCTCAATGGTTTATTAAGAATATTGGGATACATAGTTATATGTTTGAAAATATCTTTCAAAAGTTTTTAAGTGATGATTAGGGTAGTTCCTATGAAATGTCGCCATATAGACAGCTAGGAAGCAAAACAAGCAAGCTGTTTGTACTGAAGCTGCTAAAGTGAGTAAACTCAATTATATAAAATTTCAATTATTAAAAGCTTTCTTTAGACTTAGTTTGCACAGAATCGATAATGGCTAGTGATAACTTCAAACCGGGCTCTTCAATCCCTAAATTTGGATTTTTTATTTTTTGGTTTATACTTCTACTTCAAATCGACCAATTCCGACTTTGCAATTACTTTGCAAACACATCTTGGAGTATTTTGAAAATGTATTTATATAAATATAAATGCCTGTAATTAACCACCAAACAGACCGGAATTGACGGCACTTATAACTTAATTATTTACACATACAAGCACAAATTAACACGCATACAGATGCACAACATAATGCTCCTTATTTGCCAGCATGGAAAAGTGTCTTGATGTTTTGTACCAGCACGACTACTTCTTTGTACTTTAATGGACTGCTACACTTTTAAATAATAGTTAAAAGTCAATAATTATTTTCAAACATAAATTGTTCAGATTCTTTCTATAAATAATTATTTCTATAAGTTACACTCTTAGTTTTGTATAAAGTTGTTTAAAGCCTAATATATGCTCAAATTACTTTTAAATACTAAATTAAGTATTTGAATAGTTGCTGTTAGTGTTGTTTTTGGCAAGTTATTTGATTGAGTTTATTTTAGGTTATGTAAAACATTTCAAAAATCTTTATAACATATTCACAATAAGAAATATTTGTTTCTTCAGTTTAGACGTTTTTCTTTTTTAGTTTTTGGATTTTTGTGGCTGTTAAAGAAATAAACGTGACTTACCAGCATCCAGATAAATATTGCATACCAAACTTGCAATCACCAAAAAGCAAAAACAAAAAAGGAAAAAATTTTACCCACCAGCAGGATATTTGAGATGCCCCAAAAGAGCACAAACCTCAACCTGAAGCTTACTGCTGCTGCTGCTGCTGATGATGATGACGATGATGACTATGGTGATGACGACGAAGACGACAATAGTTGTTGCAATGTGAATGATGAAGATGATGCAAATAAAACAATGCTAACTGCAACATATTCAAGTAATTCTTCTACACATTCATTTTTGAACAAATATTTTTTGTTCAAATCCTACGCCTTCACGCTCTTGTGGGGATCTCTTATTGAAACGCTGGTAAAAGTGGTTGCAGTTGCGCACTTCTTTGGTCTCAACACTTAAATGTTTTGAAAACATATAAACTAATTTTATTTTAAAACTGAAAGAAAATTTTTAATATATATTATTAATTACACTCATTGAAAAAGACATTATTATATTGATGACGACTAGTCATCAGCCTAGTGACATTAATATTATGTAAAAAGTCATCCGTAATCTGACAAATGATATCAATTTCAATCACAAAAGTCATCAGAGAATTTTGTGATATATTGTGGTGTGGCAATGCGCGAATTAAAAAAAGCACATGTGTTAAATACACGTAACACTTCCGTTTTTATTATTTTATTTTATTTTTTTTTTTTTGTTTTTGCTAAGAATTATTTGTTTTTTTTTCAAATATTATTTTTTTTCAAGTACTATTTATAACAAATTATGTGTTTTTAATTATTGTATTGTAAACCGGGTTTTATAAATTGCTACTATTCGTATTTGAGTTAGGTTAGGTTTGACAGGCTGCCAGCTATTGTAAAGCCACCCCACTTGGTTCCAGTCAGGTCGTATTTGAGTTGTTCGAAAATAATTTTTGGAAACAAGTCGAATGATCGAACACCCAATATATTACACAACATATTGATCGTAATTAGTTGTCATATGCGTTAGCGAAATAACATATATAATGAGAGCGTAGAGAGTAAAATATATAAGGAACTACGAGACAAAAAGAGAGAATATTTTCTCATGCACAGCATACACATTGAAATATTATAATGCGACATACAGACATTGGATTAATGACAGTAAGTAATCCAAATTCTCATTGATTTGCTGGAAATGGTAATATATAAAATTACATGTTTGAACATATTTTTGAAATCATTATATTGAATCGAAGTTTAAGTTTGGTTGATGATAGCGTACCATGGTATTGATATTTTGTCACAAAATTTACACCACTTAGTTATTTTTCTGGTGTTAACGAGCCATCACAATAATGAGATTTGTACATCAAGTTGAATCCAAATTATAGTTGGGCTGATGTTAGCGTGCTACTCTATTGATAATGTGAGGAGTTTCAGAACAAAACGTGCTTTTTTGAATTTTTTTATAAAATGCTTTTTTTGATGTATTTGGATTAGTTTGGCCAAGTGCTACTGGAAAAAATCTTATTTGCATAATATTTCTTGCCTTCTCATAGAAAAATTTTCTCTTTAAAAAATTGACGCATAACAAAACGTGCTTTTTTTTTTCTTCCGGGTGAAAAAATAAGGTTTGATTTTCCAACATTTTCAAATAAGCAAAAAGGTACGTTTTGTTCTGCGACTTCTTATATATTGTCATTTTATTGACTTCATTTAGTAATTTCTTCGATATTGGTGTGTCACTGCATTGGCTGGTGCTGACATCAAATATATTCCGTTAAAGTATCCTCATTATGTTTTGGGTTTTGCTCATTTTTACATCGGGTTTGAAGTTTTCTTAAGAAGGATTTTTTACAATACAAATTTGCTGTCATCAGTAATTTTTGATTGAAGAAGGCAATAAAAGTAGTCACTTCCCATTATGTCAGTATGGTATTTCATTGATGAAATACTTAACATAATCACCGCGAATGATAATTAAAGCAATTAAATTGCATCGGATTTTAAGTTTAGTTGATGATAACGTACCATGGTATTGATGATATTTTATCATGAAATATACCAATTTTAATAATTTTTCTGATATTAATGAGTGACCACATTATTGGGATTTTTACATCAACTTGAATTCAAATTACATATAGTTGGTCTGATATTAGTCTACCATTCTATTGATTATATTTTATCATTATATTGATTTCATTTAGTCATTTCTTCGATATTAGAGTGTCATTGCATTGATCACATGCTCATATAAAACGTATTCCGATAGCGCATCCACGTGATGCCAATATGACATTTTGAAGAAATTTATGGTCATAATTACCGCTGATGATAATTAGAGTAATTGTTGTAAAGGTTGACATCACTACGATGGAAAGTGGCATGATTTTAAAAATGATTATATTTGGCATTGTATTGATGTTAAAGTACATCACAGTTATGACGGCTGTTTTATGAGTAAATGAATAGTTTGATAAAGTCACTTCTGTATACATAATTCGAGTATAAATGATTTGATAAAGTCATTTCCATTTTATTTACAACCGTAAAATTGTATATGTAAAATTATATATGTAAAATTATTATGTCTACATACTCATTAAACTCCTTGCATTATATGGTCTGAATGAGCATGTTATTTATATATTTACTAATATTGTAGGGTACCTGAGTTTCGAAATTTGGAAACTCATAAGCAACTCATATCATCATTTTTCATGTGTGACTTACGGGTCTCTCCATATGGGTTGTAACACTAGAAGGGTATAATCGGAAACGTAATTCAAGATATAAGGGGTAATCAGCTTTAAAAACTGTAGATTTAAAAGAATGCTAAAAATAACATTTTAACGTAAAATGCTTTTATGAATATAGTTTTATCGTACTTTCCCTAAAAATTATTTCTTTTAAAAACACTAATTTTTTCGATTTTGTTTGATATATTGACATCACTTACGTAATTGTTGTAGCCTACAAAAAAAAGAAATAAATCTAATAGCATGTTTAGAAATAAATCTAATAGCATGTTCAGACATACGCAATAATTGAGATTACCGCAATTAACACCTTAATTGAGCTCAATATTCCATACAAAAAGTCGATTTATTTAGTCAGCAATTAGTATAGTAGTAAAATGTTGTAAAATTGAAATACAGCAGTGCTGCAAAAAATGGCGATTCAAGTTGATGATAAGTTTATTAAAATTAAATTTATAATAATAGTAATCAGCAAATTATTTTTAAATAAACAGTAGACAGAAAGAAAAAAGAATGAACCGAATATTTCCAAAGTCTACTGATGATTAGGGTAGCTCCTATGAAATGTTGATATATAGATAGCTGGGAAACATAGATAACAAGCTATTTGTAATTTTTTATTGGTATCAATAGTAGAAGCTAAAATAGCGAATAAAAAACTCAATTGTTATATAATAATAAACTTTTTTAAAGATGAATTTTTTCCATTTTTATAGATTGGCAAATACAAATTTTCACAGCCAAGATATATGTCTCTTTTTTTCGAGAAGTCAAGGGCTAATTGAGTAAGGTGAATTTTGTATGTATGAACAGGAAACACAATATTGCCAATTAACGTAAATTGACTCAATTAAAATTGCATGTCTGAACACGGTATTATTTGGCGACAGCTACAACAGTGGTCGTGCAGTTGTGTAGCTGTGTTGTCTTCAATATATTTATACTAATAAAGTAACACACACGCGGCCGTCGTATGAAGTTGTGTCTCGGTTGTACGAAAGATTAAAAAGTTTTGATTTTTTGGGTAGTTGTATCGACTCGTTGCAAAATTTAGGAGCATGTTGTACAACTTTATTTTGATTTGCTATTATTATTTTAAATATTCGTATTATTTGATCTTGTTTATATTGTTTTCTTCTAAATTTTCCAGCTAAAGATCTTGATTGATTTTTGTTTTTTATAAAAAAAGATTTAATGGTATTTTATTTTCGATATTTCGATAACAATTTGTTATCATCTTAATTTTCCTGATGATGATGATGATGATAACAAATTGTTATCGATTTTATAAAAAAACAAAAATCAATCAAGATCTTTAGCTGGAAAATTTAAAAGAAAACTATTATTTTTTTTTTTATACACAATTTTTGCATCTGCGGTCATCTTTACTCAACACAATTTTTTAAGAAATGACATTTGTGCGCAAAACACACAACTCGGCAACCCAATGTGTTGTGGTGATGGTCGCATAGTCTATGGCATGGGTAAGAACACGTGTATATTAATTTTGACATTTTATAGTCAAATGTGTTTCATGCTTTAATGCAAGATTTTCGTAGCAGCTACGAAACATTATAGTTAAAATAATGGGCATATTTCATTATATACTCGATGGGTGA
Source organism: Thecocarcelia acutangulata (assembly GCA_914767995.1). Classification (NCBI taxonomy): domain Eukaryota; kingdom Metazoa; phylum Arthropoda; class Insecta; order Diptera; family Tachinidae; genus Thecocarcelia; species Thecocarcelia acutangulata. The sequence goes on along the minus strand of OU612095.1, from coordinate 94,694,148 downwards.
TTTTTTAGAATGCTTAACTACGTCGCAGATTCAATTCCTTTTTCCTGGTCAAAATATTTCAACTGAACCTTCTTCAATATCTACCAAAATACTGGAAATTCTAGAAGAAGTTTTGCAGTCAGCCAATTAAATCCTTAAGAATATATCAAAGTTAGCTGAATCCAATTTTGCTGCACTTACTATAGAAACTGCCATATACTCTTAAAACTGATAGTGAATGTGTGAATGTTTTGTGTATTTTTTTTATTATTATTATTTTGAATTGCATTTATATTAAAGTAACTGGTAGTTAAGAGACAAACTCAGTACTTAAAGATAACTAAATGTAAGTTCGCACAACAAAAGATCAGAACTCTAAGAGGAGTATGAAAGAAAAAACAGATGAAAAAATTTGCATATTTCATTGAGAAGTTCAATCAAAGCCACACAACACATACGACAAGCAACAAACAAACAACTAGAAGGTAAGACTTGAATCAGTAAAGAGTTTAATGGTTAAACAAGTAAAAGGTTTAATGTTTCGTAGGCTCTAAATGCCTGCCTGATGATGATGACGACGATGCCAGGCTAGGTGATGCAAAAATTTGATTAAATTTATTTTAACAAAAAAAAAAAAAAAAACTCATTCATACGCAAAAACAAAGAAGAAAAAAGAAAGAAATGTAAAAGAAGACAGCAAGCCGACAAAAAACGTATCCTTATATACAAACCAAAAAATCCTATAACTATATAATATATATGCATGTATGTATGTGTAAGTAAATGTGTTCAAACAGTCTGTTACTGATGACGAAAAAAAAAAAGAATTATTTTGGGCTGAGCCAAAGATTGTTTTGGGTTTTTGGATGAATGTTGTTAATCTTGTGAATGCCATCTCTATAAAATTTATATATGAATACAAAAACCAAAAACAACACAAAAGAAAAAGACACCGAAGAGACAAAGAAAATGAAAACGGCAAAGATGATGATGATGATGACGAAGACGAAGACGAAGACAAAGATGCAGACATATTCCAAACTTTGGTGATGAGGATGAGTAGTAGAACGACAATGAAGATGATTGTGGAAAAAGTGGCCGGACTGAGAATGAAAAAAAAAAATATATGCACAAGGATATTTTTTTTCTTTATTTATTTTATAAACTAAAAGTGATGATGGTGGTGCCAAAAATGTGAATAAAAAAAAAATCCACAATGAAGCCTTAAATTGATATGATTGCAGGCGAGTACCTCTTTAATAAATATGGCCGTTTGCAGAGACCTCACTGAAGTTTATTTTAAAAATTGTGGGAAGTTTTTTTTTGCAAACCACATTTTTTTTATTTAGTATTTCCACTCTGTGCACATTTTGCATATGAAAACGTGTAGATTTTAAATAAATATGGCTTGATTAGCCCTAAAAATGGCGTTGTATATGAAGCTCTAATAAGGAGAAACCGAGAAAAGAAAAAAAAAAAATACAGGAAAAAAATTTAATCCAAAAATTTATCAATTTAGTTATGGGTGGCTTTAAATTTCACTAAATGTTTTATCGTGTACACAAAAGCCTGAAAGAAAACTTAATATTTTTTGGCGCCATATCAGCAAATTAACACTTCATATAACAACATTATTGTTATCGGTCGACACCAGCAACAGAAACAGCACACTGAACTTAAAAAAAAAAAAAAATAACAACTATACAAACTACAAGTATTTAAGCCAGCTTTGACTGTTCGCCACACGAAGTTAATATGATGGAATTAATTTGTAAAGACATTAAGCCACGTGTGAAATTTCAAATATTAAATGACGCACACAACACAATCCTAAAGAAGGCATTGACTGAAGGTAAAGTGCCATTTTTTATTTATTTTTTTTTTCGATTGCTTCAAGAGTCTTGGAAAGTGGCGGTTTTTTACATTCATAGTCTACTTTAAATATTATGTGGCCTTCAGTTTGATTAAATTTGCAAAAACATTGATTTTGATCTTCTAGCTAGCAAGTGTCGTTGGAGATTACACTTTAAGAAAACTAGCAGTTTTCTTAAAGTCTAATTCTTTTTGTTTTTATCTTGTAATAAAATTGTTTCAGATATTTTTATACTATATTAAGTACCTAGTATACTCATGGAAAACCCGTCATAACTGATGTATTTTAACATCTACGCAATGCCAAATATTCTCATTGACACTTTTCATCGCAATGCTGTCAACCATTACATCAGTTGCTCTAATTATCATTAGTAGGACTTATGACAATTATTTCATCAATGAAATGTCATACTGACATCACGGGGATGCTCTAACGGCATATGTTGGATGCGAGCATGTGATCAAAACAATCTCACCCTAATATCGAAGAAATGACTAAATAAAGTCAATGGATTGACAAAATATCATTAATAAATATTAGATATTTAATTATTTGATCTTTTTTAAGTAAATATTTCTGATTTTAGCAGCTAAAGATCGTTTTTTGCTATATAAAAAATTTAACAGTATTTATTTTCAATATTTCGATAACAATTTGTTATCATCAGGAAACATATTTGCTGAATTCACAAGCTCAGTCGTATCAAATATATTTTTTGTGAGTTTAATGTTTGTGTTGGAAATTGTCTCTCCAAATACATTGATACACGATACGACTGAGCTTGTGAATTCAGCAAATATGTTTCCTGACGATGATAACAAATTGTTATCGAAATATTGAAAATAAATAAACTTTTTATATAACATAAGACGATCTTTAGCTGCAAAAATAAGAAATATTTATTATTAATAAAATTGCACACTAACATCAGAGCATTTATAATTTGGATTCAATTTGATGTAAAAATCTCATTGATGTATTGGCTCATTAACATCAGAAAACTGACTAAGTGCAGTAAATTTTATGACAAAATATCATCAATACCAAGATCCGTTATCAATCACTAAACTTAAACTCCTATTCAATTTAATGATTTCAAAAATATGTTCAAACATCTACCTTTAAATTCTTTCATTTTCAAGAAATGAATGAGAATTAAAATGTTCTTATACTTTTGCTAACTTACTGTCATCAATATAAAGTCAGTGTGTCGCATTATCATATTTTAATTGTGTGTATGATGTGTACGAGAAACTATTCTCTTTCTTTGCCTTGTAACTCCTTTTTTTATTTTACTCTGTGCTCCCATTATATTCGTTATTTAACTAACGCCGCATATGATAACTAAATGTCTTCAATAGGATGTGTCATATTATCTGTCATACTTATTTGTCTTTGCTTAAATCACTTTGCTTAATCACTTGCTGTGATTACAAATTTACATCAATATGATGCATTTTTTTCTACTGCTCAAAAATGAATTTAAATTTAAAAATAAAAATTTAACAGCAAAATTCCTTTTCAACAATATTATAACACTATTTATCCTTTCTTTTAATATCAGTTTTGACAAATTAGATGAATCATAATTATCAATAAAATGTATCATTTAATTGATGTCACCACAGATGATACTCAATATATGACAAAATTCTCTGATGACTTTTGTCAATGAGATTGATGTTAGTTTTCACATGACTGATGACTTTTTACATAATATTGATGTCACAATTCTAATGACAGGCCGTCATCAATTTAAAAATGATTTTTTTTTTATAAGTGGAGAACGAGCCATCGATTTTTCGGCTCCTTTTGGCATGGGGAAAAAAAATTCCACTACGACATACCAAAAATAAATTTTTTGAGACGCTTAAATTTAAGTATTTTGACTTTTTCTCAGCTTTTATATTTAGATACTGATTTTTGTGAAAATCTTTAAATCCATTTGCGATACTCAGCAATCTATACTAAAATATTCCTAATGGGTCGAAATGAACTTTTCTGGAATCTGTGGTGCGAAAAAAAAACGGTGGAATTGTTTCCACAAATTCGAGACTTTATTGTAAAAAACTGGTTATAAATTAGTGACTCGCTGGCCACTATTTTCTTCCATGTTTAGGGCAGTGCGCAAACCCCAGCGATCTACGAAACGGTCCAATTTTTTACTTCTTCATAAGACCGAAAGTGCTGGCCAGCCAGCCAGGCCGTGTACGATTCATCGAAATAAGTGATAGCCCAAGGGAGCAATGTCTGAAGAATATTTTGAATGGGCCAGGACTTCCCAATTCAACGTTTCCAAGTATGTCTTGACTATTATTTTCGCAATGTGAGGTCGAGCATTGTTATGCTCCATCTCATGTCTCTTGTTGTATTGCGGAAGTTTGTCTTTCAATAGTTGGCTCAAACGACTACGGCGAGCTGCTCCCACCAAATACTGAGCTTGGCCTTCGACAAGGCAGCTTGACACGATGATGGATGGGTGAGTTAATTAAGGGTGAATGCTCTTAATTGACTTGGGTTCACCAACTAATTGGAGGCGTTGCTTGATCAAGACTTATGTTAAATGCAATAAGAACAACATATTGCTTATGTGATCAACATGCGACAAACATAGACGAAGAATGATTAAAAAGCTCGGTGGCTGAGTAGGTTGAGTGACCGTATTAAAGTAAACCATGCTTACATGATACCGAGTTCGAATCTTAGTGGGTAATGATGAGTAGCGTAGCGACAGCTAGTTGTCCCCCTTCATCAAGAGATATTGATTGCGGCAATTATTGTTATTATTAAAAAATAAAAAAATGTTTGTGGCTGAAGACAGATTTGAATTTGAACCTGAGAAATAAAACATCATGAAATATTGCCTAAATTTGTTATTGGTAAAAATGAAAAACAAATATATAAGCGAACAACTAAATATATATTACAGTTTTGGCCCACTCTATACATATGTACATAGACGTATGTTTATGTACCTCATAAGTTATTCACATTCCACAAAAAAAAGTATGTTTCCACTTGTGAAACCCTAAAATGTTAACAAAACGATGAATTACATTCTTGGACAGTGTCCAAAAGTGCACAATAATGGCCTTCGGATTTCATAAAACAGACCAAGAGAATAAAAATGCATCTGCAGATATCTAAAAATGGTGTAAAATTTAAGAACTTAACGCAAAGCCAAGACCACACATTTTAAGTTTGTGCTGCATGGAACTACTAATTGGACCACACACTAAACCAATTATCAGCGTGAAAATATAATGTGGTATTTTGTGAACAGTTAAGCTCATCTTATTTCATAGTTAAACGTTCTGTGAGAACAATTATTATAAACCTGGCATTTATTTTGAATGATTGTTCCTTTTTTTGTATTTTTCATTATTTTGTCATCTTGAAGTGTTCAATTACACAAAGCAAAGAAAGAAAAAAATAAATAAATACTCAAGCACTCTTGTCTTAGCAAATTGAAAAAAAACTGTTGTCAAGACGGCAACAAGTGACCATCAAAAAAAATGCCTGTACATGTTGTTTCCTTGGGATGAGATTTCATTCAACACTTCAATACGTAACAACAACAGGTACATAAAATAAAGTCGTACTACATTACACACTCCTTTGAGGCAAAAATTAAATGCTCAACATTCCTTTACAACAATCACACATCAAAAATATGTTGTGCTCTTATGAAATAAGAACACAAAACAATACGCTCTCCTCAAGTCTGGCTATTAGCAATCAGACCTCCCGCACCTGAATAAATGCACATAATTTTTTCTACTCGTGGTATGAAGACAACAAAAAACAACAACCCAATACGAGATACTCTTATGTGGTATATTGAAAGAGAGAGTATAAAAAGACAGAAATGAAGAAGTAAAAAATATGCCAATTCATAACTCAGCATTTCGTATACGAGTACTTTTTTTTTAATTTTCATGATTCACAGACACATTAAAAGGGTACAACTCTCCATTCCTGCTTGAACGTTTGCATTTCGTATTCTCCGTCTTTTCGTTTTTCAAAAAGCTGACAGCTGATGAGACAATAAAAGACGATATGACAATCATCATAAATACTGTTTTCGATGATGTTGTCAAAAAATATTATTGAACTAACACATGCGTACATGATGCACATATACTGATGTATCCATACACAGACAAACATTCATTTATTGATATTTTAAAGCAGTGGTGCCCACAAGTTCTATATGGAAGAGTAAACACCAATGCACTTAAGGAAAAATTATTTTTATTTAATATTTTTTATTGTAAAAAGCAAAAAAATTTACAAAAATAAAATTCACGCTGATACCCTGCCAGCCAGTTGGTAGACGACTACAATTAAAATCACCTAATAATTCACTTTTTTAGCCAAACTACAAGCTAGCTACAATGTAATGCAGAATTCTCCCAAATGAAAGTGTATTTATTATTCTACGCAGTTATTTAATTTCTTTTGGTTTATTTTAATGCGTAGTTTTGCTTTTGTTTCTTCGTTAAACAATTGTTTGATATACTTCACTTGCTTGCAGAAGTTGAAAGACGATGTCTTTAAATACACGACGGCTTCAAGCCGGTATTAGAAATTTCAACTTCTTCCGATTTTCTTAGTAAAGATACGATTTATTTTTAAAAATTGTACTGTATCTATATAGTAGAGTAAAATTACAATGAGTGGAATTATCGTGCATATTACAAAACTTAAAACATAGAAATAATTTTTATTTTACCTATCATACTCGTATATGCCGGTCAAAATCTTTTGGTATTAGTTTTTAAATTATATTTTTATAAAATGCATATATGGTTTTGGAACGAAGTCGTTCGTTATAGAGAAAAAAAACCAGGATTTTTTAAAGTTAACATATACGCTAGGAAGAAGTTAGATAATAGGTATTTAGCTATTTAACTAATTAAAAAAAGCCAACTTAAAATCCACTGACGAACGGCTAGCTTCTGAGTAGCTATATATAAGTCTATTGAAAGCCAACTTTTAGAAAACTAACTTAAAGTTAGTTGAAAAGTAATGCGGGCAATTGACTAGCAGTTAGGACATCGCCTTGTTAAAATAGTCAGTCATCTCCATTGAAAATAATCTAAGTGTCACTCACCATCAGCTGCAAAAAAACTAGTTTAAAGTTAATTTTAAGCTATTTGAGTAGCCGGCAGGGTAATTGCTGTCATCAATGTTTACCAGCAAAACATGCGAAAGTATTGTTGCTTAGCTTAGTGTGCAGTGAAAAACGACAAAAAATATATAAGACGTAGTTATTTGTGTATTTTTCATTGCTAGTGCTGAACGCAGTATGTGCGTATTAAAGAACTAAGCACTTTGATAAAAATAATTGAGCATTAAGCGCATAGGCCTGGGCATGCCTGTTTTAAAGAAACTTTAATAATCGAATTGTATATACATACATATATGCACATATGTATGAATATATGTACAAAATATTGATATAAAATTTTTTATGTTGTCACTATTCGCCAGTGAGGCAAAAAGGTAAAAAGTAAAAAGTCTGTAAAAATAAAACAAAGTCTACGTGTTTAAAACCGTTGACCATAAAATTTATCATGTTGACATATTACCACAATATCAATAAATATTTTCGACATCTTCATTTAATATTTCAAAGATTGAAATGAGATTAAAAAAAAAACTCAAAACAAACCTGATCTATTCTGTTAAGGGATGAGCATCATAGAAAGCAATGGATTGCTTAAAATTTTAACATACCTTAAAACGATTTCGTGTGTTATATACTATGTAATTGCTTTGTGATAGTTATGGTCAACAAAACAAAAAACTACAAGTGCGTTTTTTTAATCTTAGACCAGTACTTAGGATAGGATATCCTCTGCATATGTACTAGAGTGCATTGCACTGGAACTAAGAGGAGGAAGAAAGAGGGAGTAGTGTTTGTGGAGGTTTGACATCAACAATAACCACACAATAGACCAAAACGAATTCTATGACAGCATTTAAAATGCTGCAATTAAATTAGTTAAAACTGATCAATGCCCAGTGTATATATCTTCGACTCTGCTCAGACTAACAAAAATTAGTCCAACACCTTTCACACTACAACGTAATGAAGTACATTCAAAAGAAATTATGAATGAAGAAAACATGGGCAACGATGAAAAAATAGAAAAAAAAGATTATGCAACAAATCAAATGCTAATAAGGGAATGCCGAGTGCAGGGTACGAGTATTATGTTCTAGAGGTATTGCAATTCAAGCAGGACAAAAGTTTGCCTATAGAAGAAAAGTAGGAATTCCTCTAAGAGCACATATGTTAATTGGAGCTTTTTTTTAGGGATACATAGTTTGGCGAAACCCCTTGCTGAAAACATTGGGCCTTCTAATTCCTCCTATATCCAATTTCCCAGACAGTCAATGGAAAGCAAGGCTAATTGCGCTGGTGGGCCGATGTCCTCTAAAAGCATCATCCCGTAATCAACTCACCCATCCAAACATAACTTATGATTTCTTACTTACATTACATGTATCACTAGCAAGAAAACAGCACCTTGGGGGTATTAGCCCCCCGGCTTTACACCATATCAGAGAAACTAATTCCCGTTCTTGCGGTTTTATGTTTAAACCACAGCCATAATATTTCAGACTAGTAGGTACCTAAACCATGATCAGCGCCGAAATTATCTGCAATCAATCCCCGTTCTGCTAATTAACTCTTGGTAAGAGTTTCGCAGGTGATCACAAAAAAAGTTATTTTTCCCGAAACGTTATTTTCATAAAGAACATGATTTTCGCGATCAATCTTATTATTATTACAATAATATTGGGATCAATAATAAGAATAGTTATGGCAATAGTATAATTGATCACCACACTACTGTAAGTCGGGACAGCGATGATTGCTCCTGCCGAGAATATGGTTGCCATTAATAATATTTTTTTACCAATTAAGTTACATTAAGAGCATAGGGCCCGTAAGCACCTTGGTTCCTTACTGTACAGGTATCTGTTGCAAGACAAAACCACTTCGGGGTTATTAGCCCCTGAAAACCCGCATTTCATTAATGATATCATGGACTCTAATACCCCTTCCTGCAACTCTAGGTTTAAATCGTAGACATATTGGGATCTATAATAATAATAGTTATGGCAATAGTATAATTGATCACCACACTATTGTACCTCGCGTCAGCGATGATGGCTCTTGACAACACTATCGTTTCCACTTATAATATTCTTAACTAATTAAGTTACATTACATAAGTTACATCTGAACCCTGGTTCCTTAGAGTACAGGCGTCTGTTGCAAGACAACAGCGCCTCGGGGGGCTATTAGCCCTCAAAAACCCGCATTTCATCAAAGTTATGATGGACTCTTATACCTAGAGGGACATGACATTTACTGTTGTGTCGATTCCCCCGGGGAACAGGTTTTGCCTTGGCGTATTCCTGACTTAGGCGCTCTGTTTTTCGGGGAAAAGAGGGGAAGGAGTCCCTCGTTTGGTGCGGCAAACAAAACTCTAGGAAGCCACATGACTTATGTTGTGTTGGCTTCCGAAACCCTTACCAAGGGTATAAATTGGCAGAACGAGGATCAGCATGGCCCCCGGGAAGTTCTGCTTGCGGTTCGACCCGGGCTGATCATGGTTGAGGTGCCTACCTTGGCTGCAACGTTCTGGCTGTGGTTGAAACCTAAAACGCAGGAAGGGAGTGTTAGTATCCTTGATAATTGTTTGGTGATGGCTTTTTTCGAGGGCTAACAATCTACCAAGTATCTGTTGCCTATACAACAGATACGTGTACTGTAAGGAACCAGTGGTGGTGGTTGACGGGTGAGTTGGTTTAAGGGCTGATGCTCTTAATGGGCTTCGGCTTACCAACTCATTAAGCCGTGTCCTCCATTGATTGCTGGGAAATTGCATACATGAGGGATTAGAAAGCCCGAACTCCTCAACAAGAAGTTGTTCATATGACCGCAATCATATGGCAAGAATTGCTACCTGTGTGAGCCTAGCAAGCCACACGGGGCGGTGGTGAATCGTGAAAAATTCACTTCGTGGAACTGATTCACCATCAGGTTAGGCCGTCAAAGCAGGTACTGATGTAAATCATTTTCACTGTTGTTGTGTCGATATTTTCCCCTCGGACCTTGTTGACAATTTGTATTTTATTTCCAGTGTTTTCGATAAGAATATTATGTAGTGAATTCTTTGAAAACTAATGACAATTTTAAATTTATATACAAATTCGTATAAAAAATTGTGCAATCATGTTGAAGTTACATACATAATTTTTCGAAAGTAAAAATAAGTGAAATTATGGAACCGATATTTTTCGGATTATGGCAACTATAAGTGATCATATCCTGTGAAAGTTTTAAGTAACTGTCCATTGTGGATGCCAAACGAGTAGTTTCCTATTTTGCTGTAGTGTAGTGTGACTAACAAAATTTGTTGAGAAAGGATATGCGATTATTTATTCTGCCTTACGTGTAAGCCTTTATAGAAACGAGAAATTTTGGAAGACAATTGTTCGATAACAAAGTTTTATAAACTGTATGCTGTACTGAGACATAAAACTAAAGACAAAATTGTGTTTTACCTGTTCGGCGCCTGCAAGCTTTGTGTGTTTTAATTAAACACAAAGAAAACGATCGATTAAAAACTACTGCATCGTTATTAACGAAGTCCTTTAAAGGTGTGTTGACTTCTGAAACATACAAGAAATATGTGAACTCAAACAAAAAGACAAAAACAAAAAAGACCAGATGAAATACTCACGGTGTCGGTGGTCGCAGTGGTATCGTTTATTTGGATTTTTTTCTTCTTTTGTTAATTCTGAATTAATGGAAAATGTAGTCATAATTTAAACTTTAATCTGATCTTATGAAAAACCAAAAATAAAAATGTTACATGTTTTATTTTGTCATTAACCAGACAAACGAGCCAACAAACAATACAGCAAGCAACACCTCGCACACCTCGCACTCACTCACTCACTTACTCTGTCCAGTCAGTCTGTGCGTTTGGAAACAATCATTAAAATTATAAATGTAATAATTTAATTGAGACTCATTTATTAAAAACAATTCAAGCCAAACAGCAATTTATTCATTCATCCATTCAGTCGTACTCAGCTCAACTTAATGCAGGTAAATGTTTGTGTGCCTGTAAATATTTTCACTTCATATGGAGTGGCAAGTGTCAGTTTTTGTATATCGTCTCTGTTGGTTTATGGGCAAACAAACACACTCGGTAACGGGTAAATAAAAACGACACCCATAAAACATCACCTTCTTTTTGAAAAATTCCAGCATTAATTAAAATTCGATTTTGGGTCCAGAATATAAAATTTTGTGCCAACCAAACGACATCCCCAACAACAACAACAGCAACAACAAAAATATACAATTTTGTTTTTATATGCCAATAAATAAAGTATCAAACTCAAATAAGATTTTTTTTTCTTTCTTAATTCGGTTTACTTTTTTTGTAGCACTTCCAAGCTGCAATAAGAAGGATTATTTTATTATAAGAACAAGATCAATATCAACAGATCAATATTTCTTTTTATTGGATTTTATTCATTCAATCATGCAATGTGTATGTTTGTGTGTGTGCGTGTGCGTGTGTGTTTTTGATCGAAATCAAACATCTGTAAATCATTTGAATTTAATTATTTTTATAAGATTTTATGTTTCTTTTTGTCTCGTTTTCTATACCGTACATCATACTCTTCAAGATGCCTTAAGTTTTGCTGCTATTGGCGGCACAAGATTAGTGGAGAGGATTAATGTCAACTCATTCATCACAAAACAAAAGTGCTTAGGTTATTTCTTTTTTCATTTTATAATTTTTTCAAATCAATTGATAAACGTTTAAATAAAAAAATTTACACTTTTTGATTGCCAACACAAATTTTTAACATCATCATTGTTACACTGATCGTTGTTCATATCAGTGCATGTTAGTACTGATATTTTCTTGTTTGTCTTTTTGTTTGTTCAATTGTTTATTTGATATCAATTATATGACACCGACAAAATAAAAATTATAATCACTTCAGCTACAAACAACTAGGGAAAAGAAAAAATCAAAGCATATTCGTTTTACTATACTGCACGGATATGTTGTGTATCAAGCTTTTTTTATTTTTATAAATTTTTTAACAAACTTATAATGGGTGATTTTATAAGAACTATCGGAAATTAAAAAAAAAAAAACACATAAAATTCAGAAAAATGCATGAAATATTTATTTGGATCGATAGTTGGGTCGATATAATTTAATGTTTGAAGATTATTTCATGCAAATGTTGGCCGCGGCTGCGCCTCAAATGGTCCATCCGCTTAGTCCAATTTTGGCATACTCTTTCCAACATTTCGGCCGGTATCTCACGAATAATGTTGGCAATGTTGGCTTCCAGTGCGTCAATCGAAGCGGGCTTGTCGCTATAGACATTAGCCTTAACATAGCCCCACAAAAAATAGTCTAGAGGCGTTAAATCGCACGATCTGGGCGGCCAATTGACTGGTCCCAAGCGTGAAATAAACTGTTCACCGAACTCGCCTCTCAATTGGTCCATTGTTTCGCGTGCTGTGTGGCATGTGGCACCGTCTTGTTGAAACCACATGTCATGCAAGTCAAGCTCTTCCATTTTGGGCAAAAAAAAGTTTGTTATCATCGCACGGTAGCGCTCACCATTCACAGTAACGTTGTGATTCGCATCATCTTTGAAGAAATACGGCCCAATGATGCCGCCAGCCCATAATCCGCACCAAACGGTGGTTTTTTGTGGATGCATTGGTAGCTCTTGCAATGCTTCTGGCTGCTCTTCACTCCAAATCGGCAGTTTTGCTTGTTCACGTATCCATTCAAACAGAAATGAGCTTCGTCGCTGAACACAATTCTTCGATAAAAAAGTGGATCTTCATCTAATTTTTCAAGAGCCCATTCACCAAAAATTTGGCGTTCTGGTAGGTCGTTTGGCTTCAATTCTTGCACCACCTGTATCTTATAAGGCTTCACACCCAAATCTTTCCGCAAAATTTTCCACGTAGTGGAGTAACAGAGGCCCAACTGCTGCGAACGGCGCCGAATCGATAATTCACAGTCATCACCAACACTGGCCGATACGGCTGCGATATTTTCTTCAGTTCGCACTCTACGTAAGCGTGTTGGTGGTTTAATGTGCAACAATGTAAATTTGGTGCGAAATTTTTTTACAATAGCCCGAATAGAAGCCTTAGTAGGTCGATGACTCTGACCATAAAATGGAAGAAGCGCGCGATGAACTTTCTTAACAGAGCACGCATTTTGGTAATAAAATTCAATAATTTGCAGGCGTTGTTCGTTTGTAAGACGATTCATGATTAAATTATAGACCAAACTGAAGATGTTTGACAGTGACACAAGATACAAAACGTGCGTGAGCTGTCAAAACTAGTGTTGCCAAAAAGATAATAGCAAAAAAATCACTCGTTACATATTAACAAAATTGTTTAGTAACTCAGCATCCTATAGAGATTATTGACACCAGTTGGCAACAAAACTTGTGGAACATACATACACAGAAAAAAACTTTTTTCGTGTTCAATAACGAAATTCGTTGAATCAATTAATATATTGTTTGAATTCGTATTTTGTTGAATTAATATATTGTTTGAATACTTACCTCATGCTATGTTTACCGTCCAAATATACGGCAAACAATTCTTACACCATTTTATTAACAAATAAAAAAAAAATATCGTAGCCAAATAAATGCATGAACATTAATTTTTGTTTCAGTTAACGAAAAAAAGTCTCCACTTATACTTTTAACATACCTGTAATAATAAAAAAAATATCAATAATTCAGTTTACTTTTCTTTAGGAACTCTACAGAAATTTACATAAGGAATTTACCAACCTGAAATTCCGTAACTTTTTTTACACACAGTTCTGTACTGGCCTTAACAATGAAAATTTAAAAGAGAAATACCAAAAGTTTTAGTAAGAAAAATTTCGAATGAACCAAACAAATAACTATTATATCTTTTTTCCACATATACCCCACTGTGCAGTCGGCAGTATCATGTTTTCACATCAGATATTTAAATAAAACAAAAAAGATTATTAGCACACAAATATACTTTTAAATAGGTATTTAAAAATATATTTTATTTAAGAACTACCGTATAAATCAAAGGAAGGAACAACACAAATTGGGCTCCAGATATTTATCGTTTAATTTCAAAATATCAAAATCATAAATTTAATATATTTATAACCCATAAAACAGATGCGAAATTTTTCAACAAGATTGAATACTCGTACAAACAAAAATGGATTTTATTTCATTTTTACTGTTTGCGAAACAAGGCGGGTTGAAACAAAGTAGAAACAACAAACAGCTCATAATTTTGGTCATTTTAGTTTAGTAGTTAAAAGGCTGAATGTTAAAAAAAAAGAATCCATTGCGGCGAATGTATTGATGTTGGCCAAATGACAGGCAAAAATAAAATATGTTTGTATAAATATAATTAAATAAATAAGCTTAATTATTTATGACTTTAAGTCTCGGCTTATTTAATAAAAATGTTTTTTATGTCTTTAAAATACAATGCTAGAGACTAAATGCTAAACCCAAAACTATTCATCTAATGTTATATTATTTATACAATAAATAAAATACAGGGTGGTGCAGAACGACCTTAATGGTGAATGTTCAATAACTTTTTTAGTTTATCTATATGTGTATTTTCATTTCAGAGCTTTGTGAAGAAGGCTTAGGGAATTTAACATGAAACACTATACAACAGAATAGCAATCAAAAATTAATGAAAAACGTTAATTGTTTTGATGCAACGTGCGTCGTTTTTTTAATGTGAGTACTTGCATTTCTTCGCGCTGCAAATTCTCGACAACTTGGTACAGTGACACGCCTTCCATGTACCGGTCGACCACGTATGGTGCACACGGAAGAAAATATCCAACGTGTTGCGGCGGGTAGTGTGCAAGATACTCCAGAAACATCAACAAGCAGAGGTTCGGCCCCACTTGTGGCGAAAATTCGTTCAGAGGATATTAGCCCACACTGCACATGTTCTCGTATAAGGTTCAGCTTGTTTACGAATCAAGATTACGAATAACATCTTAATTATGCCATTTCATTGCGACCATAAAGGTAAGTAGTTCTGCGCCACCCTGTATATAGACATAAATAAGTTCAATAACAACAACGAAGTCCAATGACTTTTACTTATATTAATATTTTAATAAAGTCTTAACGGAAATACTATTTTTGTTGAAGAATAAGATATTTGATAAAATTCATAACACGTTTTGTTAAAGTAAGCATAACAATATTTAACAACTAATTACGTTGAATGAACGAATATTTTCATACATTATAAACATGTGTAAAAATAAATGTCAAATGAGAAAATTGAAGTTTAACTAACGAACTGGAAGTTCGGATGAATGAGTTGAGAGAATTGAAGTTTAACTAACGAACTGGAAGTTCGTATGAATGAGTTGAAGTTCGCTTGATTGAAATGCAATTCGCGTGATTGAAAAGAAAGTCCAGTGCTTGAAGAAAAATCCGCTCAGCTGAAATATTACTCGCTCAATTCAAATGTAGTTTGCATGAGTGAATTGAAGTTTGTTTAATTGAATGAAATGAAAATCGCTAGAGTCTAATTGAAATAACGAGTGATTTTTTGGCTATTATCTTTTTGGCAACACTAGTTTTGACAGCTCACGCACGTTTTGTATCTTGTGTCACTGTCAAACATCTTCAGTTTGGTCTATAATTTAATCATGAATCGTCTTACAAACGAACAACGCTTGCAAATTATTGAATTTTATTACCAAAATGCGTGCTCTGTTAAGAAAGTTCATCGCGCGCTTCTTCTATTTTATGGTCAGTTTAATCGACCTACTGAGGCTTCTATTCGGGCTATTGTAAAAAAATTTCGCACCAAATTTACATTGTTGGACATTAAACCACCAACACGCTTACGTAGAGTGCGAACTGGAGAAAATATCGCAGCCGTATCGGCCAGTGTTGGTGATGACCGTGAATTATCGATTCGGCGCCGTTCGCAGCAATTGGGCCTCTGTTACTCCACTACGTGGAAAATTTTGCGAAAGGATTTGGGTGTGAAGCCTTATAAGATACAGCTGGTGCAAGAATTGAAGCCAAACGACCTACCACAACGCCAAATTTTTGGTGAATGGGCTCTTGAAAAGTTAGATGAAGATCCGCTTTTTTATCGAAGAATTGTGTTCAGCGACGAGGCTCATTTCTGGTTGAGTGGTTACGTGAACAAGCAAAACTGCCGATTTGGAGTGAAGAGCAGCCAGAAGCATTGCAAGAGCTACCAATGCATCCACAAAAAACCACCGTTTGGTGCGGATTATGGGCTGGCGGCATCATTGGGCCGTATTTCTTCAAAGATGATGCGAATCACAACGTTACTGTGAATGGTGAGCGCTACCGTGCGATGATAACAAACTTTTTTTTGCCCAAAATGGAAGAGCTTGACTTGCATGACATGTGGTTTCAACAAGACGGTGCCACATGCCACACAGCACGCGAAACAATGGACCAATTGAGAGGCGAGTTCGGTGAACAGTTTATTTCACGCTTGGGACCAGTCAATTGGCCGCCCAGATCGTGCAATTTAACGCCTCTAGACTATTTTTTGTGGGACTATGTTAAGGCTAATGTCTATAGCGACAAGCCCGCTTCGATTGACGCACTGGAAGCCAACATTGCCAACATTATTCGTGAGATACCGGCCGAAATGTTGGAAAGAGTATGCCAAAATTGGACTAAGCGGATGGACCATTTGAGGCGCAGCCGCGGCCAACATTTGCATGAAGTAATCTTCAAACATTAAATTATATCGACCCAACTATCGATCCAAATAAATATTTCATGCATTTTTCTGAACTTTATGTGTTTTTTTTTTTTTAATTTCCGATAGTTCTTATAAAATCACCCATTACAGCTCGCATAACTGAAGTGAGCTTCGATTGATTGAAATAATGTTTCCTTGATTCAAATAAAATGCACTCGGTCTAAATATAGTTTGTCTTGATTAAACGAAATGAAATTTGATTTATTGATAAGAAGTTTGCTGGTGTAAAAGTCATTTTAATGGACTAAAATGAAGATCTTTTGATTGAAGAGAAGTTTGCTTGACTGAAATGAAAATCGCTTGATTAAATGGCAACTCGCATGATTGATAAAACATTCGATTGATTAAAATGCCTTCTTGATTGAAATAAAATACTCTCGATATGAATATAGTTTGCTTGGTTGAACGAAACTCGCCTCATTGAAATAAAGTTAATCTGATTAAACTGCAAATCCCATAATAGAACAGAGCTTCGATTGATTGAAGTGACGTTTTTTGATTGAAACAAAATTCTCTTCATCTAAATATTGTCTGCTTGATTGAACGAAATTCTCCTCAAGAAAATGAAATACCATTTATTAAAATTTTCTTTATATGAAAGGCATTTCCATTGACTGATAAGAAAATCTCATGATTGAAATGCTGTGCGCTTGATTTAAATGCAGCTCGCATAACTGAAGTGAGCTTCGACTCATCGAAATGAAGTTTTTTTAATTAAGATAACATCCACTCGATCTAAATTTAAATTAAATTTAAATTAAATTTGATTCATTTAAATTAAATGTTATTTATTAATATAAAATTTGTTTGCGTGAAAGGCATTGCGATGGATTTAAATCTGGTTTTTTTGACTGAAGAGAAATTCGATTGACTGAAACGAAAATCGTTTGATTAAATTCCAACTCGCATGACGGATAAAAAATTCGATTGATTAAAATCCTTCCTAGATTTTCATAAAATGCGCTGATTTCTACGAAGTTTGTTTCACTGAAATGAAAAACGTCTAATTGAAATGAAATTCGCTTAATTGATATTAAATTCGATTGATAAAATTGAAGTTTTCTTAATTAAAAGGTACCACGATTGATTGATATGAAGTTTGTTGGCTAAAAATGAAGTTTGCTTGACTGAAATGCATGTCGTTTAATTGAAATTGTCTGATTGAACTTTGTTCGCTTGATTGAAATGGTGTTTCCTTGATTGAAATAAAATGCGTCTTGATTGAGATATAATTCTCCTGATTAAACGAAACTCGCCCAATTGAAATTAAATTTTTAATTTATTGAAGTTTTGTTGAACTTTGGTAATTTTTTAAATTAGGTTTTTGGTATTTGTACCTCGACTTATATTACAAGTTTCTCCTTTCTTAAGAAGAATTTTCTCCTTGCTGTGATCAATAGTTTTTGACTGAAGATGATAAGAAAAACTAAAATCAAATCTTTTGCTGGGGGACAACTATGACGTATCATGATCAGCTGCCTTAACCACTCAGCCACCGAGCCATATAATTATTTGTTGTCTATATTCATCCGAAATTCGATATATTACAATTAAGTTTGTTTATGTGAAAGGCATTTTGATTGATTGAAATGACGTTCTTTTGATTGAAGGAAAGCTTGCTTGATTGAACGAAACTCACCTGATTGCAAAGAAATTCAATTGATTAAAAAAAAGTTCGTTTGTTTGAAAGGCATTATAAGCGAAATGAAGTACTTTTCATTGAAGAGAAGATCGGCTGACTAAAATGAAATTCGTTTGATTAAAATAAAGTTTACCTGATTGAGTTGCAAACTCGCATGATTAATAAAAAATACGACTGATTAAACTGCCTGCTTGTTTAAAATGAAATGTGCTGATTTTTCCATATAATTACTTGACTGAAATAAAAAAAAAAACGCCTAAGGGAAATGAAATTCGCTTAATTAACATGAAATTCGATTAACTAATAGAAGTTCGTTTCCTTAAAACAAGGTTCGTTTGATTGGTATAAAGTTTGTTTGATAGAAATGAAGCACGCTTGATTGGAAGCAAATTCTATTGACTGAAATAGGGTTCCTTTGGTTGAAGCGAAATTTACTTGTTTGAAATGAATTAGTAGAAATTTAGTTCACTTGATTAAAAAAAGTGCACTTGCTTGAAATTAGGTTTGTTTGACTGAATTGTAATTCACTGGCTTAAGAAAAGTAAAAAATGTTTGTTGTCATATCAGTAATAACATCTAGCAAAAAACAAACAATTTTAAAAAATTTCCTGGTTACTTAAATATCACTGTTTTCTAATTTCCTTCCCCTGGCATCGCATTCTTAATCCTGTTAATATTTGAAAAAATTTAATAGGATTCTGATATATTACCATGTTTTACTATTAGAGCAGTGTTATACCACTTTTGATGAAACTTCTTTTCATTTCCTTATAAACGATTTCTTGCAAATAAGCAAATTAAATGGTAAAGCTATGTCACATGGTTATCAGATGTTATAATATTATAAGATCTAGCAACATGCTGACAATGTAGTGACAATGAAAAATTGTCCCGCAGAAGTAAATTGTGTGTTCAGACGATCGTAAGAAAATCTTACAATTTCATTTTCAGACTATGGTCTGACAAATAATTCATCTGACAACAAAAATTGTCAGTTCCCACGGTTGTCAGATTGTTAGATGAAAAAAATTGCCAGACATGTTGTAAGCCATTGCCACTTATGTAATTATATCAACAACCATCTGTTTGGCAGTGTTGCCCATCAAACTTTTTTCTGACAATGGTGCCATTGTCAGGTGCATTAATTCTATACATCTGACAATTAAAACTGAGCTTACAATACCAGCCAATTATCTGGCAATGCCGACGAAGAGTCTACTCACGATTGTCAGATGCCTGACAACATTATCGTCTTACAATTGATTGACAATGTTTTTTCTGACAACGTTGTAAGTTAAAAATTGGCAGTTCACACGATTGTAATACATTTTCAGACAATTTTACTGGCAATATTGTAAGATCTGACAAGCGTGTGTACGTAGCTTAAGTTTTTCATCACTTTCACCAATGTTTCTAAACTTTTTGTCTGTGTGTGAGCAACTTTTTCAAAAGTGCTTTGTGTGAGTAACAATGGCTTGCTTATTGTTTTAATTATGCTGTTAAAATTTGTCAAGCAACTCTAACCACATGAATAAATATGATTACTAGCCATTTTATTTTTCTATGCTTGTATTTTAAAATTCTCACAAGTATCAGATTTTCACTAAAACCTGATTATCACTTAACCCCTTGACGACCGACGGTACTTATGAGTACCATAATAATAAGCCTACAAAATGAAGAGAATATAATTTTTGATAACTAATGCCCAAAGATACTTAGAGGTACACATATTTTGCTATTCTGCAATGTCATTAGTCTAGAATAGCAATAATATTAAATGTGATTTTGCTGTATATGTCAGATTTTGTGACACCTTCTTTAATTGCCGAAAAGAAGCGTATTACCGCTCTTGTGTATAGGTTAGGTAGGTATGCAGGCCACTGGATACCCCGGAATAGTCTAGGTTGTCCAGCTCACTTGGGTCCTATAGTCGTTCCCTTTGTGAGATTGCTTTTGTGTATACAAAAGTATATTTTTATTGGTTTTGCGCACATCAAAATATTTAGTTGAAATCAATAGTTATTAGTGGCATTTTATTCTAGATAAATTAATTATATTTGGGCCTCATATTATTAAAAAAATTACTATAATTTTAATTGTCGATAATAGGTTTATGGCTGGAATTGGCTCCAAGCATCTTGGTAGTGACGATATTCTGACGAGTCTGGCATGAACTCTTCTCGATGCCAATAATGACACTGTAGTGACACATTGAACGGGTACTTGCAGAAATTACTCGACGAAAATGATTCAGCCCCTAGTCATACATTAAGTGATATTTTTTTTTAGCTTGGACCAGTACTCAGGGGATGACCCCTACATATGCAGTGCATTGTACCAGAACTAGGAAAATAGGTTGTGAGGAGTGGGAAAGAGGGAGCAGTGTTTGTGAACATCTGACTTGAACTTTCCAACATTATAACAGACAGAAAACACATCTGCAGGCAACTTATTCCACAGACGAAGCGTACGGCTGAAAAACGAATTCTCTCTGTAATGCGTAGTGCGATTCCCCGGGCAATCGACCACAAATGGATCAGCTCTAGACGATGAGCGCGTGCTACGTAAAAGTGTGCGAGTTTCGGGAACAAGATCCCTAATCTCGCCAGAGCAGAATCCATTGTAGTAACGATAGAACGAAGTAACGAGCTAGACCAAAAAAAAAAACTTAATTGATAATAAAATTATGCTCAAAATTATAATATCATCCATATAAAGGCTAATATGGGCTAGATAATTGGAAACGCTGAACCAAATCACTGATGGAAATCAAGAAACCACGATACAAATATTCCCGAAATCTTAGAAATAGTGTTCGTACTGAATATTTTATTCTCGGAGAGACTGCAATGAGAGTTTTTGGTTTGTACATATGTATAGCGGGTTTTAGTTCAAGTTTTTCCTTTCCTAAGTTTTTTCTTAACAAGGAATTTTTACAATACAAATTGGCTGTGATCAATAATTTTTTATTGAAGATGACAAGAAAACTGAGGGACAAGTAGCTGTTTCGTAGTCGCTACACCACTCATCAGCACTCATCAGTATCATGAACTGCTGCATTAACCACTCAGCCATCACGCCATGTAATTATTTTCTATCTATATTCATCTCATATTGTACCACATATGCAATTAACAAGCCCACATTGTTTGTACAGAGTTTGCTGTCTTTGAACAATGGGAATTTATATGCTATAGATTATCCAACGATTATCAAAGACTACAATTTTTTTATAAGTGGAGTTGATCATGCTAACCAGTTGTAAAGTGTCTTCGGTATTGGCTTAAAGTCAGAGAAATGGTGCCATTAAATTTTCTGTGGCCAGTTAGAAATTATATTTTTAAACTCTTTATCCTAATTTATTGTCAGTTATCGGAAAAACTAACTCTTTTGGAGTACCGATACTCTGAAGCTTCGATCTTAATGACACTGGGTGAACCAGATTCTTTTTGGTTCCCAGCAAGGTCATGCACAAAACTAAGTTTTTGTATATAACTTCCTGAAGTACTTATTTGCTACATATTTTAAGCCGTTGGTCCACAACGGGTTAAAGTATGTTTTCCTTCTTTCAGATGTTTGTTGACTTGGAATTAATATCCGCATGGTAGGATGCTCCATATTTGCCATTAGTTAGCGCCATTGCAAAAACTCTTAAATTTCACAAAACTTTCAGTGACAACAGATGGCCACACAGATAAACAATAAAAGACAGAATTAAAGAAAAGCTTAAAAAATTAAAAATATATATATAGTAACCTAAGCTAACAAAAAAAAAAATAAAAAATAAAAAAAATAAAAAAAAAAACACCAATGTGATGTTTCTACAATACATGCAAGCAAATTGGCTGAAATATTTGTATAGAAATCACACAAAAAATTTAGTGATTTTCATCAAATCGTTCGCTTGTGATGCGGAAACAACTCATAAAACTAACAGAAATATAACCTGGTTTGAAATTTTTAAATAACAAAATTTTGCTAAAATAGAATAGACGAAATACTAAACACTTAGCCAAATCGATATCCATCAGACGTAAATGTGAGTTGGTTGAGCGGCCGTATTCAAGACAAATTATGTTTACATGTTAGATACCGAGTGCAAATCCTAGTGGGTGCTGATGAGTAGTGTAGTGGCTACGAAACACCTAGTTGTCCCCCATTTTAGTAGTGTATGATTCTTTCTGTCTTCTTTGATCACGACGTTTATTGTTACAATAAAAATAAAAAACTTTGTTTGCTGAAAGTGGGATCGCAATAACATCATTTAGATCATTTTAATTTAAAAAGATATTTGCCAGAATTTGGATATAATTTTGATTGAATCACAATATATTTTAGATATACAAACAATTGAGTTTTTATTCGCTATTTTAGCTTCTAACATTGATTCGAATCAAAAAATTATTGACAGCTTGTTTTCTATGTTTCCCAGCTATCTTGTCGACATTTCATAGGAGCTACCCTTATCATCAGTAGGCTTTGGAAACTTTTGAAAGATATTCTCCAACATTCAACTTTATATCCCAACAGTTTAAATAAATTGTTGAGAATTTAAAAAGAAAAATGCTCTAATAATATCTGTCAAAACACAAAAAACAAGCTTTTTCATTCATACACGTCTCTAACATTTCTTTACACCTTTCAAAAAGCAAATTGATACTTTCAAATCACAAATCGTAGCAACCAACGGTTGTTCATTTGTTCATTTGAAAGGTGTAAAGAAATGTTAGAGACGTGTATGATTGAAAAAGCTTGTGAAAGAGTATATACTAATGTTGTTACAACAATATTCCAAATTGCCTTTTCTCTGCGTGCATTAAGTTATGGGACAACTAGCTGTCTCGTAGTCGCTACGCTACTCATCATTACCCACTAGGATTCGAATTCGGTATCATGTAAACAAGTCACCAAGCTCTTATTTATTTTTTCGGCCCTATTTGTCTCATATTAACCACATATGCAATCTGTTATAATCTCAGTAGTCCATTTTCATTATTCATTCTCAGTATAAGATTTATCAGTACAAGATCCATTCTCTTTCATTTAACCAAAAATTATAAAAAGCAAAAAATGAATAAAAAGCAAAAATGATATATAACCAAAGAGTTCCCGACGGACACCCTGTATAATTTGAATCCTTAGCAAATATCTTCCGAGCTGGAGATCAAGGCGGTGAGCTAGTAATAAATAATAATTTCTCTGTCCTTCCAGTGTGGCAGGTGTTAGCCTAATTTCTGTTAGCCCGAGCAGAATCAAAGATATATACACTCGGCACTGACCAGTTATAACTGATTTAGTTCCAACACTTTATATGCTATAATAACGTTTGTTTTGATCTTTCCTAATTGTTATTGATAGATTGAAGTAAACTGTCCACAAACACTACTCCCTCTTTCCCCATTCTCATAACCTATTTTACTAGTGCCAGTATGATCCAGCACTAAACTTAATTGATGAATACTTACAATTTCGCAATGACTTAATTGATCTTACATAAAAGCTTTGAGCACCTACAGGGTGGCGCAAAAATAACCTTCCGATATTTTTTGGCTGTAATTTAAAAATAAAATGAAAAACTTTGATTCTTCTTGTGGATTATTTTTATTTGGTATTTTAATTTTTTTACATCAAGTCGAGAATATGATGTCATGTAAATGGCCGCTGTTACAGTTGATTGTCATTTGAGCTCTTTTTATAGCATTTTCCATCACATTGGCCAAAACTTCCGGCGATAGGTCCTCACATTCTTGACGGATATTTTCTTTAAGAGCTGCCAGAGTCTGAGGCTTATTGGCATAAGCCCGCGACTTCAAAAAGCCCCACAAAATGAAGTCTGCAGCGGTCAAATCAGGCGATCTTGCTGGCCAGTGCAAATCGCCAAAATGGGAGATTAGGCACCCGGGAAATGCATCCTTTAGCATATAGGTTGTGGCACGTGCAGTGTGTGCCGTAGCACCGTCCTGTTGGAACCTCATGGTTTCCAATCCCAATTCATCAAGTTGCGGCAAAAAGAACTTGTTGATCATTGTTCTGTAGCGCTCACCATTCACAGTAACCGTTTGGCCTGCGATGTCTACGAAGAAAAAAGGTCCGATTACTACTTCGCCAGTGAAAACAGCACACCATGCAGTGACTTTGAGCGGCTGCAGTGGCTCTTCGTGGGTTACAAGCGGATTTTCAGTGCCCCAGAAGCGTAAATTTTGCGGGTACGTAACCCGCTAAGATGGAAATGGGCCAAATCATCACTCATGATTAGTTTTGATGAAAAATCATCTTCCTCTTGCGGTCAAATAAATAGTCACCAATATTCCGCGTTCTGGAGCAGTGTAGCGTCACATTGTTTATTAACGTGTATTTCGCATGTGTTTACTACACAAATGTCAAAACAGAACTGACATTAGGGGTCAAGCGCAAAATTTATAGGAGGATTACTTTTGCGCCACCTTGTTTATACATTTACATGTGTATATGTATGGATGCATGTTTATGCGCATGTTTCATAAATATTTTCCGTACTCACAATAAATCCAATTATTTTAATCACATCATAAATTCCCATGTGATAACTTAAGAAAAAAAAAAACATGCACACAAAATCGTATTTATTCTTTATTGTTTTTGCCGTATTTTGGGGGGAATAAAAGTTTAAGTATGGCCAATCATGAACCATTATCCAGTGCAGCAACAACATCCGCCTGAACATTAAAGTGTAAATTTGTTAACGCTTGTGGTAAGAAAATATTTGCCCATTATGTGGATAATTTCACTTGTGAACTCCCATTAAGTTGCACAAAGTGCACAGGCGCGCATTAAAACGTGTGATGATTATTTGGCAACGCCCCTGCCGACATAACGAAGCGCCAACGTGTACGTACACCCAACATCAACAACCAACGTCTTCAACCAACAATATTCATATTGTGTGAATGTTTGCATTAACATTGCCACAGCATACTTGCACCACCACTACCACTTGATAACGATATGAATAAAACAAAAAACACAACAAAAAAAGAGATATATATGAATAAAACTTATAGACAGCAAATTCTGCGCTCATGATGATGGCTGTGGCAAGTAGTTTGTGCTGCATTTAATGCTCAAGCCTCCAGAGTGCAAAGACGATGATAATAATGAAGACGATGATTTTGATGCTGATGTTGATGTTGATACTGGAAGGACTTATTTTATATATATATATATATTTTTTTTAATGAAGGGAAAAAGAGCCACAAGCAATAAAATGAAAACAAAACAAATTTTACTAGAGTAGCGGCAATAGGAAGAGTCTTAAGAAAACATAAACGGGGAAGAAATGAAGGTGTAAAGTTGCTATAAAAAAAATAATTTTTTTTTTGTTGCAAAATTCGTGTTTTATTGTACATATGTAGGCTAACATATATGTTCATGTGAATTAGCAGCCAGTGGCATTCAACTTTAGCACCAATATATCGCAATAAAAATAAAAACTCAAACTAAAAGTGAGCAGAGTCAGCAGTGGCAGTGGCTGTGGCATTCACATCTACTGCTTGCTAATCAATCCAAAAAGCTAACTTGTATCGGCAATAAAATCGGTAAAGCCCCTAAAAAATCAACTCGTTAACTTGTTATACCTTTGTATCCAGCTAACACAAACAACAACAACGCCAACAATAACATTAACCACACCAGCCTACTAACAACGCAATATGCTGGCTGTCTGTGCGGATGAATGAAGTATAATCAAAAGCTTCATTTAAAAATACATTCTCACAGTAAAGATACTGAAATCTGAACCTCTGCTTCATTCCAGCGGCGGCGAACATCAAACTGAGAAACTTTTCATAAAAATATACACCTTCATTTACGTCATTCTTGCAACAAGAATGCAAAATTACAGACAACACCACAGCCAAATACCGACGCCGATATCGACACTTATTGTAAATAATAAACAAGAAAAGCGAAGCTCCTTGCTGCCCTGCCAAGTAAAGGGCGTTCTCACAATGTTTGTTGTATTGCAGCATTTCTGTAGACAATTGTACGTTGCAGCCCATAAAGTGGGAGGTTTGATGATATGCCTGGGCCATTAAAAGAAATTATAAATAAAGCAATATTACCAATTTGAAACGTCAACTTTGTTTATACCTAAAACGAAAGCCAAAATTAAAATTAACGTGGAAACATGTTGATTTTAAACTATTTTTTTTAAGCATTTATTTATTTCTCGAATCTTAAAAATGTGAACTAACAATAAGCATTCAAATCTTAATACTGAGCACAAAAATTAACTAAAAAAATGCGCTTTTGGCTTAAATCCGGCCAATGCTAGACATAAAGTTTTATTTTGCCTGAATTATACACTGAAAAATATTTGCTTCATATTTCTAATGATAATTCATTAGATAATTTTCATTAACGGAATGAAAAATTACGTTCCATCAATGAAGATTCATAGCATTAATGAAAATATTCATTGAAATTGATTCACTAGGTTTCATAATTAAATTAGAAAATTTCATTGGATTTGCTATAAAAAATTTAGTAAAAGTGAGATGATAAATATATTATAATTAACGAGTGATTTTTTTGCTATTATCTTTTTGGCAACACTAGTTTTAACAGCTCACGAGCGTTTCGTATCTTGTGTCACTGTCAAACATCTTCAGTTTAGTCTATAATTTAATCATGAATCGTCTTACAAACGAACAACGCTTGCAAGTTATTGGATTTTATTACCAAAATGCGTGCTATGTTAAGAAAGTTCATCGCGCGCTTCTTCCATTTTATGGTCAGTTTAATCGACCTACTGAGGCTTCTATTCGGGCTATTGTAAAAAAATTTCGCACCAAATTTACATTGTTGGACATTAAACCACCAACACGCTTACGTAGAGTGCGAACTGAAGAAAATATCGCAGCCGTATCGGCCAGTGTTGGTGATGACCGTGAATTATCGATTCGGCGCCGTTCGCAGCAATTGGGCCTCTGTTACTCCACTACGTGGAAAATTTTGCGGAAGGATTTGAGTGTGAAGCCTTATAAGACACAGCTGGTGCAAGAATTGAAGCCAAACGACCTACCACAACGCCAAACTTTTGGTGAATGGGCTCTTGAAAAGTTAGATGAAGATCCACTTTTTTTATCGAAGAATTGTGTTCAGCGACGAGGCTCATTTCTGGTTGAATGGATACGTGAACAGGCAAAACTGCCGTATTTGGAGTGAAGAGCAGCCAGAAGCATTGCAAGAGCTACCAATGCATCCACAAAAAACAACCGTTTGGTGCGGATTATGGGCTGGCGGCATCATTGGGCCGTATTTCTTCAAAGATGATGCGAATCACAACGTTACTGTGAATGGTGAGCGCTACCGTGCGATGATAACAAACTTTTTTTTGCCCAAAATGGAAGAGCTTGACTTGCATGACATGTGGTTTCAATAAGACGGTGCCACATGCCACACAGCACGCGAACCAATGGACCAATTGAGAGGCGAGTTCGGTGAACAGTTTATTTCACGCTTGGCCGCCCAGATCGTGCGATTTATCGCCTCTAGACTATTTTTTGTGGGGCTATGTTAAGGCTAATGTCTATAGCGACAAGCCCGCTTTGATTGACGCACTGGAAGCCAACAATGCAATCACCCATTATTTATATATACATATTTTAGTAATTTAAAACATTATTTACACTTTATTACACATCTTCAAATAGGTTTTTTAAAATATTGCCTCCAAAAAAAATTTAATATTATATTAAATTTTTATTGGAGGCAAAATTTTAAAAAACCTATTTGAAGATTTTAATAAAAACAACTTAAATAACTACAACCCTACAAGCTACCTAATCTGATATTAAATCATTAATATGGGAATATTCGGAGAAGGAGCAAATAAAAATTTGTGGTTAGTTTATTTAGCCTGGAAACAACAAGATCTGTGTTTGAAATTGCGTGGAGTCTACACGTTGAAAAGAACCAAGGAAGATTATATAAGAGTTTTAGTACCTTATTCTGTGCGACATGAAGTTTTTTAATATGACATGTGGCCCTTTTTACCCACATGGGAGCTGCATAAAATATTACGGCCTGGAAAATTGGTTAAAAAATTTGCATATTGTTTTCGATACTAAGAGAAGAATTTCGACTTATGAAAGGATAGACTAGGCGGATTAGAATATTCTAATTTTATTAAAATTACTTTATTTATCATATACTGTATATGTTCTTTAAATTTCATTTTTGTATCTAGGATAACTGCTAAATATTTTACTTTTTGCTCCCACATTAGCTCCGTATTTAAAAAAAGTAATATTTCTTTGCGGAATATAACAAGGTGTTCTTTTTCTTGCAAAGTATATAGCCTGAGTTTTATCCCCATTTAATGTTATTTTCCATTTGTTGAAATATTTGGCTAACACATCTAGATCCCTTTGTAAATTATAAATTATGTCTTCTGAAAGTATGTCAGAATATAATACTGCTGTATCGTCCGCATATACTGACATGGTGCATCTTTCAAGTTGGGGCAGGTTTGAAGTGTATAAATTGTACAAAATGGGGGAAAGGCAGGAGCCCTGTGGGCATCCTGCATATATGCTGAAACTTTCGGAGCACGATGATCCTATAAAATCCTTGGAAAATCGGCTTAACAGAAAGCTAAGCAACCATCAATGTTAATAAAATTTACCATATTTAACTCATTCCCAACTATTCTATTATGGCAACCATATGCCATAATAACCATATTACTTTTACTAACAATTATACTTATGGCATAAAAAACTTTATTGTATTGTGCCATATATTTTATTTAATTTCACCATATTCCTTAATAAAAGAACACTTCTGGCTAAAATAATAATATTTCATTTATTTACAACTACGTTTAACACATTATCCAAGTATGCGTACGTATAATATATAAAAATAAGTTTAGTTACACATATTTTCGTAATATCATATAAGTAAAAGAGTTCACAAAAACATAATCACGTGGTACCATTGTAAATGATGCAAATCTTAATGAGCTCTAGTTTCAGTTATCTGAAATAAAGATTATTTCTTTAATCATTGCATGTTCAAAAATCAGTGTTGATAATTAAAATTTTTATGGTTGTGAATCAATTACAAATTATATTATTGATGTTCTTGCTTTCTTGCTATTTCGTTTCTCATTATTTTTTGTTGTTACTTGCTTATTGGTCGCAAGCATGTGTGTGCGTGTGTATATGCATAAGAATTATATTTTGTACATTTGAGTCTAGAATTGGCAATAACCATAAATATCAAGATGATTGTAGAAGATGTCAAAATAGCAGGTCTGCTTCAACGAGTCAGTTTATTTTTAGACTTTGTGCAAGACAGTCATAAGTCAAAGTAGTAAACAATTCTAGGGTGTTAATACACAGTGGTGTTAAGTGTAAATAAAATTGTGTATTATGTATTATTCATTTAAAGAATCTGCAAAAGCGTTTTTAAAGGCAAAAACGTGATAATATGTAACGTAAACGTATAATATGTATTACTATAACACACAATCCACAAAAAGATTTGTAGCTCTCTCTGAGCAGTCTTAGGGAAGTAAAACGTAAGACTGAACCCCACTATTATCTCTTAATCTACATTTTTTGTACGTTGTAACTGTTCTCCTTAAGATCGCTCCCATACAAAATATTAGTTTTTAACATTTTAATGTCAACTAGCCACAGAGTTCTGCTAAAGGAGTTCCAATATTTTTGTAAACCCTACATTTTTGTGTAACATACCTAGCTTCTATGTGCAATCATGAGGGTGGTCCCCACACAAGAGTTCAATTTCCAAAGAAACATTTTGTTTGTTTAATTGAATAGCATTAAATATTATGTGATTACACTAAACCGTTTTCATTATACGAGCGATATTACTATCTATTTTCAGCGATAAATTGAAGCAGAAATAGGTACGTTCTCTTCCTGCTTACGGCACAATATATTGTATGATTCTACTAATTTTACCTCTATTTCGGCAGCGTCATTAACAGCGTATAATTTTTGCAATATTTCTAAAACCTTCTAGGAGTAGTAAAATTGTTATCAGATTTCCGTTTGGACATAATGCCCATTGATATTGAAAAACGCAGGTTGTACTGGCAGATTATTTACCAGCTCTATTTTTATTTGTAATGAGTCCACAATGGTTTTTGCGTATCCATCCGAAAATATATTATGGATGATCGCACTCATTTTTCATAACGTAATTTTCACGACGTCTACTTATTTTTGGTCATTTGGTAGAAGATCTTTTTTTACCATATTTCTACAAAAATTACAAATTGTGCAGAAACTGAGAAACTAATACAATATTGTATTTAGAGAAAATTTTTGTTGGATCAGCAAAAACATTTATTAGACGACAATTCTATTGGCTATCTTACTATAAGCTGCTTTTTGTATACATTTCAAAGACAAAATTTTCTAAATAAAAGCAAAAAACTTTTCTAAATGAAAGCAATTTTTGTTGCAAATATTTTTTTTTCGTTCACTTAAAAATGTGTCTACCTATATCAGGGTGTTATCTCTTGTGTTCTTTCACAAATATTTAACAAAATTAATTGAAATGTGTCATGGCTAAATATATCCATAGAAATATTTGTCATAAATGTGAAATAAGTTAAATAATTATTAGCTTGTTAGCACTTTATCTTGGATAGCGAAAAAGTTAAAAGAGTGACTTGGACATGTAGTTTTACAGGCTGTTCAGTTTTACTTACTAAAATCAAATAAGCGTTCAAAATCAAAGGATGTGTCCATTTAAAAAAACAAAAAGTTTTTGCATAAAAACATCAAACGATTTCTTTACTCTTCTTAAGAAAAAACTTAAGAAAGGAAAAACTTTAACTAAAACCCGATCTACAAATGTACAAACTAAAAATCTAATTTAAAAAGTTATAAAAAGTTCAACAAAAACTTAATAAGTTAAGATTTCTTTTGTTTTCTTTTGTCTTAGCGCATATATAGATATCTTCGTTTTGAGATAAATAAATTTGAATTTTACAGAGATCTTCTCTACCAAAAACAAATAAATTTCCTTTTTTTAACACAGTAGTTCCTCGCACTATAGGAAATAAATATTGTTAGATTTTAATTATTTTTTCAACATTTGAAAAGTTCTTCGAACGATTACTGCAGCTCCATGGTACGTAAAAAATTCATAAAGATCTGGGTGTTCCGCTGGTAAAAGAGAAATTTTCTAAGTACGCGATAAGGTATGTCAGTAAACTGGAACTTCATCCAAACTCTCTTACGCGCAATATAGGTTCAAAATTTTTCCGGCCACACTCGGCTTAGAAGAAGGGATGCCGCTGCCACCATCAGATTGCTCAATAGGTGATTTTATTGTAATAGCTCCCGCATAATACAACTTTTTGTCTAGCATTAGCCGGACTTAAGTAAAAATCACATTCTTTAATTTTAAATCACATTTTAAATTTAGTATTAAGATTTGAATACTTATTGTTAGTTCATTTTGAAGATTCAATAAATAAAAAAATGCTTAAAACAAAAAAGATTTAAATTAAATGTTTTCTGCATGTACATACATATATATTCGAAAGTTAAATGCTGCATTTTTACCTGAAGAATAAAAAAATTGTTTTTTAACTTTTTTATATAAAAAGTTTTCTCAGCAATGCTTTCGTAGCTACAGATAAAATATTACCAATAAAAATATGTATGACTCATAAAATATTCAGTATCTCTTTCAGTTCTCTTAAAACTTCATTCAACAAAAAACAGTTCATTATTGGCCTACATTTACTAAATAGAAAACTCATAACAGATATAGTTGATAAAGTGCTGCTCTTGATTCAGTCAAATGCTTAACATATGTATTTTTTGTGTTAATGAATGAAATTTTGCTTTTACATACAGACTGTATTTTTTTTCTAGCCCAGTGCGGGCAAAACTTAAGTATGAATGTATATAGATATATTTATATGTTTGTGTATGCATATGTGCGTATGTATATACATGCATACATACATAAGAGAGCTACAGAAATAACAAACAAGTTTGTTGTTTGAGCAGATTTTTAAAGAGAAAAATGCGTGGAATGTGGTTGGATTTTTTTGGGGGAAACAAGTGGGACTATATGAGAGAAACCATATCACTCAAATTGAGACCTGCACATGCAGATAGATGTCTGCTCTTATTTGGGCGGCCAGACGTATGAGTAATAAAAAATTCTGGTGAAATTCAACGGAAATTACATTTAATTTAGTAGCTGTTGTTGTTTTTGGCTGGCAAGAAAATACCGGCCGTGCGACTGTATTGCTTTTGATTATTTTTTGATTGAACAATAAATTTGCGGGAGGTCTGAAATACTGATTTTGAATAGTATTAATAACATCTTTGCTCTCAAAATATGTCCGTCCTTTCGTTAAAAAAAAAATTTGTATATATGTATGTAAATACATATGAACGGGTGTAATCCAAAAAAAATCCTCATCATTCATGAAATTGTATAAACCTAGATTCTTTCTGAATTTGCAAATGCCACCAACCGAAATACGTATACATATGTATATACATATATGTATGTATAGTTCATAATTTTTTTATCCAAGCTTTAATTCTAACTGTATAGTACTAAGATATTACAAACGGTCGAGTAGCGTATCTTGCCGAAATATCTTTATGGTCTTTCAAACTTAGCCTTTAGTTATGTCTTTCAAAAATATTCCGACTATTCTTATAAAGCATGGTCAGCCAAAACGCGCAATGTTACTTGTGAATAAAAATAAATTAAGTTTGCAGGGAATTATCTTATTACTTTTTATTATGATAGAAAGATATATTACGAATTATTATATATATAATACAGATCCGTTTTGTGATTGGGGGCATATTAAGCTGACGAAAATATTAATGCTAATTTTTATTAAAGGCTACAACAAACTTGACACGCTGATCAATTGTGTGCCTATCCATGATTGGAGTTGTAAAAGAAAGAAATGTCAAATTAAATTGGGCAAACAAAACTTCACGTTAAGCTGTGTTTCACAAACTGATCAGGCATTTTAGGAACACCTCAAAAACTGATCAGGCATTTTAGGAACACCTTGGGCCACCGAAGTCGTCCGATCTAACTCCAATGGATTTTTTTATGGGGATACCTTAAGGAGAGTTTTTATTTTGATAATCTCCAATCTCTTATTGAAGGAAAATATTCCTCGAGAAATCAGCACAAGTTAACCAAGTTTACAGCAGCATATGGTGCTGAACACAACGCTCCGTTTTGAACACTGTCTTCAACTCAACGGAACTAAAAACTAAAATCCGCATTCTCTCTTAATAAAACTTTGTGTCAATTATTACGTTATTTATTTAAGTTTGAAAATATAAATCCGCTACCAGATACACTGTATTAACATGCTACAGAGGTAAAGACCAAACCAAAAACATCACGATCTTATTCAGTTTTAAAGAAAAACTTTCAGATTTCAATGAAACATGAGCAACAGTTTTTAGCTTTTTTTTACTTAACTTGACTACAAAACCTTCAAGTACACTTGACTGTTTTTTAGACGATATATTAAATATCACTTAAAGCTAAAAGATATTTTTAAATTAACATAAATAAAAAATAAAATCTTTAAAAATTGTATGCAAGTACATATCGCTCCCTTATTGCAACATAGTCATATCTCAAAAATGAGAATTTCGGGTTACCAATACAGAATTGTTAACAGTACTACCTTTTATATTGTGCCAAAAATTTTTCAAAATTACTTTAAAACTGTTTCCTTTAGGAGTTATTTTCTAACAAAAATTTCTAAGACTTGTATGGAAACTAAAACTTTTATATGCGTTTTTCTCGACACATGCTTTTTTTTAGTTATGACTATGTTGCAATAAAAAGTCAATACTATCACTTTCGACTGAGTCAACATTTACGTCACTCTTGTCTAGCTGAACGGTGTCTCCAATAAATCTTTAATTAGTCAAATCAAACGCTCCCTCTCTGCAATAAAAACAAATAAAGGCGAGCAAAATATTACAAAAACCTCAACACTCATCCAAAACAGCTGTTTTCTCATATCGTCATTATTGGTTTGCCGGCATTTTTTATATTTTACAATGTTTTGTATAGAGCGACAGCTGATGTGTTCTATACGTATGTGCGAGTGTGTGTGCAATGCTCGCAAGTTAACGGACCCACCAAAGCCAATCGATACACTCATGAAACACATCTGAATTAATAAAACAATCAACGTAACTCTATGAATGAGATAATATATACAAATAACGTATCGAACGAGATTGTAAAAGAGCATGCACGAGTACGATTAAGAAATCAACTCAAAATACCTTTTTATAGTGGCGCTCTTTCTCTTATTTGATGTTATTTTGTTTAACATTTGTTTTTATTTTTCGTTTCGTTTTTTGCACAAGCCAACAATTTTTAATTCACTCAAATACTGACTTTATGATATTGTTGCAAATATTTCAGTATCTTAAAAGTTATTGAAGTGTTAACAACGTTTAAAAAAGGATTGTTTATTATTTCTTTACATGCGTAAAATTATTCCACAATATTTATTTTGTTTTAATAAAAATCAGTGAGTTCAAAGCTAAAACTATAACTGGACTTCAAGTGTAACAACAAAATCAGTTACTTGTGTTTTGAAAAAGAATATATTCCTCTTGTGTTTCAAGTTCTTAAGAAAGAAATTAAAGACAAAAGCGCGCAGCGACTATCTTTTTGTTTAAATCAGTTTCTTTTATGATTAACGTATTTTTTCTTGATTGTAATGGTAAGTAAAACTTTTCTTAACTGCTAAGTTGTCAATTGTGAAATTCGTTCCATGTGATTTTGTTTTTTAAATTAATGTTGCTATTTATTTCTGGCACTGAAATAATGTTTAAGCTGCTTTTTGAACATGATGATTATTGTTAAGAATTAGACGTTTAAAAATGTAGATATTCGAATTTAACTGAAGTAGAGTTATTAGTTGCACTTGAATATATTGTGTTGTATTTTTTAGTAATAAGTCACTTAGATGAAATATTACTTTACCTGCCAGAGCAGGTAAAGTAATAAAGAGGGAGCGAAAAACATGTGACTAGGGACAGTTTTGATTAAATTAATCTACGATTGATGTGTCATTTTCATGTGTACCTATAAGTGAAACTAAACCGCATACGTTTTTCCCAATAGAAGCGTTTAAAGGTTCATTGAAATTTTTTGATAGGATTTTATTCAAATAAAAGTTCAGTTCATACTTAATTAATTTTAATAAAATTATTTAAGAAAAATATTAATGTTTAAGATAAAAGAGCAATCTTTTCAAAGCGTGTTTCCTATAATAAAAAAAAAAAAATTATTTTGAATGATGACGCAAAATGTTTGCTAAAGGTTGGTTCCTAAAACTCAATTTTCTGTTCAAGGACTTTTTTTTATGGTCAATTCGAAACACGATCAACCAGTTAAATTGTTTGGTGGATTCAAACAAAAACTTACTAAAAATGGTTGTTAAATGAAAATTTAAATTTTACAACAAAAAACAAATTCAATATAACATCCAACGTCATACATATGTATGTATGTATATATACATACCTGTGTATGTATGTATATATACACACATATGTATGCATGTATATATACATATGTATGTAAATTAATAAAAATATTTTGTTCCACATTAATATATGACTTGATTGATTTTATTATTTAAGGGCAGTGCAGAAAAAAAGTGTTTGAATGCTTTCCATGAAGTCTAGAAAGAGTGTTCTATTGTTCGATTTGCGGCAGATTTTGTCGTTAAACTAGAATTTCAGAAGTTTACAACTTTCCATTCAAGTTAGTTTTTATATAATGCCATGATAAAGTCTGGTTAAATTTTAATGGCCGATGTTGATTTTTATATAGGGATTATTATCATTTCTTTTTGCTATAATAATATTGATATGGTTCAATTACATGAGGTTTGATAAAAAAACCCTTATTTTTAAATTTCGTAAGTCAGGTACGTTCGAATTTCGCATTTTTTATATTTATTGGCAACACTGGTGATCATACAAAAATTTAATTTTATTTGTTTTTCTTGATATACAGAAAAATCTCACTTTGCTACTTTACGGAAAATTCCTGTCAATCAAATTTGTTTACTACTTTATACGTCAGTGACTCCAATGACATCACATTTCCTAAGAGCACGCTTTAAGCCACATAACCTGTCACTTTAAATTTCGTGCATTTTTTTCGAAATTATGTAACACATACGAGTATGCATGTACTTATGTCTTAATATTGTGGAAATTTGTGTTGAAGAACTCGAAAGAGAATATTATTATTTTTAAATAATTAGCTGATGAGTAAGAGCTTTGAATGGGATCTATCATTAACACGGATCTCTAAAGAATAACGGCACAAATTATTTACATGGTACCAGTTACCAAATTCACCAGCTCGTTTTTAAATATTTAATCAATATACATGAATGGTACAAAGCGACTTATTTTCATTATTCATAATCTGGTTTTATAAGTCAGTTCCATGTGAGTTTGTATGTATGTGTGTCATATAAAAAGCAAAAAGTGAATACCATTAAAAAACTTTAGGGCGCTTTAAATTACTGATCCAGTAACGTCCGGTTAATTTTTTCCCAGGTAAATCATTTGCTTTCCTAAATGTGCTTAAAAAAGTGAAATGAATAATTTCGACCAAGACTAAAAGACACATCACGGCGTAAATAATTTCCGTTGAATTGTTATACCCTTTAATTGATAATTAGAAAAAGCAACATATAACATACGCTTGTTTGACAGAGATTAAAACTTGGATTTGATAAATACGGATATCTTGGTGGCAAATTTATATTTTTAAATATCATTACTTCAAAATGTAATAAACGGTGCGGGCGGAGGGTGGTGCCGTTGTAATTATCGATTCTGCGGTTTTGTCAGTCACGATGTTGGAGTGGCCGAGTGAAAGTCGTACGTTTGCTGTGGAGACAGTTTTTAAAAGTACTGATTCTTATGTAATTGCTCGTCGACAATTTTGTTCAAAGTTCGGTATTCGGCAATACGTGATGGAACGAGTATAAATTTAATTCCTTGGTAGGTCAGAGATTTCGCGCAACTGCTTGGGTTATGAATGGCTCACGGCCAGGGTCCAATCGATATTCAACCAACGACTTCCGAGCACTTTTAGCAGGTTGAAAGCAGTTTACGTGTAAGTCCGCGACTTTCAGTACGGAAAAGAACAGCCTTACTAGGACTTCTAAGAGCAACTATTCATGAAAATTTTAACAAGAATCTGAAGTTCAACTTTCTAAAATTCAAAACGTTCAAGAACTGAAAGAAAGTAACTAGAGTTTTTGGTTTTTTGACCATATAATTCTAATGATCCGTTACAATAAAGAGTTTCTAAGGGCTAATGATGGTAACACCATTGCTTTAAATTTTAAATAAATTAAACATAATTTTTATGAGCTTTTTACTGAAGTTTCGTTCGCTTTTTTCGAACATCTTCACGAGTATAATTTATTTAATCAGGCACTAATAAATACAATAAAATGGTTTAGTTGGATGTTTTATATATAAAATTAACACTGTGGTTCAACTTACGACTCTTTAACGATTTAACAAACTTTTTGTGAAACGGTTTTGAAGTGCTTTCGTACTTTAAATCTGATATTTTGGAGTGACGAGGTCCATTATTACAACAAGTAAAATTGGCATTACTGGTCGCCAAAAACCCACAACTCTCGATTGGAACATCAAAAACTATTACATTGTCCCAAGGGTAACTGTGTGATGTGCCTTATCTACTCATGAGATAACTGAACCATTTTTTTTTCGGAAATTCTCGAGGCCAGGTGACAATTGTCAACGGTAAAAATTATCGACGCATGGCTGCAAAAACTATTCATCTTTTGAAGCGATCCACGAATCGATTTGTTATTTCTTCGTAACAACAGAAGTGCTAGTCAGCCAGGCCGTATGCCATTGATCGTAAAAGTAATAGTCCGAAGAAGCAACGTCTAGAGAATACGGCGAGTGAAGTAAGAAGCTTCCAAGTATGTCTTGAGCACTTTCGCAACATGGAGTCCAGCATCGTCATACTGTAAAATCACTTTATCATGTTTCTCGCAGTCGTTTGTCTTTGAATAGTCGGCGCCCAAACAACTACGGCTGGTCCCACCAAATACTGAGCATGACCTTACAACAGTCAATATTTAATTTCGCCATCGACATGGAAGCATGGCACGGGTGAGTTGGTTAAGGGTGTTTGCTATTAATGGACTTCGGTTCAATTCGTTGTATATTTGCTATTTGTCCTTCAATGCTCGGCTCCAACGCATCAATTGCATTCGATAACGATCTCCTGGGACTATTTTAGTCAGTCTGAACAACTCATAATACACTGCGCCGAGATGGTCCCACCCAAGGCGAATTCATTACCAGGTGAACTTAACAGCACAGGTGATTATTTTTTGCTTCTCGCGTTTTTTTTCCAATGAGACTGTCAAATTTTGTTTCTTTTGTTTACAAACTTTTTCGCGCCATTTTAATCTGAAGGTTTTTTGCATGAATTAGTGCAATTTCAAGAAATTTGTGTGAATTTAAAAGTGAAAAACTAATATAATCTGTGATTTTAATTACAATTATAAAAGCTTATATTTAACGTTTATATAAAATTTTTTCTCTGCTGAGCAATCTTAGGCGAATTTAGATTATGACATTCACGATATGTTTTACAATAACAAAATACATAGTACTGAATTCGCCTTTCCGCTTGCATTCACCTGTATAAAGTCGCCTTGGTCCCACCAAATACTGAGCATGATCTTAGAACCGTGAATATTCAGTTTGGTCGTCTACGTGGAAGTATGAATAGGATATCTTCATGATTTTTTGCGCTTGGTATTATTGTAATAGTCCTATTTTTCGTCTTTAGTCATAAATCGATACAAAAATCTTTTCCGTCTTTGCCTTGCAAGCAGCTGTTCGCAAGCAAACAAATGCCGTTCAACATCTCTCTGCTTCAACTCGAGTGGCTACCAATTTCCTTGCTTCTGAATCATTCCCACGACTTTTAGGTATTTTGAAATGACTACCAATGAACCTGCCAATTCCTGTTGCGTTTCACATGAGTTTCGAACAAGTAATGCTTCCAATTCTCCATTTTCGAAAATAGTCTTTGTTCCATCGCCATAATGTTCTGCGGTGCCAAAATCACCGCTTTAGAAGTGCTGAAACCACTTTCGTCACGGTTTTTACTAGGACCAATCTCACCATACATATTTCAGAGCATTCGATGAACCTTTGCCACAGATTTTTTCATATTAGAGCAGAAAAGCAAAAACTCCTACAAATGACGAGAATTTGGCTCGTAAACTGACATGTTTAAGCGAGAATAACTTTATGATGCAGCCACAAATCGACTAATATTTCGATAGCCTAGAAATACCTAAGCTTATTGCATGACAAACAATTGAGTTTTATTCACTATATTAGCTTCTGCATTGATACCAATCAAAAAACTATAAACAGCTTTTATTCCATGTTTCCCAGCTGTGTCGACATTTCATAGGAGCTACCCAAATCATTAGTAGACTTGGGAAATTTTTGAAAGATATTCTTAAAAATTCGACTTATATCCCAACAATCTAAATCAATTACTGAGAATTTAAAAATAAAACTGCTTCAATAATACCTACCAAAACACAGAAAAAAACAAGCTTTTTTCGATTAGATTTTCAGTTTGCACATATGTACAACGGGTTATAGTTCAAGTTTTTTCCTTTCTTAAGTTATTTTTCTTAAGAAGGATTTTTTGATTATAGAAAGCAAGAAAACTAAAAATCAAATCTTTAACTGTGGGACAACTTGCTGTTTCGTAGTCGCTATACTACTTATCAGCACCCATTCGGATTTGAACTTGAATCACATACGCATTTTGTTAATTGCCCACATTGTTTGTACAGCGTTTGCGATGTACATATGTACAAACCAAAAATCTAAGTTCAACAGAATTTCAATAAATTAACAAGCTTTTTCAGTCATACACGTCTCTACATTTCTTTACACCTTTCAAACAAATGCACAAACGATTTAGTTTTTGAAAGCATCGAAGAGCAGAGAACAAAAATTCAAACAATTGGGCTTTATTCACTACATCGTTGGTCTCATGTAGAAAGGCCCTAACAAACAAAATTGAAATTTCACAAAAAAAGAAAAAATCGTAATGGAAACTGTATAAATAGGTACATCCAAAAGTAACTTTTTTGCTCAATTGCCAGTAAGAGCGATAGGTATAAAAGTATATAATTAAATCTTTGTGACACTGTGTACTTGTGTGAAACGCAGTAGTTCTACGTGAGACCAACAATATTAGCTTCTAACATTGATACCAATCAAAAAATTATAAAAGACAATTTTCCAAAGTCTACTGATGATTAGGGTAGCTCCTATGAAATGATATATAAACAGCTGGAAAACATAGAAAAAAAAACTATTTATAATTTCCTATTGTATGACATTTACGATCTATTTATTTCGACTACCACTTACCGCTACAGCGATCTATTGCGGAACGGCGGAAGCAAAATTGTACATCTAATACTATCCTCACATCTATTAGCAGTCAGTGAACTTTTTAAAACTCACGTTTAATTTAAAATGTTATTAAAATTTTATAAAATTATAATTCGCTTCAGACATTATAAAACTTTCAAACACTGCTCGATCATTTTGAAATCATTCGCAAATTACATGTGAAAAAAATGCAAAACAGATATTTAAATGTATAAAAAACACTTGTAAACTCATTAAAAAAAAACTATTATGGCATTAAAAGCGATAAATCTTGAGCTGAAACGAAGCGCCAAACGTTAAAGTAAACAAAAAAATCCCCGTAGACTTGGAGACGGCAACAGGTAGAGAATTTTAAAAAGTTGTTTATTTAAATTTATTTATAATGAAACAATATGTTGCTTAATAGCTGTTGAAAACAATATCATCATGATATCAGCTAAAAATGTGTACCTGCTTACGGATTTATTTATTTACTTATTTATTTAATAAACAAACAAACATGAAACGACACGCATAGAAAACCTCGTGATATAAAGCGCTTCAGATGCATGACATACTATACTCGTATAATAGTTTTATTGTATTCTAATACAAAACGACTTCAACACTTTTAGCACTTTTTTCCATTCTTGCCTGCTTATGGTGCTCGTAGTTAATATTTTTATTGATCTAATTTGCATTTTTGGCTAATGAAAAAGTGAAAACGATCGCATGATTACGTTTAAATTAAACTTAGCATTTATTTAAATTACGGCAAATTAAACGTGGTAAAAAACCGCCAAATAAAACAACACTGATTAATATTTTGGAAAATCCATTTTAACAATTAGGGGGGTTTTTCTATTGTTACCTTTTGAAGCAAATAATGTTTGTTAATTATTTTTTGCAAGTTAAATCTTAACAACAGCCAAGAGAGCTGTTCGGTCACATCAGCTAATTCAATACAATAAATTTTAATATAATAGTAGTGTGGCGACTACGAAGCAGCCAGTTGTACCCCATCTTAGTGTATTCAATTATTTGTTCCTGCCTTCATTGAGCCAGAGTTATTGATCGCGGCAGTTATTGCTATAACTCACAGAAAAAATTATAATAAAAATAAAATCAACAAAATTTTTGTCTGAAAAATAATTTGTATGCATATAAATAAATATCAAAAAAGTAACCTTGGATATCGTATTTTGTTGTTGTTTAAAAAAATAGTTGTTTTCGATCAATAATTATTTTGACTAAACTTTTGTTTGAATCCACGAATTCCTTTACAGGAATTCAAACAATTTATTAATTGATTCAACGAATTTCGTTATTGAACACGAAAAAAAAAATTTTTCTGTGATTAAAAATATAAATAATTATTGGCGAAAGCCAGATATATGCATATACAGACATATACCATACATACATAGTAATATATAAAAGTAAGAGAGGGTTATCGAAATTATATTCAAGTGTTTTTCTTGTTTTTGAACCATTGTGCATTTCAGTTGTAAATACAATATGCCGATAATTTCTCTTTTTAGTTAAGCTATTAATCTTATTCAAAAATTTATGGCTTAAAGATGAAAAGCAAAAAATATTTTTAAACTTTTCCATTAAGAAATTTTTATAAATGCATAATTTTTGGCATTTAAATCTTGGCCAACATTAAACACAAAATCGCAAACAAAAACCCATTTCACAACTTTAACAAAATAATTACATATTTAAATATTTGCTAAAAATAAAGAAAAATAAAAACAGCAATAAATAATATTTGAAAGCTAACTAATAATACTCTTCTTTATATGACAAAAACAAAAACAACAAAAACCAGGTGTTGGTTGCTGATCTTACGCAACTAACAGAGAGATATCAACAAAACGGCCAAACTAAAACAACAGTATTTTCCATTAGGCCAGCCGTTGCCACCAACACGGCCCCTACAACAGCATCACTTTAGATTCAAACAAACACAGCAAACAAGGCAGCTTACCTATTCTGGTATTAACCACTCAGTAAAGCAACAAATACTACAGCGACAACAACAACAACAACAAAAACAATTGCAAACGACTCGCAGTTTTCTTAATTGTCAATGTGGCTACGACCAAGTTGGTGGTAGTAGTCAACGCTGCTGCTCTTACTGTTGCATGTCAACGCAAAGTTTTACGCATAAAAGCCACAAAATTACCATCTTAACAACAGACAGTTATAAACAACTATTTGTTTTGATTACCATGTTATTAACAGTATTAAGTGTCCAGCCATTAACATTAACAATGGCAGCACCTTCGGAACATACCCAGCACTATCAGCAGCTCACGCAGTCCCAGCCGCAGCTACTCGTACAAAAACATAATTCACCATACAAAACAAATCATCACAGACAGTTGCAGGAAATTTTGTTGGCTGAAAAACAGTCCTATACACATGATCATCATCAACATCAACGTGATCATCATAATTACAAACACCATGATTATTATCATTTTCAGCAGCAGCAGCCACAGCCAGAACAATCGAACACTGTGTTGCAGTTGACAAAAGAGGGCGATGAGGAGGAGAGACTACACAAACGTGAAATAAGCTGGCATGACTATTACAATAGTATAATGCAATCTCAGGTCATTAATTGGTATAATCCTTGTGGTGGTATTTCAAAAATGGACGAAAAACCGGTTAAGCGAAAAAGATCGCCACCAATCAAAAAGGTGAGCTTGAACATTTTCTTAACGAATTCTTTTGCAAGCACTATTTTGCTTCCTTATGACTTTCCCTAAAGGAGTTTAAGAAATTTTGCTTGAAACTTTGTTAAAGTGTTGAGTAAATTGTTATGTCATAAACTTATTTACTT
Source organism: Thecocarcelia acutangulata (assembly GCA_914767995.1). Lineage (NCBI taxonomy): Eukaryota > Metazoa > Arthropoda > Insecta > Diptera > Tachinidae > Thecocarcelia > Thecocarcelia acutangulata. Next base: position 94,650,357 of record OU612095.1, on the reverse strand, counting down.
GGTTTAAATGAAAAAATCGCCAAAATTTTCGATCAATGTAGGAAATAATGTTGATTTGATCTGGTTTAAGTAAATATTTCTTATTTTTGCAGCTAAAGATCGTTTTATTTTTTTTATAAAAAATTCAACAGTATTTATTTTCAATAATTCGATAACAATTTGCTATCTTCGTCAGGATCGTGTTTAATTTTCCTGACGATGATAACAAATTGTTATAGAAATATTGAAAATAAATACTGTTGAATTTTTTATAAAAAAAATAAAACGATCTTTAGCTGCAAAAATAAGGTAGCAAATAATTTTCTATCTACCACTGCTGCCATCAAATATTATGAGAAAAAGTAAACTTTAGAAAAAAAATCAAGTCTAAAAGAAACCAATAGAACTATAGTCTTCATTAAGGATGTTTCAGACTACTATACAAGTCTTAAGGTTTTCAATGGATTTCAAGACTCAGAAATTCGATAGATTTGTGAGAGAAACCAATAGGACCATAGTCTTTATTAAGGGCGTTTCAGACTCTATACAAGTCTTAAGGGCTTCAATGGATTTCTAGACACCGAAATCCGATGAGATTTGCTGCGACTGTCAGAAACTCTAACGCAGCGGTGCCCACAAGTTCTATATGGAAGAGTAAAATCCAATACATTTAACGGAAAACTATTTTTATTTAATATTTTTTGTTATGAAGAGCAAAACATTTACGAAAACAAAATTCACACTGATAACCGCTGTCGCCAATGTTTACCAGCAAAAAATGCGAAAGTGTTGTTGCTTTGCTTTTGTGTGTGTCCAGTGAAGAACGACAAAAATATATATAAGACGAAGTGGTTTGTGTATTTTTCATTGCTAGTGCTGAGCGCAGTATTTGTATATTAAAGAGCACAGCCCTTTAGCTAAGCGCATTTACAAAAGCATTTGAGTATCAAGCGCATAGGGCTGGGCACACTTGCTCTAACGTACCTTTACATTTTATTATCAAATCATCACAGTAGAAGTGAGTTTCGTTATCCGTTAACTGACTGACATTAAATTTGGTTAACAGCTACTTTTTAATATTTGTATTCTTTGCTTTTGGTAATTGCTTGATGTTTAAACAAAGTTCTAAAAATTATGAAGTTTTCAGGGATGTCAAAATTTTTGTGGAATATTTCATCCTGCCCTTCGCCTTTTTCCCGCCGTTTTTTATGATTTGTTCAAATAAAGCTAAAAAACGCTGTTATAAAGAGGATTTAGGGGGTTAATATGTTCTGTAAAAAAAGTTCGTTGATATATTCTAGAAAGCGGCTGAACATGCTCTACAACTCAGATGTAAAGAAAGTATAGTTTTATACACCCATATGCTGCAACAATCGGCCAAAGCTAGAGAACATTTATCGCTTCTAAAATAAAATTCCGACGTAATCTTTAAAAACGCCGACACGCGTGTATTTTTGTTTATTATATTTATTTATTTATTTGAATTTTTTTTTTTTTTTTTTTTTTTTGGAAGCTTTATGTAAAAACTGCGTATATCCTGTTACACAACGATAGAAAACCTGAGTCGCTCAACATTGAGTAAATTTCAGTTTCACAATTTTGCAAGTTGTCGTTCGCATGAAGTTACGAGTGCCAATTTATATGTGTTACATAATAACAAATATCGATATTGCCAGATCAAAAATATTAGTGTACTTAAGCGATTTTTCCAAAAGTGTCCAAAATAACTAATAAAGTCGGTATTTCACTATCCTACACGATGGTGCGATCCACCAAATATAACGTGTGTGTTGAAAAAGTACTAAAAATTCAACTGTGTGACAGAGTTTTTGACAAATCGTGCGACTTAAAAAATTTTATGACAATTTTCATAACATCAATGTGGTATATATTGTGAAAAATATTGTTGGCGCCTCGAGTAATAAATTAAACTAATGAAAAATTATTATTGTAATAATAGTAAAAAGTAATTTTATTACTATGTTTATAAATTATGGCACTCATACTTGTAAAGGGTGGTTAAATTTCAAGGCCCGATGTTGATTTTGAATAAAACACAAACTATTTAGGAAATTATTGTAATTTTATTTTATTATGATATATTGGTATTATTCAATTATAAATGGAACAAAATATCGGCCAAATTGGCGCCGCGATCACGGCGGCACACCTCCATCCGATGGTCCAAATTTTCGATGACCCTGAGGCATAATGGAGGTTCTATGCCGTTAATGTGCCGAATTATCTCATCCTTTAGCTGTTGAACTGTTGCTGGCTTATCGACGTACACCTTTTCTTTCAAATAACCCCAAAGAAAAAAGTCCAACGGTGTCAAATCACATGATCTTGGCGGCCAATTGACATCGCCATTACGTGAGATAACACGGCCATTGAATTTGTTGCGCAAAAGAGCAATTGTTTCGTTAGCTGTGTGGCAAGTGGCACCGTCCTGCTGAAACCACATATCGTCTACATCCATATCTTTCAATTCGGGCAATAAAAAGTTCGTTATCATCTCACGATAGCGAACACCATTCACAGTAACTGCCTGACCGGCCTCATTTTGGAAAAAATACGGCCCGGTGATGCCGCCAGCACATAAACCGCACCAAACAGTCGCTCTTTGTGGGTGCATTGGTTTTTCGACAGTCACTCTTGGATTCTCATTCGCCCAAATGCGGCAATTCTGTTTATTGACGAATCCACTGAGGTGAAAATGTACCTCATTTTATCATTTTCATAATAAGTCTGGATAACTTTAACACGTTGTTGGATTGTGTATCTCTTCATGGTTCAAATTGAATAAGTCTGAAATAGAGAAATGTCAAATAAAATTCGGAAAAAAAACTTGGCGTTTAGGTGTGATTCACATTCAACATCGGCCCTTGAAATTTTACTACCCGATATAATAGTTTGGACTACAACGCCATTTTGAAGCGATTTTGTAAAGTCGGCCAAACTTTTAAAACATTTTTCAGTGAATGAATCGTACGATAGTGTTGGATAGTTTATCAAGGCCTTAAATTACTTTTAAATAAATGCAAACATTTTTAATAATGGTTAACTGTATATGCGACCTTCTTCGAGAAAAGGGACCTAGTGTGTGAAAATGCTTCTTCAAAATTGTGTTTAATTAAGTCTCTTTTTTTTTACCAATTTCTTTAGAAACTTTGTCAAATAGATCTTAATAAACATAGAATATATGTTATGACTAAGGCCATTAATTTCTAAATGTTTTAATTTTTGACTGAAATTTATTAATTTGCAAATTATAAACTTACTGTAACACGTTTAGGAAAAATAAATTTATAATTTATTTGCTTAAATTCTTTAGTCTTACAACTTCTATTTTACTTTTCTTTATGTTACAGGAATTGAGAAAACTTCAAAACACTATAGCAAAAAATTACAATTTGATCAAAGATACGCTGCACGTCATCAATATACGCAATATGAAGCAGTGGGATCTAATGGACAAATACTCATTTTTACCCAAACTGAATACTAATTCAAGCGTAAGTACTGTATTTTATATATTGTGATATTAAAATTTCATGCTCAGACTACATAAAACGAACAAGCTACACATCTAGAAATGTGCAAATTGAATATTGGAATTAAAAAGAGTACAGGAAAGAATCTATTTATAACGATCAAATTTAAAAAGCAATTCATTCTCTTTCCCGTTTTCACTCGTTTTACACTATACTCAATATTTGAATATTTAATTAAAACTCAAGATAAAAAAAAATAACACTGACAAATTTGCTCCGTTATGTTTTTAGTTTTTTATTATTATCATTTTTTACTGGTTTTTATTACAAATATTAATGATAAATAGTCTATTATAATAGTTAAATATTCTCACTATTACATGATGTTATTTTTGTGGTTCAATTTCAAATCCAACCATTTAGCAGAGAAGGATTTCTTATTTTAATTGCCGTGATCGATATCCCTTGCTCAAAGAAGACAGGAAAAAAATAATTGAATACACTAAGCTGGGGGGACAAACAGCTGTCTCGCAGCCGTTACTCTGCTCATCAGCACCCATTTAGATTTGAACTCCGTGTCATGATGTACTTTTAATACAGGCGCCCAACCAACTCAACCTCTTCCAGTGTTGTATACACATTTGTACAAGTTGGCAAGTTGATCGCATGAAAAATTACTCCATTACATTGTTAGTGTGTGGGCCAATTTTATTTTACAAAGTACAGTATATTTTTCTTAATTTTTTTTTTTTTTTTGCAAATATTAAATTTACTGTCCTACTTTAGAAAGTTTAAAATTTTCCTCGACAGCTTTATCTGCTTTGCTAATTTATTGGCCACAAATGTTAAAAATAATTTTTATTGCACATACCATTCGTTACTTGTTGGAATCTTCCTTAAAGAAAATACAAGAAAGAAAAAAATATTCTGGTTTTTCTTTGTTTAATACAGATACAATGTTGTTCTTCAAATTTATTTATTTTGTTTTTTTTTTTAAGTTTTTTTTCTACCTTACTAACCATAATTGTTGGCACGTTACCCTGGGGGCGTTGATTGAGTAGTTTATGAATTTATTCTTTCATTCTCTCTCAACATCATCATTTATCTTTAAATATACTCGTATGTGCAGACGGTTGGCCAGCCACATCCACCCAAACACACATCCACAGCGGCTTTCTTCGAGGATCGAGTGTACTCGTATACGTTGTGCCGCTGTGCTGTTGTTGTATGATTTAGGTGTCTTGTTAACCAGTTGTTAAATATCAGTTTCTTTTCAGTTGTCCCTCATTCCTACTTTTTTTTTAACGTCTTTAATGATGACAACGCTGGAGTTTTTCTCGTACAAATTTTGGCATATTTTAATGTTCGTTTTTATTTATTTTATTTTTATTTCATCTTTAATTTTTTTATTTTAAACTTGTGAAGGATTTGCTTTTGTGTTTTATAATGTGAAAAGTTGTTTCTTAAGTAGTTCAAAATGCGAAGCCATAAACTTGTAAGAATGCCGCCATCAATAGTAGTCTTTTTATTCTTGAAGGATATGTGTGCGTACATAGAAATGCACATGCACACATACAGTGGACTCACAGTACTGCGAATTATATATGTATGTGCTTACTTTATTACAATTTTGAAAAATTCGTATATTAGACTAAATTATGTGAAATAGTATTCAAGACCTTCTACCTGCTAACAAACTGTAGAAGATTGTATTTAAGCTGTCTACTGCTAACTTACAATGTACTCGTATGCTAGAAAGTAATGAGTCTTTGTGTTCGTTGGATGGATACCAACTGTCATACTGTCAATATTTACCAAAATGGCGACAAAACAAATTAGTATACCTTCCTGGCTTACATCCTGTATTTTGTATACCGATTTTTGTGGCTCCGTCACGGCTATATTTCTGGTTTTAAGAGCTTTTCACAACCACGTCAATTCAAGACACAGTACACAAAATGCTAAAAGGGCTGTATTGGAAGGCGTAGCAAAATATAAGAAAGGTATTTTTGGATTTGCTTTTATATTATTTTTGATCCTAAAACGCGAAGCTCTCTAATAGCATGTGCACACGGAAGCTTATATTCGAGGTTCGCTCTCTCATTCATGATTCACGGCCCAATCTTGATTGATTACAACATGATTAGCAATACAAAATTTTGAGAGAATACCATGTAAAGTTCAATATTATCTCCAGGCTTGATAGCCAACTATCGCTAGTGACCACAATTGCAAAAAAAAAATTTGACATTCACCAAGAATTATAAGCCGTTTTCGTTGTTCGGGTACTTTAGCTACAGAGCATAAAGGTGGACGTTCCCGAAAAACCAGTAAACGAGATGGCCAGGCAATAATATGTTTGACAAAAAAAAAAAAAGACCAATTCGTGTCGTCAAGAACCACCGCCACACAATTTTCATTAAATATTACCCCCAGAAGGATTCAAAGGCAGGCTGCAGAAGGCGGACTAAAAACATACCATAGAAAAGTGTAAAAAATATGTTTCTATCACGTAAAAATAGACTGGCCAGGTTGGAATTTGCAAGTGAACACATTAGTTTGACCACCACACAAAGGAATTCTATGCTATTCTCCGATGAGTCCAAATTTAATTTAAAAGGTTCCGATAGATTAAGACAGGAAAAGCCAAATGTCTTCATCCACGTTATACTAAAGGCACATTACATGGTGTCGGTAGCATTTTAGTTTGCGGATGTTCTTCAGGCCTTTTTAATATATTTTAGATTTATGTATGTATTTTATTTTACAATTGTTTATTTATTTTTGTTAGAAGCCACAATTTTATTATTATTTTCAGGACACAAATTCAAACAAAACAAGGGAATGTATAAACCAAGTGTGCCCAGCCCTATGCACTTCATGCGCAATTGTTTTTGTAAATGCGCTTAGCTATAGGGCTGTGGTCTTTAATACACAAATACTGCGCTCAGCATTAGCAATGAAAAATATACAAACAACTTCGTCTTTCATATATTTTTTTTCGCTCTTCACCGCACACACACACAAAAGCAAATCAACAACACTTTCGCATGCTTTGTTGGTAAACATTAATGACAGCGATTATCAGTGTGAATTTTGTTTTTGTAAATGTTTTGCTTTATACAACAAAAAATATTAAATAAAAATAGTTTTTCCTTGAATGTATTGGCGTTTACTTTTCCATATAGAACTTGTGGGCACCCCTGGTATAAACTAATACAGTAGCAGAATTTTATGGAAAATGTCACAATCCTTATACTTGTCAGATGGTGATTGTTAAGGAAAATTGAGAGAATAAAATTACCTTATATTATATATATATCATGGTGAAACATAAAAAGTCTGCTTTAAATGTTTGCCCAAAAAACATACGGCCTTATGTAACTATAATCAAAATCCACATGCTAACTAACTAGCTTTTTGTGTGTAAATTCACATAAGGGAAAGATATCAGCTAGAAAGTTAGTACAAGGTTTTTATTATTATGGGTGATTTTATAAGAACTATCGGAAATTTAAAAAAAAAACACATAAAATTCAGAAAAATGCATGAAATATTTATTTGGATCGATAGTTGGGTCGATATAATTTAATGTTTGAAGATTATTTCATGCAAATGTTGGCCGCGGCTGCGCCTCAAATGGTCCATCCGCTTAGTCCAATTTTGGCATACTCTTTCCAACATTTCGGCCGGTATCTCACGAATAATGTTGGCAATGTTGGCTTCCAGTGCGTCAATTGAAGCGGGCTTGTCGCTATAGACATTAGCCTTAACATAGCTCCACAAAAAATAGTCTAGAGGCGTTAAATCGCACGATCTGGGCGGCCAATTGACTGGTCCCAAGCGTGAAATAAACTGTTCACCGAACTCGCCTCTCAATTGGTCCATTGTTTCGCGTGCTGTGTGGCATGTGGCACCGCCTTGTTGAAACCACATGTCATGCAAGTCAAGCTCTTCCATTTTGGGCAAAAAAAAGTTTGTTATCATCGCACGGTAGCGCTCACCATTCACAGTAACGTTGTGATTCGCATCATCTTTGAAGAAATACGGCCCAATGATGCCGCCAGCCCATAATCCGCACCAAACAGTTGTTTTTTGTGGATGCATTGGTAGCTCTTGCAATGCTTCTGGCTGCTCTTCACTCCAAATACGGCAGTTTTGCTTGTTCAGGTATCCATTCAACCAGAAATGAGCCTCGTCACTGAACACAATTCTTCGATAAAAAAAGTGGATCTTCATCTAACTTTTCAAGAGCCCATTCACCAAAAATTTGGCGTTGTGGTAGGTTGTTTGGCTTCAATTCTTGCACCAGCTGTATCTTATAAGGCTTCACACCCAAATCCTTCCGCAAAATTTTCCACGTAGTGGAGTAACAGAGGCCCAATTGCTGCGAACGGCGCCGAATCGATAATTCACGGTCATCACCAACACTGGCCGATACGGCTGCGATATTTTCTTCAGTTCGCACTCTACGTAAGCGTGTTGGTGGTTTAATGTCCAACAATGTAAATTTGGTGCGAAATTTTTTTACAATAGCCCGAATAGAAGCCTCAGTAGGTCGATTAAACTGACCATAAAATGGAAGAAGCGCGCGATGAACTTTCTTAACAGAGCACGCATTTTGGTAATAAAATTCAATAATTATAAATTCAAAAAATAAAAAGCGTTGTTCGTTTGTAAGACGATTCATGATTAAATTATAGACCAAACTGAAGATGTTTGACAGTGACACAAGATACAAAACATGCGTGAGCTGTCAAAACTAGTGTTGCCAAAAGGATAATAGCAAAAAAATCACTCGTTATATAATGCCGATAAACTTCAAAATGAAAGAATAATCACCGTACAACTAGGTTCACAATCTAGATCCGAAGAGTACACAAAGTGAACAATGTAGTGAAATATTCAGTATACCCTGAACAGGGTAGACGGAATATTTCACTACATTTTTTACTTTGCGTACAGGCGGTAGGCATTCACTCTAAAAATACGCCAATAAGTTTGAGAATACATGCTAGGTTCGTAAATGAGCTGGGGTGTACTACTAACTTACTTGTGTGCATTGTATAATCGTTTCTGTAAACTTTCTACTCTAAAAATGAAATAACTCATCAGCGCATGCTCAATTAGATATGGGTTTCCCATTTTTAATTGATAAAAATAGAATTGACTGACCCACAATTACTGCCATCTATAACAAACTCAATAAAAATTCACAACGCAATAACAACGAAACGTGCTTAATATTTGTTATGATGATAACTATATGAAGTGTTTACGTTAAAAATATTTTAATGCCTAAAAGTAAATTCGATAATAATTTATTTTTAAATACCGATGACACTATTAAATTTTATTGAAAATAAACAAAATTTTATCTTGAACTTATTAAGCATGTCTAAGCAAAGCAGAAGTTCATTAAAATATATTTCGCAAACATAGATTCTAACGCCAAAGCTCACACAATTACCTGATAATTTAAACTCACAAACATTTGAGTGGAATTCCAGAGAAATTCTAAAACACAAATTGACGTCAATTTCAACCACAACAAAAATTCCATGCTACTACGTAACCCTTATGTACATATGTACGAGTATGTATTATATGTCGGTATATTATAATGCATGTTAATTAGTACACACATACAATAGATACACACACACACACACACATTACATGCCCAAATGTATGTAAATCTTGCTGATATTAAGTACGGCTATTACACTTAAAAACAAATATCATAAAATGCCAGTACATACTCGTTCGTACTCGTATGTGTCTTTTAGGCAACTTGATAATGATTCATTCAAAAACAAATTTTTTACTTTTTTTTTTGTTTACAAACTGTTTTTATAAATTTTCTGTGAATGTGTAACACTTAGTACTTTTTTAGTGGAATCCCCCGAAGTGACAGGTGAGGGAGCTCGGTGCCAATTTTTTGCTCATTATTATACAAACTGGCATGAAAATATTTCTGATTACGATTAAATTTTATAACACTTTTTTTTTTGTACTTAGCAAACTGAAAAAATTCAGCAAAATTACTCCTAGTCCTTTAGTGACGAGCTTCGCAATTTCAAAAAAAAAAAAAGTTTTCTGAAAATATTTTTGTTTGTTTTTTTTTTAACATTTTTTCAGAGAAAAAATTTAACAGCCATGTTCCGAGAACGCGCGTTCTGAAACCGCAATGCGTTTTGAAAAACGCTTAATTGATTTTTAGGTGTTCTGACGAGGAACGCGCGTTTTACTGGCGTTTAGGAGTTTTTTCCGAAAAAATACTATATGTGTTTTACATACGTATATATGTATGTGGTAGTAATATAAAACGAAAAAAAAATTTTACAACAAATAGACAAATTTTTCAATTTATATATATATATATATATATATATATATATATATATATATATATATATATATATATATATATATATATATATATATATATATATATATATATATATATATATATATATATATATATATATATATATATATATATATATATATATATATATATATATATATATATATATATAACCATACCTGATGTTCTAGCGTAGATGAGCCTCAGAATCCTCCCGACCTTGGTTTGTCGTTGTCCTCAATATTGTTAGAAAAAACCCCTTATTTGCGATTAATATCAAAAAAAAAACTTTGTCGAATAAACGATTTCCTAAGTTTCTAGCATTACAACTCAGAACCGATTTGCTAACTAGTTCCGAACTTTTAACGGTAATTTTCGAGCGTTTTTTGTTTATTTTTATTGGACATTTTGCCGAGTTTGTGGGATTTTTATGCATCGCTGAGCACTTTTCAACATTTTCTGCCTGGTTTTAAAGGCAGGATAGTGGTATCTGTACGACAGCAGTGGTTATTAACACGCTTATATTAGCTTCACTTGTATGATTGTTAGCTTGTATGTTTGTAATTCGCACAACCTTTGTCGTATGAGTGACTTTTATAGGGAGATATAATCAGCGTTGCCAACTCGGTGCTTTTTAATATTATTTGTGCGATGAATTCTTTAGTTGGTTCGTGGTGCGCTTTTTTTTACATTTTTTACATTTTCGGTGCGCTTTTTAAATTTCGGTGGCACCAAACCAAATGCAACTCAACTTATTGCTTTAATATAAGAAAAAAGTTTATTCAAATGCCCAAAATTTTTACGTTTCATTTCACAGAGCACAATCAGAATACGGAGTTATAATGTGAAAAAATCACCTTATTATATTTACAAAGTAAGACAATTTTGCTGTATTATATATGTATATTCTCGAAAGAAAAAGAACCATTTAGTTTTATAAAATTTGCTGATTTTAGAGCGTGTTTTGATATTAAACGATCAATCAGGTTTGTCAAATATTACAATAAATGCAAACACAAATATGGAAGTTTGCATCAATGATGACGCGTGAGTTTGTTACTGTTTTGGTAATAGATAAATTACTAAATTATTAATAATATTATACATCTTTTACAAAACGTTTGCATATTGATAATGGTAAACTTCATCTTTTATTTGTTATAACTCCGGCAAATATTCGTATATTTCAATAAATTCTTTTAAAGACGCCCACCTTAGCCAATTGATTTTCACTGTTCGCTTACAAAAACACATTTTAAATTTACATTGTGTTTGATAGAATTGCTGGATAATAGTGCAATTCTATAACTTTTAATGATCCGATAATCGTAAATTCCTTGGGCATATTTCTTCCCCTGCAGTAACGATTGTATGCTCCTACAATATAATTTTAATGGCGGTAAGCAAATGTATTTTTGTGTAGCGGATAATAGGCAGTGAAACTAACATCTGATTTGGGTTGACATCGAATATAATAATATCGTTGAATAATACATTTGATAAAATAATAAATTTGAAAGAATTATTGTAAAGATAACATTGTCTTGATAATAGTAACAGAATCGCACTAGAGGCCAAGTTTGACAAGCACGAATTCTACTTATTGAACGAAAAGTTATACTTTTTATAATACAAAATGGGTTTTTAAAAATGAAAAAAAAAATTCAAAATTCGATGCTTTTTTGTTGAAATAAGGCGCTTTTTTCCTCATTTTGGTGCGTTTTGAAATTTCAAAGTTGACAACGCTGGATATAAGAGCATTGCTACTTATACGCATAATCAAACACGGTTTCATACGAAGTTAGCGCCAAAAATATACATGCTTCACAAAAATGTTTAGCGTATATCATTCTTAAGACCCACAATTGAAGAAATCCGTGCTAGCAGCTGAGAATTTATCAATTTGGAATTTAAACTAACGAGGTGATTAAAAAACACCTTCTATGTATTTGAAAAGAAATGGTAAACCTCTTTTATTTAATTTACTTCCTGCCAAACTCCTCACGAGTTAATTATGCTTCCCATTCTGCTTTAAATAAAGCATATTTGGTTAGCTCAAATTCGCTTCTAGTGCGCAGAAAAAGCATTTTTGTTCATGGAAAAATCATAGTTAAAAATTCATTTTGTGTGAAAAAATAAAGTTTTTAAAATAAAAATCATTAGATTTAAAATACCTTGAGAAAAAATTTCAAACTTTTAAATGTTGGCACAAGATAAAATATAAAGTATTACCCTGCAGAGTGGAAGGTGTCCATGATAACAATGGTTCCTAAGCCAGGGTAGGATCACACGAAAGTAGAATCATACCGTCCAATAAGTCTACTGACAACAATTTCAAAACTTTTCGAAAAATTGCTAAAGGCGAAGTTGGATCCAATACTTAATAAGGTTGAATGTATTCCCAATCACCAATTTGGTTTTAGAGCGAAACATGGCACCATTGAGCAAACACACAGGTTAGTTAACGTCATAAGAAAGGCATTTGAAGATAAAAAATATTGCTCTGCCTTATTCATCGACGTTTCACTAGCTTTTGATAAAGTGTGGCACGATGGCTTAATGCATAAAATAAAGTTTAACTTACCTGCAAACATACATAACCTTGTGGAAAGCTATTTATATTGTCGCCAATTTATAATAAAAGAAGGCAATTTCATAAGCCCCGCCCAGCCTACTGAAGCCGGAGTTCCCCAAGGCAGCATATTAGGGCCTATCTTATATTTGATCTACGCATCTGACATGCCGACAAGCACCAACATTCACACTTCAACATTTGCAGATGATACAGCATTCTTTAGCATAGATAGTAACCACCAGCAAGCATCAATAAATTTACAGGAAATGGCTCAAGCTTTGGAAAATCAAGGTTAATGAACAAAAGTGTGCCCATGTTACATTCGCACTGCGTCTAGGAACATGCTCACCCATTACTATTAACAATAAAGTAATACCTCAACACAGTGAAGTCAAATACCTCGGTATTCATCTTGACCGTAGACTAACATGGAAGTCGCACATCGAGGCAAAAGTAACGCAGATGAAATTGAAAGCAGTGCAAATTAACTGGCTAATAGACAGAAATTCGACCTTGAAGCTTGATTGTAAACTTTTGCTTTACAACTCGATTCTAAAGCCAATATGGTGCTATGGGATTCATTTATGGGGCACAGCCTCGGCATCCAACATTGAAAAAATTCAAAGAAGTCAAAATAGAATACTCCGTAGAATTACAGACGCTCCATGGTACGTTAAAAACTCACAAATCCACGCAGATCTGAACGTACCTTTTATGAAATCTGAATTTGTGAAGTACGCGACAAGATATATTAACAAACTTGAATTCCAGCCAAATCCTCTTGCAGTTAATATTCTTAACTTTGGTGGTCATACCCGTCTGAAAAAGAGGGTTACTTTGGCTACCATTAGAACTCTAAACAGATGACTGAATTCTGAAATAATATTCGCATAAAAATAAATTTTTGTCCAGCACTGGCAGGACTTTAATCACTTTTTTTTTAGTATTAAGATTTGAATACTTATTGTCATTACTTTTTTTATGTAGATTCAAAAAATAAAATAATAATTTAAAAAAAAAAAAAGATAAAAAATAGTATTGCAACTCTGCAATGTTATCTCGAAACCTCCTTTCATGAAATATGACGTTCTTGCAATAAACAAGTGGTATACATACAAAAAAACAAAATACATTCTTTTGTTGTTGAAATAACTTCCAGCTGACGTTTAAAAAACTACTTTAGCAAAATTAAATTAAATGCCTGCAACGGCAGATACAGGTGTAAAAATAAAATATTTTATACTTTTTGTATGCATAGCTTTGTTATTGTTTGCTAATTTAGAACCTCGCGTCTGTTGCCCCTTCCAATTCGCCAGCCGGATGAGGCTAGTGTAGTTCATTGGTTTGATTGCTTGCGCGCTGCTCTCAAAAACGTCACTTATTTATTATTTATTGTTGTTAAAGTCGTTTACTTTGTTTTTAAATTCGCGATAAATGGTGATGATGACTACGACAACATGTTAAATATTTATATATTTATTTCATTACCGCAAAAATCATTTAAGCAACACGTTTTCTCTTTCTATATCTAGTAAAACAGGTAAACGCAGCCAATAATTAATTATTATATTTGTATATCTGATAATTATTTTAAAATACTTTGATTTAAATTTTAGTGTTATTTATATACGAGTATAATTTTACTTGTTGCTACAAACTGCTACTTGATATTTAATTTAATTTATTTAATGTTTGAATTGAATCTGGTAACCAACAGCATATAATTAGTCAAAAAAAATCGTTAAAGGGAAAAAGAATCGCCATAAAGTGCTTAGCAAACATGCCAAAACTTAATGCTTGTAAAAACAGTTTGCATTGTTTATGAGGGTGTTTAGTTGTTTGCACAAACATTTGAAGTATGTTTGCACGAAAATCAAAAATCTTTGATTTTTGGCGCAAACATGTTGAGGTTTGTCAAACCGCCATGTGTTGTTTAGCGCCACATTCTAATACTTCAGTGAATATATAGCAGTGGGGAAGAAAAAGTATACAAAATAAAAAGTATACAAGATAACAAAGTTATCTTGGTAAAAGTTATAGGACGGTATAAACATCTGTATTCGTTGTGAAAAAATTAAAAGCGAAGTCTGCGAAGTCTATAGCAACAGAGCCTCAAAAGTAAAAAGAGAAATATCTGAAGGCAAATCGAGAAATGACAATAACAACAATTAATAGTTACAATGGATTTTGCTCAGACAAGATTAGGGATCTAGTTCCCGAAACTCGCACATTTTTAAGTAGCATGCGCTCATCGTCGAGAGCTCATCCATTTGTGTTCGATTGCGCAGGAGAATCGAACTACGCATTACAGAGAGAATTCGTTTTTCAGCCGTACGCTTCGTCTGTGGAATAAGTTGCCTGCAGATGTGTTTCCTGTCTGTTATAATGTTGGAAAGTTCAAGTCAGATGTTCACAAACACTGCTCCCTCTTTCCCCCTCCTCAAAACCTATTTTCCTAGTTCTGGTATAATTTACTGTATATGTAAGGGATAAAAAACTGAAGAAAATATCGCAGCCGTATCGACCAGTGTTGGTGATGACCGTGAATTATCGATTCGGCGCCGTTCGCAGCAATTGGGCCTCTGTTACTCCACTACGTGGAAAATTTTGCGGAAGGATTTGGGTGTGAAGCCTTATAAGATACAGCTGGTGCCAGAATTGAAACCAAACGACCTACCACAACGCCAAATTTTTGGTGAATGGGCTCTTGAAAAGTTAAATGAAGATCCACTTTTTTATCGAAGAATTGTGTTCAGCGGCGAGGCTCATTTCTGGTTGAATGGATACGTGAACAAGCAAAACTGCCGTATTTGGAGTGAAGAGCAGCCAGAAGCATTGCAAGAGCTACCAATGCATCCACAAAAAACAACCGTTTGGTGCGGATTATGGGCTGGCGGCATCATTGGGCCGTATTTCTTCAAAGATGATGCGAATCACAACGTTACTGTGAATGGTGAGCGCTACCGTGCGATGATAACAAACTTTTTTTTGCCCAAAATGGAACAGCTTGACTTGCATGACATGTGGTTTCAACAAGACGGTGCCACATGCCACACAGCACGCGAAACAATGGACCAATTGAGAGGCGAGTTCGGTGAACAGTTTATTTCACGCTTGGGACCAGTCAATTGGCCGCCCAGATCGTGCGATTTAACGCCTCGAGACTACATTTTGTGGGGCTATGTTAAGGCTAATGTCTATAGCGACAAGCCCGCTTCGGTTGACGCACTGGAAGCCAACATTGCCAACATTATTCGTGAGATACCGGCCGAAATGTTGGAAAGAGTATGCCAAAATTGGACTAAGCGGATGGACCATTTGAGGCGCAGCCGCGGCCAACATTTGCATGAAATAATCTTCAAACATTAAATTATATCGACCCAACTATCGATCCAAATAAATATTTCATGCATTTTTCTGAATTTTATGTTTTTTTTTAAATTTCCGATAGTTCTTATAAAATCACCCATTAGTAGCGATAGAACAGTGTAATGCACCCCTCAGTGCGTCGATGCTCCTGTGGGTCAATAGAGTTGGATACCCTACATTCACTGATGAGCTTCTTTTATCATTAATACATCTATAAAGAGAACTTTATATATACATATATTAACTGGCGCTCTGTAAAATACTGTTTCCGATGTACATAACGTACACTTTTTGCTTTAAAGAATAATAATGATCAATAAAATTTAAAAAAACCAGTGAAATTATTAATTTTGTGAATGAATGATTTTGACAACTTATTTATGAATTTTAGTTTTTCAACAAGTAGTTTTAAAGACTCATACAACTACTGAAACGTACGTTTGCTTTTCTTTATATTCGAAAAACTGTTTTTGTTATCAAACAACAAAATTAGCATTTAGATTATAGCTTTTCATTTAGTTACAACGTCTGGAAGTTCAGGTGGCGATATGTTTCAACTAATCTAGTACAACTTTACTTTTATATATTTACAGATTTCCCTTCGACGTTGGCACCGTCAAACACAAATATACGTGGCTGCTTTCGAATATCTCCGACGCGCTCAATTACATTTCGATTACACAAAAGACAGTCAGGAGAGCTCAGTGGCTCGCGAGCTTTACGAGCTGATGAAAGATGCTCGCAATATACTGTGCAACATAGAACATGCCATTAACAACACTACCACCCACAAAACTGCTTCAACTATAGACTCACTTTTCATAAGTCGTACTAAAATGGAAGATATTCTTAAATTCAACACGAACATTAAATATGTATCGCCTTTGAAATGGTCTCAAATCAGAATGGATGACAAAAAATGGCTGGTAGATATAATTGATCTGCGTTTTGCCAAGTCTCAATATTTCGCTTTTGTACGTAAGCTAATGAAAATCTTGAGAATGCACACGAAAAGGCCAGGACCCATTTATCTGGGTAAAAAGGGAAATAAACGGGACAGAAGTCAAGCACGAAAACAAGAAAGTCAACGACGTCAAAAGAAAAGAAACTCTTCTGTAAAAAATCTCGAATAAATTTCATCACAATAATTTCTCAACGAACACGAAATGTCAGCATTCACAAACTAAAATATATCCATATTTGTTAGTCATGGTTTTATATATTAATAGGTATAGTATGTTTTAATATTTATATATGTAGGAACTGTTCCACGATCTCGAAAATTCGAGTCGCTTAAACTCTGCTTATATCTTAATCTCATATTTAAAATCAATAGTTTTATATATTTATACTTTAAAAGAGATTTTCTTTTATTTATTGTGTTTTAAAAATATTTAACGTGTGAAATAACCACCTGTCCCACGATATCGAACGTTTGTGCTCGTTAGGATTTTGGATGAAAAACCATTGATTCAGAAACTGGTTTTTAGATTTGAGGGACAAAAATTAATTATCCATTGTCTTGTCCTGCTTTTCAGACCTGACGTTCCAGTTTGTCTGTTGACTCTTTATCAGTGATTTCTTATTCAAAAGATTTACGTACGTAAACGTTCATCATCGTGGGATAGTTTCTGAAGGTGTAAAGATTAAAGTATTTCTTAAAGACGTAATTTTTTTATATCTTTTAATTAAGAAAAAATATAAAGACTGTGATATAGTATTAAAGATAATTTTGTACACCCTTATATAAAAATGTTATAAGTATTTATTTTTGAATTTAATAAAAAGTGGCTAAAGAGACAAAAATACTAAGTTTTACTCCAAATTAAATGTTATATATGTATGCATGTAAGTATATATATAAATAAGAAAACGCGAAACTTTACACCCGTTTTCCTCTTCTATTTGTCAACTGATATTGTTCATGCTTTTACCTATTAGCAGCAATTTTCGATCTCTATTGCCCGGCATATCTATTGTTATAAGCTGTTCAGGCTACAAACATATTTTTTTTTTAGCTTTATTATTTTATTTATTGAATCTACATAAAAAATGTAATGACAATAAGAATTCAAATCTTAATACTAAAAAAAATTTTTAATTAAAGTCCTGCCAGTGCTGGACAAAAATTTATTTTTATGCGAATATTATTTCAGAATTCAGTCATCTGTTTAGAGCTCTAATGGTAGCCAAAGTATCCCTCCTTTTCAGACGGGTATGACCACCAAAGTTAAGAATATTAACTGCAAGAGGATTTGGATGGAATTCAAGTTTTTAAAATATATCTTGTCGCGTACTTCACAAATTCAGATTTCACTAAAGGTACGTTCAGATCTGCGTGGATTCGTGAGTTTTTAACGTACCATGGAGCATCTAAAATTCTACGGAGTATTCTATTTTGACTTCTTTGAATTTTCAATGTTGGATGCCGAGGCTGTGCCCCATAATTGAATCCCATAGCACCATATTGGCTTTAGAATCGAGTTGTACAGCAGAAGTATACAATCAAGCTTCAAGGTCGAATTTCTGTCTATTAGCCAGTTAACTTGCACTGCTTTCAATTTCATTTGCGTTACTTTTGCCTCGATGTGCGTCTTCCATGTTAGTCTACGGTGAAGATGAATACCGAGGTATTTGACTTCACTTTATTATTAATAGTAATGGACGCAGTGCGAATGTAACATGGGCACACTTTTGTTCATTAACCTTGATTTTCCAAAGCTTGAGCCATTTCTCTAGTTTGTCGATATGTTCCTGTAAGTTAATTGATGCTTGCTGGTGGTTACTATGTATGCTAAGGAATGCTGTATCATCTGCAAATGTTAAAGTGTGAATGTTGGTGCTTGTCGGCATGTCCGATGCGTAGCTCAAATATAAGATAGGCCCTAATATGCTGCCTTGGGGAACTCCAGCTTCAATAGGCTGGGCGGGGCTTATGAAATCGCTACAAATATATGACAAAAATTGATACCTGTCAGAGCCAGCCGGCTTGGTCATAAGCGGGACTATCCCAATTGACAGGGCAAACTGGCGAGGCATCAGCAGCAAGATCATCACGGACTGACATTATGCGGAATTGGCAAGAAAGATGGAACAACGAATCACGTGGCAGATGGACAGCGAGATTGATCACCGTTATAGATAAGTAAATAAACAGGAAGCATGGTGAAATGGATTACTATATAACACGGATGCTTTCTGAACACGGTTATTTTCTGGAATACCTGCATAGCTGAATGGAATACCTCCATAAATGGGAAAGATACATCGATCTATTTTAATGGAGTTGACAGCGTGGATGATGCAAAATACACATTCTTCAGATGTGACAGGTGGAGGCAGGATTGACATTACTTAGAGAAGAATGTTGGTGAAATAACACCGGAAAACGTTGTAGAAATTATGATGGAAATGGTGTCATATAGCGACTTATGTTGAGACAAGAAGCAGGATATAAACGTTGGCATGACACGTTCAATCCGGCAGTAACAAAGGAGGAGTCCCACCCTGAAGCAATGCGAAAGTGTTACCGGGGTGAAGACAAGGTTCAAAGAAAAGGGAGGGGTTTTAGTGGGTGCAAGCACCACATACGCGATACTGTGTGTTTACAGTATCTGATAATGCGTTCTGCATTTCCACTCTCCAGCCCAAAAATAAAAAACTTTATAATATTATTTAGCATGGCGATTACAAGAAAAAAATTCCCTATGCATTTGCTTCTCACTCGTTTTTGTAAAAGCACTTAGCTATAGGCCATGCGCCTGTGTATTACACATGTGTGTTTACACATGTGCTGTATATTACAGATGTGTGTGTACACACGCGAGTGCAAAGCAACAACACTTGTATGCTTTGCTCACTGAATAAAATTAGTTTTTCTTAAATGTACTATTGGTGTTTGCTCTTCCATATAGAACTTTTGGGCACCCCTGCTTCAAGGTATAGTTTTTCTTCCTCCTTCCATTCATTATTTCATCACATATTTGTATGTCTTAACAACAAGTTGTTGATCAATATTTGTATATTTCAATAGAGCATAAGCGATCAGCGGATTAATGTTTGCTTAATTTATTAATAACTGTTGTTGTTTTTTACATTTCCAGTCTCTTTAATTATACATTCTTTTGTTTGCCTTGATCGCTATTTAATACCTTTTTCACACATGTTATTGCTTGATAAAAGAAAAGAATAATAATAACAATAAGTGGATGTTTATTTATTTAAGCAAGACAAACCGTGAAAGGGTAAAAATGTTCCTGCATGAAAAGGACTTTGGCTCACCGCCTCTTTGGTTTTGTTGACACACATTTCTTTTGTTTGTTTGATATTTATTTTATTTATTTTTTTGTATAAGGTTTGTATTCTTTGCATATCAAGAGGTTAAAGTAATTGTTTAAGTTTATTTTTACACTTATTTTTGTTCTCGACATTTTTTGTTTTAGTCAAATTTATCACACTTAACAGGGAAATGTGATGAGTAAACAATTTTCTAAAGGTTTAAACAAACACAATTCTTGCACGAGTACTTTAACGTAATTCAATAGTATGATTTCCGAAATATAAATCTCTATATGAATGATAGTTTTTCATGTTAACAGAGTAAACTATTGTTGAAAGGAAGTTATACTCTTGATTTCAAATTGACACATCCGCACAGTGTGACGCTCCATCGATAATGATGAGATGGATTCGTTCCACTAACACAGTTACTTACGTTCACACAGATTACGTTTTCAAAGAGATGGATTCATTCGTTACACCAACACAGTTACGTTTTCACAGATTATATTTTCAAAATTCAATATGTGAAAAAATTAAGCTATAAAAGTACAAACATACTCGTGGTTGATACAACAATAATTTAAAGTCAACATATTGTTGTTGAGTTATACGATATAGTTGCACAGGCTCTCTGATAGCTGATTGATATTTTCAAACTTATATAATAATCGTAATAATAAATACAAAGTTTTATTAACAGCATTGAACAATAACATATGGAAATGCCGATTTCAGCTTTTAAAGAGTGTGTTATCCAGATGTCTGCCGTCGAGTTGAACACACTGTTCAAAACGGAGTCTTGTGTTCTGCGCCACACACTGTAAACTGGGTCCAATTGAGCTGTTTTTTCGACAAATATTTTCCTTTAAAGCTACACGAGATTGGGGTCATATAAAAAATCCAAGAGAGCTAGGTTGCGCACCTCGGTCGGCATTGGATGGAAATTTTCCCGAAGCAAATTTATTGAAGCTCTGGCCCCATCTTATTTAAACCACGAGTGTGAAGAGTACGATGGACGAGCTCGCATGTTTGGTAAAATCATGTGTCGATAATTTTCACCATTGACATTCTTCACCTGGACTTGAAAAATTTTCTATAAAAAAACTGGTCCAATTATGTCGTGCGTGAATAAATCATATTACACAGTTATCTTGCAGCAATACAATGAGATTTGATATTTCAATTAAGGGCTGCCGGTTCTTGGAGACCAGTGACGGCAGTTTTGTGGCCGTTTAAGTGAAATGAGACTCGTCGTTCCAAAAAATAGAATTTAAAGTACAAAAACGTTTGACAAAAATTTTTACTTAAATCAAAGTCACTTTCGTTGTTTAAAAAGGGGTTACCTTCGGATACGGTCAGATGAAATTTAAATAATTTTTTTTACTTTTTCCCAACGTTTCGTTAGCTTTATTCTAACATCATCAGGGGTGAAATAGTATCTGTTAAACATTTGAAACATATAATTACAAATAATACAATATTAATTTGACTATAAATAAATAATATAGAATTTTCTCAATGTTGAACTTGCAATTATTTCCTGGTTTTCCTTTGTAAATTAAATAAAAAACATTAAATAAACCTATAAATAAAAAACTGGACATCACATTAAATATTTCGTCAACCTTGTCAAATTATCACAGATTAGTTACTAAATTATTGCAAAGGAGTATTGTAGTTTTGTGTTATCTTTGTCTTCCTTCCCAGCAGTCAACATTTTATTACAATTTGCAAAGCATCCGATCGTAAGGTAACACTCTTGACAAATTCTTTTGTAGTGTATATGCGTTACTATTTCTATTTCTATGTAAATATAGAGTTGCAAAGTAAATTTGTAAAGTATAGGATGCACGCATGGGCGGGGTGACGGAGACCATATGCCCAAGATGGTATTAACAGTACACTTGTAGCATCGCTGTGACTAACTATAACGACCCATGCCTTCACATAGTTAGATGCAGCGTGGTTAACAACGAAATACTTCTAAAAAACTGTAATCCAATACAGTTAGTTGAGGCAAACCAGTAACCAGTGCGAGTGAGACGCAAAACTCTCGAAGACCGAACAACAAAAACAACAAGCCTGACCGCACTTAAGAAAGAATTACGATGACGCGAGATCTATTCTTCAGCCCAGAGCTGTATCTAAAATAAAGCCACTTAATTTTAACAGATGGTGTTTTCTTTTCTGTTCAACACGTTCTTTTCTAAAAAATTTAATACTCTATTAAGGGGTGTCATGTTCTTTTCAAAACGTGCTGCACTTAAAACTGGCAAAACATACAGCATGTCCTACACTGTACTTCGAGTAAGGTGAAGATACTGATACTGAGAATGCAATCCTTTTTTACAATTTTTTCGCTTAATATTCTTATAATGGGTGATTTTATAAGAACTATCGGAAATTTAAAAAAAAAATACATAAAATTCAGAAAAATGCATAAAATATTTATTTGGATCGATAGTTGGGTCGATATAATTTATTGTTTGAAGATTATTTCATGCAAATGTTGGCCGCGGCTGCGCCTCAAATGGTCCATCCGCTTAGTTTAATTTTGGCATACCCTTTCCAACATTTCGGCCGGTATCTCACGAATAATGTTGGCAATGTTGGCTTCCAGTGCGTCAATCGAAGCGGGCTTGTCGCTATAGACATTAGCCTTAACATAGCCCCACAAAAAATAGTCTAGAGGCGTTAAATCGCACGATCTGGGCGGCCAATTGACTGGTCCCAAGCGTGAAATAAACTGTTCACCGAACTCGCCTCTCAATTGGTCCATTGTTTCGCGTGCTGTGTGGCATGTGGCACCGTCTTGTTGAAACCACATGTCATGCAAGTCAAGCTCTTCCATTTTGGGCAAAAAAAGTTTGTTATCATCGCACGGTAGCGCTCACCATTCACAGTAACGTTGTGATTCGCATCATCTTTGAAGAAATACGGCCCAATTATGCCGCCAGCCCATAATCCGCACCAAACGGTTGTTTTTTGTGGATGCATTGGTAGCTCTTGCAATGATTCTGGCTGATCTTCACTCCAAATACGGCAGTTTTGCTTGTTCACGTATCCATTCAACCAGAAATGAGCCTCGTCGCTGAACACAATTCTTCGATAAAAAAGTGGATCTTCATCTAACTTTTCAAGAGCCCATTCACCAAAAATTTGGCGTTGTGGTAGGTCGTTTGGCTTCAATTCTTGCACCAGCTGTATCTTATAAGGCTTCACACCCAAATCCTTCCGCAAAATTTTCCACGTAGTGGAGTAACAGAGGCCCAATTGCTGCGAACGGCGCCGAATCGATAATTCACGGTCATCACCAACACTGGCCGATACGGCTGCGATATTTTCTTCAGTTCGCACTCTACGTAAGCGTGTTGGTGGTTTAATGTCCAACAATGTAAATTTGGTGCGAAATTTTTTTACAATAGCCCGAATAGAAGCCTCAGTAGGTCGATTAAACTGACCATAAAATGGAAGAAGCGCGCGATGAACTTTCTTAACAGAGCACGCATTTTGGTAATAAAATTCAATAATTTGCAAGCGTTGTTCGTTTGTAAGACGATTCATGATTAAATTATAGACCAAACTGAAGATGTTTGACAGTGACACAAGATACAAAACGTGCGTGAGCTGTCAAAAATAGTGTTGCCAAAAAGATAATAGCAAAAAAATCACTCGTTATAACGAAAAATGTTCAGAAACATGTGCAAGATCTTATTCCATTTTGTCTACTTTATAACATGAGCGATTGATATTTTCGTTCTAACTTCGTTCTAGTAGAAATATAAGGGAAAAAGTGCAAAAAGTTACTTTATTATTAAAAATTTTATGTATGTATTAATGTTAAATAGTCGAACTTTATTTTAATATTTCTAATATTTTATGATGATGAGTTGGTGTCATTCGTCTAGCTTAGATTAGATTGAACTTGAGCTAGACGAATGATACCAACCCATCATCATATAATATTAGAAATACTAAAAATTTTAAAAATCTGCGTTTTTCGGCCAAAAATCTTTATTTAGTGTTTTTAGAGAGGAAAAATCTGCAAAATAAAGATAAATCTGCATTTCTGGCAACCTTGAATGACTGTGACTTTTTTGCTTCTGTGTACGTACATAAATACACACATGCATACATACGAGTACGATTAATTCAGAGATCACGTTCAGCTGGCCAGTTAATTAATATTTGAGTTTTCATATTTAATAATCTAAAACAATTGTTTATTAAACAACAGATGCTGTTGCGTAATTTTCCATGTATAAATAATTATTGTAATAGGTATTTACGAGTAAGTTGTTTGATATTTATATTACACCTATAAACCTTTTTGGCCACACAGGCGCCATAGGGAAGACATGCACAAAAACAAAAAACAAAATAGAAATCAAAAACAAACTCTCACAGTAAGTACATACTTACATCTATTTTAAACAAACCTACATGCGTTCGTGTATTATTTTTTCATTGTTTTCTAGTGCCTCTTGTAAACGCTTGTTACCTCCATTCAATTGTTATCCTATTGAGTGTCTAATGAGCGTTATAAATCTAAGTCCTGTATGTTTTGTAGTTGTATTCACTGACAATTAAAAATTATATTGTTGTTATTTTGTTATTATTGTTCTTAAGCAAAATTCAATTGAATTTATATGAGAGATATCAATTGTGTGCGATCGTGATTATCACGATCATCTGCTTAAAGAGGGGTTAGTTAGTACGTGCTGTGTATGACTAACAGGCCTACAAAAAAAAATCACAAATTTTCGATTTTTGTTCATTTTTCGAAAACAATTGTTTTTAAAGTGGTCAGTTACAAAACATTTATTAAAAAGGGAGAATTTTTACTTTTTATTTTTTCTAATTTTTGTTTTGTTTTTTTTTTTTTTTTTTCTTTTGTGATTGACATACATTTTTCACACGTTTGAAGTCGAACCGCTATTGTGGATGACTTATGGGCCCTTTTGTTTGTATAAATTTGCAGCAAAATTAAAGGACATTTGTTAAAGATTTTCCTTGGGATCACGGGCATTAATATCTTGAAAGCAAAAGTCTGTAAATTGGTCATATTATACCAGCAACACATTCAGAGTTGACCTCTTCAAAGACGTTGTCATATTATTTATTGAGATTAAGTTCGTCCTTAAAAGAGCAAAATTTTAATCCTTAAAAACAGCATTTCTTTAAAGGAACTTTCTTGAAGCCACTTTTTGTTAAAAGCAAACTTTTTTCCTAAAAGTACGTTTTTTGAAGAAAGAATTGGTTTATTTAACAGTTATTCAGGGGTGCCATAGAAACTAAGTCGGTTTTACCATTTCTCGGTTTTGAAAATCAATATTGATTTTATTTGGTTTTTTTTTAGCATTTTTTGGTTTATTGAATCTTCAAAATGAACTAACAATAAGTATTCAAATCTTAATACTAAATTTAAAATTAAAAAAAAGTGTGATTTAAAATTAAATTTATTTGGTGTCATGAAATCAAGTCGGTTTCGTTATGTTCGAATTTAGTTAAAACCAATATTCGAATCAGCCGGTTTTTACTTTTATATTATAATTCTTTACAATTTAAATTTTTGGAAAAAATATAAAGTCTGGTTAGTAAAAATTTTGTTTTGATAAAATAAATATATAAAATGAGCATTGCTGTCGTTTTACATTTACTGCTAGAGGAAGAGGTCTCAGAAAAGATAAGAAGAAAAATTTTGCGAGATTGCAGCAATCCGCGTGAGCTGCCGGAAACAGCGCAAGTATATTTTTTATAATGTGCATTCATATTTAAAACCGCTTTCCAGGTTCATAGAATACTACAGGCTAAACAAAGACGCTTTTCGTACAGTCCTAGACAAAATCAAAGAGCACCGTTTTCATTCTAAAATTCCGCCACTGCTGCAACTTGCAGCTTCGTTGCGGTTTTTAGCTCAAGGTTCCTATCAAAGAGCTGTTGGAAACGACTCCAGCATATGACTGGGTAGGAGCACAGCATCGATCATTTTTGGTGATGTGCTCAACGTTATAGAGCAGCACATTTGCCCTCAATAGGTGCAACTTGAAATGGACTCCAACGAGTAGCAGCGATCGAGGGGTTATTTTTACAGTAAACATAAAATTCCTTCAATAATTGGGTGCATCGGCGGGACGCACGTAAAGATTATAAAACCAACGATTAAAGGGCGCTTCAGACTATCATACAAATCGTAAGATTTAGGTTGGATTTTGTGAGACAAAAATCGAATGATATTTGCTGCGACTGTCAAAAAATCTAACCTATCATTTTCATACCATCACACCTGAAGTAAAAGAAGAAATATGATTTGAAAATAAACAGCCAATTTGCTTAACGTCTGGTATTAATACTTTTAGTATTTGCTTTTGTAAAATGGTGAAGAAATGGGGTGTCAAATCTCTTACCGTATTATTTCTCATTTTAATAACGCTTAACATTCACACTATCACACTTGCACGTATTATTTGCATTTTTGACAAGTCTTAACACAAAGTGTGATAGTCTGAAGTGCCCTTAACGAGCATTAATATATTAATCAGAAAGGATATTATAGTATGAATGCTATGATTGTAAGATGGCACGATTTTATATATACATACATAGAGTAATTTCTGGAAACTAATTTTAATACAATTGTGTATACATACACTGAAAGAATTATGCGTCATATATTTAATGAAACTGTTTCATTAAATACTTTTCATCAATCCAATGAAAACTTTTCACAATATGCATGAAACTTCATATATATTATGAAATAGTTCCATCAGAATGGTTTCATTAAGTTTCATAGCTTTATTAAAAAAAATCATTGGATTTATAGCTACAACAAAATTTAATTTTTTTTAAATTCTTTGAATTTCGGTAAGATATATTAATGGGCGTTTATTAATCTTAAGCTACAGTTTAAAAAATGTCAAGTTTTTTTTTATATTAAAATATAAGTTTTATGAGTTTCATAATTCCAATGAAATAGAATTCATTAGATCAATGACAAATAAATTTCTGGCTACCGAACTTGGGTATCAAAATATGGGCATGTACTCAAATCAGCATAACAATAGTTTAAAAAATTTTAAATACCAGTGTATTGAAATCATTTGAATTAATAAAATCTGTTTTATTTGGTGAGTACTTGTGCAACATTTTCTTTTATCGTAATTGGGTACAATTTCACAAAAGGAAGGAATAGTTTTATTTGTGTAATGAAATAAAGTATCAATGAATAAATGAAATAATTCCATTGATCTTATTACGTATATTTGTGAACATATTTTATTAATGTGTGTTATGATATTATTTCATTAAACAAATGTAACTATTTCATTGATTTAATATAAATTTTTCAGGTGCTCAATGAATAATAAAATTAGATAAATGAAATAACTTCATTGACCTTATAAAGGAGTTTGATATTTTTAATGAATATATTACATTAGTACAAAGAAGTTATTTCATTAAATAAATGTTACTTTTTGATTAATTTAATGTACAGTTTTCATGTACTTTATGAAATTGATTCTTTGATCTAGAGAAATTATTTCACTAATCATATGATTTGTCTTTCATACTTTTAATGAAAATAGGTCATGTTTCTTATTAAAATATTTCATTACTTTTATGAAGGTTTTCATTAAAATAATCTAATGAGATTTGTTTCATTATTTCTATGAAAAGTTACAATGGTTGAAAAATAATGAAAAAATTCATAAAAGTAATGTCAAAATTCAGAGAATTTCTGAACAAAATTTTTTCAGTGTACGTGTACATTCTATATATTCAGATTTGTGACCACGATATGACTGTACGAGCGGTAGATGCACGGTATCCCGGCTCTAGCCATGATGCTTTCATATGGAATATTAGTAGTGCCAGACACCAATTCTATAGGAACTATGAGTTCTACAGGAACTATGAGTTCTTAAAAAGATGCAGTTTTTGATAAGTGATTTGCTTTTAATAGAATTATTGAATTTTTAGAGCGCTAACTGAACCATCAAATAACACCAGAGAATCCCAAAATAGAGCAAAATCTGCAAAATATATTTGTTATGTTTATTTCAGTTTAAATAATTTAAAAAAACAAACAACAACAACTCATTCCATTATTTATTTAAATAAATATTAGGCCTTTCTATTTGTGATTTCATTATAAACAATATTTTCTGAACATTTTTGCGAGCTAAGCATTTCTTTCTAATACGAGTATACCAATCAATATCGTTACTTCTCTCAAATTTATTTTAAATGTGTTTGACAAAATTTTTCAAATGACACTTGAATAAAGTAGCTACTTTAAAACTTAAGAGACTTGTCATTTTATCACTTTTAAGCGCCAACTTATGAGAATTTATTTTTATATGAATAAAATAAACAAAAATTGTGAAACATTTGACGAAATATGAGACACAAAATAGTTCCTACAAAATAATTTTAGATATTTTCACTCATGGGACGTGTGTGAAACGGTAGAAAAGTACTCTCGTGAATAAAATTTTACTAGCTCTAGGGGCTAATATAAATTTTGACAACAGGATAGAAATATTTGAAATGTAGGAATTTTATTGAAATAAAATTATAATTGAAAATTTTATAATTAAAAGTGTAAAATCAAATAATACTAAATTTAAAAACGGCTATATTATAACTATGTACATATTTCTTAATTTAAAATTATTAATCAGTGAATTGTTTTTAGTTATATACAGTCACTCACATTTAAAGTCGGGCAAACATTGTCGAAAATTTATGATCTTAATATTTATGTTTTGATGAAAGATGATGCGTTTAACTTTTTTTGTTTTATCATAAAAACTCTTATTAATAGAAAAACCAAAGAAATTTTATTTTAAGTCCCGTTATAAAATACATAAGAATAAAAAAATGAGAAAAAGTAAATTCTCTGTCTCACATTGAAAGTCGGGCACTTAATGTTTTGTACAGTGAAAAAGTGAAATATACTGTTATTTCCACTTTTTTCTTCTTTTGTCTCCAAAACAATTATTTCTTCTTACACAATCATTCGATCAGTGAAGATTATAAAAGTTTTTTGAAAAATGCCGCGCAAAATTAAACAATCCACCTTCGAAGAACGGAAAATAATAATTGAGTTGCACTTAGATGGAAAATCTGAAAGGCAAATATCTAATTTGATAAAAAAAAAAGCAAACCTACAGTGCATGATATCATTTCTAGATATAAAGAAAGTGGTTTGGTAAAAATAAAAAACGCGGAGCCCGAGCAAGAAAGCTTTCACCCAGAGATGAGAGCATGATTTTAAAACAGGTGAAGAAAAATCCTTTTATTTCTGCTCCAAAACTGACAGCAATGGTCAAGGAAGCTTCTGGGACGGAGGTAAACCCAGAAACAATAAGAAGACTTTTTTCCGTGCCGAGTGGCACGGAAAAAACCTCTTATAAGTAAGAAAAACCAAAGCGAACGGCTTGTTTTTGTTCGTCAATATATGACCAAAGATTTTGATTTCTGGAGTACCGTAAGTTGGAATAAACATAAAAATTTAATTAGGCTTATTATTAATAATTAGGTATTGTTTACTGACGAAAGTAAATTTAACTTATTTGGGTGCGATGGAAGAGGCAAAGTATGGCGCAAACCAAACAAAGAGATGGAAGGCAAGAATTTAAGAAAAACAGTAAAGCACGGTGGTGGATCGGTTATGGTTTGGGGATGCATGGCAGCCTCAGGAGTTGGAAATTTGCATTTCATTGACGGTGTTATGAATAAGAATGTTTATTTAAATATTTTGAGAAAAAATTTAAAAGAAAGCGTAAAAAAACTCGGCATTGAAACTAATTTCCAATTTTACCAGAACAATGATCCTAAACATTCAGCATATGATGTAAAGAATTGGCTGCTCTATAACTGTTCGAAGGTTATTAAAACCCCTGCACAAAGTCCGGACCTCAATGTTATTGAACATTTGTGGGACGAATTAGGCCGCCGGATGCAGGACAGGCAGTGTACGTCAATTCCACAACTAAAGAATGCCTTACAGGAAGAGTGGAATAATATAAGTCCTGAGGTTTGCAAAAAATTAGTGGTATCTTTGCCTAGCCGCTTACAAGCTGTTGAAACCTAAAAAGGTGGACCTACAAAATATTAATTTTGCGTTATGTTCACATAATGCTAATTTTTTATTAATTGCCCGACTTTAAATGTGAGACTGAAAAGTGACCTTATTTAAGTTAAGCCTTCGTATACATTTAATAAAAGAACTTGGAATAAATTGTTTTTGTTGTTTTTAAATAAAAGAACTTTTGTGATAAAATAAACAAAATTAAAACAACTTTTTCTTCCGTCAGCTTGTAAATATTGGGACTAAAAGTTTTTTCATGCGTCTGCCCGACTTTAAATGTGAGTGACTGTACATATGTATGTACGATATTATTCTTAGTTTGTTCATTTTTATTATTATTTTTTTTTTATTAGTTTTGTTCAAATATTTTTCTGTTTTGTGAAAATTTCATGTTGTCAAATATAATATTTTTTCACACAGCAAAAACATGAAATATCTTTACCACAGACAAATTATGTTCACCATAGAACTTTGCTACCGTTTCGCACACGTCCATATTCACAAAAAAAAATATTTTTTATTAAAGGTTTATATGTGTTAAATAAACCTGTAATAAACAACAAAAATACCCTTTACGCTAGTCATTTTGATAAAAAGCACTCGTATATATTACAAATTGAACTAAATATGCTCGGATATATGAATATGGACCGACGTCAGGGAACAATTTTTTTTGCCTTGTAATCGCCAAGCCAAAAAACGTAATCTTTCATGAAGTTTTTCATTGAAAAATCGGTTTATCCTTTATCTCGGGTATATATGGACCGATGTCGGAAATTCTCCTTTTATAACCAGAACTGCTTTTAAGCCAGAAAAAAAATTTTTTTTCATGGAAAAATCGGCTTAGACTATATTTCTGTATTGTAGCAAGCTCCTTTTAATGGGTGATTTTATAAGAACTATCGGAAATTAAATAAAAAAAAAACACATAAAATTCCGAAAAATGCATGAAATATTTATTTGGATCGATAGTTGGGTCGATATAATTTAATGTTTGAAGATTATTTCATGCAAATGTTGGCCGCGGCCGCGGTTATAACCAAAACTGCTTTTACGGGGAAAAAAATCATAAAAAACAGTTTAATCTATATCTCGGGTATATGTAGATCGATGTCGAAAATTTTCATTATCCCTATTTTAGTAACCTTCTTTTATTATAAAAACTGCTTTTCAGCAAAAAAAATTTTGTTCTTGGAAAAGTCGGTTTAGACTATATCTCGGATATATATGGACCGACATCGAAAATTATCATTATCTGTGTTTTAGTAACTTCCTTGATTTACTAAAACTGCTTTTAAGCAAAAAACCTTGTTTTAGTTCGCTTGCACGACACTTTCAAGAAAAATGGAGATATGGATCGATATCGAAAATTTTCACTTTTGTACTTTTATTACCAGAACTGTTTTTAATATAAAAAAATTGTTTCATGGAAAAATCAGTTTTGGCTATAGCTCGGGATATATATGGACCGATATCGAAAATTTTTATTTTCATTACAAAATCGGTTTAGGCTATATCTCGGGTACATATGGACCGATATTGGGGGCTTTAGATCAACATGCAATAAAAATGATTTTTTCGGAACTCTTGATATATCTCAGCTATATGTAAACCGATTTTACTGAACTTAAATAGCAAACCCGTGAATCGATTGAGTAATAGTATGCTGAAAGAAAAAATATTCTAAGCCTGAATTTAGACGACCGAACATTTGAAAGAAAAACATTTGGAATTCTCTTTTGATTTTTCTTTCCTATTCACACAGTCGAACATGTTGCCGGCAACATTCCATTATTATTTGTTTTTTGTATTTTTGTCTGCTTCAGCAAATATTTCGATGTGTAAAACTGACGTCAATATTATCTTCGTGAAGATTCAATAAATAAATGAATGAAAAAATAAAAATAAAATAAAAAAATATTATCTTCACTAATATTAATTTTTCCACAATTTTTTCCCCCATTTATATTCCATATTTATTAAAATTTCTTTTTCTTTATTCTTTAACAGAATTAACAAAATTTTTAAAACCACACAAAACTCCAGAAAATGTAAATTAAATTGAAAAGTCAAAAAGTAAATTATATGTCAATAAAGTAAATGTCAACAAAGCGTGTTGCCGAGTACCGAACACAAAATCGATTCTCACTTCCCCACCGGTAATTTGCTACCAAACTAAATGTTTCGTGCCTAAATGCAGACTAAGAGTAATAGTTTTCTTAGAAAGTTGTTCGACTGCGGACAGACGGGCATATTTAAATCGAATTTTCTATCAATGCTGATTCTGAATATGTATACTTTATAGTATACATGCTCTTTGGGCATATTAAAAATACCTATATTAAAATTAAAAATATTCACTTACTCATTTTGTTTAGTGTTGCATAAATATATTAAATAGTTGAGTGATGAAGTTTCAATAATATTAATATAGGAGGGATTCCTATGATCTACTCACCGTAGCAAATTGAGTTCTTTTTATAATCAATAAATCGTTAATTATATAAATTCACTTACATAATTTATTTAAGTAAAATTATGAATTAAAAATTTAGTTGTGTAGGATACAGGGATACAAAATGCTTAAAGAGCCGCAGGATGAAAAAAAAGTGTCCAGAGACCTACCGAGAGCACGCCAAAAAGCCAAGTGTCCCATAAAAAAAAGGAAATACGGAACCGATCATATTTTAGTACAGCGAATATAAAGAAAAATATGGCAAACTACAGATTCGAACATAATTCAGGGGTGAAAACAGTAGCGCCTTTCTGAATGATTAACCGCAAACGTTAATTTTGTTAAAAGAACTTTGAACACATTTCATATATTTATGTATATAACAATAATGTTTTTGTATATGTATATTGTTGCATGTGCGACATGTCACACTGTTATCATAATTTTATGTGCCTCAGCATTATTTATTTTATTATTGTACAATCAAAGTGCTCCTTAGTTTTTGTTATAACAAGCAAATAGATTTTTTACTTTCATAGTTTTTTTCTGTCATTTTGCAAATTAAGTAGAATTCAGTTAAATTTATTTTATAAACAAAGAAAAATCAGTATGAGAAAAAATAATTATTTTAAGATGCTTCCATTAAGTGATGTTGAAATTTCCTTAGAATTCTTTTTGCTTTATTTTGCAAATATTTACAGTTTTCATCTTTTACTTTTATGTTTAGTTTGCCATGAGAAATTATAATTTTCCTAAAGCAAATTTAGGTCGATTAAATGATGATGGAATATGAATAAAGTTTATTTGAAAATAACCCAGGGATGAAATTTGTAATAAATAAAGTTATTGAAATCAATATAATATTGCTTCATTGAATTTGGAAAAGTTTTTCATTACGAATGACACAAGTTTGTTAACATTATTTCAAGAGTTTTCTTTTGCGCCACGATGTGCTTATACGTACCACTTTTATTCTCGAAGCACTTTTCGCACTAAAATAAAAACTCCATACAACATTTCTATACCATCTTTGCTTTAGGTGATAGGCAAGTGATTTTCCATCAAGAACAATTTGTTGCAATCAGTCAAGGCAAATTCCTTTAGCAAGAAAAACTGAGATTACAATAAGCACAACAATGTAAAACCGACATGGTGTTTTATTGTTGCTTCAGCCATTTATTTGTCAAAAAATGTAATAGAAAGTATGCACATCAGCGTTGTCAACTCGGTGCGTTGCGCACCATTTTTGGATATTTTTAAATTTTTTGTGCGAAAAAATCTTTATTCGGTGCGATGAAAGTTTTTTTTTTTTTTTTTAATTTTCGGTACGTTTTTGAAATTTTGATGGCGTCGCACCAAATTATATTCTATACAAATTTTTGTTTTAATGTAGGAAAAAAAATTTAAATAATTTAACATAAAAAAAGATCAAATAATATTAGGATAAAATTGTAAGAAAAAAATTTATTCAAGTCAAGTCAAAAATATTTACGTTTCATTTGGCAGAGCACAATCAAAACACGAAGTTATAAAGTAAAAATTGCAGTGTGGCGATTTGGTAGAGTACTCGGATGTTACTGCAGATAGTCAAAAAACTTCGCAGTTTTTGTGTTTGTTAACTAATTATAATTATATGCACAAAGTTATTAGCCAATCTTGATCTTATATACATATTCTCGGGAGAGAATTTCGGAATTCCCAAAATGGGCTTCAGGGATCGCCAAAATCCCCTACTGCCCTAGAAACAATATGGAAATTTTCGCACCAAATTGAATGACCGTTAATAGATCAGATACACGTTTCAGAGCCAAAACGCGCACAGAATATGAAAAACAGGTTCCGATGTAATTAGCAAAGCGGTCCGGATTTTTTTTTTTTTTTTTGGGAATTCAAAAAGTCGGCTGCAGGAAAGGTCAAAATCTCGCCACTTCCTCAGAAGCAATACGGCAGCTTGAGCTTTCGCATTAGAGCGAATGACCGTTTATAGTTCAGATGTAAGTTCCACGGCAAAAACGTTCCACGTGAAAAACCGTTTCCAAACCGTTTAGCGGTTTTTTTTTTTTTTTTTTTGGAAAAAATATCTGAAAACTTTGCCCTTCACAAAAATGTAAAGGGTATATATAACTTTGTAATTCCGTTTGTAATTTGTACACCCCCCGGGGAACAGGTTTTGCCTTGGCGTATTACTAACTTGGGCGCTCTGTTTTTGGGTGAAAAGAGGGGAAGGGGTCCCACGTTTGGTGCGGC
This sequence comes from Thecocarcelia acutangulata, assembly GCA_914767995.1. NCBI lineage: Eukaryota > Metazoa > Arthropoda > Insecta > Diptera > Tachinidae > Thecocarcelia > Thecocarcelia acutangulata. The sequence goes on along the minus strand of OU612095.1, from coordinate 94,615,488 downwards.
AAACAAAACTCTAGGAAGCCGCATGCATGTTGTGTTGGCTTCTGAAACCCTTACCAAGGGTATAAATTGGCAGAACGGGGATCAGCATGGCACCCGGGAAGTTCTGCTTGCGGTTCGACCCGGGCTGATCTTAGTTGAGGTGCCTACCTTGGCTGAAACGTTCTGGCTGTGGTTGAAACCTAAAACGCAGGAAGGGAGTGTTAGTATCCTTGATAATTGTTTGGTGATGGATTTTTTCGAGGGCTAACAATCTCCCGAGGATATGTTGCCTATACAACAGATACGTGTACTGTAAGGAACCAGTGGTGATGGTTGACGGGTGAGTTGGTTTAAGGGCTGATGCTCTTAGTGGGCTTCGGCCTACCAACTCATTAAGCCTTGTCATCCATTGATTGCTGGGAAATTGCATACAGGAGGGATTAGAAGGCCCGAACTCCTCAACAAGAAGTTGCTCATATGACCGCACTCATATGGCAACAATTGCTACTTGTGTGAGCCTGGTAAGCCACACGGGGGCGCTGGTGAAACGTGAATAATTCACTCCGTGGAATTGGTCCACCATCTGATTAGGCCGCAAGGCAGGTGCTGATGTAAATCATGTTCACAGTTGTAATTTCTACAATTCTCATATCCGATCCTATAAAGCAAACATGTCCAGGCCTATGCGCTTGATACTCAATACACAAACCACTTCGTCTTTAATATCTTTTTTTCGTTCCTCACCGCACACACACGAAAGCAAAGCAACAACACTTTCGCATGTTTTGCTGGTAAACATTGACGACAGCGATTATCAGTGTGAATTTTGTTTTTGTAAATGATTTGCTTTTTACAACAAGAAATATTAAATAAAAGTAGTTTTTCCTTAAATGTATTGGTGTTTACTCTTCTATATAGAACTTTTGGGCATCACTGCTATAAAGTATATATATTCTGAATCAGAAATAACAGAAAATTCGACGTCTGTCAACCGTCAAATCCGTTCACGTATAACTGAGATATATTCAAAATTCCGAAAAAAAGCTTTTTTTTTGCAATTTTGTATAAAAATTTAAGAAAACAAAATAAACAAATTTTTTGGTTAAAAGCAGTTGTGGTAATAAAAGGAGGATACCAAATACAGAAAATGAACTCGAGATGTTGTCTAAACCGATTTTAACCTAGAAAAACAAAATTTTTTTTTGCTTAAAAGCAGTTCTGGTAATATAAGGAGACTACTAAAATACAAAAAATGAGCATTTCCGATATCGGAACATATATACCCGAAATGTAGCTTAAACCGATTTCTCCATGAAATGCCATTTCCATGGCATGGCGATTACAAGGCACAAAATGTTTTTCCCCCATATCGGTCCATTTAGTTGAAACTTGTATATATATTTACTTTTTATTTACTTACTGTATATTTACGTGACTATCGTGAAAGGTATTTTAGATTCGGCCGAGCCGAATATACGAATACTAAACTCTTACTTGTTTTTATTTAAAATTAACATCGTGCGTTTTGGTTGAACCACTCTTTATAATAAAAACAACTGTAACCGTCACTGTACTTTCATACGAAAAATTGCAGCTCTGCTAGTTCTTAAAGGGTCTTATATACATTTATATAATTATATGTACTTAAATTTAGCGTACTTTACTGTATATTTCCATAAAAGAAGAATTTAATTTCAAATATGAGTAGCGTGTAATAGTTGTGTACATAACGTGTACAAATTCATATTAAATATTTGTGGTTAAACAAAGTAATAAGTCAATTTGTAAACTTAATTTATAATTTAAATCTAAAATTATCTTTTAAAATTTAAGGAATTAAAACATATCGGCTGCGTCACAAGCTGACAATAAAGAAATAAGTGTATTTCAGTAAACCTAACGTGTGTTCTTACTCCTCGGAAGCCATCACGAACTACTGCCGTTAAAGGCCATGTTACACTATCATACACGATCGTGCGATCTACAAAATATAGCATGTGTGCTGAAAACGTACTAAAAATGCAACCGTGCAACAGACTTTTTGACAAATCGTGCGATTTGAAAAATTTTATGAAACTTTTCAAAACATTATGGTTTCTCTGCGATCAGTGTTGTATATATTGTGAAAAATATGAAAATATTGTTGGTGCCTCGAGGAAAAAATTTAAGTAATGTAAAATTATTATGTTAATAAGAGTTTTTAATTGTTTTATGGTGCATATAAATTATTTGAATCATACTGGTGTAATAGTATAGTCTACAACGCCATTTTGAAATGATTTTTTCAAGTCGGCCAGACTTTTGAAACAGTTTCCTGTGAATGAATCGTACTTTAACAACAACTTTGAAACAGACTCCACAACTAATAAAATATGTCGCGCAAGCTTAGTAGAGTTTTCCGAAAGTAATCACAAGCAAATTACGGAACAATATTTTAAATTATGGAACTAAAAATCTAATTGAACGACACAGGCAAGACTGTTCACAAAATATTATATTTTTAAAGCACATTTTTACTAAAGTCCCCTGATCCTTTTCTATAGTTTTTGTACAATCAACTTTCAAATTTGTTTCAAAATTGTTAACAAGTCAAAAATTTTCAAATTTTAATGAAATTTTAAGAGGCAAATGCAATCACGTTCTTGTGACTAATGAAAAGTTTTTGTAATAAAACATTTAAGATAATTATCAAATATGAACTAAAATATACATACATATGTATGTATGTGTGTGTGTGTGATACGATTATATACATAATAAAATACCTTATTTGTTCACTTTTCTTTTATGTTACTTCATGACTGTTCATACTCGTATGTGACCAATAGAAGACGTGAAAATTCAAAAGGTTTAATGGAGCGCCACCAAAGTAACATGATGCTTTGATAAATTTGTATGTGTCTTTGAACCTTTAGAATCTTTAAATGTTTCCGTAAATGATTAAAATATTTTTAATAGTTGGCTGTAATTAAGCGACATTTGGTTAGACAGTTCGCTACACTAAGCTGAAAGCAATCTTGATTTACAATCTTATTAAGCTAATATGCAAAAATATGTAATTTTATTAATAATTAAAATACTTCAGGGCTTAATGTGTGCTTCAAACATGCTTGAAATAGCAATCAGGCTTATACACTGTAATAGGCTTTTAACATGTGGCCAATAATAATTTTCTATAATTCATTATTTATTCATTTCATCAACATAATTATATTCTTACAGATTACTTAACTACTTTAATTATAATATTTAGATAATATAAATTTGAATAAATTAAAACCTATTTTAGATTTTAACAAAAGCAAACAACAAATATCTAGAAAATTTGAATATTGATGCTAAATCATTGATTAAAAGCACGAAAAGTACCAATGTGTAATGTACCAATACTGTACCAATATGTGTTCCCTGCGGAATACAGAATAAACATCTATTAACCATATAAAGGAAACTATATATATATATATATATATATATATATATATATATATATATATATATATATATATATATATATATATATATATATATATATATATATATATATATATATATATATATATATATATATATATATATATATATATATATATATATATATATATATATATATATATATATATATATATATATATATATATATATATATATATATATATATATAATAATGGGTGATTTTATAAGAACTATCGGAAATTTAAAAAAAAAAAACACATAAAATTCAGAAAAATGCATGAAATATTTATTTGGATCGATAGTTGGGTTGATATAATTTAATATTTGAAGATTATTTCATGCAAATGTTGCCCACGGCTGCGCCTCAAATGGTCCATCTGCTTAGTCCAATTTTGGCATACTCTTTCCAACATTTCGGCCGGTATCTCACGAATCGAAGCGGGCTTGTCGCTATAGACATTAGCCTTAACATAGCCCCACAAAAAATAGTCTAGAGGCGTTAACTCGCACGATCTGGGCGGCCAATTGACTGGTCCCAAGCGTGAAATAAACTGTTCACCGAACTCGCCTCTCAATTGGTCCATTGTTTCTCGTGCTGAGTGGCATGTGGCACCGTCTTGTTGAAACCACATGTCATGCAAGTCAAGCTCTTCCATTTTGGGCAAAAAAAAGTTTGTTATCATCGCACGGTAGCGCTCACCATTCACAGTAACGTTGTGATTCGCATCATCTTTGAAGAAATACGGCCCAATGATGCCGCCAGCCCATAATCCGCACCAAACGGTTGTTTTTTGTGGATGCATTGGTAGCTCTTGCAATGCTTCTGGCTGCTCTTCACTCCAAATACGGCAGTTTTGCTTGTTCACGTATCCATTCAACCAGAAATGAGCCTCGTCGCTGAACACAATTTTTCGATAAAAAAGTCTAACTTTTCAAGAGCCCATTCACCAAAAATTTGGCATTGTGGTAGGTCGTTTGGCTTCAATTCTTGCACCAGCTGTATCTTATAAGGCTTCACACCCAAATCCTTCCGCAAAATTTTCCACGTAGTGGAGTAACAGAGGCCCAATTGCTGCGAACGGCGCCGAATCGATAATTCACGCTCATCACCAACACTGGCCGATACGGCACTCTACGTAAGCGTGTTGGTGGTTTAATGTCCAACAATGTAAATTTGGTGCGAAATTTTTTTACAATACCCCGAATAGAAGCCTCAGTAGGTCGATTAAACTGACCATAAAGTGGAAGAAGCGCGCGATGAACTTTCTTAACAGAGCACGCATTTTGGTAATAAAATTCAATAATTTGCAAGCGTTGTTCGTTTGTAATACGATTCATGATTAAATTATAGACCAAACTGAAGATGTTTGACAGTAACACAAGATACAAAACGTGCGTGAGCTGGCAAAACTAGTGTTGCCAAAAAGATAATAGCAAAAAAATCACTCGTTATTAGCGTTAGAAATAATATCTTCTTAATAAAAAGACATTTAAGCAGGCTTAGTGTACACAAAACCGTGGCACTCCGCTTTATGGGGCATAGAAGGGTAGAAGTTTGTCGTTTGTCGTAGCAAATAAAACTATAATAAACCTCATTATTTATATAGTGCTGGACTTCTGAGAACCTCACTAAGTGCTAACTGGCAGAAAAGGGCTTTGCTGATCGCCTCGGTGAGGTTCTGCTTGCAAACCATCTCTTCGTTGATCATGGCTGTGTTTTAAAACTAAAATCGGTGCAAGGGGAATAAGTTTCCCTGAAAGCTATGGTGCTTTCTTTATCTTGGACTAGTATTCAAGGGATGATACCCACAGATGCAGTGCATTGTACCAGAACTAGGAAAATAGTTGTGAGGATGGGGCAAGAGAGAGCAGCGTTTGTGAACATTTGACTCCGATTTACCAACGTTAAAACAGCCAGGAAACACGTCTGCAGGCAATTTATTCCACAGGCGAATTTCTCCCTGTAATGCCTAGTCCGATTCCCCGGGCAATCGACCACAAATGGAGGAGCTCTGGACGATGAACGCGCGCTACGTAAAATGTGCGAATTTCGGGAACGTCGATTGTCCTTTGAGTCAATACCGGTGAGCTTGTTCGCCCTCTCCTATACATGGTCGAGTAACCCCAAAATAGACTTTGAAGCACCGGTCCAAACAGGAGAGTTGTATTCCATTTTCGGTCGGAGGTAGGTGATATAAATAGTCGGATGGAGTAAAGTACATCTTACACAGTTTCAAAAACCCGAGTCATTTGAACGTTTCTTTACAGACATGAATAATGTGTTCCGTCCAGCGAACATCACATTGTATCTTCATTCCAAGAGCATCAAAAGCATTCGATTTCTCAATATTTATACCATCTATTAGTACAGATGAAACAGCCCTTGCAGTGGTTTCTTCGTGAGTTAATAAGCAACATTGGGTCTTACCAGCGTTAAAGACGACTCTTTCTTTCTTTCTCCTACCCTATTTCTTAGTTTGCTCAACGAACTTCTTTATCAAACTTCCAACCCTATTCACGCTTTCGCGGATGACATCAGCACTTGCCACTCGTATTCTTTTAGTTATAAGCCCGGCTTATTTGAGACCGCTGCCAAAAGGCTAAATATGAATGAATCACTGATCTTCTATTAATCTACGAATGGGGTCGTAAAACCAGGGTCGCTTTCAACTGGGTCGTAAGAACCAGTGTTGCTTATTAATACATAAATAAACAACCGCGTCTTCTGCATTCATGCATGGTATAAGTATTGAGGAATCGAATGCTCTTGATGTTCTTGGAATGAAAATAAAGTGTGATGTCCGCTGAAGTGCCACGTGTTGTTGAAACGGTGTAAGATGTACTTCACTCCATCCGCTCTCCTTACTATTTACGCCACCTATGTTCGACCGAAAATCGAATATAACTCTCATGTTTGGGCCGGTGTCTAAAAGCCTATTTTGAAACTACAAATGTAGGGGTTAGCCCCTGAGTACTGGTCCTTAATAAAAAGAAATATTTGTAGTAAGTTAAGCCTTTTTCTTTCCAAAATTCTTTGGCTTGATCTAGGGCGTTTTTTAAATCGTTATAAATCTGTTTTTTGCTGCTATATCGCCCTGAAACTTTGTGGCAAGATGTTTCTGTTTACCATGTATGCTTATGAAAGCTAGTTTAAATACGAATGTTATTAATTAGTAAAAGCTAATTAATAACTATAAGAGAAGCTGAAGAGCAGCCCAGCGTGTCCTTTGCCTGTTAAACAAATATTTTTTGAAAAAGTTTGTATAAACCAGACAAATATGTTTGTTTGGAAACTTCATAAAGTAAAACAGGCATGCACTGAATAAAATTATTTTTTTCTCACGCTCATATTATAACGAGTGATTTTTTTGCTATTATCTTTTTGGCAACACTAGTTTTGACAGCTCACGCACGTTTTGTATCTTGTGTCACTGTCAAACATCTTCAGTTTGGTCTATAATTTAATCATGAATCGTCTTACAAACGAACAACGCTTGCAAATTATTGAATTTTATTACCAAAATGCGTGCTCTGTTAAGAAAGTTCATCGCGCGCTTCTACTACTACCTAGAAGAATAGAAGCCTACTGAGGCTTCTATTCGGGCTATTGTAAAAAAATTTTGCACCAAATTTACATTGTTGGACATTAAACCACCAACACGCTTACGTAGAGTGCGAACTGAAGAAAATATCACAGCCGTATCGGCCAGTGTTGGTGATGACCGTGAATTATCGATCCGGCGCCGTTCGCAGCAATTGGGCCTCTGTTACTCCACTACGTGGAAAATTTTGCGGAAGGATTTGGGTGTGAAGCCTTATAAGATACAACTGGTGCAAGAATTGAAGCCAAACGACCTACCACAACGCCAAATTTTTGGTGAATGGGCTCTTGAAAAGTTAGATGAAGATCCACTTTTTTATCGAAGAATTGTGTTCAACGACGAGGCTCATTTCTGGTTGAATGGATACGTGAACAAGCAAAACTGCCGTATTTGGAGTGAAGAGCAGCCAGAAGCATTGCAAGAGCTACCAATGCATCCACAAAAAACAACCGTTTGGTGCGGATTATGGGCTGGCGGCATCATTGGGCCGTATTTCTTCAAAGATGATGCGAATCACAACGTTACTGTGAATGGTGAGCGCTACCGTGCGATGATAACAAACTTTTTTTTGCCCAAAATGGAAGAGCTTGACTTGCATGACATGTGGTTTCAACAAGACGGTGCCACATGCCACACAGCACGCGAAACAATGGACCAATTGACAGGCGAGTTCGGTGAATAGTTTATTTCACGCTTGGGACCAGTCAATTGGTCGCCCAGATCGTGCGATTTAACGCCTCTAGACTATTTTTTGTGGGGCTATGTTAAGGCTAATGTCTATAGCGATAAGCCCGCTTCGATTGACGCACTGGAAGCCAACATTGCCAACATTATTCGTGAGATACCGGCCGAAATGTTGGAAAGAGTATGCCAAAATTGGACTAAGCGGATGGACCATTTGAGGCGCAGCCGCGGCCAATATTTGCATGAAATAATCTTCAAACATTAAATTATATCGACCCAACTATCGATCCAAATAAATATTTCATGCATTTTATGTGTTTTTTTTTTAAATTTCCGATAGTTCTTATAAAATCACCCATTATTATCGTAGTACTCGTAAGTAGTATTCAAATTCGACCAGTACTGATTTTTGGTTATTGTAACAATCCAAAAGCAAAAAAAGAAAGGAAACTATAGCCATTTAATAATAAGTCACACACAAAAACGACATAAAGACAAAAAAACACAGAGATGAAGATACAATCATAAAAGCAACATAAAATGATATCAAAAGCTGTTGCAACAATGCAACACACAATTAAATACTCGTACTCGTACACTTGAAAGTGGCATGCATTTGTATCAAGCGTGCGTACGTGTGGCACCTTAAATACTGTAAATAAATTTATTATAAATACACGTACTTGTAGGCCCAACAAAAGCATGAAAAGATGAGAGTAGAAGCAACAAACAAATGACATGTAAAAAAAAAAGAGTAATTTTCCGTTCCACATTATTTACTTCTTTTTTTTATCAATGATTTTAAAACTGTCCTTATTGTTGTTATAACAAACCAAATAATATTCGGTGCATCTTTTGTTACGATTTGTCATAGTGGTATATTTGTTTGGATTTGTTTGTGTGTGTGTGCGTGTATGTGTGTATGCATGTGAGCAGAGCAGAGCAGAGTCTTTGCAGCCTGTGATAATCATCTTTATTTTATTTAATTTGTGTGTGGAGATTTCTTTTTTTTTTTTTTTGTTCTTGTTGTTTCTTACTCCTCGCTGAAGAGTTGCATCTCTTGAATATTAAACATTTCGGAATGGGGGGAAAATTGTTTAAAGATTTAACTTCGAGCACCTTTCGGTCTCACAAGCTCCGTGCAGTCAATGAAACGCAATGCAGTGAAATGAAGTGAACAGTTTATGATCGCATCTCGTTTAAATAAAAAAACAAAAAAAGAATGAGAAAAAACTTAAATAATTTAAGTAACAATTGTTTGATTTCGAACAGATAAGAGCGCGTGCGTTCTTTTCTTTAACCTTTTTTCCTCTTTTTTGTAAATTATAGTTGCAGTTGTCGTTGTTGTTATTGTTGTTAGCATTAGCATTACTAAACTAAATGGAATGCTATGAAATGAATTTTTGAAAAGTTTCATAACTTCCAGATTAAACTGCTAAAATACACAATTAAATGACTTCTTTTCCATAAGATTAACTATCATTAACCCTTTAGGGTGAAAAATAAAAATTAAAAAATAAAATAAAAATTAAAAATTTTCATTTAAAAATTTCAAACCTAACGGAGAATTATATGAGTTAAGTAATTTATCCTTGGACAAGCCGTACTTGAATCTAGCACAACGTTCTTGATTTAAGTAAATCCGTAGTTATCATACTTTTGACCCCATTTGGAATTTATTTACATATTAATGGATTGCATTTTCTTATAAGAATAGATTATATTATTTGGTTATTTAGTAGCCAAAATAAAAATTAGAATAGAATACTGTAAAATATTGTGCGAAAATCGCAAAAACTTATACATATCCTAGCACCAGAATAACAACAAAATAGATTAACTCATATCTTATATTGAATTTTGTTATATGTCAATACTTACCGGATATTCTAGTTGGTCCAGCAATCCGCATTCATATTCCTGATGAGGGAGTATTTTGCTCCAAATAACACATGTATTTGGAACAGTATCTGCAGTAATAAAATGTTAGCGAAGCAAATCAGTACTAGCTGCTTCGAAAACTGATAAGCGAGGTAGATCCAAAGTTAGCACCCGTTTTATTTTTTTTTTATTTTTAGCCTTCAGAGTTCCTGTTGAACACATCGCCAGCTAAAAAGCTCTGGCTGTAGTTTAAACCTAAAAGCGTAAGAAGCGGAATTAGTTTCGCTGATAACTATGACGCAATGCCAGTTTTCGGGGGCTAATAACCCCCAAGGTGTTGTTGCCTTGCCAAAGATACTTGTAATATAAGGAACCAGATGTGATAGTTAGACCGGTCAGTTGGCTAAGGGATGATGCTATTAATGCACTTTATCCTACCAACTCATTACGTATTGTCTTCTAGTCTTATATACAGCAGGGAATAGAAGGCCCGAACTTCAGCAACGGGTTTGTTCGTACGGCTACAAACTTATGGCAAAAGTTGCAACCTGTGTGAGCTTCAAGGGGGGGCTAATGAATTTAAAATAACTCATGCCGTAGAAAGAAGAAATTATTGATTTTTCTGTAGAAGACCTACTATATCAAACTTCCAGCCCTATCCACTTTATCGCAGATGACAGCAACATTTATCATTCACACTCATTCAGTTATTGGCCCAGCCTAACCGAAATCGTTGCCAAGAGGCTAAATATGAATGGCTCTCTGAATAGTGCTCTTTTATTAATATCCGAATGGGGTCGTAAAAACATAGTCGCCTTCAACACTCGTAACACCCAGTGTTGTTTATTAACATGCAAATACACGACCGCTAATGCTGCTCCATTTGTACTCATGGATGGTTTAAATATTGAGGAATCCCATGCTTTTGATGTCTTTGGAATACAAATACAGTGCGATGTTCGCTGGAATGAACACATTTATCCTGTCTTTAAGTGCCTCGGGTTTTTTGAAACGGTGTAAGATGTACTTCACTCCATCCGATCTCCTTACTATTTATACCACCTATATCCGGCCGCGAATGGAATACAACTCTCATGTTTAAGCTGGCGCTTCAAAGTCTATTTTAAAGATTCTCGATCATGTACATGACAGAGCAAAGAAAATTATCGGTGACAGCAGGGTATCCAACACTATTGACTCCCTGGAGCATCGACGCTGTGTAGGGTGCGTTACTCTGTTCTATCGTTACCACAATGGATATTGCTCTGACAAGATTAGTGATCGTGTTCCCTAAGCCCGCATATTTCTACGTAACACTCGTATATCGTCTGGGGCTCATGCATTTGTGGTTGATTGCCCGGCGAATCCTACAACGCATTACAGAGCGAATTCGTTTTTCAGCCGTACGCTTCGTCTGTGGAACGAGTTGCCTGCAGACGTCTTTCCCGTCTGTTATAACGTTGGAAAGTGCAAGTCAAATGTTCACAAACACTATTAGTACTTTCCTCCTCCTCTCAAACTATTTTCCTAGTTCTGGTACAAGGCACTGCATATGGGATTATCTCATCTGTACCAAGACAAAAAAAAATCATCAGATAATGCCATCAGATCAGTTGTTGATGTCAATTTCCACATTCTTCCCCAAAAACTATTATTCTACTTATTCTTGTATTCACAGATATAGAAATGAATATCGTTGGTCAAGAAGAGTTTAGATGAAAATGTTACGCAAAAGAAATAAAACAATTATGTCGCATTCTCGAAGACTATGGCAATTTTTGTCTTATTGAAGTGTATTTTATATCTGTTTATGTCAAAGTACAACTGCCCGCTATTGACAGAAGTTATAGCACTTTCCTGTAAGGTAAAGGTTTGTGTCTACTTTACGCCATAAAGAGCAGCAAAACTTCTCTTAACAATATTCAATTGATGTTCAATTTCAGTAGTTGTAAATAGTTTTCCATTCTTTCCGGAGAAGGTGACACATATTTCATATGTTGTTATGCATTTAGGCTATACAGGCGTTTGTTTTTGCTCAACATATAATTTTAGCACCTGAAAGGGTTAACAATTTTAGTGACTCTAAAAAGAAGGTTTTACAAAAAAGGATGCTTCTTTTTATTAACTTAATAAAATACTTGCATGAAATAAAAATATAATGAAAAAAAAAAAAACTGGAAAACAACAGATTATATCATTGAGATAAAATTTTATTAGTAAAAAAAATATTATGGGACATACTTTTTTGCTCTGAAGAAAAAAGAAAAATAATAATAAACCACAAAAGAAGTTTACAAAAGAGAAATAAAGTATTAAAAAAAAACTACAAAATAATTTTAAGTTATTATCATGTCATAAAATTCAAAACATGTTTATTACCCCGTACAAACCCATATAAGGTCTTCTGAAAAGGGTTACTCTTCCAAAACACCATTTTTTAATTTTCAGATGGCAACATCTTTAAGCAGACATAATAATGCGATATTTAATGTCGTCCACACTTGATTTTATGCCATCAAGTGTTAATAATTAGATTTAATTTTTGTGGTTTTTGCACACGCCATATTGATTTATCGCAATCGCAGCCAACCGTCGTCACCACCATCTTCACTTCACATACGAGCACAAGTAAATGCAATTTGACACCAATTTGATGTTGCCGTTCGTATTCTGACTCTTCTTGGTGGCAATATAATATTTTTATAGTTGCACCAATCGGTGTGAGATCTTGAAGACAGCCGGCAACAAGTGGAACATACATGCATACATACGAGTATGAACATAATCTCTTCTAATATTAATCAAGTTGGAAAATTAAAACATCTGCAAACGTTTTTGTTTTCAGAAATTGTAGTATTTTTTTTTTCTTTTCTTTTTTTGTAACTTAAAAAAAGTAAATGAATTCTGGGAAAAAACTTTTTTAGCAGATGTTGAAGAAAACATTTCATTTAAAACTTATGAGTATATAAAACGAAGAAAAATTAGCAAATTTGCTTGCGATCGAATATGTCTCAATTGATCTACAAAATATGATCTAACAAGAATAAATCTTAATACTAAGGATAAAAAATTGACAAAAGATGCGGTTTCTACTTAAGTCAGGCCTACGCCAGAAAAAAGTTATATTTTGAAGGATCTATATCGGTAAAATCACCCACTTAACGCTCTGACAGTAGAACAGATATCCATAGATGCCAGATAGGTTAGGTTTAACAGGCTACCAGCTTTTGTAAATCCAGCGCACTTGGGTCCAGTTTGGTCCCGTTGTGTTGCCTGGCTGTGATATGTTTCTCAATAGATCTACATATCACTGGCTTAGAACCAACCCGCGGATCGGATAAAGGAGTCCAAGCCACTTGCGTCCAATACCTCCGCCAAATCATGCAGTATCGGTCAGCCTAGATACAATGCCCTTATATAAGAATGAGCTGGACAATGACAGAGGAAGTGCTCAATGCTCTCTACTTCCTCCTTGTCTTAGCAACTTCTACAGAAGTCATCAAATGGAAGATTTAACCTTTTCGTCTGCGTCCCTCTGTGGCAATGTCCCGTCAGAACTAACACAGCAGAATGCAACCTCCTTCGGGATGATAGACCTCTTGTTGTCATATCTGGGCCATGTCAGCCTTGATATTCGACAGGTATCCTTACTAGACCTTTACTTGTTTCTATAGCTGGGCACCGGCCTTTACCAGTTCATCTGCTACTGGATTTCTGGGAACCTCCCTACGCCCTTGTACTCAGAAAAGCTCCAGGTTCGAATGTCCCGCTGTCTCGTTTAGACCCCTCGGGGAACAGGGTTTGCCTTGGCGTATTCCTAACTTAGGCACTCTGTTTTTTGGGAAAAAGAGGGGAAGGGGTCCCTCGTTTGGTGCGGCAAACAAAACTCTAGGAAGCCACATGACTTATGTTGTGTTGGCTTCCGAAACCCTTACCAAGGGTATAAATTGGCAGAACGGGGATCAGCATGGCACCCGGGAAGTTCTGCTTGCGGTTCGACCCGGGCTGATCTTAGTTGAGGTGCCTACCTTGGCTGAAACGTTCTGGCTGTGGTTGAAACCTAAAACGCAGGAAGGGAGTGTTAGTATCCTTGATAATTGTTTGGTGATGGATTTTTTCGAGGGCTAACAATCTCCCGAGGATCTGTTGCCTATACAACAGATACGTGTACTGTAAGGAACCAGTGGTGATGGTTGACGGGTGAGTTGGTTTAAGGGCTGATGTTCTTAGTGGGCTTCGGCCTACCAACTCATTAAGACTTGTCCTCTATTGATTGCTGGGAAGTTGCATACATGAGGAATTAGAAAGCCCGAACTCCTCAACAAGAAGTTGTTCATATGACCGCAATCATGTGACAAGAATTGCTACCTGTGTGAGCCTAGCAAGCCACACGGGGGCGGTGGTGAATCGTGAAAAATTCACTCCGTGGAATTGGTCCACCCTCAGGGTAGGCCGTCAAGGCAGGTACTGATGTAAATCATTTTTACAGTTGTCTCGTTTAGAGAAATCAGGCCTTCATGAACTAACCTGGATGTCGTATAGACCCTAACTAGTGCATATAATGCAGCCTTTCTATCAGCACAAATTCGGACACATCCCCGTATATCCTGTAGTACCTTAAACAGTTAGCTGCCCTCATAATAGCCGTCATTTCAGCCTGTGCTACGCTACACTTATTCTGCAGCCTGAAATGCATCTTCCTCTCATACAGGTGGATAAATATATCCCCACCAACTCCCGAGTCCGACTTCGATCCATCTGTTAAAATTTCAAGCACGTCCTCTTGACAATCTGTGCCAGTCCTCTCCGAGACCGAGCCGGCGAGCAGTAATCAATATTCTTCGGAAGGTTCACTATTCTTCCTGTTATTGAGGCATAACCATATATCGTCTTTATGTCGACTTCTAATTGAAGCTTTTCTTTCCAAAAAAACAATAACAAACCCTATTATACTTTTTTACTCCACGATAATTCTAGCCCTTCTTATTACCGATTGCCACTCAAACTTGGTATACTTTTTCTATTTTTACTAATCTTGGGCAAATGCGTTTTGGTTTAATTGATACAGCATTTTTCGCAGAGGAGCTATAATTGTAATCTGAATGAACGAGTGGAATTAAATTACATAAAAAACTAAATACATATGTAAATAAGGGGTACTTGAAAACTGTTTGTCTTTTTTCCAAATATTTGTATTTGTTTACCTGAAAAAAAAAAATGAAAAGCGTTAAATGAAATTAAAATAAAAACGTACAACAAAAACACACTTTGACATGATTCTTAAATAAACAGACAAGTAGTACTCGTATACACGGCTGTGATCAAAGTGAAAAATGAACATAAAAGAGTGAATGAAGTTCATTAAAAACTGATCAAATCTATTAAGAAAACAATGCAGCTCTACATGATTTTCTACACATCGATTCTGGTGATACCAGAAAAGGCAAACAACAATAACAAGAAGCAAGCTGCTTTTCATTGCTGCAGTCATTCATTGATCTATGATGATGCAGCAAACCACCTCTTATGGATAACTACACTCAAAAATGATCTAACAATTTGTACAGGCAAAGTTTCTCTTGAATACCGCTGGAAGTTTCTTAAATCCTGGCGCCATACAAAGTAGATTTAACTTTGTGCTATTTTACGCATAATTTAAAATAAAATAATTTAAAATAAGATCAACATTCATTCATTCGCATTGTTGTATGCGAAATCAGGCACAGATTCGAGATGCGCAAACAGGCCAAGGTCAAAATTTCATAATAGAAAGTATAATGGACTTCCCGGAGTATATTGATTACTGTTCACCAACTGTACTGTCTAACAAGAGATTTGACGTAATCTTATCAAGCACGGCCTTAGCAGCAACCTAAATAGGTAGCCAAGAGCAGTTGCTTGAGATCTTTACAGTTTTAAGCTATATGATGAGTGTGGCGTAATGCAGGCTGAAATTACAGCTATAATGAGAGCAGCTGATGTGGTTGTGGGTATATGGGGTAAATATTCGAATCTGTACTGATAGTAAGGCTGCATTCAATGCAATTGTGGGTGTCAATACGATGTCCAGTTTGGTTCAAGAATGCCGGATAGCGAGACATTCAAACCGGGAACTTTTCTGCGTACCGGGGCACAGTGGAGTAAGCCGCAGCTTATCTACAGCGAAGGGACATTGATACTATAGTAGGAGTCCCGCTTAAAAGCTCTTAAAAACAAGTGCAGCGTCTAATTTATATTTTATATACACTAAAAGTGACAGTCTGTTGTACAATTTGGTCAGGGGGAATCCTTGGACCTAACTTCTTTGAAAATGA
The DNA here is from genome assembly GCA_914767995.1 of Thecocarcelia acutangulata. NCBI lineage: Eukaryota > Metazoa > Arthropoda > Insecta > Diptera > Tachinidae > Thecocarcelia > Thecocarcelia acutangulata. The sequence continues at coordinate 94,599,572 of OU612095.1, read as the reverse complement.
AAACGGCGTAACGGCAACTGTGAGTGTGATATGATTGAAAACTTTTTAAAGCTACAACTGCATGTTTTGGGCTTGATTAACATGTGGTATCAACAAAACGGTGCCACATCGCATACAGCCGGGATTACAATGGAATTACTGGGAACAGTACACCGTCCCGGCGGATACCCTGTATATTCATTTACAGATAACACGAAAAAGTAGCCATGAGAAAACTAAATGAAACCGGACGTTTTCCATAAAAATTCAAAAATTAACGAAAAGCTACACCAAATGTTAACCTTTTAAATGGCGACAGGGATACAAATCTTTGTGGTCCATTGCCGGAAGCACTAATTTTCTTTAATGTTACTCCCGCTGTAACAGACAGGCCAACTGAAATGGTATAAAAGCATCAGAATGTAAAACTGTGAATTTTAATCTGTTAAATCTGTGGTGTGTGTCCTGTTAAATTGTAAAAAGAACAAAACACAGTTAAAGTCCTTTGTAGTCTGCATAAGACTAAGACATTCTTTTATTGTTTAAAACTATTCAAAACAATTAATGACATTTCCTGAGTTTTTGTTTCAGTATCACAACAGATACTCGTGTTTATTATGTTACAAAGGTACATATGTATAGAGAAATGTGTACTTACACATGTATTTATGTATGTACATATGTATATATTTGTATATTGGTAATACATTATTTTTTGTAATGTCATCTTCTTTATACAACCAATCAAACTACACCTGAATGAAGACAGTTGACAGTTGTTTAACACAGTTATGCGCATTTTTTTTTTTAGTTTTGTTCAGCTTATGCGAATGTTTCTTTAATAAATAATTTAGAATTCAATAAGATCCTTTGAATAGAGTGTTTTTTTTTTTTTCTTACAATCACTTCCGGTATATGGAAAAGTTTGCTTTTTAAATTTAGGCCACCAGAGTAAAACAATTTTTCTCAAGAGAATGCATTGAAAAGACAAATGTATTATGTATAATTAAACTTGCGAGTAGAAAAAAATTTCACAACAAACCAGGAACCTAATAAAAGCACAAAGTAAACAGAGATGAAACGCGACAGAAAATAGTAGATGTACAATTTACACCAAAAATATGTTTTTATATTAACTAAAGTTTAAATGCTGAGGCAAAATCGGTTTAGGCTATATCTCGGGTATATATGAACCGATACCAAAAATTTCCACTTTCTATATATGTATGTATACATATACAGTCACTCACATTTAAAGTCGGGCAAACATTGTCGAAAATTTATGATCTTAATATTTATGTTTTGATGAAAGATGATGCGTTTAACTTTTTTTTGTTTTATCATAAAAACTCTTATTAATAGAAAAACTATAGAAATTTTATTTTAAGTCCCGTTATAAAATACATAAGAATAACAAAATGAGAAAAAGTAAATTCTCTGTCTCACATTGAAAGTCGGGCACTTAATGTTTTGTACAGTGAAAAAGTGAAATATACCGTTATTTCCACTTTTTTCTTCTTTTGTCTCCAAAACAATTATTTCTTCTTACACAATCATTCGATCAGTGAAGATTATAAAAGTTTTTTGAAAAATGCCGCATAAAATTAAACAATCCATCTTCGAAGAACGGAAAATAATAATTGAGTTGCACTTAGATGGAAAATCTGAAAGGGAAATATCTAATTTGATAAAAAAAGCAAACCTACAGTGCATGACATCATTTCTATATATAAAGAAAGTGGTTTGGTAGCAAATAAAAAACGCGGAGCCCGAGCAAGAAAGCTTTCACCCAGAGATGAGAGCATGATTTTAAAACAGGTGAAGAAAAATCCTTTTATTTCTGCTCCAAAACTGACAGCAATGGTCAAGGAAGCTTCTGGGACGGAGGTAAACCCAGAAACAATAAGAAGACTTCTTCGCAAGAATGACTTTCATGGCCGAGTGGCACAGAAAAAACCTCTTATAAGTAAGAAAAACCAAAGCGAACGGCTTGTTTTTGCTCGTCAATATATGACCAAAGATTTTGATTTCTGGAGTACCGTAAGTTGGGACAAACATAAAAATTAAATTAGGCTTATTATTGATATTTAAGTATTGTTTACTGACGAAAGTAAATTTAACTTATTTGGGTGCGATGGAAGAGGCAAAGTATGGCGCAAACCAAACAAAGAGATGGAAGGAAAGAAAAACAGTAAAGCACGGTGGTAGATCGGTTATGGTTTGGGGATACATGGCAGCCTCAGGAGTTGGAAATTTGCATTTCATTGACGGTGTTAAGAATAAGAATGTTTATTTAAATATTTTGAGAAAAAATTTAAAAGAAAGCGTAAAAAAACTCGGCATTGAAACTAATTTCCAATTTTACCAGAACAATGATCCTAAACATTCAGCATATGTTGTAAAGAATTGGCTGCTCTATAACTGTTCGAAGGTTATTAAAACCCCTGCACAAAGTCCGGACCTCAATGTTATTAAACATTTGAATACTTATTGTTAGCTCATTTTGAAGATTCAATAAATAAAAATATGCTAAAAAAAAAAAAAAATTTTTTTTAAATTTATTGAATTTTTGATGAACTTTTTATAATTTTTTAAATAAAATTTTTGGTTTGTACATTTGTACAACGGGTTATAGTTCAGGTTTTTTCTTTCTTAAGTTTTTTTTTTTTTAATTTTTTTTTTTTTTTTTTATTTAAGTTCGCTTACGTAACATTTTTATGGCAAAATTGGTTTAGGCTATATCTCGGATATATATATGGATAAATAATGATGCAGAACAAACACATTTTTTTCAAAACTTTTCATACAAAGTTTCGAAAAAATGGCTTTTCTCGGAATTTTAGAGGTATCTCAGTTATATGTGAACCGATTTTACTGAATTTCAAAAGCAAACCCATGAATCGATTGAATACAGAATTGTGAAAGAAAAAAGTTTTTCAGAAACGGTATTTCAGCTGCCGACAGACGGACTCCCCTTAATCTATCAATGCTGATTCAAAATATGTATATGTTATAGGATCGTAAATGACAATTGTAGAAATTACACACAAACTTATATACTCGTATGCCAGCGTTTTCCCCAATCCTCGAAACACTTCCGAAATGCGCTTTTTGGTATCGCCAACATTTCCTGTTTTGAAATTTCTTTTATCTCTTCAATCGTATCACAAGGCTTTCCTTTCATCGCTGTCTTCAAGCCGTGGGGGGGTCAAGTCCGGTGAATACGGTGTTTGAGGCATGCTAACAGTTTTGTTTTTGGCCAAAAACTCACGCACAAGCATGTATGAGTGAGCTGGTGCATTATCATGGTGCAAAATCCATGACTGTTTCTTCCACAATTCTGTGTGGCTCCCGTGATCTGCTTCGCGCAAGCAGCGCATACGTTTAAGGTAGTATTCCTTATTGACCCTACGACCTTGTGACAAGAATTCATGATGCACGACGCCATGGCAGTCGAAGAAAACAGTGAGCAAAACCTTCACATATAATTTTTTACACAAAACTTAATACAGTTTCTTTGAACCTTTTTTCGAATAGTAAAAAATCGAAGAGCACACCAAAATGCGACTAACCTTTTCATCTGTCAAAAATAAACTGAAAACCCAAAATGGCTGATATTGCCAACATATGGATAGACATTTGAAACAAATGTACCAAATAACAGAAAAATAACGAGATTTGAAAATAACAGTTATTTTCTGCTCAGAACTCGTGCATTTTGAAAAAATTTAAAATAACGGTTATTTTTTTGATCAGACCTCGTATACCCTTAACGTTTTTGTGAAGGGTATAAAAAGAAACGATTTTTTAGTCCATATTTTTATAGATATAAAAGTTTTACCCATATGGATCTTTATGTAAAAAGTAATAGTTAGAATGAAGACATTTAAATACACGTAACTCCAAGTTTATTAAGCGATTATTTCAATTATATTAAAAACATAAAAATTTGCTCTGTTAATGTTTTGATATAACACGGTTTAATTCGAAAAACAGTTTAAAATATTTTCAGATATGGAAATATATAATATTTCAAGAGATAGATTTTTAAAACATTTCCATTACGAGTAATAGGACCGTTTTTAGTATGAGTAGGTGTGCATGTCTTATTTGCCAATACCATCAACTTTCTTTTTTATTACCATTGTGCAAGCAATATCTCACAATTATATACTGTCTCTAGAGACCACCTTGATTTATTTGTTTCCTTTTTTCTAGCTTTAAGTTTATGTCAATATTTATCAAATATAATCTCATTCGTTGTGAAATTATGCATACATATGAAATTCCTTATGCAACCAGAATTATGATCATATACAAATTTAAATACACACACACACACATATACAAAGATCTTGGCGCAGTCATACGTTGTCAATCAAGCAACGAAAGGCTTCTCAGCAACATTGTTATTAATATTGTCAACTACAGAAACAACTGCAACAAAATAACAACAACTAAACGGTACAGCGACAAGCAAAATTTCTGTCTCTAGACATTGAAAAAAAAAATGCTTCACACACTTGTAAAAAAAAGTTAAAAACAAAAAAAGAAAATAAAACGGCTCATTAGAGAAAACGTTCCACCAACTATAACCTGCAAATAAACAAACACTGGGCCCACCAGCCACATCTCATTTAAATGTTCGTTTTTTTGATTTGCTCATACTTTGCACAGTGGGTGCTCTTTGGAAAATAAATAGAGCTGTTTACGAGTAATATAATCTTTTAATAAAATGGCACAAAGGAAAATCCAAAAAATAATTATAATATATAATAGCAAAATCCTGCTTTTTTTTTTGCTTTTTTGAAAACCGGAACTGCAGCTAAGAGTTATTAGGTGTATAACTTTGCTTCCACCGTTTTACAATAGATAGCTGTAGCGGTAAAGTGTAATCGAAATAAATAGGTCATGCAACGTCATACAGTACGCTTAGGTATTTGTAAACATTACGCCATTGGAATGTTAGTCGACTTATTTTTGCATGATAAACTCTCGATTAAAGTTGCCAGCTTACGAGCCAAAATCTCGTTATTTGCGGCAGGTTGTAATGTTCCGCTTTAATATGAAGGGATCTGCCGCTGAAACTTATCGAATGCTCTTAAGTAGCCATGGTGAGGCCGCTATTAGTGAAATAACGTGTCAAGAGTGGTTTGAACGCTTCAAGAACTGTGATTTTGACGTGGAAGCATTGGAGGCATTAATAATCGTGTCATAGGCAACAAGAATAGGCAGGATCCTTGGGAGTGAAGCAACAGGCCATTTCAAAGCGCGTGAAAGTCATGGCAATGATTCAGAAACAAAGGAATTTACTGACGACGAGTTGAAGCTGAGAGATATTGAACGGCAAGCTGCTTGCAAGGCAAAGACGGAAGAGATTACTGCACTATATTACGATAACCCTAAGTGCAGAAAACCATGGAAACATCCTGGCCATACTTCTACGTCGGCGGCCAATAAATATATTCACGGCTCCAAGGCCATGCTCAGTATTTGGTGAGACCAGCTCGGTGTAGTATATTGTGAATTACTAAAATCGACTGAAACAATCACAGGCGATCGCTATCAACCGTAATTAAAGTCTTTGAGCCGAGTATTGAAAGGCAATCGCTCGCAATACAACGATAGACAAAGAGTGAAAAAGATTTACATCAGCACCTGTCTTTACGGCCTTATCTGATGATGGACCAATTCCACGGCGTGAATTACTCACGAATCACAAGCGCCCTTGTGTGGCTTACTAGGCATACACAGGTCGCAATTCTTGCCATATGGGCAATCACTTGTTCAGAAGTTCGGGCTTTCCCCTGTATGCAATTTCCCAGCAATCAAACCCACGAAGAATAAATTACTCAATTTAAAAAAATGGACGAAAAAGTGAAAAAGAAAAAACATACCAGAGCTTTGGTGGTGCGCTGTGAAATTTACAGTTAGATCGGTCCAGCGCTCTTATCTCCCCAGCAAGCGTCATCCCGCATTAGATGGGGCGTAAAAATGGGCGTGGCACATGAAACTTTAATTTTTGCCTGGCGTACAGTAAGATGTAATTACAATTTGAAGTAAATCTATAAAAACCAATTTAAAATCAATCACTCAATTAAAAAAAAAAAGTGGGAGTGAAAGTGGGCATGGTAAAAAAATGAACTGTCTAATAAAAGCTACCAGAGCTTTAGTGGTGTGCTGTGAAAATTTCATCGGTCCAGCGGCCCGTCCAACACGGCAAGCGTCATCCCGCATTAGATGGAGTGTAAAAATGGGCGTGGCACATAAAACTTTAATTTTTGCCTGGCCTACAGTAAGATGTAATTACAATTTGAAGTATATCTATAAAAACCAATTTAAAATCAATCACTCAATTAAAAAAAAGTGGGCGTGAAAGTGGGCATGGTAAAAAAATGAAGTGTCTAATAAAAGCTACCAGAGCTTTAATGGTGTGCTGTGAAAATTTCATTGGTCCAGCGGTCCGTCCAACACGGCAAGCGTCATCCCGCATTAGATGGGGCGTAAAAATGGGCGTGGCACATAAAACTTTTATTTTTACCTCGCCTACAGTAAGACGTATATACAATTTGCCGTAAATCTGATAAAACCCATGTATTACTCAATATAAAAAAGTGAACGTCAAAGTAGGAGTGGAGGCGTCTACCTTCTCCGGCTCATGCAGAACAACTTTGGCGAAGATCATCACATGCTAAAACTCATAGTTTACGATTCTATAAAGGATACATACATACATACATACAATATATATATATATATATATATATATATATATATATATATATATATATATATATATATATATATATATATATATATATATATATATATATATATATATATATATATATATATATATATATATATATATATATATATATATATATATATATATATATATATATATATATATATATATATATATATATATATATATATATATATATATATATATATATATATATATATATATATATATATATATATATATATATATATATATATATATATATATATATATATATATATATATATATATATATATATATATATACATATACATATATATTTATATGCAAATATATATAAATTTATTTATTTCTTTATATTTGAAAATTGAGCACAAAACACCACTGTATTTTGTTAAACGCAATTAAATACTGCATTTTGGTCAAATATGTACTTACGATAAAAACGGTGTTTATTGTTTTAACACATTAGCAAAGTTGTACTACAAATAATTTCCATAAAAAAAGCAGAACCTATTCTGGTCAAAGTGATATATTCCCAGCAGAATCGTTTCTTTCGTACCCAAAACGTACTCATAAACGTAAAAACAAAAATGTTTATGCACACATACTAACATAAATACATATGTGCACATGTATGTGAGTACATGTCTGGCCAGCAGAGCTCGCATGTAATAGCGGCTTTAAAACTATTTTAACCGAAAAAAATATCAAACAAGAACGAAAATGTCTTATTTGAAACAAATTGTCACAGGAAGATAATATTAGCTTTTGTCATTAACTAAAAACAAAAAATGTCTGAAATGAAGTTAAAAAAAAAAGAATAATAAAAAAATAAGATCAACGTATACAAATGAAGTTTAGGCCACCAACATGGTTCATGTTAAACATTAAACTTTCATCCGGTATCATTTTGTTAACATATTTGTCATACGAGCATGATGGGACAATTGTGAAACTGACGAGCAGTTTCACAATTGTCGTAACAAAGGGAATGTTTATACAACAAGGGAATGTACATATATACTATACACTGGTAAAGCAGCCTTGCTATACAAGGCAGCCTTTATGCCCAAGGCAGAAATTTATGACCAAATTGATGAGCAAATGGCTAAACACCGCTAAAATAATTCTTTTTTGCTTTTTATTAAAAATAAAATAAACACTGTCTCACTTTTAAACAAAGTACACTTCTTCTTTTACCTCAATATTCTTAGTAAGACGATATTCCAACTTGTTTATGCCATCTGAATAATACAATTTTGGGAACCCCTCAAATACGCATTAATTTCGGTAATCACTTCTTCGTTTGAGATGGATGCATCTTTTTCCTGCGAGCCATTTTTTCAAGTTTGGAAACAGGAAAATTTTACTAAGCGCTAAATCTGGACTATAAGGGTATTTCAGGTAATTTTAGCATTGTATCTAATGCTGTGAGAATCGGTGCGTTGTCTTGAAGAGAGAGCACTTTTTTCTTTTTTAAATCTGGTCGTTTTTTCTTGCTTTCTTGCAATAAATTGATCCAATAATACACAATAATACTTCAAGATAATCAACGAGCAATAGTCCGTATGCATCGCAATTTACATTGGCCATAACCTTGCCAGCCGATTTCACTGTCATCGCCTTTTTCAGAGCACTTCCACCAGCTTCCATCCATTATATCGATTTCGACCCACGTTTCATCAACAGTCATTAATCGACGCCAAAAATCAACAGTATTACGTTTTATCATGTCCCAACACCGCTGTTAAGTAGTCTGTCGAACTGGGTTTTGTTCGACACTGAGCAAACTCGGCACCCATCTAGCCGATTGTTTTTTCAAATGCAAATGTTCATGCAAAATGTTGTTATGTGAAGGCATAAGTCATAGTTAGTCACAGCGCCGCTACAAATTACTCATGGTCTTCGCCCATGCTGTGTCTCCTAAGCATCTCATATTTATTTTCAACTGTATAGTTAAATAAATAAATAATATTCTCTGGTTGTTGGCAAATAACTCTCATTATTTATTAGAATACAAAGTGTTGAAAATCATAATTTTGAGAGAAAAATCTTGTTATGCTTGTAAACTCTTTAAAATTAAGGTAAAATTTGCATTCTCGCATCGCTGGTCATTAATGTTGTTAAGTATAAGTTCGATGAGTACTTCAAACTTTTTTGTATATAAGAAGTTTAACAGCTTTGCAATAAGCGTTGAGTATATATGAGCACTAGAAATTGTAAGCCAGTATTCAACTCAAATCACTTTTTCATTACTCATTGCTAATTAATGGTAAGAATCAACATTGTGCTCATCAATACGAGTATTGTATTGTAGAGAAACCTTTCTTATTCATGAAAGTTTCGATTGCCAAGACAGTCGAGGTAATTCTCGTCTTTAATATCAACGCAGAAGATGGTGCTCAAGCTTGAAAAGGTTCGAAAAGGCGAAATCTGCACTTCGGGATTTTTTTTCTGACCGGTAGCTTATAAGACCACAATATACAAAATGCAGTTTGTTCAAAACCAAAATAAATTTAATATACGATGTGTATGTATTAATGTTACATACATCATGTTTACATGGTACTGAGTTCGAATCCTAGTGGGTGCTGATGAGCAGTGTGGCGACTGTGAAACAGCTAGTTGTCCCACAGCTTTAGTGTATTCAATTATTTTTTCCTGTCTTCTTTGATCAAGAGTTATTGATCGCGGCAATTATTGTTATAATTATAAATAAAAATATTTCTTGACTTTAGTCAGGATTGAACTCGAGCTAGACGAATGATACTAACCCATCATCGTATAATATTAGAAATTTTAGTATACGATATCAATAATTTCAATGGTTTTTTACATCTATATCATATAGCCCATGTTAAGTTGTTTACATACGGGTAGATAAATTGCCTACTTATGTTGATAATTTCTAGTCAATTGCATTTTAGGCAAATGATAATTCCATTTAAATCGTTTTAATATGGAAACCCCTCAAACCTGAATTCATACGCCTTAATGGGTGAGATAATTATAACTTTAAAAATATTTTCGTACAGAAACAAAAGGTACTTGTTAACAATATTTACAAAGAAACAAAAATAACAAAAGGCAACACAAAAAATAAGACGCAACAACATAATTTTTAAGCACTTAAACACTGCACTTAAAACAAAACTGGACTTTAAAACTGGCAACATAAAAAACCACACACACACACACAAACACACGCACGTATACAGTCGCACCTTAATATATTAATAAAAATCAAAAAACTCACAAAAAGACGAAGAAAAAATTAAATTGTTAAAAAAATATTTGAACGACATTTATGTAGTGTGAGAACACTACAATGTTGTTGACCCAAACAGCAGTATGAAAAACAAAGCATTTAGCAACTGACACGAAGAAAAGTATTCTAAAAACACAAAAAACCTCTGTATCATTTAGGCATTTGCCTTTTTAAAGGCTAAAAGTGGAAAGAAAGAAAACTTTTCAGAGTCAAGGAACAATTTTTGAAAGACACGTTATCATAACAAGCGCCACACTTTCATGTTGCTGCAACACATTGCTGAGAATCGGACCTCAATAGTATCCATCAATATTTACAAGTTTTGCTTATAGGGTATTCAAATAAGCCCTTAATAAATAAAAAAACTGAATTTTAAATTTCACCTTAGAATTTAATCATTTATAATTAAAATTTTTAATAATTTACAATTTATAACAAAAATTTACAATATAAATATTTGTATCTGTACATCAATCTCTCCCAGATAAAAGTTTTGTTTCCTACTGTTTAATTAACTGCTAAATCGCTAGGTTAAATTAGCAATAAAATTATCGGTTTGGGGATAAACCGGGCGAGGGATTGGAAGCTGGGGATAACCTGAGGGGGTTTAGGTACCAATTGAGTGAACGAATCTGGCGTTTCAACTTCAAAGTAAAATACTTATGTATATTTTTCAATATTGGGTACTTACATAAAGACCACTTTATTTTTCAAATATAAATTAAATGATCAATACTTATCGGCTTCTTGACGATATATATGGAGCTTCTTGGGGAACTTCTCGATACGTAATGTCTACCGGAAAGTTACAAAACTTCAGTTTTAAGTCCAGAATATGTTTGCTCTTTCGTCAAAAAATCGTTAAGTTATGTCACAAAATCTTTAACAACACAAAAAATCACAATAGTTATTCAATTAAGGCTTGGGACTATTAAATTCAAAAATAGATAAACTCAAATTTGGTTCTTAATATAAATAATAATTAATAATAAGTAATATAAGTTTAGAAAATCCAATTTTAACAATTTTAAAAAGTAATAATAATAATAAAAAATTCACTTGTTCTGATAATAGAAACAATATATATATATATACTAATAATTAGCTCGGACTACTTTAAACACCTACCTTTCAGAACAGAACGTAGAAACAAACCTAGCAAACTCTTTAATCAGAAGTGAAGTTCTGGCAGTAAGGCGACAAGTTTTGAAACACTTCTTATTTATTTTCGAAACTTTCAACCGCAAGTTTTTCTACTAATTTCGAGATTTCGTATCGTCATAAAGGAAACAGTGCAGAAAAAGTGACATTTGACTCAATTAAAATCAAGTATTCAGATTTTGGGAGAGATAGCAGATAGCTTTTGCAGATTTGCAAATGAAATAACGATACAGACAGTTGTTAGTTACACCATACTTAAATACTACCTTGCACAACGTTTAAAACAAAACTCTGCCGGGCATCTGCCTGCTATTTATACTTTACCTTTCATTACGTTCCACATTGTTCGCGAGACTTTTTGTTAGCGGTAATTCCATACTGCAATCTACCAATATAATTGCTATACACATATGCTTACAAAACAATAAGAACGCAATAATAACAAACAATAAGATCGCAACAACACCAGTAACATTATTGGTGGTTGATTTACTTCGAACTTTGCGTTCTTTAGATCACGTGTGTTTGTCTGCGTATTATGTGTTTAGCGTTGTGTTGTTTATGAGGATGTGCGTGCAAATTTATAACAATGTGTTATATGTCAGATGTGATAATAATTCGTAATAGTATTACTTTTTCTCTTTTTGATTTTCGATCTTCGCGTATCTAAATTTTTTTTTTTTTTTTTTTTTTTTTTGCAAATTGAATCTTACGGTAATTTGTTAAATTTTTATCGAAAATGAGAAAAATGTCTATAAAATTTACAAATCTGATTAACTTCTTTCATTTACAAAAAAAAAAAAAAAACGGCCATTGAAAATTTTTAATTATTGGCAGAGGCTTACGGTCCATGTGCGGCAACTCAAAAAACTTGTGAACGATGGTTTGTTTGATTCAAAAATAGTGGTTTCAACACAGAAGACTAACTATGACAACTTATGCCTTCACATAAGAAGTTGCCGCGCGGTTAACAAAGAAATACCCCAAAAACCTGTAAACTAATACAGTTAGTTTAGACAAAGAATTAAACGTGAGAGCGAGACGCAAAACTCTCGGAGGCCAAAAACAAGCCTGACCGCACTTAAGAAATAATTATATACAATGACGCGAGAGCTGTTCCCCAATCCAGAGCTGCTTTACAATATAGCAAAAGAAAAAAAAAAATAGAAACTAACATTAAGTTTTTATTGTATTATATTCAACACAACAACGAATTAATATCAAATTTTCGAATTGTAACTCACCATTAATGAATGCCCCTAAGCATTTGCATTTGCAGTATTGTACAGACAAGTTTCGACTTAATCTCAAACAAATTAAGTGATTTGACAATTATATAAATAAAGTCATGAGAAAATTTGGGCATAAAGCTACGTACACACGGTTGTCAGATCTTACAATATTGCCAGTAAAATTGTCTGAAAATGTATTAAAATCGTGTGAACTGCCAATTTTAACTTACAACGTTGTCACAAAAACCATTGTCAATCAATTGTAAGACGACAATGTTGTCAGGCATCTGACAATCGTGAGAACACTCTTCGTCGGCATTGCCAGATAATTGGCTGGTATTGTAAGCTCAGTTTTAATTGTCAGATGTATAAAATTAATGCACCTGACAATGGCATCATTGTCAGAAAAAAGTTTGATGGGCAACACTGCCAAACAGATGGTTGTTGATATACATAAGTGGCAATGTCTTACAACATATCTGGCAATTTTTTTCATCTAACAATCTGAAAACCTTGTGAACTGACAATTTTTGTTGTCAGATGAATTATTTGTCAGACCATAGTCTGACAATGAAATTGTAAGATTTTCTTACGATCGTCTGAACACACAATTTTCTTCTGGGGTAACAATTTTTCATTGTCACTACATTGTCAGCATGTTGCCAGATCTTACAATATTGTAACACCTGACAACCGTGTGTACATAGCTTTAGATACACCCCTTTTCACACACGAAAAGTTTACTTTGCAAAGTCTTGAGTTTGTTGGTGGCAAGGGAAAAGAGAGTAGCTCTCTTACACTCTTTATTTTCCCTTGCCACCACCAAATTCAAGACTTTGCAAAGTAAACTTTTCGAGTGTGAAAGCCGTGATATTCTTACAATTGATTAAAATATTTATTCGTACTCTTCGAATAAAAACAACTGTTTTTGAAACACCCTTTATGAATACCTTAAAAACGCTGAGTATTTGCAAAAACAACGTCTTTAAGTTGTGTTTTATATATTTCTTTGTAGTGTTTTTTTTTCAAGACAGTTACAAAAACCATAATTTTTCTTGTTATTTGTAAAAAATCATCCCGAAAAGTAAAAAAAAAAAAAACACATCAACTTAAAAAAATAAATAAAAATCTGTTAAATGTTTACCGTTTACTGTAACAAACCTGCATGTGGGAATGTGTATGTATGCACACATATACTCGTACATACATGTGTATATGTATATGACGTGTACGTAAGCACTTACACATCTTTTGAAACTTGTTTTGGTAAACGCATAAAATGAGTTGAGTTGTTCAATAAAATTTCTAAGAATTTTGCTTGAATTTCTCGCAATTTTATGAGAAATTCAATGAAATTTGTTGTCTTTGGCTTTTAAAGTTCTATATCAATTTGTTTTACTAGAGGTTGGTTGGTTCGAATTTGTAAACACAACGAAATACGTATTGATGTATTATAAATAAATTTAAATTGATATTGATGACTAGTTTTTATAAACAACTTGAAATCTATGGTATCAAAACAAAAAAAAAATTGTATCATTTCAGTGTACAACTGAAGTGTAAATGAAATTTCATACACACGTTGAAAAAACGTCATTAGTTTATTTGTTTATTTTTACTATATACCACCATTTGTTATCAATTTCTTATGAGTATGCACAAATGTAGTATGTATGTATGTATATGTAAGTATGAATTCATAGTAATCAATTTCATTCATAAAATTACCGGGCACACGTTATCAAACTTGTAATCAAAACAATTTACTCATTGGCTTGTTCATTCATTCATTCATTTCCGTAGTACACAAATAAGATATGAATAAATATTATATTGGAGGTTACTTATATTGATCTTCAACTGTTTGATTATCATGTACGTATGTAAGTATTAGGTGTACAACTTTGCTTCCGCCGTTTTGCAATACATGGTCTGATCAAAACAGAACCATTATGTTCGATTTTCGCATTTTTTCTGTTATGCTGGTAGACATGTCTGTTATATACATATATTATATATTATTTATGTTGGCAATATCAGCCTTTTCGGATCGTCTTTTTGTTTTTGACAGATAAAAAAGTTAGTCGTGTTTTCGTGTGCTCTTCGATTTTTTACTAAATTTCGGGCAAAAACAACGTCGCAAAGACATCAGGAGCTGTTGAAGATCGTCAACGACTTCCAAAGGGTTATAACTTTTTTTAATACATTTTTTTTATTTATTGAATCTTCAAAATGAACTAACAATATGTATTCCAATCTTAATACTAAATTTAAAAATGTGTTTTTTCCTAAAGTCCCGCCAATGCTAGACAAAAAGTTTTATTATGCGGCAGCTACTTCGGTAAAATTATCTATTAAGCATCTAAAAGAATAGGGGAGCTACTAAAACTTCCTAGATCTCTCCTAAGAATGACGGTAGCAGTCATCACTGGACATTGCCCGTTCGGAAACCATGCCAGGAGACTGGGTCTACCATATAATGACTTCTGTAGAAGTTGCCAAGACGAGGAGGAGGAGACAATCCTTCACCTTTTCGGTACATGCCCGGCATTGCAGCATCATCGTCTAAGATACTTAGGCGAACGGAGCTTCAATAGCCTTTCATGTCTGGCCTCGGTCAAACCGACTGCGTTAGCTTCTTTCATTAGAAGCAGCGGATGGCTAGTAAATCAGCAAGTAATGCCACACTAATAGTTTCCCACCTCCTTTCCCTCTTCCTCACTCCTTCTATATCCCTATGACCTTTTATTTTCTTTTTCCTTTATTAACCTTTTCAGGCAATCACAAAGGGAACGACCTACAGGACCCAAGTGAGTTGGAGTTTCCGGGTACTTGCTGGAAATCTGGCGGCCTTACCTTACCTATCTATTAATTACCTATCTATTAATCAATTTGAGGGTGGCAACCATCAGCTAGCTCTGCATCTTCTAAGCCGAGTGTGGCCGCCAAAATTATGTATATTGCGCTTAAGAGGGTTTGTATGAAGTTCCAGTTTACTGACATACCTTGTAGCGTACTTAGAAAATTCCTCTTTTACCAGCGGAACACTCAGATCTTTATGAATTCGTGAATTTTTTACATACCATGGAGCTGCATTAATCGTTCGAAGAATTTGGTTTTGTCGCCTTTGAATTTTTTCAATATTTGAACTGGTGACAAATCTGGGTGTACGGCTGTGACATTGAAACCAAATCCCAATCATCCCAATGGAAACGTCCAGAAGAGCCAAGACCGAAAAAGCACGACAAGATCGGTCAAATGTGGAGGTTTTACTTAGTGTTGTTGTCTTGCCGCAAGGTCGCATGATCAATAAGGAGTACTACCTTGAAGTTATGCGCCCTTTGCGCGAAGCAATTCGTCAGAAACGCACAGAATTGTGGAAAAAACAATCATACATTTTGCGCCATAATAACGCACCAGCTCACACATCGATGCTTGTGCGTCAGTTGTTGCCAAAAACAATACCGTTATCATGCCTCAAGCACCGTTTTCACCGGACTTGGCGCCCGCTGCCTTTTTTCTCTCTCCAAAATTGAAGACACCGATGAAAGGAAAGTGTTTTGCTGCGATTGAGAAGATATAAGAAAAATCGAAACAAGAGCTGTTGGCGATACCAAAAAGCCCATTTCAGAAGTGGATCGAGGATTGGAAAAAACGCTGGCATAAGTGTTATTGATGAATAATTAAATACTTTCGGGAAAAAATATAAAATAACGGTTATTTTGATGGTATATTTTGATCAGCCTATATTAAATATTAAATAAACAGAACTTGGATTACTATGGATTCACAGATTAGAAAATGCTGTCTTATTATTTACTTAAGGTCCAAGGATCTGTTAGTAGACCTCGGAAGTTGCTAGCACAGCTGACGATAAAACTATATTACATGTCTCGAAAATACCAATTTCGCGTTGGGCTACTGATCTCCAATTGTACAAAAAAGTACAATTGTTTTATTTTGCAATGACTAACTAAAGTCCAGTAATAAATTTTGGCTTTTATTTTAACGACCGTGTGCAGGAGAGGGCGAAGAAGCTCATCGGTGACAGTAGGGTATCCAACTCTATTGACTCACTGGAGCATCGACCCAGTGTGGGGTGCGTTACTCTATTCTATCGTTACTACAATGGATTTTGCTCTGACGAGATCAGGGATCTTGTTCCCGAAACGCGCACATTTTTACGTAGCACGCGCTCATCGTCCAGAGCCTCATCCATTTGTGGTTGATTGTGCGAGGAGTCGTACTACGCATTACAGAGAGAATTCGTTTTTTGGCCGTACGCTTCGTCTGTGGAACATGTTGCCTGCAGACGTGTTTCCTGTCTATTATAACGTTGGAAGGTTCAAGTCAAATGTTCACAAACACTACTCCCTCTTTCCCCCTCCTCACAACCTATTTTTCTAGTTCTGGTACAATGCACTGCATTTGTAGGGGTCATCCCCTGAGTACGGGTCCAAGTTAAAAAAAAAACACATGTTGAAAGACAGTCCGTTAAAACTAATAGCATTAAATTATGGACGGCTATGCTGGTCAAATGTTATTTTCCGATAATTATTCGAAAAATTCTCTGATCGTTCTCTTCTGGCATCAATCCAACAATCAACTATTTAGATATATACAATAATTTGATCTACTTTTTTAAAGCTGTCGTGAAACTTTGAACTTGCCACTCATACTCATCCCTTTAATCCTTTTGAAAATGTCTTGTTTAAATCTAAAAATATTAAAATATTAATGTATCATCTTATTAAATAAATGTTTTCATTTGCTTTGAAAGCATATTTTGTTTCTTCGCTTAAATTGAAGTATTTTTTCTTTTATCTTCTTAATTCGCTTATCTTTATTGAGTGTGTGTGTGTGTGTGTGTGCCATTTACTGCTGTTTTATTTATTTTGAAACATATTTAACACTGCATGTTACTCATTTTGAATCCAGCATGTTCAGTGAATAACAACCAGGTTTGTGCCTCAATTTTGTTTTTTTTTTTCTTTTCCTGAGTTTTTATGTTTCATATATTTTGTGTGCAAGTTAGTGTTGCATCATTGAGCCATCTTTCTTTGGGTGGTCTTAGTTGACCTCCACAGACTTTTTGTCTTTACGTTTTTGGGCAAATTTATCTTCATGTTCTCTGTTTCTGGTCAGTTTGGTTTTGCAATGTTAATTATTTTGGCTTTGTGATATTAATGTAAGGAAAGCATACAAGTAATTCATGGATTTTAGTTTTGGCGTTGCCTAAAATTTAAGTACTTCTCTACAATACTTTAAATCACAGAGCATACAGAGATATTAAACAAGATCTCTGAAAACTCTAATCAGCTGATAGAGAACTGAATCTATCAATGTAAAATTGAGAGTGCAACCTAAATTAAGACGTAAAGCGCAACGTATTATTATTATTGGATGGGATATGGCCCTCATCGGCCATTTGCACTGCGACCAATGGTGATCTATTGTGCAACGTAACTTAGCGCTTTGATTTTACGCGTTAAACTTGTGCCATGAACAGTATTGTTTACTAACCTTGTTAGTAACAGTCACTGCATAGAAATAATAAAAAGTGATAAAGTCGCTAGATTAGTCTGAAACCACCTAAAATATTATTATTAACCTATCGTTTAGACAGGAAAGTAATTTCATGAAAGTTGCAATACACTCACACTTTTTTCCTAACACACTCACATTTTGCTTACTTTCCACTCAACTTTCATCAAAAATTTTATGAAACAGATTTTTTTACGTTTTCTGAAAGTAAAATGACAAATTCTAAGCACTGTTGCCATATACAAAGAATTATAAAAAGTTGCAATATTGCAGTAAAATAATAATTACAAAATTAACTTCTTTTGCATGTCTATGCAAATAATTATAATATTTTTTTCTTATATTGTATATTAAGCACATAAAGAAAATAATTAAAGTATTTTTTATTAAAATAATATCATAGAAAAATTTATAATGCCAAGTTTTTTCAACTATTGGCTCATAAATTTGTAAATAATAAGTGCGGCAACTCCGATTAGTAAGCAAACAAAATAAGAGTGGAGAGAAGCAGAGGCAAATTTTGCAACTCTTTGCCTCGGCGACACTTTTAAAATGAACTCTCACTTTCCTGTGTAGACGAACAAGCAATTTTCATGAAAGTCATCTATTTTATTGAAATTTTTATTTGTAATACGTGTACAGAAATTTCATGAAAGTACTTTCCTGTGCAAAAGTTGAGTAACATTTGTTTTGAAGAGAACTTTACTGCGAGACAGTAAAAACTTTCTCTCTTACGCTCTGCCAAAATTGGATTTTACATTTGCAAAGCATTGACCCCGTGCTATTTGGGTTGGTCTCATATATTTTGTATGTACATGAGGATTTTTGACAGATAAATTACGTTTGACGTGCTCATTTAAGTTGCACATTGAGTAAACAATTCAATGTAAAATTACCCAAAAATAAAATTTTGTATCATATATTTTTGCCTAATTTACGAATTGCAAATGGTGAATCTTTACCATTTAATCATAAAACAGAACTAGGGATACAACATTATGTCAGATATCGCAGTCATTGGCTATCTATATATTTAAGTATATCCTGAGCGGCTTAGCTCACGTGACCAGACATGCTAGGCTATTAAAACTCCGCTCGCGTAGATTTTTTAAGCGGTGGTGCTCCAGTACCGGGCATATTTCGAGGACTTGAAGGATTATCTCCTCCTCGTCTGCGTCTTAGCAACTTCTGCAGAAGTCGTTGTAGGCTAATCCCAGCCTACTGGCATGGTTCCCAAACGACCAGTGTGCAGTCATAACTGCTACAGGACTCTCAAGTGAGATCTAAGCACATTTACTAGCCCTTTTGTTCTCTTGAAGTTAATGTGCGGCCACAGGTTCCTTAATGTAAGAAATTTGGGCTCTGGGAACCATCTTTCTTGAGCGTTATTTTTTTCCAGCTGATGAATCAGTGCCAAGGTGAATGCCTTGTTCACCCTGGCACTGATGCAACCTAGACTGGAAGTTTTCCATGACCACTCTACAGGTATCGGTTGAAATGTTTTGCATTTCTTTGCGTATATTTTCTTTTAGTTCGGTAATGGTGATCGGGTTGTTATTGAAAATTTGTTTATCACTTGAAATAGTTTACATTTCCTCTCGTATAGTTTCCTTTACTTCGGTAATGGTGGTTGAGTTGTTATTGAAACTTTCTTTATCACTTGAAATAGTTTACATTTCCTCGCGTATAGTTTCCTTTACTTCGGTAATGGTCGTCGGGTTGTTACTGGAAACTTTCTTTTCTAGATACCCCCGAAGGAAAAAGTCTATTGGGCTCAGATCGTGGCGGCGGGGTGACCAGTTTTTGAGTCGATATGATGTTCTTGCCAAAGTTTGACGAACTGCAGCCAACAAGTCATTTTACGTATGCCATGTTGCCCCATATTGTTGTCAAATGCGATTTAGAGATAATTAAAATATATTTAAAAAAGCACACCGCTAATGAATAGAGAGGTTGGTTTGTTCTCGAACACATACTTGTACTTGCTCTACGTTTTCCGTTTCCCCCGATGTTTTAGGACGGCCAGACCATTGTTTTGATAATGTTGATCTAGTTATCTCAAACTTCTGGACACATTAATGACTTGAATCGTTGCAAATATTAAAATGATAAAAAAATTTGCGCACTAAATCCCTAAAAACCACTCCCCAGCTTCGTAGCCACCCCGATCCCCTCGCACACGCTGATGCTACGATCTGTTCCATTGTTAAGAAACTTATGGTTCACCCTGTATTAGTAGCTAATGGATTAAATAATCATAGACTAGATTGTTATTTGAGCATAATATGTGATTTTAATAGTGTAGACTTTAATAGTGTACATGAAGATCTGAGAGCTTGGTAGCAGTAGAATGTTCCATCCTATACTCGTAGGAATAATGAATTGAAATTTTGGCTAACGCCGGTTAAGGCCGAACAGCTCTTTAGAATTTTCTTTCAAATACAACAACTTTGCTTATTTGAATTAAATGTTTTCGGGTTTTATGCTCTTGCTGTCTGTTTAAGGACTTTTCATTGATTTTGTAACAAAAAGATCTTTAAAAATTTCCTGGAAATTTTGGTTTTTTTTTTATCCGAGAGTTTTGCCAAAAACTATGAAGAAACTGTTTAGAAATATCAACTAATCCATCAACGAATTCGCGGAACTTATAACTAGCGTATGCTATTTAAGCGATTGCTAATAAAATTTTTCCTAGTAAATGTATGTACCCGAACGAGGAAAACAATAGAACTTTATAATAACTGTTATTCAAGTCTTTACAATAGCAAGTAAATTCAAGGCCAAAACAAAATTGTCACTGCTAACGAAATAAAAACACGCACGCATATTCGCGAACTATATATTACCTTTGTTACAATCAGACATTTACTTAAAGTAACAGATAATTTAATTTTGAAGAGTAAAAGTGCAACCTTTTAACACACTTCAACACTAACAATGTTGCAAAACTGAACCAACAAGTAACGCCTTCTAAAAACGAAAATATTTCACTGCGCCAAAAAAGGTATCTATCTCTAACGAAAGACTTTAGTAAAAGTAACAATTTGGGTTTTTTGCAAAAATACCCGCACAAAAATATGTACTCGTAAGTATGTTTATGGTGGGTCATAAATTTAACAATTGGCAGATTATATTTAAAATTAGTTGTACTTGCTTCAAAACTGTTTGACAAATGTTTCTGAACACCAAACAAAAACAAAGAAGAAGGATAAATTAGCATGTGTCCATTCATCCAGATTGAAATACGATGGCTGGGTGAAATTTTCTCTCTCGATCGTTTGATCTCTAACGATCTCAGTAGTAACGGTAGTGTTTATAGATTTAGTAACTTGTAGTTAACAATCTGCCAAATGTGACTGCCATTTTTATAGCGCATCATAAAATATATAAGTATATCTAACGAAATAACTGCGCATGTGCATATAGTTTTATAGCGGTTCAGATTTCTAAGTCTGTACACACATACGCGTACTTTATTGTTGTGAACGACGTCGTTGGGTATTTTTCTTTAAGACACTCAAATCCATGTATCCGCCTTCAGAAAATTATGAATGTATTGTTGAAAAAGTATTTCGTTAAGTACAATATTTTGCTTTAATTACCCTATTTACAATCATGTTGACATACTCTGGGTTCAGCCAAAATCTTTTTTATGGCCATGTTTTTCAGCTACACTTAAATTTCAAAATTATAACTATTTAATCTTCTTCCTGATTTATGTGCAGGTACCTTGTACTAGGTACGTTATTATCTAAGCAAATTAATTTTGAAAGGCGGCCTGATCGCGACAGCTGATAATTTTTTGCTATGGGATATTGGGAAAACCGTTTTGATGCGAATTCACTATTACAACTACCTGAGTAAGTAGTCTGCTTTAATTATTTTGTACTAAAATTTATTTTGTCTGTCAATTTGCACATAAAAACAAAAGAAGTTTTAGTTGATTTAGAAATAATATCACCAAGAAATAAGATCTCCAAGAACAATTAAAAGAAAGATGAAATATCCCATTTGTTTTTCGATTTTAGTATTTTAAATTTTAATCAAGCAACTTCTAGAAGGACAAAGTTTGAAAATTCTTGGGGTTTTATTTCTACGCGGCTCTTTGTCAACCACCCGTAGGAAAAATTATATGAATGAGATGGCAATATTCTAAGGCAGGGGTGCCCAAGTTCTTTATGGAAGCGCAAACACCAATACTAAATCAAAACTCCTTTTTTTGAATTTTTTTTGTTGAACTTTTTTATAATTTTTAAATTAGATTTTTGGTTTGTAACGAGTGATTTTTTTGCTATTATCTTTTTGGCAACACTAGTTTTGACAGATCACGCACGTTTTGTATCTTGTGTCACTGTCAAACATCTTCAGTTTGGTCTATAATTTAATCATGAATCGTCTTACAAACGAACAACGCTTGCAAATTATTGAGTTTTATTACCAATTGGGCCTCTGTTACTCCACTAAATTAAAAATTCCCAAAATTTGTTATCATATTCTCCCAATAATTGACATTTATAATACCTACCATTTCCCCGGGGAAGAGTTTCACATATTCGAAGTTTGTTTGGAATATGGAGAAAACGAAAATAGAGATATCTTCCGGGGAGATTTTATTTAGAATAAAAGAATTAGGAATACAGAAAAAAAACTCCCTGGCAATTCTTACACATAATAGGAGTGATTATGTTCAAATTAAAGAAACTTTAAAAGCTAAATCTACAACTACTTTGCGCAACAAGGAAACAAAAAAAGAATTCAGATCCCACAGTACTACAACTTCTATGGTAACGTATTAAAACAAACAAAAAAAACAAAATACTATATAATTTACATAAAATCTTAGTATTAAGTACATAATCAATTGTGCATACACAGGTTGAAGATATTTTAATTCTGTGCTACTTAGTTGAGCACAAGCATATTTTTAAGTGAAATAAAATAGTATACATATAACAAATAACAATAAAAAAATATTTAGACGCTATTGCATTCCAAGAAATGCATTTTTGGAAATATACCGTGCATGCAGCATCCTGTTTTGCTGTCATATGTATATACAACAACATGCATACATATGTATATATGTTTACACTTTCAGATCTGTTTAACTTTTAGAAAACGTTTACTACGCCAGTAATAATGACAATAAAAACATACATAACTGGGTTTCTATGGCAGAATGAGTTAATTGATTTATTGCTTAAAGATCACTATGCCGATCACTGTGACCGCACTTCGCATACTGTGAACCGCACACAATATGTGTTTATTTACATAAATATAATTTCTACCTGCAGTCAAACGAGTGCTTTACATTTGTATTAAGTTGCCTAAACGCGACAAGCATATTTAGCAGTGCATGAAAAAGTCCAAAGCATATCTACTCATTTAAGTCGTTACAGAGAGAACGTGATCAAAGTGTGTAATACGTTTTATGCGTTTGTATAACAATGGGTGCCTTAATATGTTTCAAGTTTGTTTTGTAAACAAAATACTATATCCCTTAACATAACAGCTGCGTAAAACTTTGCATGTTCTTTGTATCTAAGTAATTGCTGTTTCTGTATCCTGCTGCTGAGCTAAGCTCAGCTCTCAGTTGTAGGTGTGTAAGTGACGCTTGTCTACGATGCGATTATTTTTTGAGTATGAAAATCAGATTTTCACAAGCCGCTGCTAACGAACTTCAGTAATATGCTCTCTCACGGCAATTGGCGGAAAAGGTCAAATTTTTTTTTTTTTTTTAATGTTTATGGGACATGTCACTCTTTGCTGCCGACGCTCAATCTGTTTGTTAGTCTGACAGACTATGAATATCGGCTTTATTATTTATTGTTTACAGACAGCATGCTTATTGCCTTAAAAATCGTTTAATCCCTTTTCAAGGCTTAAGTTTACAGTTGCAAATTTTTATTAGCGTTATTGTTACTAGTCGTACATCAAGTTTCATGCAGTGACACCACACGCTAGATTTTTGCGTTTACCCAAAAACATATAAAAAATGAAAGCCCAACTCTGGTCAACTTGATGTCTTCCATATTTTTCATTATTTTATAACTTTCAGCACTAACTACCACGTATGTATTATATTTACAATTCAGCCGACCATGCGTGCAATTGCAATTAGTTACGATAATCGTTAACTTAATTAAATCCTAACTGTTGGCCACATTGTGGTCTCCAGCTGGCCAAGAATACTCGCGGCATGATCTCTTATACATAATGCGCATTTATACATAATGCGCATTTAAGTGAAACATGCGTATGTTATTCCGTCTGTTTATTATCATAGTTAAAGCTATTGTTGTTCTTGCTGAAGTTGGTGTTGATGTTGTCACCTTCGTCATGCCCAGCGGGAATATACTTTGTGTTGAAATAAAGACGCGTTTTTGGCATGCAGTCAAATATGCTCAGCCGCGTTTTCAAAGTATGTTATTCTTTTTTTTAATAAATTTTGATTTTCCCAAAACATCTTATGAAGAGTTCAAGAAATTAAAAAGCGGCATATATTTTTTAATTGAAATTAACTTTTATTTAAACATTTAGGGCCATATCCAAAAAAAAATCTTACTTGAGTTTTAACGTATACGTTAGTTACCAAACACATTAACACTACCATACATTTGTTAAAAAAGTTTGTGCAAAAACAGTACGTTAACTTTTAAATATAGTAAGGAATTTAGTTATTTTATTCTGGCAATGCCGTTATGTTCAGTTGTAATCTCGTGAATAGTGATGTATGAAAAATAATATTCGAAAACTGAAAAACAAATTTAAAAAAATAAAAACTTATTATTATGACATAAATTAACACTTTTTTGACAATTATTTCCTGGATTTACCTTTTTAATAAATAATGAATATATAATATTTAGTATATTAATGAAATTGAGAAAAATTAATAGGATTTCTCATACTAAAAATATTTTTATTATTCGAATAACGTTTTTAGTTGTATTCGTTAGATTGAAAGTGCATCACTAACATATTTTATATTTATGTTTCGCTTTCAAAATTAATATTTTCAATTCATACGAAATGTAACGTTTCAATTTATTTATCTAGAAATCATAATATATTGCTTTTGTTAGCATTTTTCGCGAAATTGGGAATTTTAAGAAAAATCAATATAAACAAATTAAATGTCATTTTAACGCACAGTTAAAGTGGCCTATTTCAACTTTAAACGCATGGTAAGCAAATAATTGTTTTTGGATACAACGTTAGGAAAATTTTCCTAACAGTTGCTTACCAAGCTTTGTTAAGTTTTTTTGCATACGGCCGTTAAACTGCTATAACAATGAAATTTAGTTTATTTTGGCCTGAAAAACTAAATCACATTAGCGCCTATATGACATTACGGAATTCAATTATGGGCACCGCCTGTGCATCAAACATTCAAAAGCGTCTACTGCAGCTCCTTGGTATATGATAATCTCAAGTCACAAGGATCTGTGTGTTGCGTTAATAAAGACTGACCATTTGTCGCATGCAAAAAGGTATATCAGTAAACTGAAAGTTCATCTTAATCCTCTAGTACACAACATACTTAATTTTGTCGGCCATACTTGGTACAGTTGTGAAAAAGATTTACATCAGCACCTGCCTTGCGGCCTTATCTGATGATGGACCAGCTCCACGGAGTGGATTATTCACGATTTACCGGCGCCCTCGTGTTACAGACTAGGCTCACACAGGTAGCAATTTTTGCCGTATGTTTGTAGCCATATGAGCAATTTCGGAGTTCGAGCCTTTTAATCCCACCTGTATGCAATTTTCCAGCAATCCATGGTAGGCCGAAGCCCAACTCTTAAACCAACTCACCCGTCAACGATCATCATTGGTTTCTTACAGTACAAGTATCTGTTGTAAAGGCAACAGACACTCGGGAGGTTATTAGTCCCCGAAAAAAGCCACGCCAAATACCAAATTTGATTATCGTTATTGCAATATCAAATATCGTTATAATTATTGTAAACATGTCATTGTCTTAATAAAGGCACCTGAGTCCCACTAGAGGCCGAGTTTGACAAACACGAGTTCTAGCTATTAAACGAATTTGAAGGCATGCCATTAGCCGGTGCTCTCAGACCCAGTTTGATTATCTAATAGCTGCTTGAAGGGCTGTTTCATTATCGTTTTTTTAATGTAAAAATATTATACTTTTTAAAAACACATAAAATTCAGAAAAATGCAAGAAATATTTATTTGGATCGATAGTTGGGTCGATATAATTTAATGTTTGAAGATTATTTCATGCAAATGTTGGCCGCGGCTGCGTCTCAAGTGGTCCATCCGCTTAGTCCAATTTTGTCATACTCTTTCCAACATTTCGGCCGGTATCTCACGAATAATGTTGGCAATGTTGGCTTCCAGTGCGTCAATCGAAGCGGGCTTGTCGCTATAGACATTAGCCTTAACATAGCCCCACAAAAAATAGTCTAGAGGCGTTAAATCGCACGATCTGGGCGGCCAATTGACTGGTCCCAAGCGTGAAATAAACTGTTCACCGAACTCGCCTCTCAACTGGTTCATTGTTTCGCGTGCTGTGTGCTGTGTGGCATGTGGCACCACTTGTTGAAACCACATGTCATGCAAGTCAAGCTCTTCCATTTTGGGCAAAAAAAAGTCTGTTATCATCGCACGGTAGCGCTCACCATTCACAATAACGTTGTGATTCGCATCATCTTTGAAGAAATACGGCCCAATGATGCCGCCAGCCCATAATCCGCACCAAACGGTTGTTTTTTGTGGATGCATTGGTAGCTCTTGCAATGCTTCTGGCTGCTCTTCACTCCAAATACGGCAGTTTTGCTTGTTCACGTATCCATTCAACCAGAAATGAGCCTCGTCGCTGAACACAATTCTTCGATAAAAAAGTGGATCTTCATCTAACTTTTCAAGAGCCCATTCCCCAAAAATTTGGCGTTGTGGTAGGTCGTTTGGCTTCAATTCTTGCACCAGCTGTATCTTATAAGGCTTCACTCCCAAATCCTTCCGCAAAATTTCCCACGTAGTGGAATAACAGAGGCCCAATTGCTGCGAACGGCGCCGAATCGATATTTCACGGTCATCACCAACACTGGCCGATACGACTGCGATATTTTCTTCAGTTCGCACTCTACGTAAGCGTGTTGGTGGTTTAATGTCCAACAATGTAAATTTGGTGCGAAATTTTTTTACAATAGCCCGAATAGATGCCTCAGTAGGTCGATTAAACTGACCATAAAATGGAAGAAGCGCGCGATGAACTTTCTTAACAGAGCACGCATTTTGGTAATAAAATTCAATAATTTGCAAGCGTTGTTCGTTTGTAAGACGATTCATGATTAAATTATAGACCAAACTGAAGATGTTTGACAGTGACACAAGATACAAAACGTGCGTGAGCTGTCAAAACTAGTGTTGCCAAAAAGATAATAGCAAAAAAATCACTCGTTATTTAAGAGAAGAAATTAACAGCAGCAGGACTTATGAACTCTGGTCCTGCTGTTTGATATGTTTTGGTGCATACTGCTAATAATGGGAATACTTAATTGGATTAGATTTCCTTTTTTGTTTCTTGTCAACATAAAGCATTATACGAGTAGATGAAAAATGTTTAAAGCAGCAACAAACAAAAAAAAAAAAATATTCGAAAGTCTAAAAATGATTTCATATCCACAAGATTGAGGCTATCGCCAGTTGAATTAAAGTAGCAACCAAAAACTTAACAACATTATGAAAAATTATGAATGACTGTGGGCTATTGGTAACGACCCACAGCAGCAACAAAACTCAAAAAAGTAGTATATTATAAAGTAAAACTTAAGCAAAAAGCTCAACACAAATGCGACATGAAGCACTCAATGAATCCGGTGAAACAACATATTTTATCATCACAAATATGTGAATGTGACTAGACTGCTTAAAATATATCATACAGACTGCCAGGCAGGCAGGCAGGCAGGCAGTCAGGCAGGCCAACGTTTATCCAACTAAAGCAGTTTCTAAACAAATGTTTGTGTGTCAAAAGTCCACTGACAAATGCAAGTAAGAGATGGCGCACAGTAAGGGCAACAATTAAGTTGGTATCAACAGCAATATATAATGAGTTAAAGTAAGAGAAAGAGGAAAAAACAAAAAGGAAAAGCATCACTGGCAGCAACAGTAACCGTAACAAGACAAATAAGGTAACAAGTCAGTAAACGGTTGCCGCTAAAGTGGAGTGTTGAAAAGTAAAGAAGCTTTAACAAATTACCGCCCAGACGCATCACTAAAGCGCAGCTTTATGCCAAGTGAGTAAATGAGTGAAGCATCAAAGGATGTCTTACACAGCACACGGCTGCTCGTTGTAAATATTTTTGAAAACTTCCAAGTGCTTGTGACTTTGTTTATGTGTATTGGCTGATAGTTTTACAAGTTTTACTGGCGGCAGTAGTGCATATAAGAGCAAATGTTTAGTTCTCCTGATCATAACAGCCAGACATCTAACTAACGTCATAAGCAACAACAGCTAGCAAGCAAGTAAAGATATACATATGGCTTAAATAAAGGACAGACTGAACGTTGTTCAGGCAGAGAGAAAAAAATTTTTGTAGTCAGACATTTAAATGTAAGTTTGTAAGAATATGTGGTTACAATTTGCCCAACGGCATGACACTTCTTGTAAACATATGTACATTCATACAACCAACGTCTCCGTAAATCTACAAAAACAGCACAAAACAAAGAAGCGAACAAAATCTTACGAGTATAGAAAAGCTCCATTGCCCATGCAAAACTTGGCGCGGTGCTGTAGAGCATCTCGTTATAAATGCATATGCGGCAAGCAGTTTAAGTTTCTTCCCTGCTTCATGTTTTCTGGCACATACATATGTATTGTGTATTTGTGTTAAGTTGTTCTTGTTGTTGTTTTGTCAGCGGCAAGACCTATCTATGACTGAGTAATTGATGTCGATATTTATGCGAGGAAGCGTTTTAGCAGTCAAGTTTTATATGCATACTGTATGTATATGTGTGTGTGTGTGTGGTTACTACATATGTATATACATACAACTAAATCAAAATAAAACTATAATACTCGTATTATAATAGAAGATGATCACTGAAGAAATAAATAGATTAACCTGCTGATGGTTAGATTGCTTGGGGATTTTCTATGCTATCTTATAGTCATTAATACACACATGCGAACAATTATACGCGTACATATATGTATATGTGCATATGTAAATACACTTTATGTAAAGATTTTGATATAATCAAAATATTTCTAATTTCTGTTCTATAATAAAAAAAATAATTTTGAAATTTAATTGCCGCAGGAAGAAGTTCCCAATTTTGAATTTTTGTTTTTCGTTTATTTTTGTTAATAATTAAAGCCAAAATTAGCGGACAGGCATTGAATTCACGTCCCAGCAAAAAACTTCTTTAGAGAAGTAATGTGTTAAAATGTTAATAAACATACTCTTCACCATGATATAAAAAATACAAGGTAGTTTTATTCTCTCAATTTTCCTTAACAATCACCATCTGACATGTATAAGGATTGTGACATTTTCCATAAAATTGTGCTACCGTATTAGTTTTCAGTTTTGTGTGAAGTTGTGTCTAAAAATAATAATAAAATTGTGGCTTCTAACAAAAATAAATAAAAATTTTAAAATAAAATACATACATAAAACTAAACTACATAAAAATGGTCTGAAAAACCTCCCCAGCCTAAAATGCTACCGACACCATGTTTCAATGTGCCTTTAGTATAACGTGGATTAAGACGGTCATCTAATCAGTCTTAATCTGTCGGAACCTTTTAAATTAAATTTGGACTCATCGGAGAATAGTATGGAATTCCTTTGTGTGGTGATCAAATTAATGTGTTCCCTTGCAAATTCCAACCTGGCCAGTCTGTTTTTCCGTGATATAAAGATCTCTTTTACACTTTTGTATGGTATGCTTTTAGTCCGCCTTCTGCAGCCTGCCTTTGAATCCTTCTGGGGCGATGGTTCTTGACGAAACGTATCCGGTCTTTTTTTATCAAACGTATTATTGCCTGGCCATCTCCTTTAGTGATTTTTCGGGAACGTCCACCTTTATGTTCTGTAACCAAAGTACCCGAACAACGAAAACGGAGAATGTCAAATTTTTTTTTTGCAATTGTGGTCACTGATTGGCCGTTATTAAAATCAGTTATTTTTTCTTTTAAATTCACTGAATAATTATATTGCGCCAATTGTTAGAAAGTCACGTCCAGAAAATTTGCATATAGTTTGCCGTTGTTTCCGTGATGGAAACAACGGCAAACTATATGCAAATTTTCGTTATACATGCTCACTTATTTATATATTTTTAAAGCCCAAGCATCAAATTTTTACCTTTGTTTTTAATATCTAAAGAGAATTTTCTTTTAAATATAATAATATTTTCTTTAAAATAGGCATTCGTTTGAAAGCTATCATGAAGTTTACTGATAAGCAGAAGTCCGTGCTTTTAGTTTTTGGCTTTACAATAGCTGGCAGCCTTTTAAACCTAACCTAACATGGGTTTCAAAACGACCACAGATACCTACTTACATCAGCTTATTATTATTTCAGAAAAAATCCATTCTAGGAGTAAATTCCCTTATTCAACTGTGTGGCAACGCCTTTTTATATTTCTCTCTAAAAATAAACTTCAAAAATCCTTATTACAAATAATTAAAAGAGAATGAAACTACCTTGTATTTTTTATATCATGCTCTTCACTACTTCTACATTGGCTCCCCGGGGAACAGGTTTTATGTTGGTGTATTCCAAACCAGGGCATTCTGCTTTTCGGTTAAAGAGGGGAAGGAGTCCCTCGTTTAATGTAGCAAATAAAACTCTAGGAAGCCGCATGACTTGTGTTGGCCTCCGAAAACGTTACGAAGGGTAAAAATTAGCAGAACGGTGATCAGCATTGCCGCGGGGTAGTTCTGCTTACAGTTCCACCCGGGCTGATCGTAGTTGAGGTACCTACCTTGGCTGGAACGTTCTGTCTTTGGTGGAGTTAGTATCCCTGATAATTTTTTGGCTTTTCTCGGGGTCTAACAACCTCCCGAGGGTGTGTTGCCTTTACAACAGATAACTGTATTGTAAGGAACCAGTAGTGATGGTTGACAGAATTTCTCTTGAAGTAAAAACCGATGTTCAAACCAAAAATCTATTTAAAAACTTATAAAACAGTTCAACAAAACTACATATAACAGCCTATGCCAGAAATGCCCAAACCCTATGCGTTTGATGCTTAATTGTTTTTGTAAAAGTGCTTAGCTATAGGGCTATGCTCTTTAATACTTTATGGATATGCTTTTTATACAGCACTCAGCGCTAGCAATGAAAAATACACAAAACACACAAACAACTTTGACTTATATATGTAGTTACACATTTATTTATTTATTTTTTTATTCATTTGTCTATGGAAATATTCCTTACAGACATTAATAATATGTTAATATGTACATGGGTATATAAATATTAAAATATGTAAAACCAAATTAAATAGCAGGTATAAACAACAAAGAGAAACGTTATGAATTTAAATAGACAATGACTGAATTCTTTACAACATTTAGATTTAATGAAAAATCAATTAGATCAAACAGTTGGTTGAACTGCATACACACTCTCCTGAGAGGGTCAGCATCAACATAATTAACTCTGGAAAATTCCATAAATAATGGAAATAAATACCGGGATGAGCGTTGAGGAATGTTAAATGAAATTTCATTAATCAAAAATCCAGATCTAATATCACCATTAATAAGTTTCAGAGCAAAAGAAACGTTGAGGATAGTTCTACGGCTTTTCAAAGTAGGTAGCGTGATGAGAGCTAGACGAGCCGCATACGAAGGCAAATTTTGAGGGTTGAAGCGTAACCCTGGAAGGCAAACTGCTTTTGCACTGACTCGATTGCCTTTGAATGAATCTGATAGATAGGGTCCCAAATAATCGATCCATATTCTAATATAGGACAAACCAGTGCAGTATATAACGTTTTCGCAATGTACGGATCGGCGAACTCTTTGGACCAACGTTTTATAAAACCCAGTGTACCCCTGGTCTTATTTATTATAGCTGTGATATGCGGAATAAAACTCATTTTTGGATCAAATAAAATACCTAAATCCATTATACTGTCCCCGGTAGCAATTTTATAACCATTTAGAAAGTAATTAACGATGTTCGGATTGTTTCTACAAAAGTGCATTTGCTTGAATTTTTTAAAATTAAGCTCCATCAGGTTGACTTCACACCAATTATAAAACGAATCTAAATCCATTTGAAGAAATTTATGATCCCAAAAGTTATTCACCCCTATTCTGCGTTTTGATTAAGTCTCCGCATTCAGTTCCGTTACGATCGAAAATTGGTATTCTGAAAAAAAAAACGGAATCGAAAGAAAAAGAAGAAGACAACAATGTTTATAAAATTGATAGTATCACTGTGGAATGTGGAAATGAAATAGCAAAATAAGCAAGTTTGTTATCATTTTCATAAACAAATATCAAATTGAATACAAAAAGTTGTTTGTATACATAATTAAAAATAAGTTCTTGAAAACGTTTGATAAGAAAAACCAAAAAAAAAATATATATGCATATATACAAAAACAAAGTAAAACTAATTGTTCATAAATATATTACAGTGCAAAGAATCTTGTGAAGAAGATAAAGGTACATAATAAAAAAAATTAGTGTTGTGATTAAATATGGAAAGACCAAAATAAAACTTTAATAAAAATAGTAGGGGATTAATTCACTGTCTTGCAATTCATTTTTTTTTAAATTTCAAGGAGGAATGGAGTCTATAGCAGCTGCATTATTGTTGGTCAGAGAGGAGAACAACACGAGAAATAATGAGGCAAGGGTTGAAAAGTTCAGAATTAGAGACAGGTGCAATCCATTTGAAATGAGCCATCAATTGTAAGTTTGTCAATTGTATTGTGATAGTAAAACTAAAATGTTGTAAAATAATTTATTTTTACAGATTTAAAAAGAACTTTCGTTTAAACAAAGACGCGTTTAAATATGTTTTAGACATTTTTGCTCGTGAGGTGCAGATAAATTCTTCGACTTCTTGTTCACCACTTAACCGAGTTGCGGCTGCTTTGAGATTCTTTGCAGAAGGTAGTTATCAAAACGGAGTTGGAGCAGATTTTAATGTTGGGATGGCGCAACCTACGGTGTCGAAGACATTGTCAAATTTTCTTGAGGTAATGCAGGCAAAGCTTTGCCCTCAATGGATAAAATTTGATTTGAGTGAGGAGGAAAAGATAGAGGCAAAGCAAGATTTCTACTCAAAGGCTGGATTTCCAGGTGGCATTATGTGTGTCGATGGCACACATATTAAGATTATAAAGCCATCTAAAGAAGACTTCCTTTATTATAACAGGAAGGGATTTTTTAGCATTAATGCAATGGTGGTAAGTTTGTTTTAAGATAAAAGTGTTGTTCAATTAAAATAATGATTATAGGTCTGTGACAACAAAATGCGCATAAGGTGTATTGATGCCAGATACCCTGGCAGCAACCACGATTCACATATATGGGCCTTAAGTAAAGCGAGGGCTAAATTGGAACAAAATTTTAGAAACGGAGAACGAAATACTTGGTTATTAGGTACCTTTTTATGTTATTGTGTGGAAGTATTAAAATCTTAATTGAATTTTTAACAGGTGATGCAGGATACCCCCTAGAACCGTGGCTAATGACTCCATATCGAACTCCAAGCGAAGGTAGCAGGGAAAGCAACTTCAACATTCGACACTCTAAGGCAAGAAATATAGTTGAACGAACTATTGGGGTCTTAAAAAACCGATTTCGCTGTTTATTGGGTGCTAGGGAACTTCACTACTCCCCGCAGAAAGCCAGTCAGATAATTAATGTTGTTTGTGCCCTTCACAACATTTGTATTCATTACCGGGTAGAAGATGCGGAAAGTAATGAATATGAAATTGAAAGTAGTGAGGGAGAGGGCGAAGAGGAAAATTTTGACTCTGACTACGCTTCAATAGCTCGTGATATTCGCGAAAATATACTGTCGAATATTTCGGGTTAACAAAATAATATGCTATCGTTTTTTAGGTTTTTCATTTATTTATTATATTTCAGATAAGTAGTTATAGTTCAATAGAGACACTTCAAATAAAAACAAATGAAACATAAATTTTAGTTTAATGCAAGTAAAAAAAAACTTTTATTTAATAAAAAAAGGCACTTCATTTAATAGTAAAAATTAATAAGTAGTTAAAAATTCATTGTTTTAAACGTTTTGTAATCATCACATATTTGGTAAATTTATCACATTATGTTGGACTTAGTCTAATTGATCGGGGTGTTGAAGGTGAAACATTTTAAGTTTAATTTCCACTTTTTTTTTTCAGTAACTCCTCCTTAATTCTATTGTGACGTTGCTCTTCTTCTAATTGTTTTCCTGCTATTTCTGCCATTTTTTCTAACGAGCGATTCATACGTCTTAGGTGCGTTGACATTTCATCATATTTCTTAGCCAATGCGTTGTTGAAGTCTTTGGTCTCTTGATAAAATTCTTTTTGAGATTTTAATTGTTGTTGTAACAGTCCTAAAGTTGTTTCTTTTGGTCCCTGTCTGTTTTTTGAGGTGGTTGGTATGCCTTCTGAACGCGCCGAAATATCTATTTCTGAATTTTCTACTTCCTAAACCTCACAGGCAACACCAAAATCTAATGTACCGCATATACCAGACGTACTGGTTACTAGTCCCGTAAGCTGTGCTACTTTTTCTTCCAATGGGCTAATACGCTGCAAGCGGCAAGGGCCTCCTCCGGTGCTCATCATTTCCCTTTTGTTTGCTGACATCTTCTTCTTTATGTAGCACTTCCAGTCAGTCCACACCTATAAATTGATATTAATTTCTGCAATAATTATACACACAAACCATACATACTTTTTTCCATGCACTGGCATTTTTTGTTGGAGGGCCTAGTGCATTCATGAATCTTGCAACTTCTTCCCAGAACGCTACTACTTCTTCCTTGGGCCGCTGGTGATACCCACATGCAATGTCTGGATTAGATGACATTAAATTTGCCAATTTTTCGTATTGTTCTGGTGTTGTTGTTTTTGACCTGTAATACATAAAAATACATTGGATTCGGGTACAAAAAATACAACTTTAAAACAAAATTAATTTAATTAAATAAATTAATTAAAATAATTTTAATGTTTTTAATCGTTTCTGAAAATTTTTTTACCATTTTCTACTTACATTTTTTTA
Source organism: Thecocarcelia acutangulata (assembly GCA_914767995.1). Taxonomy (NCBI): domain Eukaryota; kingdom Metazoa; phylum Arthropoda; class Insecta; order Diptera; family Tachinidae; genus Thecocarcelia; species Thecocarcelia acutangulata. The sequence continues at coordinate 94,564,382 of OU612095.1, read as the reverse complement.
ATTTTAAATTTTTTTACTAAAAAACACAGATTAATGCAACTTCTCCGTTAACAAAAAAACAACTGAGAAAAACGGAGCTCCGATCGTAATGCAGAATACATACAATCGAAAGAAACTGAGCGGAATCGAAACGCAGAATACCAAAGTTGCCAGACGGAGAAAATTTCGATTCGGATCGAAACGCAGAATAGCCCCCATTATAACATAGGAAGATTTTTACGTCGTCTGCATACATTAGAACATTTGAAAACTTTATTACATCTGGCAAATCATTAATATACAGCAGTGTTCCACAATGGCTCCCCTATGGTACACCGGAAGGTACTTGTATATTTTTTGAAATTACATTTCTGAAAATTACATTTTGCTTCCTGTCCGACAAATATGAAAATAACCATTTTAAAGCTTAATTTGTAAAACCCAATATTTGCAACTTCGTTACAAGAAGTGAATGATTCACTTTATCAAACGCTTTGCTGAAATCGGTATAAATTACATCTGCTTGTTTCTTTTGAAATAGTCCTGGATTTACAGCGATAGTGAATTGGAACAAATTCGTGGTGGTTGAGCATCCCTTTTGAAAACCGTGTTGATGTGGAGATATTATACTCAACACATGAAAACACAACTGCTCAGTTATCAATTTCTCAAAAAAATTTGGGAATAATACTAAGTTTTGCAATGCCACGGTAAGTGCCAGTTTACACACATCAAGTTTGACTCGTCAAGTTTTCAGTTTTTGGGAGAACGGGGAGAAGAGAGTGGGAAAGGGTGCAGACTTGACGGTACTGTCAAGCTTAAAATGTAATGCCAGAAAATATGAAAACTTTAAGGCAAAAAAACTTAAACTTGACGACACAAAAGGTTTGTGTGTGAACGTAAATGCAAGTTTAAAAGAAAATTGAAGCAGAATTGATCAAGAAAACCTGATGTGTGTAAATTGGGACTAATTTTCAACATCTGCTTTGTTGCCTGATTTAAACAGAGGAACTATGTTGGATGTTTTCCAAATAGTTGGAACGAAACCAAATCTGTTCGAAATATATTTTAAAGTTTTCTAAGTCTAAAATCAAAATTTTCGAACGATTACTGCAGCTCCATGGTACGTAAAAAACGCAAATGTACAGATAAACTTTCAAACAAGAAAAAAATATGAAAAAACTCTAGACGCAAATTCAAAAAAAAAAAAAAAAAAAAACGACGACTAGAATACCAATTCATGTTTTTAAGCAACTGCTTCCTAAAGGGTTAAATAAAACATGTGAATTGTCTAGTGATGAACGTGTGTATGATACGGCCTGATAGTTTATTGTTAACTTCGTTCGCGAGTTGATTGTTGGACTTGATTTGTTGGTTAGAAAGATGTAAGTGTATGTGCGTGTGTGTGTGTGTAGATATCTATGTGCTCATTGTGATGGCTTGATGTTGATCTCCAATGACGAGACAGCAGCAACAACAGCCCCAGCCGCGTTGATGATGAGACTTTTCTCGCATAGCATAGCATAACATCACATACGATACAGCGGTGTATTTGCTGTCTTTCGGAATGTAAATCATTCGTTAAGTGCTCGATTTAGGTGACCGTATTTACGTTTACGAAGCATTACCAAACAATCCAGTCTGTAGAGAGCAGGTACGTGCCTATATGCGTACGTACGGCAATTACTCGTGCTGCCAGTAATGGCAGCAAGTGCAGACGTTGTTGTTTTTGGGTAAGAGCACAAGCTCTATGACGAAAAGTAATGCTTGGCACATAACTCATCACACATAATGAGACTATAATAATTCATTGTATGACTGCTAAATCCTCGGTCGGGCTAAAACCACTACTTGTAATTCATCATTGCTTGGCAAATTTTCTTGTGGAAATCTAAAAGCAAATTGTCCATATGAATACAATCGTGTATTACCATGCAACAGTATGAAGTAGTCTTGACTTTTCCAGCCAGCCAGCCAACCAGCCATTCATCTATCCATTCATTTATCTAGTGATCTTAAAATGTGATGCATGCATCAATGCCTCCTCAAGTCAACTCAACTGAACTCAGTGCAGTCAGACACACTTGAAGAAAATCTTCATATTTCGTCTGGCAAAATCCTTTTACTCGTTTACGAGTATGCTTGCAGCCTGCTTTTGTTAACACAAGTCTTCGTTCCACTACTGATTCAGCTACAACTACTACAAACTATAATTAAATATAATGAGCATAATTGCTAATGCACTCGTATAAGTTTTTATCAAACTCGTATATGATACAAAAGTATTGCTGATCAGAAGCAAAACTACTCGTAGTGCATCTGTGAATGTTAAACTTTTATTTTTCTTTCAGTTTCCTTGTGGTTTCTTTTTTTTGTTTTTATTTATTGCAAAAAATTAAAATGTATGACAAAGTGCGTGCAGTTATTCCTTGTCAGCTAATGAGTCTCGACAATGTTGATATTTACGTACTAATTACACGCAATGAATGATATCGATACTTTAATTGAGCGCAAAAATTGTAGTAGTAAATTAATCTTGCAAATACTTGACGACCATTATATATTTACCTACTCGTTCATGTGTAACGAAATGTGTTCGATGATGGTGATCACATTGATAAAGAGAACGTCCAAGTATTATGGAATATGTGACCAACATAACTGATCATGATGCCACATTTAAAGATACAAGTGAAGAAAATAAAAAAGCAAAAAAAAAAGCGGAAATCCTTTATACTTTTGTTTTTTTTTCTAAAAGGTATGAGAGCTGAAGTTATTCTTGTTGTGTGGTATTTTAAAGGAATATTTTGTTATAGAGAACCAACCTGTCGCTTTTTAGACGAGTACTGAAGCTGAAACAAGTGTAGAATAAATCTTAATTTGTCATAACTTGTGACTTTAAAGCTGTTTTTCAGTTAAATTTTCATGAAGATTTCTAACTTTAATCCAAATTTGGAGTTGTAGAATGCTTGAGCTTTTTCCTTAAACATTTTTTTAACATGCACATTATAATACAACAACTTCTAAGCCAGACAATAGCCTAGCAATATTAACAACAGCTCATAAATATGTAAGTAAAACTCAAAAACTGAGTTGAATGTTTATTTAATCGTAATATTCGAACTTACTATCAGACTAAAGTTATTTGTTTTAAATTTAATACTCATTAAATTGTTTTTATTAAGAAAAAATATTGCGAACTTAATAGATCAGCTGCAGCATGTTTTAATTTCGCTAAGACGCCGGTTAATAGCCTATTTACACTTACTCACATCTTCCATCATTCATCATTTTGGCAAGATGTTAACATCTTCCTATATAAAGTCTATATGAAAAAAACTCAACATCTCTCAACATCTTTACAAGATGTTGGTTTCTAATTTTGCTAGGCTCAACTCTCTTTCGATTATTTTAGTGTCATCACTAAAAAAGTTTAAAGAAAATGTCAAAAATTCATACCATCACTAGAAAATTTTTACAATGATCGGGAGTGAACCATGTAAATAAATTTTAATTTAATTAAAAATAATATATAATTAAAAATGATACATACAATACATATATTTATAGTAAAAAGAAAAAAAAACCGTGTTGTATGGTCTGCTGCTGACGGGAGTATGCTAATAGACCTTTGCAAGAAAAATTGCAGAATTGCGGAGTGAGAGGAAAAATTTTTATATTTTCCAGAAAATGACAGTGAAGTTGCAAGATCCATTCGTAAGCGGTCTTTGAAAAACTCTGGACTGGTAGTCTTGGAATATCCTTTTTAAAAAAATTACCATTTCGATTCTAAGTTGTTATTATTTATGAGTTAAAATCTTAATAAATTATTTAAAATTCTAACAAATGCACGTTGCGCATAAAGCAAGATTTTCTAATAATTCTGAAAATTGAAACAGTAATTGTTTTTGCTCTCTAAAGGGCGTTTCAGACTATCATACAAGTCTTAAGATTTTGATTGGATTTTGTGGGACAGAAATCTAAAGATATTTGTTGCGACTGTCAAAAAATCTAACGTACCATTACATTATGTTTTCACACTATCACACCTAAAGTAAAAGAAGGAATATGACTTGAAAATAAACAGCCAATTTACTTAACGTCTGGTTTTAATGTTTTTATTATTTGCTTTTGCAAAAAATGCAACCCTGATCCAATGAAAAATCTTATTGCTTAAACAAATTTCTAAAAACGGTGAAGTGTTATGGGATGTCAAATCTTTTACCGTATTATTTCTCATTTTCATAACGCTTTACATTCACACTATCACACTTGCACGTATTATTTGATTTTTTGACAAGTCTTAATACAAAGTGTGATAGTCTGAAGTGCCCTTAAGAGCTATAATTAATCCAATAAATGTATAATCTTTTAATTCCATTTTATTTAATGTTTTTTGTTTGCTCAAACACGTAAGGTAATACTTGACAGATGAAAGATGTTGAAAATGTAATGTAAACAGCTTTTTTCAATTTTCAACATCTTCCACACACATCTCTAAGATGTGAGTAAGTGTAAATACGCTATAAAGTGCTGAGTTGTAGCATGTTCACACGAAGGCTTATTTTCGAGGTTCGCTCTCTCATTCGTCATTCGCAGCCCAATCTTGATTTAATCTACATGATTCGCCATACAAAATTTTGAGAGAGAACCAACTTGGTTCATTTTGAATCTTGTTGCGAAGCATGTAAAAATCACTATCATCTCCAAATTTGATCATAAATTATCGCCAGTTTATCTGAACTAGCTCTCAAACAAACAATGTAAACAAAGAAAAAATAGAGAATTAATGTGTGTAAAATCAAAAGAAACACATGGAACATATAAAAATTGAATACTTACATAAAGATTTAAATAAAAATAATAAAAAAAAAGATTAGTGAAATGTTTGCACAAAATATATAAACATCAGTACGCAGCAAAAACAACACCTAGTTTCTCAATATTGGTTCAAAGAGCGAACCCAGTGTTTCACATTACCGTCAGAACATGGCATTAGAATAGCAAGATGATCTTTTAGATGTCAATAGAATCCAGAGCATGCAATTCCTCAGTATTTATACCATGCATGGGAAGAGGTAAAGCAGCTATTAAGGTCATAAGTTCGGCGGCGCGGCTAATCGGCGGCTGCACCGATACGGCTTGCTTCTATGGTGCACAAGTAAGCATTTGTATATAAAATGTAAACATTAGAGCCAAACCATAGATTTTCTAGAATAGCCGCCACCGAACAAAATTTCTTAACTTTTGTAATTTTTGGTCGGCGGCGCTGCTAATTATTGCATGTCGGCATCGTTTTATATTTTTTGACATTTCTAACGTAACCACGTAATGACTTTGTATAGTTTTCGATATGAGTCCCACACGCAGTTTTTTTGTGAAACGATGGAATAATTCATTTCACAAGTTCTCGACACGAAAACTTCTCCCGAACACAACCACAGATTTTTATTTTCTAATAGAAACAAATTCTTCCCTTTCATTCAATATATGAAAATGCTTGCAGCCGGCAAACAAAGATTTTAATTTCTACAAATCATATTTCTGGCGAAAGGACTCAACAGCAGTGTATGATTGATTATAAAACTCTAACAAAAAAATATAAAAAAAAATATGTGAATAAAATTAAATTTATGTAAAAAAAAAGCAAAACGGGTGGAATGTAGAATAAAAGTTATTAAAAAAAATATTGCTAATCTTTTCAAAATGTATGTACATTTACTACTCAATATTCAAATATCAAACAATTCGAGCCGACCATACAGCAAACAATACAATTGAAATTGTTCAAGATTAAGACATTCAATACTAAAACACATAAAAAGAAATCTTAAAAACTTGTCTGCATAAAAAAATAGCAGAAGACAAATTATTTATGAAAGAAATCTGTTTTTGAGTGACACTTGACACTTGCAGCACAATTTCGTATACACTCGATAACATAAAAACAGGTAAATAAACAGATAAACAAACAGCACGAATAGTTTTGAAAAATGACCAAATCCTCAAGTGAGTAGAAGATAAAAAAAAAATCGTTGCTTAGTTGCTAAAGAGAAGCATTAAAGGTTTGTGGCATTTCAAAAGATATTAATCTATTGTAATCAATAAAGGGCTTAACTGTCCAACCAAACTATTTCCTGTACTACCTGTTTCCAAACAATAGTTAAAGAAACCAAATTTATGTTATCGCCTCTAAACTAAGCAACTTCATTTTTGGCAAAAAAAAAAGGACTCAAGCCATATCTATAATCCTTTTTACCGTTTGAAACATATGCAGTTATAAAATTATTTTAAGCCTCACTTCGATTCACTCAATATTCTGTCTCTACAGCATATTAAGTCAGGATAAGATGTACATGCAAAACAAACCCATTGTGCAGCAGTGGCACGTACATTGAAATACTAAACTCTTATTTTGGCAACTTAACACTTGCTTAGCACCGGCTTTAACTCTTCATAAACTGCATCTGATATACTTGTATCTTCTTAGACTGACCCAAACTAATAGTTGCAAATCTTTCATCTTCTTCGGCAGACAAATGTGCACACACATTGTTTGTACATTTGAACATGATTTTTGAGTTATCATCTCGCTGCTATTCTCTGCTTCATTTAATCTAATTGTTTGACTTGGCTGTGTTGCAAGCTAAGCAAAAAGTAGCCACCCAATCATGTCTTCTTCCTGTTTGCTCACTAAAGAATTAATATTTTTGCTGTATACCAAACTTTCGTAACTTTAGGACTTACACAATACGTCTGCTGTCTTTATTCTAAGTAGCTTTTGGCTTTTATGTTTTAAGCTCTGTTTTAAACTGGTTTTAATCATACAATTAGCAAAAACATTTATCGGCAATTAATTCTCGTTTTGTTTTTACAGTGGCCCAAAATTTGTTTTGTTTACGATCTAGACTGTTTTCTTTTGGGGCTGGTAGCAGTTTGCATGAATAAAATGTTGAAATATTTGTTGTCGTTGTCGGCTTGACGCTAATATTCGTAACAAGTTGATATTGATTACACGTGTCGTAAATAAATATTTTTACACCTGCTAGTATTTCGTTTTATATCAAATAGAGATTTCGGCGACAAGAACTAGCAACAAAGCAGAATGCAAAAAATAGAACATAAGCATTGTCAACGCACCAAATAAAGAAAAAATCGCGTAGTTTCAACAAAAACGCTCCGAATTTTGAATTTTCATTTTCACTTATAAAGCTCCATTTTTTACTAAAAAAAAATATTATTTTTATACTTATAACACGATAACGAAACCGCCTTTTAAGATTGTTATACAATCAAACTGAGTGTGATGCAACCGCCTGATGGCATGCCATCAAATACGTTCAATAGCTAGAATTCGTGTTTGCCAAACTTGACCTGTACTGCGATTTTGTTAATTTTATTGAGACAATTAATTCTATTGTTATAATAATAACAACGATATCTTTTATTATTTAATTTATTTATTTGCTGTTGACCACAATCAGCTGTTACTTTTACTGCCAACCATCGTTAAATTATATTGCGAGAGCATTGCGTTACTGCAAAGGATGAAATATGTCGAAAAAGTTTACCATTATCGGATCATTAAAAGTTACACAGTCGCACTACAAACCAACGCCTTTAGCGCTCTTAAGGCTCAGTGTTGTTTATTAACACACAAACAAGCGATTGCATCTGTACTCACGGATGGCATAAATATTGAGGAATCGGATGCTGTTGATGTTCTTGGAATGAAAATACAGTGTGGTGTTCGCTGGACTAAACACACATCATGTCTCTAAAGGCCCTGATTCACTATCCTACACGATCGTACGATTCATTCACAGGAAACTGTTTCAAAAGTCTGGCCGACTTGAAAAAATCGCTTCAAAATGGCGTTGTAGGGCACACTATTATACAAGTATCATTGAAATAATTTACACAATAAAACAACTAAAAACTCTTATTAACATAATAATTTTACATTACTTAAATTTTTTTCTTGAGGAACAAACAAATACATAATACAATATATACCACACTGATCGCACAGAAACCATAATGTTTTGAAAAGTTTCATAAAATTTTTCAAATCGCACGATTTGTCAAAAACTCTGTCGCACGGTTGAATTTTTAGTACTTTTTCAGCACACATGCTTTATTTAGTAGATCGTGTACGATCGTGTATGATAGTGTAGCAAGGCCTTAAAGAAGCCTTCACGTGCCTAGGGTTTTTGAAACGCTGTAAGATGTACCTCACTCCATACGATCTCCTTACTATTTATACCACCTGTATTTGACCGAAAATGGAATACAATTCTCATGTTTGGGCCGGTGCCACAAAGTCTAATTTGGGTTTACTCGACCATGTGCAGGAGAGGGCGAAGAAGCTTATCGGTGACAGTAGGGTATCCAACTCGATTGACTCACTGGAGCATCGACGCAGTGTGGGGTGCGTTACTCTGTTCTATCGTTACTACAATGGATTTTGCTCTGACGAGATTAGGGATCTTACTCCCGAAACGCGCACATTTATACGAAACACGCGATCATCGTCCAGAGTTCATCCATTTGTGGTCGATTACCTGGGGAATCGTACAACGCATTACAGAGCGAATTCGTTTTTTAGCCGTACGCTTCGTCTTTGGAATATGTTGCCTGCAGACGTGTTTCCTGTCTGTTATAACGTTGGAAAGTTCAAGTCAAATATTCACAAGCACCACTCCCTCTTTCCCCCTCCTCACAACCTACTTTCCTAGCAAATGATATAATATAAAGCTAAAGGTTTCAACATATTTTTGGAACCATCAACATGAATCGAAGTTTATGTTTTAAAATATAATTATTTTAAACAAAAAAAATATTTACATCCATGAATTTTGAACTAACTATAAAGTTAAAATATTATTAAAGTACTTTATCTTATAACATAATTTTGTCTTATCATGAAGTAACGAATAATCTAGTTTATTGTGAATTATTACATATAATGATCGAATATGCTATAAAAAATAGTACTTAAAGCACAAAGAAATGTATGTAGACACTTAAGAACGAAGCGTCAATAAAGTCACACGTAAAAGTTAAAATATTACGCGTTTTTTCTTCTACAAGGATTTAATTTTCTAAGCGTCCTCATAAAATATTAAGAAAAGCGGTAGGCAATCTAATTTAGGGGCAAACCTACAGTCCACTCAACTCTAATTATCAAACCCCTAAAAATTTCTCTAACCCGCTTGCCGCATTTCTTCAACAGGTATTGATAATATATTGTCATTAAATTGACACCACACAATAATTTTTTAATTATATTAATGAGATTTTTTCATCAAATTGAATCCAAATTATAGTTGCTCTGATATTACCGAGCCATAAAGTATTCGCACAATTAAAATAAATCAATTGAACTACAAAATTTATATCAAATCAGAAAACGTCGTTTTTTTAAAAGATAATGCAATAAAGTCTTAAATATTTGAATATATTTTTCAAGGGTTTTCAAGTCTACTGAGTAGGACGGCGGGTAGGGAATGTCGACTGGTCAAAATTAGACAAAAAATAATTTCATTTTTCTATTAAAATGAATTTGTGTTTTAACACCAAACAAAGCTAAAATCCTGCAATAAAACATGTACATATTCAGCGAATTGTCTCCACAGATACTCCTTTCAAATTTATTTATTTGTTTGCTGTTTTATAGGGTTATTTAATAATTACCACACAATTACGATATTTGGAAGCAAATAACTAATAGTACGTGTTTATTATTAAAGGCTTTTTGAAGTTAAAATTTAAAATCTAAACACTTTAAGCCATATTTTCTATATTTTATTGCACAATAAAGAAACATAATTTTTGGCTGGTAGTCAATCATACGAGTAAGAGGCAGCTAAAATACTCATACACTGGCTAAAATTGTAATATTCATTAAAATGTATAATACGTTTTATAAGTTTTATTATAAATAGAGGATATTTGATAAAGACTTAAACCGACAAGAGAAGAACTGTTTCTTAAGCGCAATTAAAAACTAATCTCAAGTTCATTGCAGGCAATTAAAATAATTTAACCGGCCAACAAGTTTTAATTACCGAATATTTAACTAGAGGAATCTTAAAAAAGCAAATGAAAACTAAAAAAAAAACACATTAAAAAAATTGCCGGTGTATAAAAACTTAAAACGCAAAGAAACGTAATTTGAAATAGAAATATACCCAACAAACAAAAGTGGAAGCCACTAGACATGGAGTATATTTTTCTCTGCACTTAAAAAATATTAAGTTAGAATTTGTTATTCAAAGAGCTACTTTCTCAAATTGCAACATTTTGAATAAAACATAAAACTTTTTTAAAAATAAATACCGTCATAAGTTATGAAAAAAGTGTTTCAATACATGGTGTCTAATCACCGCATACGATATCGAATTAACTATCGTATCGAATAACATTACGACACATCTAGATTATGGCAAACGATGCATATCGGATCGGAATTTAAACAAAATGTAATAGATTGAGGACCATACGTTTCCTAGAAATACGAATACAAAAGAAAAATTTTTTAACTTTTTTATATTATTGCAATACAATTTATCGAATTCGTATGCCATGATACCAAAATGAAAAATTTCGATAATTTTGCTCGATATCGTATGTGGTGATTTGGCCCCTGATCTCGACATTATCCGCATAAACAGCTGGTTTTGTGTTCTCACCATAAATTTAATGTAAATTTACGTGTATCAAATTTATGCGTGCAATTGCACGAAAGCAAGAACTATATTTAAATTTTTTTTTAGTAAACTGCCACTTAACACTGCATTCGCACGTGCAAGTAACTAACATCAAACTCAAGTACATATCGCTCCTTTATTTGCAACATAATCATATCTCAAAAAAGCTCGTTTCGAGAAAAACGCATTTAAAGCTTTTAGTTTCCATACAAGCCTTAGCGAATTTTTTGAGAAAATATCTTCTAAAGGAAACAGTTTAAAAGCAATTTGAATAAATTTTTGGCACAATATAAATAGTAGTACTGTTAACAATTCAGCATTGTTAATTCGAAAAGCTCATTTTTGAGATATGACTATGTTGCAATAAAGCGATATGCATATGTATATATACATTACCATCAAAAGTTAAAAAAATATTGAATGTTGGACAATTTACTTTGTTTTTACTGTGTGCTTGCAAGTTCATTTTTAAGATATTGTCAAAGCGTAAAAATCGATTAAAAGTTGCTTTAATTTTGGTGTTAAAAGTTAAAGTAACATTTATTATAATTTCCCCCTGATTTAAATTTTTTTCTTCGTTTGGTGAAATGTATAGGTCGTTTCCATCTATTACCAAAATTATCCAGCACTTTTTTCAATAAACAGTTGCCAATGGTTGATATTTCTTAGATAATTTCGGTTTCTCCTGCTATATGACAAGCGGCACCATCATGTTGATATATTTATTTCCAACGGCTAAATAACAGGTATGCCCTCGAGGTGCAGTACTATCTCCCTTATTACGGTCTGCCAGCACTTATTAACGACCTCATGAGCCTCCTAAACCGGATGGGATACAAAACCATTAAGTGCGTAGATGATATCTGCGTTACAATTAGGGCCGATCATCCTAACACGATGGATGTGTGATGCAGGACGCATTGAATACAACATGGGAATGGTTCAATAATCCAACAAGACAACATTTGTGACCTTTACCAGAAAAAGGAAACTGGAAATCCCTAATTTAAGGATAAACGGTATTGAGGTTGCTCCCAGGGTAGAAGTAAAATATCTGGGTAGCACTGGATAAAAAAACTCACGTAGGAACCGCACCTTGAATCGATTAAAACAGGCTACAAAAAGTCTCTGGACTGTTACGGAGCTCCAGGTAGAGAAAAACCAAGCAGGTAACTGTCATGTCAAGATTTCGCATATTACAGAGACTTGCATGAATATACATAACAGGGGCGATAGTATTCTCCCCAATGACAGTTATGTAAGCTTTTTTGAGCCTAACACTCAGTGGCTGTTCAGGCGATGTCAATTTACAAAAGGGAAAACCTAAAATGAGTAAACCTTACTGGTCATCTTGTAGTCCTAGAGGATATCACAGACATTATTGATCTGTCTGGAACGAGTGACCTCATAGAGATAATATTCCCAACAAGGGAAGGATGGGGCACAAACCTAACGTTCTGCAGTATGCGGTATGGTGGTGCACAGCTGAAACCAAAATACTCCAAGGAGCTGGAATGGGAATAATGGAGCCTAGTACACGAAAGAAAACAATGCTTAGTAAGGACACTACAATCTTCCAAGTGGAACTGTATGTAATTAGGGAAGGGGTGGATACAAGGAAATGATGACCTCGCGATGAAATCACGAAGCATTGTGCTTGTCTGCAGTAATGCCCAGAGTCTGTAACAGGAATCGAACTTGTGAACTCGACACTGCTGGTCGAGTACTCCACCAAACCAGCCATCGAGGAATGAGACAGAAATACTCGTTGATAGCCAATCAATCCTCAAAAGCCTGAGCAGTTGTATTTTTACGTCCAGAGTGTCACAAGAGGCTAAATGAAATGACAAGCCAGCACCAGATTACTCTGGCTTGGGTGCCGGGAATATGGTAAAATATGCGCAGAGGGGACGTTTATTGGTTCCACTCTAACATTTGGCTTCAATAAGAGACTCTTTAAGAGGAAGGAAAGAAACACTGGCAGATAAACCTCATTTTTGATCAAAAGTTATTGACCACGGCCATTATTGTTAAAATTCAAAATAAAAAAATCCTTCTTGGCTGAAGCCGTATTTAAACTTTAGCCAGACAAATATCATAATGTAATATTGGAGATATTATATAAGAAAAGTTTTCTATTTACAATTAATACTTATGAATATATACATATCTTACGGTACAGAGAATTATTAAAAGGCATAAGTTGATAAATAAATAAAAGAACAACTGATTGTTTAGTGCAGGAGTGCCCAAGCCCTATGCGCTTGATGCTGAATAGTTTTTGTAAAAGCACTTAGCACACTATAGGCTATGCTCTTTAATACACACATACTGCACTTAGCACTAGCAATCAAAAATACCCAAAAAAAAACTTTGTCATATATATTTTTTGTTGTCTTCACTGTACACACACTATAGCAAAGCAACAACATTTTCGCATGCTTTGCTGGCAATCATTGACGATAGCTATTGTCAGTGCTGACTTTATTTTTGTAAATGTGTTTTGCTTTTTATAATAAAAAATTTTAAATAAAAGTAGTTTTTCCTTAAATGGATTGGTGATTGTTTTAGGCACCCCTGGTTTAGTGAATGCAGCATGCAATAGATATAACTGGAATCATAATAAATTCCATTTGTGATCAATATGCGACGAAAAAATGAGTTCAAATGCTCGCTAGTTGAGTATGCATAGTGGTTTAAAGTTAACACATAAAATTAAATACTTTCAGAAGAACATAATTAAATATGTTTACTGGGTAAGACAACCAATGAGTGCTTAGTGTGTGATAATAAAGAGATTTAATGTCATATTATTTTGTAAGCTTAAACTTACTTGTTAGTACAATTAAATTAACAATAGTTCAACGACATGCTTAAATGAATGAGACGAAAACACTTACTCTACACTTGTGCAAGTGCTTATGGGAAAATTTTCAGAAAAAAAAAATAGAAAAAGAACAAAATGGGTGTCGGGCCAACATAAATAATATAAGTTTTAAACAAACTGGTTGTATTTAAAAATATCCGTAAAACTTAAACATGATTTTTAATGATTGTAAGACATGTAGTTTCTAAGATTTACACATTCAGAGCACACACGTCAGCAAGGGAGAAAACTTTAGCCACTAAGTATTTGGAAGTCATTTAAGTTAATCCAGTACACCATATTGGTGGCTTAAAAAAATATTTGAATATAAATAATACATACTCGTACATCAAATTTAAAGCGTTAATTGTGTCTCGTAATAGAATATTAAATGTGATCTGTTTCAAATTTTAAAAAGACAAACTGAAATAACTTAAGAGTTTTTAGGAATATCGACACTTGTAGAGACAGACGTAAGAATTGGCGTGGTGATTAATGTCAGCACTTGTATTAGAGTCTTATCAGACAGTGACCGAAGGGCACATATGAATTTCCGAACTACAGACGGCTCGCTCTCAAATGACCTACTAGGTAGGGAAGCGGTTTCTCTTGAAAACTCGTATATGCATTACACTTGGAGTTTCTAATCTCTTCCACAAATAACCGATTCAGATCCGAACCAGCTTTAAAATCCAATAAAAGAGTTCAATTCCTTTACACTGCAGTTGAATATCTACACCAAATTGTGTTTAAACGGTCTCCCTGGGTATAACGTTCTTATAGAATAAAGAACTAGATAGTGATGGAGTATTTAACACATTTTCCTCCTCTTCTTTAAAACTTCTACAGAAGTTTTTCTTTCTACTCTGCCGTGACGGCCTCTGACAAGACAGGTCCTCCAGGAACATACTCCTACTATAAACATAAATGGAGTCTGTTAGGCTCGATATCCGTCACTACACCATCCTTCTGTCTTGTGTAAACCTATTAAGCGGAACTCCTATCATTCCATCTGTTTACCTTCGTTTTAAATAGGTTTCAGACTTTGTCAGTTAGTCAGTAGCTGGAAGAGCTCTAGGTTCTAATGTCTCGCTATCTTGTTAAAAGTTATTAACTAATCTAAATGTTTTATACGCTGAAAAGAATTCTTTCATTCATATAATGAATATTGACATTAATCTAATGAAAATTTTCATTATTTTTCGGCCAATGATGGCCTTCATTGGACTAATGAATCTTGTTTCATTAAAAATTATGTAATGAATATATTCGTTAGATTAATGATAACTTCATTAAGTCAATGAAGCATGAATCATAATATTTATGAATAGTTTACAGTAAAACAATGAAAATATTAATTAAGCTAACGACTCAATTTCATTAGTTTTATGAATTTGGTACATTAACATTAAGTAAAACTTTAATTTTTTTAATGAATCTTCTTCATCACTCAAACCTAATTTTTTCATTAGGCCAATGAATGTGTTACATTATTTTCCCTAGTGTAATGATTACATTTGTTGAACCAATGAAAATGTTCACTAATTTGGTGAATAATTTTCGTCATTCTAACGAAGTAAAATCATTAGTTTAAGGTAGAGTTGCATTATTCTAATGATCTTTTTTCATTAGAATTGTGCTACTACAAAGAAACCAAACAATTTTTTTGTATTAAGCATAAAATAATTTTTATGGTTTTAATACACTATTGAAATTTTTATTAAACAATTTTTTACACGGTAATTAATGTATTAAATAATTTACTTTATCATTTAGTTAGCAATTGTAATATATTTATTATCTCACTTTTACTAAATCTCTAAAATTTTTCACCCACCCTTCAAAAATTGTTTATTACAAATCCAATGAAATTTTCTAATGAAATTATGAAACCTAATGAAGCAATTTCAATGAATATTTTCATTAATGCTATGAATCTTCATTGATGGAACGTAATTTTTCATTCCGTTCATGAAAATTATTTAATGAATTGTGGTCATTAGAAATATGAAGCAAATGTTTTTCAGTGTAGATACCGATAAGTGCATTTTTTGCAGCTTTACACCCCCTACACCCTATAGCACATCACCATGTTTCCTTTCTTTTTACAGCTGCTAGGTTAGAGTTACGCTACACTTATTGCACTCATTGGGTATTGAAGGCGAATTCATTTCACCAAGTGTAACTGAAAAAAACAGATGTTCTACTTTTTTCTATTTGTAAAGCACCCCATACACGTTTCAACTCAGTTGGCAACTGAGACGGTTGTTGTCCAAATCAAAGCGTGTATGGCTTTTTCAATTGATTAGTTTGGCAGTTGTCGAGTTAGTTGAAGAAAAATTAAAATGCTTCTCCTGTATCTAGTCGCCGAAAGCATTACCCTTCCCCTAAGCAAGAGTTGAGCTGACATCCTGAAAATTATCGTGAATATTGTTTTCGAGGGCGTGCTGCAAGAAGCACCAATTATCGTCAGAACAAATGCATGCAGTACCGTCTTCATCACCGCGCTGATACCATAAATCAGTAGTGGCCATACACATACATATGTATTCGTATACATATAGTATTCGTCGCTTGTTTAGTAACAAACGAATGTGTAAAAGCTACTCATTGAGATCTTATAACAGTAAAGTCTAAAGAGCCAAAATTTCATCATATTTATTGAAATGTAAACAAAGTAGTTCACACGAAGATTTTTACATAGTACATAGTAAAGCATCGCTGCAGATGAATTTTGCGCCTTAAGGGCCAAATTAACTACACAAACTGCTTAGCTCACATACCCAAATTTTAAGTTTGTACAAACATTTTGCTTTGTTTATGAAGCTATTCGCTTGTTTGTACAAATATTTAAAGCATGTTTGCACAAATCTTGAATGTTTGTGTTGTCTAGGGCTAAATATTGTCATTTCCATGAAAATTTTTTAGTTTGAAGTGGTGGAATAAACAGCACACAAAATGATCTAAGAAAACAGTTTCTTGTTGGAGTTTCTAGAATTGTATAAAAATTTGTCTTCTTTGATAAAATTAAATAAACAAAGATAAGCAACAGAATCTCAAAAAATTGAGACTAACGATTTAAACAACAATTTATATATTGTGAACTTCATATAGTGAGCGTATTTCCGCAATATAATCTCCATCTGCTTTCATTCGTAAGAAAAAAAAGGGACTAATTTGTGTTTGTATCGTTTATGTGCAAACGAAAGACGTATGTTTATTCTTTCTTTCTCCAACCCTATTTCTTATTTTCCTTAATGACCTTCTATTTCAAACTTCCAATTCTATCCATTCCCACGCAGATGACAGCAGCATTTGCCATTCGCACTATTTGAGCTATAGGCCCAGCCTATCCGAGGTCACTGCCAAGAAGCAACGCACTGAATAGTAAGATCTCCGAATGGGATCGTAATGGGTCGCTTTTAACGCTTGTAAGACCCAGTGTTGTTTATTAACACACAAACATACAACCACAAGTGCTGCTTCATCTGTACTTAAGGATGGTATATACATTCAGGAATCGGATGCTCTTGATGTTCTAGGAATGAAAATACATTGCGATGCTCGCTGAACTGAACACATTTTTTGTGTCTCTAAAGAAGCGTTCAAGTGCCTCGGATTTTTGAAATGGTGTAAGATGTACTTCACCCCATCCGATCTCTTTACTATTTATACCACCTATATCCGACCGAAAATGGAATACAACTCTCATGTTTAAAACGGTGCCAAATAATATATTTTGGGGTTACTTGACCGTGTACAGGAGAGGGCGAAGAAGCTTATCGATGATACAACTCTATTGACTCGCTGGAGCAGCGATGCAATGTAGGGTGCGTTACTCTGTTCTATCGTTATTACAATGGATTTTGCTCTGACGAGATTAGGGATCTTGCTCCCTAAACTTGCATTATTATACGCAGCACGCGTGCATCGTTCAGGACTCATCCATTTATGGTCGATTTCTCGGGGAATCGCACAACGCATTACAGAGAGAATTCGTTTTTCAACCCTACGCTCCGCCTTGGGAATAAGTTGCCTACAGACGTGTTTCCTGTCCGTTATAACTAACGTCTTTCCTTCTTTTCATAGCCTATTTCCCTAGTTCTGGTGCAATGCACTACATATGTAGCGGTTAGCCCCTGAGTACTGGCCCTAAAACTCGCGAGTATACGCAACTGAAAGTTCTAACATTGCTGTATTTTGACATCATTCAATTCCTTTTACAAGTAGGTAACATTGCGTTGTTTGGGCGAAGTAACTTATCGTAATGTAGTTTGATTTTGATACCAACTAAAACACATAACAACAGCTACTTTTGTAACACCGCAAATAGTTTTTTCCCTGTTTCAATTCGAATCCTAATGATAATCACGTTTCTGAACATTAGGATTAGGATTAAGCAATAATAATTATTAAAATAAAAACACATTATAGATTTTAATTTCTTAAATTGTCAATCAATTTTGTGATTATTTTATTTACATATCTATTCCTTAAGAGCTAAAAAATAATAAATTACAGGCCATCAAAATCATCAACATAATCATCATTATTATAAAAAACTATTATTAAGAATATCGTAACATTATGAGCTTAATTAAAAAACACTTAAGAAAATATTTTATTTTAATACATAATATCACAGCTCTTAAAACTTAATTAAATACAAATATACACACATACACACACAATTCTGTAAGTACATGTAGGAACTTTTTCTATAAAATAATTTTAAAAAATAATACAGTTTAATACTTTTTGTGTAGTTTAATAGTTTTAAAGAAAATAAAAAAAAGGGAAGACAAGTTTTTTGTGATGTTTCCACAATACAAGCAGGCCGCTTGTCTGAAAATTTTTTATAAAAATCACTCAAATTATTGAGTGTTTTTATATAAATTTTCGTGGCAAGCAATCGATGCTTGTGATATGGAAACATGACATTAATTATTTACTTATTTATTCATTCATACAAAAAGAACATTTTAAAAATCCCTTTGAAATGTTTGAATTTGTTATTCAATGCGAAAAAAAAGGTTTCGATGACAATAGATAATTAAAAAATTCTTTTATAATCTTTCAAATCCTGCAATGGAAAATGAGAGCTTTTTGGGGGGAAATGCATTGACTAGATTGTATTTCACTGTATGTATGTATGTCAGGTGGGGAAATATAAATATATGTAAATCTAAAAGTGTGCAATATATGGAAAAGGTGAATTTAGGTTTTATGAGAATCGTGTTTACTGAATTTTTTTTTTCAATATTAGTGTTTGCATGAAATGAAACTTTAGCAAATAAATCTGTAACGGCACAATAAATTTCAAGATTATATTGTAGGCTTTCAGATTATATTGTAGGCTTTCAACTGATTTCAAGTCATCGTTTTGAGAAGCAGCCAGAGTAAGACCAGGTTTAAAATGGTTAAATGCTATTTGAAATATACTTTATGTAAAAAATATATAACGGCGAAATAAATTGCAGTATTTGTTATAAGCTTTCAAGTGATGGGCTTGTACAACATCACGACATCATTTCAAGAGCAGCCAGGGTAAGGACTTATTTGAGATAGTTAGATTCTATTTAAAATATTCTTTATCTAAAATATCTAAAGCAACGATATAAATTCCTATATTACAAGCTTCAAAGTGGTAGACTTATTTTATATCACGACATCGTTTTGAATAGCAACCAGGGGAAGGATATACTGGAGATAGTTAGGTTCTATTTAAAATTTACTTTATCTAAAATATCTATAACAGCGAATTAGATGGCAGTATTATATTTTAAGCTTCCAAATGTTAGGCTTATACTACATCACGACATTGTTTGGAATAGCAACCAGGGAAAGGACACATTTGAGATAGTTAGGTGGATATTTAGAACATACAATGATGAACTTAAGAACTGCACTCAATTTACTGAAGAACAAATATAATGTTATATACAATAATTTTGTAAATAGGCTAGCTACCTAATGCAATTGGCAGTGCATAGTCCTAGTCTCCAAATTCTTGGCAATTTATTTTAAACTCAAAACTTCTACATAAAATAAATAATTTCATAATTATCACATGCTGAATTATTATGGACTTGTGTATTTCTTGCCTTCGTAGTATTGGATAATAATATAAAATTGAATAATTTTAACACGCTTGTATTAACTTCACTTGCATGTTTGTTTGACTGTTCCTTTGTTTGCTACTCTTGAAATCCATGCCGTATAAGTATTTAATACTTAAGTTGGTATATACACAGACAGTCTTGCCGTTTTACTGCGTAAACTAAAATTGCCGTATTGCTTCCGGGTAAGTGGAGGGATTTTGAATATTTCTGAAGCCGATTTTGGGACTTCCCAAAAAACTTGAAATCGCTTTGCTAACCGGTTGGCAACCGTTTTTTTTTTCATATTTTGTGTGTCTTCTTGCCGTAAATCGTATATCTAAATTACTAACGGTTATTCAGTTCAGAGCGAAAACTGAAGTTGCCGTATTGCTTCCGGGTAAGTGGGAAATTTTTGGGATTCCTAAAGTCGATTTTGGGAACATGTATCTGAACTATTAACGGTCATTCGCTTTAGTAAGAAAATTGAAGTTGCCGTATTGTATTGTGGTAAGTGGGAGATTTTTGGAATTCCTGAAGTCGATTTTGGAAATCTGTATCTGAACTATTAACGGTCATTTGCTTTAGTAAGAAAATTGAAGCTACCGTATTGCTTCCGGGTAAGTGGGCAGACTTTCGGAAATTCTGAAGCCGATGTTTGGAATTTCCAAAATTAGGTTTTTTATATTCGGTGCGCGTTTTTGGCGTGCAACGTGTATTTGAACTGTTTCAACTCCGTTATATGGATAAATTTCCGGTGATTAATTGAAAAGGTTTAATTTATATATTTAGCAAGACATAGAATTATAAGGCCGTTGAAGACTTTCAATAAATATACTTTAAAAAAAAAGCTAAAAATCAAGCTTTTCAAGAATAGAAAATAAATATAGTTTAAAAAACTAAAAACACGCTTCGATATCGAACTAAAGAATCAGAAATAACTTTAAGAATAAGTATAAACAAGACTGAATGAAAAAATACTAGTGTTATTGTGAATTCAGCGTGGGACGCTTTATAGCAAATTTTTCATATTGGGTGCCCGGGGCTTAATTCACAATAATACTAGTATTTTTCATTCAGCATTGTTTATACTTATTCTTAAAGTTATTTGTTATTCTTTTGTTCGATAACAAAGCGTGTTTTTTTATTTTTTATTTTTAATTTTTTGTTTTTTAAACTATATTTATTAAGAATTTATTTGGCCGCTAGAATTTTTTATATAATGCCATATAATGGCAAAAGTTAATAAATTAAGTTGGTAACAATGAGCTATGTATGTTCATAACTTCTTTATTGCAACATAGTCATATCTCAAAAAATGAGCTTTTCGAGCTAACAATGCAGAATTGTTAGCAATACCACTTTTTATATTGTGCCAAAAATTTATTGAAATTACTTTTAAACTGTTTTCTTTAGGAGATATTTTCTAAATATTTTTTATAAGACTTGTATGGAAACAAAAAATTTGAAATGTGTTTTTCTCAAAACGAGCTTTTTTTAGTTATGACTATGTTGCATGAAAAATAAATGTATTTGAAATGAATCCTAAAAAAATGTTGTGGGGAATGTTTGATTTAAAGCTCATTTCAAAAGATATTTATTTAATATTAATGAACATGCCCAAATGACTCGGAAATCAACATTCAGCCCAATTATGGATATTCTCACGGAATTTATCTCTCTAGGAATTTATTCCTCACGGAATTTATTTCTCACATAAAGTACTTTTTTTTAAATCAAACTAAAGAAAAAAAAAACACAAATTTTGGCCGTTAGAATTGAAGAGCTGATCTCCCTTTAGTGTTTTCAACAAATAGAGAGAAGAAAAAATAAAAAAACCTCATACCTAGTTTTTGTTCATAATTGGAGGAAAGGGAAAAGTGATAACATTCTTACGGAATTTTTATTTATAATTGGGCTGATTGATTCATTTTACATTGAAGTTGTTTTCTGTTTAGTGTGATGTTGCTATATCGCAAACAACCGAATTGGCAAGAAATTTTATATGAAAAGCACACGATAATTTGAGTGATTTCTATACAAATCGCTTGTTTGTAATGCGGAAACATCACATAAATCCGTTTACACAAAAAGAAATTGTCAGACAAAAACACTATCACCCCTTTTCTACGGCTGCCAAAAATATTTCTGTAGACGAGATTTCATTGAAAGTTAATTCATCATTCGTTAATTAATTCATTCCTAAGAGATTTTTTCAGTTGTTATACTAGACGTTATAAAATAACTTTCTATGGAAAACAACCATCTGTCTTACAAACTAATTTCTTACTCTAAATTATTAAATTTTTTTTTCAAGTTAAGCTAACTTATGTTTAGTCGCACCATTTTTTCTTCTCCTGTCGCGTTTTGTAGGATTTTTGTTCTTTTCATTGAAATGTTCGGTAGCGTTCGCTGGCTGGCCTTTTTGCGGTAATTTATCCTGCTTTTGCAGAGCAACTCGAATTTTGCGCTTAATAATATTTGTTAAAAGCTGACACAGATTTTTCAAATATTCAAAATAGTAAAATTTCACAAATTTTAAGTCTATGGAATCGGTTTCAGCCAAAATATTGGCATCATCTCTAAAACGTTGTTTGGTGCGTAACTTTAAACGTTTGTCCATTTCCAAGCGCGTGATTTGAGGTATTTGTCGTTTCTTGGCAGAATACGTTTTGTTGACAGCACTTTCCAGCTCACACAACATATTTCTAGAGCTCTTAAGCAATTCTTTGAGTTCTAATGAAGTGTTAGATTCTCTTTGGGACTTGGAGCGATCGTACTTGAATTGTACGCGATGCAAGTAACCGAACGAGGCCACGTAGGTCTGCATGTTGCGGTACCAACGTTTGAGGGCGATCTAAAATAGAAAAACAAAATAATAAATTAAGTAATTGTCGAACATAGATGATTCACTTCTATGATATTTAAGGAAAAAAAAAAAAATGAAAGAGTTAAACAGTGTAATAGACAGGAAGTAAACAAACTACGATAAGATAAATTTGACGTCAAAGCACAATGGGCCAAAATTTATTATTTTTAGTCAATGATTTCTAAAATTAAATAGACACATATTTAAAAAAAAAATTTTGCTATTACTAACAGACAACTACGAGTAGCTCATCAAAAAAAATTTTTGAAATTTTTTTTTGCGAGTGAAGAGACGTTTGGATGTAAAAGTTTTAAATGATTCATAACTTTTTTCGCTCAAGATAAAAATAACATTGAATTATAAACGATATTAATTGATGAGCGACCAATGTGCAACGTTTATATCCAAGCTGCCGCCTCCCGCTTTAAAAACATAAACAAACAAACTCTTAACTAAATTTAAGCTTTAAAGCAGATATTAAATATTTGTTTGTTTGGACACATTAAATGTTTTATTAGTTAGTTTTTGGTTTTGGTGTCATTATTTTATTTTATAATTATAGCATCTCCCTGTTGGTATGACTAATGTTTAGTTTAGCTAAAATATGCATTGTAATGGAATGTATTACTAAATACCAGCTATTGTTATTGTTCAGCCATGCCTAACACAGACGACATATTTGTCACGGCTACAAAGTCCACTTGTGGGAGATTTTTTTATTGCTATTATTCTTTCAAATATTTTATTGCATGTTAGAATAATTTCCTATGGAATTTCCGTTTATATCCAAATTACTAACTAGAAAAATCAAATGCAGTTACTTACACTTGAGTTAGTTTTTAATTTCGGCAAAAACTTATAGGTGCCATTGTGCAGCCACCAAATTTCAATGTTGCTTATATCAATATCCTGGTGATGGCTGCCATTTAAATAATTTAAATCATTCAAGGCCGTATGCTTTAAGTTGTTATAAATCTGAAAAAGGGAAAATAAAATATAAAAACAGAAATTAGTCAATTGAAATTTTTTAAATTAAAATATTTTTAATAAAAAAATAACGCCGCAATAAAGCAAAAGGAAAAAACAAGATTTTGATTGCTTTTAATATATTTGTTACGCAAATAAATGCGATTACTTTTAAAGCATTAAACACATTTGAGCCACCAGACAACCGACTTCAATATGTAAAATACATAAAATATATAAAATACAGGCGAACGTTTATTTTGACAACAGCAACGCGACACGACTGCAGTTTAGTTGTGTTTGCTGATTTTTACGCCGCAGTCAAATGACACTAATTTCTATTATTGCTGACTAAAAATTACTACTAGCGTAAAAAATATGTAATACCATTTAGCTCTTGGAAATGTTTCATATTTTAGTCTATATATGTAAAACAGAATATGTATGCAATATATGGACCACAAAACCGCCGATTTTGATGAAATTTTCCGGGAATCTTCAGAATATTCAAGCGCGTGCAAAAATATCTGTACAAATAAGCAAACACTGCCTTTAACAACGCTAAATGTTTGAACAGACTTTAAATTTTGCAATGTTTGCCAAGCAGTTTGCGTAGTTTACTTGGCCCTTAACTAGTTATTTTATAAAAATAGGAATTTTAATTGTGAAAATTATGAGGATAAGTATGTATGCTCATATTTAACAATAGAACAATTAAATTTATTAATTTATTTAAAATGCCATTTAAATTCTATTCTTTTATTATGTTATATTAGAAAATAAAATATTTCCAAGAGCACCCACAGACGATGTACTTTTACGCCTGTTTTTTAATATATAACTCCTCATGTATTTTTCCATATCTTTCAAAATTATTATTTTTACAGACAGTTTGTAAAATTTGCTCGCAAACGTACGAGTAAGTGTGACAATTTGCTTCACTCGATTACTTACACCGCTCAAACACAAACGCCGCTGAATTGTTCGCAAGGCATAGAGTTTTAATATCATATATTTAAACATAACAAAGTAGAACACACTCTATTTGAAATTTTGTCAAATGACTTTGCCCGTGTTTTTTTACAGAAGCAATGTTTTTTAACAGACGACATGTAGGCATTTTACACTGGGAAAAGTGACATCTACATTGTTAAAACGTGCCGCGAGTTATCCGCTTTATTATTTCTAGTCACACTATTTATATTTTGTATTGAACGAAAATATAAATTAGTTTACTTTAACTGCGGCAAAAAAAAAAAAGGAAAAAATCTGCATGGACAACAAACAACCTGCAGTCGTGTCGCCTTGCTGTGGTCAAAATAAACGTTTACATTTAAATGCATGTATTTTATATTTGGCATATATTGAAGTCGGCTGTCTGCTGGCTTCTATGTGTTTAGTGCTTTAGAGAGCTTTTCTTGCCCAAAGCATTTAAAACTTTTTTCGGGATTGTAAATTATACTTTTAAATGTGCAATTTTGAACAAATTACGAAATTCACTTCCAGTAATGTAAACATTCTTGATGGTAATGCTTAAAATTTTAACAGTAGCAAAAACCTGGCACATGCCGTAGTGCCGCCTCTTGTAACCGTTAGTACAATATACCTTAGAACGAGTAATTCTCATTTTAGTATCATTGTGCGATCGTAAGATGCAATTGAAATCTTTTAACTTCTAATATTATATGATGATGATGGGTTGGTATCATTCGTCTAGCTCGAGTTCAATACTGGCCAAAGCCAAGAAATATTTTTATTTATAATTATAACAATAATTGCCGCGAACAATAACTCTTGATCAAAGAAGACAGGAAAAAATAATTATTGATCGCGGCAATTATTGTTATAATTATAAATAAAAATATTGCTTGGCTTTGGCCAGGATTGAACTCGAGCTAGACGAATGATACCAACCCATCATCATCATATAATATTATAAATATTAAAATAAAGTTCGACTATTTAACATATTAATACATACATGTATACATCTTTTAACTTCACTATTATAGCTTGTATATTTTTGGCTTACATACAGAAGAAAATGGGAGTTTGTTGCCTTAATTTTGATTCTATGTTTTGAAATTTTTATCAAAGCCAAAAGTGTCAAAAATTTAGTTATAACTTAAGTGATCTAACATATCGCTCCTTTATTGCAACATAGTCATATCGCAAAAAAGCTCGTTTCGAGAAAAACCCATTTAAAATTTTTAGTATCCATACAGGTCTTAGCAAATTTTTTTGAGGAAATATCTCCTAAAGGAAACAGTTTAAAAGCAATTTGAATAAATTTTTGGCACAATATGAATGGGGGTACTGTTAACAATTCTGCATTGTTAACAAGAAAAGCTCATTTTTTGAGATATGACTATGTTGCAATAAAGGAGCGATATATATTCCATTATTTCGAAATTAATGAGAATTAAAAATAAAAATGCAGTTTTTTTAGAGAAACTTATAATTCTCTCGCTCACCAACTCACTCATTTACATAAATACGAGTATGTGTATTTGTGTCTTAGTTTTGTTTTTTTTTTTACTCGGTTTAAGAATTCTGCACTTGATTCAAGAATCTCATACTTATTTTAAGATATTGCGGAATAAGTTCTCTTGAACAATCCGGCTTATTTTAAGTACACTTGTGTGTTATTTATATTTAAATCTTTCAGTACGACTCGTACTAATGTCAAGAAAAAAATACTTGAATTTAATACGTTCTGTTTCTTTCTGTGTACGAATACATTTAAAGCAGTGGCGCCCAAAAGTTTTATGTGGAAGAGTTACATTTAAGGAAAAACGACTTTTATTTAATATTTTTTGTTGTAAAAAGCAAAACAATATACAAAAAAAAACTTACACTGATAATCGTTGTCGTCAATGTTTACCAGCAAAACATGTGAAAGTATTGTTGATTTGCTTTTCTGTGTGTGCGGTGAAGGACGTAAAAATATATATAAAAGGAAGTTGTTTGAGTATTTTTCATTGCTAGTGCTGAGCGCAGTATATGTGTATTAAAAGCTAAGCGCTTTTACAAAGACAATTGAGCACCAATCGCATAGGCCTGGGCACATCTGATTTAATGCATTTTTATAATATGCTTTCATGACAGGCTTCACAAAAATTGAGACATTTTCATATGACGAAGTTTAGTTTTATTTTGCTTTATCTAGTAGCTTACTCCAAAAAAAAAAATGCTGTTTCATTAGCTTTGTAAGCTTGGGAAAATATTATTTTCATCTTTACCAATATTGCGAGGTGGCAGCGTCGCCAGAATGAAGATTTTACCTTAACTATGAAGCTTTTATAAGCTAAATAAAATTTGAAGATATTTCTCTAAAAATTAAAATTTTTGAGTTTTTGTGACTATTATCAAATATCCAAAGAAATTTAACTTCTTTCTTGAAATAATGTTTTACTTCTTGTTTTCAAATCTCTTCCACTCCAATTTTGAAAAGAAATTTAAATGAAGGGAATTTCTGCTTTAAATTTTTGTTTCTATTTATCACAGATATAACGATTTTTTCCATAATTTTTTTTTTTTTTTTTTTTTAGTTATATATTTATTTTAAAAGACTACCGTACAACAAGACTTAATATTTATTTTATTGAATTTTTATTGAACTTTATAATTTTTAAATAAAATTTTTGATTTGTACATTTGTACAACGGGTTATAGTTCAAGTTTTTTCCTTTCTTAAGTTTTTTCTTAAGAAGGATTTTTTTCAATACAAATTTGCTGTGATCAATAATTTTTGATTGCAGAAGACAAGAAAAAAAATAATCAAATCTTTTGCTGGGGGACAACTAGCTGTTTCGTAGTCGCTACACTACTCATCAGCACCCACTGGGATTTGAACTCGGGTCATGACGTATCATGATCTGCTGCTTTAACGTCTTATTTAACTGTACTGCTAGTGGTTTTTGAGACAACTTAAAGCTTCATTCGGACTATAGATATTGTGTTGTTATAGAATGTAATAGAATGAAATTTGTTTGTTTATGAAGAGAAGCGTCTGTGGTAGGAATCGAATCTGCGACCTCGAGACTTTTGTTTGAGCTCTCTATCAAATCAGCCATCGAGTTCATAATGAAAGTCCTATACTTATATAATGAATTATGCCCATTTTTTTAACCACATTGTTTTGTGCCTGTTTGGAAAGTCTTACATTAATACAATGAAATATTTTCATTATATGTACTACACTGTTTAGTAGCTATAACGAAATTCTTACATTTTCATGCAAAAGTTTTTCGTAACATTAGCAGAGTTGTAAAAAAGTATTAAAGAGGTGCTACGCAAAACTTGCATCTCATTAATGAAGCTTTCATAACCGGAATGAAATTTTTCATGGTATTAGCGAAATAATTGTTAACGAAACGGCTTCATTCCCATAATGAAGCGTTTTTCTTGCAGTGTGGTTATGTTAGAATAATCATCCTTTTGTGTAAAAAGATTGTTATTGT
This sequence comes from Thecocarcelia acutangulata, assembly GCA_914767995.1. Classification (NCBI taxonomy): domain Eukaryota; kingdom Metazoa; phylum Arthropoda; class Insecta; order Diptera; family Tachinidae; genus Thecocarcelia; species Thecocarcelia acutangulata. The sequence continues at coordinate 94,536,429 of OU612095.1, read as the reverse complement.
GAATTTCTTATTTTGGTATATACTAGTGAATTTTTTTATTTTCTATAAGCATAACCTCATGTAAATATAATCGAAAGCTCAGACTACTTGTGCTCTGTAATATGCTATTTTGGCCCTATGGGCTTGTATTACAAATAAATTGAATAAATAAAAAAATAAAAGATATTTTATTTAAAAAGCTAGTTGTCCCCCAGCTATAGTTGTGATTATTATTTTTTTTTTGTCTTCTTCAATCAAATTATTGATCGCAGTTTGTATTATAAACATCTCCTACTTAAGAAATACTGAAGAAAGGAAATACTTGAACTAAAACCCGATGTACAAATGAACAAAAACCAAAAATCTAATTATATTTTTGTTTGACATGCTATTGGAAAAGAATATCATTTTAAAATTTTTTTACTTAAATTAAGATTTTCTTTTCGGAAATTGAAGAATTTCGCCGAAACACCACGTGGTGACCTGAGGGTTGGATTGCGAAAGGATCATTTGAAAGCTTGAAGTTAAAAAAAAAATTATTCCATTCGAAAATTGTTAGCGCAGTCATTAATTGCTTTGAATTCAAGATTTGACCCATAAATTTTCTGTAGCTAAAAGTTTAGCTTTTTCTTGAATATTTTCTTTAAACACTTGCTTTCTTATCATACAATTAAAAATTGGTGATTCAAATTATTAGGAAAATAGACGGTCGAAGTTTTTTGTGCAAAAGCTACAGAAAACTGTCCGAATTATTGAGGTAAAATAGAAACAAATTTATGGTGTACGGATTACAGTCTACTGTTGTAATAAATTAAGCGTCCATATTACCGCACTGTCCGCATTTATGGTTTTCCTAATTTTCGAGATTTTCCTGTGTTTTAAAAATAGGATTACAGAATTGTGAACGAATCCAGACCAGAGAATCATTTGCTTTTTTTGGAATCCATTTCGCGAATAACTGTCTTCTTTCACGATAACGAATCTGTTCGTTCGTTCACACAATTACATTTAAAACAAAAACAACATTGAAAATATTGTTATTGTTTTAAATGTAATTGTGCAAACGAACGAACAGCTTCGTTATCGCGAAATTGGCACTAAGTTCTTATTAGACGAATTTATATACAAAATTTGTCTAATAAGAGCTTAATAAATAGTTATAAAATATCTTTTTACAAATAAGAGCACGTTGATTTAATTGATTTTTAATAATATTCTTTAAAAAGTTGCTACCAAAATTAAGTTAAATTTTTTAATGAATTTTAAGTCATGTTAAAAAAAAAACTTTGTTTCTTTTTATCCTTTTGCTTGCAAACCGAATAAAACTAAAACAATTATAAAAAATAAAATAAAATTTAATAACATAGGCTAAAAATAGAAAAATTTGTAACAAATTTTCAGTACTTTAAATCGTTGTGATAATTTGCACTAAGACCGTAATAAATTAATTCCATAACTTTGATAATATTCATAAATAATTTTTTTTTTATTATTATAGGTTTGTTTGACAAATTTCCATACAAAGTTTGTCAAATAAGCCTTTAATAGAAATAAAATACAATTTTGATTATAAGACTTTAATGAATTAATTAGATTACTTTGATTAGTGCACAAGAGGCAAATAAAAAAATAAATTAAATTATTACCGCCATCTTCATAAAAAAATATTTTTTTGTTTATTACAAATTTCTATACAAAGTGTTTCAAATAAACCTTTAATAATCATGAAAAAATTTTTATGAATACAGCCCCAAATTATTGAATTATATAAGTATGTATTTTTACATACGATAAAAAAAATTAGTTCAATTGCATATTTCTAAAGCTAAACCCGCAGGAAAAAAGGAAAGAATAACTTACTCTTTTCTGCTCCCTGAGAGTGGGTCTTTTGGGTTGCCTGGCATTTGGATGATATTCGCCGCCACAAGGATTTGACCATTCGAAGATAGTCGAATTTTCATTGTAAGCGTAATAATCAAACCAAATACTATGACGTTTACGATGTCGCTTGCGCAGGCGCAAATTGTTGGCAAAATGTGTGGCGGCTGATGCCGGCTCACTTGTTGATGCTGTTACTGATGTTGATGATAAAGCGGCGGGATATTGTTGTTGCGGTTGTATTAATTGTTGGTTTGTATCACGGGCACTAAAATTTACATTTTGTGATAATGAAGAGGTGGCAACAGAATTCGCATCTATTATCACTAACAATTTAGTAATTATAATTAAAAAGCTTATGAAATTCATTTGTTGACGAAGCAAAAATAACTTATTCATGTTTTTTTGTTTTTTATTTTGCGGCACACGTGACAATTTCAGAATAGTCAACATACACATAGGTATACGTACGTATGTACGTGTGTTGTTTTTATTATTTTATTTTTCTTAAATTGATTGTATATTATTAAAGCAAATTGCTGATATTTTTTTTTTTTTTTCTTAGACACAAAATTCAACACTTTGGTTATCAATCCCAAATTATGTGTAGTAGAAAACCATTAAATGTTTTAATTAGTTGTTAATAATTTTATATTTCCAAAATTTAAAGAAAAAAATTATTATGAAATGAAAAGAATGTTGTTTGCACGCCAAAGTTTAAAACTAGACTGAATTGTATGTTGCTTTAATTTTGACTACCTTTCTTTGTTGAGACGTTTTAGTTGTTTTATTTTTCTTTTTCCATCTGTAGCTGCTGCTGCCTGTGTGTAATTCTCCTCCTCTATATCCACTTAAACGACGTAAACTACCAACACCGCTGCAACAGCATACATATACATATATATGTACATACATGTCAGCCAGTAAAGCAGTCAGGCAAAACTCAACAGCCACAAAAACATTAATGTTTGATACGCTCTTATTGTTTCCGTTTTTATTTTGTTGTTATTGTTGTTGTTGTAAGTATGGTCAACGCCATCAACAACAACAAGAAGTGTGCGCGCTGTGTTTGTGTGCACAGTAAACCTTCATACTTGTTTATCGTCCATTCTCCTATAAAAAGCAACACAAACAAACAAAAACCAGTACGAACCCTCGAAATACAGCAACAACATCAACATCGTCACGGTTAGCACGTCACAGTTTTGTGGGCCTTTGTTTTTTTTTTGTTTTGATTGTGATTTTATTGTCTGTTTTTTTTTTTGTTTTTGTTTTACTAAGGAAAGTTTTCATTTATTCGTGTTATGAGAGCAACATTTATTTTCCACATACACTCTTTTTCTCTCGACCAATAGCTGGTATTTCACTCAGTTCCCCTGCGTGGTAAATAAAAGTTTGTCATGAGCATACAGGTAAGTATGTATATAACACACTGGCATGCACACATGCCTTTCTCATGCATACGAGTACACACATATATAAGTACTTTATCCCTACTTACATACATACATATTTGTTCGTTGTATCGTTTATACCTATAAGATTTTAGGATAATTTTGTTTTATCCTTGTTGTACCTACTATTTGACTTGTTTTAAGTTTTGAGCAACTTAAAGAACTTATAGGCATATTATGCGTGCATAGATACGTATATTTGAATAGGTACTTATATTTGGATCCGTATATACATACACATATGTACATATTTCAAGTTTCTAAATATTTGGTCTCAACCAAATATTTAGAATTTAGCCGAATTTTTAATACACCACATATGTATGTATGTGCGTTGATGTATCCTTTTATTTCAACATAGTTTATTTGTACATCCCATTCATACGCTATCGTATGAATGGGATCGTAATTCCTGCAAATGGCATTTTACCTCATTAATATTTGACATTTCTAAACTATTCAGCTACAGAATACAAACAGTTAAACGATGGAGCGAACGGGATTGTAGTTCCTGCAAATGGCATTTTACCTCATTAATATTTTACATTTCTGATCTAGACAGCTGCAGGATACAAACAGACAAACTATACTACGCAAGAGCGAGGTATAATTGTGTTGACTTTTTTAATCACGATTTTGAGTTGAAACCCGTTGCATTTTAACAATTACGTCAATGAATGAAATATCCATTTCTGGGGCACTGAAAATCAGCTGCAATGCATGTATAGCCATTAAATCCACTCAAGACTACTCTGAGGTGCGGCGTTCGCGTGGTAAGATTGATTGGAATGTATTTTTTTTTTTTGGAAAATGCCATCGGCAATATAATTAATGTTTAATGAGCGGGGCTTGGTGTACATGTAGTTTCAACAAGACGGTGCAATTGCACAATCAGCTAGAGCCACTGTGGATATTGTGCAGGAAGCATTTCCTGGTCGCGTAATCTCCCGTTTTGGCGATTTGGCACCTCCAGCTAGATCTCTCCATTTAACCTTCCCAGACTTCTTACTTTGGGGTTACTTGAAGTCGCTGGCTCACATCAACACGTCTCACACTGAAAGAAAAACGCTTCATTACGGCAATGAAACCACTTCGATCACCATTCTTTTGTCAATAGCATGAAAAGTTTCGTTTCGGTAACGAAAACTTCATTACTGAGATGAAAATTTCGCTTAGCACCACTATATTATATTTTACAACTTCATTAGTTTTACGAAAACTATATATATATATATATATATATATATATATATATATATATATATATATATATATATATATATATATATATATATATATATATATATATATATATAAGTATTCAATTATTTTTTCTGCCTTCAGTTATTGTTATAATAAAAAAAACCCCTGAAAGGGAAATCGAGCTAATAACCTACATATAACAGTACGCAGCTTTTTGCCATAAATGAACTTATTTCGATCACTTTACGACAATTACAAGTATTTCTTTAATTCTCCCAGAGAGCAAGTTTTGGCTTGGTACCTACCAAACCAGGGCACTCAGCTTGCTGGGGCATAGAGGGATAGGAGTTCCACGTTTGTTGTAGCAGTAATGAAAAAGATTTACATCAGCACCTACCTTGCAGCCTTATCTGATGATGAACCAGTTCCACGGAGTGAATTATTTACGATTCACCAGCTGACTAGGCTCACACAGGTAGCAATTTTTTCCATATGTTTGTGGCCATATGAGCAATTTTTTGTTGAGGAGTTCGGTCCTTCTAGTCCCTCCTGTATGCAATTCCCTACCAATCAATGGAAGACAAGGCTTAATGAGTTGGTATGCTAAGAGCATCAGCCCTTAAAGCAACTCACCCGTCAACCATCAGCATTGATTCCTTACAGTACAGGTATCTGTTGTAAAGGCAACAGACCCTCGGGAGGTTGTTAGTCCCCAAAAAAAGGCACGCCAAGCAATTGTCAAGGATAATTGCTTGGCGTACCTGCGTTTTATGTTTCAACCACAGCCAGAACGTTTCAGCCAAGGTAGGCACCTCAACCATGATCAGCCTGGGTCGAACCGCAAGCAGAACTACCCGGAGGCCATGCTGATCCCCGTTCTGCCAATTGATACCCTTGGTAAAGGGTTTCGGAAGCCAACACAACATTAGTCATGCGGCTTTCTAGAGTTTTGTTTGCCGCACCAAACGAGGGGCCGCTTCCCCTCTTTTCACCGAAGAAAAAGAGTGCCGAAGTTAGGAATACGCCAAGGCAAAACCTGTTCGTTGTAGCAAATAAAACTCCAGGAAACCGTATGACTTATGTTGTGTTGGACTTCCGCAGCCCTCACCAAGAGTTAATTGGCAGAATGGAGATCAGCCAAGCATCCGGAAGGTTCTGCACCATCTTGATGCTAAGCTGTCTACGTTGGCTGAAAAGTTGTGGCTGCGGTTTAAGCCTAAAATCGTAGGAAGAGGTTGCTAATAACACCCGAGGTTCTGTTGTCTTGCAACAGAGTGATGGTTAGACGGGTGAGTTGGTTAAGGTTTACGGCAAACATGCCCTGGCCTATACGCTTGATACTCAATTGTTTTTGTAAATGCGCTTAGCTATAGGGCTGTGCTCTTCAATACACAAATACTGCGCTCAGCATTAGCAATGAAAAATACACAAACAACTTCGTCTTTTATATATTTTTTTTTTCGTTCTTCACCGCACACACACATAAAAGCAAAGCAACAACACTTTCGCATGCTTTGTTGGCAAACATTGACGACAACAATTATCAGTGTGAATTTTGTTTTTGTAAATTGTTTTGTTTCTTACAACAAAAAATATTAAATAAAAGTAGTTATTTCTTAAATGTATTGGTGTTTACTCTTCCATATAGAACTTTTGGGCATCACTGGTTTACGGCCTACCAAATCATTAAGACTTACCTTCCATTGAGTGCTGGGAAATTGTATACATGAAGAATTATAAATTATGAGCCCCAAATTGGAAGATTTTGCGCATTTACATAAGTATTCGGATGGAAATGCTCTTCATTAGAGACTAGTTTTTTCTCAGCATAACTTTCTAAATATTCTTTCGTAAAGCACCTCATTAACACGTTTCACGTGGGTGTTAATATGTTTGCAATACTCCATGGCATTTGAGCGACTATAACTTATGTTGCTGCTTTAATGCAAAAAAAAAATCAAAAAAAAATTTGGAAATTCTCGAAGCCGAATTTAGTAATGAGATTTGAATACTTGTTGTTAGTTCACATTATGAAGATTCAATAAATGCTTAAAAAATTTCAAAGTACAAAGCTAATTCATAGTACCAAGCTAATTGCAATCCCTAAATGATTCCATTTTTTAACACAGTCGTTAAATTCGTCCCTCCAATTTGTCAGTTTTTATTATAGACATAAAGTCTGTTTCAAAATTTAACACCTCCACGCCTTTAAAAGTGTAAAACATAAAACAGGTAAGTTGTATTTAATCTTTTTAAATGTTGCACTTGTTGTTTTTCCTAAAACCGTGTAATGCAACAGAAAAAAAAGAAAGTATAAAAAAACAAAAAACGAAGTGGAAAATAATTTGGCCAAATATTTTTTTTTTTTTTTTTTTTTTTTTTTGAAATAGAATGAATGAGTGTTAGTTACGAGCGAATCAATTTAATTAGTTACACCAATCCCTTATCGGTAAACAATCTTTTTGCTACACTCATTTACTCTGGTACTCCTCTGGGAGGAATGAAAACAAATGAATGCTGCTGCTGGCAAGAGGAGAGAGAATAAGATTATTTATTGAAAACAAAAAAAATAAAAAATTACATATCAATCGGCCAGAGTAAGCAAATTGATTGAAGAAGGAAACATGACAAAGCACTAATTCAAATAACGAACAAAAGGATACAGAACACTAAAAGGTTCTAAGTCTGTCATATTCAATTGGTGATTATGTATGTTCGTGTGTTTAAGGCAACTTTATTTTGGTATGTTGGTATGTTTTGCCAAAATATTTTATCCATAACGAATTGTTCAGAAAGGATATTATAACAACAGTTTATATGACTTTTGTGTGCGTGAGCAAAGAACCTCCGCTAAGATTTTCCTATACACAAACAAACATTTTTATACACATACGCAAGTGGGCGAGTGTGTGCATGTGTACGGTTCTCTTTGTGCCAAATAAAAAGAGATCGTGTGGAGTTTGCGTACTTTTTATATGGACATACATATACCGACTACAGCAGCAGGAGCTCAATCAAATGTAATCAACGTGGAAGGTGTTGTTGGTTTAACAACATCTTATACCTTCTTTGGTTAAAACTAAAAAAAAAAACACACAGTGGTTTGTTAGGTGTAAAGGGATTAAAGTACAGGTATTATTAAAACATTATTCTTTTTAAATTCTCAATCATTTATTTAGATTGCTGGGATATTGTTTGAGAATATCTTACAAAAATTTCCAAAGTGTACTGATGATTAGGGTAGCTTCCATGAAATGTCCACATATAGACAGCTGGGAAACAAAAAAAAAAACGTAAATAATTAAATGCTCGGTGGCTTAGTGGTTAAAGCAGTAGATCATGATACGTCATGACCCGAGTTCAAATCCCAGTGGGTGCTGATGAGTAGTGTAGCGACTACGAAACAGCTAGTTGTCCCCCAGCTAAAGATTTGATTATTATTTTTCTTGTCTTCTTCAATCAAAATTATTGATCACAGCAAATTTGTATTGTAAAAAATCCTTCTTAAGAAAAAAATTAAGAAAGGAAAAACTTTAACTAAAAACCTGTTGTACATATGTACAAACCAAACAATTTTTAATTTAAAAAAAAAAACGTGTTTTTGCTGCTTAAGATCTTGTGTTGTTTTTTTTTATAATAAAGTAACAGGTTTTTTTTATTTCGATATTTTGCTAACAGTTTTTTAGCTTTGTTCACTGAGATAATCCGTTCAATTTAACTCGTTCGTTCATTAACGTTACTGCCCACTGGGGCAATATCAATAACAGGTGTGTTTCTTTACTCTACTTTGGGATCCCGCGGTATCCCAATTTGCACGAAAAGCGTTCTTGTGCTTTAAAATTGGGCAAATGAGAGCGCTTTTGAGAGAATAGTATGCTTCCTCTTCTTGCACGAAACAGCCCGTACTTTTTCTTCGGGCTAGTTTGGGCAAGTAATTAAGCAATCAGCTGTTCGAAAAATAAACAAGAATAACGAAACCAAGTTCATTTGAATCAACTCGTATACAAATCATGTCAGTGGTTTTATATAAATATTAAATAAAAAGGAATGGGCAAAAGACCTTAAAAGCTAAAAAGTGTAAAATATCACAGTATTTTTTCGTAAAACTATATGAAAAAATTTTTTTGCCACATCAAAACACAGCATATGTTTCTTTTTGGGCTAGAAATTTGGCTTTTTGCGTTCCCGTACTTTAGAAAAATTTTATCTGTATTTGAGAGAAACTTATGCATGCTCTCTTTTGCACGAAACTTGCCCGGAAAGTAAAGAAACACACCTAATATCCATTCATTTATCTACTACCGTCTACTTCTTGCCTCAACGAAACCACTGTCCTCGGTATTTTTTAATAGAGTTGTTTCTTACCCTGTGTTTAAATAACTAAGTGCGAAATAACGTTATGAATGTGTAGAGTTTTATCTCGATGTGTGTTTGTGCCTCCCAAAATCTCTTGGGTCTGGCAAAGTCATAAAAAAGAGCTCTAAATGAAAATTTATTGTAATTTTTTATTATTATATTAACAGTTGCTGCCAATAACGTTGCTATTGCAATTGTTTTATTGAATGTTGTCCTTTTCCTTTTGAGCCTACGGTGAGTGATATTTTCATTTCTTTCTATGCCGGCAAATATCAAGCAAAATGTCCTGCCGCCTTAAGCCAACGGGACAACCAAACATTTTCCTTTTTGAAGAATGTTATTGGTTTTTGGCCAATACGGGCAGCCAAAACAAAATACTGGTTTGCCTGGCTATGAAACCTTTTCATTTAAGACACAATTGGAATCTACATCTATATATACATACATACATACATACATATAGAAGAACAACATAACTCCCATAAAACTTGACTAATTATTTATTATAAACTTGTTGGCATATGTGATTTATAAAAATAAACAATCAGCGAATATTAACATACATATATATTTATTTTCAGCCATAAAATTGTTATTGACAGCGTTGTCAATTTTGAAATTTTAAAACGCGCCAAAATGGGGAAAAACGTACCGAATTTTGAATTTTTTCCTTTCATTTTTAAAAACCTATTTTGTATTTTAGGAAGTACAATATTTTTACATTAAAAACATGAGAATGAAACAGCCTTTTAAGCGGCTATTATACCATCAAACTGGGTCTGCTAGCACCGCCTGATGGGATGCCATCAAATTCCTTCAATAGCTAGAATTCGTGTTTGTCAAACTTGACTCTGTTAGCTTTATTAAGATAATGTTATCTTTTTAATGACTATAACGATATTTTATGAAATTTATTATTATATTTTATTAAAATTATTATTAAACAATATCACTTAAATATATTTACTGTCTGCCAAAATCAGCTGTTACTTTTACTGTCACAGAAAAAAATACAGCTTCTTAACGTCACCAAAATATATTGCAGTAGCATACAACCATTAACATACTGTCGAAAGAAGTTACGATTATCGGATCACTAAAAGTTACACAGAACCACACAATAAGCCTTCAAATTCGAATACCAATTCTATTACACACAGTGTATTTGTGTTTTCGTAAGCGATGTCTTTAAAAGAATTTTTGGTCTTTAAAAAATTTATGGAAAATTTGTCTGAATTATAACAAATAAAAGATGGAGTTTACCATAATCAATATTTAATGCAAACTATAATTTATTTAATAATTTGGTAATTTCTCAATTACCAAAACCGTAACGAATTCACGCGCAACCATAAATACGAACTTCACTGTTCAGAGACTGCATTTATTGCAATATTTGACAAACATGGCTTGATCGTTTAATAGAAAAACACTCTCTAAAAGCAGCAAATTTTTTAAAACGAAATGTTTCTTTTTCTTTCGATAGTGGTACTTGATTAAACATTTGTCTTACATTAAAACAAAAAGTTGAGTTGAATTGGATTTTGTGCCACCGAAATTTAAAAAAAACGCACCGAAAATTTAAAAAAGCGCAACCCGCACCGACTAAAGAATTTTTCGCACAAATAATTTTAAAAAGCACCAAAAACGGTGCGAAACGCACCGAGTTGACAACACTGGTTATTGAATCAAATATGCCAACGGTGTTATTGCTCTTCAATCTTAAAAGTTTTTTAAGAGAACAAGAACTTTGTAAGAAATTTAAATGTCAACATCAATTGACAAACATACCGGCCTGTTCTAAAATTCACGTGATTTCAAAGCACATGTGGCGTCAAAAGCACAAATGAGATGTGTGCCTGTTCTGCAAATCACAATTTTTTGTAATTTTCTGAAATGCTTCAATTTACTGATATTTTTATTTCCAGGTTGAATTATTTTATTCACGGTATTATCTGCAAAATAAGGTTAATTTCTTCTAATGAATATAAAGGGTAAAGTAAAATAAACTAATAATAAACCAAAGCACAAAATAATACAAAAAATCTTGCAACAAAATAAGCCTATCTAGTTTTTTCTTAATTAAGTGAATTATTTCGTACAATATATGTAATTTTACTAGCATCCTATTTTTTGGGCTCATGCATTTTTTTTTTACCAAACACTACAAAATGGGAGGTTCTAGCGTATGCAAATATCGCCCCGAGGAACAGGTTTTGCCTTGGGGTAGGCCAAACCAGGCAAACAAAACTCTGAGCAGTTGCATGACTTATGTTGCTTTAAGGATTTCCGAAACTCGTACCAAGGGATAAAGTTGGCAGAACGGGTATCAGCAAAGCCCCCGGGAGGTTCTGCTTTGCAGATCTCTGGGTGTTGAATATGGTTGAGGTTTTTCTTGTGGTTTAAACCTAAAACCACATAAAGGGGAATTAGTATCCCTGATAGCGTTGGTGCATGGTCGGTTTACAGGGGCTAATAGCCCCCCTGGGTGCTGTTGTGTTGCAACAGATACCTGTATGTAAGGAACCAGCAAAGACGGTTAGATGGGTGAGTTGGTTGAGGGCTTTGCTGTTAATGCACTTAAAGAAAAAGTAATTTGGAATATTATTGTGGCAACATTAGTATGTAGGCTGCAATAATTTTTATTGCTGACGCAAACAGCATGTTTTCGGTCTTAAAATAGTTAAATCAAATATAAATATATTAGTGTTAAAGTGCCAATATTTTAATTGTTATATTTCTATCATTTTAAAACATTGTTGGATGCGATAATGATGTTTTAAATACATGTTTGAATATAACGATGTCTTTTATTACATACAATAATAAACTGTTTGTTTTAAACACAAGTATATTAGAATCGTAGAATAAACTTATTGTTGTTGTTTTCATTTATGTCATTGACATATAAGTTTCTTCGTAATTTATTTTTTCTTTTAAAACATTCTATTTGTTTCTTTGAGATTTATTTGGATTTTATAAATGTTGGTTATATAAGATATCAACAGGATAGCAGGAATACGGCGGTACGTGAAAATGTCGTAAAAATATTTACATGAATAATTGTACATATGAAAAGAAGAAGGTTTGTATTGGTAATTTTATGTATAAAAATATACATGTATACATATGTGCACATATTCTTAGATAACATATTAATATGTATGAATTATATGTTTATCATTACAGAAATTTATTTACGTGTTTGAAGTAGAATTAAGCGTTGGTTATATGTTTAAAATAAATAATATATGTTTAAGATAAATAATAAATATTAATATGTTAGTTATTATATAATATGATAGTTCAAAATTATTTCTATTGAACGTGATAATAGTGTTTTAGACTTTTTAGATTAAATGGGTGGGAATGACAATATTATATGGTTGACTAAAACAAATATATGGTGTAGCACATTTCCCTATGGGGCTACTTCCCTGAATCCAACACGAATTCTTTTGTACATATAACTGTTTATAAGTACATGTATTCATCTTTGAGAGCATTATATTATTTTATACTTTTACATACACGCACATTGTACATTTACTTTATTTCTTTTTACTCTACTTTCATACATATGTATATTGTTACAGGCTCATGTTATATTATACTCTTTAATGTACATACATTTTATATTTACTCTCTTATTGTTTAAGTATTAGTTAAGCATTATTGCGTCATCCACTTTTGGTGGTTGTTTTTTTAGCTGTAAGCATGAAGAAATAAAAAGGCAAGCGACAGTTGAGTTGTGACGCTTGAAATAAAAACACTTTTTCTTATTTACGCCTATAATGGTTACCAAATATATGGTTAAATTGTACAATACTAATTCTTATATTTCCTTAGTTCATCAAATAACATTTCAACTGAAACCATTTTATATGGTTGTTTATAACCATATAATGCAACAATAGTATGTTGTCCTTAGAATATTGTTATATCAACCATATTTTTTTTCTGCGTGTGGTATTGGGCCTACCAACTCATTAAGTCTTGTCTTCCATTGACTATAGCGAGATTGCATACAGGAGGGGTTGGAAGACCCGAACACTTAAACAAGCGGTTTGTCAAAAGGGCTATAAACTTATAACTAAAAGTTGCTACCTACACGCAAAGAAAAGGCAATTTGCAATATTGTTGTGACAACATTAGTATATACTCTGTCACAATTTGTATTGTTACCGCTCGCAGTATTTTTTAATTTTCAATATAGTTTAATCCACTGTAATTATGTGAGTGTTCAATTATTCATATTTCTATTGTTACATTTCTATCATTTTAAAAAATGGTTGAATGCAATAATAATGTTTAAAAATAAAGTTCGAATATAACAAAACCTTTTATTACGTACAATAATAGACTATTAATTAAAAACATAAGTATGGTTAAAGCATTTATCTACAACACATGTTTGTTTACAATATAAACTAGCTATTGTTGGTTTTACACACGTTGATATTTGCTTATATTCATACATAGTTTTCATTTAGGTTGTTGGTTTATTTGATTTTTTCAATTTTAATAATGGTAAAAATATAAAAAACAAATTTATAAATATTTACTTTTTGGTGGAAATAGCAGCATGATCCAAATAAAACTTTAAAGAAAAAGGTTTGTATAAGATTTTATATGGGCAAATGCATATAGTTTAATGTATTTAAATTCCATATATTTTTATAGATATGTACATAAATGGGCCAAAGCAAAGATACATCAATGTTGCCAAAACGACAGGATCTCGCAAAATTTTACTGATTTTAATCTAGTTTGTATGAAAATATTGATTGAAAAGTAAATTTATTAAACGAGTTAAAAAACTGTGGTTTCAATTATAGAAGTTTGTATTTATGTGTAATTATTATATACATAATCATATAACATTGTGTCCTTTAACACTAGTACCGTTGAGAGTGACATTAGAATTTACAATTTTCCAATAATATGGGTAGGAGTGATAATATTATATGGTTGGACATGACAGTTGAATTTTAATTTTTACAATAACGTTGTTAGTCATTAATAAAACGTATACCATGTATATGGTTAAATAATAAAATGTCGGTTCTTGGCTGTACTTAGTTGTGGAAAAAAATTTCAGATTAAAACCACATTATGTGGTTGTGCTCAACCGTATTATTAAACAATAGTATTTTGCCCTTAAAATATTGTTATGTCAACCATATTTTTTTCTTTACGTGTATGTGAGACTATTCAATGCATGGATTTGGTCCATTATCAGATTACGCCGTAGAGGCAGGTGCTGATCTAAATCGGTTTAACATCTCGTACCCAACATTTTCAATACTAATTCACGTAACGTAAATATAGTGCCTGTGAAAATAATTCAATATAATTACTCATAATATAAAACACTGTTGTACTCGTATATAATTCAGAGGCTTCGAATGTCGAAATTTAATCTGACTATAGTACTAATAAAGTTGTTCATTCAGACTTTTTTATTGCCGTTCTTTTAAGAATAAGTTCTTTGAAGAATATATTTTTTTTATGACAAAACAATGTCCTGCTGCCGTTTAAGTGACCAAAATTGCTAGACCACCCAATTAATTTAAGTTTCTTTTTGACTTTTCTCTTCACTCGAATTTGAGTGTCGGCACAGAATAAAACCTTTTTGCTTGTCATGGCCTGCTGTGTTTCGTAGAGAACAAAAAGTGAACTCGTTATCTATTTTTTTGCATTTGCTTAAATTAAATTAGTTAATATTGCAAAATGTTTCTATTCAGCATTTTATTTCTAATTCAGTTCTCTGTCTCACAGGCATTTGGTTGCACTGCGAGTAAATTGATTTGTTGTTATTAAACAACTTTATTTTCAAACATTTGAAGTCGTCGTCATCGTTTTTCCATCATTCGGCGGCTGGGCTTTTGTTTACAGACGTCATTCTGACTTTTTCTCACAGAATGTGGTCCGGACCATCAAGAAACATGAAATGTTCGGTGTTTGTTTTCTATCTTTTTCATTGGGTTTTTCTTTTTTGTTTGTAAATATTGTTTTACAATGTGTTAATAAGACAATATTACGAGTAGATGTTTGAAGGAGGAAGTTTTGCAGAGCTTTGTGTATTTTTCAATATTATAAGTTACGAAAGTTAAACACTAATGAAATTGAAGTTTATTTTTATCATAAGTTTTAAAAATATTTATAAGTAGATTTTGATTTCACAGTGACGTTTATCTTGAAACAGTACAATCACAAAGATTTACTATAAACCTTCTGTAAAAGTTACAATTTTGACAGACATGGATGGTTACATGAGGAAACATATCGTTGGTCTCATGTAGAAAGGACCTAACAAACATAATTGCAATTTTACAGGACAAGGAAAAATCATAATGGAAACTGTATACCTAGCTATATCTAAAAGTAACTTTTTTTGCTCAATTGCTTGTATGAAAATATTTAATAAAATCTTCGTGACACTGTGTAGTTGTGTGAAACGTAGTAGAATCCCTAAAATGGTTAAATTCAGGGAAAATGCCATTTAGGGCCTTTCTGCATGCGACCGACGATATGTCAAAAAAACAGAAGCACAAACATGTCTGTGAGTGCCTTAATAGATATGAACGAAAACGATATTCATTAGTATGTTCGTTTTTTATTAATGTATTTTTTTACATGTATTTTGTTTTTGAGAGTACAGTGAAGTTCCCGGAAATCTAGTAGCGGATGAACTGGCAAAGGCAGGTGTCCAGCTACAACAAAGAGATATTGATGGGATCGTTGGAATCCCGCTTGCGAGACAACACTGGCTGGAAGCCAACTAGCTGTTTCGTAGTCGCTACACTACTCCTCAGCACCCACTCGAAAATCGGTATGATTTTTATTGGTACATTTTGATAGGTACCTATATTGAAGGTAAATAATATAATTAGTTACCCACAAAAACAATTTATTTTAAATTCAATACTTCCTCATACATATATTGTACATAAAAACATATGTATGTACCTATGATTACCTATATACAAATTACGAAATCCTTATTGCACTGTAATAAAATCTGTTCAATCTATTTACTTCTCTTTAAATAAAAAGGGTGTTATCTTAATACCCGATACAATCTGTGTTAGTGTTTTAGAGATACCTCATTGGCCAGTTCTTATATACAAAAAACCTCTCAAGAGTGTTTAGGAATGAGCTCATACTCACGCACACACACGCTGGTGAAAAATAAAATATAAAAACTGTCTCTTTGTAATATATTTTAAGAGAAATTATTAAGTGAGTCATTAAAAGAGCATTTATTAAATTAGAAATGTAGTAGTTTTTAAGAGAAATTCATTAAAACACTTGTTCAAAGCAAAAGCCATTTATAATTTTGTGAAATATTAACATATTTAGTACAAATAAATAAATAAATAGGTATTAATGTGCTGTTTATAGAACACAGACGAGAACTCGTCTAAAGATATATATATGGAAATCATTCAAAAAATTAAGTGATTCTTATACAAATTTTCTAGACGAGTTGCTCGTATGTGTTCTATGAACAGCCCATAAGTCGAATATGTATGTATGTATGTGCATACATACATTTCTTTTAAAATAAAGTCATTAAAAAAAAAATTCAAGAATGTTGACATACTTTTAAGCTGACTGGATGTGTATGTAGCTATCTATGAATTGTGACTATTTGCACGATAATGACAAAGTGTTAATATCGTTATTTTTTTCACATATTTTGTACGCCAAACTGGCAGCATCCACAGGCATTTCCGCTGCACGTCCAAAATGTTAAAAAGTTGTATTATTTTGCCAATTATTTGATTTAAGCAATACTCTTTTTCATGGTTTATTCAAGCGGACTTTACAAGCCAGCGTTGCCAAGTGAGTATACAAATATAGCCCCAAACCGGAAAAATTATATCCTTAACCGATTTTTTTTTATAAGTGTATTTATTTCTATATTATTGTAATTACACAGTAATATTTTTATGCCTCAGCGCCAAATGGCTTTATAGAGGCTTAAGGGCAACTAGGTACAATTTCGTAAAAAAAAAATTCAATACATATTTACAATGTGTTAAAAAAAATTGCACAAAAATTACTTAGAAACTGAACACAAATAAAAAAGAATTGACTAATTCTCATAAGCAAGAAGTAAACTTACATTTTCAAGCAAATAATCTTTTAATTTATTTTTAAAGGTTGGTAACACCAGAATATTTTTTAAACCTTCTGGTAGCGTGTTGTATTCACTTGGACCGCTAAATTTAATGCGCTGCTTAGTAAGGTCAAGCCGACACCGCACAATGTTTAGGTCTCTTGACTGTCTAGTATTCATCCTGGATGGTGATACGTTCTGTTGAAATAAAACAGAATGCGAATCAATTCTAATTATACATTTGAAAACATATAGAAGCAGTTGGTATTTAAAAAGTCCTCTTATTGGAAGGATTGATTTGGCATAGTTTTGGATAAGGCTTACTGTTGAAAATCTTATCGGAAGGTTGAACACAGTTTTCAAAGCCTTATTCTGAGCCGATTGTAACGTCTTTAATATGGTACTTGATTTTGAGGCATAAATTATTGGAAGATATGTACGATGCGAGTGAACTAATGACTGATACAGTAACATTTTTGTTCTAGTAGGCAACATGTTTCTAAATTTATAAAGAACACCAATCCCGGAAGAAATTGTTGCCTTCAAGCCAGTTATATGATTATCCCATAGAAGATTATGACTTAATTTAATGCCAAGATATTTGACATTTTCAGATAAGCATATTGTATTTCCATCAATGTGTATTTGCATAAATTCTTCACCCCCGATAAAGTTTGTTTTTTTAGCATTCAACATCAATTTCTTCAGCCTTAGAAATCCTGACAAGACCCCAGCATCATGTTCAATTTGCGTTCGTTGAACTTTTTCATATTTACATTTATAAAGAATGCATATATCATCTGCGTATATAAATAATTTTCCATCAAATGTTATATTTTTCAAATCATCGATATAAATTTGAAATAAAAGTGGTTCTAACACACTTCCTTGTGGAACCCCTGACAGTACAGCTACCTTTTCACTACTTGCATTATTTATTGTCACAAATTGATTCCTACCTCTCAAATAATCCTTAATCAAAGCAAAAGAACTATGTTGCAATCCAGTAAACTTAAGTTTTTGGCACTAAATCAAATGCTTTTGACAGATCAAAGAAAACACCCGCAACCCCTTTATAACCATCATCCAGTCCATTACAAACATATTCAATTACATTTACAACTGCTTCTTTTGTTCTAGATCCTTTTTTAAAACCATATTGCCGACAAAATAATATATTATTTTCTTCCAGATAAGTAGTGAGTTGCTCAAAAATAATTTTTTCTAAGATTTTATCAACTGTGGAAAGTATAGATATAGGACGAAAATTCTCAATATTATTCATTCCCGAAGATTTCGGTGTTGGAACTATCTTATGAGTTTTCAGTACGTCAGGGTATTTTCCTTCAACAATCATTTTTTTTTTTTGAAAATTTGTAGTACAGCTTCAGAAACAGTATTTTTGCGCACTAAAAGCATTTTCACAGTAATACTGTCAGGTCCTGGACATAATAAAATCAAATTAATTTCACATATTTTGAATATAAGTAGATAGATAGGCAAAGCTCGGTAGAAGAATCTCGTTTTAACAAAAGCTGATAAAATATAAAGTATGATTTTTGATTTTACCATATAGCGAAAATTTACAACCTAACTTGATTTTATTCAAAAGTCATTTCAAAGCAGAAAGGAACTTTGTGTTTTTTGCAGCAACGAATTTGATATGTGATATATTAAATACATGTATGAGTTTTTAAATGACTTCACTTCGACTTCGAACATTCAATACTATATATTTTATAAAATATTACGGCCAAGGCGAATTCATACCAGGTAAACGCAAGAGCAATAAATACACCACTACGAAAAAAAATCGTTTTCAAATGTCAAAGGAAAAGTATAAACGCAAAAAGGAACTCAAAACAATATAATAAAAAATTATTTACAAGAAAAAGAAAACTTTATTATTTCGTGAAACTTTTAATTATTTCTTATTTCGTGAAAAGTAAAAATCAAAATCAAAAGATCAAAATGCTTGGTAAGGTGAAAATGGCCCACCGGATTGGGGAAAATTTTGGATCATAGCTGCTGTTCAAGCTTTAATAATAAACAAATTATTTTAATATTTTTCAAATTTTTTTTTAATTATTCCATTGACATCTGAAATAGATTAAAATTAAAAAAAAAGTGATCAGCTGCGCTGCCAATTTCACCTGTTATAAATTCGCCTTGATTACGGCTATATGGGTAAAAAATATTTTAGATTTATTAAAGGTTTATTTGAAAAAACTTTATATAGAAATTTGTCAAATAAGCCTGTAATAAACCTAAAATATTTTTCTTATGAAAATGGCCGTTAGAATATAAAGTTAAATGTTTGAAAATATTTTTAAAAAATTTCCGAGTTTATCGATGATTACGTTAGCACCTATGAAATGTCGACAGCTGTAAAACACATGAAAGAGTTTTTAAGATTTCTTTTCTAAAAGAGAACTATTAAAAAAAAGTCCGCGTCTAAAAAGCAAGTAATTTGACGATTTTTATGGTTAATGTTTTTATTGGTAATGTTAAGGTGGTTAAATTTTAAGGGCCGATATTGATTTTGAATAAAACACAAATGACTAGGGAATTGTTGTCATATTATCATAATATTGTCATATTATGATAATACTGCTGTGGTTCAATTATGTCTGGAGCAAAATATCGAGACCTCGGTGACACACCTCCATCCGATGGTGCAAATTTTCGATGACGCTGAGCCATAATTGAGGTTCTATGCCGTTTAATTACCGAATTATCATCCTTTAGCTTATGAATTGTTACTGGCTTATCGATCTACATGTTTTCTTTCAAATAACCCTAAAGAAAAAAGTCCAATGGTGTCAAATCACTTGAACTTGGCAGTCAATTGATATCGCCTCTACAGGAGATAACACGGTCATTGAATTTGTTGCGCAAAAGAGCCATTTTTTTGTTGGCTGCGTGGCAAGTGGCGCTGTCCTGTTGAAACCACATTCATATCTTCCAATTCGAGCCATAAAAAGTTCGTCATCATTTCGATAGCGAACATCGTTCAAACACAGTAACTGCCTGACCGGTCTCATTTGGATTAAAATACAGCCCAGTTGTGTTCCTAGCATAAGTGCTTTATGCTAGGAACATAACTGCGACGAACGACGAATATTTGGTCGCGAGTATTCGTCGCCAAAAATAAAACACATTGGTGTATATGAAAATCCACACCAACATGGTGTTGGTCGAAATTCGTCATACTCAGCGAAAGTTGAAATAGATTAATTTCTAATTGTTTCGTCAGTGAGCGACGCACAAAACGGTATCAGGTAACCTGGTTTCTTACATAAAAAAAGCATTTTTCATGACATAATACTTTTTATAATTTATATTAATCCATTTAGTAAAATAAGTATCAAGATGTTTTCAAAATATAAAGTACCTGAGGTCATTTGTTCAAAATTCCCTCTTTCGGTTGGGATTTATATAGGTTTACTTTCAATATGGCCACCTTTCCACGGAATGTAAACAATGTTCGTTGATATTGTGCTTCACACGACGAATTTATATAACAAATATTTGCCGGCGGATTCGTCGCGATGGGCGAAGTTCGTCGTTCGTTGCAGTTGTGTTCCTGGCATTAAATAAGTAGTTAAAGGCAAACCGAACTCATACCAGGTAAATGCAGCTACAAATTACAAATATAACTTTACAAAAAAATATTTTTCAAATGTCAGGGGAGAAATATAAACACAAAGAGGAGTTAAAAATAAGTATATAAACAAATATTTACAAGAAAATAACAACTTTTAATTATTTCGTGAAAGTTAAAGTCTGTCTGATCTGAACTTGAGAAGGTGAAAATGGGCAGACGGATTAGGGGGGATTCTGGATCATACATAGGTATCAAGCTACAATACATAATTTCGCCAATATCGAATGAAAATGTATGCGAACGAAAGCTAGTCACTAACATCCGAATCAATTTGGGTTTTTTTGTCACTATGGTTCGTTCGCAAGAACTTATGTATTTTAATTAATTTTGACACATCGTTCGCATAAAATAAAGTTAGAAAAAACCCGAATCAATTTTCTTTCGCCTAGAGTGCGAATGAACTTATCGTTTCGACATCGGCGAACTGGCTGTAAAACAAATTGTGAAAAAAAAAATTTTTTTTTTTGTTTTTTTTTTTTTTAAGATTATTTTAATTATTCCATTGACATCCGGCAAAGATAAAAACTGAAAAATAAGTTATCAGCTGCACTGTCAATTTCACCTGTTAAGAATTCGCCGATGTTGTAGGTGTTGGTTTGATCAAGTATTACTTGATCAAAGCAGAAAGGAATAGAAAAGGAATATGACATACGAGTATGTGAACAGATAGAAACAGTAGTTCCAAGCAAAATCATGGGTTATATAACACTTACAGTATATAACACTTACTTAAGGCCCAATCAGACTATTATACAAGTATAAATACTTTCATTAGATTTTGTGAGATAAAAGTCTAAACACATTTCTTGCGACTGTCAAAAAGTCTAACGTAAATTAGATTTTGCATTCACACCATCACACTTGATATAAACCAACATAGATGTGCCATCATAAAACTTTACACGACGGCAGGTGCGCTATTCGTCGTAGGCGATAGACGTGCCGGCGAGTGAAATTCTTCAACAGCTAAAATAATAATTATGTATAACACATCCAAATTCGATAGCACAAACATATTTTATGTTCTAAATATAGCATGAGCAAAATACATTTATAAATGACAGCTAAATTCCAAATTTCGAGCTTTTTTATAACGAAAAAAAAAAAAAAAATAGTATCAGTGACGGCACCCCATCGGTTACGAAATAGCCGACTACTCAATTTTTAATTGGCTGGTTTTCTAAAAAATACAACCCTGATCCAATGTAAAGTATTATCGTTTTGAAAAGTTTCAAAAAACAACAAAGTCGTATGGGATGTCAAATTTGTATCGTATTATTTTTCGTATGTATGACGGATTACATTCAGACTATCAGACTTGCACGTATTGTTTGAATTTTTGACAAGTATAATAGTCTGAACTGGGCTTTACTTATCACACTCTGAAAGCAAGAAAATTTGGAATGAAAATCCCTAACTTGGCAATACTGTCACAAGTAGATGCGTTTGTGTGGTCTCGTGAGTGTTTTGCCTAAAACCAGTTGGCCTTTAATAACTTTAATTCAGTTTGTCATTTGAACATGACCAACACCTCAATTTGACCAGCCAGCCATCCAGTCTTCCAGCCAGTCGGCCAGCCAGCCAGCGACCTTATTTTAAAGCCAAACAAGTGTTTGCTTAATAAACTAATTCTTTTTTATAATCTTTTTTTATTTGGCTTTTGTTAATGAGTATGCTGGGAAATATAAGATGACCGACCACTTTATAGAGTGTGTTTTGTGTCTGGTTTTATTGGTTTAATAACGGCCACTGTCTCAGGTATCATAACGGATCTGCGGTTTAACTGAGTAATGGCGCTTAAAAATAAGGAGTCTGTCATAACATAACCAGCATGATTATATTTTTTGAAAATTATATAAGCAGTTGCATTTAACAGCGATGTACGTACTTTTTGAACTGCAGTTCATGCTTTTAATGCAAAGCCTAGTTTTTTTTTAATTCAAGCCAGAAATATATATGTACTGTTCATAGAAGAAAATTTGAATGCAAGTTACTCAATTTGTTGAGTGATTTCCACATAAATTTTTTAGACAAATTTATCTCGTCTGTGTTCTATGAACGGCACAATAATTTGAATATATATAAACAATTGAGTTTTTTATTCACTATTTTAGCTTCTAACTGATACCAATAAAAAATTATGAATAGCTTGTTTTCCATGTTTCCCATCTATCTATATGTCGACATTTCATAGGAGCTACCCTAATCATCAGTAGACTTTGCCAATTTTTTGAAGATATTCTCAAACATTCAACTTTATATCGCAACAATCTAAATAAATTGTTAAAAATTTTTGGCCTTATGTATAATAAAAAACCTTGTGCTAACTAACTAGCTGCTATCTTTCCCTTATGCACTGAAAGAATTATGCGTCATATATTTAATGAAACTGTTTCATTAAATATTTTTCATTAATCCAATGAAAACTTTTCACAATATGCATGAAACTTCATATATATTATGAAATAGTTCCACCAGAATGGTTTCATTAAGTTTCATAGTTTCATTAAAAAAAATCATTGGATTTATTTTTTAATTCTTTGAATTTTGGTGAGATATATTAATGGGCATTTATTAATCTTAAGCTACAGTTTAAAAAATGTCAAGTTTTTTTTTATTAAAATGTAAGTTTTATGAGTTTCATAATTCCAATGAAATAGAATTCATTAGATTAATGACAAATAAATTTCTGGCTACCGAACTTGGGTATGTATGTACATATGTGTAAGTACTCAAATCAGCATAATAATATTTAAAAAAAATTTAAATACCAGTGTATTGAAATCATTTGAATTAATAAAATCTGTTTTATTTGGTGAATACTTGTTCAACATTTTCTTTCATCATAATTGGGTACAATTTCACAAAAGCAAGGAATAGTATTGTTTGTGTAATGAAATAAAGTATCAATGAATAAATGAAATAATTCCATTGATCTTATTACGTACATTTGTGAACATATTTTATTAATGTGTGTTATGATATTATTTCATTAAACAAATGTAACTATTTCATTGATTTAATGTAAATTTTTCAGGTGCTCAATGAATAATAAAATTAGATAAATGAAATAACTTCATTAACCTTATGAAGGAGTTTCATATTTTTAATGAATATATTACATTAGTACAAAGAAGTTATTTCATTAAATAAATGTTACTTTTTCATTAATTTAATGTACAGTTTTCATGTGCTTTATGAAATTGATTCTTTGATCTAGAGAAATTATTTCACTAATCATATGATTTGTCTTTCATACTTTTAATGAAAATAAGTCATGTTTCTTATTAAAATGTTTCATTACTTTTATGAAGGTTTTCATTAAAATAATCTAATGAAATTTGTTTCATTATTTCTATGAAAAGTTAGAATGGTTGAAAAATAATGAAACAATTTATAAAAGTAATGTCAAAATTCAGAGAATTTCTGAACAAAATTTTTTCAGTGTGGGAATTACCCACAAAAAACTTAGCACCTAGTTAGTTAGCATAAGGATTTTGATTATACATAAGGCTGTTAATAATTTATTTAGCTAAATTAATACGTTTTCAATATAAGAGCGATGCTGATTTTTTTTTTGTTTAGCCGATTACAGTTGTGAAATTGATTTATATCAGCACCTGACTTCACGACCTAATCTGATGATGGACCAAATCCACGGAGTGAATTATTCACGATTCAGCTGCATCCCCCTGTGGCTTCCATCCCTTCTGTAGGCAATTTCCTAACAGTCAGTAGAAGACAAAGTTCAATGAGTTGGTAGGTTGAAGCCCTTTAAGAGCAGCTAATGCAACCGTCTAATCATCACTGCTGGTTCCTTGATACCTGTTGCAAGACATCAGCACCTCAGGGAGCTGTTAGCCCCCGATAACCGGCCTGTACCAAAGTTTACCGAAGCCAGAGTTTTGCTTGCTGCAACAAACGAGGGCCTCCTTTCCCTCTATGACCCAGAAAACAGAGAGCTCTGGTTTGGTCTACGCCAAGGCAAAATCTGTTCCCTGGGGGGTTTGGCCGTTTACAGGCTCAGTCAAACTGTAATCGGCTTCTACTTTGTTGGTAGTAATTAAAGAAAAGTTGTAAAAATTTTTGGTTTGTACATTTGTACATCGGGTTTTAGTTCAAGTTTTTTCCCATTACAAATTTGCTGTGATCAATAATTTTTGATTGAAGAAGACAAGAAAAATAATAATCAAATCTTTAGCTGGGGGACAACTGGCTGTTTCGAAGTCGCTACACAACTCATCAGCACCCACTGGGATTTGAACTCGGGTCATGACGTATCATGATCTGCTGCTTTAACCACTCAGCCACCGAGCCATTTAATTATTCTCTACCTATATTCATCTCATATTGAATCACATATGCGTTTTGTTAATTGCCCACATTGTTTGTATAGCAGTTGCTGGCTCTGAACAAGCGGTGTGCTGTTCATAGAACACAGACAAGCAACTCGTCTAGAAAATTTGCATGAAAGTTACTCAATTTTTTGAGTGATTTCCATATAAAATTTTTTAGACGAATGGCTCGTCTGTGTTCTATGAACAGCACATAATATACATATTTTTGTGTTTTATGTGCTATTCATACAGTCAAGCACTTGTCTAATAAATTTTATATGGAAATCACTCAAAAAATTGAGTAACTTTCATATAAATTTTCTAGACGAGTTGCTCGTCTGTGTTTTATGAACAGCACGTTAATTTTTTAAAATTTTAAAAAAATTGTTTACAAAAATTTTGTTTTTCTTTTGTTTGAAAATGTAACGAAGTTTTTTTTTTTGGAATTGTGTAACTAGTAAACAATTTTATGGCAAATTTACACCAAGGACAGCTAGGCTTATAACACTATCCAGGTAAAACTGCCTCACTCTTTAGTTCCCTATTTTTATTTAATATTGTATTAAAAAGGCTAGTAGGGGGGTTGTACGATGGCGTTAATATGAGGGCACTACAACAAACCCTGTCTTACGTAAAATTTCATAATATTGGAAAATCCAGGATTAATGTTTTCAAACGATTTTCTTATATTCAGGACCTATAAGAATCATTTAAAATAAACGTTTACAAAAAAACAAAACAAAAATTCTAGGAAAACATAATAAAAGCCGGTCAGGTAAAAAAGGATACTAATTATAGTTTGTTGTAAATAAAAGGTTTCGATGAGACCTAGAAAAGGTAAAGGAATATATCGTTTGATACTTCAGGTATAAAATAAATAAATAAATAAATAAAATAAATAAATAAATATAATAAAACCTGTCGTTTACCATAAGTTATATATAATACAATTTTTATGTTATAGTTTTATTTTGTTAATTATGAAATATTCGCAAATTAGGTAAAATTAATTTATTACATGTTTCAATCCCTTGTAGAGCGAAACATCATTTACCTGATTAGTTGTTTTCAATATATGAAACTGATATTCAATTTTCACAATTAAGCAAAAAGGTGCTAAATGCAATCAGAGAAAATAAATTACTGAAGGCAACGATACCAGTAGTAAAATTTATTGACCTTATTTATATATCTATATGTAACGAGTGATTTTTTTTGCTATTATCTTTTTGGCAACGCTAGTTTTGACAGCTCACGCACGTTTTGTATCTTGTGTCACTGTCAAACATCTTCAGTTTGGTCTATAATTTAATCATGAATCGTCTTACAAACGAACAACGCTTGCAAATTATTGAATTTTATTACCAAAATGCGTGCTCTGTTAAGAAAGTTCATCGCGCGCTTCTTCCATTTTATGGTCAGTTTAATCGACCTACTGAGGCTTCTATTCGGGCTATTGTAAAAAAATTTCGCACCAAATTTACATTGTTGGACATTAAACCACTAACACGCTTACGTAGAGTGCGAACTGAAGAAAATATCGCAGCCGTATCGGCCAGTTTGGTGATGACCGTGAATTATCGATTCGGCGCCGTTCGCAGCAATTGGGCCTCTGTTACTCCACTACGTGGAAAATTTTGCGGAAGGATTTGGGTGTGAAGCCTTGTAAGATACAGCTGGTGCAAGAATTGAAGCCAAACGACCTACCACAATGCCAAATTTTTGGTGAATGGGCTCTTGAAAAGATAGATGAAGATCCACTTTTTTATCGAAGAATTGTGGTCAGCGACGAGGCTCATTTCTGGTTGAATGGATACGTGAACAAGCAAAACTGCCGTATTTGGAGTGAAGAGCAGCCAGAAGCATTGCAAGAGCTACCAATGCATCCACAAAAAACAACCGTTTGGCGCGGATTATGGGCTGGCGGCATCATTGGGCCGTATTTCTTCAAAGATGATGCGAATCACAACGTTACTGTGAATGGTGAGCGCTACCGTGCGATGATAACAAACTTTTTTTTGCCCAAAATGGAAGAGCTTGACTTGCATGACATGTGGTTTCAACAAGACGGTGCCACATGCCACATGCCACATGCCATACAGCACGCGAAACAATGGACCAATTGAGAGGCGAGTTCGGTGAACAGTTTATTTCACGCTTGGGACCAGTCAATTGGCCGCCCAGATCGTGCGATTTAACGCCTCTAGACTATTTTTTGTGGGGCTATGTTAAGGCTAATGTCTATAGCGGCAAGCCCGCTTCGATTGACGCACTGGAAGCCAACATTGCCAACATTATTCGTGAGATACCGGCCGAAATGTTGGAAAGAGTATGCCAAAATTGGACTAAGCGGATGGACCATTTGAGGCGCAGCCGCGGCCAACATTTGCATGAAATAATCTTCAAACATTAAATTATATCGACCCAACTATCGATCCAAATAAATATTTCATGCATTTTTCTGAATTTTATGATTTTTTTTCTTTTTTAATTTCCGATAGTTCTTATAAAATCACCCATTATTAAAAATACTGTGAAAATTTCAATATAATGAAAAAATATTCAGCACAATAAATGTTTTATTGAGTCAGTACTATAAATGTTTTATTGAGCCTCTGGAAACATTGCTATATAGAAAAATATTGTCCTACAAAAATAATCTACAGTTATAGAAAAGAAATTTTTAATGGTAATTTCGCTATATAGTGAATTATTCATTCACAAGCTCCCACACAACGAAATCAAAGTACTCGTAAAGAAAAAACGCCAAAATTCCGTTTTTACCACAACAAGAAATAAAATTCATTTTCAAAAATGTAAACAATACGCTTGACGTAAATGCTTACCAGATTGCCAGTAGCAAAAAACTGTCACATGCTGTAGCGCTGCCACCTTGTTTGTATACGTTAATGCACCTTGGCAGTAGTGTTGAGAGATTGCATTTCTTATGTGTGCATCATTTGCACTGCCTTATGCCGTTTTCTTTTCTGAAAAAGTTTTGCATTTATGCTGCACTTTTTTTCTTAAAATTCAAGTTTTAAAATTTAAATTTTATTGAGATGAAAAGAAGATGTCGCAATAACTGTAAATATCTAAAAAAAAAGTTGAGAAAACTGTATGCTTCTGCATTTTCTTTGGCAAAACAATATTGAAAATGTTACACTTTTTCCAGAAAAGAAAACGCCATTAATTATGTTATAAAAAATAAAACAATTTTTTTTATGTCATTATTTTCAATACTTTGCTTTAATATTACTTTTTTTATAAGAAATTTTTAATAGACAAACAGTTATTTTCATTAATTGTTTTTCCATTTTATTAAATTGACAAATTGAATTAAGGGAAAAATTAAAAGAAAAGCAACGAAATTAGTTTATATAAAATTTTATATAAAATTTTAAGTAAATTTATTGTACAAAAGATAAAATATACATACATATGTATAAGTACAGAAATAAAATTTAATGACGGAGATTTGTATAAGAAAATAAGAATTTAAATAAATATATAAAGAGTAGTTTCTTTAAAAGCTTAAAATAGATATTTTCATTGAAGAGAAAGTCCGCCTGGCCTCATAATTTAACTTTAAATTAAAAAATTAAAACTATTTTCTTTATTTAAAAAAAAAAATCTTAAGCCTCCGTCTACTCTTGAATTTATATGAAAAGCAGAAAGACTGCAATCCTGCTTTCTTGTCCAATTCGCTTTTTATGATTTAAAGTTGATGAAGGTTTAGGTGACGTCTTACTTTAGATTGATGCAATACTCGTAAAATGCCAGAATCAGAGTTGCATTGTGTGAACACAATAGCAACCCAGCAAAGACAACTTATAGCGCATTTACACCAACTCAAAATGTAGTAGATTTGAATTGAAATCTACAACGAAATCTATATCGTTTACACCACCGTTTTTTGAAATCTAGCAAGATTTCATTTGCTCAAAAATAATTTATGCATGCGGGTTTGGCAATACAATATATCAGAGACTGAATACACCAGCATTAAAGTGTATATTTTTGGTGCCCAGAGACTGCATACACCACATTATAGTGCAATTTTTGTTGCAGCGTAGTATTTTTAAGTACTTTTTGCAAGAAATCACAGATGCATCGCTTAGTACTGAGTAGATTTCAGGAGATTTCGTCGAAATCTACTCATAAAGTAGATTTCATTTTGTATGGGAAATCTTCTCAAAATCTACTAGATTTGGCTTGAAATCTCGAATGAGAAGATTTCGCTTTGGTGTAAATAGGCTATTAAGTAAAGGAACTAAAATTGCTTGAGTAGACAATGGAGGCTTAGAATTAAAAAAAATATATATTTTTTACACAATTAAGTTTTTTATTCGCTATTTACTACCAGTAAAAAATTATAAATAGCTTGTTTTCTATGTTTCAAAGAAAGGTGTAAAGAAATGTTAGAGACGTTTATAAATAGAACAGCTTGTTTTTTGTGTTTTGACGGATATTATTAGAGCATTTTTCTTTTAAATTCTCAACAATTTATTTATATTGTTGGGATATAAAGTTGAATGTTTGAGAATAACTTTCAAAAATTTCCAAAGTCTACTGATGATTAGGGTAGTTCCTATGAAATGTCGACATATAGATAGCTGGGAAACATAGAAAACAAGCTATTTATAATTTTTTATATGCTTTACATATCAGTTCAGAGTCAAATAAATAACTAAAAAGAAATAACTAAAATTAAGTAAAAAATAAAATACAAAAAAGCGTCTATCAGAACAATAATAAATAATTTACATTATCAGTAGCAAGGCAAACTTATTTCTACTAAATGTAACCACAAAATACACAAAAGGTGTGTTCCACGAGATCTCGGACTAATGAGAGTAAAGAGCAAATTACTAAATTTAAATTTGCAAATTTTAACCAACACTGCTGAAACGCAAGAAACCACAATTGTACATCTTGCAACAAGGCGAATTAACTATTAGGTGGATGCATCGGCGAATGCTGGCGAATTCGGTTAATATGGCGGCACTTTCGCTGTCAAGTTTTGTTTACCTTTTTCGGCGCCATTTAAATTTTTTGCATATTCTTTATCAAATACTTTTAACAGCTTAAGTGTGAATTCGCCTTTTACACAAACAAAATACCTGTTGTTTTTTTATTTTTGTATTGTTGTAGCGAAGCGGCTACCTTGTTTTTTGTATCATGAACATGTTCATTAAGCCCAGTTCAGACTATTATACATTGTATTAATACTTGTCAAAAATTTAAATAATACGTGCAAGTCTGATAGTCTAAATGTAATCCGTCATACATACGAAAAATAATACGATAAGAATTTGACATCCCATACGACTTTGTTGTTTTTTGAAACTTTTCAAAACGATAATACTTTACATTGGATCAGTGTTGTGTTTTATAGCAAACCAGGTAATGAAAAATTGAGTAGTCGGCTATTTCGTAGCCGATGGGGTGCCGTCACTGATAGTATTTTTTTTTTTCGTTGTAAAAAAGCTCGAAATTTGGAATTTAGCTGTCATTTATAAATGTATTTTGCTCATGCTATATTTAGAACATAAAATATGTTTGTGCTATTGAATTTTGATGTGTTATACATAATTATTATTTTAACTGTTGAAGAATTTCACGCGCCGGCACGTCTATCGCCTACGACGAATAGCGCACCTGCCGTCGTGTAAAGTTTTATGATGGCACATCTATGTTGGTTTATATCAAGTGTGATGGTGTGAATGCAAAATCTAATTTACGTTAGACTTTTTGACAGTCGCAAGAAATGTGTTTAGACTTTTATCTCACAAAATCTGATGAAAGTATTTATACTTGTATAATAGTCTGATTGGGCCTTTATCAACTACTTTTAACAGCTTAAGTGTGAATTCGCCTTTTTACACAAACAAAATACCAGTTTTTTTGTATTGTTGTATTGTTGTAGCGAAGCGGCTACCTTGTTTTTTGTATCATGATCTTGCAATGCTAGTGCTGCTTACTTTTTTGATTAAAGTATATTTTAGTGATTTTAGACGCTTCAAATGCAAAGCATCATATAAATAAAAGATTTGCATTATTGGAGTTTAAAGCAATATAAAATTTTCAATAGATTTTTATAATACAAATTTATAAAATGAAAATCCAAATAGCAATTGCATGTTGTGTTTACAACTTCACAACGTTATTTTTAATTTAGGCAACCTTCCATTTTGCTTTTAACTAACTTTTAAACAAAATTTGCACATTTTCTTATTACATTTTCAGTTTCATATCGTTCCTTCTTTATTGCAACATAGTCGTAACGCAAAAAAACTTGTTTCGAGAAAAACACATTTAAAATTTTTAGTTTTCATACAACTCTCAGAAATTTTTTTTAGAAAATATCTCCTAAAGGAAACAGTTTAAAGGTAATTTAAATAAAATTTTGGCACAATATAAAAGGTAGTACAGTTAACAATTATGCATTGTTAACTCGAAACGCTCATTTTTTGAGATATGACTATGTTGCAATAAAGGAGCGATATGTATGTAAACAAAAAACAGCTGATTATTCAACTCTAGTCCGAACTTAACCAAAGAAATAGGTCGGTCTAATTTGTACAGGAAATGAAAAACATTACTCTCTCATTTGCTCTCAAAATTGCACAAAAATTGTTACGTGGAACGCTTTTGGACTAGTTCCAACTGTTTCGTTATTCACCTGGAACACACCTAATGCTGAAAAACTGTCATAAACATCAGAAGTAGGATTTTGTATTTTGGAAAAGAAGTCAGAACAGAGACAGCAAAAGTGTGTTATTGCTTTTTCCTACTGACTTATGCCTTTGAGATTATAAAATTCCTTGTTTATGAATAAAAGCACAAAGTGCGAAGAGAAAAAAGATAAGATATAAATTATAAATGTGTGTTGTTTCATGTCTGTTGGCCTTGTAGGCGATATTGAGATTACAGTAAGTACAATGATGCAAAAACAACATGATAGCTCTATTCACAATCTTGTGCATTTGAGATTGCAAATTTCTGCAATTGCAAAAGTGAAATTTTTAGGTATATTTTGTTATAGTGTAAAGTTAAAATATGCACCAATATTTAGCAAATGCAATGATGCAAGGCCATTTGCACAAGATTATGAATAGGGCTGATGTGTTATCGTTGCTTGTGCGACCTATATATCGTGAAGAAAGTGTGTAATGTTGTCAACTCGGTGCGTTCCGCACTGTTTTTGCTGCTTTTTAAAATTATTTGTGCGAAAAATTCTTTAGTGGGTGCGTGGTTCGGTTTTTAAAATTTTCGGTGCGCTTTTTAAATTTCGGTGGCACCAACTCAAATTTAATTCAACTTTTTGTTTTAAATTTTCGACGTTTCATTTCTGGACAGGGCGTTGAGAATATAATTTGGAAAATGCACCAAGTAAGGCAATCTTCCAATCAAGTCAAGTTAAGTCTGTTTTATCGTTACTACAATGGATTTTGCTCTGACGAGATTAAGGATCTCGTTCCCGAAACTCGCAAATTTTTGCGTAGCACGCGTTCATCGTCCAGAGCTCATCCATTTGTGGATGATTGTCCGGGGAATCGTACTTCGCATTACAGAGAGAATTCGTTTTTCAGCTGCACGCTTCGTCTGTGGAATAAGTTGCCTGCAGAAGTGTTTCCTGTCTGTTATAACGTTGGAAAGTTCAAGTCAAATGTTCATAAACACTACTGACTCTTTCCCCCTCCTCATAACATATTTTCCTAGGTCCGGTACAATGTACTGCTTATGTAGGGGTCATCCCCTGAGTACTGGTCCAAGACAAAAAA
The DNA here is from genome assembly GCA_914767995.1 of Thecocarcelia acutangulata. Lineage (NCBI taxonomy): Eukaryota > Metazoa > Arthropoda > Insecta > Diptera > Tachinidae > Thecocarcelia > Thecocarcelia acutangulata. The sequence goes on along the minus strand of OU612095.1, from coordinate 94,503,643 downwards.
AAAACTCAAGTTTGTCAAATATATCAATAAATTCATTCACTGAATGGTGAAGTTCGTATTTATAATGACGCGTGAAATCGTTACTGTTTTGGTAAATGATAAATTACCAAATTATTAATTAAATTATAAAATTTTAAATTAGATTTTTGTTCTTGTACATTTGTATATGGAGTTTTAGTTCAAGTTTACCCTTTCTTAAGTTGTTCTTAAGAAGCAGATTTAGTGACCTCATTTTCACTGTTCGCTTACAAAATTACTCTGTGTTTGGTAGAATCGAGTTTGAAAGCTTACAGTGCGCTTTTGTAACTTTTCATGATCCGATAATCGTAAATTCTTTCGGCATATTCCTTGCACTAACGTTTGTATAATTTTGTAATATAACTTTAACGACGGTAAGCACTACTGCCGTACCTGATAATAGGCAGTAAAAATAACAGCTGATTTCAATGAATAATAAATTTGATAAAATATCATTTAAATTATTGTAAATATACTATTATCTTAATAAAAGCAACAGCATCATACTAGAGGACAAGTTTGACAAACACGAGCTCTAGGTATTGAACGAATTTAATTTCATACCCAGTTTGAGCGCTTGAAAAACTATATCATTATCGTTTTTTAATATAAAAATGCAAAATTTGTTTTTAGAAATGAAAGAAAAATTCAAATTTCGGTGTGTTTTTGCTGAAATACGAGTAACGCGCTTTTTTCCTCATTTTGGTGCGTTTTAAAATTTTAAAGTTGACAACACTGTAAACACACTTTACCTAGCGTTTAGACATGCGAGTAGGATGACATTTTTTACTACCACATTAACATTTTTCGCACTCACAGCTAAATTTACTTGCGAGTGATTTGTTGGCTCTTCCAGGCAATCAAATGTCAAACAAACAGTTTTACCGTGTGAATAGTTTTAAGTAAATCAGCTGGATCATTACAAAATTAAATTTTTGCCAGTTTGTGTGTTTAACTGTATGTTAATTTAATAAAATTCATGCATATTCTGAGAAACGCAAGTCGCCTAAATTTAGCGTTTTCACTTTGAAAACGCCAAATAGGTGTTCTGAGAAACGTATACCGCAAGAAATATGGTTTTGCGATTTGAAATCGCCAAATAGGTGTTCTGGAGAACGCATATCGCTTAAAATTAGCGACTTCAACTCTCATGTACATATTGAAGTGAACTGATTGAATTTGCTAAAACTGAACTTGCAAAAGGCAATAAAACTATTCACAATTAAAATTTAATATGTTTTCTTTTTATTTCAATAAAAAGTTTAAAGAATTTTACACATTTTCATTTAGAAAACTAAATTGAAAAATTTGTCTATTTGTTGTCAAGTTTTTTTTCGTTTTATATTACTACCACATATGTAAAACACATGTTGTATTTTTCGAAAAAAAATCCTACACGCCAGAAAAACGCGCGTTCTTCAGAACACCTAAAAATCAGTTAAGCATTTTTCAAAAGGCATTGCGGTTTCAGAACGCGCGTTCTCGGAACATGGCTGATTAATACTAGAAATGGAAATGGTTAAATTATAACGACCAAGGCGAATTCATAACTGGTGAAATTGACAGCGCAGCTGATAACTTTTTTTTTTTAATTTTAATTTTTTCAAATGTCAAAGGCATAAATAAAAAAAATTTGAAAAAACATTTTTTTTTTTTAATTTAAAATTTTTTTTTTTGTATTTTGATTGCCAGATATCATCCAGAATTCTCCCCAATCTTTACTTTTTCAAGCTGTATCATCTGAGACTTTAGGTTTCACAAAATAATTAAAAGTTTCACGAAATAATTAAAAGTTTGTCGTTTCTTGTACAATTTTAAAGCAAATTTAAAAAAAAAAAAATTTTTAACAATTTTTTGAGTTATCTGTATCTTGAGCGCCAGCTATCATCCAGAATCCTCCCCAATCTGGCTGGCCGATCTTAGACTTTAATTATCACGAACAAATTAAAAGTTTCACGAACAAGTTTGTCTTTTCTTGTAAGATTTTTTTATTATTTATATATTTTTTTTAATTCCTTTTTGTGTTTATATTTTTCCCTTGACATTTGAAACAGATTTAATTTTTGTAGTGTTGTATTTATTGCTCTTGCATATACCTGGTATGAATTCGCCTTGCTGACGACAAATTTAAAATGCACTCTCACGCGCAGGTGTAAACTAAAAAGAACATTGCAAGAGATCAGAGTTTTTCGAAGAAATTTTCGTTGATAATACATATTTAGCACTCTCATGTCTAAATGCAGTGTTATTTATGGACACTGGTGCTAGAAATTTATGTCCAAAAATTTGTAATTGCAGTTTTAATCAAGGCGAATTTATATAGGTGAATGCAAGCGGAAAGGCGAATTCAGTACTATGTATTTTGTTATTGTAAAACATATCGTGAATGTCAAAATCTAAATTCGCCTAAGATTGTTCAGCTGGGAAAAAATTTTATATAAACGTTAAATAACAACTTTTATAATAGTTTGTAATTAAAATCACAGATTATATTAGTTTTTCACTTTTAAATTCACACAAATTTCTTAAAATTGCACTAAATCATACAAAAAAAAATCTTCAGATTAAAATGGCGCGAAAAAGTTTGTAAACAAAAGAAAAAAAATTTGACAGTCTCATTGGAAAAACCGCGAGAAGCAAAAAATAATCACCTGTGCTGTTAAGTTCACCTACTAATGAATTCGCCTTGGTTTTAATATTAAGCAAAAGATTACAAATCGTATTTTGCTTGTAAAATCTTCCTTCTGGTAACGCTGCTGGCAGATAGGCATGTGCGAGTATGTAAGTAAAACGTAAACAAAGGTTGACAGTTAAGGTCCTCAAAGTCTAGAATAAAGTAGAACATCATCTGTGTTTGCAGTTTCACCTAGTAGAAATGATTTGCCTTGATTAGTAAAGCTAAGAAATTTTTAAAACAAATAATAGTGAAAGTGAAGCGGTTTGCGGCAACGAGCGACAACCAACTGTTCTATTTGCCGCTTGAGTTTATTTGTTGTAGGCAAATGAACGCGACTAATTGAAGAAAAATTTGCGCTTCGAAGATTAAACAAAAAAAAAATATTTTGATTTTTTTTTAAGCCAAAATAAATAAACAAATTCAATTGTTAAAATTTGAAAACCGAAAATTAATTTCTGTCTTCTAATTCTTTACATTGTTTTTCTTTAATTTTTGGTTTGATAAATTGAAGCGGCAAAACAAAAAGTTAAACTGAATTCAACATTGCCGCTCGGCCGCCTTTAACGGCATTGCCAAATTAAATTAAATCCAATATGTTGAAATTTATGTACGATTATTTTTATAAAAATAGAATTTTTTGTAAATTACACACATTGTTGTCGGCCGCTGCCGCATGCCGCTTACATTGGGGTTTTACTATAATGGAATAAATTAACTCAAGTAGTGAAATGAGTAGAGTTTGAATGAGCAAAATGAAAAGAAGCCTTAAAATTAAGGAAAATGGTGGAGTGTAATAAATAAATTTGCTTTAGGTTATGGATCATAATAAATAAGTACATACATACATACATAAAATACATAAATAATACACTTTCAGCGGAGTTGAAAGGAAACAGTGTTGTTTAGCTTAAACTATACGATTTAATTTAAACGTTTATTTTCTTTTTAACTCTAAACAATTCGTACAAACTACATACATATTTATAATACACACAACAATTTTATTTTGTTTATTTTAGGTATTTAAGTCAGCTGCTTATGAATAATAATCTAGAATTATGTTTTCAATGCAATAATAAATATATCTCTTTAAATAAATAAAACTACTATTAACAATATGAACGTCGTCTGCATCTACATATCTACTCATATGAACGAAGAACGGCTCTTTGCTTGAAATGAATGAAACTGATTTTAGTGCTCAGCTGTTTAATTTGAAATTAAACAATTTATCTTTTAATAAATGTGATTTGCCATTAAAATAGCATTGTAAAGTTTTATTTTTCATATCATTTCAATTGGTTGTGAACTTCGGCAAAAATTCCGATTGTGTCAGTTATTCGGTCTCATTTTCACAATAGTTTTGCACCAAACGTAAGACATGCTCAAATTCTTCAATTAAATTTTTAATGATCAGAAAGTCACGAACTCTACGTCCAATGCTGGCATTGAATGCCACCGTGTTGTCCCCCAAATTGGGTTTTTCTATTTCCAGAATTTCCAATAAACTTTCGGCTTCCTGCATATTGAATTTGATTTCACCTTTGACGGCTTGTAGGAATTTAATAATTTTATCAATCGATATTTCTTCGCCGTGTTCGATTTGGGTTTTGTTGTCGTTTGTGTCTTGGGATGCCAAATCGATCAGCTGATCGAAGGTATGCAGGTTTAGATAAAAGTCATGGATTTTTTTGTGAAGCTGCAATAGATAATACAAATAAAAGTCTCTTTAATAATGAAGTGTTATTTAGCTAGAAAGGGGGAAAAAACTAAACAGGAGAAAAGGATGTGCTATTTTAAATAACATTATAATGGAGGGTATTTATCCAGGGTGTCTGGTAGCAGTTTTATATTTTCAAACTTATATCCAAAACGTAATAATCGATACAAATAACGTTAAATGACAGAATGAAAATGCGAATTTTATTTTTTAAGATTTATCTCATCCAGGGGCTAAATTCCGTAGCAATGAGTTTTTATATGTTCACCAATTTCAGTGTTCACTTTTAATTTTTGTGTCCGCAGTGCTGAGAATGTATAAGTTTGACAATTACAGTGAACATTTAGGAATAATATTTTCACTCAAAAATCTGCGGGGAAATATGTTGAAGTTGAAAAAATAAAAAAAATATTACGTAAATAAAGGTTTCCATTAGAAAACTTGCGTGGCAATAGATTAGAGCATTCAGCTCATCATTCCGCGTTTACGCATACATTCAGCGGAATAAAATTCGTTGATTCCTACGGAATCTCTTTTTTTATTGAAAAGTGAACACTACGCCTGTTGGTGAATTTTACTTTGAGTGTTCACTGTTAAAAAAAATGCATCGTTGCTGAATCTGGCCCCAGGTGTCTTTCGACGACTTCACATTGTTCAAAATAGAGCCTTATTTGCTGCGCCTCATGCTGCAATCACCTTGATTCTATGGAGCTGATGTCTTGATGAATACTTTTCTTTAAAGCCACAAGAGATTGAGGATTGTTATTAAAATTCCTTTTTTTGAAGTAGTCTCATAAAAACAATCCATAAGAGTTAGATCGGGCGACCTCGGTGGCTTTGGGATGGGATGTTCCCCAAGTAAATGCATTGAAGCTCTGGCCACATCCTGTTGAAACCACGTGTGTGAAGAGTGCAATGAATGAGCTTGCAGGTTTGGGAAAAATAGTTTTGTAATCAGGCGTCGATAATTTTCAACGTTGATATGCTTTGCCCTTCCTCAACAATTTTCGAAAAAAAAAAAAAATGGCGCAATTATCTCCCCTGGAGCAATGCAATAGTTTTTGATGTTTCAATCGAGGGTTTCAGGTTCTTGAAGGCGAATAATGGCAGTTTTGCTTGTTGGCGTGGCCGCTTAAATGGAAATGAGCCTTATCGTTAAAAAAAATGGGATTTCCAGTGCGAAAACATCGTTCCACAAAAAATTTTTGCTTTTCAGTGCTTCAACGAATTTGAATTAGAAAAGGATGGAAGTCCCACTTAGGTTGCTCTTTTCTGTATTGAAAGTCGCGGATTTTGACGTAAACTGCTTTCAACCAGTTGGATGTTTTCGGGAAACCTTGATGATAATAGTTTTTGATATTTCAATCGAGGATTTCGGGTTCTTAGAGTCCAGTAATGGCAGTTTTGCTTATTCATGTGGCCATTTAAATGAAAATGAGCTTCGTCGATTCACAAATGAATGCATTTCATTATCTTGTAGTGTAAAAGGTGTTGGACTAAATTTTGCTAATCTGAGCAGTGTCGAAGGTAAATACACTGGGCACTGATCAGTTTTAACTAATTTAATTCCAACATTTTTAAATGCTGCAATAGAGTTTGTTTTAGTCTTTCGTGTTGTTATTGTTTAAGTTAAACCTCCTCTTCCTTCTCCATCATAATCTATTTTCCTAGTTCCTTGAGTAAATCAAATGATGAAGAACGGCTTCCTTCAAATGTATGGTTACTCATATCATTAAAAGCGGAAATTACAAAATGCTTTTGCAGAGGCTTAGTGTGCAAAAATATATATGGATCGGGAAAATTTATAGCTTCAAATGTGAATTCTTATATAACGAGTGATTTTTGTGCTATTATCTTTTTGGCAACACTAGTTTTGACACCTCACGCACGTTTTGTATCTTGTGTCACTGTCAAACATCTTCAGTTTGGTCCATAATTTAATCATGAATCGTCTTACAAACGAACAACGCTTGAAAATTATTGAATTTTATTACCAAAATGCGTGCTCTGTTAAGAAAGTTCATCGCGCGCTTCTTCCATTTTATGGTCAGTTTAATCGACCTACTGAGGCTTCTATTCGGGCTATTGTAAAAAAATTTCGCACCAAATTTACATTGTGGGACATTAAACCACCAACACGCTTACGTAGAGTGCGAACTGAAGAAAATATCGCAGCCGTATCGGCCAGTGTTGGTGATGACCGTGAATTATCGATTCGGCGCCGTTCGCAGCAATTGGGCCTCTGTTACTCCACTACGTGGAAAATTTTGCGGAAGGATTTGGGTGTGAAGCCTTATAAGATACAGCTGGTGCAAGAATTGAAGCCAAACGACCTACCACAACGCCAAATTTTTGGTGAATGCGCTCTTGAAAAGTTAGATGAAGATCCACTTTTTTATCGTGTTCAGCGACGAGGCTCATTTCTGGTTGAATGGATACGTGAACAAGCCAAACTGCCGTATTTGGAGTGTAGAGCAGCCAGAAGCATTGCAAGAGCTACCAATGCATCCACAAAAAAACAACCGTTTGGTGCGGATTATGGGCTGGCGGCATCATTGGGCCATATTTCTTCAAAGATGATGCGAATCACAACGTTACTGTAAATGGTGAGCGCTACCGTGCGATGATAACAAACTTTTTTTTGCCCAAAACGGAAGAGCTTGACTTGCATGACATGTGGTTTCAACAAGACGGTGCCACATGCCACACAGCACGCGAAACAATGGACCAATTGAGAGGCGAGTTCGGTGAACAGTTTATTTCACGCTTGGGACCAGTCAATTGGCCGCCCAGATCGTGCGATTTAACGCCTCTAGACTATTTTTTGTGGGGCTATGTTCAGGCTAATGTCTATAGCGACAAGCCCGCTTCGATTGACGCACTGGAAGCCAACATTGCCAACATTATTCGTGAGATACCGGCCGAAATGTTGGAAAGAGTATGCCAAAATTGGACTAAGCGGATGGACCATTTGAGACGCAGCCACGGCCAACATTTGCATGAAATAATCTTCAAAAATTAAATTATATCGACCCAACTATCGATCCAAATACATATATCATGCATTTTTCTGAATTTTATGTGTTTTTTTTTAATTTCCGATAGTTCTTATAAAATCACCCATTATTATATAAAAACTGCCTCGAATTTGCTCCTAAAGGCACCTTTTAGGGACTTAAACTTTATTACATCAATTAAATTAGTAATTCAATCAATTAAGAGGTTATTAGTTATTAATGAACTTTTTCTTTGAAATCTTAACAAGAAATTTGAAGAAAATTTACTCAATTTTAATTATGTTGTCATTTTTAAAAATCCCGGTATCCTACCAGACTGTAATATATGGGCCGTTTTGAATTCACTTTGCGGAAATTGAGCAAAACAAAATATGTTTTTAAACATTAATAACTTTAAATTGTTTATGAAATTTTCTGATACTAATGTAGACACGAAACTACTTTTTCCCAAAACTAAATATATTAGTGACATGCAGGCGAGATTATCTACACCAGCTGACTGCACTGGTGCCATTAATTTTCCATGGCCGAGTTTTTTGTTTAACATTAAAAAAAACATTTTTGTTGAGGTAACAAATCCTTTCAACATTAATTGGAAGCAGGCAGCAGTTTAAAACTTACCTCATTTTCGATGAGAACTTCCTTGCGATTGGGATTTCTGGCCTCCAGACTAATAAGCTTCCATGTTTCCGACATATCTTCAAAAGTCTCATTACCGCGATCTCTTAACTAGAAAGAAGAAAATATAATAAATATAATAAAATAAATATCAATTTATAATATTTTATAAGAAAAAGTTAAAATAATTATATACTATTTGTTACTCGTATACGAGTAAATTGGGGTTGTCAATTAAAATCAAGAGCTTAAGTAATTTATGGAAAATTTTTGCATAGTTAAATCGGATTTTTCTTAAATTCTGTTTGAAACAAAAAATGTGTCTGAAACAAACGAGTTCACTTTTTAGCCACAGATGATTCCTTACACGGGAGTAACTGTTACAAAAGCTGATTCTTCTATGAGACGGTTAAACAACTCAGCTTAAGACTCTTATGTTAGTCATATAGGGAATCGTCTGAGACCCGTGTAGATAATATCTTACAACTCCTCAAGGAATCAGCCGTGTAATCCTTGTATGATCATAGAGGAAACAGTACAAAGCTCATTCGATATTTTCATACTACATACGTATATAATTCGCACTGACTCATCATCATAATCACCACCCACACTTTTTATATTCAAAAGGTTGTTAAACAATAAAGAAACAACTATTATAAGCTGTTTGTTTCTGTTTATTTATAATATATATACCAGTAAAAAATTATAAATAGCTTGTTTTCTATGTTTCCCAGCTATCTATATGTCGACATTTCATAGGAACTACCCTAACCATCAGTAGACTTTGGAAATTTTTGAAACATATTCTCAAACATTCAACTTTATATCCCAGCAATCCAAATAAATTTCCAAAGTCTACTGATGATTAGGGTAGTTCCTATGAAATGTCGACATATAGATAGCTGGGAAACATAGAAAACAAGCTATTTATAATTTTTTACTGGTATAAATGTTAGAAGCTTAAATAGCGAATAAAAAACTTAATTGTTTGAATTTTTGCTCTCTGCTTTTCGATACTTTCAAAAAGCAAATCGTAGCAACCGACGGTTGTTCATTTGTTTGAAAGGTGTAAAGAAATGTTAGAGACGTTTATAAATAGAAAAGCTTGTTTTTTGTGTTTTGACGGATATTATTAGAGCATTTTTCTTTTTAAATTCTCAGCAATTTATTTGGATTGTTGGGATATAAAGTTGAATGTTGGAGAATATCTTTCAAAAATTTCCAAAGTCTACTGATGATTAGGGTAGTTCCTATGAAATGTCGACATATAGATAGCTAGGAAACATAGAAAACAAGCTATTTATAATTTTTTACTGGTATAAATGTTAGAAGCTTAAATAGCGAATAAAAAACTTAGTTGTTTGTATTTATAATATAATTAAAAAGATAAGTATATAAGAACAATAAAACTTTTAATCGTCTAACAAATATTCCAAGATTGTGTGACGAGCGTGTCAGAATATTTGTAAAAAGAAATAAAAAAGTGGATGTTTTTGCTATTGTTACTCGTCAGATAATCGTCAGAAGATTCTTTTGCGGATTGCATATTGAAGACAAGCGTGAAAATGATTTACATCAGCTTCTGCCTTTACGGCCTAATCTGATGGTAGACCAATTTCACGGAGTGAATTATTCACGATTCACCAGCGCCCCCGTGTGGCTGATTAGGCTCACACAGGTAGCAATTTTTGCCATATGATTGCTGTCATATGAGCAACTTTTTGTTAAGGAGTTCGGGCCTTCTAATCCCTCCTGTATGCAATTTCCCAGCAATCAAGGGAAGACAAGGCTTAATGAGTTGGTAGGCCGAAGCCCACTACGAGGAGTGCTCAAGTTAGGCATACGCCAAGGTAAAACCTGTTCCCCTGGGGGGCATATTGAAGACAATCGTCTAACAAGCAACCAATGCTAGCTGGGTTAAGTACTATAGTTAAGTCAATTTTGCTTGTTAGTGTTAGTAACAAATTAATAGCCGTATTGCACCTAAAATACTGAACCAATCAAAATGAGCTCGTTCACTTCTAATTTTTCTAATTTGGTGCAACAATGCGGCTACAAAAAGTATTTTAAAAAACGTGTTTGCCTGTTCTTATAACTTGTCAGAGATTCTTACAACACCCATTCTAAACCGAATTAATTTACTCGTGATTTTTTCTTTTTTTTTTTTTTTTGGTATGTCTTTTTTGAAGGGCCCAAAATAACCACTTACATAGCTTGCACATAATTGTTTGATGTAGAGCATCGAAGCATTCATTTGGTGATACAGATTTTGGTAAATTTTATTGCCGCTGCACTGACTCATTTTGTACTGTTGGAAATAGTGATGGGGTGATGTACCAGGTGCAGCTCTCTGATGCAGATGATGGTGATGGTGTGGCAGGGGTTGAGGCGGGTGCCTAGATATTGGTGAAAATATGTGATTATTTTGTACTTGGTTTTGTTGTTGCAGCTGATGATGCACGACTGGCGGTGGAATTTCTAATTTCTGCTGTTGGTACTTCTGTTGTTGCTGCTGCTGCTGAAGTCTTCGTTGCTCCTGCAATTGTAGTTGGATTAGCTGCTGTCGTTGATTGTGTTGCCTCTGTTCTTCCAATAACTTTTGATGGTAATGTTCCCTGTAAACATTTGAATGTAAAATCAGTTTTCGCCCTGACGTTGAAACACGACGCGCGGGCAACGCTTGCGTTGTTTGTATAAATATGGCACACCAAATAAATAATAGGAAAAATATAAGTTCTGCAAAGAAAAGTAAGCAAAAATTTTATTTCATTAGAATTGGAGAGACAAAATAAATTTGTTTTAGCAAATGATTGAAAAGTGTACGAAAGTGTGCTTGACCAATCTTTTCAAAGGATACGAATACTTAAAAAAAATTCCATTTTTCTTTCTAATCAAAAACAGCTTGTTTTTTAATGTTTTCCAGCTGTCTATATGTCGACATTTCATAGGAGCTATCCTAATCATCACAAGACTTTAGAAATTTTTTAAAAATATTCATTTCAACATTCAACTTTATATTTGATATTTAATTATTTGATCTTGTTTAGATAAATATTTCTTATGCTAAAGCTCGTTTTAATGTTATATAAAAAATTTAACAGTATTAATTTTCACCAATAAAAATTATAAATGGTAGAAGCTAAAAATAGCGAATAAAAAACTTGATTGTTAGTATTAATTTTCAATATTTCGATAACAATTTATTATCATCGTCAGGAAAATTAATATGTTATTTATATCCTCACAATCTAAATAAATTATTGAGAATTTTAAAAGAAAAATGCTTTTATTGCGCTTTACGCCCTAATTTAGATTACACGGTTCTGTGCATATTCATAAAAAACTAAAATGTATTTGATATGAATTTTAGTTAAATTGAAATGTAGATTTAAGCTTGAGGTCAATTTGGTTTTATATATAAAAAATGTTTTAATTAATTTATTCTTTGATATATCGTCTTCTTTCGGAAGACTTCTTCCGAAATCCGAAATCCGAAAAAAATCCGGAAGACTTCTTCCGGATTTTTTTTTAAGGATCAACATAATGAATTTTAGTAAATTGTGTATGGAATTTTTGATTTAAAACCTATTTCAAATTCAGTGTTTGTTGGGTAATTAGTAATTGAAAATATATGTGCATATATACGAGTATAAAGGCCGCGGTACATACGGTCCGTCGTACGTTATCCGTTTCCTTTTTCAACTAACATCAATGTATACGAAGTATGAAGTTGGCACAGTGGGTACTCTGTTAATGGATATATATTCAACTGTTTTTTTTTTTTATTTTTTTTTATTTCAATTTGATTAAAATCTGTTGATTCATTTTTCAAACACAGCACAGAAAATCGAATGTAATTTATTTTTCAACGAAAAATATACCAAAACATACAAAAAATATAAACTACTATTCGTAGTTGTCAAAGCTCTCAGCGTACGTTAAAAGTTGCTCAACTTTCATACTTTGGGTTGATGGAGAAGTACGGAGTGTGACAAAGCTCATAAGATAATACATGTATTTCAACTTAGTTGTCAGTTGAAAAGGTTAGGTTAGAGTAGGTTAAACAGGCCGTCAGTTTCCTGAAACCAGCCCACTTGAGTCTTTTCTTGGTTGCGTTGAGTTGCCTGAGGTAGGAGTGCAGCCTATGAGACTTACACTTCCCCCGACGGTTCAGATCCCAACCAACCCGAAAGCCGGATAAAGGAATCCAGTCCGTTCACACGGCATTCCGATATATCTGCTAGCCTCTAAAGCATCGGTCCACCTAGATACAGCGCTCTCATAGAACAGAGAGCCGGGCACCGACAGAGGGAGTGCTCAACACTCTCTTCCTCATCCCTGCAAATTCTACAGAAATCATTAAATGGAAGATTTAACCTCCTAGCATGCGTCTCTATGTGACAATGTCCTGCCAGAACTGTCACTAGGTACGCAACTTTTGACGGGGAAGACCTCTCAGGACCGTAATCCTCTTACGATCATACGCAGGCCGTGTCGGCCTCGCTATTCGGCAGGTAATTTCATCAGACCATCTGTCCTGTGCAGTCCCTATAAGTTGACGCTGCACTTGGTTTTTACAGCTTTTAAGTGGCACTCCTACCATCGTAGCAATGTCCCCTCATTGTAGACGAGCCCCGGTTTTCGCCAGCTCATCCGAAGGCAATGTACAACATACAACGGATTTAATGTGCCCCGGCCATAAGAGATGTGAAGTACTATATGCCAAACGTCCGTGTTCTTCAACCTAAAGTACTAAGATTTAAATAAGACACAAAAAGAAGAATTTCCAAAATAAAGGCATTCAAAGCCCTAATTACGGCTTTGTCAATGGAAAAATGAGTTTAGAGCAGTGGTCCCCACGAAGAGAACACTCAGTATAATAATGCTGAAATTTCATCAAATTCATCCCATTACCTAGGCTTAAAATGACACAAATTATGCAAAAAGTGTTTTAAAATTTTTTTCAAAATTTTTAAAAACTGCTAAGGCTACATTAAAAGTGCGTCAAATTTAACCAAAAAATCATGTTATTTTTGAATTTGTGAGATGTCATATTTTCATTGAAATTTCATCAAATTCATCCCATTACCTAGGCTAAAAATGACACAAATTATGTAAAAAAATATTTAAAACTTTTTTCAAAATTTTTAAAAATCGCTTAGGCTACGTTAAAAGGGCAGGACATTCCCTGGTGATTACTGTTTTATAGTATTATTTATAAGAAAATCAAATAGCGCTCTCAGCTTACTGTAGTACGAGTATAACAAGCTAAGTTTCATATCTCCCGTTTCGATAAATTAGACTCAGTTCTTGGTTGTATTATTCAAGTTTAGTTAGTTTTGAAAGCAGTCGTATTTGTTTGTTGTAACTAAAGTCCTACCCCACTAATAAACTTGTTATGTGGGGTACATTTATTTGTTGGCCATTGAATGAAATATTTTTGTCACGTCATCAATAAACTGATCAACATCATGATTTTCTTAATCATCATGACATCTGTGTTTTTCTCTTTGCTTAAGCCAATTTTATACAAGCAAAATGCGGTAATTAGTACAAAAACGTTCAATGCACATGTCTTATTTTAGGAATTTTTTAATTTTTCATTCAGTTGCGGGGCAGTTGGCTGCTGCTTTAGCCAACAACTGTTTGCTTTCAGACAATTCAATATCGTGCCATGTGAATTGTTACTGTTTCTTTGATTTTAGTGTATGAACAACCGGCCGGCTTTATGATATATTTTTTATTTTATTTTATTTTTTTTTTCGTTTCAGCTTCCTCAATTGTTTGAGACTGTTAGTTGTACAAAAATCAGTGAAACAAGTTCAAGGTGTATTTTATTGAAAATTTTCCTTCAAGTTTATCAGTAATTATGGGCTATTCCATATGTGAAGATGGAATATGGAACTGTGAAATTGATTTAGTTTTTTTTTGTTTTTTTTTTTTTTTTGGAAGAATAGGGGGAAAAAATTCTAGGAAAAAAGTTATTGGTTAATCTGGCACCGTTTCCGTGTGAATGTGAGAATGAAAAATAAATAAAAACTAAATAAATGCATTATTTATTATTAAATGTTCTTGAGAGAAGGTAGATCTTTGTTGCCAGGCAATAATTAAAAGGGAAACGACTGATTGTGTTTATAACGACTGATTGTGTTTATACACTAGTTTTGACAGCTCACGCACGTTTTGTATCTTGTGTCACTGTCAAATATCTTCAGTTTGGTCTATAATTTAATCATGAATCGTCTTACAAACGAACCACGCTTGCAAATTATTGAATTTTATTACCAAAATGCGTGCTCTGTTAAGAAAGTTCATCGCGCGTTTCTTCCATTTTATGGTCAGTTTAATCGACCTACTGAGGCTTCTATTCGGGCTATTGTAAAAAAATTTCGCACCAAATTTACATTGTTGGACATTAAACCACCAACACGCTTAAGTAGAGTGTGAACTGAAGAAAATATCGCAGCCGTATCGGTCAGTGTTGGCGATGACCGTGAATTATCGATTCTGTTACTCCACTACGTGGAAAATTTTGCGGAAGGATTTGGGTGTGAAGCCTTATAAGATACAGCTGGTGCAAGAATTGAAGCCAAACGACCTACCACAACGCCAAATTTTTGGTGAATGGGCTCTTGAAAAGTTAGATGAAGATCCACTTTTTTTTCGAAGAATTGTGTTCAGCGACGAGGCTCATGTCTGGTTGAATGGATACGTGAACAAGCAAAACTGCCGTATTTGGAGTGAAGAGCAGCCAGAAGCATTGCAAGAGCTAAAAATGCATCCACAAAAAACAACCGTTTGGTGCGGATTATGGGCTGGCGGCACCATTGGGCCGTATTTCTTCAAAGATGATGCGAATCACAACGTTACTGTGAATGGTGAGCGCTACCGTGCGATGATAACAAACTTTTTTGTGCCCAAAATGGAAGAGCTTGACTTGCATGACATGTGGTTTCAACAAGACGGTGCCACATGCCACACAGCACGCGAAACAATGGACCAATTGAGAGGCGAGTTCGGTGAACAGTTTATTTCACGCTTGGGACCAGTCAACTGGCCGCCCAGATCGTGCGATTTAACGCCTCTAGACTATTTTTTGTGGGGCTATGTTAAGGCTAATGTCTATAGCGACAAGCTCGCTTCGATTGACGCACTGGAAGCGAACATTGCCAACATTATTCGTGAGATACCGGCCGAAATGTTGGAAAGAGTATGCCAGAATTGGACTAAGCGTATGGACCATTTGAGGCGCAGCCGCGGCCAACATTTGCATGAAATAATCTTCAAACATTAAATTATATCGACCCAACTATCGATCTAAATAAATATTTCATGCATTTTTCTGAATTTTATGTGTTTTTTTTTTAATTTCCGATAGTTCTTATAAAATCACACAATAAATCGAAAAATAGTTTATTGCGAAAGAATCGTTTTAATTTAAATAAAAATTGGGCGAAAATTATTTTTTGGGCGGGTAATAAGTATAAAAAGTAAAATGTTTATACTGGATGGGAAATTTAACATGGGACTCGTACACAACAGAGCAGCGATCAAAAATGGCTGAATTTTATTTTGAAAATCAAAACTGAATTAAAATCATAAAGGTAGTTCTGTGCCATCCTTTAGTTTAACGAATTTAAAACGTAACTTTCCTTATGAGCAGATAACCCATAATCTCCGTTGCCGATAATCAGCTAGCTCGAGGCCGATTGGTTTTCATAAAAAAAAAGTTGATCAAATTTATTCGATATTTCGTTTTCCTTTGCAAAACTGCTTCTTGAGGAAGGAAGTTTTCCAAAGAAAAGGTGAGTGCAGAGAATTGGATTTCCTACTATCAGCGATGAGCTCAATTGTCCTCTCCTGCACACGGCGGAGTAAATCCAAAATATAGCGAGTGGTATAAATAGTAAGGTGGGTGGATGGCGCGAAGTAAGCTTCTTTGCAGACATGAAAAATATATTCAGCCCAGCGAACATCACACTATATTTTTATTCTAAGAACAAACGGTGCAAAGATTATTTTAGGACTTTGAAGCACCGGCCCAAACATGAGAGCTGTATTTCGTTTTTGATCGGATATTGACAGAGGACGGATGGAGTGAAGTATGATTTGCACTGTGTTACAATAGAAATTTGAGGCTCTTGAATGTTTGTTGTGAGACTTGAAAAATGTGCTTAGTCCAGCTAACATCGCACTAAATATTTATATTATTTATTTATGTCAAGAGATTCAGATTCCTCTATAACTTGACCACCCATGAATAATGATGAAATCGCATCTATAGCTATGAGTCTATGGGTAAGCAGAAAACACTAGGTCTTACCTGCATTGAAAATTACCCTCTTCAAATCACACCATTTAATTATTGTCAAAAGATTATTATTGATATTTCGAATATTATATGATGGTATTATTTGTCGAGCTCAAGTTCAAACCTGGCTTTAGTCTGCTGTCACTGAACAATCAGTTATTTTTTATTTCTTTATCAATATGTACGAGGGCGGTTCGGAAACTTCTTAGCCTAGCACAAAAAGCGCGGTATAAACAGAAAAAAGTTAAGTGTTTTGGAAACTCACATCTCTGCTATGAACACATGTTACATGTCAATTTTGTTTCGATCTGGTAACTCCTTCATATAGAAACAGGTGTTCACAAAAGATGCATCCGCGATTTTTTTACAACGGAAAAATTAGAAATGCGTGTTGTCATTAAATATTTACATAAAAAAGGTTTATCGGGACAAGAAATTCATAATGATATGGTGAATGTGTTAGGTGAAAGTGCTCAATCAATTCGATATAGCGCCAATGTTATGGCCACTAACAAATATCTCTATTCGAAATACCCTGCAATAACTAGCAGATATATAAAAGTCGATTCTAGAATTTATCAGCTGGTAAACTAATTGTGTCCATTGATTTCTTCCTTCCAATGATAGCGGCAGATTATACTATCATTTACAAATGCCTCGATGGATATTGCGCTCATACTGTCATTCCCAAAGCTATGAAGTCACCCATATCTAAGCAAGCTAAAAGAGTTGTAACAATTATCTGTGACAACAACTAAATACTACTAAACTACATGTGCAGTACATACCAAACCTACCGCGTTGCTGGCCAATGGATAAAAATTAAATATGTATGTATATTAAAATAGCTTTAAGTCTACATAAATGACATTTTACTGGATAAGCATTAGAAATTCACTTAATTACCAACATATATGTCGTTGTGTAGGTAAATATAACGAAAAGCCAGCGACTTGAGAGGACAGCCACGCACTCACATCGCTACACATACAAGCAACATAAATAATTAACAAGCTAATTTTTATGAAGCGCGTATGCGTGTGGGCTTCTTCTATAAACTCTTGTTTTACTTGTGTGTAGCTGTGTTGGTGGTGAAAATGAAGTGAAAGGTTTTATAAAACGTCAGCAAAATGTAATTACTGTTATAAATATTTCGCAAACAAAAAAGAAAGAAAAAACACAACACAAAGTTGTCTCATTAGATGCAAAAAAATATATATGTATATATAGATTTATATATAAATAATGAAATAAAAATATGTTTTTGAAGTAATAATTATAAGGTATCTACAATAGCAGAAATGTGCAACGAGGCGTATGATTATTAAAGATTATTAAAGAAAATACACAAGCACTTGGTTACCCGCCCCAGCATGAAAAACATTACTTATTGGAAAAAATATATCTTGAAGAGAAAATGAAACTGAAATTAGACCAACTCGTGAGAAAATCGAAACTAAAAGATTTATTAAAACAAATGGCTTGTTGCAAATCAATTAAGGAACGTAGTGAAACAATCTAGTGTTTAGTTTTCGAATAACTTTAATTGGCTACAGATTGTATAGTTTAAAGTATTTTATTCTTAAGTATCGCTGCAACTTCTACTCAAGAGTTAAGAATTACAAAGGATATCATAACACTAATTATCTACAACATAAATAGAAAAAAGCGCACGAGCACACATTTAAGTTATTTGATTTTTGCTTATTTTAATTAATTGTTCTTCAATGACCTGTTTGTTTGCCATTATTTTACCTTTTCTTATAAAACTATAGCAACAGCAAACGCTAAGAATAAACTATTTTTATATAAATTGAACATATTCCTAAAATAGTGTGTAAGGGCGTTTAAACATAAAATAAATATGTGACATGATGTAGTGCGAGATGAACTCACTTGTGCATGGAGCATTCATCTTTATCGCTTTTAATATTTCATAAGCACTACTCCCTCTTTCCAAATTATTCCTGTATACGTAGAAGTTATGCTCTGAGTCTAAGATAAAAAAAAGCTGTAACAGAAAGAAACAGTTGGAATTTACTGATAATAGGGGTGCTAGCAAGTCTGGTGTCAAGAGCCTCTATGACTTGTAAGGTACTGTTGCCTTGCAGCAGATAAAGCAAAACACTAAACAGCTGCTACGACTTGGTTAAGAACTGATCTTTTGGAATGACTTCTGTCAACCACTTTCGTATGTCCCGATTTCAGAGCTATCAATTTGCTGTGGCAGAGGGGCTTGCCAAAACAGTGCTCTTAGTAAACCACACAGTAGTGGTTTTCGGCCATCATCAGGCAAAAAATACTGTTTTTCTTTGCTGATGTGGCAAACATTTTCTTTCAATTAAATCGTGTGAGAAGATCGTTAAATAAGGTTGCTCTTTGCTGTGGCTACATACATACATATGTGTACCAAAATATAGTCACGGATTTCATATTTTGTTATAGCAGGAAAAGAGAATAGCTTTCGCTTAACAATAATTTATACTAAGATATTATTTGAATCCATGAATACCTTAACAGATCCGTATTTCAACAATTTATTAACTTATTCAGCGAAGTCTGTTTTTGTACTAAAAAAAAAAAAATATTTCTCTGGGCAGCTCATTTCTATTGAGCGATAGATTCTAATAAAAATTCACATTTGATTATTGCCGCACGGCTAGAGGTGAGCATTGCAGTAGCAGTGCAGTATCTATAAAAAATTCGGTAACGCAGCTAGCTCGTTTTTCTGAGGTCTTATTTTATACCCTTCACACACACACACACATATATATATATATATATATATATATATATATATATATATATATATATATATATATATATATATATATATATATATAAATATATATATATATATATGTATATATATATATATATATATATATATATATATATATATATATATATATATATATATATATATATATATATATATATATATATATATATATATATATATATATATATATATATATATATATATATATATATATATATATATATATATATATATAAAGTTGTGATTCCGTTTGTAATTTCTACATTTTTTATTTGCGACCCTATAAAGTATATATATTCTGAATCAGAATTAATGGAAAAGTCGATTAAGCGATGTCGGTCTGTCCGCTGTTGAAATACCGTTTCTGAGAAAACCATTAGACTTAGAAACTTTTTTTTCACCATTCTTTTAACCCATCGATTCATGGGTTTGCTATTGAAATTCAGTAATATCGGTTCACATATAGCTGAGATACATCCAAAATTCCGAAAAAACCTTTTTTTTTGCAATTTTGTATGGAAGTTAAAAAAAAAAATGTTTGTTTTGCTTCAAACTTCACACACTCATCAAAGATGGTGACTGAAAGGCAAACAATTTTTTTTCAGATATCGTTTCATATATACCCGCGTAAGCGAACTGAAACAACTTTTTTTTCTTAACAGCAATTTTGGTTATGAAGTAAGGTTATATAAATATGGAAAATGACAATTTCCGAGATCGGTTCATATATACCAGAGATATAGCCTAAACCGGGTTTTTCATGAAAGTGTCGCGTAAGCGAACTGAAACAACTTTTTTTGCTTAAAACCAGTTCTGGTAATCAATCCAGCTTATATAAATATGGAAAATGAAAATTTTCGATATCGGTCCATATATACCCGAGATATAGCCCAAACCGTGTTTTTCATGAAAGTGTCGCGCAAGCGAACTGAAACAAATTTTTTTGCTTAAAACCAGTTCTGATAATAAATTCAGGTATATAAATATGGAAAATTAAAATTTCCGAGATCGGTTCATATATGTATACCCGAGATATAGCCTAAACCGGGGTTTTCATGAAAATGTCGCGTAGGCGAACTGAAACAACAATTTTTGCCTAAAACCAGTAGTTCAATAAAATTGCCTTCCAAAGTAATCAGAAGCTTGTTTTTTGTGTTTTGAAAGGTGTTTTTAAAGCATTTTTCTTTTTAAATTCTCAATAATTTATTTAAATTTTTGGGATATAAAGATGAAATTTTAAGAATATTTTTCAAAAATTACCAAATATTAATGATGATGATTAGGTTAGCTCCTATGAAATCTCGACGTATAGACAGCTTGTAAACATAGAAAGCAAGCTGTTTATAATTTTTTGATTTGTAAATAAAATATTTAAGAACTAAAAAAAATGTATTTAAAAAATTCGTAAAAATTTTTTTGTTAGCTCCACCTGTCACTTGTTTAACTTTTTTTTTAATTATTTATTTAGTTTAATCGAGAACTGCGAACCTTTATTTGTTCTCATACATCAGTGACCCGCCCTATTATAAACGTATGCATCAGTAAAAAATTGCTGCAATAAAAGCTTCACAATATAAACGCAAATGAAATTTTAAAAAAGAAACGACAAAAATTGGGATGACAAAAGTTGTACAATTTGAACTGGGACTTAGAAATTCAGACAATTTTTTTTTTTTTGATATTTGGTTGATTCTAAAATTACCGGCTAATTTGCAGTCCTTGTATATTCCAATTGGAAAACCTAATATACAGGGCTGTTCTACAAATCACTTTTTGTGGAAGTGATTTGAAATCACAAAAAAGGTGTTCTGCACACAAAATATTTTTGATTTTTGTGATTTTAAATCGGTTAGCTAACTTGCAATGAATTTGAAATCACATCCTAATTTTTGCACGCACTTTATTATGAATTTCATAATTTATTACATTAATAAATAACTTAATGTGTTTTCTATTGATTATCTACGTAAAATCATTTATTTTATACGAAATAATTCATTAAATTAAGAAATAACTAGATACGCTCATTTTGTTGCAAAGTTTGTTGTACTATTTTGTGATTTGCTTTATTGGTTTATTTTATTTTACCTTTTATATTTATTAGAAAGAATCAACCTTATTTTGCAAATAATACCGCGAATAAAAAAATTCAACCTGAAAATAAAAATATCAGTAAATTGAACCAAAAAACAGCAGTTTTTTGTGCTTTAGAAGAGTGTAAATCACATCGAAAGTCATAAAAAATTGTGATTTACAGAACAGGCACAAATCACATTTGTGCTTTTGAAACGGCATGTGCTTTGAAATCACGTGATTTTTAGAACAGGCCTGATATTTTCCACTTTATTATTCAGCTTACAACAAAGCTTTATAGGACCTTTTCCATCACGAAAATTTGATTTCCTAAAATTATTTTGCTTTTCAAAAAATTTCCTGCCGAAATTTTTAAACATTATTACCCTGGTTGTCCCTAATAATACTTTTACATAAAATTTAAAAAATTAAATGTAATATAATTATTTAATAAAATTTTAGCAAATTAAAAATAATATTAAATCATTTATTTTTCGATTAAGGTTTACAATATGTTGCCAAATAATATTTTTTTGAATGAGTATTTTCTGTCCTTGAGGGTACACAAAATTCGCCAGTAAAATTTTTTTTTCTCAAAAATTCAGATTTATAAAACAATGTTGTTTGTAATAAATAAAACTTAAAAGGACACTAGATCTACTCAGTATATATGTTGCAGAGTTTTCGCCAACAGAGTTAATAAAATGAAGTCTGCCGTTGTTTGTCTTTTGTAATGAGCATTAACTCTTACGTTGGTCATTCCCCTGTATTGTTAAAAAAAATTCAATACTTTTCATAATTTTGTAAGTGTAATTTAAATTTATTGTAAATGTCAACTTCTAGTTCATGCCAAGATTTTAAGGTAAGTACTTAAAGAGTTTTGTAGATATTCGTTTTTCCCCTGCCATCATTTCCCTGCTAAAATTATGCACAGTGGAATGATGATAGCAAAAGCATTGGAGGAACTGTTAAAAGAACCGCAGATCGTTTTGTTGCGCAGGGTATCGATTTGATAGATTGCAACATTTTATTGCAAAAACAGTTTTCCGGGCATTCTTTTTTTTTTAACAAAAGAAGAAGATATCCAGGCAAACTAAAAAAAAATTGAAACCAAAAATATTTTGCCATTACACGTGTCATCGATTTGAACATGACATGAACATAACGTCGGCAGAGCGAAGTTAAAAAAAAATCATGTTCTTGTTTGTGGCCTTATATTCTGCTTAACCATATAATTTACTATATCAAAATGTTCAGTTCGGCGCCATTTTGTCTATTTTTGTTCGTAATGGCCAACTTCATGGCGAACATCAGTGCTCAGCTCGAGCATTGATGTCAAAGCATAAACGAAACATAGACATGAGCGGTCTACACTAGCCATTTGTGATGTTCGACATGATGCTAACACCACGTTCATGGCTAATGGAGACGCCCAGTAAAAGTACATAAAATTTGTGGTGATCACCAGCAGTGATGCCAGAAATTTTTGTGGAAAAATCTTCACATATGAACAAAAAATCTTTATTTTATAAAAAAAAAGTCTTAAATGGTTTTTCTTTTGACTTTTTGAGCAGTGATGCCACAAATGTTTCTAGAAAAATCTTCACATATGAACAAGAAATCGTAATTTTAGAAAAAACATCTTAAATTATTGTTCTTTAGATTTTTTAAGCAGTGATGCCAGACATTTTTGTAAAAAAGTCTTCACATACGAACAAGAAATCGTTATTAAAAAAAAATAATTTAAATTATTGTTCTTTTGATTTTTTGAGCAGTGATGGCAGAAATTTTTGTGGAAAAATCTTCACATATGGATAAGAAATCGTAATTAAAAAAAAAAAATCTTAAATTATTGTTTAGATTTTTGAGCAGTGATGCCAGAAATTTTTGTGGAAAAATCTTCACATATGAACAAAAAATCTTTAGTTTGTAAAAAAGTCTTAAATGGTTTTTCTTTTGACTTTTTGAGCAGTGATGCCACAAATGTTTCTAGAAAAATCTTCACATATGAATAAGAAATCGTAATTTTAGAAAAAACATCTTAAATTATTGTTCTTTAGATTTTTTAAGCAGTGATGCCAGAAATTTTTGTAGAAAAGTCTTCACATATGAACAAGAAATCGTTATTAAAAAAAAATAATTTAAATTATTGTTCTTTTGATTTTTTGAGCAGTGATGCCAGAAAC
Source organism: Thecocarcelia acutangulata (assembly GCA_914767995.1). Classification (NCBI taxonomy): domain Eukaryota; kingdom Metazoa; phylum Arthropoda; class Insecta; order Diptera; family Tachinidae; genus Thecocarcelia; species Thecocarcelia acutangulata. Next base: position 94,480,238 of record OU612095.1, on the reverse strand, counting down.
TTTTGTGGAAAAATCTTCACATATGAATAAGAAATCGTAATTTTAGAAAAAAAAAATCTTAAATTATTGTTTCGATTTTTTGAGCAGTGATGCCAGAAACTTTTGTGGAAAAATCTTCACGAACAAGAAATCGTAATTAAAAGAAAAAATCTTAAATTATTGTTCTTTTGATTTTTTGAGCAGTGATGCCAGAAACTTGTGTGGAAAAATCTTCATATTTAAACATAACTGCGCATATTCATAAAAAATTAAAATGTGTTTGAAATGAATTTTAGTAAAATTTTGTATGGAATTTTTTTAAATAAAACACATTTCAAATTCGTTTAAATTTTTATGAATATGCCCTAAAATCTTAATTTTATAAAAAAAAAATCTTAAATTGTTTTTCTTTTGTCATCAAATAGCTAATTGTTACAAATAGATGGTTCTTCTAACAATATAAGAAGAGAAAATATATTGAAGCAAATATAAAGCTCAATTAGATTTCTTTTCAGAATTAGTAGTATACATACATGTACATATATACGTTATACACATGTATATATTATGGTTATTCTAAGATTTATGTCATGGGAAAAGTCAAAATTTATTAATGGTTTAGAAATATTTATTAAAATACTAAATCTTAAAAATTTAAATTTTGAGAGAAGGATCTTCAAATCCTATTTTGCTTGTAAAATCTTCAAAATCAAGATACTATAAAATGTTCATTCTGGCAACGCTGACCATCTGTATTGTCGTGAAAAGAGAAGTCATTAATTTGAATTAGGGATTGTCGATTATTACCAATCAAGATCAAGACTTAGTTCCTGTAGCTCATTCGATTCTTTAAAAATTTATACTTTTCAGAAGCTCGAAGTGTTAAGATTTGAATACTTATTGTTAGTTCACATTGTGAAGATTCAATGAATAAATAAAAGCTAAAAAAAAGAAGCTCGAACAGCCAACTGCGGGATCTTTACAGTTCAAGCGAAGATAGAAAAAGAACAGATTTTGAAAGCTGCCAGTTACTATTTAATTTGGTTGTAGGTATTAAAGATAAACAGCTATCCCTGTAAAATAGCTAATTGTGATATTGTCTTATACGTACTTTATTTCTTTTATAATAATTTCATTTCTTTAATAGATATGCGACCATTTGTCAGAAGGACTCTAAGGATGAAAAAGTTTATATTACCAAAACTTCTCAAGCGAACATCGCATATCTCTGTTGTCGATAAAAATGGCATATCTTACATTTCTATGAATCTAGTTCTTGCTAACACCGGAAGTTACTGTGCAGGGATGTAACGTTAAATATAAGTTTCCATGTAAAGTGGACTGTTGCAAAATTAATTTCTTAAACTTCTAAGTAATTTTAATAATATCTACGAAAAACTGCAAATAGTTTATGTAGCTTAAGATGATTTATTTTTTACTTTTATAATTTGTACAAATGAATTAAAACGATTGGTTTTAAAAGAATTTAGTTTCATTTGACGTAGTCACTTCCCTGCCCAAAAAGTCATTGCTCTGGAGGACAACTTTTTAAAATTCCATATAATTCGGTTAAGAGTAAAAAATGCGAGTGTACTACTGTTGATAATTGAGCAGATATTCCTAAAAGGTTTATGAAATACTAATATATGTTTATATAGGTATATTTTTTTGCAACTAGGATTTGGGGTTTTTTTTTTTTTTGGTTGCTACTAGGTATTTTTGTGTTGAGGTGCGATTTTAAAATAATAAAGCTAAAAAAATGTATTTAGTTACTCACTTGTCTTTTGTGATTTGTATAAATAATTATTAATAAAACTAGCATTAAAATGGCAGGATTTTGAAATATTAACTAAAGCAGAGAACAGATGTGATGTTGACCATGACACTGTTGATGCTGACGCTGTCGGTAATAGAAGGGATGACAGAAGTGATGCAGATATTGAAGTTGCTGATGATGACTTTACAGTGGTTTTTGTTAAATATTTGTAAATATTTGTTGTTAATGTAGCTTTAGCACATTTACATGTATTTTTTGTTATATCACAATTTTCCGTTGATGTTATGTTTGTTTTTGTTAAAGAATTTTTGTAGAAATCTTGCATATGATCTGAAGAAGATTCCAGGAAATTTCTTTTGTGTAACAACACTGTGCGTGGATCAGCTTTTGGTTGGTTAAGGGCGATTTCCGGATAAATATCTTCCATTTTTATATGTTTTATATGTATGTGAGTTTTTTTTAAGAGTATTTTGTTTTTAATACTTTTTGTTATCTTAATATTAAACAAAATAATACTGTAAGGAATATTTTTATTTTCAACACTTTTCTAAATTTACGAACTCCTTGTTTGGTTTTGAAACAGTCACAATGTCATTTGCTTAAGAAACGTTTTTTGTTTTAACTTTTTAATTCATTTGTGAACATTAATTTTTGTTTTCTATTACAATTATTTTTTGTGTTTTGATTTATATGCTTTTATTTTGATTTATTTAATAGAGTTGTTTATTGTTTGACAACCAAATTGATATTAATACTAAATTGTTAGTAAGCTCAGTCTTATAAAAGTCTTCGGCTAATGAGTGTTGTTGGCAAAACTAATCGTTTAAATTTATGTCTGTTTGCTGTTGCTTATTTCTGTTTTTGCTTCGGCTGCATTAATAATACTGTAGCGTTTGTATCTCAGAGATAAATTAATATTTCCACATAGCAAACCTAAAAGTACGACAACATCATATTCCAATACATCAAACACACACACACACTCATCCGCTCATAGAACACACACACAAAAGCAAACGTGTAAATTCATTCTAACTTTATAACTGTATACTCGTATACAATTGAGCCACGAAAAAAAAAAACAGCAATAACAATTTTAGTTCATAAACCAATCGTGTGATTGCTTTAGGTTTGCTATCGACACCCATACAGATAAAAATACATAAACTGGAATGTAACAGAATACATACCAGTATATACGCGCGTAAGCATACATACATACGTATTTATTTGCACGAACGCACACCAACACTTGCTCAATTGCTGGAAGAAAGATCATGTGCTTAACTTTATCATTGATTTATTTTCTCCCTGCTCACTCACGCATTCTCAGAGATTGTATTCATTCGGCTTTGCTTTTTACGGTTTTTTACAAACTTAATAATGAGGATGATGTTGTTGTTTAATAATATGGTGCAATTAAATTTCATTCCGAACTGGCGGAGAGAACTCGATTGTTAATCGAAGAGTCAGTCAGTCAGCCAGTCATCGTTTAAAAAATACATTGTATGTACCAGCAATCCTCGTGTTAATCGTGCTTAACTATAAGTTGGCAAGAGACACAAGTTTACTAATAATACTCGTACGATCAGGGCTGCCAGAAAAATATATGGAAGAAATCGTCAATATGCCGACAATTTTTGCATATATCGTCATTTTAGTTTTGAAATATCGTAAAAAAATCGGACTTATAAGACTACCAAATTTTTATGGCCTTATTCATAAAAAATATTGTATGTTTATTTATTTAGTAACTATACAGTTGCAAACTATAGGATGCACAGCATGGGCAGGGTAACAAAGACCATATCGCTCCTTTTTTGCAACATGGTCATATCTCAAAAAATGAGCTTTTCGAGTTAACAATGCAGAATTGTTAACAGTACTACCTTTTATATTGTGCCAAAATTTTATTTAAATTACCTTTAAACTGTTTCCTTTAGGAGATATTTTCTAAAAAAAAATGTTCTAAGACTTGTATGGAAACTAAAAATTTGAAATGTGTTTTTCTCGAAACAAGCTTTTTTGCGTTATAACTATGTTGCAATAAAGGAGCGATATGCCCAAGATGGTATTAACTGTACACAGAAAAAAATAGATGAGATTTTTTTTCAATCAAGTTATGTTATTAATAAAAAACCATAAATTTAATAAAATTTGCATTGATTTAATTAAATTATTATTAATAATGAATTTTTGGAAATATCTCTTAATAAAATGCAATTAATAAAAAGTTTTCCGAATTATTGACTGTTATTCAATAAATAAATTTAAAAGGTTGTCATATAACAGTGAAGAGTTGTTGTTTCTTTAACAATTTTTTTGTTAAGTATATTTTACATATTAACAACAATTTCCTTCAACTCAATAATTTTTGCTTTTAAGTGAAAAAGCTATTTCTACTTTATAATTTGAATAATCAATCCGGCAAAAAATCTTTTTCACAGGAAATTTGATAAAAAATAGTGCAATTTTTTTATCAATATAGCATCTATTTTTTTCTGTGTACGTTTGTAGCGTGGCTGTGAATAATTATAAGGACCCATGCCTTCACATAGGAAGTTGAAGCGTGTTTAATAATGAATTACCTCTAAAAATATACTGTAAACTAATACAGTTAGTTGAGGCAAACGGTTAATCAGTGCAAGTGAGACGCAAATCTCTCGAAGACCGAACAACAAAAACAACAAGCCTGACCGCACTTAAGAAATAATCACGATGACGCGAGATCTGTTCTTCAGCCCAGAGCTGCTTTACGATTGAGTGTATGTTTATTAAACTGCTATTTGACAAATTTCTCAAATAAGTGTTTAAAAAACCTACAACACTTCTTATAAATACATTATACAGATTTTTCATGCAAGCTTATGGTCTATTCGTAGATTCGCAAAAAAATATATGTAAATTTATTAAACAATATAGTTCTTAATTAATTACACTTACATACAAATGTAGTTATAGTGTGGTATTAAAAAATCATATACATTTTTTATACATTGAAATTTCTGAAGACTTTTGAAATCAATATCTGAATTTAATAACTCCAATAAGTTGGATTTAATTGCAGCATCAAAGAAGTTTGAAGGATTTAATTTTAATTAGCCTATATAATAAAGAATGCCTTTAAGTGTTTCACTACCTAAAGCAGTAGTGCCCAAGCCCTATGCGCTATAGGCTGTGCGCTTTAATATACACATGTATGTGTGCACACACAAGAGCAAAGCAACACCACTTTCGCAAGATTTGCTTATTAAATAAAATTTCCTTATATGTATTGGTATTTGCTCTTCCATATAGAATTTTTGGGCACCTCTGCTGTAGAGAGTTTCGTATTTTTGTCTTATTTTATCTAACTTAACTGAATATTATGTCCTCGTTGCAGAAGGGCCTGTTCTTCTGCAACGTGTCACTATATTTTGTAATAAATTTAAATATATTGAAAACGCTCATATTTCAATTAATATATATGTTAGGTTTGCAAAAACTGTTAAAATTTGTTGCTTAGTTTATAAAATTTACCTCAAATCCAAAACACTTAATTCTCGATCTTGTTTTTCATATTTTCTTTTTTTATAAAATGAGGAAATTTCTAAATGAGAATTGCTGTTTTTATTGACAATAATATCAGCAGTTTTTTTTCAAAATCAAATATCTTCGAATTAAAAAGAAGTCATTGTCAGTTTGAGCGCAAACTACAACGCAGTTCTAATTTAATTGAAGACTTAGTGAGAATTGTTACCTGTGATATTTTTTCTCAACTAAAATGATTTATTTAAAAAAAAATTTTTATTTTCCTGTTTGTTATTGTCCAGTTTACAGCTTAAAACTGTGATACACTTACATATTAAATAATATAAAACCAGTAATTTTAAAGAGTGATTTTTGAGAACTATTTCTTTGATTGTTAAGAACTATTGCTAAATTATATTGTTTTTGTTTAATATTGTATTTTATTTTTACATTGTGTTGCCAGATTAAGTTTCTTTATTATTTTTTTATTATTTTGGACCAGTACTAAGGGTATGGCCCCTACATATGCCTTGCACTAAACTGCAACTAGGAAAACAGATTGTGAAAGGAGGGAGTAGTGTTTGTGGACCTTTTACGTGCACCTAACAAGAACAATGCGGAAAGACCACACAAAAAAATTAAATTAATTAACACTAAATGAAATAAGCTAACACTGTTCAGTGTACGACGGCTAATAAAAATATAACCGTTATGTTAAAAATTGTCAAAAAGTATTTATTTAGTCATCATCATTAGTATTTATTTCAGTCATCGAAAATTTTGTCCCCTTGAAAGTAATCCCCTTATGCCACCATTTTTTCGCATCTTCGAAACACTTCCGAAACGCGCTGTTTTGGTATCGCCAACAGCTCCTGTACCGATTTTTTCTTTATCTCCTCAATCGTGGCAAAACGCTTTCTTTTCATTGGTGTCTTTAGTTTTGGAAAGAGGAAAAAGTCAGCGGGGGCCAAGTCCGGTGAATACTGTGGTTGAGGCATGATACCGGTTTTGTTTTTGGCCAAAACCTCACGCACAATTATCGATGTGTGAGCTGGTGTGTTATCATGGTGCAAAATCCATGATTGTTTTCTTCAAAAAATTTTTTTTTTTTAACAAATACAAAACCTTCTAAGCAGTAACACCCAGGGTCTGAGGCAGGAATCGAACCTGCGTCCTCGAGACTATTGGTCGAGTACTCTACTCAATCAGCCATCGAGGCACACCAGTTTTGTGTGCTTCTGACGAGTTACTTCGTGCAAACGGTGCATAACTTCAAAGTAGTATTCTTTATTGACCGTACGACCACGCTATTGCAGTCAAAGAAAATATTGAGCAAAACCTTCACATTTGAGCGAATTTGATATCCTTTTTTCGGTCTAGGCTCTTCTGAACGCTTCCATTGGGATGATTTGGCTTTGGTTTCAATGTCATAGCCATACACTCATGATTCGCCACCAGTTATGCTCTCTTTGAAGAAATTTGGATCTTCATTGATGATATTTAACAGCTTTTGAGTGACGTTGTTATTGCTCAGAATTGAGTAAATTTAGTAAAAACTCGAAGAGCATATCAAAACACGACTAACCTTTTTTTCTGTTAAAAACAAATTGACAATTCGAAATGGCTGATATTACACATATATAACAGACATGGACACATCAAAACAGAAAAACAATGCGAAAATCGAACAATATTTTTTGATCAGACTCTGTATATACCTTCAACATTGCTTTGGCTATCAAAAATTAGTCCACACCTCCCACGCTGCAAGGTAGTGAATGACTTTGAAATTAATAATGAAACATGGAAAAAAAATTGGTGTTCATAGGAGGGAAGACAAAATATTACTTATTCCGGTACAAAACAAAATTAATTATGAACAAAAAATACAGAAGACAGTAAAAACCACGTGTGAATAGAGTGGAGGAAGACAAAACACTACTTATTTTTGTTGCAAATTACTTATGTCATAAGTACATTTTTTTGCACAAACAAAATGCCAGTTTTTTATATTATTGTCGAATATTTCTTTCTGTCTCATCTACAAAAAATCGCCGTTTTTAAGACAAAAATCGTCAAATCTTCATTTTGCTCAATTTGAGCATGGAAATCGTCAAGATGACAATTTATCGTCAAATCTGGCAGCTTTGAATACGATACATACACTTGAAACGTTTACAGATGAACGAACGTTTTGCGAGCACACAGTTTTGAGCAAATATTGAATGAAATTTTAGTAACAGCTTGTGACGTTAATTGCGAGAAGCGTGTCACTGATAAACGCGTGCTGTGCCAGCTGAATATTGATTTTGTTTTTAGGGGCATCAATTCATTGGAATAAATGAACATTCATTTACATTTGTGTACTTTTTTTCAAAGTAGAACACCAAAGTCATTGATGACTGCTGTTAATCATAAAAAAAAAAATTATAGGTACCATTTGTTTCCTCCACAAACTCAATCTTAAGCACTTCAAGATAAAATCGGGTCTAAACCTTATTCAGTAAAATAGCGAAAACCTTTCAGTGATTTCACAATGGGATTTATTTTTCTAATTAAGGGCATATGAATATTTTGAATAAAACACAAATTATTTATGGGTAGCTCCTCTGAAATGTCGACATATAGATAGCTGGGAAACATAGAAAACAAGCTATTTATAATTTTTTATTGGTATTATTTATGAATTATCATTTCTTTTTATTATGATAATATTAATTATTATGGTTCAATGCTGTATGGAGCAAAATAGCAGCCAAATGGCCGCCGCAATGTCGGCGACACACCTCCCCACATATGTCTGTTATATATGTTGGCAAAAATGTTAGTCGTGTTTTGGTGTGCTCTTCGATTTTTAATTTTGAGCAAAAACAACGTCGCATGTACATCGCTCCGGAGCTCTTGAACATCGTCATCGACAATCCAGATTTCCTCTAAAAAGGTCATAACTAGTGACGAATCATAGGTATATAGCTATGACATTGAAATCAAAGCTCAATCATCCCAGCTCGCCAAGTTCGATCAAGTGTAATGTGAAGGTTTTGCTCATCGACTGCAACGGCGTGGGGCATCCACCATGAATTCTTGCCACAAGGTCGCACGGTAAATAAGGAATACTACCTTGAAATTATGCGCCGTTTGCGTGAAGCAATACGTCAGAAACGCACAGAATTGTGGAAAAATAATCGTGGATTTTGCACCATGATAACACACCAGCTCACACATCGATGAGCCGTTATTATGCCTCAACCACCGTATTCACCGGACTTGGCACACGCTGACCTCTTCCCAAAACTGAAGACACCGATTAAGGAGATAAAAGAAAAGTCGAAACAAGAGCTGTTGGCGATGCTAAAGAGCGCATTGCAGAAGTGTTTCGAGAATTGGAAAAAATACGGACATAAGTGTATTAATTCTGAGAGGGACTCCTTTGAAGGAACCAAGATAATTATTGATGAATAAATAGACACTTTTTGAAAAAAATTTAAAATAACGGTTATTTTTTTATCACACCTCGTACTTTAATATAGAGGTCTAAATGAGTGCTATTAGAATCTATAAGACTTAAAGTCAAAAAATTTTACAGTGGGTGGTATTTGGATGATACGCAAAAAATATATCCAGGAGTCACTTCATGGGCTGTTTGGAACCGACCTGCCAGGTACTGCTGTACATCAAACTAAAGGTCTTAATGAAAGCTATTAGAATCTGGAAGTCTTAAAGTGGATTATTTCGCAGGGAAAATTTAACGGTGGGTGGATGGAAGTGATACGCAAAAAAATATGAGTGGGGGTCACTTTATGGGCTTATTTAGGTTATTTGGAACAAATCTGCCAGGTATTTTTGTACTTCAAATTAAAAGTCTAAATTAATGCTATTATAGTCTGGAAGTGTTATAGTGGAGTTCCTCAGAGAAAATTTTATAGTGGGTTGGGTGATAAGCAAATAATATGCAACGGAGTCACTTCATGGGCACCATAACCCATCTAAACATCATGTATTGCTTTTTAATACGGCCGCTCAACAAACTCAGCCACCGAGCTCTTTAATTATTCCTCGTCTATATTTGTCTTCGTAGCTATATGATTTTCTATGCAAACTGGTATAATAATTCCATGGTTGAGCATGACACTGATATGACTGGCAATACTAATTTAGTGGATTATGACGGCATATCTACGCTATACCACATTACACATGGTTTCACTCATTTACTACTGATCACGATCAGAACATCTCGTACTCTTTGTTTAATTGCATAAATAGTAGCAATGACAAACCTTAATAATACTACTAACGAGATGAAAATATAAAATTTGATTCAGTATCACAAAGTACACATAAGTGAAAAAAGTGACGTGTCAGTAAAATAAAATGAGGTTTTTGAATGTTCAGAGAAAAAAGGTGTTATTACTTTCTCCTACTTACGTGTGTCTTTGTGGTAACAAAAGCACTAAGCGCGGAGAGTCAAAATGATAAAAATAAGTATAAATGCCCTTTTTTGCCTTCTTCCATCTCTGTTTACTTTGTAGTAGCGTTTCGCATCTTGGACCAGTACACAGGGGCTAACCCCCTCATATGTAGAGCATTGCACCAGAACTAGGATAATAGGTTGACAGGAAGAAAAAAGAGGGAGTAATGTTTGTTAGCATTTGACTTGAACTTTCCAACGTTATAACAGACAGGAAACAAGTCTGCAGGCTACTTATTCTACAGGCAAAGCGTGCGGCTGAAAAACAAATTCCCCGCGCAATCGGCCACAATTGGATGATGAATACGTGTTGCGTAAAAATTTCTGAGTTTCGGGAATTAGATTCCTAATCTCTTCAGATCAAAATCCACTGTAGTAGCTATAGAACAGTATAGTGCATCCTACACTGCGTCGATGCTTCAGTGAGTCAATAGAGTTGGATACCCCACTCTCACCGATAAGCTTCTTTGCCCTCTGATGTACACGGTCGAGTAACCCCAAAATAGACTTCATAAACCAAAGAAATAAGTCTGGGGCGATCTTGCTGACCAATGCAAATCGCAAAAACTGGAGATTACGCGACCAGCAAATCTTTCTTTCTAGTGTCAGTCTTGTTGAAACCACTGTTCATCAAGACCCTCTCATTCAATTCCCGCAGTAAGAAGTCGCTGTTCATAGCCCTGTAGCGAGCACTGTATAGCCCAATCACTGCTCCCGCGGGAACACCCCTGCACACAGTGGCCGCAAATGAACGTAACTGTTTTTCATGCATCACATGAAGATTTTCAATGCTCCAGAAATGAAGATTTTGTTTATTGACGTAACCGCTTAAATGAAAATGTGCCTCATTGCTCATGTTGATTTTCGAGTCAAGATCTTCCTGTTCGTTGTTGAGATTGAGGATGGCTCTATATGCGAAATATAGCGCAGCTTTGTTTGCCTGTTTGTGTGCTGCAGCTGTCTAGTCCTTAGACAATCAAGATCGTTTTCAAACGAATATGGACTTAACACAAATAAAGAAAGAAGCGCTAAAGAATGAGCTAGTGCTTAACACTTGAAAAAACCAAATGGACTTTATTATAAATACCGGAAATTTTTAAACTACTAGAAGGCGTTAGGAATATTGCAGAAAGAATAACGCGTCATTAACAGACGCTGCTGAGAGCAGGGTAAATTTAATAGAAGGATACAAAGTATTGTGCCGTAACGAGGAGGAAAAAGTATTTTTGCTTCAAGTTGCCGCTAAAAATAGAAATCAATACCGCTCGTACATGTCCGCTGGAAAGGTATACTACTCTCAGTAATTCTGGTTATATGCGATATGGCACTACATTTTAATCAAGCCCAAAGCATGCGTTGTGAGGTTAAAAAGTTTTCATTTATATCACGATATCGCCACCCGTTCACAGTTACCGCTACGCCGTTTTCATTTTCGAACAAGTGAGGTCCAATGATTCTTCCTGACCAAATTGCACACCAGGCTGGCACTTTTAGTGGATGAAAATGTGACTGATGACTACCTTGAGGGGTTTCCATTGCCCAGAACCGACAACTCTGTTTAGTCACATATCCATTCAAATGATAATGGGCTTCGTCAGTTATTATGAGTTTTTCATGAAATCGATGGTTAATTTTGGTAAAATATTTTAACGATTAAAACACGTTGGTTTTCCAATATTTTTCAATAATAAATTTTCTTATGAGCTGTCAAGACTAATGTTTACCAACATGGCGGCTAAATAAAGTAGTTTAAGTATAAGTTCCCGGCGGACACTCTGTATAATGAAAACGTATCAATTTAACTACATAATATTTAGCACTATTTAATTACAAAAAATTTAAATTGAGTTTTTGTTTCCGGACTATCTTTTGGGTATAGAGGCTAGGTATATTTTACAAAAATGCTGGATTCTCAAAAATATTGGAAGTCGGTCATACATTCGACACCTCTAGGAGCCCTCTGGGACTAGTTAGTGCGGTTGACCTTCAAATGTACACAACTAATGCCGTTTTCTTTTCTGAAAAAGTTTTGCCTTTATGCTGCACTTTTTTCTTAAACTACAAGTTTTTAAATTTAAGTTTTATTGAGATGAAAAGAAGATGTCTCAATAACTATAAATAAAGGGTGTTTTTTTAAGCTAGATAGAACTTTAAATTGTAAAAAGTAACACAAAAAATTAAATTTTGATGAAACATTTTTTTTATTTGTTTCAGTATACTCTGACAAATCATCATGAATAGACTCACGCTTGAACAACGCTACGAAATTATCCAAATTTACTTTGAAAATCAGACCCGTTGTTTTATCGCAAAATTGTGTTCAGCGATGAGGCGCATTTTTGGCTTAACGGGTTTGTTAATAAGCAAAATTGCCGCATATGGAGTGAGACCAATCCACAAGAGACCCTACAGACTCCATTACATCCAGAAAAATGCACTGTTTGGTGCGGTTTTCATGCTGGTGGCATCATCGGACCTTATTTCTTCAAAAATGAGGCCGGAGCTCGCGTTACGGTCAATGGAGATCGTTACCGCACCATGATCAATGATTTTTTGTTTGAAAATATGGATGACATTGATCCGGAGGAGATGTGGTTTCAACAGGATGGCGCTACGTGCCATACGGCGAACGCAACCATCGACTTACTGAAATCAAAATTTGGCGATAAGTTGATTTCGAGAAATGGACCTGTCAATTGGCCTCCAAGGTCGTGCGATTTGACACCTCTCGATTATTTCCTGTGGGGCTACGTGAAGTCACTGGTTTATGCTGATAAACCAGCAACAATTGACGCCTTGGAGGCCAGCATTGTTCGTATTGTTCGTGACATACGGCCAGCAGTGCTCGAAAAAGTGGCCAAAATTGGACGTCCAGAATGCGCTTCGTCAAGAACAGCCGCGGTGCCCATATGCCCGAAATCATTTTCAAATGTTAATGTCACGTATTGATCTTTCGAATAAAAAAAAATTTTGATTACAATTTAATTTTTTGTGTTATTTTTTACAATTTCAAGTTCTATCGGGCTTAAAAAAACACCCTCTATATAAAAAAAAAGTTGAGAAAACTGTATACTTCTGTATTTTTTTGCCAAAACAATATTGAAAATGTAACACTTTTTCTAGAAAAGAAAACGCCATAATATTATGTGTGGGAGTCCCCTTAAGGGGGGCAGTTAGGAAGAATGTATGTATGCTGATAGAAAATGTAGAGGGGGAATTATTAGAGGCGGTCGGTCCCCTAAGAGTGACGCAGAGACAGTTATGAAGTTTTTCAGGGATTTATTGCCGTATTGCTCTACCTTTGAGCCCGATGCGAAACCATTCACCCCCTTCCTATCATCCTAATTTTTTGGCTTATGCATTTTTATTTTACCAAATGGCACAAAATAAGAGTTTCTAGGGTATTCTAATCTCATTTCTGAGGGTATTCGAATCTCATTTCTGATATACATACGAGTATATAATTTATTTGGGCTCAATTTATTTTTACGGGAATGAGTGAAAATTTAACATATTTTAAAAATCTTTACTCATTGTTTTTTACTTTTTGGCAGGTATTATTAGAGCTTTTTTCTTTTAAATTCTCAATAATTTATTTATATTGTTAGAATATAAAGTTGAATTATTGAGAATAGTTTAGTTGGTTAGGTTAGCTCCTATGAAATGTCGACATATAGATAGCTGGGAACCATAGAAAACAAGCTATTTATAATTTTTTATTGGTATCAATCTTTACTCATTTGTAAGTTTTGTTCGAAATCGAAACAGAAGCAAAGAAATTGTACATGATGAATCATGACCAACAGCATTTTGCCAACAACAGCCTTGAAAAACAAAGTCGTCATTTATGTGGCGGGAATTTCCCAAAAATGTATTGAAGAGCAAAATTAAATACGAGTAAAATAACACACTTCGTACATATGTACATATACAACAACAATGAAGAAGACAAATAACAACAAAAAACGCGCTGATCGCAAATCAAAGCAAAATACACTTAGAGGTATTTTTAGTTTATTGTCATTTTGCTTAATGTTTGGAAAAAACAATTTGGTCTAGACTCAAACTGAATTAAATAATTCAAATTAATGAAAACTTAAGTAACTTTAATAAACAATTTGACTGATTGAAATGCTTTAAATTAATTTACATAAACCGGCTTTTAAAATCACAACAGCAAAAACATATCTATATGTATGACGTAGTTGTATTTTTTTAATTTATTTATTTTTATTTTTTTAAATTAATTAAAAGCAAAATCAATTTCATTGAAATTTGTTGTAATATTTGTTTTTGTTTTCTTCTTCTTCGATTTGGAGCGTGAGGTTTGAGCACACGTTAAGTCGGCGATCAACACGTTTCTTCTCACGTTTTATACATAATTTAACATGTGCTTATTTTGTTGTTGCTCCAGCTGGTTTATTTTATAGAGACTCACTTTTATTTATTTTGCTTTTGTAAGTTTTTATATCGCTCCCTTCATTCATAATTATGCAGGCCATTTCGCGCTTTGTGTTCTTCCTCTTGCTTCGTTTATATTAATTTTTATTTTGTATTTTCTTCTTTAGTTTTTTTTTTCTTTTTTTTTTTTGGTTTGTTTTTTATTGTAATATGTAATTCTTTTTTGTGTTGATTAATTTTATTTGCACATTTCGTTGTTGTTTTTTTTTTCTACTTTTTTCATTAGTGCAAATAAACAATGAAACATACATCCGTACGTACTTATTTATGTACTTCCATTGAGCATGTACATATGTGCATGCAACAAGTTGTTTATATGACATTCTGTGTAGTAGACTCACAAAACGGAAGTAACTCCGCCGCCTTTGCGGCTGCGACAACCGTCTGTATATTTGAATATATAAGTATAAGTATACGCATGTATTAATCAATGCATATTTTTACATAGCGCACACTTAACAATAAACAGTCACAACTCAGATTTTATCCAAATCTATACCAATCAAAAATTATACTTATATAGCTCGTTTACTCATATGTATGTTTTCTAACTACCTGTAAATCAATATTTCAAGGCAGCTACGATAATCTTCAGCAGATTTGGTGACCTTTAATAAATATTTTCAAACATATAACTATATACAGTGGTGACCACATAATGAAAACATTTTTGATAGCAAATTAATTTATCGTTTTGATGGTATATCTGATTTTTTGTTGTTGGTTAACTAGACGCCATTCATAGCGTTTTCTTTCTGATCCCACCTGGAAAAACTTGAACTCGTCACTCCATAAAATATTTTTCCATTTTCATTCGGTTTCTTATGTGCTGTTCATAGAACACAGACCAGCACTCGTCTACAAAATTTTATATGGAAATCACTCAAAAAATTTAGTAACTTGTATACAAATTTTCTAGACGAGTTGCTCGTCTAGTTGCACGTTAGTGTTTTTTCTGACAAACTCCAATCCAAATCGAAAAAATTTTTTTTTTGGAGACGAAAGTTTTTTTAGTGCGATGCATCCACGTAAGACACTTTTAGTTCTAGATGATATATAGATACGATATGATGACTCTAATTCAACTTTTAGCTGTTTAGAACTTTTAAATCGGTCAGCTTTAGAGGCACTTACGACCATTCTATCATCTCTGGTTGTAGTTGGTGATTTGGAGGCTCTGGATACATTATTTGAGTTCCAAAATTCATCCAAATGGTTCATAGCATTATACTCTGGAGCAAATAAACAACTGAGAAAATTTATTCACCGCCTTCTCGGAGCCTCATTAATCTAATGAGTACCTTGCACTCTTCTTCGGAGCAACTTGGTCTTTAACCCTACCGCATTTTTTACTTATGTGTCCATTTCAAAAACATCTCTTTCACTAAATAATGGCTTAGTTTTTTAAGAAAATCGAACAAAAAATGAATGTAAAGAAATAACCAAGTACAAAAGATATCAAACTTATCTTTGCAGTGGAAAAGTTTTGTTAGAATAACAATAGATCATATAAAAGATCGAAAGAATGAAAGATCATATTTATGTTTTAATTACATGTCTACCACTGTATATCTCATTATTTTGAATAAAACGATGAGTTAAAAAAAAACTATTCGAATAGTACTTCTCAAACATCACAACTAGCATTTTTATTTGTATTTTTTTACTTTGTTAACAACTTGTTTGCAAATCTACAACTATTATTCGAAGTCCGATCAAAAAATAACCGTTTTTTTAAATTTTTTCAAAAAGTATTTATTTATTCATCAATAAGTAACTTGTCCCCTTCAAAGTAATCCCCCTCAGATATAATACACTTATGCCAGAGTTTTTTTTCAATCCTCGAAACACTTCTGAAACGCGCTTTTTGGTATCGCCATCAGCTCCTGTTTCGATTTTTCTTTTATCTCCTCAATCTCAGCAAAACGCTTTTCTTTCATCGGTGTCTTCAGTTTTGGGAAGAGTAAAAAGTCAGCGGGGGCCAAGTCCGGTAAATACGGTGTTAGAGGCATGATAACGGTTTTGTTTTTGGCCAAAAACTCATGCACAAGTATCGATGTGTGAGCTGGTGTAAAATCCATTATTTTCCGCAATTCTCTGTGCGTTTCTATAGAATTAGTTCGCGCAAACGGCTCATAACTTCAAGGTAGTATTCCTTATTGATCGTACGACGTTGTGGCAAGAATTCATGATGCACCACGCCATTGCAACCAAAGAATACAGTGAACAAAACTTTAATAGTTGGCCAAACTTAACGTGCTTTTTTCTGTCTTGGCTCTTCTGGACGCTTCTATTGGGACGATTGGGCTTTGGTTTCAATGTCATAGTCATACACCCATGATTCGTCACCAGTTATGACTTTTTTGAGGAAATCTGGATCGCTCCTGAGCGATGTCTATGCGACGCTGGTTTGCTCAAAATTTTGTAATTTTGAAACAAGCCGCACGATTGATGCTTAAAACATCCGTAAAAATTGCTTGACATGCAAGCCGGACGATATGCCAACATGATTAGCAACCTCTCTGATAGTGAATCGACGATTATTCAAAATCAATGGGGGCAATTAACAAAATGCATTTGTGATTCAATATGGGATGAATATAGACAGCGAATAATTCAATGGTTCGGTGGCTGAGTGATTAAGGCATTAGTTGCTGATACGTCATGAGAGCCGAGTTCAAATCTGAATGGGTGCTGATGAGTAATATAGCGACTACATTTAGTTGTTCCCCAGCTAACGATTTGATTATTATTTTTCTTGTTTTCTTCAATCAAAAATTATTGATCATAGCAAATATGTATTGTAAAAAATCCTTCATAAGAAAAACTTAAGAAAGAAAAAACTTAAACTAAAAATGCGATGTAAAAATGTACAAAAATCTACTTTAAAAGATTATCCAAAATCATTTTCTTCACTGCTTCAATGTTTTCATTGGTTGTTGACGTGCTCGGGTGGCCAGAGACGAGCATCGTGATTGATATCTTTTCGGCCTTCCTTCAACCGGTTATACCACAATCGAACTTGTGTTCTGCTCATAGTAGAATCGCCAAACGCCACAGCCAACATTTCAAATGACCTTGCGCGTTAAATTTAATTTTTTCACACAAAACTTAATAAAGTTTCTTAAGAAGGATTTTTTACAATACAAATTTGCTGTGATCAATAATTATTGATTGAAGAAGACAAGAAAAATAATAATCAAATCTTTAGCTGGGGGACAAGTAGCAAACAATGTGGTCAATTAACAAAATGCATATGTGATTCAATATGAGATGAATATAGATAGAAAATAATTAAATGCTCGGTGGCTTAGTAGTTAAAGCAGTAGATCATGATACGTCATGTCCCGAGTTCGAATCCCAGTGGGTGCTGATGAGTAGTGTAGCGACTACGAAACAGCTAGTTGTCCCCCAGCTAGAGAATTGATTATTATTTTTCTTGTCTTCTTCAATCAATAATTATTGATCACAGCAAATTTGTATTGTAAAAAATCCTTCTTAAGAAAAAATTAAGAAAGGAAAAACTTGAACTAAAAACCTGTTGTACATATGTACAAACCAAACAATTTTTAATTTAAAAAATTATAAAAAGTTCAACAAAAATTTAACAAATTAATAAAGTTTCTTTGATCCATTTTTTTCGAATAGTAAAAAAATGGAAGAGCACACCAAAACAGGGCTAACCTTTTTATCTGTCAAAAATAATTTGAGAATCCGAAATGCCTGATATTGCCAACAAATATAACAGACATGTGCACCAACATAACAGAAAAAATGTGAAAATCTATTATACGTAACCCACGAAATTTCAAAATAATGGTTATTTTTTTATCAGACCTCGTACATACATATATGAGCAGTATACAAGCTTTGCTTCTACTAACCGGCTTTTTCAAGTTTTGACCCTACCGAAAATCATTTCATTGTTGAGTTGTGACTGTTTAATATTTAGCCTACGATATGATTGTTTGCATGTGTGTATGATAATTATCTACAATCTTGCTTCTCAATGAGCAGAGGTTTTTTATTGTTTTTCAATTTTCTTTTGTAAACTTCTTCAATAATTCATTCATAAAATTCTTCTTATACAGAACTTAAAATAATGATTTGATTCAGCAATTGAATATTATTATACAATGTCGAATATGAGAGATTATTTGTATTTGAATAGAACAGTAAACGCTTAATACACGATTCGCAGTGGTATTGGTCCAACAAAATGTGAAAAGCTTTAAAGGTTTCCACACAAAATTAAGCATTTCAATTTACTATCTATAAGAATATATAATATCATTTTACAAATTTTTTCCCCCCAAAGAAAATAATGTAAAGTCTGAGCAGCTTGTATCATAAGTAAGCAAGACGTGCAAATTAAAATGTTGACATATCGATAATTTCTGTCTTTATGAATTTATCTAATTTTCGATTTCGAGATGGTCATATCTTAGGTAATGAAATTTTGCATTACTAAGCCAGAAATGATATTGTTACGAATTTTTATCATATCTAACCCAATGTGCGAGCCTTTGATATGCTTGTTATAAATGTACACGCACATTCACACAAACAACATAAAACTAAAAATATAATACATACACAAATATACACCGCATTAGACACGGAAATTTTACTTTGCACAGTTTTCTGTTTGGTGTTGACAAGGGAGAAGAGATTGGCTCTCTTCCACTCCTTATTTTCCCTTGCCACCACCATACTCAACACTTTGCAGAGTAAACTTTCCCTGTGTGAAAGCTGTGGTACATCATCTAAAGAGAACTATATTCTAAGTAAATCAACCAGCAAAGATTTTATTGCTGTTGTTGCGTTCTCATTTTATCGCAAGCATCTGTGTCTATGAGCCTGGCAATTATATTTGTTCATTTAAGTCTAGAGTTCTCGGTAACTAGAGTAATGCAGAAGGCAATAGAGAAGTATAAATAGACGTCCAAGAGAGACATAAGTGAGAAAAGTAATCAGATCTAATGTGTTAAAATTTTTTTTTTTTATCTTGGGCCAGTACTCAGGGGATGACCCTACATATGCAGTGCATTGTACCAGAACTAGGAAAATAGGTTATGAGCAGGGGTAAGGAGGGAGTAGTGTTTGTGAACATTTGACTTGAACTTTCCAACGTTATAACGGACAGGAAACACGTCTGCAGGCAACTTATTCCAAAGACGAAGCGTACCTCTGAAAAACGAATTTTCTCTGTAATGCGTTGTACGATTCCCCGGGCTATCGACCACAAATGGATGAGCTCTGGACGATGAACGCGTATTATGTAGAATATACAGTGGTGTTTAGTGTAAATAAAGTTGTGTAATACATATTTAAGTACAGTGTAACGAATACGTGTGAGGTTCATTATTTCATTTACAATTGAAAAATACTCAAAGCGTTGAAGGCATAAACGTAATAAAGGGAAAGTATAACAAAAATAGGAAGCGCAATCAAAAAAAAGTAAGTATAGCACTAAAGTGAGTATAAGATATAATAAGGATATATTAGCCCAAAAAGTTCTGAAATTTAAGAACATAATAATATGTACCAGGTCTTTCTATGCAACTGATACTGATGCTGTGCTCAGTCATTAGGGATACTCAGTTAAGACAAAATCAAATATTTAGTTAACAGGTGTAACCTTCTCAGCACTGCTGTGAGTGAAAATTCCTGGAGAACAAAGCTGTTCGTTCACTCAATTACATTTAAAAGCAGTAACGATTTTGAATGCTGTGTTTATTACACTGGCTTACAGCCAAAAAAATACTAAGAACGCCACATGCCTAAATAAGTTAATTCGGACCTCCTGAACACAAAAATGCTGTATTTTTTTTTTTTTTTCTAATTACCGTTTTTAGATAACGGTATTTTTTATCTGGGAATTGGCTCTTAGTGTTAATATTATGCAAATTTTTTTTCTACCACCGTCATATAAGTATAAGTACATATGTATATTAGCGTAGGTTGATTGGAAGGACCAAAATTTGTCGATATCGATACTGGATCGATATTTCGATAGCTTCAGGCATTAGGAAAAAAAATTTCGCTGCAACATATTACAAAAATCATTTTCGAGATGCTCAAATTCAATTTTTTGACATTTACTTTGAATTTTAAAGTTTTTTACTTATTTTTCTATTAATGAAAAAAACAGAAAACCGTTATTTTCATTAACAAATAAAAATAAGAATTTATGACTTTAAACCCAATATCTGTATTATTGACCAAATTAATTATATTATTATGGCACCTGCAGTGAACCGACATTATTCATGTCGCAAAATTTATTGCATACGAGTAGATGTTACTACTCTTTCTTAACAACCTAGAAATTTTAGTGCTCCCAAATTGACAGGGCGGAAGTAAATGGGTTAATGGTGATATAACTTTGATTACGAAAGAAAACCCTCTTATCCGTTGTTGATACTGTGATTAAGCATGGTAATTCCACCGTGAAAAAGTAAATCCATACTGAAATCTACTATGGGAGGCTTTAGCAATTCTTTTTATTAGGTAAGATAAAAATTTGTACAGTGTATGACGTAATACAATCCAACGGCAATCATTGCCCTTCAGCAAAATTGTATGACAAACGCCATAGAACCAAAGCTAAATTGCTATTGATATTCACTTGTGGAGTTTTTTTGTTATTGTTTGTTATTATTTTCATGTCTGAGATATAAAAATTCATTGACTACAAAAGTTTGTTATCTCATATATGAATGATAGTTGCGAATAATACTAGCAATTGAAAACAAATGACATCAAATATTTTATACCAAAAACAATTAATAAATATATGAATAAATGATAAAAGCTATTATACGCAATAAAACTTTTGGAACGTGTTGAATTCATTGCCTAAGTACGTAAGTCGCTGCTTAGGTAGATAAAGGCAGCACGTGGCAACATCCAATGGAATTGCTTGCCCCATTATTAGTACTGCTTACGTATGAATGAAGTTATATGTCAACTTGTGAAAATGTGCATAAACAATTTTTAATTGCACTAATTAATTAGTAGGTATAGTTTTCGCCTATTGACTAACTCTTAAAAGCAATTTTATACTATGTTCAGACGGCAATTTGAAACACTTGGTTCGCTCTCCGAATCACGATTGTGAACTTTGGTGTTAGGTTAGGTTAGGTAGGCAGGCAGCTGGATACCTCTAACGGCCATTGTGGCCGTTCAATAACGATCGCCCGTGGTTGTTTTAGATGGTTTTAATAACTCATAATACACTATGCCTACGTGATTCCACCGAATACTGAGCTTGACCTTGGAACCGTAAATAATCGGTTTGCCCGTCGATGTGGAAAAGCATGATTTTCTATGCTTGGAATTATCATAATGAACCCATTTGTCGTCCCCTGTTATAATGCGATGCAAAAATATTTTTCACTTTTGCTAAACAAACGCCGCACCACATCTCTCGGCTTCAACTCGTACGCCACCCAATTTCCTTGTTTTTGAATCATTTCCATAACTCTCAGGCATTCTGAAATGGCTGGTTGCGCCACTCTCACTAGTCTTGATCAAGTTATGTCTCGAATTCTACATCTTCGAAAATCTTCTCTCTTCCACCGCTATGCTGGTGTTAAAATCACCGTTCTTGAACCGTTGTAACCTCTCTCTCCACATATTTTTCACTAAGATCAGCCTGACCATATGTATTTCACAGTATTCGATGAGCCTCAGCCGCAGACTTCTCTACAGTAAAGTAGCCAATTAAAACCTCCCCCAAATGACGAGAATTTGGCTCATAAGCTAACATGCTTAATCGAGAATAACTTTATGAAGCAGACACTAATCGACTAATATTTTGAAGGCGTTATGTTTACAAATACCTGAGCTTATTATATGACATCTACGATCTATTTATTTCGATCTTCATTTTCAAATTTCAAACTTTCAATACTTTTTTATCAGTAAACTCTGTAGTATTTATGTTTTGTTCGTGTTTTTTGTGTTTAAATTTCTGTATATTTTCTTTTGGAATTTTATTAATTTTTTGTATTCTTCAGTGCTTATAAAACGATTGCACTCTTTTGGAGCTCATTTGTGTTGAGGGTGATTTACGAGTTCTTGTGTGGCATTAACAAGATGTATCGCTGGACAGGTTGAAAGGGAAAAGTGTTAAATATTTGGTATTAGAAACACAGAATTACAACAGCTTACAACACATGATTAATTGATGTTTTATGCAACAAATTTAATATTCATACAACAAGGAAGAGTAACAACCCAAATGACATGTTTACATTGATTTCTTTCTTATTGCGATTTTTTTCTTTCTTTTTATTATTATGTAAATTTGATTTAAGTGCACTGTCATATATTTTTATCATAAGAATTTTTTTTTTGCAATTTAATTTAGTTGATTTTTGTTATTATAATTAATATATTTTTAATATATTCCATTAGTGAGTTGTTTGTTAACGGAAAGTAATTTTTATTTTGCAAGTTTTATTAAACACCTTTCTTAAACGATCACCGAAGTAAAACTGAAATTGCCTAAGAACTTGCAACTTTAATTGAGCCACGGCCAGCACTTCAACTACCGCCGTATCATGACAATCACCTACAACATGCCACAAATGACAACTCTGCATTTCCTACCAATTCCTATTCTTCTTCCTCATTAAATCGCACATTCATACGTTCGTTCATACAACAAAGAAACGTAAAAATTTTTGCAAAAAACAAAAAATAAATAAATAAATAAGAGAAAAAATGCTAATGAAAATGTGTAATGCAAATGTTTCAATAATCAACAAATTAGCATTTAAAGAAAAATATTGGTAGTTATTTTAAACGATACTTATGGTTTGCTAGGTGGACAGGTGTTCATATAAAATTAAAACTACTACGAGTACAATTCAAACTCTTTATAACATTGACAATGATTTACTCAAGACCTCAGTGTAGTGTCTACCAAAGTCAGTGAGACGCTTTGATTTTTGTCTTTTTTTTTTTTTCTTTTTTTAGCAACTGTATGAATGAATGTATGTAGGTATGTATAATTAATGTGCTCACTGCCTGTGTGTTAAACTGCACGTATGTTCATGTGTTGTTCATTCACTATTTAATTTGTAAGTGTATAACAATAAAAGTGATAAAACTTTTATCGAAAGATTTTTTAAAGTTGATTGGAAGATGTTTGACGACAACAAAACGCAAACAAAATAAAGGACTACGAGTATGTGGTAAGCTATTAAATATATAAATCACAAACATTTCTTCAATAGTTTTGTATTTGCATCAAAGAATTGCCAAAAATTGCTTAAATTTCCACATAAAATTTGGTTTTGAATATCAAATTTACATAGCGATGCAAATATTTTCAAAGCAAAACGCATATTTCGCAGCGGAAAAAGCGCTTAAAAATATAAGTATCCAAAAAGCGCTAAAAAGCATTATAATGGGTGATTTTATAAGAACTATCGGAAATTAAAAAAAAAAAACACATAAAATTCAGAAAAATGCATGAAATATTTATTTGGATCGATAGTTGGGTCGATATAATTTAATGTTTGAAGATTATTTCATGTAAATGTTGGCCGCAGCTGCGCCTCAAATGGTCCATCCGCTTAATCCAATTTTGGCATACTCTTTCCAACATTTCGGCCGGTATCTCACGAATAATGTTGGCAAAGTTGGCTTCCAGTGCGTCAATCGAAGCGGGCTTGTCGGTATAGACATTGGCCTTAACATAGCCCCACAAAAAATAGTCTAGAGGCGTTAAATCGCACGATCTGGGCGGCCAATTGACTGGTCCCAAGCGTGAAATAAACTGTTCACCGAACTCGCCTCTCAATTGGTCCATTGTTTCGCGTGCTGTGTGGCATGTGGCACCGTCTTGTTAAAACCACATGTCATGCAAGTCAAGCTCTTCCATTTTGGGCAAAAACAAGTTTGTTATCATCGCACGGTAGCGCTTACCATTCACAGTAACGTTGTGATTCGCATCATATTTGAAGAAATACGGCCCAATGATGCCGCCAGCCCATAATCCGCACCAAACGGTTGTTTTTTGTGGATTCACTCCAACTACGGCAGTTTTGCTTGTTCACGTATCCATTCAACCAGAAATGAGCCTCGTCGCTGAACACAATTCTTCGATAAAAAAGTGGATCTTCATCTAACTTTTCAAGAGCCCATTCACCAAAAACCAATTGCTGCGAACGGCGCCGAATCGATAATTCACGGTCATCACCAACACTGGCCGATACGGCTGCGATATTTTCTTCAGTTCGCACTCTACGTAAGCGTGTTGGTGGTTTAATGTCCAACAATGTAAATTTGGTGCGACATTTTTTTACAATAGCCCGAATAGAAGCCTCAGTAGGTCGATTAAACTGATCATAAAATGGAAGAAGCGCGCGATGAACTTTCTTAACAGAGCACTCATTTTCGTTCGTTTGTAAGACGATTCTTGATTAAATTATAGACCAAACTGAAGATGTTTGACAGTGACACAAGCTACAAAACGTGCGTTAGCTGTCAAAACTAGTGTTGCCAAAAAGATAATAGCAAAAAAATCACTCGTTATTACTGTTATATCACTCCTTTATTGCAACATTGTCATATCTCAAAAAATGAGCTTTCGAGTTAACAATGCAGAATTGTTAACAGTACTACCTTTTATATTGTATGCCGTCAATGCAGACTTCAAGATTCGCTAGACTAAATTAATTATGTAAATTCACATCTTTCTATACATTGGTGTGTGTGTGTGTGTTTGGAGTCCAAAAAGCTCATACCGCATTTTTTCCAAATTACATCATAATCAAGCGTTGTATTTCACCACAGCTTTATTACCCGCTTAGATTAAAACAAGTTGTTTGACTCCAGGTTTTTCAGTGCATTTCATGTAAAGTGAAATGGCTTTTTGTGGTAAAGTACCTGAGCCAATTAAAAGTAAACTACAAAATACATTGTTTTGAAATTTCCAGTTACTAAACATTATGAAATGCCAATACGTTTTTATTCAAATAAAAATTCCACCTTTAAACAATAGCGATTTGTTAATAACACTAACATCAAATGAAGATACAATTTTGCAATAAATGTCAGCAACATCATCATCTTAACAATTTTCTAAAATTTAACAAGAAGTTCATTAAATTCTTCTTCATAAAATTTAAAAGGTTTACAAGAAAATCGAAAGTTATAGATAACAAATAATTTATTTATTTTTTTTATTGAAGTGTCTAATAATCCGCTAATACATTTTTAATTATAATTCCACGTTTTACACGCGGTTTTATTTAATTTATCATCGTTCGTCCAGTCGCTCAATCATTCATTCATCGATTTGTTTTCATTTATTTATCACTTAAGCAATTTTAAATATGTGCATACTCGTATTACTTAATAAATTTTATATAGAATTAGCAATGCCAATCATATGACGTTTAATTGTTTATTTATTGTAATCTTTAAGCAGCAGAGCGAACGACTTAAATGACTGTATAATATGAATTTGTTTATATGCATTTACATTAGATCGACTCGCCTCAATATTACAATATATCACTCAGAACATTTTCATAAATACACGCACATACATGCGCATAAAAACATACTCATACATACATACATACATACATACATACATACATACATACATACTTCAATGTAGTTTAGTTTAGATGTAGGGTGTATCACCTTTCCCACCCCGAGACGTAAAGCCTTACGGCAGTCCCTCGGGGAGCATCTGGGTCAGTGCGAAGGGGTGTTTTTTAGCGTGTTAAAGTCTCGCACTAATGGCAACCACCATCACTGCCAGTGCCTTTCGATGGTTTTTCACCCCACGAATAAAAAAAAAAAAAAAAAAAACACGTACATATATACATACATACATATATTTATATGTACATACACAAGTACATATGTATATACCACACCATACCATACTATACCATACCATACACCATACCATAGCATATTATACAATACTACTTTAAGACAACAAGTATACATACACACAGATACATACATATATGCACTAACTGACTACTTACTTGATCATCACGAGATCACTTTAGAATAAAAAATATCGATATATGGAAAAAAGCGAAGAAGACAAATTACCAGATACAAGTAATTAGATGATACAAACAAGAATACGCAGAACAACTTTGCACTTAGGACTCAGACTTTGGACCATCTAAGCTACTGGGTGGCCCAGAAAGACCGAAGTGGTGTGAATTCCTTATAACTTTTTTATTATAATTTTTTTTTTCTTTTCTTTTCAGTATTTTGTAAAGAAGACTTGGATAATTTATAATGGAGCAATACACAATTGAACAACGTGCCCAAATTGTTGAAATTTACTTTTCAAATCAACGGTTCATTTTATTCATAACTTAATAATGAGTGACGAAGCCCATTTTCAATTAAATGGGTTCGTTAACAAGCAAAACTGTAGGATATGGGCTACGGAAAACCCGAGAGTACTTCATCAACGACAATTGCACCCAGTTAAGTGTACCGTTTGGTGCGGTGTTTCTTCAGAAAGGATCATTGGCCCATTTTTTTTTGAAAATGAACAAGGTGTCGCCATTTCCGTCAATGGTGATCGATATCGGGCCATGTTGCAAAATTTTGTAAGGCCAGCCGTGGAAAACCATCCGCAAATATGGTTCCAACAGGATGGAGCCACAGCGCACACTGCGAGGGCCACAATGACTCTTTTACGCGACATCTTTGGTGAAAGAATAATTTCTCGTAACAGCAATTTTAATTGGCCTCCGCGTTCCCCGGATTTAACCGCTCCAGACTGTTTTCTTTGGGGCTATTTAAAAGGAAAAGTTTATGTTAATAAGCCTAGGATTATTGAGGAGTTAAAAACCAATATTCGAGAAGAAATTAACAACATACCACCGGAAGTTTTGCGAAAGGTCATGGAAAATGTGTTGGAAAGAGCACATTTGTGCGAAGCAGAATATGGCCACCACTTGCGGGATATCATTTTTAATAACTAATCCAAAAATATTCCCCATAAATTTAATGTATTTAAAAAAAAAAAAATTAAAAAAATATCTCTTAAATAAAAAGTTATAAGCAATTCACACCACTTCGGTCTTTCTGGGCCACCCTGTATGATTTGTTTGTTTTGGTAATGCAGCGCCATTTACGTGAATTGTTTTGCATAAGATATTATAAGTTAAATGGAATTGTGTAGGTCAGTTTCTTTATGAACAAGAGTATCACCTGATTGCGTCTATAAGTATTACAAAATTTTATTTAACACCGAACACCTGTAAAATTCCCCCATCAAGATATTTAATATATTTCAGATAAAATTACAGTCATGAATTTCTGCTTAATGATCAAACGTATCATACGTGTATCACAAACGTTTGGGTGTAGGTCATGTGCAGTTTGAAGAATTTCATCAGGTTATTGTGTCTTTTTTAATACGAAAATGTAACTTGTGACGTGGTAAATTTTTCCCTGAACTCTTCGTACTGCTGAAAGACAATAATAACATGTCTGACGTTTTTCATATATTGGAAAACTGTTCTCTTTACCAATCAAATGTTCCAAGAATTATAAAAATTGTTCCAGTGTAGTATAAATTCAGTATATATGTACATATGTAATAAACATTAAACGCCTTTGGAAAATTTTATTTTAACTTTATTGTTCTTGAGTAAAAATTAATCATAATGCAGAACATATCTAAACTTAAAGCGGCACACACACATGTTTCATACACATGTTTCTAAACATATTGTTTGTTTAGTTAATCATTTTTCGAAAAATATATGAATAAAAATAAGTTCAATAAACATAACAATACTGCCCACCGTTTGCACTATTTTTAGTACTATTTATATTTATACAACCGTTTAACCTTTTACGATTTTGTTTTTCTGTTGTTTTTATTTTCGGCAATTTGTGATAATTTTTTTCGTTTTTTTTTTCTTTTCGTTAGCATTATTAGTTTTTGGGGCATGTCATCTACAATACTCGTATTTATATGACGAGTATCGTCACAGAAATAATGATGAATTACGCGTTTTCAAAATATATCGTTAGTCTCACGTAGAAAGGTCATAACTCGTATTTTCCCTCAATTGAGCTCTTTTAGGGATTCTACTACGTTTCACACAAGTACACAGTGTCACAAAGATTTAATTATATAATTTCAAACATATCCCTCTTGCAAGCAATTGAGCAAAAAAGTTACTTTTAGATGTACCTATTTATACAGTTTCCATTACGATTTTTTCTTCTCCTGTAAAATTTCAATTATTTTTGTTAAGGCCTTTCTACATGAGACCAACGATATGTATATTAAGTTTAACACATTTGCGCACACCCTTCTTTCAAATACGTCACTTGAATATTTATGTATGTATGTATTCAGTCACTTGAATATTTATGTATGTATGTATTCAGTGTTATATGAAGGCGATGTACATACATAGAAAACGCTGATATCATTCACAAATTTGGTGTTTGTAGTAATAAAACACTGGAAAAAGTGGCATTATGATTTTGTCCAATGTTTTGCGTTATATTTACTTGTAAGTATTGAACTGGATAATGAGCAGTGACAAGTTTATGTAGAGCTCAAGGTGCATTAACATCTACAAGGTGGCAGCGCTACGGCATGTGACAATTTTTTGCTACTGGCAATATAGTAAGCCATTTACGTCATATGTATTGTTTACATTTTTGAAAGTGAATTTAGTGTTTTATTCTGAATTAAACATATACAAATTATTTTGTGAACATAAAAATAATTCAAACAAGAATAATTTATAATTATGAAAAGGTACATCATAGTTGATAATTGTGAAAAAAGTTTTTTTTATAAACATAGCTTACCAGATGCCTATTTTTGCTGTAATTTTGCTCTAGCGCTGCCACCTTGTAGACGTTAATGCACCTTGGTAGAGCCCAAGGTGCATTAATGTATACACGGTGGCAGCACTACGCCATGTGACAATTTTTTGCTACTGGCAATATAGGAAGCTATTTACGTCAAATGTATTGCTTACATATTTGAAAGTGAATTTAGTGTTTTATTCTGAATTAAACATATACAAATTATTTTGTGAACATAAAAATAATTTTAATAAAAATAATTTATAATTATGAAAAGGTACATTCATAGTTTATAATTGTGAAAAAAGTTATAAATGTTTTTGATAAACATAGCTTACCAGATGCCTGTTTTTGTTGTATTGTTGTAATTTTGCTCTAGCGCTGCCACCTTGTAGACGTTAATGCACCTTGGTAAAGCCCTTATGTACAGAAATATGTATTTTAAGCAATGACATACTACTCGTAATAGTAGAGTGGCAATAATGTCAATGAAGAACACAACGAAACCAAATTGGACCCAAAACTGCTAGTTTTTCAACAGCTGGGTAGCCTGTTAAAACTAAATGTTAATGAAAATTAGAAGTGTTACTTCCAGCGCTGACTTAGATATATTTTCATACAGTTTAAAAATGAAACCATAAACACACACAGTATATTCATGCCCATGAATAAAATAAGTGCCAGTTTACATTGTACAACTTTTGTCAATGTAATTCTTACTTTGCGGGTGAGAAGGGACAGGAGAATTGTAAAGGGCACACATATGCCTGTACTTTTGCAATTCGTTTTTTCATGTGTAGATAGCGGAATTTTTCTTTCGACATTTATTTTTTATACATTAGGATGGGTCAAAAAAAATTTGATTTTTTATATCGTAAATATGTAGTATTGTTGTCCACATTGGATCCCAGTAAAATATTATTAGTTTATTGTTAAGCTACGTACACATAGTTGTCAGATCTTACAATATTGCCAGTAAAATTGTCTGAAAATGTATTACAATCGTGTGAACTGCCAATTTTTAATTTACAACGTTGTCAGAAAAACCATTGTCAATCAATTGTAAGACGTAGAATTTACGAATAGTTGTCAAAATTTTGACACCTATTCGTAAATTCTACCAACAAAATACATGTTGATGTTTGTTGGTGTTGTATTTATTGTAATTCTGCCACTACTTGTATAAAGCTGCCTTGTTCGGAACAATTTCAGCTTGATTTGGTTTAATTTTATTTTTTATTCCGCGCCAATTGAACTGTCCTGCCACGTATATATATATATATATATATATATATATATATATATATATATATATATATATATATATATATATATATATATATATATATATATATATATATATATATATATATATATATATATATATATATATATATATATATATATATATATATATATATATAGATATATATATGGTTATTGCATAGTTTTTTCATATGGCAACTTTGTTTTTCTAGTTCGAAGTGGGTGAATCGATTCTGAACAAAAAAAAAACTAAAATTAGTTCGGAACAAATATAATTTATAATTGTGTAGACATAATATAATTAACTGCCTGGCCCACTATGTCACTCGACATCGATCGCTCGCATAAATACATGCATACCAAAAACATTTTAAAATTTGTTTTTGTTTCAAATGTATTTATGCGAGCGAGCGATGTCGAGTGACATAGTGGGCCAGGCAGTAAATTTGAACGATTTATTAATTCATAGCTCTTAAATCAATTAATAGCATAGCTCTTAAATCAAAAACCATTTATTTAAATACCATATTTTCTAAACGATCTTTTCCAGATTGTTGAAATTTCTATGAAGCTATGTGCACACGGTTGTCAGATGTTACAGTGTTGTAAAATCTGGCAACATGCTGACAATGTAGTGACAATGAAAAATTGTCCTGCAGAAGTAAATTGTCTGTTCAGACGATCGTAAGAAAATCTTACAACTTCGTTGTCAGACTATGGTCTGACAAATAATTCATCTGACAACAAAAATTGTCAGTTCACACGGTAGTCAGATTGTTAGATGAAAAAAATTGCCAGACATTTTGTAAGGCATTGCCATTTATGTGTATCAACAACCATCTGTTTGGCAGTGCTGCCCATCAAACTTTTTTCTGACAATGATGCCATCGTCAGGTGCATTAGTTTTATACATCTGACAATTAAAACTGAGCTTACAATACCAGCCAATTATCTGGCAAAGCCCACGAAGAGTGTTCTCACGATTGTCAGATGCCTGACAACATTGTCGTCTTACAATTGATTGACAATGGTTTTTCTGACAACGTTGTAAGTTATAAATTGGCAGTTTACACGATTGTAATACATTTTCAGACAATTTTACTGGCAATATTATAAGATCTGACAACCGTGTGTACGTAGCTTGATTGTTGAGTGTACAAGTTTTGTCAATAGTGCCATTCAAACAAAAAAAAATTTCTACCTACTTTTTAATGTGTGAAAATATAAATTGTTCTATTGCCATTTATTTGTTAATTAACAAATGTGTTAAAATATTTTTTTTGTTTCATTTTATGAGTACATCATAAATTATAGCGTCATAACTTTTCTTATTAAATGAAATTTATGAAATGCGTACACACTCCACTATCTGCTGTTTGTATACAAATTTGTTTATTATGAATGAATAAAAACTAAATCTATTTTTAAATTATGTTTCGAAAATAGACCTTAATCAGATATTGAAAAGAAAGATAAAAAGCATATTAATTAACAAGTTGTTAATGAAATTATTCGCAGTTATTATTATTTATCATATTAAGCAAACGAATGCAAGAAATATTTTTCTAAAGATTATAAAAATAGGTGGAGTGGAAGACAAAATTGTATGAATACATGGTTGCCATATTTGACGATTTTGGATACTGAAAATATCACGTTTACAATTTCAAGATTTGGGATCAATTTTTGATGATTTAAGTAGATCACATTTTTACCTTCATATCTTTGAAGAAACTTTCATTTTACAACTACATACATATTTCTTTTTTATGCCCTTCACAAAAATGTTAAGGATATATATAAGTTTGTGATTCCGTTTGTAATTTCTACAATTATCATTTGCGACCCTATAAAGTTTATATATTTTGAATCATAATTAATGAAAAAGTCGATTAAACGATGTCCGTTTTTAATACCGTTTCTAAGAAAATCATTAGACATAGAAACTGTTTTCTTTCACCATGGGTTTGCTATTGCAATTCAGTAATATAGGTTCACTATTCAAAATATATATTCAAAAATCCGAAAAAATTCATTATTTTTTGTAATTTTGTATGAAAATTTTTGAAAAAAAAAATTAGTTTGTTTTGCTTCAAACTTCATACAATTATTAAGAATGGTGATTAGACCAGATATCGGTCCATATATATACCCGAGATACAGCCTAAGCCGTGTTTTTCACGAAAATGTCGCGTAAGTGAACTTAAACAACTTTTTCTTCTTAAAAGCAGTTCTGGTAATAAAAAAAGGTTATATAAATATGGAAAATTAAATTTTCTGATATCGGTCCATATATACCAGAGATATACAGCCATATTCCGATAAACGGACGATCTGAAACCGCAAAGCGTTCTGCAAAACGCTTAGTTGAATGTTTGGTGTTCTAAGGAGCGCGCGTTTTACTTGCGTATCGGAGTTTTTTCCAAAAAAATACAACACGTGTTTTACATACATACGTACATACATATATATGGTAGTTATGTATATAAAACTATAAAAATTTGACAACAAATAGAGAAATTTTTTAATTGAAAATGAGTAAAATTCTTTCAAATTTTTATTGAAATAAAAAGACAACATATTAAATTTTAGTTGTGAATATTTTTATTTCCTTTTGCAAATCCAGTTGTAGCAAATTCAATCAGTACACATGTGGGTTGCAGTCGCCATTTTTAAACGATATGCGTTTACCAGAACACTTATTTGGCGATTTCAAATCGCAAAACCAAACTTCTTGCGTTATGCGTTTATCAGAAGACCTATTTGACGGTTTCGAATCGAAAACGCTGAATTTAAGCCATTTGCGTTGCTCAGAACATGTCTGATAGCCTAAACCCATGATATAAAAAATACAAGGTAGTTTCATTCTCTTTTTATTATTTGTAATAAGGATTTTTGAAGTTTATTTTTAGAGAGAAATATAAAAAGGCGTTGCCACACAGTTGAATAAGGGAATTTACTTCTAGAATGGGGTTTTTTCTGAAATGTGTAGTGCATTGTTCATATTAGAAAAAGCTAGAAATAATAAGATGTAAGTAGGTATCTGTGATCGCTTTGAAACCCATGTTAGGTTAGGTTTAACAGGCTGCCAGATATTGTAAAGCCAGCCCACTTGGGTCCAATTTGGTCCCAAAAAATAAAAGCACGAACTTCTGCTTATTAGTAAACTTTACGATAGCATTCAAACGAATGCCTATTCGCCACACAATTGTCATTAAATGTTACCCCCAGAAGGATTCAGGCAGGCTGCAGAAGGCGGACTAAAAGTATACCATACAAACGTGTAAAAAAAATCTTTATATCACGGAAAAATAAAATAGATGGGCAGGTTGGAATTTGCAAGGGAACACATTAATTTGACCACCACACAAAGGAATTCCATACTATTCTCCGATGAGTCCAAATTTAATTTAAAAATTTCCGATAGATTAAGACTGATTAGATGACAGAATAGCCAACGTCTTAATCCACGTTATACTAAAGGTACATTGAAACATGGTGTCGGTAGCATTTTAGTCTGGGGATGTTTTTCAGACCATTTTTATATATTTTAGATTTATGTATTTTATTTAAAAATTTTTATTTATTTTTGTTAGAACTCACAATTTTATTATTATTTTCACACAACTTCGAACAAAACTGAAAATAAGGGAATGTATAATTTAATACGGTAGCACAATTTTATGGAAAATGTCACAATCCTTATACTTGTCGGATGGTGATTGTTAAGGAAAATTGAGAGAATAAAACTACCTTGTATTTTTTATATCATGGCCTAAACCAACAATTAAAATTAACAACCATTTTTTTATGTAAATAAACAATTCCTGAGCGTTGCCAGCGTTTTTATTATAACGTTCAACTTGAGCTTTGCGCTTTTCTGTTAAAGTTTTAAACGTTACGCAAAACGACAAAGTGTTATCTGACATGGCCTTTAACATTGAAAAACTCACTAACAGCGTTGTTGCTCGGTGAGTTTCGCATTTTTTTTTTTTTAATTTTTTGTGAGCAAAATTTTTTAGTCGGTGCGCTTTTTTTATATTTTCAGTGCGCTTTTTAAATTTCGATGGTACGAAATGATATTCAATGCAATTATTATCTAAAGTTTTTACATTTCATTTTGCAAAGCTGGCTGTTTTATAAAAATTGTTGTTTTGCTGTTAAAGCTAAATTAGTGAAATATTACTATAAAAACAGACACTGAATAGTGAAGCTCCTGTTTATGAAGCTAGTGAATTTACTACTTTTTAGTACTTAATAATTTACCAAATTATTAATTAATTTCTTCTAAAGCCACGTTGGAAACACACAGTGAAATGAGATTTGTGTTGCTGTTTTTCTTTCCCCTTGTTTGGCAGTTCATAACAAGTCCTGTGGATTTATTACTGTTGACTTGTTTTAGTTTCGCTTTTAGGTTGGATATTATTGTGCCACGGAATTAGCCAAAAAATTAATTTTTCTTTAAGCTTTAAACACATAGACGACAGCAGACAGCAAGCAGCAATCTGTCAAAAATAAAATACATGTGTTTAAATGCACATGATTATTTTAACGACATCATAGCAGCACGACTTCACAACAGCATTTGCTGCTGCTGCCAACTTAGACTAATTTCTATTTTCGTGAGCAGCCAAAAGTAAATGCAGTGCTGCCACTATAAATATAAATTGGCAGCAATAAAAACTAAAATTTGTTTGAAATATTTATTAGAAATAAACATCACATAAATAATATAAACAAATAAATTGATTAGTTTTTACAGTTTTACGTGATATTTTTACGTTTTCAGACGGTAATTTTAATTTTATTCACGTAAAATATATATGTGGCACCTCTGAAATTTGCATTGTTTAAATACACATAGTGCTGCTGCTGTCTTTAAAATAATTATGTTGCTGATGAGACGGCAGCATTTGAAGCTAACTTCATTTGTAGTCGTGAAGTTGTGAAGTCTGCTGTCGTCTAAGTGTTTAGAGCTTTAAGAGGAACACATGGAAAGAAAAACAAAACACAAAAAAAAAGAGAGTCCTGCTATTGAAAGCTATAAATAGCAACAATAAGAGAAATTTCAAAATTACTGGAGTCAACTATAATAATAGCACTTTTATATTTGATTAAAGCGCGGAATTTTTGGGCCAATCTTGTTACAACAAAGTGAATTCTTTTTAGAAGGTATGTACATTTTTATATACATACATATGGAACTCTTTCCACTTACTTGAGCATGCAAAAGTTCGGATATTTTCCTGGATATTCTTTATACCAAATGTTCGTTGCTCCATGAGCCACCATTTTTGAGAGCGTATCTTTGGCTTGTTGTTTGAATTGTTGTTATTATTCTTTGAAAGCAGCAACAACTTTTTGCCGCTATGTTCAAATTTTTTGTAAATTTATATAGTTTTTGCTTGTCAAAAGTTATAATAATTAAAATCATCAGGCCTAAAGCAAAATAATTTTCTTTTATTTTATATCTTTACCGGATTAAAAATTATTTTTTTTTTAATTCAATTTTATTCAAACAAGAATATTGCACTTTTGATTTATTTATTATTATCAAAAATTAAATATACAAGTATGTATGTATATATATTTTTGGTATAATTCTGAAGTTGTTTAAATTTGAAAACAAAGTTACAGTAGTAACAAACAGAAAATCGGCGACAAAAAAATATTTAATATGAAATGCAAAGAAAAGAATTGAAAAGAAACAATAAAAACTACAGTAAAGAAGGCAAGGCATCTTTACTAGATAGTGTTAATATTACAATAAATACAACATCAATATTAGTGTTATTTGATCTTGTTTATAATAAAGTCTTCCTGCTAAAGATCCTTTTTTTCGTTGTTTTTTTTATAAAAAATAGGTTTAACAATTTTTATTTTCGATATTTCAATAACAGTTTGTTATCATCCTCAGAAAAATTAATTTTTAATTTTCCTGTTTATTCTTATTAATCAATTAAGCTACTATGAATGATAATAGTTTAATTTTAAATTTAAAAAATTTTTAATTAAAAAAAAAATATTTTAGCTTTCGAAAAAAATTTTTTTATTAATATGTATGATTAAAAAAAATTCGTTTTTCCATACCAGCAAAAAGCAATACATATTCATATCTGACTGTCACTTAACCTAGTGTCTACACCTGCGATTAACTCTGAGATAATATCTGACAAAACGTCGGCAGAATGAGAGAACGAATTTCTTTATGTCCATTTTAATATCTAACAAGGAGTACACGTATTATTGTTAATCTTATAAGAATTCATAAATCAATGAAAACCGAGAAGAAAACACATCTTTGCGATGAAAGAAATCTTATATGAATTTTGTAAATGCACACAATTTGTACGAAAGTAATCATTTATAGTGTTTATTTAATGCATAAAAACAACCTATTTTCCAAAATGTTTTTTTTAAATATATTTTGCAAAACTATTATTCGGTGAAATTGCAATGGCGCCTTTCTGTAAACAAACACACACACACAATCGCTTTTTTGACAGCTATTATTATAAGATCGTTACCATGAGATTTCTCATAAGAACGCTCTCATAAAAATTATTATAAGACTGCGATAACACTGATTTTAAGTCTGCAATTGAATTTGACGTTCTCATCTCAGATATTGTCGCAGGTGTGGACACTAAGTAACCTACCCAGCGGCGAACATTGCCTACCACATTATTTCTCTTCGATGATGTGTGCAACACTTTGTAATCAATGAATGGTAACTTACAAAGTGTATGAAAGTAGTATATGGAGTTCCGAAAAATGAATTACGTTCATCTTTTGTATCACATTTATATACAAATGTATTTTATTTTTTAGTTGTAAATCAAATGTTCGCCGTCTTTGTCAGACTACTCGTACGTTGCAAAAATTTTAATTAACAAAATCAGATAAAAGTGCTAGAAAACAATTTAAAAAATGTACAAGACAATAGGAAAGACAAAACATTTAGGGAAAAAATAAAAGAATGCAGTAGACAAAAAACAAAACAAATTTATTTAATGGAATATTCCCAAAAAACTGAAGTGCGCAGTACGTACGAGCTGCCTACTGCCGGCTTACAATGTATGCGAGATTATATTCGAGCTGCCTACCGCCGACTTACAAAGTATGCGAGAATGTATTCGAGCTGCCTACTGCCGACTTACAAAGTATGCGAGATTGTATTCGGACTGCCTACTGATAGCTTACAATGTATGTTAGGAAGTAATGAGCTTTTGTTGGATGAACACCACACTAGCTCGCTTACTTTGTGTGCAGGTAGTAGGCGTTCACTCTACAAATGCGGCAATGTGTATGAAAAAGTATACTAGGATCGTATATGAGATGGTGTGCATTACTGACTTACAAGTGTGCATCGGATCATCGCTTACGTAAGCGAAACTTTGGCCGCTGGGTAGTGTCTACAACTGCGATTAACGCTGACATAATATATGAGAAAACGTCGGCAGAATGAGAGAGCGAAATTCTCTATGTCCATCTTCATATCTAACAAGGAGTAAACGTATAGTAGTTAATCTTATAAGAATTCATAAATCAATGAAAGCCGAGATCTTTGCGATGAATAAAATAGTATATGAATTTCGTATATGCGAACATTTTGTACAAAATTAATCACTTATAGTATATATTTAATGCATAAAAACAATCTATTTTCCACTTAAAATGTTTTTTTTAAATATATTTTGCAAAACTATTATTCGGTAAAATTGCAATGGCGCCTTTCTGTAAACAAACACACACACACACACAGTCGCTTTTTTGACAGCTCTTATTATAAGATCGTTGCCATGAGATTTCTCATAAGAACGCTCTCATAAAAATTATTATAAGACTGCGATAACACTGATTTTAAGTCTACACATAACAGAATTCTCTCTGCGATTGAATTTGACGTTCTCATCTTAGATATTATCGCAGGTGTGGACACTAAGTAAGGCACCTTTACATGGCAAGGCAGCTTTATACAGGTAGTGGCAGAATTACAATAAATACAACACCAACAAACATCAACATGTATTTTGTTGGTAGAATTTACCCTTCTCCCTGGGTGCGCTATACATAAAGAAAATAACTTTAAACTAGCGTTGCCCATCCATTGTATTAAAGTGATAAACAAAAGCAAACACAATCTTACGCTCATTAGTTTAGTCGTCAATGAGACAGCGACGCACATGCGCACGGGTGTATGAATTTATTCCTTGTTTTTTCTCTGTATTTTGCGTATTTTATACTTTTTGTGATATAAAATTTATTAAAAGTACTAAAAACATAAATTCATATGTTTATTCTTTGTTTTTACTTCAATTTTAATTAAATTGCAAGTAAAACAATTTTTTTGATTTACGTATTTTTTCTCCCAGTGCAAATTTATTTATACTCAGAGCGTAACTATGGATTTCTCTTTGGGCATCACTACTTTAAACACAAATTTCAACAAATAAACAAAACAAGCAACAAAAAAATACTAATACATTGATATCCCCCTTTACTATCCACCCAGCTCAGTCTTTTTGCTCCGAGAGACAAATGGTTGATTCTCTCGATTTATGCCCTCCCAACTATGTTGCAATATGCTCCGATATCGGGTACTGAATGAAAGATGACGAGATATGAAAAGAAAGAGCATGATGAAAGAAATAGAGAAAGAATATAGAAATATTTCATTCTTTCACTTGAGGGAATCATTCAGTTGAATTAATTCATTCATGAATGACACAAGACTAATTTTGTTGTTTTACTTATTTCTGATTTAACAAAGTAATCAAAGTTATATACACTTTCTATTAGTTATGTATAATTAAAGTATAAAAACTTAAAAATGAATTAATTTTAAAAATTAAACTCACCTCAGCCTTTTGTCTTTTATATTTTCAATTCTGAAAGTAAAAGAATAAGAACAATATTAAAAAATAACATTTTTACAAACAAATATTAAAAAATAACATTTTATTTTCTTTTGCAAGTTTTTTAAGCAAATTCAATCAGTTCACTTCAGTATACACATGCGAGTTGAAGCCATGGATTTTAAGCTATATGCGTTTATCGGAACACCTATTAGGCGATTTCAAATCGCAAAACCATACTTCTTGCATTATACGTTTCTCAGAACACCTATTTGGCGTTTTCAAATCGAAAACTCTAAACTCAATGTGCAACTTAAATTAGGGCGTCAAGCGTAATTTATCTGCCAAAAATCCTCATGTACATACAAAATGTATGAGACCAACCCAAATAGCGCGGCGTCACAGCATTGCAATTGGAAAATCCAATTTTGACAGAGCGTAAGAGAGAAAGCTTTATTGTCTTTAGTAAAGTTCGCTTCAAGGTGCATTAACGTATACACGGTGGCAGCATTACGACATGTGACAATTTTTTGCTACTGGCAATATAGGAAGCTATTTACGTCAAATGTATTGTTTACATTGTTGAAAGTGAATTTAGTGTTGTATTCTGAATTAAACATATATAAACTATTTTGTGAACATAAAAATAATTCAAATCATTATAATTTATAATTAAGGAAAGGTACATTCATAGTTTATAATTGTGAAAATAGTTACAAATATTTTTGATAAACATAGCTTACCACATGCCTGTTTTTGTTGTATTGTTGTAATTTTGCTCTAGTGCTGCCACCGTGTATACGTTAATGCACCTTGGTTCGCTTCAAAACAAATGTTATTCAATTTTTGCGGCCATTAGTAATAACATTTTAGATGCTTTCAGACTAATTTAGCGACTTTATCACTTATTAATATTTCTATTCAGTGATTTTTATTTAACAAGGTTGGTGAACAAGTTTAACGCTTTTATTTAAGTTACTTGCTACAGCGTGTAGCATGATCACGACATACGTTCATTCTTTTAGTTATTTCGTATGCATGCCTTTAATGGGATGCATTTATGAAACAAAGCGCTAAGTTACGTTGCGCTTTACGTCTTAATTTAGGTTGCAATGTTAGGCGTTTTGCGTTTCTCAGCACATGCCTGAATACTTAGGTAAATGTATTTTCAAAGTTAATAATCTTTGACAAATACGAATTAATAAATAAAAGCAACATTATAATAATATCACACCACCAATTAAACAACAATCGTTTGCGGTTTAATTAAAATTCATTCAAAAACATTACGCGTGATACATTTATCAGGAATTTGGGTCCCTTATTTTCTCATTTTCTTCATATTTGGCAAAAGTAGAGTGTGAGAGTGAATTGTGTTTAATTCACGTTTTTTTTTATCTGTTTTGTTTTAATAAATATTAATTACTCATGCAATGAGTATTCGCCGGCACAACTCACATTAATCTGCTTCTTTAGTTTTTTTTTTCGTACAGAATTTGGCAAAATTCAAAATAACAACAAAATATTCATTGAATTTCGTTCGGTAAAATTTCCCATGGAGAGGCGAGCGAGAAAAAATAATGTGCCGTCGTTCCAATGATTCAGCAGGCCTCAGTGAACTTTGATTGTTTTTGTTTTTAAAACATATGTAATGAGATGACGTCACAAGGTCTTTTATAATGTGACGAAGGCAAAAACAATACAACCGACTTTCTATTTAAAAGCTTTTATTTGATTAAAAACTGAAGCATATCTTCAGGTATTTAAAAAAACCAAAGCCAACAACCACTCGGGAACTCAGTAATGGTAGAAATTTTTAGTACAAGGTGGTAACACCTTTTTATTCATTTATTAGCAAGGTGAGTCAAAAAACTA
Organism: Thecocarcelia acutangulata; assembly: GCA_914767995.1. Taxonomy (NCBI): domain Eukaryota; kingdom Metazoa; phylum Arthropoda; class Insecta; order Diptera; family Tachinidae; genus Thecocarcelia; species Thecocarcelia acutangulata. Next base: position 94,439,197 of record OU612095.1, on the reverse strand, counting down.
TAAAATAAAATTTTTTTTTTTTTTTTAAATTATAAAAAGAAAATATTCTGGTTTTTTCAAAAATGTATGCCAAAACTATTAAGAAGCTAATAAAAAAAGCTAAAAATAAAAGTTTATGTAGTAACATGTTTTTATAAGCGGGTTGCATCCCAACCGAATTATGATTATCATTAGGTGTTTTCTGAATACAAATTTTTAATAACAGTTTCTTAAGCATTCCAAGCGTCATAAATGGTTAGAATGGCGGCAAGAAATGACAACAGTGGATGGCCAATTTTCGTAGAAAATCATCTTCAGTGAAGAGGCACATTTTCCCTCAATGGATTCGTCAATAAGCAGAATTGGCGCATATGAGCGAATGATAATCTAAGAGTGGTTATCGAAAACCCAATACACCACCCACATAGAGTGACTGGTTGGTGCGGTTTATGGGCTGGCGGCACCATCGGGCCGCATTTTTTTCAAAATGAGGCTGGTCAGCTAGCTACTGTGAATGGTGTTCGCTAATGTGGGATGACAACGAATTTTTATGGCCCAAATTGGAAGATATATGGATGTACATAGACGATATGTGGTTTCAACAGGACGATGCCACTCGCCACACAGCTGACGAAACAATGGCTTTTTTGCGCGACAAATTCAATGGCGGTGTTATCTCACGGGTGGCGATGTCAATTGGCCGCCAAAATCATGCCATTTGAAACCGTTGGACTTCTTTTTTTGGGGCTATTGAAAAAACAGGTAGACGTCAATAAGCCAGCAACAATTCAAGAGCTAAAGGATGAGATAATTCGGTACATTTACGGCATAGAACCTCAATTATGCCTCAGCATCATCACAAATTTGGACCATGGGAGGCAGATATGCCGCCGAGATTGCGGCGGTCATTTGGTCTATATATTGCTCCATATATTATTGGACCATATGATGACTACAATTCCTAAATAATTTTAGTTTTATTAAAAGTCAATATTGGCCCTTAAATTTAACCACACTTTATAACTCCCAGTTAAGATCGCATGTTTACTCTTTATTTTATTAATTATGATATACTTTTTTATTTAGCTTTAAAGAGCCCTCTTGGAATAGACAAGCGCTAAAAATTTTCTTTTAAATATATTGATTAGCAGATAGCAATATATAACGATAATTCGTTTTAGAGAAGTTTGACTGTACTTTCATTGCCAAACGCAAACAAATAATTTATTTAATATAAAACAAGAAAAAAAACTTACCGGCATTTGAATAGTGTGAATTTCAGAAAAATGAGAAATAATTCCAATAATACTTTTTATCTGCGTCTGGCTGGCTGCTGCTGCTCGAATATAAACAGTGACTCAGCCTGATACAGATAAGGCTGTAGTGTTTTGACTTGTTCTTGGTTTTGTCTTCGCGTAAGGTGTTGACTTTTATGAATAAAACGAGCACAACGCAACAAATTTAAGAAAACAAACTGGAATTGAGGACAAAAAAAATAAGTTTACGGAACACATGTGCTGAAGCAAATCACAACAACGAGCGCGACCGCATATTGTGTAAACATTGTTGTTTGTTTATATTTTAAATACAAAGGTACATCACATAGTTACAACTAAAGCTGCAAGGCGAATAGCGATTATTAAGCAATATTGTTTGAAGAAACTTTTATTGTTTACACGTATTACTCGTATTGAGTTAATTCTATAGGAAATCCATAGGAATAGCAAATTTGTAAAATTTATTATTTAACTTACTTACACATATGTATGTATGTATATGAATTTATTTGTTTCTTTATCATCATAACACAATTCTTGCTTTACGGTTTTCGTTGTTATTGTAATTCGGTTTTCTAAACTTTCATTAGTTTTAGGTATTTTGTTTAAAGCTAAAATTTATTCTTTTGCTTTGTTGTTTGATTTTTTGGTATTTTTAATTTCTTTTAGCATCATTTTTCTCTTTTTATTATTAGATAATTTTTGCGTATTTTTTATTTGTTGTTAGATTTCTTTACGTGCTCTGACACAAACTTAAGTACATATGTATATGTATATTCTTATATGTATGTATGTATGTACATCCAAACAAAATGTTTTTTAAATGTTCAGCAACCACCGATAAGGTCTACAACCGAATCAATACTGACTGGCAAAACGTGTTGTGTTCGCTACTCGGCATTTCAAATTCATCTTTTTTTCTCATTTAAATATATTAAGGTCTGTTTTTGTTTGTTGTTTTTTAAGTGTTTTATTATTTGGCTATAAACATAAATATAATAATTATTTAAAACTTAAGTGCTAATGATCATATGTGCAATGTGCTCTGAAAAATCTCACTAAAAAGACAACATAATTTCAAGTCAATTGCATATAAGTATGTAAGTGCACGTATACAAAGTATGGATGGCTGTAAGGCGAACTCCCAAGTAGTCACACAGCAACCCTCGTGAACAGGGCCAAGGTAGCTATACCAGATACTAGCGGTTATACAATAAATAACGAGTGATTTTTTTGCTATTATCTTTTTGGCAACACTAGTTTTGACAGCTCACGCACGTTTTGTACCTTGTGTCACTGTCAAACATCTTCAGTTTGGTCTATAATTTAATCATGAATCGTCTTACAAACGAACAACGCTTGCAAATTATTGAATTTTATTACCAAAATGCGTGCTCTGTTAAGAAAGTTCATCGCGCGCTTTTTCCATTTTATGGTCAGTTTAATCGACCTCCTCAGTCTATTCGGGCTATTGTAAAAAAAATTCGCACCAAATTTACATTGTTGGACATTAAACTACCAACACGCTTACGTAGAGTGCGAACTGAAGAAAATATCGCAGCCGTATCGGCTAGTGTTGGTGATGACCGTGAATTATCGATTCGGCGCCGATCGCAGCAATTGGGCCTCTGTTACTCCACTACGTGGAAAATTTTGCGGAAGGATTTGGGTGTGAAGCCTTATAAGATACAGCTGGTGCAAGAATTGAAGCCAAACGACCTACCACAACGCCAAATTTTTGGTGAATGGGCTCTTGAAAAGTTAGATGAAGATACACTTTTTTATCGAAGAATTGTGTTCAGCGACGAGGCTCATTTCTGGTTGAATGGATACGTGAACAAGCAAAACTGCCGTATTTGGAGTGAAGAGCAGCCAGAAGCATTGCAAAAGCTACCAATGCATCCACAAAAAATAACCGTTTGGTGCGGATTATGGGCTGGCGGCATCATTGGGCCGTATTTCTTCAAAGATGATGCGAATCACAACGTTACTGTGAATGGTGAGCGCTACCGTGCGATGATAACAAACTTTTTTTTGTCCAAAATGGAAGAGCTTGACTTGCATGACATGTGGTTTCAACAAGGCGGTGCCACATGCCACACAACACGCGAAACAATGGACCAATTGAGAGGCGAGTTCGGTGAACAGTTTATTTCACGCTTGGGACCAGTCAATTGGCCGCCCAGATCGTGCAATTTAACGCCTCTAGACTATTTTTTGTGGGGCTATGTTAAGGCTAATGTCTATAGCGACAAGCCCGCTTCGATTGACGCACTGGAAGTCAACATTGCCAACATTATTCGTGAGATACCGGCCGAAATGTTGGAAAGAGTATGCCGAAATTGGACTAAGCGGATGGACCATTTGAGGCGCAGCCGCGGCCAACATTTGCATGAAAAAATTTTCAAACATTAAATTATATCGACCCAACTATCGATCCAAATAAATATTTCATGCATTTTTCTAAATTTTATGTGTTTTTTTTTTTTAATTTCGGATAGTTCTTATAAAATCACCCATTACAACACAAAAAACAAAACTGCATCAGCAGTATTTTGTTGGTAGAAAGTAACAGAGTAATGACAAAATCTCTCGCAAAAGCAAGACAGAGTATGTCAAGGCGAATTTATACAGGTGAATGCAAGCGGGAAGGAGAATTCAGTACTATGTACTTTGCAAGGCGACTTTATACAGGTGAATGCAAGCGGAAAGGCGAATTCAGTACTATGTATTTTGTTATTGTAAAACATATCGTGAATGTCATAATCTAAATTCGCCTAAGATTGCTCAGCAGAGAAAACATTTTATGTAAACGTTAAATATAAGCTTTTATAATTGTTTGTAATTAAAATCACAGATTATATTAGTTTTTCACTTGTAAATTCACACAAATTTCTTGAAATTGCGCTAAATCATGCAAAAAAACCTTCAGATTAAAATGGCGCGAAAAAGTTTGTAAACAAAAGAAACAAAATTTGACAGTCTCACTGGAAAAAACGTGAGAAGCAAAAAATAATCACCTGTGCTGTTAAGTTCACCTGGTAATGAATTCGCCTTGGTACTTTGTTATTGTAAAACTTCCTGAAGATGTGAAAATTTAAAGTCGTCTAAAATTGTTCAGCTGAAAAAGAAAGTTATATAAAAGTTATAACAAATTTTTATAATTGTGTGTAATTAAAATCACATACTACGTTTATACGTGTAAGTTATTTGTGAATAAAAATATTGTAAATAACAAAAACTGGTGTATAAACAGTAAATAAAATTTTTATTTGCGATTAGCTAACGCACGAAAACAATTACTGATTAAAAACTTATTTGCAAATAAGACAAAAAAAGTTGCCACTTTATTTCCCAATTTCAAAGATTTCGTCGATGTGGCACACATGAAATATAATAAAAACTACGTACAGAAGCAAATATTAAAAAATTTTCATTTTTAATAATCTTTGCTTTAATTGAATTACAAAAAGCATTTAGTTTTTTTATTTTTCTGTTATAATTTCAGTAATCAAACTGCTTTTTAAACTAACAATGCTGCCAATTATTCATATTTTGAACCTATGCCATACTAAAAAGATAAAGCTTTTCCATATACAAGTTGGCGCATAAAGAGTGAGTTAGTTATTTGCATATAGTTTTTATTTGTGAATAGGCAGCGTATAAACGTAGTAATAATTATTAAATAAATAAAATATTATATAAATAAGTATTTGCAAAAGAACTTAAATACCCCAAAAGTGTAAAAAATCATACTATTTTGCCGCATCAAAACGCAGCATACGGTTCGTTTTCGGCTAGAAAATTGCATTTCCTTACTTTTGGTAAATTTTATCTCTTGCTCTCATTTGCACGAAACTTACCCAGAAAATATTGCATGTTTGCGGCGTTAGTCTTGCAAATCCACGACTCTAGGTTTTCGCCCTCGGCTACCAATAAGTGATTTTTTTTCAACAAACCTAATTCGTCTTTAAATAAGCTGAAAGCTTTGCCAAACTTTAGAATTTAATTGTTTAGCAAGCTGCACAAACGGCACTGACGGGAATAATATTAGCAGCAGTGATGTTAACTGTACGGTAATTACCGTATTTTTATACCCTTCACAAAAATGTAAAGGGTATATATAAGTTTGTGATTCCGTTTGTAATTTCTACAGTTTTTTTTATTTTATATTTATTTACAAGTCTATGAATTACAAATTCTTACAGACTTATTAAATTGAACGTACAAATAAATAATTTAATTAAATTCAAAAATATAATAATTTAAGAGTTTAAGGAATAAATAATATTACGCTTTATAACATCATCATTTGAGGAGAAATCCATGTGGCAATAAAGCTTATTGAAATCTTTGCAGCACTTAATTAGAGATGCAGAGTTGGCATAATTTGTTCTAAATGTTTTTATCATAAGCGGAAAGTAAAAGCGTGAAAAGTAGCGTGGAACATTAAAAGTTAAATTGCTGACCAGAAAACTAGAGTAAATATTACCATTAATTACTTTCCAAACAAACATTACGTTCAGCATAGTTCTGCGACTATGCAAGGATGGTAACTTAATAAGTCTCCCAGAATAAGAAGGAAGACTTCTTGGATTCCATTGTAATCCTCTTAGACATAATAATAGAAATTGTTTCTGCACTGCTTCAATTTTATCAATGTAAACTTTGTATGTTGGATCCCATATATTTGAGCCATATTCCAGAACTGGCCGAACAAGAGATGTAAACAATTGTTTAGTGACATAAGGGTCATCAAACTCCTTAGCCCAGCGTTTGATAAAACCAAGAAGACTTCTTGCCTTATTGACAACCAAAGTAATGTGTTGAATAAAGTTAAGTTTTGAGTCTAACATGATTCCCTGATCCTTAAAAGTATCAACCTTATCCAACTCATAACCACTCAGAAAGTATTTAATGTTTAAGTGGCATTTTCTGAAGAAACACGTATACTTGCATTTTTTTTTAATTTCATTTCATTAAATTTGCACTGCATCACGAATATAGCGAGTTTAAGTCATCTTGAAGAAACTTGTGATCCATATAATTGTTGTAGGAGTAAAAAAATTTTACGTCATCAGCATACATAAGCACATATGTATAACACTTGGTAAATCATTAATAAATAATGCAAAAAGTAGTGGTCCAAGATGACTTCCTTGAGGAACCCCAGATGTCACTGGAATTGTTTTAGAAGTAACACATTTAAAAATTACTTTCTGCTTTCTGCTAGTAAGGTAGGAGTGCAACCATTTTAAGCAGTTACTAGTGGACCCAATTCTCTGAAGCTTTTTTATAAGAAGGTTATGATTCAGCTTGTCAAACGCTTTAGAAAAATCAGTATAAACTACATCAGTTTGTTTTTTAAGTATAAAGCCACGATTAACACAAGTTGTGAATTCTATTAAGTTAGTTACAGTGGAATAGCCTTTACGAAAGTCATGCTGGTGGGTTGATAATAAAGATGAAACATGATGGCTGAGATGATCAGTAACTAACTTTTCAAATAGTTTGGGTATGACACACAGTTTGGCAATTCCTCTATAATTTGTTATATCATTTTTATTTCCGGACTTATATAATGGGATGATATAAGAAACTTTCCATAAATCCGGAAAATATCCAAATTTAATAGACAGATTAAATAAAATAGTAATGGGAGCCGCTAATGCCTCAGAGCACCTGATAAGCAGACAGCTTGGTAAGTTATCAGGGCCACTTTTATACGAAAATTTCAGTTTTTGTAAGCACTTAAGAACAGAAGATTCATTCAAAGCCGGCAATAGAATTGAGTTATGTTCAAGACCTGAATAGGATTGTGTATTCAAATCATGTGGTTGATCATCATCATAGGTAGAAGCAAAGAAGTTAGCAAAAAGATTACTTATCTCCAGATCATCGCCAGATTCACATCCATTTAGCTTCATGATAGGTGGAAATGATGTGGATTTCCTTTTCAAATTTACAAAATTATAAAAAGTTTTCAGTAAGATATGTAGCATTGTTGATTTAATTTATTATATTTAGCACGAGCAGCAGCATATTTAGCAAAATTAGAAGCTGTTCCAGATTTTTTATACTCTTTATAGCATTTATTCTTCTTACTTTTAACACAGGAAAGTAGCTTAGAGTTCCAAGGAGGGCCAGAAGACATAGAAAAAATTTCATTGGGTATACATTGATCCATGACCCAGCATATCCTGTCATAAAATTTATTAATTATATTATCAATAGAAACAGATACATTGCTTGAAATTGAGGTCGAAAGAAGACTGTTCCAGTTTGTGTTGACTAACAATGCATTCATTGCACAGTAATTAGCCTTTTTAAAACAAAATCTATTTACTTTAGAGTTGTAAGAGTTAGAAGATGTATGGCTTGTTAAAAAAGACATGCTTACTTCAATTGTAGGATGATGGCAGTCCTCCGGTAAAGTAATGGGAAGCGTACGAGATACGGAAACATCAGCATAATCGTTAATAAAAACCAAATCTAAAAGTATTGTACGGTAACTTTGGCCTTCAAACGGCAGCACGGTAATTTTATTACTTATACGGTAATTTCTATTCATTTCCTTTCTATATTCATCTCATATTGAATCACATATGCATTTTAGTTAATTGTTAATATTAAAATACAAAAATATGTATGTTAATAAATAAAATAAATACCGCTAGTTCTGAGACAGCATACGCTGTACAAACAATGCTTGCAATTAACAAAAATGCATATGTGATTCAATATGAGATGAATATATTTAGAAAATAATTAAATGCTCGGTGGCTTAGTGGTTAAAGCAGTAGATCATGATACGTCATGACCCGAGTTCAAATTCCAGTGGGTGCTAGGTGCTGATGAGTAGTGTAGCGACTACGAAACAGCTAGTTGTACCCCAGCTAAAGATTTGATTATTATTTTTCTTGTCTTCTTCAATCAATAATTATTGATCACAGCAAATTTGTATTATAAAAAGATCCTTCTTAAGAAAAAACTTAAGTAAGGAACAACTTGAACTAAAAACCTGTTGTACATATGTACAAACCAAACAATTTTTAATTTAAAAAATTATAAAAGTTCAACAAAAATTTAACAAATTAACTAATTTACTTTTTAGTAAACTGTCCTGCCTGTTTAAATTTACAATAGACATAAAAATCGTATTAAAATTTACATGTGTAAAATTTAAATGAAAAACTGCGTAGGGAAATATTGTTTCGATTGTAGGGGAAATAACGAGTTTTATACGCTATAGTAGGGATTTCACAAAAATTCTCCTAGCAGCACTGATCTCAAGCAATAAAATAGATCAAAATATACAAATCATAACTAAAGCAAAAACCCATATAAACAAGTAAAATTCTTCTAGTTATAGAGTTCATGTTTCATGTCTTTTTTTTTCGAGTTATGGAGAACTTCGATTTATGGAAGTTCGAGTTACAGAAGGCAAATTGTGTGTGACTTGGTCTTTTAAGGCCATGTTACACTATCATACACGATCGTGCGATTTACTAAATAAAGTATGTGTGCTGAAAAAGTACTAAAAATGCAACCGCGCAGCAGAGTTTTTGACAAATCGTGCGATTTGAAAAATTTTATGAAACTTTTCAAAACATTATGGTTTCTGTGCGATCAGTGTTGTATATATTGTGAAAAATATGAAAATATTGTTGGTGCCTCGAGAAAAAATTTAAGTAAAGTAAAATTAATATGTTAATAAAAGTTTTTAATTATTTTATTGTGTATATAAATTATTGCAATTATAATTACTTGTATAATAGTGTGGCCTACAACGCCATTTTGAAACGATATTTTCCAGTCGGCTAGACTTTTGAAACAGTTTCCTATCAATGAATCGTACGATCGTGTAGGATAGTGAATCAGGGCCTTTAACGATACTGCCAACTAAATTAGATCGACTTAGAGAAAATTCGAATTTGAGAAGTTCGAATTATGGAAGTTCGACTGTATACTTTTTATAATACAAAATACAATACAAACGATACTAAAGTTGGTGCGTTTTTGTTGCCATTTCGGTGCGTTTTGAAATTTCAAAGTTTACAACGCTGTTCGCTACAATAAAAATTGGGTTAGATTGGTCTATTTGCAGCAAAAATTTGTAGACGTACAGCTTTTTTTTAAGTACTGAATTTATTAAATAACACTATTTTCTTTGTACAGTATTCAAACATTGGTTTGTGAATTAAACACATGCAGCTTACAAAGCATTCCAAACTGTAAGTGGTGAGGAACAAAACTAACTACTAAACGTACAATTGAAGCAAGGATCCCAACCAGTAAGTATGATTTGGGGTAACTAATGTTTATTGGAAAGTCGCCTAAGAGCCAACAAATCCAATATTCTCGTATATATTTCACAGTAGGTGGCTCAAGCAATAAGAGTAAAAATATGCAATATATTAAAATAATATCTGTGAGTCTTAATACAGAGAGTTTTAGCCAAATAAAATTATATTGTGCTGGATTCTTCGAAGAAAAATGAAAGAAAAGTATTAATTTCATTGGAACTGAGATATTAAAACCTTAAAAAAATTTGTGTTTCTTCTTTTTCTATTTCCTATTTTGTCATATCCAAAAGCAAATAACGATATTAATATTTAAATGCAAAGTGATACAAATTTTGTTATTCAGAAGGGAATTTCTTTTCCTAAAATTACAAGCAAAGTATTTAAAAAGGGTTGCTTTACATAAATTAAGATTATTTACCTTCATATCGCTCCTTTATTTAAACATAGTCATAACTCAAAAAAGCTTGTTTCGAGAAAAACACATTTCAAATTTTTAGTTTCCATACAAGCCTTAGAAATATTTTTTAGAAAATATCTTCTAAAGGAAATAATTTAAAAGTAATTTGGTCAAATTTTTGGCACAATATATAAGGTGGTACAGTTAACAATTCTGCATTGTTAACTTGAAAAACACATTTTTTGAGATATGACTATGTTGCAGTAAAGGAGCGATATGAAGTCTATTAGGGAACTAAATTTGACATATTTGTAGAGACGCACAAAATTGACAAGGAACTTGTTCGTAAACTAAAAGAAACCGCAACGTTTTTTTTATTTAGAAAATTTCGAACTGAATATATTTAAATCTTATGGAAAAATGTAGCCAAAATTAAGAACAAAATGATACTTAAATATATAAGTACATACTTGAATTCAAATAAACCAGTTTTTCTTCCCCTAATTTTCCTAAGTGTATTATTATTAACGAAAAGTACCATTTGGCGCAAAAAAGTACTCTTTAATTTACTGTTCAGTGGCATTTAAATTTTGCTATACCGGCTCTATAATAAGTGAGTCAGCGTTGCCAGAATGAAGATTTTACCTAATTTTGAAGATTTTGCAAACAAAATAAGATTTGCAGATATCTTTCTCAAACTTCAGGGATTTTGTAATTCTAATAAATATTTTGTAAACTATTTCAGACAATTAAAAAATTTTTAAGTCTTCTATGAAAAAATGTTTGTCTTATGTGGTGTTTTATGAAAAATGTCACAATCCCTATACTTGTCAGATGGTGATTGTTAAGGAAAATTGAGAGAATGAAACTACCTTGTATTTTTTATATCATGGGATGTACTATAGAATAAAATCAAAATCATAATCTTTTTTTTTTATCTGGGATAAGTACTCAGGGCATAGATAGCCCCTACATATGCTGCGCATTGTACTGGAACTAGAAAAATAGGTTATGATGATGTGAAAAGAGGGAGTAGTGTTCGTAGAGGTTTAACTTTAACAATAACTACATGAAAGACTAAAATAAACTCTATTGCAGCATTTAAAATCTTGGAATTAAATTAGCTAAAACCGATCAGTGCCCAGTGTATACATAGGGTGTTTTTTTAAGCTAGATAGAACTTTAAATTGTAAAAAGTAACACAAAAAATTAAATTTTGATGAAACATTTTTTTTATTTGTTTCAGTATACTCTGACAAATCATCATGAATAGACTCACGCTTGAACAACGCTACGAAATTATCCAAATTTACTTTGAAAATCAGTCGTCGATTCGCGCAACTTATAGACGCAAAATTGTGTTCAGCGATGAGGCGCATTTTTGGCTTAACGGGTTTGTTAATAAGCAAAATTGCCGCATATGGAGTGAGACCAATCCACAAGAGACCCTACAGACTCCATTACATCCAGAAAAATGCACTGTTTGGTGCGGTTTTCATGCTGGTGGCATCATCGGACCTTATTTCTTCAAAAATGAGGCCGGAGCTCGCGTTACGGTCAATGGAGATCGTTACCGCACCATGATCAATGATTTTTTGTTTGAAAATATGGATGACATTGATCCGGAGGAGATGTGGTTTCAACAGGATGGCGCTACGTGCCATACGGCGAACGCAACCATCGACTTACTGAAATCAAAATTTGGCGATAAGTTGATTTCGAGAAATGGACCTGTCAATTGGCCTCCAAGGTCGTGCGATTTGACACCTCTCGATTATTTCCTGTGGGGCTACGTGAAGTCACTGGTTTATGCTGATAAACCAGCAACAATTGACGCCTTGGAGGCCAGCATTGTTCGTGTTGTTCGTGACATACGGCCAGCAGTGCTCGAAAAAGTGGCCCAAAATTGGACGTCCAGAATGCGCTTCGTCAAGAACAGCCGCGGTGCCCATATGCCCGAAATCATTTTCAAATGTTAATGTCACGTATTGATCTTTCGAATAAAAAAAAATTTTGATTACAATTTAATTTTTTGTGTTATTTTTTACAATTTCAAGTTCTATCGGGCTTAAAAAAACACCCTATATTATTTTCAAGATTTTTATACATATGTATGTATATAAAAAGGTCAAAGTTACAAAAGATGAAGAAAACATATAAACAAAAAGAGATTCAGTACAATAGCTAATAAAAATGAAATGGAGAGTTGCCACGTTATAACAATCTGAACGTGAAGAAAAATAAACCCCTCTACGGTGGCTAAATATAGTTAGTGAATAACGTTGGGGTTAGTGCAAACAACAAAATGTGTGGTTACAGTTAACACTTCCAATTGGGGTGTAAAGTTAGTGAATTGCACTACAGTGGCATTTAAATTTTGTTATACCTAATTATGAAGATTTTGCAAACAAAATAAGATTTGCAGATATCTTTCTCAAACTTCAGGGATTTTGTAATTCTAATAAATATTTTATATATTGTAAACTATTTCAGACAATTAAACAATTTTTAAGTCTTCCATGAAAAATTGTTTGTCTTATGTGGTGTTTCATGAAAAATGTCACAATCCTTATACTTGTCAAATGGTGATTGTTAAGGAAAATTGAGAGGATGAAACTACCTTGTATTTTTTATATCATGGGATGTACTATAGAATAAAATCAAAATTATAATCTTTTTTTTTTTTTATCTGGGATAAGTACTCAGGGCATAGATAGCCCCTGATGATGATGGTTATGATGATGTGAAAAGAGGGAGTAGTGTTCGTAGAGGTTTAACTTTAACAATAACTACACGAAAGACTAAAACAAACTCTATTGCAGCATTTAAAATGTTAGAATTAAATTAGTTAAAACTGATCAGTGCCCAGTGCATATACCTTCGACACTGGTCAGATTAGAAAAATTTAGTCCAACACCCTTTACACCACAAGGTAATGAAATGCATTGAAAATAAATTAATATTGAACGTATAAAGAAAATATGGACAACGGTGAAAAAAGACAAAAAAAAAAAAAAAAAACACGTGTACATATTAGAGTGACCGCAACTTATATGGGGAAAAAAAATGTCGGAATCTTGTTAGTCTTAACCCCACAAAACGAATCCCCTTTCCAGATATTGGGATAGCCAAAATTTGAGCCCGATTAAACGACGGTAACACGTGCCGCTCGTCGCTCAAAATTTGAAAAAAACGAATTTTTTGGCCAAAAAGTTGACGTATTGTGCCATAACTCGGGAACAGTAAATAATAAAAACACGCACGATACCACAAAAGATAGCTTATTTTGTTCTTCAAAATTTATGTTATGAACAAAATTGTTGTAACTCTGAGTCAAACCGAGTTACGGCAGCCTTTAACTCCGAAAACGTGACCTGGTGCCACCAGGAGCATACTTCATATATTATGTTATTATGTGATAAATTTTGAATTTTTTTGGTATATTTTTGAGTTTAAAGTAGAAATGTAATAAAAAACGCAAGTAATACAGTTAAATTCAAGAACATTTTTATTTTAATACATAAAAATCAGGGATATATTCGATAATAATTCATAGTTATCCAAAGTGGTAGCTCTGGATATCTTCAGAGATTGAGTGTGTGTTATTCTTATTTTCCGATTTAATATAAAAATAGAGTTGGATACCCTACTGTTACCGATAAGCTTCTTCGCCCTCTCCTGCACAAGTCAGCTGTCAAACACCGTTTGAGTTAAGGCCGTGTCAGATGAAACTTTATCGCTTTGCGTGAAATTTAAAACTTTAACAGAAAAGCGCAAAGCAAAAGGTGTATGTCACAATAAAAACTTTGGCAATGCTCACGATTTATTTATTTATCTAAAAAATTTTTTTTGCTAATTTTTACATTTCAGAAGTTAGAAATATTATTAGCTGAACTACTGAAATTGGTTCTAATTGTTTTCTTAGTGCATAAAGCTGTTAGAAAAATCTTTAACGCGTAAAAAGATGAGAGTTGCCGAACTTTTCGCTTCGCGTTGCGTTAAAAGTGCTCTATGTGACATATTTCATATAAGTATATATATTTTATCTTAGATGTCAAAGCGACCTTTATACTTTGAAAGTTGCAGAGATAACATCAGTGAATAGCAATTGACAAGTGTCTAAGTTAAACAAACACTACGGCGCAAGTTAAAAACATGCAACGGTGCTACAGAAGGAAATATATTTAAAGAAAACGAATGACATGCGCCGCGATTTAACATTTTCCAAACGCCTTTAATTACAAGCCCAATTATACAATAAGAATCTGTTCCATAAAACCATAAAGAATAAAAAAATGCTACTCACGCATCTACAACATTTGAGCAAACATATAATTTATAAATAGAACTCATTATTACATACTCGTACTCGTACTTACCTCAAGTAACTGTAAGTGAATCTAGAGGAATATCTTTATGAGAATATGTCTGGATTTGTAGATGTACATACATACACATACATAAACGCATGTATACATATTAATACTTATATAAATAAGCCTAATTACAGGGTATCCAAAATTGAGGTATCATTTTAGTTTTGCTGCCATTCTGCTTGTAATTTTTTTCAACATTTCTATTTAATGATTCAAAATATTTTCCGCTTATTTAATAAAAAACGTTATGCGACTTAGCAATTCGATTCTTGTACCATCGAAAATCAAGACTAAAATGAGAATTATTTTAAGAAAATAATCTTCACTGACGAACCTTATTTCTAGCTCAGAGACTATATGAACAAACAGTGAGTAGTGTTTTGTCTTTCGTTCCGTTCACACGTGTTTTTCATTGTCGTCCGTATTTTCTATACCTACACATATGTTTATTATTAATTTGTAATAAGCGAAATTTTACCGTAATAGGTAGAGTTTTGCATCATGTGTGCACGTGTTTTTTTATTATATTATTTTTTTTACTGTCTTTTGTTTTTTCTCTATTTGTTATTATTAAATTCTGTTTTATGTTCCTCCTATGTATTTTATTATCCTACGGTGTTGAATTAATTTTTGTTGATCTGAGCAGTGTCGAAGGTATGTACACTGGGCACTGATCAGTTTCAAGTAATTTAATTTCAACATTTTAAATGCTGTGATAATGTTCGTTTTGGTCGTTCCGTATGTTAAGTTAACAAACATTACTCCTCTTTTCCTCCTTCTCATACTCTATTTTTCTAGTTCCAGTACTATGCACTGCATATGTAGGGTCTATTCCCTGAGTACTGGTCCAAGATAAAAAAAAAAAAAAACAGAATCGCAGCATTTGGGGTGGAGTTATCTTAGAGCAACCATTACGCCCACAAAAAGTTACGGTTTGGTGTGGTTTTTGATCCGGAGAAAGGTTAGGTAGGAAGGCCGTTTGATTCCCCACTATATCGTAGGTTCCTCAGCTCACTTGGGTCCTAAATTTTTTCCCTTTGTGTTTGCCTGTAAAATGAGCGGTAAAAACATGGAGGTGAAAAGAGAAGCTATGGGAATATTGTGGTATAGGGCTATAGTTAGGAGGGGAAAAGGTGGGAAACTGTTGCGTGCGGCATTACATGCTATTGTACTAGCCATCCGCTAGTCCTTATGAATAAGGCTAGCATGGTCAGTTTGACCAAGGCCAGAAATGATATGCTATTGAAGCTCCGCTCGCCTAGATACCTTAAACGGTGGTGCTATAATGCCGAGCATGTTCCAAGGAGGTGGAGGGTCGTCTCCTCCTCATCTTCGTCTTGGACACTACTGCAGAAGTTGTTATATGATAAGTCTAGTCGCCTGGCTTAAATCCCAAACGGGCAATGACCAGTGATACCATTGGTTTTAGGTGCTTCTTTGTTCTCCTAAATTTGATGTGCGGTCATAGAATCCTTGATTTAAAGCATGTTGACTCTATGAAAAGAATAAAGCTCCAGCGCGTGGAGCTTTATTCACGCTGATAAGGGTTGTCCACAGAAAAGATCAATATCCCTATCCTCTAGGGTTGTCCCTTTTTTGGCTCAATAGGCAGCGATGTTGTTGCCGTTGATGGAGGTGTGCCCACGTAACCATTTTAGGGTTAGGTTAGACTGTCTCGCCATCTTGTTTAAAAATTTCCCTGGACTAGGTTGGAATTGGTGAATATTCCAATCCGGGAGTTGATGGTCGCCTTGCTGTCCGTTATTATCATGATTTCTTTACCGAATATCTTGTTAAACGTCAGCCATCTGGCCGCTTTATATATAGCCGATATTTCAGCTTGAACAACACTACATCCGTCTGGTAGTCTGAAGGATTTTTAAGTGTAAAATTCTAATATGTAAAGGCTACCCTCAAACCGTTGTCTCCTTGTGGATACATATGTATAAACCCGGAAGGATCCATATTCTAAGGGATATTCTTTGATTGGACAGTCAAAGCTCCTTGAGAGGAACGATTTTGGCAAGCAGCAGTCAATTAGCTCAGGGACTTTTCAATCTCAAGTATATTGGTGCATCCCCATGGCCTGTGGATCCATGCTTCTGTCGCGTTCAATCTGAGTGCTATCTGCCTGGCTTCCCAATTATATGGCATCCAGCTTATAAGTGCAAGAAGTTCTTTAGTTGATGTTGTCCTCATATCTACTATGATCAGTGTTGCCACGGTCCGGAGGAATATCTGGACCATATTTTTAATGTAAATGCAATTACGCTCAATAGAAATTGCTACAGTTGTGAAAAAGATTTACATCAGCACCTGCCTTGCGGCCTTATCTGATGATGGACCAGTTCCACGGAGTGAATTATTCGCGATTCACCAGCGCCCCCGTGTGGCTCACACAGGTAGCAATGCTTGCCATATGATTGCGGTCATATGAGCAACTTTTTGTTGAGAAGTTCGGCCCTTCTAATCCCTCCTGTATGCAATTTCCCAGCAATTAATGGAGGACAAGGCTTAATGAGTTGGTAGGCCGAAGCCCACTAAGAGCATCAGCTCTTAAACCAACTCACCTGTCAACCATCACCACTGGTTCCTTACAGTACAGATATCTGTTGTAAAAGTAACAGATCCCCCGGAGCTACAGGGAGATGATCTCAATCTTTTTGTGGTGGAATATTGTTAATTTAGATGTAGAGAATGTGTGGTTTTATCAGGATGATGCTACTAGCTGCACGGCAAAGGAAATAATGGATATTTGGAAAAAAAGTTTGAAAACCTCACTATTTCTCGCAGAGGTTTTTGCGGTTTTTTGAAATAGAAAGTGAACAACAATTAACCCACAACACTTTAGGAGCAGATATCAACCATTAACAACAGTTTATTGGAAAACATTGATTAATAATTTTGGTAAAAGATTGGAAGTATGAAGGGCCGGTAGTGTCGACACTTGACCCACATAATTTTTCTTTTGCAAAAGGAACATAGTTGCAATAAACTGAAGTAAAACTATGTTTAATATACAAACCAAATATTCGTTTTATTATACACTCATAGAAAACCTGTCATAACTATGATGTATTTTAACCTCAATGCAATGCCAAATGTCATAATTTTTGACCCCATGACACTTGTCATCGTTGTGATGTCAACCATTACATCAGTTGCTCTAATTATCAACAGCGGCAATTATAACAAATATTTCATCAATTAAATGTCACACTGACATCATGGATGCTTTATTGGAATACGTTTGATGAGAGCATGTAATCAATGCAAGGAAACTCCAATACCCAGGAAATTACTAAATGATGTCAATGTAATGACAAAACATCATCAGTAGAGTGGCGCACTAACATCAGACCAACTATAAATTGGATTGATTTGGAAGTCAATTTCATGACGACATCATGTTGAGATTGATGCCAGTTTTCATTTTACTGATGACTATTTACATACTATTGATGTCACAATTCTGATGACCCGCCGTCATCAGTATGAAGATGCTTTTTTCTATGAGTGTAATTAATATAACACCTCAGTTTTGTACATCCTTTGTATACATACATACACATATAGGCATGTATGAGTTTAGTATAAGTAGGTTTTCATGTGGCATGAGTTGAAATTTGTACGGTTGGGAGTGTTTATGATTGTGGTTATGATTAAGATGCGGATGATAATTAGCTACGAAACTACAGTTTCAGATTTCGTAAACAAATTTTGATTTATTTGGTGTTTTGTAATGCACCATACACACCAGAAACTATTCTTCGCATGCATCATGTTGAGCAAGTTGTTGCATATGCAAAGCAAACCTTCGTCAAGAAGCCCTCTTAAATACATGCATCAAGTCCTTGTTATCCTAAATGTGCGAGCGTGTACGTTGTATAAGAATTCACATAAGAAAAACAGTTTTATTTAACTATTTGGAAGAAGGCGTAACCATAGTGTTGACAGTTTAATTGGTATTTATTGCTACTTAAAAATCAAGGATGTTGTTAACAATTTTCACCTCATATTTTAACGTCTGACTTATATCAATGAATGATTTTAATTATGGCATAAGGAAATCGCATCTGGAGCAACATATGAATTTTCTGTAAAAGACTTGCGTGTTTTCTTTATACATAAAAACAACTCACATTTAGATGTTTAAAAACATATTTGCGCCATTTTATGATTTCATAATTTTTTCTTTTTGCTGAAAAACGTTTATTTCACTTTGTTAAATATTTGAGTGCTTTAATAATCTAATAATATTAATAGACAATAAAATTACCTAAAACGGAAAAGAAAATAAAAGCTCTTCCTTTGCTGGTCGGGGGGGTTTTTTTAGCCAAAAAAAAAAAAAAAAAGGAAAAAAGCAACTTATTAACAAATTGTTTTTTAAAGCATTTTTATTGTTCATAAATCAAACCTAAGCAATAAGCGTATCCAATGAAATCCTTGCTGCCGTCCATCATATCCGTTAGAAGCAGAAATTATTTCTTATTTAGTTTTAGATGAATCCTTTTCTTTTAAATATATTTTTCTCTCCTTTGAGTAAATTAATGGATCAGATATTTTTTAAGACAGCTTTTATGCTATTAATACCTACCAATCTTTCTTTTTCCTGGTCCAACGAATGTATTATTAACACATTCCAAAATTGTTTTTCATTTATTTATTATCTTAGTAATCGTTGATTTTGTTGCGCCGTATTGTTCCGTGAAAGCTGTCGGTCGCACTTAATACTCGTAGATCCAAAACAATTGCCTCTCCTCTACAAATGAAGCACTTGTCCGCTTTGCGCTTATTTTATGCTTACAAATCTTATCACAACATAGATACACTTATGATAACAAGAAACATATCGCTCCTTTGTTGCAACATAGTCATAACGCAAAAAAGCTTGTTTCGAGAAAAACACATTTCAAATTTTTAGTTTCCATACAAGTCTTAGAAAAATTTTTTTAGAAAATATCTCCTAATGGAAACAGCTTAAAGGTAATTTAAATAAAATTTTGCCACAATATAAAAGATAGTACTGTTAACAATTCTGCATTGTTAGCTCGAAAAGCTAACTTTTTGAGATATGACTATGTTGCAATAAAGGAGCGATATGTAATTGCCATAGAGTATACTCTCAAATTTCGTAATTGAATATACACATAGCTACCGAGTGTCTACACCTGCGATTAACTCTGACATAAGATCTGAGAAAACGTCGGCAGAATGAGAGAACGAATTTCTTCGAGGCACGTTTACATGGTAATATAAGATATTTAGATTTTGTGTGAGCAAAATATTACGAAATCCTCTCCGTATTTAAAAAAAGTGAACAAAAATGTGTTGTTAAGTATTTTTTACGTTTACACTTGTGGGGAGCCCCATGACTTATATTGTTTTGGCTGCCGAAACCCTTAGCAAGGGATTACATTGGCAGAATGGTTATCCGCATGGACCCCGGATGGTTCTGCTTGAAGTTCAGTCCGGGCTGATCATGGTTGAGGTGCCTACCTTCGCTGAGACGTTCTGGCTGTGGTTGAAACCTAAAACGCAGAAAGGGGTGTTAGTATTCTTGATAATTGTTTGGTATAGGGCTTTTTCGGGGACTAACAACCTCCCGAGGATCTGTTGCCTTAACAACAGATACCTGTACTGTGAGGAACCAGTGGTGATGGTTGACGGGTGAGTTGGTTTAAGGGCTGCTAGTGGGCTTCGGCCTACCAACTCATTAAGTCTTGTCTTCCATTGATTGCTGGGGAATTGCATACAGGAGGGATTAGCAGGCCCGAACTCCTCGACAAGAAGTTGCTCATATGGCCACAAAAATATGGAAAAAATTGCTACCTGTGTAAGCCTCACGGGGGCGCTGGTGAATCGTGAATAATTCACTCCGTGATCAGATAAAGCCGCAAGGCAGGTGCTGCTGTAAATCTTTTTCACAGTTGTACACAAGGTAAAAAAAGTTGCTCATATGCCAAAAATTGTTACCAAGCCACATGGGAGCGCTGGTTAATCATGAACCATTCACTTCGTGGAACAGATAAGGCCGCAAGGCAGGTGCTGATGTAAATTTTTTCACAACTGTGAAAAACCTTACAACGGTTTAAAATTGGCAGAACGATGACCAGCAAAGGCCCTGGGAGATACTGCTTACAGGCGATCTCGGCGCTGATCATGGTTGAAGTGTCTAGCTACCTGGCTAAAATGTTCTGGTTATAGTTTCAACAAAAAATCGCAGGAATTAAATTCAGCTTCTCTGATAACTATTGTACAGTGCTGGTGGTTCTCGGGGGATAATAACCCCCCGAAAAGCTGTTGTCTTGCAATAGATATCTGTAATGTAAGCAACCAAAAGAGAAAGGGCTGATGCCTTGTGTTCCATTGACTTCTGAGAAATTGCATGTAGGAAGAATTAAAAGGTCCGATTGCTTCAGCAACCCGGTTACAAAACGCTTCCATTTGGTCGAATGGCTAGACTAGTTGCAGCGGCTTTTCTCAGAGGGGTGTTCTCAACCGTACAGTGACCAACGTTCGTGCCAGGAAAACAAGAAAAAAACTTATTAACATGTACTAATATCCTACAAGAAAAAAAACTTTACTTACACTACCATCGGAACATTGACTAAACGCGGAAAATATGGAAATTTCCGGTCTATACAAACTTATGCCAAAAAGTTGCGTCCCTGGCGAATTGTGAATAATTCAACCCGTGGAGTTGGTCCATCATCAGATAAGGCCGTTAAGGCAGGTGCTGATGTAAATCAATTTGACATTCTAACATATACCAGTATGTATATTATAAGGCAGCTGGAATGCCATCCTGCTTATTTTATAAGCAGGTAGCAGACAGAATCAGAAGATGTTTTAAGTGGGTCTCTGCCTTGACGGCCCAACCCTACGGTGATTCTCTCACAAGGCGAAAAAACGGTCACACGCACGTTCCCAAGCATGACAAATTGTCACGCATGACCATCATGACAAATCGTCATGCATGGGTACCATTTTCAATCACATGCTGAATGGGCCATGCTGAATGGGGCATGCTCTCCCCCATGCTGTTGGGCGGAGCCTTCCTAAAACTCCTTCCGATCTCAGGGTCACGGCACCCGGTTGCAGTGCAACTCCATACAGAGTTCAAAAACTCTCCCCGCATTTGGGTATTAAACCACAACCACCACGTTGCCCCCGAAGATCCTCAACCATAGCCGGGCGAGAACAATGTTCCCGGGGCTCTTGGCTTCCGTGGTACCAGAAAATAATAGCCTATGATCAGACTATCGCAGCGCTAAAAAGGGCTGTTACAGTTTTAAGCCCCAAACGGTTCGAGGAACTGCTAGCCCCCACAGTTAGAAGACATCTTGAACTGCTTCAAACACATTGTAAGTGAATACTAAGTATTGCAGACATCATAACAGAGCAGTAATTGTAGTAGGCGACTATCGCCGCTCAGTATTATCGCTTCTATCTTCGCCTCTAGCTGCTACTCTCACTTTAGCCTTACTTGTATCAAAACAGCAAGAATATTGTTAATGTTTGATAACTTTGTAGATAGGTAACGAATTTGTTAAATTTCTTTTACACATATTCCAAAACCGATCCTGAAGTAAATAATTTTAGAAATTAAAAGTACTTTCACCCGTTACACGTCGAAACATTTAAAACTCTTTAAGAAGATTTGCGAATGAAGAAAAGTCAAATGTTAACTTTTAATGGCGTACACAAATAATAAAACACACCCAACTTCTTACAAATTTTTAAACAGCAGACCAATCAAACTATTGGATTTTCTTAGTTCCCCCAAATAGCATTTATTTTTTTTTATAAATAAAACAAGAAAGCCCCAAATCATCAAGATAATCGTATGTAGATGATCTTGTACTCAACGACAATATGAAAGAAGAGCACCACCACACAATGTCTCAGAGCCAGCAGCGATAAAACAGATCGCTATCAAAACATGCGGCGGGGAACTCGTATACTATTATGTGATGGGAACGAAATGTTTGTGAATACGAGCAAGATGAAACAGACAAAACATCAACAACAACTAAGTACCTACAACAGATAAAGAATCTGTAAGTGGAAAGAAGGAACTAAGGATGATTCTTTTACTGATACAATTTTGAGAATTTTTTTTTGTTCTGTATTTTTGAAAATAATTTTAGTAGTCAGTTGACTTTAGTATAGTTTAGTATTGCGTTAACAATTAACTTAATTAACTTAATTGTGTATTTTGCTAATTGATAATTGAATTAGCTTCGGTGTGGAGAAAAAAAATAAATAAAAACAAGAAAGGAAGACAACAACTTTTAGACAAAGTAGAAGAAAAGGCAGAAAAGCCTTTTAAACAATCATGCTGCACAACAATCAAACCAACTAAAATATGTTTTGTTCATCTCCAAAAGCCATTGGGTGTGAAATATATATTTTCGCAAATATATACAAACATATACCTAATATACAAAACGACAACAAATTGAGATTAAAGAGGTGTTGACGCTGGTGATTTTTTAGATAAAAATAAAAATTTATTTATTCAATCAGTCGTCTAATGCTTTTAACTTGTGTCTCTGCCAATAGAAACGAACAAATATCACGGTGACAATTTCTCTAATTAATTGATACATAATTAAGTTAAAACTACACTAATTTGTTGATTTGAAAAATTAAATTCAAATAACATTCAAAAGCGGCGACTTTCATTGATTTATTTAAGCAAACGCACAACGTTTGTTAAATGAAACGAAAAGGAAAAAAAATCTAAATAAATTTAATTGAAATAGACTAGAAATGTTAAACTATCTTCACTCAACTCAACATCACCAGGAGCAAATGGTGGCAACAAGTATGGCCACAACAGCAACAACAAAAACGGCATCATCAAACCATTCGACAACGACATCCGTTACACTTCCATCGGCAACGGAAAACAATGCAATGTCATTAAATTTTTACTCTACGTCCCAACATGACAACCATCAACAGCATCACTTATCGCCCGCTTTGATTGGCAACAGTGTTACGGCCACCTGCTCATCTTTGCAACATCTGCATGCATTGGCAAACACCAATAATAGCAACAATTATGTATTGAACTCGTCATCAGCGGCGTTGGCGTCGGCGTCGTTGAATAAATCTGCAATTGCTTCAACAACTCCTTCGGCATTGTATCAAAATCAAATATGCACAAAATTATCATCGCCAGCTTCAGCCTCAGACACTTCAACAGCTTCAATATCCACAACGAAACTTTCACCAAATCTCATTGCTGCCCCCACAACTACACCATCTATACCAACGGCAACGGCATTTCTATTTGATAAAGGTTCAGAAAATGTCAAACGTTTTTCCGTTAATAATTTATTGGAATTAGCAGCGGTTCAGCAGGATTATCACCAGCAACACCATTCACAAACAAACAGTCACAATTCGCATCAACAAAACATCACAAATCGTCTACAAATGCACCATCAACTTCAGCAGGAGCAGAACGCACAACTACACTCACATTTGCACTCACATGGGAATAATTTGGGTAAGTCCACTTGTTGTTCATAAGTGAAATTTCTAAATTCTTAAAACTTAAATGTTTGTCGAATTCGATTTTTAACATTAAGTTTGAAGAATTTGGCAACAATTGAATATGATGAGGCAGGTGGCAAACACAGCACAAATATGTTAATATTGTGTCATCGATTTCAAGATAGATTTTAACAAGAAAAAAAAGTTCCATTACGACATATCAAACACATAATTTTCGTTGAGCCTAAATTTTAATTTTTTTACTTTCTCTTCACTTTTATTTTTAAGGTGTGCAAAAAACGCATTTTTTTGTTTAGTTTTCTGTCGTCGAAAAATAGGAGTCTATCATTTTCATTAATAAATAATTCAAATTTTGGTTTATAAATAATGCATTCTGTTTAGCGTCATTATTATGAAACGATGTCAATTGTTGGAAATCGGTGTGTCCTATTATCAATATCAAGTTATATCGATGAGCATTGATATACAAGGTGGCGCAGAACTACCTTTATGCTCGGAATGATTTGGCAAAACTAAGACGCTGTTCGTGCTCTAATGGCTTCAGTTTTTGCACAAGCTAAAGCTTTTACGGGAACATGTGAAATGAGGCCTACATCCTCTGAATGGACGGAGGTCCCAGGTTATGCCGAATGTCTTCGTGTTTGTTGATGTTTTTTGACTATTCTGTCCATAATCCGCAACACATTGAATAATTTCTTCCCTGTGGACCGTTCATGGTCAGTCGTCCGGTATATGAAAGGTGTCTTACTATATTGTAGATGCTGAAGTTCCAGTACTCACTTTAATAAAGCGACGATAAGCTCGTTGCGTCAAAACAATTGACCAGGTTTGACAGCTTTTGATCGCTATTCTATTGTGTAGTGTTCCATGTTAAATTCGCTAAGTCTTCTTTACAAAGTTTTGAACTATAGTTTTCTTCTAAATTTTCCAGCTAAAGATCTTGATTGATTTTTGTTTTTATAAAAAAGGTTTAACGGAAGAAAACAATATAAAAAAGATCAAATAATACGAATATTTAGTTCTGAAATATAAATGAAAAATATAGATCAACTAAAAAAATTATGGAACATTTTAACCATCAAGGTAGTTTTGCGCCAACCTGTATTTTTTGTATGCCGTAACGCAACAATAATGACGGCATCACTTCAAATTGACTTTGATTATCTCGTCAGTCTTATTTGTGTCGAAAGACGTTTATTTCTTTTAATGTGTATACCCTTCACAAAAATGTTAAGCGTATATACATATATATTTGTGATTCCGTTTGTAGTTTCTACAATTTTTATTTGCGACTTTCTAAAGTTTATATATTTTGAATCAGAATTAATAAAAAAGTTGATTAATCTGGGAAAACCATTAAACTCAGAAACCTTTTTCTTTCACCATTCTATTACCCCATCGAGTCATGGGTTTGCTATTGAAATTCAGTCAAATCGGTTCACATATAGCTCAGATATGTCCAAAATTTCAAAAAAGGCCATTATTTTTTGCAATTTTGTATGAAAATTTTTGAAAAAAAAAAATTTGGTTTGCTTTAACCTTTACACACTTAATAAGCATGGCAAAGCAAAAAAAAAAAATCCTAATATCGGTATATATATATGTATGTATATCCGAGATATAGCCTAAACCGATTTTAATGAAAATGTCGTGTTAAGATTTTTTTTGCTTGAATTCGTATTACGCTGGTAGTAAAAGGAGGTGACTAAAATACAAAAAATACAAATTTCCGATATCAGTACATATATCCAAGATATAGCCGATCAGTACATATACCGGAGATATATGTCGCCTAAGCGAACTCCAACAACTTTTTTTTTTTGCTGAAAAGGTGTTCTGGTATAAAAGAAGGTTGCTAAAATACGGAACATGAAAATTTTCGATAACGGTCCATATACATACATATGTATATATGTATACCCGAGATATATGTAGTCTAAACTGAATTTTCCATGAAAATGTCGCGTAAGCGGACTTAAGATATATTTTTTCTTAAAATCAGTTCCGGTAATGGAGAAAGGTTACTAAAATACAGAAAATACAAATATCTGTTATCGGTCCATATAAAACCGAGATATAGCCAAAACCGATTTTTCATGAACTTAAACAATTTTTTTTGTGCTTAAAAGCTGTTCTAATAATAAAGGCTGGTTACTAAAATACCGAAAATGAAAAATTACGATATCGGTCCCTATACTCGTATACCCGAGATATAGCCTAATCCGATTTTTTCATACCAAAAAAATTTTTTTTTGCTTAAAAGCAGTTCTGATTATAAAAGGAGTTTACTTATATACAGAAAATGAAAATTTCCGATATCGGTCCACATTTACCCAAGATATAGCCTAAACCGATTTTTTAATGGAAATGTCGGGTAAGCGAACGTAAACATTTTTTTTGCTGAAAAGAAGTTCTGATAATATAAGGAGGTTACCAAATAGAGAAAATTTAAATTTCCGATATCGTCCCATATATAACCGAGATATTTATCGTCTAAACCGATTTTTTAGTGAAAAATTTTTTTTGCTGGAAACCAGTTCTGATTATAAAATGAGCTACATAAAATACAGAAAATGGTAAATTCCGATATCGGTTCATATTTAGCCGAGATATAGCCTAACCTATATATATATATATATATATATATATATATATATATATATATATATATATATATATATATATATATATATATATATATATATATATATATATATATATATATATATATATATATATATATATATATATATATATATATATATATATATATATATATATATATATATATATATATATATATATATATATATATAGTATATATTACAAATTTGAACTAAATATGCTCATGAAGGGTATTTTAGATTCGGCCCAGTCGAATATACTACGCTCTTACTTGTTTTTAAATAATAACATGGGCTGAAAAGTCCCGGACCTGACAAAGAAACCTCAGGTTTTTTTTTCTTCAAAATTAGCTTTATTCAAGAACAACACAATCATTCCAGCGCCTCTTTAACATTTCAATACTCAAAATAGTCCTCAGTTTCAGCGATATCCTGTTCCTTCGTTCGAAATTTTTTTTACCGATAAGCATTTTTTTCAGGTTTGTTAAAAACCAGTAATTGCTGGGGGCCAAATCTGGTGAATACGGTGGATGTGACAGCAATTCGAAGTTCAATTCATGTAGTTTTGCCATTGTTTTGATTGACTTGTGATACAGTGCGTTGTCTTGATGAAACAACATTTTTTCCTTGTAGTTTCTTTGCAATTTCGTAAATAAATTTGTTTGAATTTACATTGGAGAATTTAGGTCCAATTAGCTTAAGAAAGAACTAAGGTTCATAAATCAAATATCGTAAAAAATTTTAGTTCGCTTAGTCTTGTCGTCTCTCCATCACATGATATTTTACCTAAAGTGGGTTCTTTTAAGAAATTTTAGTCGAGAACTTAAGAGATAGTTTTCAATAATTCCCGTACAAACAAATTTTAATGACTATTAATAAGTCCCAGGAACAAATCTTTGACAGGAAGGCATGTACTCCTATGTACTTTTAGTCTTATAGTTAGGTTGTAAAGGCTGCCAGTTTCCTGAAACCAACCCAGTTAGATCCTTTTTTGGTGCCGTTGTATTTATTCTTATAGTTAAACAAAAATGAATAAAGGCCGGTCAACGCCGCAGACACGGCTTGTACTTTTATATACTTATTTACTCTAATACTTTTTTTTATATTTAACTTACCTTGGAACGTTTTGGACGCCTTGATTTTTAAATTTCTGACTGCATTCATTTAAAAATACAACATTTAGTGATGAACAGCACAAAGTTGAGATGGTTGCCAATGAAATAAATCTGTCACACTACAACTGATAGCAATTTGTCAACAGTCATCAATTGCCAACCCTCTCGATAAAAAAAAACTTAATGAAAAGATCTCACACATATTGAATAGACTACAAAAGAATGTCTCTGGAGATTTTGTTAAAAAACTAAAAAGTTTTTTTTTTTTTTTTGTAAAAAAAAAGTGGAACTGAACTCTTTAATTTACAATTAGAAAAAGAAAAACGCAGCAACCAAAAAACAAATATTTTACAAGCTCACAACATCTTTAAAGAAAACAAACACTTTCATTGCAATTTTAAAACATGGAAAAGATTTCATAAAAGTTTTATTTTGAAAAGGATACGCCATGAGCTGCATGACTGCACATGCTCTGCTTGGCTCAACTAAATTAAGATCGACATTGGAAATGCAACAAGATTTTAACAACTCTCATGGGGCTGTGACAGTCACGAAAGAAGAAGCAAAAAAACAAAAAATATAACGAAATCAGAATCCATTCAGTGTCTGTCTGTCTGTCTGTTCCGTAAAATCGTGTACGACTTTAATAGTTTTTTATTTTGTTTTTCTTTTTACTGCATGATGAACTCGAGTTGCTGTTTTGTGCACATAGACTCCCTTAAAGTGTGTTTACGTGAATTTCTCTGTGAAGTTTGTGCTTCACAGTAATTTCAGCATTTTTTTTGAAAATAGAATTTTTCTCATCATCGAGCAAATGTTCGTGGATGCGTGTACGAGTATGTTTAAGTGTACACTAATAAATGTTTTTTAAATAAATCTTGTTGTTGTTTTTTTGGTGAACAATCATAAGTTTTTTCGTTCAATTCACGTTCCTGTGTGCGGCCGCCACTGTCAACACAAATTAACATAATGCCATGTTGCCGCTGTCGGGGTTGTCATGAAAACCAAAACTACTTGACGTTTGTATTACGCTCGTTTTTTCTTCAATCTTTCCCTTTATTTGAAGTTGAGGGATTGGAAAATTGCTTACTGCATCTTTATTTATTTATTTTGGGGTATAATAATTTAGAGTTCAAATGCACGGATTATAAATAACGAAGAGCGGCATTTCAGTCAAACGATAAATACTGCGATAATATTTCAAGGTCGTAATTTGTGCGTAATACTCGTACATTGTTATGAAGGACTGTGAATTATTTACTAAAACAGAAAATTGCAATAACAAATTACAATAGGTCTTTGTCAGCCAACATTAGACACTATTCATATATCACATTCTCAATAATTACAAACAAGAAAAGCAATTTACTGCTTTTCTTTAAATGCTACAAATACTCTCTCGCAAAAAAATATGAGACTAATAATTGTCTCTCCTCCGACATTGACCGATAATGGCCTTCAGTTTTTGGAAGATGTGTAATTGATTTGCCTCAGCATCTGGTATTACAAAACTACTAAATTTGTCATAGTGAAATATCGCCCACTCTCATCACACCCATACCATGCTTAAGAAAAAATCAAAGAAAGATCCATGCAGCGTATTAAGACCGAAGCCAAATCTGGCCGTCCCAACACGGTTGCCAATTTAGCGAATTTCGCGCTAGATTTAGCGCTTTTCAATACCTCGCCTCAGTGCTTAAAAAAAAATACGCTAAACTAGCGCTTTTTTCGCGCTAGATTTAGCGCTTTTCAATACCTAGAAAACCGAATTTTTTTCGCCTCAGTGCTTTAAAAAAAATACGCAAAACTAGCGCTTTTTTATGCACTTACTTTCTTGCAATCTTAAAAGGTTTATAGTAAATTCTGGTGATCTAGGATGTGGTATTGACTCCGTATTAAATAAATATTATTTTCTGAGGTAAATACGAGGTGTGATCAAAAAATAACCGGTATTTTCAAATTTCTTGAGTTACGTATGCTCGATTTTCGTTTTTTTTTTTCTTACGGACACAAAAAATACATTTCTATCATTCTTGAGCTCTAATTATTACACGCTGAAAATTTCATTAAAATCCATAAACTTTGAAGTTCCTTGGGCCGGAAAGGGCAATATCAGCCATTTTGGATTATCAGTTTGATTTTGACAGATAAAAATGTTAGTCATGTTGTGGTGTGCTTTTCGATTTTTTATTATTCGAAAAAATGAATCAAAGAAACTTTATTAAATTTTGTGTGAATAAATAATAACGAGTGATTTTTTTGCTATTATCTTTTTGGCTACACTAGTTTTGACAGCTCACGCACGCTTTGTATCTTGTGTCACTGTCAAACATCTTCAGTTTGGTCTATAATTTAATCATGAATCGTCTTACAAACGAACAACGCTTGCAAATTATTGAATTTTATTACCAAAATGCGTGCTCTGTTAAGAAAGTTCATCGCGCGCTTCTTCCATTTTATGGTCAGTTTAATCGACCTACTGAGGCTTCTATTCAGGCTATTGTAAAAAAATTTCGCACCAAATTTACATTGTTGGACATTAAACCACCAACACGCTTACGTAGAGTGCGAACTGAAGAAAATATCGCAGCCGTATCGGCCAGTGTTGGTGATGACCGTGAATTATCGATTCGGCGCCGTTCGCAGCAATTGGGCCTCTGTTACTCCACTACGTGGAAAATTTTGCGGAAGGATTTGGGTGTGAAGCCTTATAAGATACAGTTGGTGCAAGAATTGAAGCCAAACGACCTACCACAACGCCAAAATTTTGGTGAATGGGCTCTTGAAAAGTTAGATGAAGATCCACTTTTTTATCGAAGAATTGTGTTCAGCGACGAGGCTCATTTCTGGTTGAATGGATACGTGAACAAGCAAAACTGCCGTATTTGGAGTGAAGAGCAGCCAGAAGCATTGCAAGAGCTACCAATGCATCCATAAAAAACAACCGTTTGGTGCGGATTATGGGCTGGCGGCATCATTGGGCCGTATTTCTTCAAAGATGATGCGAATCACAACGTTACTGTGAATGGTGAGCGCTACCGTGCGATGATAACAAACTTTTTTTGCCCAAAATGGAAGAGCTTGACTTGCATGACATGTGGTTTCAACAATACGGTGCCACATGCCACACAGCACGCAAAACAATGGACCAATTGAGAGGCGAGTTCGGTGAACAGTTTATTTCACGCTAGGGACCAGTCAATTGGCCGCCCAGATCGAGCGATTTAACGCCTCTAGACTATTTTTTGTGGGGCTATGTTAAGGCTAATGTCTATAGCGACAAGCCCGCTTCGATTGACGCACTGGAAGCCAACATTATTCGTGAGATACCGGCCGAAATGTTGGAAAGAGTATGCCAAAATTGGACTAAGCGGATGGACCATTTGAAGCGCAGCCGCGGCCAACATTTGCATGAAATAATCTTCAAACATTAAATTATATCGACCCAACTATCGATCCAAATAAATATTTCATGCATTTTTCTGAATTTTATGTGTTTTTTTTTTTAAATTTTCGATAGTTCTTATAAAATCACCCATTATTTGAAATTCATTTGCTTTAAGAGTACGGTATTGGGGGCAAATCGTACGATTTTTCATAAAATTTCTTAATAAAACAAATAACAACGTACAACAGAGTAAACTTCAATATGAATTTTGTTGAAATACAGATTATAAAAAAACAAACATAACGAAAAAACAAAAAAATATATTATATTTCTTATTCTATGTGTGTACTTCAGTTCTGAGCTTAATAATTAGCTTAGACAATTATATTTTATTTATATACTTTGTTTGGCATTAGTTAAGGCACCCACGGATGATATGATATGTTTTTTTTTTTATGTAATTCGTCATGTATTTTTTCATGTCTGTCAAAATTTTTCATATTTACAGACGGTTTCTAAAATTTGCTCACAAACGTACATGTACTTTTACGTCTGGCATTGTCTATGATTTTTATTATTATAAAAAAATAATTATTTAAAACAAATTAATATATAAATGCATTAAAATTTTCAAAAGCCGACTATTTATACCGCCCAAAGTCAACGGCCGCTGAATTGTTTGCAAGGCATATAGTTCTAATGTCAGATGTTCAAACATAACAAAATAGAACACACTCTATTTGAAATTTTGTCAGACGACTTTGCTCATGTTTTTTACAGACGCAATGTTTTTGAGGTAACAGACGACATGTAGGCATTTTACATTGTGAAAAATGAAATGTACATTGTTAAAAACATATCGTGTGTTATCTACTTTAGACTGTTGATTATTTGGAAAAAAGTTAACCAATACAAGTAATGTGCATAACAAAAGTTTTCCAAAAATGTGTTATAGTTAACTTACTAAAAATGAGATAAATCATTCATTCACTTATGTGTTTATAGCATTAGAGTAATTTATATGATTGAATTATTGAGTAAATTTGTGTTAATAAATAACAACTCCTACAGGCTTAAACAACTCCTATGTTCAGAAATTATGGACTCAGCTTTGCTGCATATACTCTCTGACTCGGTAAAGTTTGCTGGCATACACAAATACTATTAGGCACAATATTTAGTGAGCGACAATTCATTACCATTGCACTGCAAAAGTGAAAGGCTCCAAATTTCCCAGAACCCCTAACGCGCTTTTTTGATTCGGTATCACCCCCGCTGCTGTTTGAACATTTTTATCGTGATCATCTACACGAATACATATATAACAGCAATTTGTAGCACGCAACTTTAATAATTCATTTTACTTACCGGTGAGTCTTTCCAGAAACTTCTTCATAACAATAAAACAAGCTTATCAAACCGCTTTTAAAAATTAAAATTATTGTCAAAGACTTACAAATTTTAATAAAAATGTATGAAAATTAAATGTAGTGTCACCGGTTATTTATTAAAAAAAATCAAAGACGTTAGTATATTTTTAATTTTAAGTCGGCGATAAAATTTTTTATGCGCCGAAGCCTCTGGACTTTGATCAATAACCCACAATACAAACAACGCTTTTGTTTTGCAAATAATATGTACTTTCTATCGATAGTATCACTATCGGATAAAAACTATCGATATTGGACTAAAAATAAAACTATCGATAGTACTATCGATATTTTTGCAGCTCTACAGCGCAGGTGATTATTTTTTGTTTTTCGCGTTTTTTCCAAAGAGACTGTCAAATTTTTTTTCTTTTGTTTACAAACTTTTTCGCGCCATTTTAACCTTAGGTACCAAGTTTTCGCTGGTATAATATTGGTGTCAAAGTTATGACGACTCGTCGTCATCAACAAGACGGGGTTTTCTCTGAATGTAGCCTTTATCGGCCATGCTCGATGGATGAGAAGTAGATATGTGCACAAGAAACGTAAAGGTGGGAAAATCTGG
This sequence comes from Thecocarcelia acutangulata, assembly GCA_914767995.1. Classification (NCBI taxonomy): domain Eukaryota; kingdom Metazoa; phylum Arthropoda; class Insecta; order Diptera; family Tachinidae; genus Thecocarcelia; species Thecocarcelia acutangulata. The sequence continues at coordinate 94,406,212 of OU612095.1, read as the reverse complement.
GAGGGTCGGTTTCACATTTTAGCCCCGTTAGATACCGACTCAGAGACACTTATAAAGCTTTTTGGGGATTTTTTTACACTTTTTCACCTCGATGTGAAGCCATTTACCGTCCTATTCTTTTTGAGTTATGCATTTTTTTTTTTTACCAAACGCCACAAAATAAGAGGTGCTAGCGTATCCATAGCCAAAAATCGAGCAATAATCTATAGAGATGTCTCTTCATTGTTTTTTATTTTTCCTTTATATCCCTGCAAACCGCAAAGCTGTTTTCCTTTTTGCTCGCATTTTATTTGTTTTCGTTTTGCCAACTTTTATTTCTGCTTTATGTTGTCAGTCATAGTCATCCTTTATGTCAAAAAATCAAGATAATATACATAAATTTTTTGTTTTCAAACAACACAAAAAGTGCCGACTTTTTCTATACGCTTACACTATACTGATTCCGTCAGTCACTCGCTCATGCATACATATGTACGAGTATACGAGTATGTACATACACAAGTCCGTAGTATGTACTTGCACACAAATTGCCCACATATGGCGCAGAAGTGTGTTACAATTTATCATAATTTTTCTTTACAGAAGCAAAGAATGTAAAAAAAAATGTACAAAACTGCGTTTGACTTTGTGTTTGACATGTTGTAAGTACCCAACAAACACAAAATCAAATATTTGATATAAAATGCCTTTAACATTTCGTCGTGCGGGAGTTTAAGTGCTCTATCCGCCATTTTACACTTTTCGAGTTAATGATGCCACTTTAGGTTTTCGATCAGAAATTTTTCAAATCTTCAATCTACTTTTTGGCTATCTCTTGCAGTTTCTGATATAAATGGTGTCTGTTTTGTTCTACATCCTTCAAACCAGAATTTTTTGTTCTATTTTGCTCTAAGCGCCATTTAGAGGCGTATAGAGCAAAATTTCAATGTAAAACGTTGAAATTGATTTTTGATTGCCATTTTGCTCTACGTGTAGTTAATATTGCTGAATATAAATATTTTTCAAAATGTTTTTCTCTAATAAAGAATTTCTAATAGTTATTTCTTTCCAAATGGAATACTGTTGTAAAGTCTACTCTCTCTTTCTCATTAAGAGAGCGAAAGAGTAACGTAAACAGAATTTAAAAAATTACCCAGCAGTCCACAAGTTATTAGAATTTGCAAAGCATCCGATTGTAAGCGATTGTGTCAACAGAAAAAATCAAAATAAACATCCCAGCAGTCCACAAGTTATTACAATTTGCAAAGCATCCGATTGTAAGCGATTGTGTCAATAGAAAAAATCTAAATAAACACATCCAACACAACAAACAACTAGCATCCGATTCAGATTAGTATTTTTCTACTCATTTTGTTAAATTAACTGTACATAAGAAGCAAAGAAGAAAACAAATGCTAATAATATAGTTTTGAACTTATCCAATCTACGCTTACAATGTATACAGTGTTGGATGCATCTTACGGCCTAGGTCATTGCTGTGTAAATGTAAGTAGGAATTGTATATAGACTTCGGATGGGTCACGCTTACATTGTCAATGGTCTTAGATCGAAGATGTATGTGACAAAAAAAAGATTGTACACAGCAATTTAAAATTTTTTGTTGGATCACTTACATATCAAAAGTATAATCCAAAAATTTTCTGTACCTGGACATTCACAAATCCAAGAGGTCGTTTGCATTTAGAGTGCCTTAGACAAATCTCTAAAACCTTTGGAAATCCACTTTATTTTGTCCCTCATTAACTAGTTAAAGATTTTTCAAACAAATAAAATAAAACTTAAAGTTATTGAAACGCAATTCTCAGATATTAAGAATTTGTCCAGGATATCCAACTAACTAAATTTATCTGTTGTTCCATTTACTAAACAAAACTTCTTCAATACACTCAAAATAATTTATTTGAAATAGTATATAAAAACTCAATCTTGCAACACCATAATAAATTAGCAAAAATATTGAAAAAAGATTGCCAATTACCAACAAAATTTATATATATTCAAAATAGAGTTAAGTATTGTTAAAAAGGAAGAAAAAGTTCGAACTGAACAAATTCCGATCTAAAGCTGTTATTCAATTTTATATGTGAAATGGAAAGAAATTATTATATGAGCCAGATAAATTAATGTCAATTTAAAACTTTTGTTAGTTTTGTTATAATAATTTTAATATAATTTGTATCGACCTTGTGAATAGTTTTGATTTTTATCAAATTAATATATTATATTCAAACAATTAAATTTTTTATTCGCTATTTAAGCTTCTAACATTTATACCAGTAAAAAATTATAAATAGCTTGTTTTCTATGTTTCCCAGCTATCTATATGTCGACATTTCATAGGAACTACCCTGATATTTTTTTAATGTTTGTTGGGTAGTCATATGTATGCATGTTTGAATATGTGTAATTGTGTAAGTGAGCACGTTGCTTTGGGGGGCTGGGGGGGAGGGAAAGCAAAATCTACACAACATGAAATTAAATGGTATCATCAGTAGAGTTTTGAGTACGAGTACATAGCTGGTGTCTGTTTTTAGTTTAGTTGTTGTCGTCGCTACCCTTGTCGGTGCGGTAACATTAACAGCCACTTAAATGAATAATTATATTTTAAAGAGGCTGTAAATTTACACCTAATTATAAATTATTTGCTTGGCTTTTATTTCATTCGATAGGAAGACAACTCGTACGAAATCATACACATTCTCGGTTAATGCATAATTTTATGAGCTGTCAACCATTAAGAGAGGAATGTGTCAAAAGGGACTGGCAACAGAACGTTTATGGGCTTTGAAAATTTTTCTTGAAGTTTTGTCTTTTATTGATTAATGATAAGAATTTTTATGATATTTTTTTCCTTTGAAAATTTAGCAGTTCTGGGAAATTTGCGGCAGTATTTGAGTCCTAAACTGTTATTTAATCTATTCCACAATTTAGTAAAAATACAAATAAACCATTTTGATTTTCCTCTAAACTGATATTTTATTTTATTGTGAAATTTTTATTTCCAATCAATTAAATATCCATTAATAAAACGCAAACATCATCATTATTGTTATTATTTGATCATTTGACAGTCCATTGACAGCAATAAATTGACATTTTTATACTCAAGTGAAGCCCAAGACAAACACTTACATATAGACATTTGTTAAAATTGTCCTCAACATTATCAAGCCATTAAAAGTGACATAAAATTATCCCTTTTCGCCACTTTCAGCTGAAATCTTAAGAAAGCCAACACGCCAGACATTCAGCATTTATTTGGATATATGTATGTAAAGGGTGACGCATAAGTAACATCAATATGTATACAGAGTGTCAGGTAGGTTTAGGTTAGGTTTAACTGCCAGCTATTGTAACGCCAGCCCACTTGGGTCCAGTCTGGTCCCGTTGTGGTAGAGTGTCAGCTAGCAGATTTATATATTCAAACTTAGATAAGAAACGTAATAATTAAGATAAAAGATATATAGGGCGAGAAAGATTAGATCTGTCTTACATTTTACCCCCCCTAGCAACCTTCCGCGACACAGAGACAGTTATGCAACTTCCGGTGGATATTCTGTTGTTCCGCCCGACTTTTGACTCCGATTCGAAGCCATTTACCCCCATCTTACCATCTTATATTTTCGGCTCATGCATTTTTTTTTTACCAAAAGCCCCCTAAAATCAGGGGCTCTAGCGTATTCAAATCTCGTTCCTAAGATTCTCCATATAACACAAATACCTCCTAATACTCGTATACAGGGTAGCAGATATATATTTTCAAACTTAAATAAAATAAGTTATAAATAACACAAAGTTTTATTAAGAGCCTTGAACGATAGAATGGAAATGCGGATCTTAGTTTTTAGAGAGTATGTCATCCAGAAGTCTTCCGTGGAGTCAAACACACTGTTTAGAACTGAGCCTTGTATTCTACTCCATACAAAGGAAAAACTTGAACTAAAATCCGATGAACAAAAACCAAAAATCTAATTTAAAAACATTTAACATTGGGGTAGGCACGAACCAAATTTTTAAGTCATGTTTAGAATTTGATCTTGTAGTGAAAAACCATAAGACTAAATGCAGCCCTTACAGAGCCATGAATGTTATGATCGGAATAAATATTGAAAGGTCGATATTTGTAGGCAAGGCAATCAATTGAAAGAAGTATTTTTGGAACAGTTTTTACATTAACTTGAATAGTAAAGGCACTTTTTTTATCTTGGACCAGTACTCAGGGGACGACATGTGCAGCGCATTGTACTGGAACTAGGAAAATAGGTTATGATGAGGAGGAAAGAGGGACAATAACAACACGAATGACTAAAACAAACTCTATTGCAGCATTTAAAATGTTGGAATTAAATTAGTTTTGCTTTATATGGTAATGCAAGTATTTAGATCTGTCAAAAATGTGTGTAGAATAAAGGAAATCTTACCGTGTAAAAAAAAATGTATTCAGTAGGAGAGAAATCCAAATGCGAAAATTGTCAAGCGGTCGCTAAATCTTCATTTTCTAAACAATTTTAGAACACTTTGTGTTCTCATCAAATCAGAGGTGCATTTTTAAATTTGCATTGGCAGCACTTCAAGATGGTACAACATTTACAAACGCAAACAATTGCAGTTTACGAATATTGCATGTTGTTTTTGTAAATGTTGTAGAATTGTAACCATCAGCAAATTTATTAGACTTTCATAATAATAATGGGTGATTTTATAAGAACTATCGAAAATTAAAAAAAAAAAACACATAAAATTCAGAAAAATGCATGAAATATTTATTTGGATCGATAGTTGGGTCGATATAATTTAATGTTTGAAGATTATTTCATGCAAATGTTGGCCGTGGCTGCGCCTCAAATGGTCCATGCGCTTAGTCCAATTTTGGCATACTCTTTCCAACATTTCGGCCGGTATCTCACGAATAATGTTGGCAAAGTTGGCTTCCAGTGCGTCAATCGAAGCGGGCTTGTCGCTATAGACATTAGCCTTAACATAGCCCCACAAAAAATAGTCTAGAGGCGTTAAATCGCACGATCTGGGCGGCCAATTGACTGGTCCCAAGCGTGAAATAAACTGTTCACCGAACTCGCCTCTCAATTGGTCCATTGTTTCGCGTGCTGTGTGGCATGTGGCACCGTCTTGTTGAAACCACATATCATGCAAGTCAAGCTCTTCCATTTTGGGCAAAAAAAAGTTTGTTATCATCGCACGGTAGCGCTCACCATTCACAGTAATGTTGTGATTCGCATCATCTTTGAAGAAATACGGCCCAATGATGCCGCCAGCCCATAATCCGCACCAAACGGTTGTTTTTTGTGGATGCATTGGTAGCTCTTGCATGCAATGCTTCTGGCTGCTCTTCACTCCAAATACGGCAGTTTTTCTCGTTCAACCAGAAATGAGCCTCGTCGCTGAACACAATTCTTCGATAAAAAAGTGGATCTTCATCTAACTTTTCAAGAGCCCATTCACCAAAAATTTGGCGTTGTGGTAGGTCGTTTGGCTTCAATTCTTGCACCAGCTGTATCTTATAAGGCTTCACACCCAAATCCTTCCGCAAAATTTTCCACGTAGTGGAGTAACAGAGGCCCAATTGCTGCGAACGGCGCCGAATCGATAATTCACGGTCATCACCAACACTGGCCGATACGGCTGCGATATTTTCTTCAGTTCGCACTCTACGTCAGCGAGTTGGGGGTTTAATGTCCAACAATGTAAATTTGGTGCGAATTTTTTTTACAATAGCCTGAATAGAAGCCTCAGTAGGTCGATTAAACTGACCATAAAATGGAAGAAGCGCGCGATGAACTTTCTTAACAGAGCACGCATTTTGGTAATAAAATTCAATAATTTGCAAGCGTTGTTCGTTTGTAACACGATTCATGATTAAATTATAGACCAAACTGAAGATGTTTGACAGTGACACAAGATACAAAACTAGTGTTGCCAAAAAGATAATAGCAAAAAAATCACTATTTATTTTGATTATATCTCACAAGTAAAAAATATTTACAACATATTTTTGTTAATTTTTTTAAGTACGGAGAGAATTTCGTGATATTTTGCTCCAACACAATCTAAATATCTTTTATTACCTTGTAAACGTGTCTTAAGCGATGACTGAAATAATTTTTTTTTCAAAGTGCTATACTGCCCTGCATACGAGTATGTCCCCTGGTCCGAGATAAAAACAAAAACAGAAAATTTAACAACTTTGATTCTCTGCTCTATGCTGAATTCTTTCATGAGAAATTTTTCAAAAATAATTAGAAAAAAACAATAAAAAATAAAAACCAAAAATACATTCATATATTAAATCATGACATTACTTATGCGCCACCCGATACTAGAGTTCTTATAAATTAAAACATTTCTTGACATTGTATATAAAACAGGCAAACGAAATGAAAACAGTAAATCATTATTTTATTGATTTTTAATACGTTATCAGATAAAAATTGAATATAAAACGTGTACTAACATTTAAAAAGGGCCGTTGGGTGCCATTTGTGAATATTTTCGAAAAGAAGTCATTTCAATAAAATACAATTTCTATGTATGTATGTATATATGTATGTATGGATGTATGTATGTATGTATGTATGTATGTATGTATATGTATATACGCACCTACATATTTTTTGTTAAGGTTTTGGTAATTTATTATATACGAGTATAAAGGATAGTTCCGCTGTATACATACTTACATATGTATATACGAATGTGCATATACCCAGCGGCGAACACTGCCTACCACATTACTTCTCTTCAATGATGTGTGCAACACTTTGTAATCGATGAATGCTAAGTTACAGTATATGACAGAAGTATATGGAGTTTACATTCATCTTTTGCATCACACTTCTCTGTATATATTTTATTTTTTTAGTTGTAAATCAAACGTCTGCCGTCTTTGTCTAATTACGTTGCAAAAATTTTAACTAACAAAATCAGTGCTAAAGATAAAAATGCTTAGAACAAATGATAGAAAAGGACTTAGTGAAAGAAATGTAAAATGTTTAGTGAAAAAAAGAAATAATCAATTATAAATAGCTTGTTTTCTATGTTTCCCAGCTATCTATATGTCGACATTTCATAGGAACTACCCTAATCATCAGTAGACTTTGGAAATTTTTGAAAGATATTCTCAAACATTCAACGTTATATCCCAACAATCCAAATAAATTGCTGAGAATTTAAAAAGAAAAATGCTCTGATGATTAGGGTAGTTCCTATGAAATGTCCACATATAGATAGCTGGGAAACATAGAAAACAAGCTATTTATAATTTTTTACTGGTATAAATGTTAGAAGCTTAAATAGCGAATAAAAAACTTAATTGTTTGAATTTTTGTTCTCTGCTTTTCGATACTTTCAAAAAGCAAATCGTAGCAACCAACGGTTGTTCATTTGTTTGAAAGGTGTAAAGAAATGTAAGAGACGTTTATAAATAGAAAAGCTTGTTTTTTGTGTTTTGACGGATATTATTAGAGCATTTTTCTTTTTAAATTCTCAGCAATTTATTTGCATTGTTGGGATATAACGTTGAATGTTTGAGAATATCTTTCAAAAATTTCCAAAGTCTACTGATGATTAGGGTAGTTCCTATGAAATGTCGACATATAGATAGCTGGGAAACATAGAAAACAAGCTATTTATAATTGTTTACTGGTATAAATGTTAGAAGCTTAAATAGCGAATAAAAAACTTAATTGTTTAAAAGAAATAATCGCAATAAACAGAAAATAGAAGAAAATAATTTAATATAATATTTCCGAAAACCGTTTTTGAGATGCGCAATAAGTCTGCAACGTACTTACTGCCGGCTTACAAAATATGCGACAATGTATTTGACCTGTCTACTGCCGGCTTACAAAATATGCGAGATTGTGTTCTAACTGCCTACTGATAACTTGCAATGTATGCTAAGAAGTAATGAGCTTTTGTTGAATGAACACCTCACTACCTCGCTTACTTTGTGTGCAGGTGGTAGACGTTCACTCTACAAATGTGGCAATGTGTGTGAAAATGTATACTAGGTTCGTATATGAGATGGTGTGCGTTACTGACTTACAAGTGTGCATCGGATCATCGCTTCTGTAAGCGAAACTTTGGCCGCTGGGTATAGATAGTTGGATAGAAATCCAGGGGAACCGCCAGTGCTTAGGGAGATTTTAGTGTGACTTGAGTGTTGATTTTGTTAAGTATGTACGTATGTATGTGTACATATGTATACACTTCCTATCACTTGAATAAGAAAACACATTTGTTTAAGTATATCTTCTAAGCTAAAGTTCAGAAAAAAATATTTTTTTTTACAAAACACAATTTCAAAGTGTTGGCTTTAATTTGCTGAAAAAAATAAAAAAAACGAATTTTGTTACGAGAGCGATTCGGAAACTTCTTAGCCTATCACTGAAAGAAAATATTTAGTTTTTCAAATATATTTTTATTTTTCAATAAAATCTCCTGAAACTTCAATACACTTAGTCCATTATTTTGTTAGCAATTCTATTCCTGGATTAAAATAGTTTTCTTCAAGGTCTTCAAAATAGTGGTTTACAACTGTAATTGCATCTTCATTTGAGGTAAAACGCTTGCCAGCAAGGATTTTTTTTAGATTTGGGAACAGGTAAAAGTCACTGGGAGCTAAATCAGGAGAATTAGGTGGGTGGTCAAGCAACTCTCGTTCTTTAATTCGTTGATTTTAGCCATTGCTAAAAAAAAACTCTTGTGCGCTGGTGCGTTGTCTTGATGAAAAATTATTTTTTTGTGTTGTAAGCCAGGACGGTTTTCTCGAATGTGTACATTTAATTGATCCAAAAGGTTGCAATAGTACTCTGAGTTTATTGTCTTACCCTTTTGCAGATAGTCAATCAATAAATACCTTTGAAGTCCCAAAAAACCGTTGCCATAAGCTTACCAGCCAATTGAATTGTTTTAGCCTTTTTCGGGGCACTTCCTCCAGCTTCAGTCCATTGTTTGGATTGTTCTTTTGTCTCTGAAGAATAGTGGTGGATCCATGTGCCATCAACAGTTATGAAACGACGCTCAAAATCCATTTTATTTCGTTTAAAACGATCCAAGCAAGCTTGAGAAATGTTCATTCTTATGCGTTTTTGGTACTGTTAACAAATGTGGGTGCCGCATTTGAGATGCTCGATCATTTGAGATGCCCACAATATTAGCTGTTTCACGCACTTTTATTCGTCGATCATTTAATACCATACCATGCACTTTAGCTACAGTTTCTGTTGTTGTTGCTGTTTTTTGGACTTCCACGTTCATCTTTAATGGTTGTACGAATACGTTTAAATTCAGCAACCCAATTTTTTACTGTTGCATATGAAGGAGCACTTTCACCTAACACATTCACTACATCATTATGAATTTCTTGTCCCGATAAACCTTTTTTATGTACCACGCGTTCATCGTCTAGAGCTCATCCATTTGTGGTCGATTGTCCAGGGAACCGTACAACGCATTACAGAGAGAATTCGTTTTCCAGCCGTAGGCTTCGTCTGTGGAACAAGTTGCCTGCAGACGTGTTTCCTGTTTGTTATAATGTTGGAAAGTTCAAGTCAAATGTTCACAAACACTACTCCCTTTATCCCCCTCCTCACAACCTATTTGCCTAGTTCTGGTACAATGCACTGCATATGTAGGGGTCATTCCCTGAGTACTGGTCCAAGATAAAAAAAAAATATATATATATATATATATATATATATATATATATATATATATATATATATATATATATATATATATATATATATATATATATATATATATATATATATATATATATATATATATATATATATATATATATATATATATATATATATATATATATATATATATATATATATATATATATATATATTTAATGACAGCACGCATTTCTAAATTTTTCATTGTAAAAAATAGCGGATGCGTCTTTTGTGAACACCTGATTTTATATGAAATAGTTACCAGATCGAAACAAAATTGACATGTAACATGTGTTCATAGCAGAGATGGAAGTTTCCAAAACACTTAACTTTTTTCTGTTTATACCGCGCTTTTTGTGCTAAGCTAAGAAGTCTCCGAACCGCCCTCGTATAAGAGCCGATGTTAATTTTGAATAAAACACAAATTATTTAGGAATTATTAACATTCATTTTTATTATAATTATATTGGTATGGTTCAATTTTGTATGGAACAAAATATCGGCAAAAGCCACCGCATCCGGCAAACCTTCATAAGATTATCCAAATTTTCAATGACGCTGAGGCATAATTGAGGAAGATATGAATGCGGACGGTATGTTGTTTCAACAGGACGGTTTCACTTCGCACACAGTTAACACAATGGCTCTTTTGCACGACAAATTCAATAGCTGTGTTATTTCACCTGGTGGCGGTGTCAATTGGCCACCAAGATCATGTGATTTGACACCGTTGGACTTCTTTCTTTGGCGTTATTTGAAAGCAAATGTTTACGTCAATAATCCGGCAATAATTCAAGAGCTTAAGGATAAGATAATTCAGCACATTAACGTCATAGAACCTCAATTATGCCGCAGTGTCATAGAAAATTTGGACCATCGTATGGAGGTGTGCCACCGAGGTTCGCGGCAACCATTTGGCCCATATTTTATTCCATACATAATTGAACCGGAGCAATATTATTATAATAAAAAGAAATGACAACAATTTCTAAATTCTTTGCGATTTATTCAAAATCAATGTTGGCCCTTAAGATTTAACCACCATGTCGTGTAATACATGCATAATGAGCATGCAAACATACTTATGTATGTATGTTTCAGCTCATATACATATATCTCCATTCATACATACATGCATACGTATGTGCTCGCTCGTTTGCACAGCAACCTGTGTTTAAGTAACGCATTCCATGTTCATCATATTTCCATATTAATTTTAGATTTTCATTTCTTTCATTTACAGATGATACATTTACAAATGAATTTACTTCATCCGCAAATGGTATTATAGCTGACCATTCTGCGTCTTCACCGCATTCTGGCCGTAAACCACGTCGCAATCGTACCACATTCTCTTCGGGACAATTGACGGCATTGGAAAAGGTATTCGAACGTACCCACTATCCTGATGCTTTTGTGCGTGAGGAATTGGCCACAAAAGTGGGTTTGAGTGAAGCGCGCGTACAAGTGTGGTTTCAGAATCGACGTGCCAAATTTAGACGTAATGAACGCAGTTCAACCACAGGCAGACCGTTAATTACAACCACCCCCCAACCTGTGCCGCCCATAACAACGGCTCATAAATTTTCACCTGATAAAAACGCAGTCTTTTTGCAACAGCAAATCGATTTGGCACACCCTCACCATCCGCATCATCATGCTGCCGCCGCTGCAGCTGCATACTCGTTAAGTTTTCCCTCATTGGGAATGTACGCATCGACAAAAAATTATGTTAGTTCTTCATACAACTCATTTGCAACAGCAAATGCCAGCTCAACAAATGAAACATTAGCAGGACCCTGTGGATTTTTTGCCTCATCAAACTATTGCGGTCCTAATTATCAACCAAATTATTCTGCGTTACGATATAAAACAGCTCAAGGCTTTTCAGGTTTATGAAAATATAATAAAACAACAAAATATTTACAAACGTTTTATAATGAAGTGCAATTTAGTCAAATTTTAAATAAAGTTTATTTAAATTATTTAATCTCTTTAGATCAAAATTATACAGATTGTTTTATTAAATAAAATATTTTGTAAAATTAAAATAAATTAAATTATTTATGGAGATTATAGGCGATAAAGTTGCATATACGAGAAGTGTTTGGAAAATGCTGCATTATTGAAATTACAGATTATAATGAAGGCGATTTCAGCTGAGAATCACGAGCATTATAGGCTGGCAAGGACTCCGCAACATATATTTACCACGGTTTTAAGAGGAAATCAGAAAGTAAACTCTCGCGCTAGAGAGCTGCGGAATATAAGCATAGCACTCTCATAGAGAAAAGCATCTTCGTATTGATGACGACGAGTCATCAGAACTGTGACATCAATGTAATGTAAATAGACATCAGAAAATTTTGTCATATTTTGAGCGCAAAAAAAAAATTTCCATCACATTGATGTTAATTTGTAATCATATATACATAAATGGACTCTAGTATAACACATCATATTGATAACTATTAGTCATCATATGCGGCGCTTGTTAAATAATTACAGCGTAGAGAGTAAAATTAAAAAAGGCGCTTCACGCCAAAGAAAGAGAGTATTTTCTTGTCCACAGCATTGATGGTCATCAGAAAAATGACTAAGTGAAGTAAATTTTATGACAAAATGCTATCAGTACCATGGCACGCTATCACCAACTAAACTTAAGCTCTGGTTATATCTAATTTAATTCAAAAATATGTTCAAACATATAACTTTTTCATATAACTTTATATATTAATATTTTCAAGAAACCAATGAGAATTAAAAAAGTTCTAATACTTTTGATGAACACGGCTTCCACACACGGAAAGTTTACTTTGCAAAGTCTTAAGTTTGCTGCTGGCAAGGGAAAATAAAGAATGTAAGAGAGCCACTCTCTTTTCCCTTGCCACCAACAAACTCAAGACTTTGCAAAGTAAACTTTCTGTGTGTGAAAGCCGTGGAATATAATATCTGTGTGTTTCATTAGTATTTTACCATCTACGTTCTCATTATATTCGTTATATAACTCAGCCGCATGTGATGACTAAGTGTCATCAATATGATATATTATTGTTCATTTATGTATTCGCTTTATAGTTATACTTATTTGCCTTTGCTTAAACAACACTTGAAGTGATTATAAATTTACGTCAATGTGATGCATTTTTTTCTACTTCTTAAAAATTGATTTAAATTTAAAAATATTGATTTTAACAGCAAAATTCTGTTCCAATAAAACAATAAATTGAAAATATAATAATAATTTTTATATATTTTTTTTTAACAAATTTTGACAAATTAGATGTATTATAATTATTAATAAAATATATCATTGAATTGATGTCACCACTGATGACACTCAATATATGACAAAATTCTCTGATGACTTTTGTCATTGAGCTTGATGTCTGTTTTCACATTACTGATAACTATTTACATAATATTGATGTCACAATTCTGATGACCCGCCGTCATCAATATGAAGATGCTTCTTTCTATGAGTGTACTTGGTACTGGATAGTAAAGCATCGATACCAAAAGTATTTAGTATCGACAGAAAAGTATCGAGTATTTACTCATATCGTTTTATGCCTACCGATGTTACAATGTCATTCTTTATTTATTAGTTTCTTCGATATTAGAGTGCCATTGCATTAATCACTTGCTCATATCAAACTTATTTCGATGATGTCAGTATGATATGTCATTGATGAAATAATTGCCGCTAATGCTAATTAGGGCAACTGATGTAATCGTTGACATCACAGCGATCAAAAGTGTCATGAGGTCAAAATTTAAACATCAATGAAATTTGATTTAAACATCAACGACATTTGACATGGCATTGATGTTTATATACATCACAGTTATTTATTTATTTTATTTTATTTATTTATTGAATATCGCATACAACAAGAAATTAATCTTTTAAATTATAGTACGCGATAATATAATGATTACAAAAACAAACAAAAATTTGTGAGTATAAAGAAATTGTACCATGAAAAGTAAAAAAAAAGAAAAGAAATAATATCAAATAGAAACAATATCAAAAAATAGAAATATATGTACATACATATATACGTACATATATAACATATACAACATTAAAATTCTGAAAATAGAATTTTTTTAAATTGTAAAGCGTTGCCATTGTTTTGCAGTGGGTTTGGTAACGAGTTCCACAGCCGTATTGTATTTATGAAGAACTGCCACTCAGATATTAAAGTTCGATATTTTAACTGAATGACTTGTTTTCCTCTGTTGGATCTTGCAAATTGAATGCGATCAAATAAATAAGATAATTTTGTGTAATAAGATTAATGCTTTGATTCTTAGTAAGTCCATAATTTCAACACCATATAATGATTTGGAATACTGAGAAGTACTATCATATCTTTTTATGCCGTCGACGTATCGGACAATCGCATTATATGCTACAATTAATCTAGTTTTACTTGTTGAATCACAGTAAGCAAAAATTTCGCTTCCATATAACAACTTGGGCACTAGAAACGTTTTCGCAAGTAGCACACGGATATTAATAGGTGTAATGTGTTGTAGCGGATATAGCATTCGAAGCATAGCAAAAATTTTTCCTGAAACGGAATTTATATGGGTATTCCATTGAAGAGATTTGTTGAAAATTATACCAAGATTTTTAGCTGATTCAACAATTGAAATGTTTTGATATCCTAAAGTTATCGGAATGTCAATCACAATATTTTGATTCCTTTGGGCTATAACTAAGCATTTTGACTTTGCAGGTTTTCAGGTATAGGCCATTAGACGACGCCCAATAATATATTTTGTTAAGGTCCTCGTTAAGTTTACCACAACAATCATTAATTGAGTCCTTTTTACAATTAATATATACTTGTACATCATCTGCGTAAATGTGGATATCACTGTGTGAGAGACAATTTGACAAAGTGAACAGTAGTGGTCCAAGAATAGAGCCCTGCGGCACACCTTTAGACACAAACAAAGGAGTTGATACCGTTTCGCCAGCTGAAACAGACTGGTATCGATCAGCAAGGTAGGTTTTTATTAGCGATGTTGCACTTGAAGAAAAATGAAAATAGTCGTATATCTTTTTACAAAGTTTTACAAAGGTTTACAGAGTCAAACGCTTTAGAGTGGTCTAGAAGTACCAAGAGTGTAGTTCCTCCATTATCGATGTTGCATCTTATATCTTCAGATACACTTAACAACGAGGTAACACAGCTATGACCTGTTCTAAATCCAGATTGTTTACTGAATAGGAGCTGATGGTTATTTAAATATATTCTAATTTGGTTGTGTAACAGTCGTTCAAATACTTTAGATAAAAATGGAAGTATTGATATAGGGCGATACTCATTTGAAGACTTGGGCACAGGAATGACCTTGGCATGTTTCCAACATCTGGGGAAGTGGCTGGTGGTGATAACGGTGTTAAATATGTGTGTAATGTAACGTGATATTTCAGGCAGTAGTAGTCTTATGAATTTAGGGTGGATTTGATCAAAACCAACTGCATTTGAAGTCACCGATTTACAGCATAAAAACACGTCATCTTCGAAGACACGTGAGAACTCAAAGCGATGTAATGATGGATGTTCAGAGGGTTGTTCAGGTGCAACAGTCGTTTGAACTATATTAAAAGGCTGTATAGATGGAATATTTACAAATGATTCATTTAGTTCATTTACGTCGATATTACAAACTGTCGTAGATTTGTTTCCAATGCCAATTTCTCGAAAAGTTTGCCATTTGAGTCTATTGCTGATCTGAAGCGGTTTTCATAATATAAAGTTTTTGCGTCATAAATGGTTTTATTGACTAGTCTACGGGCTTCGCGGTATTCTTCAAATAGCTCAGGAGTTCTAAACCTTTTCCAACGTTTATAAATATTATCACGAATCTTAATTTGATCTTCAATAGTAGAATTAAACCAACTTTTTTTAGAGTTATTACCACGGTTTATTCGCAACGGTATAGAAATATCATACAGATTGGTAAGATTACTATTAAAGAAGCAGAACTGTTCATCGGCAGATGGCATATAATATAAACTATTCCATCCTATAGAGTTGTAGCATTCTTCCAACAAGTTGTAGTTAATGTGTCGAAAGTCTGGATAGTAATTTGTAGTTTCATCTTTATTATGACGTTTCTAAGATACTAATAAATTGATGAATTAGATTTCCCACTAAAATTCAGTGTGGTGCTCCCAACGCAGCTTTACTAGTAGTGTTATAAGCACAGCTGTCTTTTGTTTCTGTTCCGAATATTTGTTAAAACTTATTTTACAAACTACATAATTCTGAAAAAAAAAACCATATACTGCCTGGCCCGCGATTAAATTAATATGTCTCAGTAAATAAATAAATATGTTTTTCTTTAACTTACCGCGGAAAGGATATTCCTTCCACCTTTAAATGAAACAATTTACTCAAATACATTTTTATTTTATTTACACACATAATAGAGAGAATAGATGATATAATAGTTAATCGTATTGTTTTTGTTATTTTGTGTATCAACATGAATTTTTAATATCTTTATTACTTTAAATTTATAATTCTTACTTTAATATACAACATATTTTGTTAATTGTTTACTTATGAGTTAATAAACTATTTGCTAACAATTATCTTTTCTTCTATTAACACTCTAATGTAACGATATTTTAGTATTGTATAATCTTATGCATTTAACATGTGTGTTTTATTTCTTATGTTTGTTTTTTTGTTGTTGTTGTTGTTGTAATTAAATGGTAATATGCGTATTTTCCCTTTTCCCCCTTTTTCTTAAACTTCTCAAGCTGTTTTGTGCTTTTTTTTTGCTTTTCTTCTTTTTACAAAATATTTTACCAGCGAAAATTTTGGTTTGAATCAAAAGGTTTGTTTTTTTTTTCATTATTACTAAAATATTATAAATATATATGTTGCTTTTTTAACATTTATATTGAATATGTTTTTAAAGTTTGTTTTAATATAAGTATGTATGTATTTATTAATATATTTTATTTTGCTTTCTTTAAGGTACAGTGGGCTCAAGAGGTAAAATTTTTTATTAAAAGGTCAATAGTTTATATGATTTGTATTTTGAAACTGTCAAAAAAGATATTTATTTATATTAATAAGTTGTTAATAAGAATTATTACGTATTAAGAATTTTTATTAAAAGCCGATTTTCATAATATTTCACTTAGAACGGAAACAAAATTGCGCAACCGATTATAATGGAATGCCAAATAAAATGACTAAAGCTACGTACACAGGGTTGTCATATCTTACACTATTGCCAATAAAATTGTCTGAAATGTATTACAATCGTGTGAACTGGCAATTTTTAAATTGTCAGAAAACCCATTGCCAATCACTTGTAAGACGACAATGTTGTCAGGCATCTGACATTCGTAAGAACACTCTTCGTCCGCATTGCCAGATAAGTGGCTAGTATTGTAAGCTCAGTTGTAATTGTCAGATGTGTAAAATTAATGCACCTGACAATGGCATCATTGTCAGAAAAAAGTTTGAAGGGCAACACTGCCAAACAGATCGTTGTTGATATACATAAGTGGCAATGCCTTACAACATGTCTGGCAATTTTTTTCATCTAACAATCTGACAACCGTGTGAACTGACAATTTTTGTTGTCAGATGAATTATTTGTCAGACCATAGTCTGACAATGAAGTTGTAAGATTTTCTTACGATCGTCTGAACATACAATTTACTTCTGCAGGACCATTTTTCATTGTCACTACATTGTCAGCTTGTTGCCAGATCTTACAATATTGTAACATCTGACAACCGTGTGTACATAGCTTAAATCAAGGCGTTATCATAAAAGATGAAAATTTGTAAATGAATTGCTTCAATTGAATGATTCTTTCAAGTGAGAAAGAATGATATATTTCTGTATTTCAGTTGTAAAGCAGCTCTGGTCTGACGAAAAGCTCTCACGTCATCGTAATTATTTCTTAAATGCGGTCAGGCTTGTTATTTTTGTTGTTCGGTCTTCAAGAGCTTTGCATCTCACTTGCACTAGTTAACGGTTTGACTCAACTAACTGTATTGGATTACAGTTTTTTAGAGCTATTTCGTTGTTAGCCATGCTGCAACTTTCTGTGTGAAGGCAGAGGTCGTTATAGTTAGTCACAGCAACGCTACAAAAGTGCTGTTAATATCATCTTGGGCATATGGTCTCCGTCATGGCGCCCATGCTGTGCATCCTATACTTTACAAATTTACTTTGCAACTGTATACTCAAATGGAATAGAATAGAATATTTCTGTATGTTTTCTCTATTAATATCGTCGTTCAGTTTACTTTCACATTTTTCTTTTGCTACTGTTTTTATTAGCTTATCGGAATGTCACATACATATAGAGTGGCCCAGAACTTAACGACCAGCCGAAACGGGGTGACAGGATTGATGGTAACCTTATTAACGAAGCGTTTTTCTTTCAGTGTAAACTCACCAAACTTATTTAAAAAAATATTTCTATTATTTTTAGTAAAAGTACATGTTAAATGAATATAAGAATAATTAATTATGAATAATGGTAAAAAATATTGATTTAACCCTTAACCTGTAATAGTGGGTCAAAACTGCCCAAACCGTTTTTGTTTCTCATTTGTTTTATAAATATTCAGCGGATTTCTTTGAAACTTTGATACAATTAATATTAAAGCGGAATCTATTTATAAAAAAAATTTATTCTATTTATATAAAAAATTTTATTCTTATAGATCTTTGCACAAAATGTGTGTGAAATAACTTACGCATTTGGTACTCTCCGGGCAAGATTACCCAATTCAATAAACTTTTTGTTATAAGTTTAAAGTGCTATAGACAAATGTCTTGCTTAATAGTTCTCAATCCTCCTGTATGCAATTTCCCTGCAGTCAATGGAAGAAAAGGTTTAATTAATTAATGGTAGGCTGATGCCCATTAAGAACATCAGCCCTTAATCAAATTACTTGTCTAACCATCACCCCTGGTTTCTTACATTACAGATATCTGTTGCAAGACAACAGCATTTGGGAGGAGTTATTAGCGCCGAAAACCGGCATGCATCAAAGTAATCAGGAAAAAAATTTCCTCTTCCTGCGATTTTAGGTGTAAGCCACAGTCAGAACGTTTGAACCCAGGCAGGCACCTCAATTGTGATCAGCGCCGAGATGGTCTGCAAGCTAGAACCTCCCAGAGGCTTTGCTGATTTCCATTCTGCCAATTTGAGGGGCTCAGAAGTCCGAACCCAACATAATTCATGCAGCTTTCTATAGTTGTATATGCTACAACAAACGAGTGAGTCCTTGCTCTAGTGTCCCTAGAGGGCAGAGTACTCGTACTAGGGTTTAGTGTACACCAAAGCAAAAACTGCTGCCCGGTTGATATGGTTGGAATCCTGCCCAAAAGCTGTACAAGGCAAAGAAGGTCGTTGAGGCAAATAAGAAATAGGGTGGGAGAAAGAACGGAGCCTTGTGATACCCCTGAATTAATCTTGAACTCGTTTGATGAGACCCCATCTATAACAACTCGTATAGTGCGGTCTCTGAGAAAACTCGATATAAACCGAAAGAAGTCATCACCGACACCAAAAGCAATAAGTTTTGCCAGTAGTGCAGCATGCCACAGTCTGTCAAACGCTTTGAAAATATCTACAGTCACAACTTTACTTTCACCGAAATGGTGGAGCCAGGAGACTCATTTTCACTTAAACGGCCACGTTAATAAGCAAAACTGCTGTTACTGGTCTCCAAGAATGCGTAATCCTCAGTTGAAAAATCGTTGCATTGCCCCCGGGTAACTGTTTGGTGTGCCTTATCCACGCATGAAATAATTGGATAATTTTTTTTTTTAAATATTCGTATTATTTGATCTTGTTTATATTGTTTTCTTCTAAATTTTCCAGCTAAAGATCTTGATTGAATTTTGTTTTTTATTAACATGTTGTAATTGTTAACAGGGCGTGTGTTGTTTGCAGAATAAGTTTAATTTAAATTGTTTTAATTTTTCAATATTGTTAAGAATTTTTTCATGTGTATGAATTTTTTGTATGTAAAATTGTTTGATATTTTTTCTTTTTTTCGTTCATTTATTTATTGAATCTTCAAAATATGAACTAACAAAAAACCCTCCAAAACCAAAGGTAACTATCTGTTGAATAAAACTTGATTTTGAGTAATTCCCACTCTAATAAACCTTGTTTTATTTTTCTTTCTTTCCGATACGACCGAACGAGGTCTTGATTGCTTTAGCGAGGCAAAATAAATAAAAGGCTATTTGTTTTGCTTCATCGGCTCAGTTAATGGTTCCATCCATTTCTCCTTCCTTTACAGTCCACTTCTTTCTACACCAGAGGTTAACCTTTCGGATTCGCCAGTCGGCGAATGTCAACAGTGATTAAGGAATTCTTTTTCTCAAACCGGCGAGCTCATCCAACGTACTCTTCACTCTGGTGGTTTCAACAGTATGGGGTAACTGCACATACAGCCAGAGCTTCGAAGAATTTACTTCCGGAAAATTTCTCCCAAAAACTGATCAGTCGGCCGCGGCGGTCGCCCGATCTAACTCCCATGGATTTTTTATGGGGCTGCCTCAAAAAGAGAGTGTATAGCGACAATCTCTTAAGGCTTTAAAGAAGAATATTCGTCAAGAGAATAGCTGAATTGAACCAAGTTTACCGTTTTGGACAGAGTGTTCAACTCGAGGGAAGACATCTGCGTGACATAAATGTTTTAATTTAAGTCCGAAAGTATAAATCTGCTACAGACACCCTGTATAAATGACTCACTTCAACAAAAGGGAAAAAACCTAATAAATTTTGTGAGGATCAAAAATTGTGTTGCAAAACTTATTCTAAAAACCATCAATGTAAAAAAAAAATTAGAATGAATAAATATTTACTGCCTTATTTATAAAAAACTGATTTCTATACAAAATTTGTACAATAAGAGCTTAATAAACATGAAAAAATTTTTATAAATAAGGCCGTTAAAGACTGGCATTGGGCAAAATTAACCCACTAATGTTATATGCAGTTTATTTTTCAAATACAGGATAAGGGTTAAGAGTTGTAGTAGACGTTTGAACAACATTTTAACAATAACACGTTTCAAAAATAGTATTTCATAAGTTACATATAAGAAATTTGGGAATAATATTATTGGTATTGTCTTGGGTTTTTTAAACGAATTTTTATCGCTGCATGTACATATATATATATAACTACTCGTATATATTGTTGTTTTTCGTCTTTGTTTAATTGTATACGATGTGCAATTTCACTTTAACAGATGAAAGATACTTTTCAACATTTACATAGTATAAATATTTGCGCTTTTATATTTATAAAGTATTTGTTAAATAACATTAAAATTTTGGCAACAGTTTTCTTATTTCATAAATTTTTTTTTTTTGCTTAATTTATATTTTAAGGTGGTTATTATTTGTATTTTTAACATTTTTTAGTTAACTTTACATTACATCTGATTGTTTCTTATAAATATAATTTTTTATTTATTTTTTATTGACTCTAGTTTGAAGTAATCAATGTTTGCCACTTTTTATGTTTTTTTTTATTCAAAAGTTTTTGCAAAAAATAAAAATAATATTAATAAAATAAAAAAGTAGTGCCAGCTGGGATATAACAAAAACAAAATGTTGAAGGTTTTTCTGGCGTTATTATGCGAATGGACAAACGAACGAATAGATTCGATATCCGTTAACTGGCGCTTTAAAATTTTAACCGGGTTTAAATTTTTGTTGTAAAGATTTTTGGCTCAGCAGTCATTAAATCTCTCCATGATCTTTGCTACAAACAGCATCGCTTAAGAAATATTAACAAAATTTGTTTTAACCTTTTGTATTTTCTTAATATTGTTAACAAACATTCACATCGAGATATTAATTCTTTTTTGTTTTTTTTTTTTTTTGTTTTAGCAAAAAACAAATATGATTTACAAACGTTGAGCAGAAAAAATTATTTTAACTATAATAATCATTTATAAGCTGAGCTTTGCTAGCAAACATTGAGATTTATATAAAATGTATTTATCATTCTTATGTATGTAAGTGTGTGTGTATGTGTATTTATTTTTATTGTAACAATATTGCTATAAGATATTCATTGGCGAACAGATTCGGCTCTGTTCTGCGTTTCGAATGAAATTTTTACTTCGGAATTGTGCACGCACGCAATAGTTATTTTTTTTTAAGAATTCAAGGCCTCGTTAGTTTTTACTTTCAGTTGCCGTCCTGTGACGTTTTTTTCTGTAGCAAATATTTTACAACTACTTTTTCTGTGAAAAGAGTCTGCTGTTTTATCAAAGTAAAGCATAATAAAAGGAAAAACATTAGAATTAAGAATGCATCTTTTGCGTGCAAATAGCCCACTTTTATCTGACAATATGCAGGATTTTTTATATTTTTTTTCTTTACCTTGGACTCAGTCCTCAGCTCCTACATATGCAGTGCATTGTACTGGAACTAGGGAAATAAGTTATGAAGGGGCAGAAAGAGGGAGTAGTGTTTGTGGAGGTTTAACTTTAACAATAACAACACAAAAGAGTAAAAGAAAATTTATATATATATATATATATATATATATATATATATATATATATATATATATATATATATATATATATATATATATATATATATATATATATATATATATATATATATATATATATATAAATTTTTTTTTTGCTCGCTAAAATCATCACAATCGATTTATTTATTTTATTAGCCGCTTCAGAGAACCAATAAAGTTATTACAATGAGTGAAAACCGACAAATGGGCTTGCCGGGATTAGTGATAGTCTAACTTGTTTTTTCGATCCTTAAAACTCCTAAAGACAGACTTTAAAATCGTTTAGGCAGTTTCGAGAACTATTATAATATGGAAAATGGATAAAAACTAGGACAAAATGGGATTTCCCGAGACCGATGATAGTCCAGAGCAATTTTACGTCTTTAGAAACATCAAAATCGACTTTATTTATTTTATTAGCCGCCTCAGAGAACCAATAAAGTTATTACAATGAGTGAAAACCGACAAATGGGCTTGCCGGGATTAGTGATAGTCTAACTTGTTTTTTCGATCCTTAAAACTCCTAAAGACAGACTTTAAAATCGTTTAGGCAGTTTCGAGAACTATTATAATATGGAAAATGGATAAAAACTAGGACAAAATGGGATTTCCCGAGACCGATGATAGTCCAGAGCAATTTTACGTCTTTAGAAACATCAAAATCGACTTTATTTATTTTATTAGCCGCTTCAGAGAACCAATAAAGTTATTACAATGAGTGAAAACCGACAAATGGGCTTGCCGGGATTAGTGATAGTCTAACTTGTTTTTTCGATCCTTAAAACTCCTAAAGACAGACTTTAAAATCGTTTAGGCAGTTTCGAGAACTATTATAATATGGAAAATGGATAAAAACTGGGACAAAATGGGATTTCCCGAGACCGATAATAGTCCAGATAAATTTTTCGTCTTTAGAAACACCTAGGTAGTGACTTTTATTAAAATCATTAGAACTCTTTTCGAGAACCAATAAAAGTATTAGAAATGGAGTCCGGGTACGGTCTTGACCAATTTTCGAACGTTAAGAATCCCTATCTACCGAACAATCTTTAGAGCCATTTTCAAAAACCAATAAAAATATTACAAATGGATGAAAAGCGGAACAAAATAGGCTTTCCCAGGGCTGAGGACAGTCAGGATTAAAAACCCCTGATTGTCATTAAAATCGTTAAAGTCGTTTTCGAATACCAATAAAAGTTTTACAAATGGGTAATGTAACGACAGGTTTTCCCCCTTTAGGCTGGGATAGCTCTCGGCTGCCAGAGTTCGTTACAAAAATTTACATTTCTGACCAGAGAACAGAAAAAAACACGACACACTCATTTTTCTATATACAATATTGATTAAAGTTAATTCTGCGTTACGCAACGGATCGCAGTGCCAACACCAATGCATCGCTTTTGGCCAATCGTGTATATCGAAGTTAGAGAGGTTCGTGCGAAAATAGGGTGAGGGGAGATCAACTCAAACCCTCAGGGAATTAAACAAATCCCGAATTATACACACGTCACGAGGTTGGTTGAGCGTCGTGTCGAGAATATCCGGAGGAGAGCTTTACTCAAAATCCTCTGAGGATCCCCTTTTAACAAAAGCTGGTTCGCGTCAAAAAAAAAAAAAAAAACGGTGAGGGGAGGTCAACTCTAAACCCTCACTGGGTTAATAGGGCGCAAACTACTACGCGGAGTTGGTTGGGCGAGGCGTCAAGAATATCCGGAGGAGAGCTTTACTCTAAATCCACCGAGGATTCTCTTTTAACGAAAACCGGATCGTGCTAAAATATTCCAAGGAGAGATTAACTTTGAATCCTTCGAGATGTCAACGTTTTCTGCCTTTCGCGCACCAGACCGTAGAAAGCTGAGCGCGGTTATACGGGCACGGAAAATGTTGCGTGAACATAGGGAATACCGCATGTGCATATGCGTGCAGGGAATACCCCGAGTAGAGATTTAACTCCGAGCTCTCGGTGTATTCCTTTTACACGATGGCCAGATGACTACATTCCGTTTACTTACATTTATTCACTCTTTTGATCACCTTTTTTTGTTATATATACTCATACACGTATGTAAACCTAGAATATGTGTTTTTTTTTTTTTTTTCTTAAGAACTTCATTCATGTTAAATCGCTATGCCAACAATAAAGCATCTACTCAGCATATTTTTTTTTTTTTTTTTGATAAGTATATGACCCAAAAACGAGGTCACAACTTTTGGTTGCCACAGTAAAAACTGGGACATAATGGGTTTTCCCGGCACCGGCTACATTCCAGATCAGTTTTAAAACCCCTATTATTAATATAATAAGATAACATTCTAAAGATAACAAACGAAACTGCTAAAATTTGTTGCTTTCAGATAAGCAGAAATGGGATTGCTGTAAAATGCACTAAGCATGGTCGTTAACTCGAATTAGGGTGTGACACTTGGCGTCAACTGATTTGAAAAACAGAATTTTTAATATACTGCCTTTAAAACTGATAATAAGTTAGCCGGCCTTCTCCTTATTGTTATACAATTAAGAATGATTTTTTGCACTTAAGCAAATAAACTACGAGCATATCGACAACTTTTGTACATTTATTTTAGTATGATTGTATATTTAGTGTCTGTTTTATATCAATAATTAAACAGAAATTTTTTATTATTATAAAATTTCCATACCTTCACTCCTTTAAAACAAATTTCCAAATAGAAACACCTATTAGCCACGTAAAATAATATAATTTTACAAAAGTTTTGTTTTTTTTTTTAAATACAATATTTCAGTGGATGCTCCATCTCGAAACTACTTATAAATACGAGTACGCAATCTCTTTTCACATACATTAGTTATTATTTAATTTATCTTAAGCTCTAAACACTTAGACGACAGCAGACTTCACAACTTCACGGCTACAAATGAAGTTAGCTTCAAATGCTGCCGTCTCGTCAGCAACATAATTATTTTCAAGACAGCAGCAGCACTATGTGTATTTAAACAATGCAAATTTCAGAGGTGCCACATATATATTTTACATGAATAAAATTAAAATTACTGACTGAAAACGTAATAATATCACGTAAAGTTGTAAAAACTCATCAATTTATTTGTTTATTTTATTTATATGATGTTTATTTCTATTAAATATTCCAAACAAATTTTAGTTTTTATTGCTGCCAATTTATATTTATAATGGCAGTACTGCATTTACTTTTTGCTGCTTACGAAAATAGAAATTAATTTAAGTTGGCAGCAGCAGCAAATACTGTTGTGAAGTCGTGCTGCTGTGATGTCGTTAAAATAATCGTGAGCATTTAAACACATGTATTTTATTTTTGACAGATTGCTGCTTGTTGTCTGCTGTCGTCTATGTGTTTAAAGCTTTAAGGTGAGACACATACACATATGCTACAAAAATTTCATCCGAGGATTAGTTCAGAACTCGATTCGAGAAAAACCTTTTATAATTAATGAGTTGCATATAAAAAATTTTAATCAAACTCCAAGCAAATTTTATTATTAAATGACAGAATTGTGGTTCGAAATTCAAGATAATTTTTAAATTGCAGTGCGTTTGTAGTTCAATTTCACAATCAACAGAATTTGGCGACAATAACAGTTTATGGAACAGCACAGCAGAGTTTTGAAGTTTAGACTTCCAACTAAAAAGTTTTTTGTTTTTTAAATTAGGGATGCCCATCCATTGTAATAAAATGGTAAACAAAAGCAAACACAATCTTACGCTCGTTGGTTTAGTCGTCAATGAGACAGCGACGAATGAACATGAGTACGGGTGTATGAATTTATTCCTTGTTTTTTCCTGTATTTTGCGTATTTTTTACTTTTTGTGATATAAAATTTATTAAAAATACTAAAAACATAAATTCATATATTTATTTTTTACTTTTACTTCAATTTTAATTAAATTGTAAGTAAACCGATTTATTTGATTTGCGAATTTTTTCTCCCAGTGCAAATTTATTTACACTCAGAGCGTAACTATGGATTTCTCTTTGGGCATCACTATTTTAAATGAACACTTCGCTACTCTTAATTTTAAGAGACCAAACTGCAATTTAACTGTTTTTAAGCAAAAGAGACTCCCAAAACACAGGCATCTCTTTTCCTAAAATCCATAAAAAGAGTAGTTTCTGTATACATTTATAGATTAACAAGTAATGTTTTCCAACGAAGAAATTAATAAAATAGTCCCCAAGAAGTTTTTTGCAGTTATGAACAAAAAATTCATTAAATCGGTAGAGCGGGCGTGCGACCATGATTATAGATAAAAGAAATTATTTTAAGCGAAACAAGGAACTCCCCGGTAATTATTTAACAAACAAGTCCTTTAAAGTTGAACAAAGTGAAGCATCACAGGTGTCCTTTGAATCATCTTCATCTCCCTTGCCAAACCAATTAAGTGTAGACCGTACAGCGTTGGCCGCTTGTGCCTGGGGAGTACGTGAGCGTCGTGAAGAGCCATAGTCTTTGGGTAGGATACCTTTAGTAGATTTAGAGCGGGAGCTTGAGGCCGACTCACTGCTTGCTGGTGCTGTAGTGGATCCTTTGCGCAAAAATCCCTCTATAGCTGAACCAATGGCAGTTGTATCTACTATGGTGCCTTTGGTGTGATCTGTCCAAGTTTTTTGCTTGCTACGTGGTACTAATTTTGGTTTGCTCTCCTTTAAAGGATCTTTGCTTTGCAGTTTCTCCAATACATCTTTGGATAATGCCATCGCAGTACTTTTGCTTCTGATACTCTTTTTGCGTGCCATTGGCTCATGTCGCTGGGCAAACCAGCCTGAAATCGCTGCTGAACTGTTATCCTGAGCATCGCTTACCATTTGTTTCGCATTGTTGAGTATGGAAACATCGAAACTATTCGAACGTGTTGAGCGCCCGGCATTAGGATCTAAGAGATTGGAACTACTTACCGCTGGCTTAGGTGTGGTTAAATTATTTTTTGATTTAGCACCACCAGTTGCGGTTGCAGGAGGCGTGTCATCACATTTATGTATTTCAATGGCGGATGATGTCAAAGAGCTAAAAATAGAAGTTATGTCTGTCTTATTGCCCAATAAGCCAGTGCTTTTTTTACGTTTCGTAGATGAACGATTGCTGGTGGGCTGAGCAATACATGGCGAGATTGTGGCGGGATATTCAGAGGCTCTACGGTAGTTGGGTGATGGTGTAGCTTGAGCAGAAACACTTTCAGAATAACGACGATTTGTATATCGCTGTGGTGTGATACCGCCTTCTACAAGAGTTTCGACTTCACAAACCTTTTCGTTGCTTGTTGTCCATAGTTTCATTCTTGCTTTGCGAGACTGTACAATATCATCCATGATGTCCAGTTGTAGATTATGTATGCTACCTATTGGATCTGTGGATGGTGGGCCTGTGGAAGTATTGCTCTCGCGCCTGGAGCCAAGAACACGACTGGTGAGATGGAAAAAAGGTTGAGATATATAAACATTGGTAATAAAGCCAAATAAAAAACCAACCAACCCCCTTCCCCAACTCACTTGCTTGTAGGGAATGCTGCCACAGATTCCCTTCGTGCGCGCCCAAATATGTTTGTTGGCACCTTTGAGATGGTAACAACAGAATGTCGTCTGCCTGAGGGCGCTGGTGCTTGAGACAGCGTTGCTAAGAAAGCGGCTTCTTTTGGTGATGGTCCAGAACCTTCGCCTCCTCGTTCCGAAAGACGCCTCACCTGACTGGCTGTTATACCCTCAGTCACCTGTTGCGACGGCAGAGAATGTTTACGTGACTCTCGTGGGTCACGCCATGGTGAAAGCAAATATGGATTGACTGGTGAATCTATGTCCAAGCTGGCCTTATGTGATGGTGTTTCCGAACCTTCGAGATCATCTTCTTCGGCAATTTGTGATTCATCGACAACGATCAGTGGTTCGTTTTTGCTCATGGACCCAAAACGGGATATGGATGAGCGTCTAAAGCGAAATGTATCTGTAAATAGAATTTTCTTTCGTTAAATCACTTATTTTTCTTTCAGAATTAAAGAGCAATAGAAGAAAATTAAACTTCTAATTCAGTCGCTATATAGCACCACTTTTATGTGCCGCCAAATTTTAGGTATATAATTATTCTCATATCAGTCGACAATCAGAACTTCATCATAAAATACTTCCACTGACTTGTGCTCAAAGCTAATGCTATAAAGTGTTCCGAAACTCAAGGTGGATAAAAAGACATATTGGAAAATAATATAATGAACTCTTCTTTGCCCTTGGCCCTCAAATTATCTTTATAAATCAAATGTTGCTCACGCAGAAATAGTATGCTGGGGATTATAAAAAAGGATAGAAGTAGCAATATGTAGACAGAATAGAACGGCTTTAAAAATGTTCAGACAAATTAGCTATGTTCTAGGATTTAAACAAAATCGGTTTATATTTATTATTGATTGATTTTAGATCAGGATAAATTAAAGCATCTCTTGTTCAGAATAAAGATTATAGAAGATGTGTGTTGTTGCCAACATTGATTGAACGTTGTCGATAGTCTCTATCTATAGCTTACGAGTAGGCCTGTGAAATATCGATTATCTATCAAAAAAACAGATAATTGCTAACGAAGACGAGTGCACAATAGAATGGTTCGAAAAATAAATTGTGTCAATCAACTGTTTGGATTAAAGATAATGTAAAAGCAATCCGAAAATTATTATTTTTATTTTTTTGCCACGTCAACAAATACCGCCCTTTTGGTATTTTGTTCATTGTGTCGCCATTTTCAGTTCTATCATAAGTTTTCAACAACTTGGTTCGTTGCATCCCCAGTGCTACATGTTTTTGAACCGAGAATTTAAAAGTCATGACAAAGACAGAAATGTAGCGGTTGCAGAGTCGTGAACACCAATATATAAAATGTCTGATTAAAAATGGCGAAAAAGCAATCAAAAAATAAATTTTCGAATGGTTTTTATACTATCCTCAATCCTAGAGAGCGACTGATTAAAACCCCTTTTTTTATTTGTGCGGAAGGCGATCAACGGGGAACAGGTTTTGCCTTGGCATAAACCAAACCAAGGCACTCTGTTTCCGAGGCATAGAGGGGAAAGAGTCCCTCGTTTGTTGTAACAAATAAAACTCAGGGAAGCCGCATCACTTATGTTGTGTTGGACTTTTGAAACAAGTACCAGGGGTTAAAATTAGCAGAACGGAGATCAGCAGAGCCTTCGGAAAGTTCTGTTTTGCAGATCTCTTGGTGCTTATTATGGTTGAGGTGCCAGCCTTGGCTAAAACGTTCGGGCTGTTGCTTAAAACTAAAATCGCAGGAAGGGGAATTAGTTTCCCTGACAACTTTGGCATATGCTGGTTTTCGGGGGCTAACAACCCCACGTGCTGATGTCTTGCAACAGATATCTGTACTGTAAAGAAGCAGTAGTGATGGTTAGACGGGTGATTTGGTCAACAGCTGGTGTTCTTAATGGACTTCGGCCTACCAACTCATTAAGCCTTGTCTTTCATTGACTTTTGGGAAATTCCATGCAGGAGGGATTAGAAGGTCCAGACTCTTAAACAAGGGGTTTATCGATATAGCAACTGATATCAAATAGTTGTGAGCCTAGCAATTCATATGGGGGCGCAGGTGAATCGTGAATAATTCACCTCAAGGAGTTGCTCCATCATCATATTAGGCCGTAAAGGCAGATGATGGAAAGAGAACTATTCTAGGGTGCAATCGAAAGTTGTTTTCGAAAAGATGTTGTCTTGATGTGATGGCGAAGATACCTCTTGGAATGTGGGGGATTTTTTTTATCTTGGGCCAATACCCAGGAGATGACCCCTACATATGCAATGCATGGTATTGGAGCTAGGTAAATAGGTTATAAGGAGGAGAAAAAAGGGAGTAGTGTTTGTGCAGGTTTAACTTAAACAATAACAACACGAAAGACCAAAAAAGACTCTATTACAGCATTTAAAATGTTGGAATTAAAATAGTTAAAACTGATCAGTGACCAGTGTATATACTTTCGACACTACTCATACTAACAAAATGTACTCCAACATTTTATAATTAAGTACATTCAAAAGAAATTAATAAGGAACATATAAAAAACACGTAAAACGATGAAAAAAAAAGAAGCACTTCTTCACAGCTTGCTACCTATTCTGGTGCAATTTGGTTTCGTACGAAACTAATAATGATCACATATGTAGGAAATAACAAAGGTGAAGAGACTCAAAGAAAAAGAAACACGTGTACGCGGTTTGCTATCTATTCCGGTGCAGTTTAGTTTCATATGAAATTAATAATAAACAAATGTAATATAGAAAATACGGACACCAGCAACAAAAGACGTATGCACAGGATGGAGGAGGACAAAATACTATTCCATCCAATGTATATGTGGGGGATTAATTCTAAACTTTGCAGTAAGCAAGATTTAGTTTGTGCATGTTTAGTCTTTAGTTTTAAATATTTATCTGTTTTTATTCTGAAAACTGAGTACTTAAAGCTTTTTTAGGTATTAATTTATATATGAGCAGTTTACAAGGCACGAATGAGAGATGCGTCTTGAAAATTTGTATTAAATGCTCTCAAGATATTAAGTGAGCTTCATATCGATTTTCTATTTGCATTTAAATTTATAAATTTATTTTTTCTATTTGATCCTAAAAAGTTGGAATTTAAATTTTCAAGTATATTTTTCGGTTTAAAGCATTTCAGTGATTGTGTATTTTTAACTTACCCATTTTAAAAGATTATCCTGGAGTCCTTCAACAATTTTTCAATGAATCTGCAAGAAAACAAAATAAAGAGTACAAATAATATTTTACCTATTACAGTTTTGTTCATGATGAGGTATTAAATTTAAGCTTAAAAAACTGCGAATAAATATATAACTATAATCATTTACAACTGAGTAATTGAATTCTCTGGCTGTTAAAATATTAAGGGATTTCACGATGAGTAATGCCAACTATGCAAACAATGTAAATGAGTACTTCGTTTTTTTAACAACAAAAATCAGTTTGCTTTATTTCTCTTCATTCGCACTAAAAAAAAAACCTTAAGCAAAAAGAAGTGTACAAAAATGCTCAACTGCAAACGAATGTAAACAACAACATTTGAAAATAATAAAAAAAAATTAGCGCCATATTGTTATTTGTATGTATACTGTGATTGTCAAAACAAAGTGTACAAAAAAATTTCTTAAAATATTGTTTTTATTTCAGTCTTTTTATGTATGATAAAATTTTACACATACATACATAGGTATTTTTAAATCAATATACAGTTCTCTATCTTATTCTAAACAAAACAGCAAAAAATATTTACAACAACAAAATTTTAACAAAAAAAAAAAAATTTATAAAAAAATTGCATTATTTACGCGTCAAAAAGAAGTGTACACATTATTTTAATATGAAAATAAAATCAATTTACTATTTAGTTGATTTTCCTTTTGCCTTAATTACGGTATTTAGTCTTCTGAGCATCGATTCTCGTTGACTTTTTTAGATATATCGTCTGAAATTGTCTGCCATTCCATCATTATACCTGATTGTATGGACAAAATCAGCAACAAAATGCTCGTAGAGCTGCCTCGTGTAGCTAAAAGAATTCTTCTTTTTTTATTTTTAATGCTATTCTACGACATGAATATTACCCTGCAGAGTGGAAGGTGTCCATGATAACAATGGTTCCTAAGCCAGGGAAGGATCACACGAAAGTAGAATCATATCGTCCAATAAGTCTACTGACAACAACTTCAAAACTTTTCGAAAAATTGCTAAAGGCGAAGTTGGATCCAATGCTTCATAAGGTTGAATGTATTCCTGATCACCAATTTTGTTTTAGAGCGAAACATGGTACCATTGAGCAAACACACAGGTTAGTTAACGTCATAAGAAAGGCATTTGAAGATAAAAAATATTGCTCTGCCTTATTCATCGACGTCTCACAAGCTTTTGATAAAGTGTGGCACGATGGCTTAATGGCATAAAATAAAGTTTAACTTACCTGCAAACGTACATAACCTTTTGGAAAGCTATTTATATTGTCGCCAATTTATAATAAAAGAAGGCGATTTCATAAGCCCCACCCAGCCTATTGAAACTGGAGTTCCCCAAGGCAGCATATTAGGGCCTATCTTATATTTGATCTACGCATCTGGCATGCCGACAAGCACCAACATTCACACTTCAACATTTGCAGATGATACAGCATTCCTTAGCATACATAGTAACCACCAGCAAGCATCAATAAATTTACAGGAACATATCGACAAACTAGAGAAATGGCTCCAGCTTTGGAAAATCAAGGTTAATGAACAAAAGTGTGCCCATGTTACATTCGCACTGCGTCTAGGAACATGCTCACCCATTACTATTAATAATAAAGTAATACCTCAACACAGTGAAGTCAAATACCTCGGTATTCATCTTGACCGTAGACTAACATGGAAGTCGCACATCGAGGCAAAAGTAGCGCAGATGAAATTGAAAGTAGTGCAAATTAACTGGCTACTAGGCAGAAATTCGACCTTGAAGCTTGATTGTACACTTCTGCTGTACAACTCGATTCTAAAGCCAATATGGTGCTATGGGATTCAATTATGGGGCACAGCCTCGGCATCCAACATTGAAAAAATTCAAAGAAGTCAAAATAGAATTCTCCGTAGAATTACAGATGCTCCATGGTACGTTAAAAAATCACGAATCCACGCAGATCTGAACGTACCTTTTGTGAAATCTGAATTTGTGACGTACGCGACAAGATATATTAACAAACTTGAATTCCATCCAAATCCTCTTGCAGGTAATATTCTTAACTTTGGTGGTCATACCCGTCTGAGAAAGAGGGATACTTTGGCTACCATTAGAGCTCTAAACAGATGACTGAATTCTGAAATAATATTCCCATAAAAATAAATTTTTGTCCAGCACTGGCAGGACTTTAATCACTTTTTTTTTTAGTATTAAGATTTGAATACTTATTGTCATTACATTTTTTATGTAGATTCAATAAATAAAATAAAAAAGTTAAAAAAAAAAAAAAAAAAAATTATACCTGATTTCAGCATATCCTTATCCTGTTGAAAAGTCTAAAATCTTTCCAATCCCTATTTCTCCACACTGCCTGGCATTTCGTTTTGAAAAATGTTCTGGTATTTATTATACTTTCAATAAAAACCAAATTTCAAACTCCGCTTGCCGCCATACACCCCCACACCATTACTCACCCCTCTCCATGCTTAACCGTGGTTGTTAAATTTTGGTCAGCACATTGATTATTTTTTGTTTGCCATACTTTAACTGGTGTTTTTCTAGGCAAATACATGAAATTTACCTTCTAAACTAAAAAGCACATTATTCTAAAGGGTGTTTTTTTAAGCTAGATAGAACTTTAAATTGTAAAAAGTAACACAAAAAATTAAATTTTGATGAAACATTTTTTTTATTTGTTTCAGTATACTCTGACAAATCATCATGAATAGACTCACGCTTGAACAATGCTACGAAATTATCCAAATTTACTTTGAAAATCAGACCCGTTGTTTTATCGCAAAATTGTGTTCAGCGATGAGGCGCATTTTTGGCTTAACGGGTTTGTTAATAAGCAAAATTGCCGCATATGGAGTGAGACCAATCCACAAGAGACCCTACAGACTCCATTACATCCAGAAAAATGCACTGTTTGGTGCGGTTTTCATGCTGGTGGCATCATCGGACCTTATTTCTTCAAAAATGAGGCCGGAGCTCGCGTTACGGTCAATGGAGATCGTTACCGCACCATGATCAATGATTTTTTGTTTGAAAATATGGATGACATTGATCCGGAGGAGATGTGGTTTCAACAGGATGGCGCTACGTGCCATACGACGAACGCAACCATCGACTTACTGAAATCAAAATTTGGCGATAAGTTGATTTCGAGAAATGGACCTGTCAATTGGCCTCCAAGGTCGTGCGATTTGACACCTCTCGATTATTTCCTGTGGGGCTACGTGAAGTCACTGGTTTATGCTGATAAACCAGCAACAATTGACGCCTTGGAGGCCAGCATTGTTCGTGTTGTTCGTGACATACGGCCAGCAGTGCTCGAAAAAGTGGCCCAAAATTGGACGTCCAGAATGCGCTTCGTCAAGAACAGCCGCGGTGCCCATATGCCCGAAATCATTTTCAAATGTTAATGTCACGTATTGATCTTTCGAATAAAAAAAAAATTTTGATTACAATTTAATTTTTTGTGTTATTTTTTACAATTTAAAGTTCTATCGGGCTTAAAAAAACACCCTCTATAAAGCAACATTAATATTTTGATACTTTTTGGAGTATTCTATGCGTCTTTTTTATTTAGCTGGCGTTTTCGTGTAATGCTCGTCGCATTGTACTGGCACTTAAGATAGCTCCTGATGTTGCCGAAACTTCCTCTGATATTTTAACGGCACTTAAAAGAATTCTTTTTTAGATTACTTACTGTAGGTCTTATTTCAGAATTTTTCAAAAGTTTTCGCCAGCCCGGCTCTGGACGATTTTCTATTACAGCGTATTTTATCGTATTTATCCACAATTTTTTGGAATATTGTGGCTTCTGTTCATAATAGAATCAATTTCTCTGAAAAATTTTCCTTCATTCCGAGGTTTTATTACTAATTCTCCAATATCACTATAAGTAGACTTTGGACATTTTTGAAAGATATTCTCAAACATTCAACTTTATATCCCAACAATCTAAACAAATGACTGAGAATTTTAAAAGAAAAACTTGTATAAACGTGGAAAAGCTTGTTTTTGTGTTTTGACAGGTGGTATTAAAGCAGTTTTCTTTTAAAATTCTTAGCAATTTATTTAGATTGTTGGGGGATATAAAGTTGACTGTTTGAGAATATCGTTCAAAAATTTCCTAAAGTCTACTGATGATTAGGGTAGCTCAAAGTTTAAAAATAAACTGCCTTCGCCGGGCATCTGCCTGCTATTTATGCTTCTTTAGCACTAGAATGTCACAACAGGCTAAACGAACTGGCAAGCCAGAACCAGGTCATCCTGATCTGGGTGCCAGGACATGAAGGGCATCACGGCAATAAAATGGCTGATATTTACGCCAAGAAAGGAGCAGAGGTGACTTTGGTAAGATTTTTGATAAAAAGAGGGCCGAACGTGCTTTAAAACTGGACAGGAAAAGTCTCAGAACATTGACAGGTGCCCTTACCGGTCATTATAACTGCTACAAGCACCTGCACAGGATGGGCATTTCCAACACTGACATTTGCAAATTCTGCGGTGATGAAGAAGAGTCAATGGAGTACTTAATCACCCACTGTGAAGCACTGCGACACAGAAGATATAGGCTACTACAAGCTTATATGTTAAGTGAATGTGACTTAACCTCACTCCCAATGAAGGAGTTTGCCCGTTTTCTTGACATACTCAACCAATAATGGGGCAAGGGAACGCACAATAAATCAACATTGGTCACAGTGCAAATGGCCGATGAGGGCCATAACCCATCCAATAATTATAATAATGCTTCTTTGTTACCTAAATGTTTTTTTATTAACTTCTACAATCATCATGAACTTTCAAACTATTGATAAGTCCATAATAATTAGTACGAAAACAATCCGAAAGCAACAATAACAAACATTAAGAAACACAATACCAAGAACACAACAACAAAAATAACATTTTTGTGGTTCGTTTACTTACAATTCTGCATTCTTTAAATCATAAATGTTTGGTTATGTATTTTGTCTTTATGTGTTTGTGAGGATGTGCATGTAAATTTATAACAAGCAGTTCAACGGGCGCGCACAATGGTTTAGATGTGATAAAAATTCGTAACAATATCACCTGCAAGTTTACGAGCTGCAAATTTGCTCAATGGCCATAGTGAAAACCCTAATTATGTTTTAAAGATGCATCTTTTAGAAAAAAGTGTCTTAAAAATTAATTGAATTTGAGAAAATGTGCAACATATTTAAATATCAAATTCCTTTTTTCTATTATTAACAGTAATAAATGAACTCATTCATTTACTTTTACAGTGGTCTGCAGTAACTGAATAAATGTTGAGTAAATTGCAAAGATTAATCTCAAAAAATCTCTTGTCCCATATAACTACGAATGTCTGGCCACCACTGGACTAAAATGAATGACAGAGTAGTGTGTAATCCCAGCGGCGAACACTGCCTACCACATTACTTCTCTTCGATGATGTGTGCAACACTTTGTAATCAATGAATGATAACTTACAAAGTGTATGACAATAGTATATGGAGTTCCCAAAAATGAATTACGTTCATCTTTTTTATCACATTTATAAGTGCGTATTTAATTTTTCAGTTGTAAATCAAACGTTCGCCGTCTTTGTCAGACTACGTTGCAAAAATTTTAATTAACAAAATTAGGTAAAAGTGCCTAGAAAACAATATAAAAAAGGTACAAGAAAGATAAAACATTTAGTGAAAAAATAAAAGAATGCAGTAGACAAAAAAACGGAACAAATTTATTTAATGGAATATTCCCAAAAAACTGAACTGCGCAGTACGTACGAGCTGCCTACTGCCGGCTTACAATGTATGCGAGATTGTATCCGAGCTGCCTACTTTCGACTTACAAAGTATGCGAGATTGTATTCGAGCTGCCTACTGATAGCTTACAATGTATGTTAGGAAGTAATGAGCTTTTGTTGGATGAACACCACACTAGCTCGCTTACTTTGTGTGCAGGTGGTAGGCGTTCACTCTACAAATGCGGCAATGTGTATGAAAAAGTATACTAGGATCGTATATGAGATGGTGTGCATTACTGACTTACAAGTGTGCATCGGATCATCGCTTACGTAAGCGAAACTTTGGCCGCTGGGATTTGTAACAATTGTTTTTATTTATTACAACGCAATACTCTCTGTAATTTGGTGCATAGAAATTTGTACGCTACTTAAACTTTAACGATATTAAAATAAAGAAGCAATATGTAAAACATTTCTCTTTTAGCTTTAGTAAATAAAATCAAGTTGTTTTAGTTGTATCGGCTGAATCATAGTGAGTTTTGATTATTAATATGATTTTTTTCTGAAAGAAACTGCTTTGCCGCTTTTTTTCAGTCTCATTGGAGATATGGAAAAACGCACACCGCAACACCATCTCCAAATTGTTCAATTGTATTACGAAAAACTGAGGTCTTTGCGCGAAGCTTTTCGTAACACTTTGTTCAGTGATTAGTGTTTAAGCACATTTGTGGCTCAATGGATATGTTAATAAAGAATATTGCCGTATATGAGCTGATGAGCAACCCGAAAAGTATCGAGAGCTAGCGTTATATCCATTAAAACCAACGCAATGGTGTGTTAATGGGCTGGAGGATTGGTTTACATTTCATCAAAAACAAGGCAATACAGAATGTCACCGTCAATTGTATGTTTTGACAGGTATTATTAGAGCATTTTTCTTTTTAAATTCTCAACAATTTATTTAGATTGTTGGGATGTAAAGTTTAATGTTTTTTTTTTTTTTTTTTTTTTTTTTTTTATTGGACCAGTACTCAGGGGATGACCCCTACATATGCTGTGCACTGTACCAGAACTAGGAAAATAGGTTGTGAGGAGGTGGAAAGAGGGAGTAGTGTTTGTGGACATTTGACTTGAACGTTATAACACGTCTGCAGGCAACTTGTT
The DNA here is from genome assembly GCA_914767995.1 of Thecocarcelia acutangulata. Classification (NCBI taxonomy): domain Eukaryota; kingdom Metazoa; phylum Arthropoda; class Insecta; order Diptera; family Tachinidae; genus Thecocarcelia; species Thecocarcelia acutangulata. The sequence goes on along the minus strand of OU612095.1, from coordinate 94,368,298 downwards.
CCACAGACGAAGCGTACGGCTGAAAAACGAATTCTCTCTGTAATGCGTAGTACGATTCACCGGGCAATCAACCACAAATGGATGAGCTCTGGACGATGAACGTGTGTTACGTAAAAAAATGCGAGTTTCGGGAACAAGATCCCTAATCTCGTCAGAGCAAAATCCATTGTAGTAACGATAGAACAGAGTAACGCACCCCACACTGCGTCGATGCTCCAGTGAGTCAATAGAGTTGGATACCCTACTGTCACCGATGAGCTTCTTCGCCCTCTCCTGCACACGTTCGAGTAACCCCAAAATAGACTTTGAGGCACCGGCCCAAACATGAGAGTTGTATTCCATTTTCGGTCGGATGTAGGTGGTATAAATAGTAAGAAGGTCGGATGGAGTGAAGTACATCTTACATGTATCTTCATTCCAAGAACATCAAGAGCATCCGATTCCTCAATATTTATACCATCCATGAGTACAGATGAAGCAGCATTTGCGGTCGCTTGTTTGTGCGTTAATAAGCAACATTGGGTCTTACGAGCGTTGAAGGCGACTCTGTTTTTACGACCCCATTCGGAGATTAATAGAAGATCGCTGTTCAGTGAATCATTCATATTTAACCTCTTGGCAGCGATCTCTGATAGGCTGGGCCTATAACTAAAAGAGTACGAGTGACAAATGCTGCTGTCATCCGTAGAGAAGATCATTTAGAAAAATAAGGAACAGGGTAGGAGAAAGAACGGAGCCTTGCGGAACCCCTGAATTAATCTTGAACTCGTTTGATGAGACCCCATCTATAACAACTCGTATAGTGCGGTCTCTGAGAAAACTCGATATAAACCGAGAGAAGTCTTCACCGACACCAAAAGCAGTAAGTTTTGCCAGTAGTGCACCATGACACACTCTGTCAAACGCTTTTGAAATATCCAGAGCCACCACCCTACTTTCACCGAAATGATGGATTGAGTGGCATCATTTCTCAGAGAGATATGCCATAAGATCGCCAGTAGAACGACCCTTGCGAAATCCATATTGACGGTCACAAAGCAGTTTGAGAATATCTTTCAAAAATTTCCAAAGTCTACTGATGATTAGGGTAGCTCCTATGAAATGTCGACATATAGATAGCTGGGAAACATAGAAAAAAACTATTTATAATTTTTTATTGGTAAAAATTTATTATTGAAAAAAAATTGTAAATTTTAGTATTAGCATATGACCATATTTTGAAATTGGCAGACTGTGACAATAGAATTACAGAAATACAAAGAAGAGCATATTTAGTGCGGAAGAAGCTATACGAGTAATTAAATCAATGACAGCCTAGTTTTAGCAATGATAAAAATCATATTTTAAACAGCTTTTTCTTTGCGTGTATGCACATAGTTACGAAAAGAAGGACAATATACTGTACTATGGATATATTCAATCAAAATTATCGGTGACCTAAATAAACTACATCAAAGAGAATTATCATATGCAGTCACGGAAAATACTCGATTTGAGCTTTTATACACGTAGAAAAAAATATATGGTTGATAGGACAATATTTTAAGGGCTACATACTATTGTTTAATTATATGGTTGCACTTGATAATACTATATTGTTACATTAAAACGCCATTGACAGGACGCACCATAGTATTGTAACAAAAATATTCGAAGTAACAATATTTTGGTTAAACATTTTTTTCTTTTCTCAGTGCATACTCAATTATTCTAACCTTTCATACTATTCTCATATATAACCATATTATTCTCATTAAGTAACCATACTAATATCATAAATAACTTTATTGCAACAGTTTCTGTTTTGTATTGTATTTTTATTATAATTAGCACAAATACATACATATGACAATTAATAAGAACAAAAAGACAGCATATAATATATTTTGGTAATACGTGTAAAATAAATACAATTAATAAAAAAATATAATAATCAAATTACATTTCAACGGAATCAATGCAGAGTTTCCTCTTTGATGCTGAAATAGCCATTCATTCCATCATTAGCTGCAATAAAACACAAATATTTGTTAAGGGTTTTCAATTGAAATTTCAAATGTCATATATAACCATAATAATATGGTTACACGTCTTCTTGGATACACCATATATACATATGTATGCATGTTTACATCTTAATATTAAAAAATACTTATCTTTTTACTTTCGCGAATACTAAATATGTATTTTTTCAACAATTCCACGTTTTTTATATAGCTGAACAAATATGTACATATATGTATTTTGAAAATTAAACACGCACAAAACCTCTAATTGTTTCCAAAGAAAATATCAAACTAAAACAAAATTATATGTCAACGACTAGAATGAAAATATTGTAATATTCTGTAAACTTACTTTTGTTGCATATGAATTTGCGGACTATACATATAATAAAACAAATACTTTGATATTGGGTGTGATAAAAGCTATTGTTGTTTTTAAAAAAAGTTTGAAATTGCTATTATTGTATGCAACCATATCTTGAAATTTATAGATGTTAACAATACAATTACACAAATGCAAATATTGCCATATTTATAGAGGAACAAACTATAATTAATTTGATAAGAAATAGTATTTAACAATAATGCACAATGTTACGGAATATATACTAATGTTGTTGCAATCATATATCAAACTGTCTTTTCTTTGCGTGTATACAATAACGATTTAAAAATACTTTATAGCAAGGATTTAGTTACTAGTGCATCAACCAAAACTACTTTCTTACTTATGGTGCAAATTTTTCAAATTTTCCATTTTTAAGGTGCTTACAATAATCGCTTATGACTGCCATCAACAGCAAAATAAAAAACAAAAATCTAATCGCTTTTATAAACGAATTAAAAAAATAAATAAAAACGCCCACATATTTTATACATCTCTTTTTCCTTTAATCTACATACAGAACATATATGTACATAAATCATTTCAACAAAAGACATACAACAGTAAACAAGTCTCGTATTAAATAAAAATGTTTTTAAGATTAACTACAGCAGTATTGTTTATTGTGGAAGGTAAATTATCCAACAAATAGGAAAAAAACGAGTTGTTTGAGTTATGAATTTTTTCTTTCGTTCTCTAGGAGTTTTTACACAAAATTGCCAATTAAATGCCACTTATATGGATAGGAAATGGATTTATGCAACAAAGGCCATCAGCAGCAGCTGGGACATTTTACATACGAATTATGTAAAGGATCAAACGTCACTGTACTTGATATGCAGCAGTGCCAACAATGGCATGGAAATGTTTTGTAATCAAGGTCGATTGCAGCAGGCAAATGCAACAAATAATACATCTTCCTGCTCCGGACGGATCAGAGCTGATACTGTTTTGTTGAGCAACGAGAACTCTTGCCGCCGTCAGGGCGGTGAATTTTATCAAGTTCGTTATACTTTGCCCAGTGGCACCAGGGTACCTCTTTATGAGGTATGTTACAACAAACTGAGTGAGCAACCGTTGTACACACGACACAAGTCTTACGGTTTCAATATGACGGCCTCTACATATAATAGGCCTTCTTTCAGCCGGGGTAATGTGGTATCGAGGGCACGTGAACTTTCCTTTCGAGCTGCAAATGTATACCATACATTTGTAAACTTATTGGGTACTAATCAAACTTTTGTGCCCACTGACAAAACTTTGATATTGGACCGAGGTCATTTGGTCAACTCACAGGATTTTCCCACATACGATCAAATGGATGAAACTTTTAAGTACATCAACGTAGTGCCACAATTTCGGGGTAGTAACCGTAGTAATTGGAAGAGAATTGAAAATTGGATAAGAAATTTACCAGCCACCAATACATATGCTCAAGTTGTTACGGGCACAATCGATATCCTCAGCTTGCCACATTCAGTAACAGGTCTTCAAATTCCCATGTACCTAATGCCGGACAGGAAGAATCCCATACCGCTGTGGTCTTACAAAGTGGTGCAATATGCTGGTACCTGTTACGTTTTTATAACTTTGAATAATGACTTTAATACCAACGCTCAAATCAACACCAACGTCTGTTCCGTCGTAACATGTCCAGATGGCCTTCAGTTTAGCAAGGCAGCAAATAGTGGAGTCTCCTATTGTTGTAATTATTACCATTTTATTCGTTTAATTGGAAGACATGCAGCTATGTGTTGATAACGGTAACTTCGTTTCTAATTCAGGAAACATTTTTGTGTTTTGTACAAAAAATAAAAGTGATTGATGCTAAATATATAAAAATTCATACATAAGTAGATAAGTATACTTAAAATACATGTAATATGAAACCAGTGCCGCCGCGACACTAGTAATTGAGTACTTGATATCCCCTTAGTATTTTCAGTTAATGGACGGAAAAAAATAAATAAAATGCATTATACGTTAATTTTTGTTCATAACTGGAGGAAGGAGAGAATTCAAAAAAAAAAAAAAAACAAGTAAGAGTGTGGTATATTCGGCTGAGCCGAGTCTAAAATACCCTTCATGATAGACACGTATATGTATAGTATATAATGGGTGATTTTATAAGAACTATCGGAAATTTAAAAAAAAACTCATAAAATTCAGAAAAATGCATGAAATATTTATTTGGATCGATAGTTGGGTCGATATAATTTAATGTTTGAAGATTATTTCATGCAAATGTTGGCCGCGGCTGCGCCGCAAATGGTCCATCCGCTTAGACCAATTTTGGCATACTCTTTCCAACATTTCGGCCGGTATCTCACGAATAATGTTGGCAATGTTGGCTTCCAATGCGTCAATCGAAGCGGGCTTGTCGCTATAGACATTAGCCTTAACATAGCCCCACAAAAAATAGTCTAGAGGCGTTAAATCGCACGATCTATGCGGCCAATTGACTGGTCCCAAGCGTGAAATAAACTGTTCACCGAACTCGCCTCTCAATTGGTCCATTGTTTCGCGTGCTGTATGGCATGTGGCATGTGGCACCGTCTTGTTGAAACCACATGTCATGCAAGTCAAGCTCTTCCATTTTGGCCAAAAAAAAGTTTGTTATCATCGCACGGTAGCGCTCACCATTCACAGTAACGTTGTGATTCGCATCATCTTTGAAGAAATACGGCCCAACGATGCCGCCAGCCCATAATCCGCACCAAACGGTTGTTTTTTGTGGATGCATTGGTAGCTCTTGCAATGCTTCTGGCTGCTCTTCACTCCAAATACGGCAGTTTTGCTTATTCACGTATCCATTCAACCAGAAATGAGCCTAGTCGCTGAACACAATTCTTCGATAAAAAAGTGGATCTTCATCTAACTTTTCAAGAGCCCATTCACCAAAAATTTGGCGTTGTGGTACATCGTTTGGCTTCAATTCTTGCACCAGCTGTATCTTATAAGGCTTCACACCCAAATCCTTCCGCAAAATTTTCCACGTAGTGGAGTAACAGAGGCCCAATTGCTGCGAACGGCGCCGAATCGATAATTCACGGTCATCACCAACACTGGCCGATACGACTGCGATATTTTCTTCAGTTCACACTCTACGTAAGCGTGTTGGTGGTTTAATGTCCAACAATGTAAATTTGGTGCGAAATTTTTTTACAATAGTCAGTTTAATCGACCTCAGTAGGTCGATTAAACTGACCATAAAATGGAAGAAGCGCGCGATGAACTTTCTTAACAGAGCACGCATTTTGGTAATAAAATTCAATAATTTGCAAGCGTTGTTCGTTTGTAAGACGATTCATGATTAAATTATAGACCAAACTGAAGATGTTTGACAGTGACACAAGATACAAAACGTGCGTGAGCTGTCAAAACTAGTGTTGCCAAAAAGATAATAGCAAAAAAATCACTCGTTATTACAAATTTGAACTAAATATGCTCGCATATATGTATATGGATCGATATCGGGGAAAAAATATTTTTGCCTTGTAATCACCATTCCAAAAAAGAAATCTTTCATGGACATTTTCATGGAAAAGTTCTTTTTAAGCTATATATGAACCGATATCGGAATTTTCTATTTTCTGTATTTTAATAACTTTTTTTTATTGCTTTTCAGCAAAAAAAATTAATGAAAAAATCGGTTAAGGCTATATATAGTATAGTATAGTTATGAATATAACGGTCTTGAAGATTTGTGCTAGCACGATTTTTTGTGCAATATAACAAGATAGAGAAGTGCTATATAACTCATCATACCGTTAACAGATCTTGTCTAAAAACGATTTGTTATTGAATAATATATTTTAGTCAAAAGAAATTAACACATACAGTCACTCACACTTAAAGTCGGGCAGACGCATGAAAAAACTTTTAGTCCCAATATTTATAAGCTGACGGAAGAAAACGTCGTTTTAATTTTGTTTATTTTATCACAAATGTTCTTTTATTTAAAAACAACAGAAACAATTTATTCCAAGTTCTTTTATTAAATGTATACGAAGGCTTAACTTAAATAAGGTCACTTTTCAGTCTCACATTTAAAGTCGCGCACTTAATAAAAAATTAGCATTATGTGAACATAACGCAAAATTAATATTTTGTAGATCCACCTTTTTGGGTTTCAACAGCTTGTAAGCGGTTAGGCAAAGATTCCACTAATTTTTTGCAAACCTCAGGACTTATATTATTCCACTCTTCCTGTAAGGCATTCTTTAGTTGTGGAATTGACGTACACTGCCTGTCCTGCATCTGGCGGCCTAATTCGTCCCACAAATGTTCAATAACATTGAGGTCCGGACTTTGTGCAGGGGTTTTAATAACCTTCGGACAGTTATAGACAAGCCAATTCTTTACATCATATGCTGAATGTTTAGGATCATTGTCCTGGTAAAATTGGAAATTAGTTTCAATGCCGAGTTTTTTTACGCTTTCTTTTAAATTTTTTCTCAAAGTATTTAAGTAAACATTCTTATTCATAACACCGTCAATGAAATGCAAATTTCCAACTCTTGAGGCTGCCATGCATCCCCAAACCATAACCGATCCACCACCGTGCTTTACTGTTTTTCTTAAATTCTTGCCTTCCATCTCTTTGTTTGGTTTGCGCCATACTTTGCCTCTTCCATCGCACCCAAATAAGTTAAATTTACTTTCGTCAGTAAACAATACGTAAATATTAATAATAAGCCTAATTTAATTTTTATGCTTGTTCCAACTTACAGTACTCCAGAAATCAAAATCTTTGGTCATATATTGACGAGCAAAAACAAGCCGTCCGCTTTGGTTTTTCTTACTTATAAGAGGTTTTTTTCGTGCCACTCGGCCATGAAAGTCATTCTTGCGAAGAAGTCTTCTTATTGTTTCTGGGTTTACCTCCGTCCCAGAAGCTTTCTTGACCATTGCTGTCAGTTTTGGAGCAGAAATAAAAGGATTTTTCTTCACCTGTTTTAAAATCATGCTCTCATCTCTGGGTGAAAGCTTTCTTGCTCGGGCTCCGCGTTTTTATTTGCTACCAAACCACTTTCTTTATATCTAGAAATGATGTCATGCACTGTAGATTTGCTTTTTTTTTATCAAATTAGATATTTCCCTTTCAGATTTTCCATCTAAGTGCAACTCAATTATTATTTTCCGTTTTTCGAAGGTGGATTGTTTAATTTTGCGCGGAATTTTTCAAAAAACTTTTATAATCTTCACTGATCGAATGATTGTGTAAGAAGAAATAATTGTTTTGGAGACAAAAGAAGAAAAAAGTGGAAATAACGGTATATTTCACTTTTTCATTGTACAAAACATTAAGTGCCCGACTTTCAATGTGAGACAGAGAATTTACTTTTTTTCATTTTGTTATTCTTATGTATTTTATAACGGGACTTAAAATAAAATTTCTTTGTATTTTCTATTAACAAGAGTTTTTATGATTAAACAAAAAAAAAAGTTAAACGCATCATCTTTCATCAAAACATAAATATTAAGATCATAAACTTTCGACACTGTTTGCCCGACTGTAAATGTGAGTGACTGTATGTACATATTGCACATTATTCGTCAGCATAAATGAAGTGAACAATTAATAGAGAAATGTAAAAATGTTTCAGCGTAAAATATTATGCACGATAAAGGGAACGTTTTTAACAAGAAAATGTTTTCAGGATATTATTCACAAATGAGTTACCACAAAAAAGTTTTTCATAGGAATTATTCATGTTTCGTGGAAAATAAGAAAATTTAGAAGGAAACTTATGAAAAGGGTGAATAATAATTAAAAGATTTTAAATATTTATTTGTATATATAATTTCATGTTTTTTTATATTTTCCTATAAATCTTTTAGATTTTGAAAAATTGTGCAAGTTATCGCTTATTGACCCAATGTGCTATCACACTTTGTTGTAAATAAAGTATCGTTTTAAATGAATAGCATACAAAAACACTATTTTTTTTTTTTGTGTAAGAAGTCTATCCTCACAAAACAACAGCATGATTTTGTTTTGAGTGCTTTTAGAAGTCAGCCAAAGCTTAAACAACAAGTGGCTCTGGTCTGTAAGTGTGTTAAGAAACCCATCAAATGACAGAAGTGGAAAAACAAGCAAATTAAAATTAAATAGCAGTTATTTTTTTTCAGTTTTTTTCAGCGCGAAAGCAAAAACCACTTTATTAGCAAGGACGTTTAAGCAATAAATTTTTCTTTAAAAAATATTTACAGTTTTTTCTTGTTGAAAGTAGACAAATTACTATTATTTTACTTACATTAATAACATTTTTTTTTTATTGCAATTCTTTGAAATAAATTCTTTTCTCTTAAAGAAGGTTGTGAATTTTTCGTCCTTTCTTTTCCTATAATTTCTTTGTAAAGAATCTTAATTCGTTTTTTTTTTTCTAAATACACTTTGATACAAGAATTTTTTAGACAATAGCTTTAAGCGGAAAGCAACTGAAAAAAGGAAACAATTTGTATAAATCTGTCAATACATTTTTCAAAATTTCTTTTATCACACATAAAATGTTACTCGCTAAATGAGAGAGTGGGTATGAAAATGAGAGAGTAGGTATAAATTTTGCCAAGGACAAACGACATTTGCCGGGTGTGCAGTGGGAAGGTATACTACTTTGTTTTTGCTGCCATTTTGGTAAACATAGGTCTTGATAGTTCATATTTGCCAGTAGTAAAGAAGACGCGTGGCAACATTATTATGGAAAAATATGCGACAAACCAACGTCTTTTAATCGTTAAAACACTTTACCAAAATCAACCATCGATTACTGTGACGATGAGAAAGTTATGTGAAATTTGTGGGTGAAAGAAAACGCGCTATTCATCGTGTAGTGAATGATTTCGAAGAAAGAGGGCCTGTAGGTGATATGCCCAAGCATGGACCACAACGAACTGCAAGATCGGGCGCAAAAAGATAACTGCTGCTCACAAAATTCGCAAAGACGACAGACAACAACTTTGGCCACAATTTTGCATAAGGATTTGCATTTGGTTACATTTAAGATTTAGTTGACGCAAGAGCTTCTTGCACAATACCATTTACTCCGTATATATGCCAATAGGATCTAATAGCTCACCCATGACAACCGCGATTTTAATGGAAAACCCATAATGAGTGTTGAGGCACGCACATTTTTATTTGACTGGGCTCTGGGCAATGGTAAAAGCTCAAATTGTTCATCAGTCACCCTTGCATCTATGAAAAGTGTCTCTCTGCTGTGCAGTTTGATCAGGAGGAATCATTGAACTTTACTTCTTTGAAATTAAAAACGGCGTAACGGTAACTGTGACCCATATCGTGATATGATTGAAAACTTTTCAATGCCGCCACAATTGCGAGCTTTGGGCTCGATTAACATGTGGTATCAACAGGTCGGTGCCACATCGCATACAGTCAGGATTACAATGGAATTACTGTGAGTAGTATACCTTCCCGGCGGATACCCCTATACATATTTGCAAACTTTCGAATATTCAAATTATGAATTTGTATATTCAGCGTATGCCCTACAGCTCATTATTTTGATTGAAATTCAAGGAAACATTCAATGAATTTTGTCTGCCTGCTTGCTGTTTATGTATATGTTTATTGGAATGTAAAAGTAGAGGCAAATTTTTACATTTTTTTTACCGTAAAACTTTTGTTCTGTAAAAGTATTTGCTGAAAGTTTATTTTTTAAGATTTTTATATTACTGTCATTACACAAAAAAAAAACATCTTTTACTTTTCTTTTAAGGTGTAATCTACAATTTAGTCTGACTGAAAACTGAAAAGAAATAGTATGAGAAAATGTTCCTTATTAAGTGTAAGTATCGGGTGATTCATCATGAATTTTGATTTTCAATAAGTTTTTTTTACAGATTCATATGAAACTGTTTCAGCATATTTGTACATTATCGTTTGATAAGTCGTCATGCAACAAGTCCCTCCTCAACAAAATAACGTTCTGCAAGAAATGTTTTTCGTGCGGTTTTGGCTTAATAGATACGTTAGTAAACATAGCCGCTGTTTTTGAGTAATGAGTAAACCAAAGATTACTAAAAGCTGCTGGTACATCGTTAAAAACAACCATATGATGATAAAACAATATTCTAAAGGCAAAATACTATTGTTGAATTTTATTGTTGAACATATACACATGGTTAAGTTAGGTAGGCAGGCCGCTGGGTTCATCCTGAAGATCGTTCCCTTTGTGATTGCCTGAAAAATTAGGATAGAATAGTAGAAGAACCAAAGTTAGAGGGATATAGAAGGAGTGAGGGAGATTGAAAGGAAAGGTGGGAAACTGCTTAATGTGGCATTACTTGCTGATGTACCATCCTCTACTTCTTACGAAAGAAGCTAACGCAGTCAGTTTGACCGAGGCCAGACATGATAGGCTATTAAAGCTTCGCATGCCTAAGCATCTTAGACGATGATGGTCCAATGCCGGGCATGTACCGAGGAGATGAACGATCGTCTCCTCCTCGTCTTGACAACTGCTACAGCAGTCGTTATAGGGTAGGCCTAGCCTCCTGGCATGGTTCCCTAATGGGCAATGTCCGGTGATGACTGCTACACTCATAGAAAACCTGTCATAACTGTGATGTATTTTAACACCAATGCAATGCCAAATGTCATCATTTTTGACCCCATGACAATTTTCAACGCTGTGATGTCAACCATTACATCAATTGCTCTAATTATCAACAACGAAAATTATTTCATCAATGGAATGTCACACTGACATAATAGAGATGCTTTATCGGAATACTTTTGATGTACATGCTCACATCAATGCAAGGAAACTCCAATAAAGAAGAAATTACTAAATGAAGTCAATGTAATGACAAAATATCATCAATAGAATGGCGCACTAACATCAGATGTGATAGCTCATTAACATCAGAAAACTAGCACGCGAAGTATGATATCATCAATACTATGGTACGCTATCATCAACATTAAATTCCGGTTCAATATAATGATTTCAAAAATATACGTAACTTTATATTCTACCATGTTCAAGAAATCAATGAGAATTAAAAATGTTATAATAATACTTTTGATGACTTCCTGCCATCAATACAATGTCTGTGTGGCGCATTATCATATTTTAATTGTGTGCATGCTGTGTATGAGGAAATATTCTCTTTCTCTACTTCGTAGTTCTTCTTTTTATTTTACTCTCTACGCTGTCATCATATTTATGTAACTAGCGTCGCATATAATGACTAAATGTCATTAATCTGATGCATTTTTTTCTACTTCATAAAAATGAATTTAAATTTAAAAATAATAATTTTAACAACCTAATTCCTTTTCAACAATAAATAGAAAATATTAAAACACTATTTAGGCTTTTTTATAATCAATTTTGACAAATTAGATGAATTTTAACTATTAATAAAATGTATCATTGAATTGATGTCATCACAGTTGTAGCATTGATGATACTCAATATATGACAAAATTGTGTGATGACTTTTGTGATTGAGATTAATGTTAATTTTCATAACACTGTTGACTTTTTACATACTATTGATGTCACAGTCCTGATGACCTGTCGTCATCAAAATTAAGATGCTTTTTTCTATGAGTGTACCGTCATTCTTAAGAGAGATCTGGGAAGTTTAAATAGCTTCCACGTACTCTTAGAGTTAATATGCGGCCACGGTTCCTTGATATAAGGCAGTGGGCTCTGTAAGCCACTTTTCTTGGGCATGTTCCAGCGTGTGGAGTTTTATTCTTTTCCAACACGCTGATAAATTACATCGATGAAGCAAAAATCAATTATTTGGCAATACGATTGATTGCATGCATATGTATATTCGTGTCCAACGGAAAGTATTGGGAGAGATAGAACACCCCATTTCAATATGAGTGAAAGTCGTGTGAATGATTTTGAAACAAGAAAATTGGATGCCGTACGAGTTGAAGACGAGAGATGTTGAACGGCTTTTGTTTGCTAGTGAATAGCCATTTTCGAGGCAAAGACTCAGCTACTTTCTGCGTTGCATTTATATGGGGCTATTGCGCCCATGCTTCCACGTTGACGGGCAGACCAAATATTCACGGTTTCAAGGTCATACTCAATATTTGGTGGGACTAGCTCGGCGTAGTGTATTATGAGTTATTAAAACCAACTGAAGCAATCACAGGTGATCGTTGTGGAACGCAATTAAGGCGATTGAGGCGAGCTTTGAAGGACAAACGGTCACTATGCACCGAGAGAAATTATAAAGTGATTTTACAGCACGATAATGCTTCACTCCATGTTGCGAAAATCATCAAGACCTACTGGGAAGCGTTGAAATGGGAAGTTTTACTCCATCCGTTGTATTCTATAGATGTTGCTCCCCCAGACTATCATTTGTTTCCAGTGCTGGCTGTCCAGCACTTTCAGGCTTATGAAGAAGTAAAAAATTGGATCGATTCGTGGATCGCTGATGACGAGTTTCTACAACGTGGGATTTCTATGCTGCTAAACATAAAGAAACAACAGGCCTCGCTCAACATGTAAGAGATCACAAACATAAAATAAACCTTGAAGATGTTAAAATATTAAACAGAGAAAAAAGAGAGAACAAACGGTATACAAAAGAGAGCATACAACAGAAAATAAATAAAACAATGAAGAAGAAGGAAGACAAAGATAACACAAAACTACAATACTCGATTGCAATAATTTAGTAACTCAGTCGTAAAGCAGCTCTGGGCTGGGGAACAGCTCTCGCGTCATCGTAATTATTTCTTAAGTGCGGTCAGGCTTGTTGTTGTTGTTTGGCCTTCGAGAGTTTTGCGTCTCACTCTCATTGGTTAACTGTCTACCTCAACCAACTGTATTAGTTTACAGTTTTTGTGAGGTAGTTCGCTGTTAACCACGCGGCAACTTCCTATGCGAAGGCATAGGTCGGTACAGTTAGTCACAGCGCCGCAAAAGAAATACTGTTAATACCATCGTGGGCATAAGGTCTACGTTACTCCGCCCATGCTGTGCATCCTACACTTTGCAAATTTATTTGCAACTGTATAGTTATAAATACAATACAATTTAGTAACTACTCTGTGATAATTTGACAAAGGTTGACAAAATATTTCAAGTGATGTCCAGTTTTTTATTTATTTAATGATTTTTATTTATATTAATTTACAAAGGAAAACCATGAAATAATTGTAAGTTCAACATTCAGAAAATTCTATATTATTTATTTATAGTCAATTTAATGTTGTATTATTTGTATATGATTCAAATGCTCAACAGATACTATTTATTTATACCCCTGATAATGTTAGAATAAAGCTAACGAAACGTAGGGGAGATATATACAAAAAAACTATTTTAATATCATCTGACCTTATTGAAGCCCGAAGGAAACCCCTTTTAAACAATAAAATAAAAAATTGTTGGAGTTCATTTTTGATTTGTGTTATAAACGTCCTGCTCGACGCGTTCAGACTTTAGGCTGCTCATTAAGTTCTCAAAAACAATATTATTAAATGTAGTTATACTCACATTCAACGTTGCTTCAGTTAAACATTTGTGCAATTCCCAGGAAGGCTGAAAGAAAAATGGATTTTAGTTAAATAAAAAATCTTAATTTTTTTTTTTAGTGGTTTTTGCAAAGTTTAAATAATTCTTTTTTGAAATAATATCTAATTGTATTAAAAATAATATCTGCTATTATGTTCTTCTATAACTTTTCGAATTCCAAGAAAAAAAAATAATTTTGTAATTTAGCAAATTAGAAACGATTCAAAGTCTTATTTAAGAACAATGAAAATAATATATTAAAATAATCCTATTATTTACATAGTAAAAATATTGTTATTTTATTCTTTTTGTTTGCATTTCTAGCAAAATAAATTCCATTTAATTTTAGATCAAATTTTTGTGAGTTTTAATTTCTTTCGAAAATATGATTTTATTAAAATTTATTCAATTAAATAAATAAAGCAAGTTGGTTTTAATATGTTTTGGAATTTCGATTTCAAATTCTTAAAGCCAGAGAAAAAAAAACACATATAATTTATATAATCGTGTAACTTAAAGGAAAATCATAAACAGCTTGGGGATATTTACAAAAACAAAGCATAAAATAGACACCAGGAGGCTGAAGATAAAAAATAAATTAAAAGTAAATGTACAGTGGGGCAAACAACTTCCTCAACATTCAAAGTGTTTTCATGTCGAATATGTTCCGTGACTCATTAATTTCTGGTAACCTTTAATTACCGAAGTAGTGTCAGCCTGACATTAATATGATAATAGTCAATAGGTGTATATAAAGAGCGGCAGATACGAGTAAATGCATCAAACGTTATGAAGAAAAAACAAACAAAACAAATAAATGTGATAACTTTTTTTCTATTTAAGTAATCTGGAACTTTTTTGTTTGGCATTGGAGATTTAAACTTAGATCTAATAAAATGGGAAAACTGGGACACTGATAAAAGAATTTTTATTCTCTGCCGCTATCACGCATTGGGGTCTGAAGCTTTCGTTCAAAGAGATTATAATCGAAACTTTAGCCGCAATTTGTCCAGTAACAGTAACATCATGCGGCTGATGAATAATTTTGTACATCATAGGACAACATAGGACAGTCGTCAGAAGGTTTTGTAGTAAAAATCCTTCCCGTCGAACAGAAAAAACTATTCCTTCAGTAGGTATGCCCCCCTAGGAAATGGTTTTCCTTGGCGTATTCCAAACCACGGCACCCTATTTTTCGGGTAGAGAGGGGAAAGAGTCCCTAGTTTGTTGTCGCAAATAAAATTCTAGGAAGCCAAGGGGATAAATTGGCAGAACGAGGATCAGCGTGGCTCCCGGGTGGTTCTGTTTGCAATTCAACCCGGGCTGATCATGGTTGAAGTGCAGGATGGGTGATTAGCGTCCCTGATAAATGTGTGATACAGAGCTTTTTGTTCGGGGGGTTAACAACCCTTGATAAACGGGTAATTTTGATCCAAAATGGATATATTCTTTCATTTAAATATCTCTAATTGTTTATATTTGAAGTAGTTTTTTGTTTCTCCTGCAAACTCATGAAAATTAATGTTACGTTATTTTGCATTTTAGATGACGATATGTATGTATGTATATAAATATTTGAATATTTGGCCCAAGCTTATTACTAGTTTTAAAGAATTTTGTGTTAGTTCAGTAACCAGACTTATTTAATTAAACATTAATGGTTTGCAGTATTTGTGTTCTGTTCTATTCTATTTCAAACTTTGTTTTTTTTTTTGTAGAATTTCCTTTTACAAGATGGATCCTTGAAGCTTGACTGTTGCAGAAAAGCAAACATACACACATACAAGTTTCAACATGTTGTTTCATGTAATATTTGCGTTTATGTCCAAATATGATTGGCATTTGGCAAGCATTGTATTCGTATTCCAGAAAAACAAAAAAAAAAAAGACATAATGAAAAGAAAACGAAGATGGAAAATGCTTCAAATGCTTCTCACTACTTTTATTTTGTAGTAATAAACTTTAAAAGATTTGAAAATAATTTCAAATTCCTTACCAATCATTACAGAACTTCAAGAGAATCGTAAATTTGATGCGTTTTCTCAACTACCAGGCGTGTTTTGTAAAAGTCTAAAGGAATTGGTAAATAATAAAAGTCTGCATTAAACGGCATTTAAACATATTCGTTTGCTTTTTGAATGAGTAAAGCTTCGTATCACACACAACGGACTACAAAGTGACTCATATAAAGTGACAATGGCCGCGTTCTGCTACGCCGTGGTGTTGTTACTTAGCCGTCGCGGTTATATGATTTCACGCCGTTGGACTTCTTTGTCTGCCGATATTTAAAATAAAAAATCTAAGCTAATAAGCCAAGAACAACTATTCAAGCGCATTAACGACATTGAACCTCAATTATGTTTCAGAGTCATTGGAATATGCCGCTGAAGCCGTGGCGATTATTTGCTCCACATATTGTTGCACTTATAAATATCATATGTAGATGCTTGCATCAGCTGAAAACTTTTTGTTTTATTTATGATGACTATCGTAAGTTTGGGTTGAACTACCCTTTAGTTTAAACAAAGTTAATTCTATATGATCTCATGTTGAAAGTTGTTGCAAAGAATACTTTTATCCATAGATGTCAGATTCTAAATAAAAATGTTTCTATTTATGTTATAATTTAAAATATGTTCTTAATATGAACACAAAATAAAACCAAGAATAAAAAGAGAAATACAAAATATTAATAAATCTGCTTATTTATAATACTTTAAGTCTGAATAAAACAATTAAAATAAATTTGAAATGCTATTAAATACTTGTAAATATAAATATTTTTTCACCCAGAATTTGTCTTATTGCGTTTCCTTAATACTAAAACCATAAATAAACTTATATACATACGGGTATATATATTTTGTTGTTTTAAAGAAATATTGTGCTAGATGGATAACAGATAGATTGTAGATGAGAAAGCCTCAAAAGCCTTAAGCTCTTAGCACATAAACTCATGTAATATCCACAAATACTTATACATTCTTGTTTGTGATATGTAAACAACTTGAGTCAAAATGTCAATGATGGTTTGATTATATCAGGGACGACAAATTGTTAAAAAAAGCAAAAAATAAAAAATAAATCTAACAGCATGGGACTAAATCCATATACAAGTTTCCTTTTTGCTTATTCTTGAGCAGAATTAAATAAAATTTTGCAGAAAAGATAATATTTTATGCAGGGCTTTTTACTAGTGCTTCATTTCTACAAACAAAACAAAGTCTACATACAATATTAACCCAATAAAAATATAACATACAAATGTACATGTTATAATATACGAGGTCTGATAAAAAAAATTAGCATTCTTTTGAAATTTTGTGAGTTACGTTTGTTCAATTTTCGCTTTTTGTCTGTTATGTTGGTACACATGTATGTTATATGTGTTGGCAATATCAGTCATTTTGGGTTGTCAGTTCGTTGTGGACAGATAAAAAAAATTTGTCGTATTTTGGTGTGCTGTTCGATTGTCTACTATTCGAAAAAAAGGACTAAAGAAACTGTGTTAAGTTTTGTGTAAAAAATAAAATTAAATGCAATTTGAAAAAAAAAAACCGGATGAAAAATAAAGTTTTTTTTAAGGATTTTGTGGAACGACAATATTTTCATTTTCATTGCTCCCACACTATATTCGGTGTAAATCAGCGATGGACCAAAGGCTATAAATATATATTTATACGGCCGTATTCATAAAAATTTAAATGAATTTGAAATGTGTTTTAATTCAAAAATTCCATACAAAATTTTATTAAAATTCATTTCAAATACATTTTAATTTTTTATGAATATGCACATTAGTCTTTGGATGGACATTTAGCCAAACAATAGTTTGTAAGCAACGCCTCCTTTTTCTTATGCTCTTTAGTTTAGTCCAAGGCGAATTCATTACCAGGTGAACTTAACAGCACAGGTGACTATTTTTTGCTTCTCGAGTTTTTTCCAATGAGACTGTCAAATTTTGTTTCTTTTGTTTACAAACTTTTTCGCGCCATTTTAATCTGAAGGTTTTTTTGAATGATTTAGTGCAATTTCAAGAAGTTTGTGTGAATTTAAAAGTGAAAAACTAATATAATCTGTGATTTTAATTACAAACAATTATAAAAGCTTATATTTAACGTTTATATAGAATTTTTTCTCTGCTGAGCAATATTAGGCGAGTTTAGATTATGACATTCACGATATGTTTTACAATAACAAAATACATAGTACTGAATTCGCCTTTCCGCTTGCACTCACCTGTATAAAGTCGCCTTGAGTTTAGTCATTCAACAGACGTTGGCGAATGCACATGTCATCTAGAAGCTTAGAGTTTTTTTTTCCACTTCCAACAGCTTTTTTTCCACTTACAGTAGATAACATATATGGCAATGCAAAGTTTTTTTATGATAAAAAATGCATTTGTATATGTCTTTTATGCTATCAAACATTTAAAATGTGTACAGAAAACGTTATTGGAAGGTATTATTATTTCTTCTAGCCTAATATGAATAAATATAGTACATACTTAGGTGAAAAAAATTTTCGAACTTAAAATTCATATGTAGTAAACAACGTAATAAATTAGTTCTACGTCTTTGAAACATTTGTAGCTCTAACGAAACTGTCATAACAGTATTAGCGTACGCGATTTAATTGTTCAAACGAAAATATTTATGTTAGTTTTGCATGTCACTATACTTTAAATTACTCTCAAATTATCTCACTAACACAAGTGCAAAACAAGTTTGTCCACCACTGGTGTAAATTGAAAAAAATTTTTGCGTTTTTTTTTTCAAATGGATCTTCGCGAATGAGGAACCAACAATAGCCCGCCAACATTTGTTCATCCCACCAGCCTTTGTAACATCTCTCGATTTCTTCCATTTCCTGGTGAAATCTTTCACCTTGTTTATCGCTTTCGGAAATTGCACCGGAATAGGTAGCAAGTTGTGTACACGTGTTTTCTTTTTTTGCTTTTTTTTCACCGTTGTCTTATTGTCTGTATACACATATATGTCCATTATTAATTTCGTTTGAATCCAAATGCACCGGAATAGGTAGCAAGATGTGTATATGTGTTTTTTTCCTTTTTCATCGTTTTCCGTGTTTTCTCTATTATCATTATTAATTTATTTTCAATGCATTTCATTACCTTGTAGTGTGGAAGGTGTTGGACTAAATTTTGATAATCTGAGCAGTGTCGAAGGTATATACACTGGGCACTGATCAGTTTTAAATAATTTAACTCCAACATTTTACATGTTGTAATAGGGTTTTAAATGCTGTAAGAGAGTTTACTTTGGTCTTTCATGTTATTATTGTTAAAGTTAAACCTCGACAAACACTACTCCCTGTTTCCTGCTCATCATTACCTATTTTCCCAGTTCCAGTACAATGCACTGCATGTGTAGTGGTCATCCCCTGAGTACTGGTCCAAGATAAAAAAAAATTCGTCGGGAATATATCCAAATGAATAAGAAGTGTAATTTAGGTGTCATGTTTGAACGTAAAATTTAAAAAGAATAAATTTTCAAATGATAACGGGATTTTTGATACACATGCTTTCACTCAACGCTTACCAATGACACTGAATTATTAAAGAAATGTATCGATCTTCTCTGCGTAATCAGGACTTCTGTACTTTCCCAAAAAGTTGTGAACGATGTCCTGGAATGCTTCCCATGCCTCCAAATGAGCTGGACCTAAACACTCATTAAATATTTGCTCACCGTACAGAGCCCGAATTTGAGGTCCATCAAATATAGCAGCTTCAAATTTGCTCGCTGTTTCTCTCTGATATTCTAGTTTAAGGTAATTCATGACAAGACTGTCTTTTGACAACTTTTCACACTATTTGTAAATAATCCAAGCTTAATGTGCAATGGAGAAAGTATCATCTTCTGCTGAGGAATAAGGGCGTCATTTTTGATATTGTACTCTCCGTGCGTACGTCCACTTCGCTCGGGGTTAATTTTCAGGTGTAGTGATTCTGACAATCACGCCTGTCCCATAGGCATAGAAAACAGGGAAACTTCGCATAGCCCCCTTTACAATCCAGATAGTATGGCAAACTTGCCATTATATATGAGATCGGGAAGTTCCTTCACTGCTTCATATGTTTCCTTTATGTATTTTCCAAATCCGATTGGAATTGATGTTTACGTATTCCCCTAATAAAGCAAGACTGCTTTCAAACTATCCTTGCCTCTATCTAGTAAAAGATGCCATTCATCTGGGTAATTTTAATTAAAATTTTTTGAATTTACATCGAATATAGTGTCGTTCCACAAAATCCTTAATAAAAACTTTATTTTTAATTTTTTTTTTCAAATTACGCCTAAAATGTTAGTAATTAAATAAACTATTCGGGAAAAAAATAAAACTTTCCAGATCTTTACTACAATGTAGGAAAAAACGAAATAAAAATGAAAAATTTCGAAACAAACGTAAAAAATAGGAAAAGTTTTGAGGTGCCATAACTCAGTCATTTCTTGTTAGATAGAAATTCGCATTATAAAAAAAAATTTTTCATGGAAAAATCGGTTAAGGCTATATCTCGGGCATATATGGAACTCTAGCGGGGAAAAAAAAAATTTTTTTTTTGCCTTTTAATCACTATGCCAAATAATTGTGTCAAGTTTGAAGCAGAACAAACAATTTTTTTCTCAAACATTTTCATACAAAATTGCAAAAATAAATGGCTTTTTTCGGAATTTTGGATATATCTCAACCATACGCGAAACGATTTTACAATATCAAACCCATGAATCGATGGAGTAATAGAATGGTGAAAGAACGCCGTTTCTAAGTCTAATGGTTTTCTCAGAAACGGTATTTAAACGGCGGACAGACGGACATCGCCTAGTCGACTTTTCTATTAATTCTGATTCAGAATATATATATTTTATAGGGTAGGAAATGAGAATTGTAGAAATTACAAACGAAATAACAAACTTATATATACCTTTAACATTTTTGTGAGTGTTATCGAAATGAGGCAATAACAGACAAGAATAGTCAACAGGCATACATCCGCTTACAGTAATATAAAAATCGCTCATTTATGGCAACAATTTCATATGAAATTGAAAAAGATTTTCAAACTAAAAATGTAGAACTATTACTAAGACTGTATTATATGTTGTGCCAAAAATCATTCATATGTCTTTAAATCTTCCGCTTAAAGAGGTACTTTCTAAACGTGTTTCCTAAGACGTGTATGAAAATATTCAAAATGCATTTTTCACTAAACAAACTTTTTAAGCTATAACATTGCTGCAATCTTAAATATCATGTACTTCATCCCTGAACTATTGAAAAAATCTCTTTAATAGCATATCTGGAAGTATAATTTTTGCTTGCTGTTAACGTTGCATGTCAAAGATTTACGTTATCTGGTCAAATGATTTAAAAATGAAGTTGCCGTGCTTGATTAGTTTCGTTTGAGGCTCTTATTCTTTTTTGAGCAGAATTGAACACAACTCAGTTAAAATGTCACTTAAAGCAGGCAGCAAGAACTATAGTTTTTTGTAATTTAAATACAGGCAGAAAAACATATTGAGTATGAAGAGAATGGTCGTTCTAAACCGACCTACCCTAACATAACCTCAATCAGCCAATTCACAGTAGACTAATTTTTAGTCCGCTTAACTTTTGTTCTTTCCAAAACACACTATATCAATTCATCGGGCATAACATGTATCTGTATACAAAATATTGTGCGTGTATGAGTACCTTTGTATTTATTTGATTGTATGGTTTGTGTTTGTATTGGTTTTGTGCTGCTTGTGCGGGTATGAAACTGGTTGAAAAATTATGCCAACCAAAAACGACTCTCTTTACCGAAAATGCCAACAAGCTGCCATGTTATGCCAGCATAATTAATCTAGTGTAAATTGGCTCAATAACACGTAAAAGCCAAAATAGAATATTTGCTTTTAAATTCATTCAGCTTTTGAGTTATTTAACACTTGTTCCTTTCTCTCTAACATTAATAAACTTTTAAACTTACCTTTAAGATGTTTCAAAATTCGATTTTATCGAATTGTATATAAAATATGTTTGCAAATTTATGCACGTATGCGCTTTATATTTCAAGGAATTGCTTATGAACATGTGTTTAATAACAAATATTGTTGATAAAAACATACTTTACTCGTATTAACGTTGTGCTTAAGAAAATTCGTGATACCGGAAAGTTTTGACATTTCTAAGTTACCGGCAAGTTAAAAATTTATGCAATAAATATTTCAACGATAAATTATAATCTATATTTCAAAAACACATTAAATAATAAAGAAGAGCGCGTGACTCACAGGGTATTTTGTTAATCACTGAAAACCAGATTTATTTTTTAGTTGGGAAGGCAAAGAAATCTTTTACACTAATTAACGTCCATGTGCACATATGGAATGTAGTAAAAATGCGCAGCCAAAAGAAAAAGGCCTGCAGCTTTTTGCTCAGTTCAGCCACAAAAATAAAAATAAATAGAAACACTACAAGTTTCGTTCTAAATCAGAGAAACTGAACAATTCTCTCTTCGTTTATACAATTTACTGAGAGCATATTTGATTTCAGTTGAGAATGTAGTTTTAGAGGTGAAATTTTCGTGTACTCGTAATATGTTGTAACAAATTACTGGCAGAAAACGCAGCCATCATCTTCCAAAGCAGTGATTTCAAAAATTGTAATTTTTAAAAATGAAAATCTTCATTTAAAAAACATTCGTGTTACATAATACCGTTTGTTAATTATTATTAAAGAATGATTATTCTAACATAACAAGAAGATTAAACAAAACTTTAGAGAAGGAATTCAATTCTCACACCCCTCACAAAAATGTAAAGGGTATTTATAAGTTTTTGATTTCGTTTGTAATTTCTACAATTTTTATTTGCGACCCTATAAAGCAAACATGCCCAGGCCTATGCTCTTGATACTCAATTGTTTTTGTAAATGTGCTTAGCTATAGGGCTGTGCTCTTTAATACACAAATACTGCGCTCAGCACTAGCAATGAAAAATACACAAACAACTTCGTCTTTCATATTTTTTTTTTTTTGTTCTTCAACGCACACGCACAAAAGCAAAGCAACAACACTTTCGCATGCTTTGTTGGTAAACATTGACGACAGCAATTATCAGTGTGAATTTTGTTTTTGTAAATGTTTTGCTTTAGTAGTTTTTCCTTAAATGTATTGGTGTTTACTTTTCCATATAGAACTTTTGGGCATCACTGCTATAAAGTATACACATTCAGAGTCAGCATTAATAGAAAATTCGATTAAACGTTGTCCGTCTGTCCACCGTTTAAATACCGTTTCTGAGAAAACCAGTAGACTTAGAAACTTTTTTTTCACCATTCTTTTACTGCATTGCTTCATCGGTTTGTTATTAAAATTCAGTCAAATGGGTTCACATATAGTTGAGACATATTCGAAATTCCGTAAAAAGCCATTTGTTTTTGCAATTTTGTATTAAAAATAGCATTAAACTTTTTTTTGTAACTAAAACTTTACGGATTTTATAAAGTTTTTTTTTCTTCTCCTGTAAAGAAAAGAACAACTCAGATACGCCCTTTTTACATTATACACATACATTTTATTTTTGGACTTAAATTTGATATACATATATGTGTGGTTAATGTATCAAAATAAAAAATTGTTGGAGTTCATTATAAATTATTATGTCCTGGTCGACGCGTTCAGACTTTAGGCTGCATATTAAATTTTCAAAAACAATATTATTAAATGTAGTTTATACTCACATTCAACGTTGCTGCAGTTAAACATTTGTGCAATTCCCAGGAAGGCTGAAAGAAAAATGAATTTTAGTTAAATAAAAACCCTTAATTTTATTTTTTAATGGTTTTGCAAAGTTTAAAAAATCCTTTTTTAAATAATATCTGATTAAATTAAAAATAATATCTGCTATTATGTTCTTCTATAACTTTTCAAATTCCAAGAAAAAATAATAATTTTGTAAACTAGCAAATTAGAAACGATTCAAAGTCTTATTTAAGAACAATGAAAATAATATATTAAAATTAATCCTATTATTTACATAATAAAAAAATTGTTATTTTATTCTTCTTGTTTGCATTTCCAGCAAAATAAATTTCATTCCATTTTAGATCAAATTTTTGTGAGTTTTAATTTCTTTCGAAAATATGATTTTATTAAAATTTATTCAATTAAATAAATAAAGCAAGTTGGTTTTAATATGTTTTGGAATTTCGATTTCAAATTCTTAAAGCCAGAGTGTTTAACAAGAGCATGAAAAAAATACATATAATTTATATAATCGTATAACTTAAAGGAAAATCATAAACAGCTTGGGGATATTTACAAAAACAAAGCATAAAATAGACACCAGGAGGCTGAAGATAAAAAATAAATTAAAAGTAAATGTACATTGGGGCAAACAACTTCCTCAACATTCAAAGTGTTTTCATGTCGAATCTGTTCTGCGATTCATTATCTTATAGTAATCTTTAATTGCCGAAGTGGTGTATATAATAGGTGTAGAACCTCAATTATGCCTCAGCATTATCGAAAATTTGGACTATCGGATGGATGCGTGACGCCGAGGTGGCTACCGCGACCTTTTACCGATATTTTATTTCATACATAATAGATCCATGCCAATCTTATGATTATAGTCAACATCGGCCCTTGCAATTTAACCACTCTTTATATTTAAATACGATTATTAAATAAAAAATAAAAAGCGCGGGAGGTTGGCATCGTTCAAATTATCGATTGTGCGGATTTGTGAGCCACTGCGACAGTGATCGAGTGAGCATTGCGCGATCACTGTAAACATTTTATTCAAGAGTAATGGTTGATTCTTACGCAATTGCTCGTCCACAACGTATTTTAAAGTTTGGTATTCGGCGAGTACGCGATGGACCTAGTGTAAATTTAATTCGTCAGTGGGTGCAGACATTCCGCGCAACTGCTTCAGCCGTACAGTTCATCTGTGAAATTAGTTACCTGCAGATGTGTTTTCTGTCACATATAATTTACATGTCATACTTAGAAACAGCTATTTCATAAATGCTTGAAAATTTATGAGTTTTATTATATTTTGTCACTCGGTGTATACTTTTTAAATGTAGTGGAATCTTTTTCCTATGTAAGTGGCAGTCCACTTCGTTTACTTCGATTATTAAGAATGGAACAAAATAAATCTAGTACCAAGTTTGCGAGAAAAGTCCTCTTCTACGATGAAGTGAATTTCCATTTAAATGATTTTATGATTACACAAAATTTGGGTTTAAGAGATTTCTCATGGAACCCGTGAGAAACAAATGCACTTACAACAAGCAACTGTCTGGTGCAGATTTTGTTTAGGAGCTTACTGTGGGCGAATGGCAGTGACTGTGAATGGCATTTGTTACAGAAATATTATGATGGAGTACTTGAACTTCTGAACTTGGACTGTAGCTCTCTGGATACCATGTGGATTTCACAAGACGATATCACTTGCCACATCATCCATTGATTGCAGTCATGATTTCCAAAACAAATTATTTTAAGACATCCTGATGCTAACTGACTGCCAAAGTGCGTTGTAATGCCAGGTGAATTTTCGCTCTTCGGTTCTGTCAAATCTCGTGCTTAGGCGAATCAAAAGCAGTTTCTCAGCACAAAATCGAGTCATTGGTGAATTACAAGCTCATATCTATAAATGTTATGGAAAATTTTATTTAAATTGAATAGAGTGACGTCCTCTCCCGGAAGTACATGTTGTTATTTTAACATGAAAAGTTCACTCTAACTGAGACATCCTTTACAGATGTACATATACACAATCACTTACCATCACGTATAACGTTTTAAAGAACGCTCACGCCATCACACCTTATTATTTTCTCATTTGCGTCTACCACCCGCAAGTTGCGCGCAAAAGTTACGAGTAAATTACTCGTAATTTAAAATTCATTCGTGAAAACTCACATATACAAAGAAAAACACATGCAACATGTTTTTTATTTTAACAAAAAGATTTTTATATTAAAAATATTGTCACAGAATTATTACAAAGATTAGAGTACGCGAGAACCTGTTAGATTGTTTTTATTTTCTAATTGCGAAGCATTTCATAAATCTATAAAATTCTTCAAGTGTAAAATTAGTTCAGGCACAAAAATTTATGACTAAAACTTTTTATGAAATTACAAATAAAAATGAATTAGTGTAAAATGCTTTAGGAGAATGTGACAAACATTTATACAAATATGAAATTGCTGTCTCATTAACTGGGGAAAAATGACAATAATAAAACTGTGTCCAAAGTAATGAAGACTTAACTAAAAAAAAAAAAAGTAATAAAACTTTTTCTTAACGACCGACCGACCAGTGGTGCTGTAAACATAAAACATAAACTTTTGACTTTAATCAGATTTATATTAGATTTGTAGTTGACAATATAAGCGACAAATACAAGCAAAGCAAAAAACAACGAAAAAAACTTTTGGGATTATGAAGTTCAGAAAACAATATAAGTTTAATTTTTAATTTACTAAGAAGATTTGTTAAGACAGGGACTTAATGTATATTGCTTTAATCAAGCCTGCTGAACGAAGCCCTTAAAACCAAAACATCTAAACAATACGATGATAATTGAGCAAGGCAGCTTTAAACAAGTAGTGGCAGAATTACAATAAATACAACACCAAAAAAACTTCACATATATTTTCTGGTAGAATTTTCGAAAAATTGTCAAAATTTTGTTTTACTTTTGTTTGAAAAAGCAAGGAAGTCTATGTGTTTTTGACAAATTTACGCAACGGAAGGCAGCTGCGCTTACACCACTACTCAGTTAAGGCCCATTTAGCCGACCGTAAATGTAGTCGTAACAGCTGATCGTTTTTGTTATACGAGAAACCATGAAAAAGCTTATCTGACTGTAATGAAATGTAACCGTAACGTCTCAACCTGTAGAAAATAGAATTTCATTACGTGTTTACGTGACAAATGTAGTCAGTGATGGTATACACTATTGTGAATAGCAGGATGGCCCAAAAACCCTGTTTTCGTACTTTTTGTTTATTTGATAATTACAATATTTAAATCGTTATATTTGTATACACACATAATATATTTTAATAAATTTAAGACTTTTCTGTAAAATACGCAAAATGGATAGACATGGTAGCATAATTTATACACAGCGCACAATTTTTGCAACTGTCACATTATATGTAAACACAACATTTATTCGCCCGATTTCCAAAAATATATTTATTAAGTACAATCTTCCAACGATAAAATGAATTTTAAAAATTGGTTTACAATATAGAGTTATGCTGAAATAAATGTAAGAAAGCAATACAGTATAAATTTAGGTCTGTGGTGAAATGAAAATGTAATAATAAAAAATTTTTTATTTTTTTTAAGTATAATAAGCTAATAATTATATATAACTAGCATTTTAGAGAAAACCATTAGACTTAGAAACGTTTTTCTTTCACCATTCCATTACCCCATCGAGTCATGGCATTGCTATTGAAATTCAGCAATATCGCTTCACATATAGCTGAGATATGTTAAAAATTCCGAAAAAGGCCATTATTTTTTGCAATTTTGTATGAAAATTTTTGAAAAAAATTTTGTTTTGCTTCAAACTTCACACACTTATTATAGTAATAAAAGGTGGTTACTAAAATACAGAAAAAGAGAAATTCCGATATCGGTCCATATACTCGTATACCCAAGATATTGTCTAAACCGATTTTTCCATAAATGTTTTTTTTTTTTTTTTTTGCTTAAAAGAAGTTCTGATAATATAAGGAGGTTATCACATAGAGAAAATGAAAATTTTCGATATCGGTCCATATATACCCGAGATATAGTCTAAACCGATTTTTTTGTGAAAAATTTCTTTTGCTTGAAATCACCTCCGATTATAAAATGAGGTAATTACTCGTAAAATATAGAAAATGGAAAATTCCGTTATCGGTTCATATTTAAACGAGCATATTTAGTTCAAATTTTTAATATATACTATATATATGTATATAGGTGACTATCTAAAAGGGTATTTTAGATTCGGCCCAGCCGAATGTACTATACTCCTGTTATATATTAATATTATTATATACAGCAAACGCTGTACAAACAAGTGGGCAATTAACAAAATGCATATGTGATTCAATATGAGATGAATATAGATAGAAAATAATTAAATGCTCGGTGGCTTAGTAGTTAAAGCAGTAGATAATGATACGTCATGTCCCGAGTTCGAATCCCAGTGGGTGCTGATGAGTAGTGTAGCGACTACGAAACAGCTAGTTGTCCCCCAGCTAAAGATTTGATTATTATTTTTCTTGTCTTCTTCAATCAATAATTATTGATCACAGCAAATTTGTATTGTAAAAAATCCTTCTTAAGAAAAAATTAAGAAAGGAAAAACTTGAACTAAAAACCTGTTGTACATATGTACAAACCAAACAATTTTTAATTTAAAAAATTATAAAAGTTCAACAAAAATTTAACAAATTAAGAAGTTGAATTTATTTTTTTAGAAGTACCAAAGAGCAGAGAACAAAAATTCAAACATTTGGGATTTATTCGCTATATTAGCTTCCAACATTGGTACTAATCAAAAAATTATAAACAGCTTGTTTTTTATGTTTCCCAGCTGTAGCTCATATGAAATGTTGACATATAGACAGAAAAAGAAATATTGGAAATTTTAGGTACCATTTGAACAATTTTCGTACTTTTTGTTTATGCACTGAATACTATGAACTCTCATCACTGCTATGAACAGCTGTATTGCTTTTATTTTATTTTTGTAAATTATGATAAAGATATGGGTGATGAAAAATTAATTATTTTCTTTAACATATGTACAATAATATAAAAATGAAAAACAGAACACTTTTTCTGTATATGATTAATAAGTGAACACTTTTTCTTCACATGCACTTTTGTTTTTTTGTTTGTATCAAAAACACATGATACGGTCTTACGTGTTCTATAACCCTGCAGAAATTATTGGAGTACATGATCCGTTTTAAATAAAAAAGAGTAGTTTCAACATAGTCTGATGTAATGCAAACATGGACTATAATGACTAAAAAAATAAGATATTTGACAATACTCGCAACATATTATTACAAAAAATACAACTATGGTAACAGTGTTACGCCATATTTTGTTTAGTGTCTTTTCTAACAAATCGAATGATTTTTTTAAAATTATTATTAATAAATAAATATACATCACAGGATTTGTTAATTTCATATTTAACCATGGGTATGTTAAAGTCACGATGAATATTTTTATTATTCACAAACCATGTAGCTCTAGTTCTTGTTATTAATATTTTTGAGTGGAATATTTGAAGAATTTTAATGTTTGAGTTACTAGCAGTTCCCCAAAGTTAAATTCCGTAAGTCCAGGTATATTTTATAAATACAATTGTTATGTTTGCAATTATTTAGTTATTTTTTTTTTTTATTTATAATAAAACATTCATATGCGTTTAATTTGCTTTTGTTTATAATAGATTTTTAATAAATGAAGAAAAAAATTTATACGAAAAATGTTGTGCTTATATTTAATTCGACTTTTTTTTGTTGCAAAAACAAGGTGCTTCAAGAAATTTTATAAAATAATAGTTTTTAAAGTAGTCTCTTGTGGTCTACCATGGAGCAATTTCACATCAGAGCAATTTAAAAATGGTTTCCAAACTAGTTTTCTGTGGTAATCCATAGAGTAGTGACATGAAATAATTTCCAGACTAACCCTGTAGTTACTTAGACTAGTTTTTGGATTACTCTGACGTAATATTTTTTTGGATTACACGGTCCTCTCCTAGGACATTGTAATGTAAAATAGAGCATGTTTTTCCCATATATTTGGATTACTTTTGGACTAGTACTGGTCCCTTGTGGAGTACTCTTTACACGCATGTAAGAAGTAGTCCCGATTTCTGCAGGGAAGTGCTACTATATTTACATTTACGTTACATTTACAATTTCTACGGTCGGCTAAATGGGCCTTTAAAGCTGCCTTGTAACTGAGTGAGTGAGTATTTGTTTAAGCTTTAAAGAATATAGTACTTTAAAATATCGTGTACTCCAAATGTAAGTATGTAATACGAGTACATTAACACGATATTTAAAAGTACTGCATTCTTTATATTTTCTGTTAAACTTGCTACCAAAAGTCATATTACATTTGTTTTTGTTGTTGTTGTTGTTGTAAACAAAAATCATTTGACCCTTTTTATCCTTTCACTAGTATCGATGTAATCACCTTGCCAGACGAATAAAAATCAAATATTATAACACAATGTAAACGATATAAAAAAAAAAAACAAACACGATAAACAGTGAACATGTATTTTTTCGGTGTTACAATTTTTCAGCACAAGGAAGAGACATGCCTTTTAAACATGGCCTTAAATCGTTGTTGAAATGTGCTCATATACACACCTACTTGCGAATGTAATCGCGTTGAATTAAAGTTAACTTTTGCAGGACTAATAAAAACATAAAAATACCATTAAAGAGTGTAGTAGAAAAATAAGTAAAATATGCAAATGTAATTGCGAACCTTTATTTAAGGAAATTTTAAACTTTCTGATTTCATCAATAACCTTTTTATTCCTTCTCATTCTCCTGTTTGCACTTTTGCAGTTGAAATAGGGGACGCACTGGTCAATTATTATTCAAATTTTAATCAAAAAGAAAAAAAAACAATATTTTCACGCTTTGCAAACTTTATACATAACTTAAGCGTTTTATTTATATTTATTATTGTTATACTTATTATTGTTTTTTCCATCTTCTTATTCTTCGTCTTCTTCTTCATCATCTTACCAGAGCAAGAAGAACGAATTTCTTTTAATTTTAAACCTACTTTTATTGTCTTAAAACTTTTTCTTAAATTTCGTAGTGAGAAGTTTTTATAAACGTTTGTTTAGTTTCCTTTAAATCTACAAAAATTTTTTTGTTGTTATTGAAAATAACAATAAAATTGGCTAAGAAGATTTAAAAGTTCTTAAGCCTTTGAACAGAAGATTTAAATATAAAGTCCTTAAAAATACCAATAAAAATTATAAATAGCTTGATTTCTATGTTTCCCAGCTATCTATATGTCGACATTTCATAGGAACTACCCTAATCATCAGTAGACTTACTGATATTCTCAAACATTCAACTTTATATCCCAACAATATAAATAAATTGTTGAGAATTTAAAAGAAAAATGCTCTAATAATACCTGTCAAAACACAAAAAACAAGCTTTTTCATTTATACACGTCTCTAACATTTCTTTACACGTTTCAAACAAATGAACAACCGTTGGTTGCTACGATTTGCTTTTTGAAAGTATCGAAAAGCAGAGAACAAAAATTCAAACAATTAAGTTTTTTATTCGCTATTTTTAGCTTCTACCATTTATACCAATAAAAATTATAAATAGCTTGTTTTCTATGTTTGTATGTATGTACTGAGACTTCATCCAAACCCTCTTGCCTCATCACTGAAGGTGATTTTCTTCGAAAATTTATCATCCATTGTTGCCATTTTTTGCCAACATTCTGACCATTGACGATGCTTGAAATGGTCTAGAGGCTTTAGTTCTTTAGTCAGTTGCACGTTGTAAGCGATAAATGCAAGTCTTTATGCTTAATGTTCATCAACAATGTGCGTGAAAGATTCAATTGTTGGGCATGACGACGAGTTGATGTAAACGGCTCTTCCCCAACAGCAGTAATATTTTTTGCAGAACGAGCTGTACGAGCAGGTATTCGTACTGCACTGAAAAGAATTCCTTCATTAATATAATGAATTTTGACATTAATCTAATGAAAATTTTCATTATTTTTCGGCCAATGATGGCCTTCATTGGACTAATGAATCTTCTTTCATTAAAAATTATTTAATGAATACATTCGTTAGATTAATGAAAACTTCATTAAGTTAATGAAGAATAAATCATTACATTTATGAATACTTTTCATTAAAACAATGAAAAAATTCATTAGGCTAACGACTCAATTTCATTAGTTTTATGAATTTGGTACATTAACATTAAGTAAAACTTTAATTTCTTTAATGAATCTTTTTCATTATTCAAACGTTATTTGTTCATTAGGCCAATGAATGTGTTACATTATTTTTATGAAATATTTTCACTATTTTATTGAATACATTCGTTGAACCAATGATAATCTTCACTAATTTGGTGAAAAATTTTCTTCATTCTAATGAAATAAAATCATTAGTTTAAGGAGGAGTTTCATTATTCTAATGACCTTTTTTCATTAGCATTGTGCTACTGAAAATAAACTAAACAATTTTTTTATATTAGGCATAAAAGAATTTTTTATTGTTTTAATAATAATGGAAAATAATATAAAATTAATAATACTAATACATTTCATTTGGAATGATGGTTAAAAGAAAATCAAAACATTTTAATTCAACACAAAATAACTTAAAAAATAATATGTAATGTTACATATGTAAACATTTTGGATAATTAAATAAGTTTAAACAATGGTTATGCTTTTGGAAACTTGTGATGTTTTGCTTTTTGAAGAACAAAAAAAAGTCCCGTTGCGTGCAAAAACAAAACGTTTGCTTTGGGTATATATAATTGTTCACAACGAACGCTAAGGAAAAAATTAAGTGTGACTTTGTTGTTGCATTTGTAACGGAATAAATATTCTTTTAACCAAAAAACGAGAGAAAAGCCCATCTCTTTGCTTTTGATTTCAACTATGTAGGTATTTAAAATGAGGGTAGTTTATGAATTCTAATGAAAAGTTTAGTTAATATAATGAAAATTTTCATAAGAACTAAAAAACTATTGAAATTTTTATTAAAATAATTTTTTACACAGTAATTAGTGTATAAAATAATTTACTTTGTCATTTAGTTAGTAGTTATAATATATTTATTTTCTCACTTTTAATAAATCTCTAAAATTTTGCACACAGCCTTCAAAAATTTTTTATAACAAATCCAATGAAATTTTCTAATGAAATTATGAAAACTAATGAATCAATTTTAATGAATATTTTCATTAATGCTATGAATTTTCATTCATGGAACGTAATTTTTCATTTCGTTAATGAAAATTATCTAATGAATGGGGTTCATTGGAAATATGAAGCAAATATTTTTCAGTGTGGTATTTTCCCATCTCCTGCAGACCCGCTTTGCTCAAAGTTTTGAACGATTTTTTTGATTTTACGCACATTTGGACGATTAAATCACGAAGTGTACAATATGCATGTTCAAATTTATGCACGATTTTTTTCGAATGTATGCTCATTTGGACGATTAGATTGAGCGAAAAAATCATTTGAACGCCCATTATTATAATACTCGTAAGCTGGAGTAACTTTAAAGCGATTCTCGATTGCGTATCTATTGTATCCATAGTTCGAATTTAGTTGGTCTGAAACGTAGAAAAAAACTTGACGTTTAGGTATGGTTCACATTTAACATCTGCCCTTAATACTTTACTACCATTTGAAACACATTAGGTGTGTTCATCTACTTTACTAGTAAAAACTAGTAACGAGAGAGTAACAAGAAATTTTGCAAAATTACTCTCAAAAATGTGAAAAAGTAAATGAACACTTTTCTAGCTAAAATTTGCAAGTTAGAGTAGTGTTGTTATGTATAGGTATATATGAGTACTTAATAACTACTCTTATATTTTTTGGACAAATTATACATATGTATATTGTTATAAAAAAGCGTGGTTGTGGTCATTTATATTCAGCATTGTCGTGGCTGGCATTTTTTGAGTACGGCTTGTAACAGAATAGAGAAAAGTTTTACAATTTTATTTAAGCTAGTACTAGATGTAGTCGAAATACGCTAAATACAGGGGTGATTAGATACTTTTGAATAAAATATCTATTTTTAATTAGGGGCGCTTACCCCATACACGTTTCAACTCAATTGGTTAGGTAGGCAGGCCGTTGAATTCTCAAAAAAGTACCTGGATTCTCCAGCTCACTTGGGTTCTAAAAGATCGTTCCCTTTGCGATAAACTCAATTGGCTATTGAGTCGGTTGTTGTATCAAGACGTTTAAATTGATTCGTTTGGAAGTTGTCGAGTTGGTTGAAGAAAAATAAAACCATTTTGATTTTTTTTCAAGTTGGCTAGTAAGTCTCTCAATTCGATTGTGCTTTGTATGGTCTCCTGATCAGTTGTCCAAAAAACTTAAGAAAGGAAAAAGCTTGAAAAAGTACAAACCAAAAATTTTATTCAAAAATTATAAAGTTCAAAAAAAATTCAATAAATTATTGTCCAATCTGGTTTGTAAAAAATAAAGAAACAAAAAACAGAAATATTTTAGAGGTTAAAATTAGGTAAATGTTATTATAATTATAAATGGAAGGATCCAAGTGTGAATTTAATTGCTTCCT
Organism: Thecocarcelia acutangulata; assembly: GCA_914767995.1. Lineage (NCBI taxonomy): Eukaryota > Metazoa > Arthropoda > Insecta > Diptera > Tachinidae > Thecocarcelia > Thecocarcelia acutangulata. Next base: position 94,333,995 of record OU612095.1, on the reverse strand, counting down.
TAGAAGTTTTAAACACATTCAAGCAAGTAAATTTGCCGGAACATCCTTTGCCACTGATGTGCCAGATACTGTGTTGCTTAGTTTATTTCCCTTAGACTTCTTGTTTTATTAAAAAGACTACAAAAATACATTTGTAATCTTTTTAATACTTTTAACCGGCTTAAAAGTTTACATACAATTATAATTTCTTAAATTTTCCAAAATGTTTTAATTTTTAACTTAATTTAGAAATGCTGTTTTGTAAACACAAAAGCAAAACAGCTGTTTGAATAATTATTGCAAGTAAAAATTTTATTACCCTCTCACGATTTCTTTAGTTTTACCAAAACAATTCTGCACACTGAACTTACAAATTCTGGCATTTATACATAATTTTACAACTATGCAATTGCAAAAGTCAATTCTGGATGAATAACGTAACTTGAAAAATGTATATTTTTAAATACACGTACATATCGCTTCTTTATTGCAACATAGTCATATCGCAAAAAAGCTTGTTTCGAGAAAAACACATTTCAAATTTTTCGTTTCCATACAAGTCTCAGAAATTTCTTTTTAGAAATATCTTCTAAAGTAAACAGTTTAAGAGTAATTGGAATAAGTTTTTGGCAAAATATAAAAAGTAGAACTGTTAACAATTCTGCATTGTTAACTCGAAAAGCTCATTTTTTGAGATATGACTATGTTGCAATAAAGGAGCGATATGTGATGCCCGTCTTATATATGTACAATGTGCATTGTACATGTCTCTCCTTTATTGCAACATAAGTCATAACTAAAAAAAAGCTAGTTTCGAGAAAAACACATTTAAAATTTTTAGTTTCCATACAAGTCTTAGAAAATTTTGTTTAGAAAATATCACTTCTGCATTGTTTACTCGAAAAGCTCATTTTTTGATATATGACTATGTTGCAATAAAGGAGCGATATATGTGCCTGTCTGACTTATAAAATGAATTAATATTATACATATGAGTATATAAAATTTTGGGTAATTGAATTTATGGTATTAAGCATTTATATGTAATTGCTATCATTAATTTTCCATCCCTGTATAAGCTTAAAGCGTATTATGTTCCAAGTGCATCAGTGAGTTATTTGCCTTAAAAGTAATAGTGTTTACAGAAGCTCTTTTTCATTAATTCATTTCTATGCATGTTCGGCGAATAATGAATGAAATATACGTGTTAACTTGCTGGAGTGCTATACATACGAGTATGTATGTATGAGTGAGCAGTTGTATACATATATTTGCTGTTTTTATATACATATACACATGCCTCATTATACGGGGCAAGAGATCAGGGCATGTCGTTGTAATAATATTAAAAGAACTCATCTCATTTTCTTTGCGGTTTGTTCTTCATTAAGTTTTTAAAAGGTTGAAAACACAAAAATATGAGTGCAGAGTTAAAGTTTATAGTTTTTGTTTTCATATTTTTTTTTTTTTTAATATTATATATTTTTGGTTTTTTCACAGAAAATGTAATAGAGATATGCTGTTTCTATATTAAGCTGTTGCTGAACAAAATTGTGCAGTGGTTTGTTGTTTGACTGAGCAAAGTTAATTCTTGTTTTATTACATTTTCACTTCGTTTGCATGACAAGAGTTTAATATTGTTGTTTGTTCGTCTGTATACACTCAACACAAGCCCAAAAAGGGGGTTTTGAAGGCAGCCAAAGGAAAGAACCTCGCAGTTCTTTGTGATATTTGCAATGTTACATCACTAAGTATTCATTTATCACTTTAATATCATCTCTAGGTTAAGTTACATTTTTTACGATAACTAATAAACAGGCACGTGAATTATAAGACGAGTTTAACTACTGCATCGATATTGGTGAAAATGTTTATATACTCGTAAATTCTATGGAGGTTGAACCGTTCTATGGGTCTGCTGGATATTCGCAGAGTTTGAAATAAAGGACTGACTGTTCTCAGCCCTGGTAAAGAAAATTTTGTCCTGGTTTTTATCCATTGATGATATTTTTTTATTGGTTTTTAAAACGGACTTAGCAATTTTTATATTCAGTAACTAGGGGGTTTAACATCAAAAATTTATCTAGAATGTATAAGGTCCGCAGAAAACCAAATTTGTCCCGCAGATAAAAATTCAATGTTTGTGCGTAAGCGATAAACTCAATAACTACTGCATCGATATTGAGAAAATGTTTATATACTCGTAAATTCTATGGAGGTTGAACCGTTCTATGGGTCTGCTGGATATTCGCAGAGTTTGGAATAAAGGACTGACTGTTCTCAGCCCTGGTAAAGCCCATTTTGTCCTGCTTTTTATCCATTGCTGATATTTTTATTGGACTGCATAAGGTCCAGAGAAGACCTTGTATTTCACGATTTCTAATACCTTAACTGGTTCTCGAAAAGTATTCTATCGATTTTGATAAGAGTCGCTACCTAGACATTTTTGAGGCCGCAAAAACGATCTAGACTTCAAAAATTCAGTATCTGAAAGTTTTTGGAAACAAAAATCTGTCTTCGTTAGTATCGTTTAAACAAAAATTTTTTTTGTGGCTCAGCTTTCACATATATCTGGTGAAATTTTGATACAGATTAAACTTAAAATTTTTAATGAAAACACAGAACTTGATTTTTTTTTTTTTTTTTTTTTTTGGAGAAACGGAGTACTAAATAAACGAATTGCTATTTTGCCCTCACTCCACAAAATACATATACATATATAAAAAAAATAAAAGAGCACAATTTTATCGTGCCTTTAAACCAGGGTACGTAAAGCGCCGTTTTAAACTCAAACTACTACAACAAATCCTTGAATTTGGGTGAAATTTTAACAGTTGACGTTAGACAGATCTCAATTTCCAAACAAAAAATAATCGTTTCGCGTTACGTAGCTCCATCTATCCACCCTTGTAAATGGGCTCGAGTTTTTAGTTTATATAACGCTTAAATAAATTTTTATTCAATTGAGTTCCCCAAGGCAGCATATTAGGGCCTATCTTATAATGGGTGATTTTATAAGAACTATCGGAAATTTAAAAAAAAAAAACACATAAAATTCAGAAAAATTCATGAAATATTTATTTGGATCGATAGTTGGGTCGATATAATTTAATGTTTGAAGATTATTTCATGCAAATGTTGGCCGCGACTGCGCCTCAAATGGTCCATCCGCTTAATACAATTTTGGCATAGTCTTTCCAACATTTCGGCCCGTATCTCACGAATAATGTTGGCAATGTTGGCTTCCAGTGCGTCAATCGAAGCGGGCTTGTCGCTATAGACATTAGCCTTAACATAGCCCCACAAAAAAAGTCTAGAGGCGTTAAATCGCACGATCTGGGCGGCCAATTGACTGGTCCCAAGCGTGAAATAAACTGTTCACCGAACTCGCCTCTCAATTGGTCCATTGTTTCGCGTGCTGTGTGGCATGTGGCATGTGGCACCGTCTTGTTGAAACCACATGTCATGCAAGTCAAGCTCTTCCATTTTGGGCAAAAAAAAGTTTGTTATCATCGCACGGTAGCGCTCACCATTCACAGTAACGTTGTAATTCGCATCATCTTTGAAGAAATACGGCCCAATGATGCCGCCAGCCAATAATCCGCACCAAACGGTTGTTTTTTGTGGATGCATTGGTAGCTCTTGCAATGCTTCTGGCTGCTCTTCACTCCAAATCGGCAGTTTTGCTTGTTCACGTATCCATTCAACCAGAAATGAGCCTCGTCGCTGAACACAATTCTTCGATAAAAAAGTGGATTTTCATCTAACTTTTCAAGAGCCCATTCACCAAAAATTTGGCGTTGTGGTAGATCGTTTGGCTTCAATTCTTGCACCAGCTGTATTTAATAAGGCTTCACACCCAAATCCTTTCGCAAAATTTTCCACGTAGTGGAGTAACAGAGGCCCAATTGCTGCGAACGGCGCCGAATCGATAATTCACGTCATCACCAACACTGACCGATACGGCTGCGATATTTTCTTCAGTTCGCACTCTACGTAAGCGTGTTGGTGGTTTATTGTCCAACAATGTAAATTTGGTGAGAAATTTTTTTACAATAGCCCGATTAGAAGCCTCAGTAGGTCGATTAAACTGACGATAAAATGGAAGAAGCGCGCGATGAACTTTCTTAACAGAGCACGAATTTTGGTAATAAAGTTCAATAATTTGCAAGCGTTGTTCGTTTGTAAGACGATTCATGATTAAATTATAGACCAAACTGAAGATGTTTGACAGTGACACAAGATACAAAACGTGCGTGAGCTGTCAAAACTAGTGTTGCCAAAAAGATAATAGCAAAAAAATCACTCGTTATTTGATCTACGCATCTGACATGCCGACAAGCACCAATATTCACACTTCAACATTTGCAGATGATACAGCATTCCTTAGCATACATAGTAACCACCAGCAAGCATCAATAAACTTACAGGAACATATCGACAAACTAGAGAAATGGCTCAAGCTTTGGAAAATCAATGTTAATGAACAAAAGTGTGCCCATGTTACATTCGCACTGCGTCTAGGAACATGCTCACCCATTACTATTAACAATAAAGTAATACCTCAACACAGTGAAGTCAAATACCTCGGTATTCATCTTCACCGTAGACTAACATGGAAGTCGCACATCGAGGCAAAAGTAACGCAAATGAAATTGAAAGCAGTGCAAATTAACTGGCTAATAGACAGAAATGCGACCTTGAAGCTTGATTGTAAACTTTTGCTGTACAACTCGATTCTAAAGCCAATATGGTGCTATGGGATTCAATTATGGGGCACAACATTGAAAAAATTCAAAGAAGTTAAAATAGAATACTCCGTAGAATTACAGACGCTCCATGGTACGTTAAAAACTCACGAATCCACGCAGATCTGAACGTACCTTTTGTGAAATCTGAATTTGTGAAGTACGCGAGAAGATATATTAACAAACTTGAATTCCAGCCAAATCCTCTTGCAGTTAATATTCTTAACTTTGGTGGTCATACCCGTCTGACAAGGAGGGATACTTTGGCTACCATTAGAGCTCTAAACAGGCGACTGAATTCTGAAATAATATTCGCATAAAAATAAATTTTTGTCCAGCACTGGCAGGACTTTAATCACAATTTTTTTTTAGTATTAAAAACTGAATACTTATTGTCATTACATATCTTATATAGAATAAATAAAATTAATAAAGTTAAAAAAAAGTTCAAAACTGTATATTTTTAATGCTTCTACACTTTTTTTAAAACACTGCAGTACACCTTCCATTAAATTTTTGTACAAAAAGGAGAAAAAAATACCTTCGCTGACTATAATGGTGTGTGTAAAAGATATGAAATAAAGTATAAAATTAGGCCCTATAGAGGGCCCGTCCACGCCTTATTGTAGCTGTGGTGATATTTATGCCTTTGAATGTGTTGCTGTAGATGCAAATCTAGTTTCCACTTTACAATTATGCACATGAAGTAATCTACTTTAATGGTTTTGGTATTAGGCAAAAGCAATCTGAATGAATGCCATATTAATTCATGACAATTAATTTTAATATTAGAAATGCATGGCAAGTTGTAGGATTATTAACTGCTGATTTTATTCTGCACGTTAGACATCCTTTGAAAGAAACAAGTTTCTTCATAAGGGTGAAATTTAAGTATGACTGTGAAAAATGTTTGTCTTACCTAGAAAAATCTACTCATACAAAATAGTTCAAAATGAAATCAATTATGGAATAATATTTTGGAACTTAGTTGCTTCTTTAGTTAATTACGTAGTAATGCTTCGTATTTCAAAAGTTTTTGGATTTCGGTTTCATGGATATTCGTATATTTTCTATAGCAATAAATTAAAAAAAAAAGGTTGTATAAATTGATGTTACATAGAAACATAAACCGTATTCAACGTTTATAACGCTACTTTGAAAATCACTCTTTTATCGAAAACGGCGGACGGCGAAATAATATTTTCTTCGCATTAAATACACTGCATGAATGTCTTGCAGTAACAATATTTATTTATTTGTCTGTTTATTTTGTCAAGGCAATACAACAAGCACATGTCTTATATTACAGTATAGCTATAATCACTTAGACGATAGCAGACTTCACAACTTCACGAGTACAAGTGAAGTTAGCTTCAAAAGCTGCCATCTCATCAGCAACATAATTATTTTAAACACAGCAGCATCACTATGAGTATTTAAACAATGCAAATTTCAGAGGTGCCACATATATATTTTACATGAATAAAACTAAAACTACTGACTGAAAACGTAATAATATCACGTAAAACTGTAAAAACCCATCAATTTATTTGTTTATTTTATTTATGTGATGTTTATTTCTATTAAATATTTCAAACAAATTTAAGTTATTATTGCTGCCAATTTATAGTTCTAGTGGCAGCACTGCATTTACTTTTTGCTGCTTATGAAAATAGAAATCAGTCTAAGTTGGCAGCAGCAGCAAATGCTGTTGTAAAGTCGTGCTGCTATGATGTCGTTAAAATAATCGTGTGCATTTAAACACATGTATTTTATTTATATATGACAGATTGCTGCTTGCGGTCTGCTGTCGCCTATGTGTTTAAAGCTTATTGCTTAGTATTTGGCATTTAATTATAATAACAATTGTAAATAATAAAAAAATATAAAAAAAATACAAAATACTGTATTGTTTCTTTCAAAGTAACCCCCCTCAGATATAATACACTTATGCCTGGGTTTTTTCTAATCCTCGAAACACTTCTGAAACGTATTGAGTTATGGTAACGATTTTGTTTTTGGGCAAAACTTCATGCACAAACATCCATGTATGAGCTGGTGGGTTATCATGGTGCAAAACCCAAACTGATAAACTGCTTCGCGCAAACGGCACATAACTTAAAAGTAGTAATCCTTATTGACCGTACGACCTTGTGGCAAGAATTCATGATGCACCACGTCATTGCAGTCGTAGAGCACAGTGAGCAAAACCTTTACATTTGACCGAACTTGAAGTGCTTTTTTCAGTCTTGGACTGACGTTTCTGGACGCTTCAATTGGAATGATTGGTTTCAATGTAATAGCCATAGAACCATGATTCGTCACCAGTTATGACCTTTTTGAGCAAATCTGGATCGTTGTTGACGATTTCCATGCGACGTTGATTTGGCTCAAAATTAAGAAAATTTAGTCAAAAAATCGAAGAGCACACCAAAGCACGTAAAATATTACTATTTTCATAAAAAAAATTAAAATATGGTGCTGCGTAATTTTTATCCCATTAATAAAGCTTTCATAGCCGAAATTAAATTTTTCATGGTATTAAGCAAAGAATGGTGTACGAAAAAGTTTCATTCCCATAACAAAGCATTTTTCTATCAGTCTAGATGGACATACTAAAGGCCGGGGCACATAGAATCCGTCGTACGTTATACGTTGCCTTTTTCAACTGACAACTAAGTTGAAATAAATGTATTCTTATGAGCTTTGATACATTCCGTCAACGCAAAGTATTAAAGTTGAGCAACCTTCAACTTTTAACGTACGTTGAGAACTTTGATAACTATCTGGTAATTTTTTTTTTTTTTTGTATATTTTAATTTAATTTTTCGTTCAAAAATTAAATAAATTGAAAAAAGTTATGTTAAATTTTTTGTCTGAAATATATATTCAAAGATTTTAATCAAATCAAAGTAAAATGCAGTTGATTTTATATCCTTTAACAAAGTACTGATTGTGCCAACTTCATACTTCGTATACGTTGATGTCAGTTAAAAAGAAGACGGACAAAGTACAACGGATTCTATGTGCCCCGGACTTAAGTGCCCTCCTCTGCATTAGAATCATTTCACAAATGCCAACATGTTACTAAGACAAGTATTGGAAAAAGTAAAAGGAGTTGATAATCTCTCCCGTTTTTCGAAGTTGTCCAAAAAAGTTTTTTTTTTGTCAAAAATATAAAATCAGCATTAGTATATAAATGTAGTGAAAAGTGTATGTGAAATTTTAATATCAAGCAAGTAAAATAGTTAAGAATTAATGAGGCATTTGCTTCCGAAAGTACACGTAGATATCGTCTATATTAACCTTCTATATCTGCTTCCAACCCTATCCATTCTTTAGCAGCTGCTGTTATGTATTTGCCATTCATACTCATTCAGTCATAGGCCCAGCCTATCCGAGATCATTGCCAAGAGGCAACACATGAATGACTCTTTGAATAGTGATCTTTTATTAATCTCCGAAAGGGGCCGTAAAAACAGTGTTGTTTATTAACACACAAACACACTACTGCTGAAGCTGCTCCATCTGTAATCATGTATGGTATAAATATTGAGGAATCGGATGCTCTTGATGTTCCTTGGAATGAAAATACAGTGTGACGTTCGCTGGAATGAATACATTTTTCATGTCTCTAAAGAAGCATTCAAGTGCCTCCGTTTTTTGAAACGGTGTAAGATGTACTTCACACCATCCGATCTCCTTATTATTTATACGACCTACTGGGTGGCCCAGAAAGACCGAAGTGGTGTGAATTCCTTATAACTTTTTTATTATAATTTTTTTTTTTCTTTTCTTTTCAGTATTTTGTAAAGAAGACTTGGATAATTTATAATGGAGCAATACACAATTGAACAACGTGCCCAAATTGTTGAAATTTACTTTTCAAATCAACGGTCCATTGTGTTGACTCAGCGTGCATACCGTCGTCAATTTAATGTGCGGGTTGCACCCTCTCAGTCAACAATAAACCGTCTGGTTGCAAATTTTCGAGAACAAGGAGCAGTAAGGAACCTTCCTGGTCCCGGCAGACACCGAACTGTTCACACGGCTGACAATATACAAGTGGTACAGGAGAGTATTCGGGAGGATCCAGAAACATCAACCAGGAGACGTTCGTCACAACTGGGCCTCTCAAGGACGTCGCTGCAGCGAATTTTGCACACCATAGGATTGTTTCCATACAAAATTCAACTTGTCCAAGAATTGAAACCAACAGATTACCAGCAACGACTTGACTATGCAATTTATTTCCAGCAAAAAGCACAAGAGAATCCAAATTTTATTCATAACTTAATAATGAGTGACGAAGCCCATTTTCAATTAAATGGGTTCGTTAACAAGCAAAACTGTAGGATATGGGCTACGGAAAACCCGAGAGTACTTCATCAACGACAATTGCACCCAGTTAAGTGTACCGTTTGGTGCGGTGTTTCTTCAGAAAGGATCATTGGCCCATTTTTTTTTTGAAAATGAACAAGGTGTCGCCATTTCCGTCAATGGTGATCGATATCGGGCCATGTTGCAAAATTTTGTAAGGCCAGCCGTGGAAAACCATCCGCAAATATGGTTCCAACAGGATGGAGCCACAGCGCACACTGCGAGGGCCACAATGACTCTTTTACGCGACATCTTTGGTGAAAGAATAATTTCTCGTAACAGCAATTTTAATTGGCCTCCGCGTTCCCCGGATTTAACCGCTCCAGGCTGTTTTCTTTGGGGCTATTTCAAAGGAAAAGTTTATGTTAATAAGCCTAGGACTATTGAGGAGTTAAAAACCAATATTCGAGAAGAAATTAACAACATACCACCGGAAGTTTTGCGAAAGGTCATGGAAAATGTGTTGGAAAGAGCACATTTGTGCGAAGCAGAATATGGCCACCACTTGCGGGATATCATTTTTAATAACTAATCCAAAAATATTCCCCATAAATTTAATGTATTTAAAAAAAAAAAATTAAAAAAATATCTCTTAAATAAAAAGTTATAAGCAATTCACACCACTTCGGTCTTTCTGGGCCACCCTGTAGATATTATCCCCTGGGTTTTGATCCAAGATAAAAACATACCAAACACTCACTCTTTTGACACTTTAATTTCAACTTGTCTTATTTTCGAATTATTTATAGTTTATCTTTTTGCTCATCCGCAAAACAAAAAATAAACCAAAAAATAGAAAAAGTTTTTCGAACACAAAACCACATTAACCAAAATGCATTTTCTTCGTAGTTAAAACACAAAAAAAAAAAAACGTATTTCAGTTGGAAACAAACAACCTTTAAGTAAAAAACAAACTTTAATAATAGAAACACAAACAACTTTGCCACATTTATGTAGCAGTAATAAGCAATAATATGAAAGCAAAACTTTCCCAAAAGTTTAATACAAGGGGTAGAGTTTTTACTTTCACTTTGGTTTATTTCGAAGAACACAACAAAAAAAGTATTCCAGGAATTTTTCTGTAAAGTTTTTAAATTGTTAATGCTGCAATTCCTTCCCACCCCTTCGATAAGATTTAACTTTTATGCATTATTTAGCAATTAATGTCAGGGGTCATGGTTATTTTGCGAACTTTTGAGCACATTAACAGTCCCTTATCATGGCGTTGCCATAAAAGATATGTGAAGAGATTTACATATATTCTCATTACGTGACCAATTTCATTAAGCTATGTTGTTTTGAAAAGTGAATGGATATGTTGCAAATGGTTTGGTTTGGTAGGCGACGAGGGGGAAGTGAAGATATTCGAGATTTTCACACATTTTAAAATACTGAACGATGTTAATTGTGAGTCACACGTTAATGTCAAGTTTTTTGCCTAACTTAATTTTATTTCTATTTCCGTTTAACTATACAGTTGCAAAATATAAGATGCATAGTATGGGCGGGTTGATGGAGATCATATGCCCAAGATAGTATTAACAGTATGTTTGAAGCGTCGCCGTGACTAACTATAACTACCTATGCCTTCACATAGAAAGTTGCAGCGTGGTTAACAACGAAATACCTCAAAAAAACTGTAATCCAATACACTTAGTTGAGGCAAACCGTTAACCAATGCAAGTAAGACGCAAAGCTCTCGGAGACCCAACTACAACAACAAGCCTGATCGCACTTAAAATTAAATATGATGACGCGAGAGCTTTTCTTCACCCCAGAGCTGCTTCACGACTCGTTGTCGATTGTAGAAACTTAATTTTATATTTCTTTGTTTCAGTGTTTAACAAACCCGCTTAGAGTTTTTAGCTTTAAAAAATTCCATTGCTATACAGAACAAGTTCTGCTTATATCAACCATTCATGAAAAAAAGTTTTTTCTTTAAAAAACTGGTTTAAGAAGATAAAAAGAGCAACTTGACTTAAAAATGCTTTGCGCTATAACAAGCATTTACACCAACTCAAAATCTAGTAGATTTGAATTGAAATCTATATGGTTTACACCACCGTTTTTTTGACATCTAGCAAGATTTCATTTGCTCAAAAATAATTTATGCATGCGGGTTTGACAATACAATATTATCAGAGACTGAATACACACCAGCATTAAAGTGTTTATTTTTTGTGTCCAGAGACTGCATACACCACATTATAGTGCAATTTTTGTTGCAGCGTAGTATTTTTAAGTACAAGAAATCACAGTTGCATCGCTTAGTACTGAGTAGATTCCAGGAGACTTCGTTGAAATCTACTCATAAAGTAGATTTCATTTTGTATGGGAAATCTTCTCAAAATCTACTAGATTTGGCTTGAAATCTCGAATGAGCAGATTTCGCTTTGGTGTAAATAGGCTATTACGTTTAATTCAGCTTATGTGAAGTTATTGAATTCAGAAGTGAAAATTTAATTAGATATATTTTCTGATCTATAATTAGAGCAGTATTAAACAAGTAAGAGTGTGGTATATTCAGCTGGACCGGGTCTAAAATACATATTACAAATTTGAACTAAATATGCTCTGATATATATGGACCAATATCGGGGAAAAAATATTTTTGCCTTCTAATCACCATTCAAAAAAATTAATCTTTCATGAACATTTTCGTGGAAAAGCTTGTTTAAGCTATATCCCGGTTATATATGAACCGATATCGGAATTTTCTATTTTCAGCAAAAAAAAAATGTTAATGGAAAAATCGGTATACAGCTGTGGACATACAATTAAGTCGTTCATATAAAATTAATTTTCTTTTGTAAAATAAAACAGATTTAGAAAAATTGTTAAAGAAAAAAATTTTATTTATTCAAATTTGACGCTTACGGGCTAATTAATGTTAAAAACTTAAGGAAATGTTGATTATTAATACTTTATTTTTACACAATATATTTTTTTTCCTTCACATTTGGCGTGGACATATAATTAAGCTACCTGAAAGGATATTCTAAAAATTTACTTAAACACTCTTATTGTCATATGAAATTATTATTTACCATCAGTATTTTGTTGGATAACCTTTTTGGCGAATTACTTCGATGCATCCAAGTCCAACATTGCTGTGGAGTAATATTATTCCATTCTGATTCAATAATATGCCAGAGTGCATTTTTATTTTTTGGTTTTTTGGCGGAAACTTCCCGTTTCATGATTCCCCATAGATTTTCTATGGGGTTTAAATCGGGGCTTTGCGCTGGCCAGTCAAGAACCCGAATATTTTTTTGTTTGAGCCAATATTTAACGACACGAGACTTGTGCTTCGGGTCGTTATCGTGCTGAAACATCCATGACAGTGGCAACTCATCAATATATTTAACGTCAAGGTTATTCTGTATAATGTTTTTATACATTTCACCATTCATTTTACCATCAATTTTCACGATGGGACCAACTCCTGATGAGGTAAAACATCCCCATACCATAACTGACGGTCCCTCGTGTTTCACGGTTTTCTTGGTATACTTCGGATCTAAATGTGCGTTTACTGGACGTCGTACGTACGGTCTGCCGTCGTTTCCAAACACATTAATCTTTCATTCATCACTCCACACAATTGAATTCCACACATTTTGACAGTTTCCTAGGTGATTTTTGGCGAATCACAAACGGAATATTTTTTTTATGACACATTGGGTTTTTTTCTGCTTATGCGACCATTCAGATTTTTTCTTACTGTCCTTGCTGATATTTTAACATCGTGTTCCTCCTCCATACGTGATCGAATTTGCGTCGATGTCAAAAACGGGTCAGCTACGCTCATTCTGGTCAAAATTCGGTCTTCTGATTGCGTCGTTTTCCGTGGCTTATTTCGTGGCAAGTTGTTAAATACCACAGTGCCAACAGACCCAAATTATCGGAAACAATTCCATATGATTTTTCTTTCAGCTGGAGTAGTGCTCTTATTTTTCCCCATAGTATAAAATATTTGATTAAAGGTAAACGAAATGCTTTATTTATTCATTTTTCTACGGAAATTTTCCTTACAGATATTAATAATATGTTAATAAAATAGCTAATTATACAAGAACAATCTCTTTGAATCCATATTCCTATTGTTAATACAAATACTTACCTTTAATGATAACAATAACTTCTTAGCAACTAAACTAAACAGTAAAATGCAAAAATTTTTAATGCATTATATAAAATTATAACGGGCCTACATATTTTAAAAAATTCCAATGTATCAACATTTACCGTTCAAAAAGTACTCAGAGAAATACATTTCATCAGTAACTTATTGGTATGTCCACAAGTGTACATATATGGACCAATATCTGAAATTTCAATTTCCTTATTTCATTACCAAAACTGCTTTTGAACAAAAAAAAAAGTTGTTTATGTTCGCTTACGCGACATTTTCATGAAAACCCCGTTTTAGACTTTATTTTATTTTCCATATTTATATTCCATATTTATATTTTCCATATTTATATAACCTTATTTTATTACCAGAACTGCTTTTAAGCAAAAAAAGTTGTTTAAGTTTGGTTACGCGACATTTTCATGAAAAATCCGATTTATATCTCGGATATATACACACAATTTTTCTTCAAAAATTTTCATACAAAATTGCAAATATATGATTATATCTCAGCTATAGGTGTAAAATAATGGTGAAAGAAAAATGTTTCTAAGTCTAATGGTTTTCTCAGAAACGGTATTTCAACAGCGGACAGACGGACAGACGAACATCGCTTAATTGACTTTTCCATTAATTCTGATTCAGTATATATATATTTTATAGGGTCGCCAACAAAAACTGTAGAAATTACAAACGGAATCACAAACTTAACATTTTTGTGAACGATATAAAAAAGTGTATTTACACTTTGGCGTCTATCGAATACAGAGCTGGGCAGTATTTGAAATACTTGTATTTGAAATATGTATTTCAAATACATGACCGGAATGTATTTAGTATTTTGTATTTCAAATACATAACTTAATAGTATTTTGTATTTTGTATTTCAAATACATCTGGCTCAAAAATACATTTTTACAAAATACATTTATTTATTATAATAAATTGAAAACAAGTTATTTCACAAAAGCTAAAACCGCTAGAAACTACAATCATTAAAATGTTTATCATTTTGCAATACTGCATTTTGGCTTACATTTATACAGAGCTAATACATTTTACACTAATCGGGTGATATCAATAAGAATTTCTATATATTTGCCACCAGCTTTTGATATACAGGGAAATAATTTTTATTATGGAAAACTTTAGGCTGCGAGAACCAGATTAGATCCACTGCAATATAATACTTTAGGCATTTAAGTTGTATTTTAACAAAATTAATGGAGCGCTTGGAAATAAGATTTAATGAGTTTCTCATGCTGACACCTGGAGCAAATAGAGCCATATCGGTGTCGTGTTTCCATCCTAGTTTTAAAATTAGCTGATTGCCATAAAGAATCTCAGTTAAAGAGAGACAAAAAATTCAAAATCTTGCAATAGATACCATGGAGAAAAATTGCAAAAAACGTGAAACCATGACTGGATGCAGAAGAAGTAGTAGTTGAGGTAAAGATAATGAACATTTTATTGTTGTTTTGGACAATACAGTGATCAACCTCGTAAATCAAATTTGGAACTTGAGCTTATCAGTTTTCAAAATGATAAAAGCAAGGAGCTTGCTATTCTGGAAAACTATCCAAGTATCAAAAATAAATGCATTTGTACAATTTGACAGCACCTTGTGCTCCTCAGGACCTGTAGAAGGATTATTGTTTGTCGGATGACTGATTGAAATATCTAGTTTTTATTAAAGGAAATACTTGTTTTGCCGAATGAATTTTTTATTTACTATCTATCAAATGCTAAATATTAGGTTTCTTCCTTTAATTTCTTAGCAAGTTTAGAACAATAATATGAATATACAACTTAGTTTAAGTGCATATGTAAAATAAAATATGTATTTAAAGCCAGACGGGTACATTTTTCTGAGACCAAATTACAAAAATGTATTTGTATTTTGTAGTTGTATTTTGTATTTAAAATACACAACTTGAAAGTATTTTGTATCTTGTATTTAAAATACACTACTGTAAAGTATTTTGTATCTTGTATTTGAAATACACTCCTGGAAAGTATTTTGTATCTTGTATTTGAAATACATAATCTGTGTATTTTGCCCAGCCCTGGCTATAATAACAGATGTTTACCCTCCAAAAAATAGTTTTTGATATTATTCATAGAAACCATATTTGATGGTTATGCTATATGTTGTCGAAATCGG
Organism: Thecocarcelia acutangulata; assembly: GCA_914767995.1. Taxonomy (NCBI): domain Eukaryota; kingdom Metazoa; phylum Arthropoda; class Insecta; order Diptera; family Tachinidae; genus Thecocarcelia; species Thecocarcelia acutangulata. The sequence goes on along the minus strand of OU612095.1, from coordinate 94,318,589 downwards.
TTAACAATGTTGCAGATTGTTCCGTATTTTATACATAATATCCATATTATGAAAAGTGGAAGTTTACAAAAAAAGTATCGAGTTTTTCAAAATGTGGACCAAAAAACTCGGTCCGAGAAACAAAATATCGTACCGGTCTCTATTAAAGTATTTTGTCAAAGATACGTACTAGAGTTAAAACTATTTATAAGTGAACTAAAATCACGTTTATGTCGGATTAGCAAATAGGTCAAATGTCGCCTATTGATTTGAAATAATTTTATGACAGCGATGTCGCTTTTATGCAAAAGTGTCGTACCAGGGGCCAAATCACCGCATACGATATCGACCAAAATTACTGAAATTTTTTATTTTGTTTTCATGGCATACGATATCGCATAAATTGTATTGCAATAATATAAAAAAGTTCAAGAATTTTTCTTTTGTATTCGTATTTCTAGGAAACTTATGGTCTTCAATCTATTACATTTTGTTTAAATTACGATCCAATATGCATTGTTTGCCATAATCTAGATGTGTTGTAATGTTATTCGACACGATAGTTAATTCAATATCGTATGCGGTGATTAGACCCCATAGTTTTCTATACAGGGGCCAAATCACCGCATACGATATCGAGCAAAATTATCGAAATTTTTCATTTTGTTATCATGGCATACGATATCGAATAAACTGTATTGCAATAATATAAAAAAGTTAAAGGATTTATTTTTTGTATTCCTACTTTTAGGGAACGTATGGCCTTCAATCTATTGCATTTTGTTTAAATTACGATCCAATATGCATCGGTTGCCATAATTTAGATGTATCATAATGTTATTCGATACGATAGTTAATTCGATATCGTATGCGGTGATTAGACCCCAGGTCTTAAAACACAGTTTCTGTTATAGCAAACATCAGAAAGACAATTTGCAATCCATAAAATAAAATCTTATACTTCCTCAGCTTTTACTTTATTTGCTTTTATTTTTTATTGAATAAATCAATCAATGCGCATTCCATTATATGACAAACAAGAAATCCAGCCTTCAACAGTTGAAACTGATATGAAAAACATGTTTGAAAAATCCCCTAAAGCAAAAATAGAATCAAAATAAAATTTATTTGAAACCAAATTCTCGGTTGTTTTTATAAGCAACTTCGCTGTTTGCAAATATGTTGCGAAAATATGAAGAAAAAATAAATTAAATTAATACTCTTGTGGATTTCTTGTGGAACTACAAAGGGATTGATTAAATTTGTGCTTTGCTGGCAAAAATATAAAATAAAATATCAAACAGTTAAGTTTCTTTACTTTATTAGCTGCTAATATTGAAAACAATCAAAAAATAAGAACAGCTTGCTAGCTGTCTATATATTGACATTTCATAGGGGATACCCTAATTATCAGTACGCTTGGAAACCTTTGAAAGATATTTTCAAATATTTAGTTTAAATACATTATTGAAAATTTACAATTGTATTAACACATTTCAAAATACAAACAAATAACAAACATTTTCTTTCGCACATGTTCCTAATTTTTCCTATTTTTAAAGATACAAGTTCGCCCTGTAGTCGAAAATCACAACACTAAATTACAAACAGTCTGAAATCGCTCTAAATTTCTGAATATCGCTTTTATTTTATTATAAATTAGCCTACAGCTCAAATCTCTAACAACCACGAACATTTTTTATTTGATTATTCCACTTTATGGCAATTTTTTTTTCTTTTGTTTACAAGTGTTTTCTTTTACAACCCACTTCACTGTGAAACGCACTTGTCAAAATCGGGTTTTCCAGTAGTAAAGTGTTGCCGACGCATTGTTGAAATGTACGGGCATGAGAACTTTTGACAGCTAAAAAAACGCTTGCCGCTCTTGTTGAGGGATAGTTGTTATTATTTCAACAATTACAAGTATACTGAAATCTCCAGCCCTGTCCATCAAATATGTTCTTCAAACTGCAGTTTGCAGCTCAACAGAAAAATATGAACAACAAAGAATTTAAGGTCTTGACCTTCCGTTATTCTCAAAAGTTTAACGTGCAAAACAAAAAATTGCACGTAGATGCCTATTCCAAGTCAAATTGGATAGTTCGGAGAAACGCTTTTTTTGAATTTGCGCTATTTTTCGTTGTATTGATGTTTCTGCTGAGCAGCACATTTTATCAAATTTTGAAATAGTTTTAAGATAATTTATGATTTTTTAGATAAAGTCAATTGCAGTCTTTGAACAATACTTGTTTATATTTTATACATGTATATGTATGTAAAACACATGCATATTACAAACTATATGGTTTAGTTAAATTTTTGCACAGTGGTTTAACATGAAAATAAATTTTTAAACAAAATAAAAAAAAAATTAATTGGGAAAAGTCATAGTTATCCGAGTTCTCAAAGTACTGATTGTGCCGACCTCATACTTCGTATACTTGATGTCAGTTAAAAAGGAGACGGACAAAGTACAACGGATTCTATGTGCCCCGGCCTTAACTAACACCGTTCTACAACTTTTTCCTTAATCTTCTTAAAAGAATTGTAATAAAATTAATAAACTTTTTGTAAGAAAAATAAACTAAAGTAATATATTTTTAGTGAAATACTTGTGCTGAATCAACAATTATATGAAACTTTTACTTCCAGCAAATTAATATTGACGTCAAAAAAAAAGTTTTAATACAACATCATACATTTTTATTAATAAATATTATATATTATATCCGTATTTTTATTTGTAAGTTTTAATTTAGCTTTTTCATTAATAACAAAATTGTATGTATGATCAATATGTGACAAATAAACACAAAAAAAAATTATTAAAGAGCTCGATGGCGGAGCAGTTAAAGCGGCTGTCCAAACTAGTTTGGACAACAAACTTTTATTACGTAATTTTATTATTTGTATTTTTATTAATTTGCGCATCATCAACTGCAATTGTAAGAGAAACTGAATTCTACATACCTTAATTACAAAATGGTCCTTACAATTGTAGCGATGTTAAAATTTATACGTATTTATTCTTTTTATAACCATTTATTTATTTAATTATATATTTAACGCATAATTAGTTGCTATAATCTATATAAAATTATTATTGGAGCACCCTGTCGCACTCACAAGTTGTAATTCAATTGTCAGTCAGACATTAATTTCCGTTCGACATTTTTTAACAAGCATAAGTTTTCTTTGCGATCGAAAGCTTTGTATATTTCTTGGTTTTATCCAAGATTTGACGATAAATCGTCATTTTGACGATTTCCATGTTCATATTTAACAAAATCACAATTTGACGGTTTTTGTCATAAAATTGACGATTTTTCCTATACGAAAATTTTTTTGAAAATATAAGCGAACATTTTTTGGAATTTTTTGTAGGTGAGACACAAATATATACTTCGTAAATAAGTAAATGAAAATCGACAACAAGATAAAAAGCCTTGGAATCAATGTTGGAAGCTAATAAAGTGAATAAAACTACAATTATTTGAATTTTTGTTCGCTGCTTTTCGATACTCTCAAAAAACAAATCGTAGCAAGGTGTGAAGAAATGTTAGAGACTTCCTGATGTGTGGCCCACATCGGAAATACCAACTTTGATTTTCTCAGTTGTCAATTTTGGAAACATTTTTACAATGTATTTGAAACATTCGCCATTTTTGTTCGGAGCTTTTATGAACTGTGTCATCAACCTAAGTTTTGTATGCAAAGTAGGCAATATAATTCGGTCTCTGGATACTAGTGGAACATTACATTACATTTTGCTTACCGGAAATCAAAGCATTTCTAGAAGGTCAATCTCTTTTTGTCCAGTGCTCAGCTTTAGCTCGGCTTTCCCATAAGCATAGGAAACAGGGTTATTTTGTGTAGCCACTTTTTTGGCCCAGGTGAAAATTTACCATTTTCAAATCAACACATACAACCTAGTTATATTCCTTGTACTTGATTCTGTCGAGAACTAAAGATATTGTAGGATATTGTGGTCTGGCTGACCAGCACTTCAAAAGATGATAGATCGCTTCAAAAGATGACCACTTTTTTTTATAAAATTTATGATTGATAGTAGCTTTGAACGTATAAAGAGTTGTACTTGCAATAATAAATAAAAAAAAATGAATTGGGTAGAACCGAAGGACCCATTTAAAAAATAAATGTTTAAATTCTCCTTCTTCACCTCCGCTCCGCTGAAACTAAGGCTGCCAACAGCCTGCAGTGAAGCGAATCAATTAATTTGAAAACTGTGTTTGGCTATTAAAATCAATTGGACGCAACGCATCAACAACCCCATTTTTATTAAATCAAGTACATAAATACAAATGTTCGTACAGAAAACAATGTATTCAACCAAAAATATCAGATGGAACTGGTTGTCAAGAAATGAAGTATTGAATAGGAAAAAAGTATAAACCATTTGAAACCACAAGTGAAATAAATTGTAAAACTCAAGCCCAGAAGTATCAAACATAAAAATTAATTGCAAAACAAAACACGTATTTCTTCCGATCAGCTAATTTGTGTTGCCTCTGTAAAGTGGTTTTAGTTCAGGTGTAGATATAATTACAAAAACATACAAACTCACTATTTTTTTATTTTAATCTTCAAAATTATTTAATGAAATAAAGAAATTAAAGAACACTCGCTGCTATTCAAGTCATCAGCTTAGTTGTGAACACGTACCCTTACGTTACGTTTTGTTTTAAGTACTTTATATTAACGTATTTTTCCAAGGGCATTACGAGGGCAGATTGATTATGAAGCTACCTAAGTAGAAAAAAATATATATTTTTTCAAAACCAATTATCTCTCAACATAGTCTTTTAGAGCTTTTAGCTCAATACACTTAGAAAGACGATGTTCCAACTTTTTTTATTCCATCTGAATAATATGATTTTGGGAACCCCTCAAAATACGCTTTAGTGTCGGTAATCACTTCTTCGCTTGAGATGAGTTTTTTTCCTGCAAGCCATTTTTTCAAGTTAAGAAATAGGAAAAAAGCCCTAAATCCGCACTAAAAAAAGCTAAATCTGGACTACAAGGTGGATGATCCACTAATTCGAACTAATTCACCTAATTTTAGCATCGTACCTAATGCTGTGTGCGTTGTTTGTAGCAAGAGCATTTTGTTCTTCTTTAAATGTGGTCGTTTTTTCTTGATTGCATCAATCAATTGTAATAATGCACGATAATACTTTCCTGTAATTGTGGATCCTTTTTCAAGATAACTGGTGAGCAATATTCCGTGTGCATCTCAAAATACAGTAGTCATAACCTTGCCAACCGGTTTCACTGTCTTCGCCTTCTTGGGAGCACTTCCAATCATTGTTGCGGTTGTTGGTTTTTGGTTTCAGGTGTGTAAGCGGGGACCCACGTTTCATCAACTGTTACTAATCGACTCCAAAAGTTATCAGGATTACGCTTTATCATGTCCAAACACCGCTGTGAAATGGTCTGTCGATCTCGTTTTTGTTCGACACTGAGCAAATGCGCCACCTATCATGCCGATAGCTTTTTCATATCATCGCACCTAATGCTGTGTGGACCGGTGCGTTGTTTGTAGAAAAAGCACTTTTTTCTTCTTTAAATGTGGTAATTTTTCCTGGTTTCATCAATCAGTTGCAATAATGCACGATAATACTTTCCTGTAATTGTGGATCCTTTTTCAAGATAACTGATGAGCAATATTCCGTGTGCCTTACCACTGTCTTCGCCTTCTTGGAAGCACTTCCACCTATTGCTGCAATTAGTTTTTGGTTTCACGTGTGTCGTAGTAGACCCACGATTCATTAACAGTTATTAATCAATCCAAATGTCAGCAGGATTACTATTTATCATGTCCAAACGCCGCCGTGGAGTGGTTTGTCGAACTCGGTTTTGTTCGACACTGAGCAAGCGGGGCACCCATCTTGCCGATATCCTTTTCATATGTCAATGTTCATACAAAATGTTGAACACACGTTCATATCACATGTTTACCATTTTAACAATCTCATGCGACTTGACTCGGCTCGAGGATTTCTTGATATTTTCTTCAATAACCACCTCTTTTGGCCTTCCTATTGATGGTATTGTTCGGCAGGCCTTTAAATTCAGCAGACCAATATTTTACCATGAGTTTTTTTTTTGGGCTCTTTCGCCGCTTTTCCTTTCAAATAATAGTGTTTAATCACTACACGAAAATCGCTTATTTCAATTTTTCAAGATATACAAAAGTTACTTACTTCAAACGACGACAAGCTAATCAATGAATTTGGGTAAAATTTTATTTTACCATGAGTTTTTTTGTCTCTTTCGCCGCATTCCCTTTCAAATAATAGTTTTTAATCACTACACGAAAATTGCTTTTTTAAATTTTTCAAGATATACAAAAGCTACTTACTCCAAATGACGACAAACTAATCAATGAATTTGGGTAAAATTTTAACAGCAGACGTTTTAAAAATCCGAATTTTAAAAAGAAAACAATTTTTTGTTGGTGCTGTCATCTAGCGCTAGGTAGCTTCAATATCAATCCGCCCTCGTAAAACAAAACTCACATACTAACAGCGGGTGTATAGGTTCACCAAAAGTTTGTGATGTTTAATCATTTTCGGTATTATTAGTTTCCCTTTTTCTCTGCAAAGTTTTTCATCTATTTTCAAATGAGGGTTATTAATCTTTTGATTACAAAAAAACCCTTTTCATAGCAATCCAATTTTAGTTTGGGGCCATTTTCGAAGTGGCTTTTTTTTATAAGGTTCATATGAATTTATTACAATCGTTTGCCGCACGGCAACTAGATAATACAATTTCATAAATAATCGTTGTTTTTTGAAATTACGAAAACAACTTAATAAGTAAAATTAATTTGATACTTAATCGCATCAAATCGATGAAATATGTTCGTCTATTTAAAATTACTGTATTTTTCTTATTAGATTTCATTATAAAATAAGGAAATACTTACTTGCTCAATTTACTTTAATTGTGTTGGTTGGCATCGTTTTTAAGAAACTGAACTGAAAATAAAATAAAATGTTTTTCTATTTTATTATTTATTGAAATCTTAATTTAAAACAAATATAAAGAAATAAAAATTATGCTTCGGATAAAAGTTACGTCGGCTAAGGAAGCAACGTGACGTGTGTGGCTAGCGTCTACTTGCGGATCCACGAACCTTACGTGAATAACAAGATAAAATATTTCTTTTTTGAGGCTTACAATAATTTAAAATTCTATTTATTCACTGCCTTATTTATAAAAAATTTTTCATGTTTATTAAGCTCTTATTGCACTGATTTCTATAGAAAATTTGTGTAATAAGAGCTTAATAAACATGAAAAATTTTTTATAAATAGGGCCGTCAGTACTTAAAATAATAACAATGATAAATTTAGACTCAGGATAGTTGCAGTCTGGCTTTCGTTTGATATATTCTTCGCGCGGTTCTGATCTGCAGAGTGCTGATTGCTTCAGATCGGATGTATATCTTCGTATTGGCTCGGCTTATACTCACACCCGGCATACGCTCGAATCGCATGTTGCAGAGCAACGGGTACTGAAGAAAATCCGTCTTATGATAAGTCGGGTGTATCTTCGTAGGTACAGGCTTCAGGTTCGGTATGACAGTAATACTCAGCATAAGCTAGAATCGTATATGGTAGGAACTGCAACGTATACGGTATAACAAAGATTAATAGTGTGAGTTCCTCTTAAGACAGGTCGGGTGTAGTATCTGTTCCTACAGACATTACTATCGCCCTCCATTATAGAAATCTCCGAAAATTGGGAACAGCCAATCGAAGATGTTGGTGGCACAGATTGTGAAATAGATTTACATCAGCACCTGCCTGGTCGGCCTAATCTTATAATGTACCAACTCCGCGGGGTGAATTATTCACAAGTGCCCCCATGTGGCTTGCTAAGCTCACACAAGTCGCAAGGTTTTGCCATAAGTTTATAGCCTAAAAGTTTATAGCTTAAGAATTTGGGCCATTTAGTCCCTCCTGTATGCAATTTCACAGCAGTGGAAGACAAGGCTTAACGAGTTAGCAAGCTGAAGCTCATTAAGAACATCAAGCCGTAACTTACCCACAACTTTCCCGTCTAACCATCACCCCTTGTTCCTTAAATTGCAAGTATCTATTGCAAAACAACACCATGTCGGTGGTTATTAACCTCCGAAAACTGGCATGCACCAAAGTTTTCAGGGAAACTAATTCCCCTTCTTGTGATTTTAGGTTTAAACCGCAGCCAGAACGTTTCAACCAAGGCAGGCAGCTAAACCGTAATCAGCATCACGATGGCATGCAAGGCAGAATCTCCCGGGAGCTTTACTGAGCCTCATTCTTCAAATTTTAACCCTTAGTAAGGGTTTCGGAAGTCCAACGTCATAAGGCTTCCTAGAGTTGTATTTGCTACAACAAACGAAGGTCTCCTTTGCCTTGATTTGCCAAGGCAATATCTGCTCCCCAGGAGGCTGCCGGGAAAACAGAAACCAGTTTAATGCATTTGAAATATGTTTTAATTTAAAAATTCTATACAAAATTTTACTAAAGTTGGTTTCAAATATATTTTAATTTTTATGAATATACACATTTGTGTTTAAAAAATAATTTATTGTTTTAAAAAATTAAGTTTTATTCAAGAGAAATATATATTTCTAAGGCGTAAATGATAAAACTATGAACAGCCAAAGAAAACATTTGCTTAAAATTAAGACTAAATGTCTTAAAAGAATTTTTTAGCATTATTTTGGTGCCAATTTAGCTCAAAAATTTTTTTGGATCTGGTCACACTGATGTACACTTTATAATAAGAATTCTTATAGCATGTTCACACGAAGGCTTATTTTCGAGGTTCGTGGTTCGCGGCCCAATCTTGATTGAACCAACATACAAAACTTTATGAGCGAACCTACTTGGTTCATTTTGAATCTTGTTGCGAACCATGCAAAAACTACTATAATCTCTAAATTTGATAATAAATTATCGCTAGTTCATCTGAACTAGCTGTAAAAAAATCCAAACAAAGTAAAAACAGATAATTAATGCGTGTAAAATCAAAATAAACACATTGAAAATGCAAAAATTTGATACTTACATAAAGATTTAAATAAAAATTGAAAAAAGAATTAATGAAACGTTTGCACAAAATATGTAAACATCAGTGTGAAGCAAAAAACAACCGTCTGAACACCTAGTTTCGTAATAGTGGTTCAGAGAGCGAACCAAGTGTTTCATATTACCGTCTGAACATGGTATTATTTAACTAGGCTTAAATTCTCGTTCTCCTGTAACTGTATAACTCAGCAATTGTATGTTCTTCTTGTTTTGAGTTTTTCTCTGTCACGCATATAGTCCGTCATCGTTTTACTCATCGAATTCGGTAAAGCCGTTCTCGAATTATGCTGTAATGCATTAGAGTAGTCGACTATACTTTGAACTTAAATTAAATATTACAATGATGTGTACAAAAAAAAAAACAAACAAACAAATCTCTTGGCTCATCAAATTTTTTTTTTTTGTCAAAAGCGTCATGTTTTTTCTACCCAGTGGCTGTGTTCTGTAACTTTGGCGAGAAGTTCTCGCGTCGAAAACTTGTGAAACAAATTATTCCCTCGTTTCTCGAAAAGTGAGAATAAACTGCGTCTGTAACTCATGTCGAAAACTATCCAAAGCGATTACGTCGTTACGTTAGAAATGTCTGAAAATATAAAACGAAGCCGACATGCAATTTTAAAAATGAAAGTGCCAGACACAAATAGTACCGCCGCCGACCAAAAATTACTAAAGTTAAGAAATTTTGTTCGACGGCGTCATATTATAACCGCCGGCTATTCTAGAAAATGTATGGTATGGCTCTAATGTTTACATTTTATTTACAGATACATTCTCACATACATACTCATGTAAAATTAAAAAACAATTTCAATTTGTGCATTCCGAAAAAAAAAACATTATAAAAGTATTACAATATACTTTGTTGGGAGGGAAATTCAAATTTTAGAAATTGCAAACTTATATACAGTCACTCACATTTAAAGTCGGGCAAACATTGTCGAAAATTTATGATCTTAATATTTATGTTTTGATGAAAGATGATGCGTTTAACTTTTTTTTGTTTTATCATAAAAACTCTTATTAATAGAAAAACCAAAGAAATTTTATTTTAAGTCCCGTTATAAAATACATAAGAATAACAAAATGAGAAAAAGTAAATTCTCTGTCTCACATTGAAAGTCGGGCCCTTAATGTTTTGTACAGTGAAAAAGTGAAATATACCATTATTTCCACTTTTTTCTTCTTTTGTCTCCAAAACAATTATTTCTTCTTACACAATCATTCGATCAGTGAAGATTATAAAAGTTTTTTGAAAAATGCCGCGCAAAATTAAACAATCCACCTTCGAAGAACGGAAAATAATAATTGAGTTGCACTTAGATGGAAAATCTGAAAGGGAAATATCTAATTTGATAAAAAAAAAAAGCAAATCTACAGTGCATGGCATCATTTCTAGAAATAAAGAAAGTGGTTTGGTAGCAAATAAAAAACGCGGAGCCCGAGCAAGAAAGCTTTCACCCAGAGATGAGAACATGATTTTAAAACAGGTGAAGAAAAATCCTTTTATTTCTGCTCCAAAACTGACAGCAATGGTCCAGGAAGCTTCTGTGACGGAGGTAAACCCAGAAACAATAAGAAGACTTCTTCGCAAGAAAGAAATTTTGTTCGACGGCGTCATATAACCACCGGCTATTCTAGAAAATGTACGGTATGGCTCTAATGTTTACATTTTATTTACAGATACATTCTCACATACATACTCATGTAAAATTAAAAAACAATTGCAATTTGTGCATTCCGAAAAAAAAAAACATTATAAAAGTATTACAATATACTTTGTTGGGAGGGAAATTCAAATTTTAGAAATTGCAAACTTATATAAGTATTCCCTTAAAACTTTTTATGTGAAGGGTATAAAAACTAATTCAAAACAATCATTCTAAACTGTGTAAATATATACATATATTAAACTTAACAGCAAAATACTTATTTTTTCAGTATTATTATTTATTTAATGATGATTATTGTTATTTAAAATACTATCTCACAGCCTTTTTATTTGCGAGAAATAATGACAGTTCAAAGCGGGAAATTTTTTCACAAAAGTTTTACAGACACAGTTTTTCTGTAAAATGGCGAGTAATTTCCTTACGTGACAGCTATTACTCACTAAAACAAAGTTATAGCTACAGTTTAGTGAGAAAAGCAGCTGTTTGTTTCAACTTTGTTTCATTTCACACGTTTCAGAAGAAAAGTTTCTCGTGGCGAGAGTTACAGAACACAGCCACAGGTTTGATGAGCAAACAAGAAACACCAACAACTTCAATATATTTAAAGGTCACATGTGCTATTTGTCTGTTGTAAAATTAAGATTCGTACGAAAAACTAGTTTTGCAAAATGTCATCCTACTCATATGATATATGTATATCATTTTTTTGCCTATCGAATAATTTATAGGAAAATTTAAGCAACGATTTTGTTTTTCTCTCTTATTCAATAATTAAAAATTAATCTATAATTCTATAGAATTGTTATGCACATTTATTGTCTTTAATGGCTGACATTTGTTTATTTGCCATCAGGAAGTAAAGCAACCAAACTTTAAGTTTATGTATATGTCTATGTTTAGCAAGAAACCCTTTTCCTGTGTTCTTTATAAATCCATTAAAATCATAAAAATGTCCAAGATGTCAAATTCGTATGAAAAATGTGGCAAAAACTAAACAAAATTCACATGCGTCATTCTGGCAGACAGTTTTATGAGAATTGTTAAGCATTCAGAAATAATAACTCACTCTTACGCAAACGAGTTGATGTCACTCAAATGTAATCCTGTGTAATACTCTTACAGTTAAGGAACCTGGGAACTGTTGGATGGTATTAACAACAAATTCATTATTAAAATTACTGTTTACTTTTGCTCAGGGAGGCGAGCGGCGCTTTAATTCATTTTACTTTAAGTTTTAATTTAACTAATTTATTACTTCATTAAATTTGTTTACGTAAACACAGAAAATCAATACACAGGGTATCCTAGAACTCAATGATTTTTCCTTGAAAATGTCACGTAAGCGAACTAAAGAATTTTAAATAAAATTCTGGTAATAAAAGAAAGTTCTGGTTATAAAGGGAGGTTACTAAAATACAGAAAGTGAAAAATTCCGATATCGGTCTAAATATAGCCCGAGATATAGTGTAAACTGATTTTTTCATGAAAAGCTTTGAAGCTATTAGAAAAAACTTCAACGCGTAAAAAGATGAGAGTTGCCGAACATTGCGCTTCGCGTTGCGTTAAAAGTGCGCTATGTGACATGTTTCATATAAGTATGTACATTTTATCTTAGATGTCAAAGCGAATTTGCAATGCAAAGCGTAGCAAAAGTTTTATGTAATACGGCCTTAAGAAAATATGTACTTTTTTCCAGTGTCTTAACTTTTTTCCTTTTTGATTTTCTGCAAAAAAAAAAATGGATTTGGGACGGGTGGCAGAGGAATGAAAGTTGCCACTGATTCTGTTTTATTTCTCACGCTCCTGCGAGCTTCTTCAAACTCAGCAAATGTAAAACAAGTCAATTCGGATGAGTAGCACATTCTTTTTGTTAGTAATAAATTTTAAATTATTCTATTATAAAAGGGATACTCAAAAAAAAAATAAAAAATGTCAACCATGTTAAATGGAAATGATAAAAATTTAACAGGTTTTGTGTAAAAGATTATCCGGCTTAAGGAAAACAAACATACGGATGCCTGTAAAGTTAATCCTTTTGACATATCGATTTTTTTTTTTCATTATTATATAAATTTGAAATTAATTTATTTTCATTGCAAAAAAGGAAAATTCTAATGGCCAGCTTAACGATTTAGAGTAAGCGCAAAATAAAGCAATCGATAATGTCCTTAAGAGATTAATTTTCAGGGGGAAAAATGTGGGATATTATAATTGATGTTTGCTTCAAAAATGTTCGTTAAGTGGTCAGTATGCGCATATTACTTTTAGGAGTCATTTCACATAAAATTTTACAAAGTTCGCTGTTTAAAAAAATGTAACAACATTTTAACATATTAAATTTAATTAAAACATCTAAATAGTCGTGACATGCAAACATCATTCACTACTTTATCATTGATGTTTAATTCATTAAAACGAAACAACACAAAAACTTTCAATAAATTACGATAGGGGAACTCAAAAGTAAGGTAAACGCTGTAATTTGCTTATATTCGAGGTTCGCTCTCTCATTCGTGGTTCACGGCCCAATCTTGATTGAACCAACATGATTCGCCATACAAAACTTTATGAGCGAACCTACTTGGTTCATTTTGAATCTTGTTGCGAACCATGCAAAAACTACTATCATCTCTAAATTTGATAATAAATTATCGTTAGTTTATCTGAACTAGCTCTCAAAATAATGTAAACATACACAGAACAGATAATTAATGTGTGTAAAATCAAAAGAAATACGTGGAACATATAAAAATTGTATACTTACATAAAGATTTAAATAAACATTGAAAAACGAATTAGTGAAACGTGTGCACGAATTATGTAAACATCAGTGAGAACCAAAAAACACCGTATGAACACCTAGTTACGCAATGGTGGTTCAGAGAGCGAACCGTCCGAACATGGTATAAGATATGAGTAAGTGTAAATACGCTATTAGGCTAAATATCGGGTGGTTAAATTTCAAGGGCCGATGTTGAATGTTAACCACACCTAAACGCCAAGTTTTTTTTCCGAATTTTATTTGACAATTCTCTATTTCAGACTTACTCAATTTGAACTATGGAGAGATACACAATCCAACAACGTGTTAAAGTTATCCAGACTTATTATGAAAATTTTCGAAGAAAATCATCTTCAGTGATGAGGCACATTTTCACCTCAGTGGATTCGTCAATAAACAGAATTGCCGCATTTGGGCGATTAAGAAACCAAGAGTGACTGTCAAAAAACCAATGCACCCACAAAGAGTGACTGTTTGGTACGGTTTATGTGCTGGCGGCATCATCGGGCCGTATTTTTTCCAAAATGAGTCCGGTCAGGCAGTTACTGTGAATGGTGTTCGCTATCGTGAGATGATAACGAATTTTTTATGGCCCGAATTGGAAGATATGGATGTAGACAATATGTGGTTTCAGCAGGACGGTGCCACCTGCCACACAGCTAACGAAACAATTGCTCTTTTGCGCAACAAATTCAATGGTCGTGTTATCTCACATAATGGCGATGTCAATTGGCCGCCAAGATCATGTGATTTGACACCGTTGGACTTTTTTCTTTGGGGTTATTTGAAAAAAGGTGTACGTAGATAAGCCAGCAACAATTCAACAGCTAAAGGATGAGATAATTCGGCACATTAACGGCATAGAACCTACATTATGTCTCAGGGTCATCGAAAATTTGGACTATCGGATGAAGGTGTGCCGCAGTGGTCGCGGTGCCCATTTGGCCGATATTTTATTCCATACATAATTGAGTAATACCAATATATCATAATAAAATAAAATTACAATAATTTCCTAAATGGTTTGTGTTTTATTCAAAATCAACATTGGCCCTTGAAATTTAACCACCCTTTACATTAATCAGCTACAGTGGAATTCACTAACTCTTAACGATTTTAAAAAAGCATAACTTAACGCGAGCTATTGTGGTTTGCACTAACGCTTATGTGATTCACTAACTCATTTTTAACACCTCTCGTTGTATGTTAAAAAAATTTTTTTAATAATATGGCAGCTTTATTCAAAATAAAGAAACCCACAAAGAGGAACAGAAAAAACCAAACAAATTTGCAAACAATTTCATGTTTAAGTAAAACTAATTATAAATTTTATTAAATATTTTTTAATAAATAAGATTGATTCTCTTCACGGAGAACACGCCGACCGACTGTTGGATGCTGATCTTCCGACAACTCGTATGACAAATACGAATTATTCTAGTAGAAATTTGTTAAAATAAACACCACAAAAAAAACAGGTTAGTGAATCGCACTACTGGTGCAAAGATATTTTTTCTTAACCCAGTGTTTAGACATACGAGTAAGAGTTCGAAAAACTCAATACACTCACATTTTTTTACTACTACATTCACATTTTTCGCACTCGCAGGTCTACTCGCAGCTAAATTTGCATGCGAGTGGTTTTTTGGCACTTCCATGCAATCAAATGTCAAACAAACAAACAGTGTTACCGTGTAAATAATTTTAAACAAATCAACTGGATCATTATAAAATTAAAACCTAATTTTCAGCTTGTTTGTATGTTAATTTATTAAAACTAATACTATAGATAGAAATGTTTAAATTATAAAGCGTTAATATCAATAATATAATGATAATACAAATTAATGCCAACTAGTTTCTAAAAATATTCTCAAGTGAAAAACACGGCAACTCCAGTTTATAAAGACAGCCAAAGAAACAAAATATATGAAGGAAACAAATTGTTTGAAATTCACGTGCTGACGACAAATTTAAAATGAATTCTCACTCGCATGTGTAGACAGAAATGAAAATTGCAAGAGATTCGAGTTTTTCGAAGAAATTTTCGTTGATAATACATATTCAGCACTCGCGTGAGATTACTCGTATGTCTAAATGCTGGGTAACACGTGTTTAGGTTTCGAACGATATATCGAAATATCGATTTTTTTTTAATATAATGTATTTATCGTTATAATTTCTTATTTGCACATCACTAGCTGTTGTATTCACCAACTGCCTCCACCGCTCATTTATGTATATACGTACACCACATGCATTTAAGCATTTGCGTTTTTGCTGCTTCTATCGCAACGAGAAATAGTTGAAATACCATTTAAAAAAATTTAAGTATTTTAAGTTTTTGAGAATATCAGCACAAATATTTATCTGTTATTGTGTACAAATACGAAAAATAGCAGAAATAATGAATATGGAATTTAATAACGAAATATTAAACAACAAGTTCAGCCTTCTCGTACATACCAGACCATTTGAATCGAAACTCATTTATGATTTATAGTCTAATCGATTTGACATAAAATTTCTGTACTTCACGATACGAGTATTCTTATGCAAAATTATGTATCCGACAACTAAAGGCTGCAAATTTTGATGCAATTAATTATTGAAGGTAAATTAAGAGATAATTATAATGGGGTGAGAACTGGCATTCATAGAAAATTTAGAATTAAAATTTCATTTCGAATTTAATTAAATATTGCATTTATAAAACTTTTGTTTGCATAAATAAATCATTGGGGATTTTATTATAATTGATTTTCCAATTTTCAATCAATTCAATTTAAACAAAAATAAATGTAAAAACAAATTTATTCCTTAATACTTATCAATTTAAAGTACTTATTTAAAGTAAAATTAATCCTATTATTTACTCTGCTAAGGCTTTTTATTTATTTATTATGTAAATATTATGAGTTGTGGCAGAACGTTTCATGCCGTCACACTAAAATCATTTGGTGTAAGCACCAAAAAGGATTGCGAGAATTTCTCCTGCTAAGGACATTTGCTATTGAAGCTTTTATGTAAATAAAAATTTTTGCAAAGGAATTTTGTTGTTAAAATTATTATTTTTAAATTTAAATAAATTTTTAAGAGGTAGAAAAAAAACATCATACTGATGTAAAGTTATAATCACAGCAAGTATTTATGTACATCGGGTTCTAGTTCAAGTTTTTCCTTTCTTAAGTTTTTTCTTAAGAAGGATTTTTTACAATACAAATTTACTGTGATCATTAATTATTGATTGAAGAAGACAAGAAAAATAATAATCAAATCTTTAGCTGGGGGACAACTGGCACCCACTGGGATTTGAACTCGGGTCATGACGTATCATGATCTGCTGCTTTAACCACTCAGCCACCGAGCATTTCTTGCATCCTTTGTCAGATAATGGAATTGTCAGATAATTGTCTTACAATGCAGTTGCCATTTTTCTGACAATTGTCTAGCAATCGCGTAAACTGACAATTTGTATTGTAAGAGCAATTGTGCATTGTCATGCAATTGCTAGCACATTGTTAGATCAGACAATATTGTCAGATCCCACAACCTTCTGAACAAAGCTTTATATGGCCGAAATTCTCTAAATTTTACTATTTATTTATGACTTCAATTGTACATACATACTTGAAACGCTTGTGGTTACAACAATAATGCTTCATTAATTTAGAAAAAATACGATATTCAGACGCCTGTGTTTTCATCGCTTGCCAAGTGATGATTGAATCAAAATCTAAAAAGAGCACAGCAAATGTTTGTTAAGCTATGTACACACGATTGTCAGATGTTACAATATTAAAAGATCTGGCAACATGTAGTGAGAATGAAAAATTGTCCCGCAGAAGTAAATTGTGTGTTCAGACGATCGTAAGAAAATCTTACAATTTCATTGTCAGACTATGGTCTGACAAATAATTCATCTGACAACAAAATTTGTCAGTTCACACGGTTGTCAGATTGTTAGATGAAAAAAATTGCCATACATTTTGTAAGGTATTGCCACTTATGTATATCAACAACTATCTGCTTGGCAGTGTTGCCCATCAAACTTTTTTCTGACAATGATGCCATTGTCAGGTGCATTAATTTTACACATCTGACAATCACAACTGAGCTTACAATACCAGCCAATTATCCGACGAAGAGTGTTCTCACGATTGTCAGATGCCTGACAACATTATCGTTTTACAATTGATTGACAATGGTTTTTGTGACAATGTTGTAAGTTAAAAATTGGCAGTTCACACGATTGTAATACATTTTCAGACAATTTTACTGGCAATATTGTAAGATCTGACAACCGTGTGTACGTAGCTTTAATTGTTTCAAGCAATTGTTCTATGAGCTGAACATCTGAAATAAACACATTTTACTGATACAAGAAAGAGCGAACAAAACTTATGCCTCCTTGAAGTGCTTTTCCCAGCAGAAAAGCCTCCAAAACTACTTTGGATGCAGATGTATTTTTTTCTTTAAAGTTTTCAAGTTAAACATTCGCTTTTAATAATTTTACTATTTTTGTTTTCTGCGAACATCAGTTTTCTTTATACCAACAATATATCTATAAAAATCTATAAATTAAACTAGTGTTTCTATTTAAGCGGCCGCGACTGTACAAACTGAACATTACAATTTTCGTGTTCGTTTTAGTGGCTGCACATCCACAATGCCGCCTGCAATAAATTTTATTAAACATGACATCTTCCTTCGTTTCTGTCAACATCCCAAAATTACTTTAAAAATGTATCTACTATTTCTGTTGAAAAATTTTCAAGTCTGTGTACGAGTACTGACGACTTCTTTCTCATCACAGAACACTTAAGCAAAATGATGATGGTAGCGTTTTGAGGTAATAATCATTACGGTAATCAAGTTAACTTTATTTTATCAGTCAATTCCAACCAAATTTAATTTCACGATTAAAGTCATTTATTTTGTATTTTCTGAGTTCTTCTGTAAAGTGTTTTCACTTCAATTTCAATTCGAATTCTAATTCAATTTCACCACATTAAACTTTAAACCACTTTAGCTGCTTTCTTTTGGCTTTGCGGCTTCTTCTTTTTCATATCCTAAAAAACCAGAAAATAGAAATAGAAAAGCGATTTACTTATACGGGTACATTAAGTAAAAGTAGAAGAAAATTTTCAAATTTAATTTCGTGAATTAAGTTTGTCAAGCCAAAGTACGCAGATGTTTTGACTTGCATCGATGCTGGCAAGCGGTCATATTAAATCAATATTGAGCGGGTGGCAGAGGGAGTATTTAAGTAGAAAAGTATTAGGGTACAATTACACTGAAAAATATTTGCTTCATATTTCCAATGAACCCCATTCATTAGATAATTTTCATTAACCGAATGAAAAATTACGTTCCATGAATGAAGATTCACAGCATTAATGAAAATATTCATTAAAATTGATTCATTGGTTTTCATAATTTCATTAGAAAATTTCATTGGATTTGTTATAAACAATTTTTGAAGGCTGGGTACAAAATTTTAGAGATTTATTAAAAGTGAGATAATAAATATATTATAACTATTAACTAAATGACAAAGGAAATTATTTTATACATTATTTACTGTGCAAAAAATTATTTTATCAATAGTTTTTTAGTTGTTATGAAAATGTTCATTATATTAACTAAACTTTTCATTAGAATTCATAAACTACCCTCATTTTAAGTACCTACATAGTTGAAATCAAAAGCAAAGAGATGGGCTCTTCTCTGGTTTTTTGCTTAAAGGAATATTTATTCTGTTACAAATGCAACAACAAAGTCACACTTAATTTTTTCCTTAGCCTTCGTTGTGAACAATTATGTATTTATACTATAGATTCTATAGCCAAAGCAAACGTTTTGTTTTTGCACGCAACGGGACTTTTTTTTTTGTTCTTCAAAAAGCAAAACATCACAAGTTTCCAAAAGCAGAAGCAAACCTTTAAAAAAATAAATGAGTTTGCTCCAGTTCATTGTTTAAAATGATTTTGAAGTCAATAGACAAAGTTTATGAAGTGTATGAAAAATAAAATATACTTAATTATCCAAAATGTCTACATATGTTACATTACATATTATTTTTTCAGTTATTTTGTGTTGAATTAAAATGTTTTGATTTTGAATTAAAATGTTTTGATTCCCTTTTTAATGTATTAATATTATTAATTTTATTTTGCATTATAATTAAAACAATAAAAAATTATTTTATGCTTAATATAAAAAAAATTGTTTAGTTTCTTTTCAGTAGCACAATTCTAATGAAAAAAGGTCATTAGAATAATGAAACTCCTCCTTAAACTAATGATTTTATTTCATTAGAATGAAGAAAATTTTTCACCAAATTGGTGAAGATTTTTATTGGTTCAACGAATTTATTCATTAAAATAGTGAAAATATTTCATAAAAATAATGTAACACATTCATTAGCCTAATGAACAAATAACGTTAACCTAATGATTTTTTTCATTGTTTTAATGAAAAGTATTCATAAATATTATGATTTATGCTTCATTAAATTAATGAAGTTTTCATTAATCCAACGAATGTATTCATTAAATAATTTTTAATGACAGAAGATTCATTAGTCCAATGAAGGCCATCATTGGCCGAAAAATAATGAAAATTTTCATTAGATTAATGTCAAAATTCATTATATTAATGAAGGAATTATTTTCAGTGTATGCGAACGTCCACGTACGTTTATGGAACGGTCGTTAGTATTTAAGTATACATTAATAATGTAAGTGCTTACTGAAATTAACTGTCACGTTGCCGGAACGTCTCAACCTGTTTAAAATAGAATTTGACGCCGTTGTTACGTGACATTCGTAGACCAGTGCTGGAACTCTTATATGAGAGATGGTATTCTGGTACATTAACCGCTTTTTGGAACTTTTTCAGTGATGCAAAAATAATATAATTTAAAGTTTTTGCCATTCTTATCATAAGAGTTATAAGAATACAATTTAATAAAATATATTGAGTTTGAATAATGACAATAGAAACGTAAATATATGTGTACAACTATTTCTTTAAACATAAACGTATGTATTAATGTTAATGTTAATTATTTGTTCATGTCTTCTTTGATCAAGAGTTATTGATCGCGGCAATTATTGTTATAATTAGAAATAAAAATATTTCTTGGCTTTAGTCAGGATAGAACTCCAGCTAGACGAAGGATAACAACCCATTAACATATAATATTAGAAATTTTAAACATAAACTTTATATTTCTTGAAGCCAATTGGTACTTATTTGACTATAGCAAGTACGAAAACTAACTTAAAAATGCCCACCACTATGTTGAAAAGCTCAACACTGTTTCGAACAGCCGACAATAATTGACAAAAAAAAATTCAATTTGGCTGGAAAATATAAATAGTTTTATTTTGTTTTAATAAGTGAAAATTGTTTTGTTAATAATAAAAAAATAAAAGAAAAAGATATGGATGATCTTTTTTTTTAATTAGAAACACCGAAAAATTAAACAAAACATTGCACACTATGCTGTGCAATGTTTTGTTTATTTTTTGTTGACATGTGGTACGTTTTTTAAAGTTCTATAACTATACAAACGGCCGTACGTTAAGGTACGTTAAGTTTTTCTAACATCAACGTTCGCATAACGAGGCCTTTAGTCTCACTCACAGTCTTGTGCATTTCAGATTGCAAATATAATATACTGTACTTTGTGTGTACTTTGTCAGTATTAAGTAAAAATATACTCCACTATTTCGCAAATGCAATGATGCCAGATCATTTGCATAAGATTGTGAACACGGCTATTGTATATTATTGTTATTGTTGATCTTTTTCAATTATTCAAAGTAAATCGGGCTTTCAAGTTAATTTTTAGTTCTGCTTTCTTATTAAACTAAAATACAAAGCATGCAATTAATCGTAAGTAGGCTTTAAAAAACCAAGAATTATGAAGCTTTAAATTAAATTTTAAATTTGTATGTTATTTGTCAGGTTATTAGTTTGAGTCCATTTTCAGTCAAGAAAGTTTTTATTTTTATTATGAAAATAATTGCCGTGATCAATAACTCGTGATCAAAGAAGCCAGAAAAACTAATTGAATACTAAAACTGGGGGACAACTATCTGTTTCTTTATTTTTATATAATGGGTGATTTTATAAGAACTATCGGAAATTTAAAAAAAAAACACATAAAATTCAGAAAAATGCATGAAATATTTATTTGGATCGATAGTTGGGTTGATATAATTTAATGTTTGAAGATTATTTCATGCAAATGTTGGACGCGGCTGCGCCTCAAATGGTCCATCCGCTTAGTCCAATTTTGGCATACTCTTTCCAACATTTCGGCCGGTATCTCACGAATAATGTTGGCAATGTTGGCTTCCAGTGCGTCAATCGAAGCGGGCTTGTCGCTATAGACATTAGCCTTAACATAGCTCCACAAAAAATAGCCTAGAGGCGTTAAATCGCACGATCTGGGCGGCCAATTGACTGGTCCCAAGCGTGAAATAAACTGTTCACCGAACTCGCCTCTCAATTGGTCCATTGTTTCGCGTGCTGTGTGGCATGTGGCACCGTCTTGTTGAAACCACATGTCATGCAAGTCAAGCTCTTCCGTTTTGGGCAAAAAAAAGTTTGTTATCATCGCACGGTAGCGCTCACCATTCACAGTAACGTTGTAATGATGCCGCCAGCCCATAATCCGCACCAAACGGTTGTTTTTTGTGGATGCATTGGTAGCTCTTGCAATGCTTCTGGCTGCTCTTCACTCCAAATACGGCAGTTTTGCTTGTTCATGTATCCATTCAACCAGAAATGAGCCTCGTCGCTGAACACAATTCTTCGATAAAAAAGTGGATCTTTATCTAACTTTTCAAGAGCTCATTCACCAAAAATTTGGCGTTGTGGTAGGTCGTTTGGCTTCAATTCTTGCACCAGCTGTATCTTATAAGGCTTCACACCCAAATCCTTCTGCAAAATTTTCCACGTAGTGGAGTAACAGAGGCCCAATTGCTGCGAACGGCGCCGAATCGATAATTCACGGTCATCACCAACACTGGCCGATACGGCTGCGATATTTTCTTCAGTTCGCACTCTACGTAAGCGTGTTGGTGGTTTAATGTCCAACAATGTAAATTTGGTGCGAAGTTTTTTTACAATAGCCCGAGTAGAAGCCTCAGTAGGTCGATTAATCTGACCATAAAATGGAAGAAGCGCGCGATGAACTTTCTTAACAGAGCACGCGTTTTGGTAATAAAATTCAATAATTTGCAAGCGTTGTTCGTTTGTAAGACGATTCATGATTAAATTATGGACCAAACTGAAGATGTTTGACAGTGACACAAGATACAAAACGTGCGTGAGCTGTCAAAACTAGTGTTGCCAAAAAGATAATAGCAAAAAAATCACTCTTTAGAATTCTGCAACTTTCTTTCAGACGGGCTGTTACTCCAAAAAATTCACAGCCTGTTCGACGATATCGAATGAAAATGTATGCGAAAGAAGGCTAGTCACTCACATTCGAATAAATTTGAGTTTGTCTTTATCACCATTGTTTGTTCGCACGAACTTGTGTATTTTAATTGAATTTTGACACATCGTTCGCATAGAATAAAGTTAGAAATAACCCAAATCAATTTTCGTTCGCCCAGAGTGCGAATGACCTTATCCCTTCGACATCGTCATTCTGGAATTCTGTCAATTCCATTATTTTATTTCTCTATTTCAATTCAAGTATTTAATACGAATCACTCTAATCACTCTACTGATTATCAAGTTCAATATAAGAGCGGGTTTTAAAGTGGCTTTATAAACTTTGAACAGGCTTTCTTTCGTTTGCGTTTAACGTGTAAATAAGGCCGCAAGCATAAACAAGAATGTTTGAAAATGAGTTCTTTCTTAGAACAAAGGCTCGAGCAAACCTCAATTAGTTAGACAAGCAAAGTTGATAATAAAAAAATATATAAAATAAAATCATAATTAGAAAGAAAAGGAAAACGCAATTAAACTCATTAAAGCGTTTAAAAAACTTAATTAAAACTTCTAATGAGGACGTAGCCAAGATAATAACATACCTTTCTGCCTTTTAAATACACAATAAAGAAGAAAAAGATTTTGATAGCAAAATCCCTGAATAAAGTTTATTAACCAAGATTTCAGGTGTATAAAAAACTACGTTACTTTAATTAAGCAGTTTATTGAAGTTAAAGAGAGGAAAGTTAGTGTATTAAAAGCGATTCACTAAAAGCGTTTAAATAACTTGGGGTATGTTCCGATAATTGCATTTCGTATAAGCAACTTAAAATTTGTACATGTGATTTTCGAAAATAAAAGTGCGTTAATGACTCGCTGGAGATAATTTTTTTTCTAAACCACCTAAATAAGCTTTAAGGCATCTTTGAAAGGCCGTAATTTGTTTTGGCAGCACAGAAATTTCAAAAAATTTTTTAATGTAGACTATATATATATATATATATATATATATATATATATATATATATATATATATATATATATATATATATATATATATATATATATATATATATATATATATATATATATATATATATATATATATATATATATATATATATATATATATATATATATATATATATATATATATATATATATATATATATATATATATATATATATATATATATATATATATATATATATATATATATATATATATATATATATATATATATATATATATATATATAAAGTAAATTAAATTTACTGTTTTAGTAAATAATGACTACGAGGGCGGTTCGGAAACTTCTTATCCTATCAATGAAAGAGAATAGTTAGTTTTTAAAAAATATTTTTATTTTTCAATATAATCTCCTGGAACTTTAATACACTTATTCCAACGATTTTCTAACAATTCCATCCCTTGATTAAAATAGTTTTCCTCAAGGTCTTCAAAAAAGTGGTTTACAACTGTAATTGCATCTTCATTTCAGGTAAAACGCTTGCCAGCAACGATTTTTTTTTAGATTTGGGAACAGGTAAAAGTCACTGGGAGCTAAATCAAGAGAATAAGGTGGTTGGTCAAGCAACTCGTACTTTTATTCGTTGATTTTAGCCATTGTTAAAACACTCTTGTGCGCTGGTGCGTTGTCTTGAAGAAAAATTATTTTTTTGTGTCGTAGGCCAGGACGTTTTTCTCGAATTTGTACATTTAATTGATCCAAAAGTTTGCAATAGTACTCTGAATTTATTGTTTTACCCTTTTGCAGATAGTCAATCAATAAAATACCTTTGAAGTCCCAAAAAACCGTTGCCATAAGCTTACCAGCCGACTGAATTGTTTTTGCCTTCTTTGGGGCACTTCCTCCAGCCTCAGTCCATTGCTTCGATTGTTCTTTTGCCTCTGGAGTATAGTGGTGAATACACGTCTCATCAACAGTTATGAAACGACGCTTGAAATCCATTTTATTTCGCTTAAAACGATCCAAACAAGCTTGATTAATGTTCATTCTTATGCTTGCAGAAAGCTTTTTCATCTGTAGTTCTTCATGCAAAATTAAATGGACTCGATCATTTGAGATGCCCATGATATTAGATATTTCACGCACTTTTATTCGTCGATCATTTAATATCATCTCATGCACTTTGGCTACAATTTCTGTTGTTTTTGCTGTTTTTGGACGTCCACTACGTGGTTCATCTTCAAAGCTTGTACGACCACGTTTAAATTCAGCAAGCCAATTTTTTACTGTTGCATATGAAGGAGCACTTTCATCTAACACATTCACCATATCATTATGAATTTCTTGTCCCGATTTTGATGTAAAGATTAAATGACACCACACATTTCTAATTTTTCCATCTTTTGTGAACACCTGTTTCTATATGAAGGAGTTACCAGATCGAAATAAAATTGACATGTAACATGTGTTCATAGCAGAGATGGAACTTTCCAAAACACTTAACTTTTTTCTGTTTATGTCGCGCTTTTTGTGCTAGGCTAAGAAGTTTCCGAATCGCCCTCGTATACGGGCAAAATACGAACAAGCAATGTTTTTTTTTCCTACTTTTCGGCGCAAGTGCTTCATGCTGGTGCTCTACAAGCAGTCATGTGATGTCAAAATGTTTGAATGTAGGTATGTTTATTTAGTTTATAAGTTATTTGCTGCCTTATAAATATACACAAATTCCTTGAAGATTTTATTTCTCTGTGAACCAGTCAAGTATTTATTTAAAACCTATGAAGGCTATTAGTTTTGCTGTCATACAAATCTAGGTAAGTTCATGCGACAGTGAGTTTAAGTGGCGATGCTCACTTCAAAAGTAACCATGCGAACAGCAACATAAACATATAATCTGTATTGTGAAAATAACTTATTGAGGACAAACAGAAATGCAGGAATTTATTTAAATAGAAGATTACTGTACGAGCAGTAGACTACGCAAAACACTATTTTAGCTGTGCCAAATAATTAATGATCATATTTTGCTTTAATGTATTTATTTGTTTATGCAATTTGTTTCTTGTGGTGAAGTTTTTTATGAAATCAGCGAAGCATTATTGGAAGCGTTTTATAAATAGCAGAAAACTGGTAAGTTGATGAATATTTCTGTCACATGGCTGCCAAAAGTTTATTTTTTATAAAAATACTCTTTGCTGTCGAAATAACAAACCACAATAACGAATTGCATTGTGTTTAAATAAAAAAAATGTAGGCAAAACGTGGCTCGGTGGCTGACTGCTTTAAGCAGCTGCCGGAATTTTTATCATGATCCAGGCATAAATGCTGACGAGAAGCATAGCAGTTGCGACCAGAGAACAACTTTGAGTGATTGCAAAAAAAATCATACTTGTTCAATAACATGAAAACCATTTCATTTTGGTTAAATATGATTTTGTATTCAGCCGTACAAATGCACAGTTGATGTTTAATCAGTAAACATAATGAGCGACAACTTCGCGTTGTGAGTGATATCATCGTTAAGGTTCGGGCTTTCAATGCAGTGATGTATTCAACAATTTTTCTGTGTGCTTCTGTTGAAAAAATTAAAATATAAGTAAAGTACACATACATAGAAACATAAGGTTTTCATAAAAAAATAAAGACAAATGTGCATATGTATATATGTATTTAGTTGTGAACTTTTGTTAAAAGGCACAATGGTATATATATAACAAAAACAAAAAATAAATTTTTAACAATTGAGTTTTTGTTCGCTATTTTAGCTTCTAACATTTGTACCAATAAAAACTTATAAATAGGTTGTTTTCCATGTTTCCCAGCTATCTATATGTCGACATTTCATAGGACCTACCCAAATCATCAGTAGACTTTGGAAATTTTTGAAAAATATTCTCAAACATTCAACTTTATATCCCAACAATATAATTAATTAGGGTGATTCGTATGATATGTCAACATATAGATAGCTGGGAAACATAGAAAACAGGCTATTTATAATTTTTTTATTGGAATAAATTTTTAAATTAACTTTGCCCTTTAAACCAAGGCACCTTTATATAGGTAGTGGCAGAATTACAATAAATACAACACCAACAAATACATGTTGATGTTTGTTGGTGTTGTATTTATTGTAATTCTGCCACAACCTGTATAAAGCTGCCTTGCCTTTAAACTAACATACAAAATATGTATGTAAAGATGTTTCAAATTTGTTTATAACGAGTGATTTTTTTGCTATTATCTTTTTGTCAACACTAGTTTTGACAGCTCACGCACGTTTTGTATCTTATGTCACTGTCAAACATCTTCAGTTTGGTCTATAATTTAATCATGAATCGTCTTACAAACGAACAACGCTTGCAAATTATTGAATTTTATTACCAAAATGCGTGCTCTGTTAAGAAAGTTCATCGCGCGCTTCTTCCATTTTATGGTCAGTTTAATCGACCTACTGAGGCTTCTATTCGGGCTATTGTGAAAAAATTTCGCACCAAATTTACATTGTTGGACATTAAACCACCAACACGCTTACGTAGAGTGCGAACTGAAGAAAATATCGCAGCCGTATCGGCCAGTGTTGGTGATGACCGTGAATTATCGATTCGGCGCCGTTCGCAGCAATTGGGCCTCTGTTACTCCACTACCTGGAAAATTTTGCGGAAGGATTTGGGTGTGAAGCCTTATAAGATACAGCTGGTGCAAGAATTGAAGCCAAACGACCTACCACAACGCCAAATTTTTGGTGAATGGGCTCTTGAAAAGTTAGATGAAGATCCACTTTTTTTATCGAAGAATTGTGTTCAGCGACGAGGCTCATTTCTGGTTGAATGGATACGTGAACAAGCAAAACTGCCGTATTTGGAGTGAAGAGCAGCCAGAAGCATTGCAAGAGCTACCAATGCATCCACAAAAAACAACCGTTTGGTGCGGATTATGGGCTGGCGGCATCATTGGGCCGTATTTCTTCAAAGATGATGCGAATCACAACGTTACTGTGAATGGTGAGCGCTACCGTGCGATGATAACAAACTTTTTTTTCCCCAAAATGGAAGAGCTTGACTTGCATGACATGTGGTTTCAACAAGACGGTGCCACATGCCACACAGTACGCGAAACAATGGACCAATTGAGAGGCGAGTTCGGTGAACAGTTTATTTCACGCTTGGGACCAGTCAATTGGCCGCCCAGATCGTGCGATTTAACGCCTCTAGACTATTTTTTGTGGGGCTATGTTAAGGCTAATGTCTATAGCGACAAGCCTGCTTCGATTGACGCACTGGAAGCCAACATTGCCAACATTATTCGTGAGATACCGGCCGAAATGTTGGAAAGAGTATGCCAAAATTGGACTAAGCGGATGGACCATTTGAGGCGCAGCCGCGGCCAACATTTGCATGAAATAATCTTCAAACATTAAATTATATCGACCCAACTATCGATCCAAATAAATATTTCATGCATTTTTCTGAATTTTATGTGTTTTTTTTTTTAAATTTTCGATAGTTCTTATAAAATCACCCATTACAACACACATCGAAGCAACATCTAACATTTAGCCGCTTTTATTCAGTACTAAAACGAACGCGCAATATTTACAAGGCGAGTTGATTTTACTCAGCATTGAGCTTTGTTGCTAGATTTTTGTTGATTACAAATTCAGATTGTTTACAAGGCGAGTTGATTTCACTCAACGTTGAACTTTGTTGCTTGATTTAGGCTGATTACAAATTCAGAATGTTTACAAGACGAGTTGATCTTACTCTGCGTTGAACGTTGTTGCCTGATTTTTGTTCATTACAAATGAGTTAATCAAACAAAAACATGATTTTTGCTGATCACTGGTTGTGACACAGCCATTTGTTTCCCAGTATACTCGTATTATTAACTTTTATTATCCCTTCAATTTAAATTGTTGATTAAAGCAATAAGTTACACAAATAATAAATAAATCCTTTTTAATTTAACAAAAAATAAAACGAACTAAGACCCGTATACTGATGTAAAACAAACAAACAGCAATTAATCAAAGTTCTGCTGAAAAGCATAATTAATTAAACTTTTTCTAGCTAAAACTTTGTCTTCAATTTTGGGGTTTTCTCTGCTTTTGCATAATTTTAGGTCTAAAACAATTTTTGACTCCGAGTCTCTGAGTATTTTGTTTAGTTCTTGCTAAAACTTTTGATGTTTTTAATTTTTTATCTGAAAGAAAAGCGATAATTAAAATCCCATAAATTCAGTGTAGCTAAACAAACACATAAGAATGAGTTTTTCCTAAAGTAAGTAACCTTCAGTCTGGTTTTTTCACCTGTTTGTATAAGGACTTTAAGCCCGCTGATTGTTATCAAGGAAGACCAACATCAAAGGAAACCAAACAAATTCTGCTGTTAAAAAAAAAAATGCCTTTAATAAGCTGTCAATAGCCAGCCACACAAGCTCAATTGGTGTTTGCTAAATAAAAAACGGTCTGTAACTCTGTTTTAACATAATTTTTTAATTAAGTATAATTTTTTCTTGTGGTTTTATACGCAACAAAATGGTTGAAAGTTTTTTACTAAGTCTAAAAGTTTTTCATAACTTTACAAAACCAAATCCAAAACTAAAAACAAAATTAAATAAAATTAATTAATATTTTTTTTGAGCTTTCATTTATTTATTGCATTTTCACAAAGTGAACTAACAATAAGTATTCAAATTTTAATACTAAATACAAAAATTTATTTAAGTCCAACCAATGCTAGACAAAAAGTTTTATTTTGCGCCAATTATAACGCAAAATGAGTTGGGGCTATATCTCGGGTATATATAAACCGATATCGAAACTTTTAATTTTCTGTATTTGAGGAATCTCCATTTATTACAAGAACTGCTATTAAGCAAAAAAAAATTTATCAAGGAAAAATCGGTTTACACTATATCCTGGAAATATATGTACCGATATCGAAAATTCTCATGTTATGTATTTTGGTAAAGCAAAAAACTTGTTAAAGTTTCATTGACCATACGAACCGATATCGTCAACGTCTATTTTCTGTATTTTATTAGCTTTCTTTTATAACCAGAACTGATTTTAAGCAAAAAAAAATTTTTGCTGGAAAAATCTCGGGTGTATATGGACCTATATCAGAAATTTTCATTTGCTGTATTTTGCTTTTAAGCAAAAAAAAAATTGGTTTAAAAAGCGATTTAGGCTATATCTCGGGTATATGTATATGAACCGAATCGAAAAGTTTCATTTTCTATTGTTACCAGAACTGTTTTTGATCAAAAAAAAAAAAAAAACGACACGACATTTTCATTAAAAAATCGGCTTAGGCTATATCTCGGGTATACATGGACCGATATCGGAAATTTTCTTTTTCTGTATATTTATAACTTCCTTTTATGAGCAGAATGGCTTTTAAGCAAAAAAGTTGTTTAAGTTCACTTACGTGACATATTCATGGACAAATCGTTTTAGGCTATATCTCGAGTATATATGGACCGATATCGCAAATTTTCATTTTCTATGTTGATATAACCTTCGTTTATTACCAGAACTGCTTTTAAGCCAAAAAAATAGACAAAAAAAAATCGTACGAAATCGCAAAAAAATGTTTTTTTCGGAATTTTGGATATACCTCAGCTATATGTGAAACGATTTGACTGAATTTCAATAGCAAACCCAAGAATTGGTTGGGTAACAGAATGGTGCAAGAAAAAAGTTTCTGAGTGGAATGGTTTTCTCAGTAAAGGTATTTCAACGGCCGACAGACGGACGGATAGACGGACATCGCTTACTCGTAATCGACTTTTCTATAAATTCTGATTCAGAATGTATTTACTTTATAGGGTCGCAAATGAAAATTGTAGAAATTACAAACGGAATCACAAGCTTATAAAGGGTGTTTTTTAAGCCCGTTGTTTTATCGCAAAATTGTGTTCAGCGATGAGGCGCATTTTTGGCTTAACGGGTTTGTTAATAAGCAAAATTGCCGCATATGGAGTGAGACCAATCCACAAGAGACCCTACAGACTCCATTACATCCAGAAAAATGCACTGTTTGGTGCGGTTTTCATGCTGGTGGCATCATCGGACCTTATTTCTTCAAAAATGAGGCCGGAGCTCGCGTTACGGTCAATGGAGATCGTTACCGCACCATGATCAATGATTTTTTGTTTGA
This sequence comes from Thecocarcelia acutangulata, assembly GCA_914767995.1. Lineage (NCBI taxonomy): Eukaryota > Metazoa > Arthropoda > Insecta > Diptera > Tachinidae > Thecocarcelia > Thecocarcelia acutangulata. The sequence goes on along the minus strand of OU612095.1, from coordinate 94,287,461 downwards.
AAATATGGATGACATTGATCCGGAGGAGATGTGGTTTCAACAGGATGGCGCTACGTGCCATACGGCGAACGCAACCATCGACTTACTGAAATCAAAATTTGGCGATAAGTTGATTTCGAGAAATGGACCTGTCAATTGGCCTCCAAGGTCGTGCGATTTGACACCTCTCGATTATTTCCTGTGGGGCTACGTGAAGTCACTGGTTTATGCTGATAAACCAGCAACAATTGACGCCTTGGAGGCCAGCATTGTTCGTGTTGTTCGTGACATACGGCCAGCAGTGCTCGAAAAAGTGGCCCAAAATTGGACGTCCAGAATGCGCTTCGTCAAGAACAGCCGCGGTGCCCATATGCCCGAAATCATTTTTAAATGTTAATGTCACGTATTGATCTTTCGACTAAAAAAAAATTTTGATTACAATTTCATTTTTTGTGTTATTTTTTACAATTTCAAGTTCTATCGGGCTTAAAAAAACACCCTATATATACCCTTAACATTTTTGTGAAGGGTATAAAAATCATGCTGTTAGAAATCCATTAGCGTGCCCAAAATTTAATGACCGTTTTAACTCTCTTAGTGTGATGTTAATTATGCGCCACCACGATCACGTGATTTGACACTGCCCAGCAGCGAACACTGCCTACCATATTACTTCCCTTCAATGATGTGTGCAACACTTTGTAATCAATGAATGCTACCTTACAAGGTCTATGATAGTAGTATATTGAGTTCCCAATAATGAATTATGTTCATCTTGTGTATCACATTTATATGTATGTGTTGTCAGATTAAGGCCTTGCTACACTATCATACACGATCGTGTGATCTACTAAATAAAGCATGTGTGCTGAAAAAGTACTAAAAACTCAACCGTGTTACAGAGTTTTTGACAAATCGTGCGATTTGAAAAATTTTATGAAACTTTTCAAAACATTATGGTTTCTGTGCGATCAGTGTAGTATATATTGTGAAAAATATGAGAATATTGTTGGTGCTTCGAGAAAAACATTTAAGTAATGTAAAATTATTATGTTAATAAAAGTTTTTAATTATATTATTGTGTATATAAATTACTGCAATTATACTTGTATGACAGTGTGGCCTACAACGCCATTTTGAAGCGATTTTTTCAAGTCAGCCAGACTTTTGAAACAGTTTCCTGTGAATGAATCGTACGATAGTGTAGGGTATTGAGTCAGAGCCTTTACTTTGCAAAATTTTTAATTAACAAAATTAGCGCTAGAATGCATAGAAAATTTATATAAAAAAAGGACTTATCGTAAGACATATAAAATATTTTGTGAAAAAAAGAAAATAATGCAATAAATAGAAAATAGAACAAATTAAATGGAATATTGCCGAAAAACTGTGAACTTGAAGTGCGCAATAAGTCTTCGAACTACCTACAAAGTAAGCGAGATTCTATTCCAGCTGCCTACTGATAACTTACAATGTACTCGTATGTTAGGAAATAACAAGCTTTTGTAGGATGAACACCTCACTATCTCCCTTACTTTATGGGCAGGTGGTAGGCATTCACTCTACAAATGCGGCCATGTTTATTAGGTAAATATATTTTTAAGTCTTTAAGATTATGTTTCGCATGAATGCGTTGATAACCAGTTTAAGCTTTCGAAAATTAACTGATGTCGTGCTACACTCAGAATATTTTTACAGTAACTGACTGTAGTTTATTGAGGAAGTAGTCCGTGCAGTTATTTTTAAATGAATAATCTTTCAAAATACAAAGAAATTTTAGTTTTAACTGATTCGCCCATTTATTTAAAAAAATAACTGCACAGAAATACTGATTTTCAGTTACATTTAAAATTGTCAGTTGTTTAATTATATGTATGTATATGAATAAAGCAATCATTTCTTTACGAAACCAAGTGATTTTTTGTTTAAATTTAAAAGTAGTCAACGTTGTTTAAAACGTCAGTTGTATAAAAAAAAAGTTGGAAGAAGAGAGTTTATTGACAAATTTTATGTTTGGAAATCTTCCCAAAATTGTGATAATGCTATCAGCGACATTCGTTTATATTTGGTAAGTATGATTCCCATAATTGGCAATTTTGTGAGTACAATGAATCTTTATTTTATTATAATAGATCTCAATTGATTTTAATGGGCTATACCCCGAAAAAACAGCATTTTTTTTTAAATTGGACAAAATTAAACGTCATTTTGCCAGCGTACATCAATATGAATCTCAAGGATGCAAAATTAAAGGCAGTATGGAACGATGCAAAGGACAAATGGTCAACATTAAATCAAAGTAAGTACGCAATGTAGATATTTTCAAATATATTAAAGGCTGGTTTTACAATAAAGAAATTAAATTTATGCGAAAAAACGCTTTCTTGTGAAACTGGCAGTAATATAAAAAAAATTATTTCAAAGTTTTGTTCTTTTATCCTATTGAGTTTCATATTGTGATTTGTATTTAATAATATATGTATGTAGTATGTGTTTATATTAGGGTGAATTAAAAACTCTTTGTATGCAGAAAAATTGTGTTTTCACCGAAGTAATTCAATTGTATTATTTTTTTATTTTAAGATTCAAAAGATGCAATTTTTATATTTAATTAATTTTTATATTTTATTTAATTTCATTTTAATTAAAACATGTGTTGCAAATTATATTTTTAAGAAATACATATGTTTAACTCTCTGAATTAAAAATTATTTAATTTTATGTTTAATAAATATGAATTTATTATTTTTTGTTATTATACATAAATACGATTATTATTATATATATTTGTAAGTATGTATGTTTATAAAAATACTTTTAAATAAAAGAAAAAATCATACCGTTTTACAAAATCTGTGTTTAATTTTAAAGGGTTAAAGGGAAAGTAAAATTAGGAAAAATAAAGGAAAAATCTCTTGCTTTTTACGGAATCTGCATTTAAAAATTCAATGATAGAATTCGGAGAAATAAGGGAAAAATCATTTGATTTTACGGAAATTCTATTTAAATATGTGATAGTAAAACTAAAACAGTAAATAAAGGAAAATCTTTTTGTTTTTACGGAATCTGCATTTAAATTTCGGACAGTTAAAATAAAATAATCAGTCTATTGTTTCTACAGAATCTGCAGTTAAATAAATTACAGTATGTGTCAGAGAAATAAAGGAAAAAAGCTTTTGTTTTTATGGGATATGTAAATTGTTTTTTTGATAGTTAAATCAACCATTATAAAAGAAAAAATCCGTATTTTTTACGGTTTTAAATCAGTTATATTTTTACTGTTAAAAATTAAATGAATCTGCATTTAAATTTAAATGAAATGTTAGTAGACCGGTTTTTAACTGAACTTTCATTTCTTTTAAAATGCAATTTCAGTTAATTTTACGTACATACTTTTCTGAGTGTAGCTTTTCAACCATGCCAAAGCGGGTCTTGCAAAAGTATTATCGCCATGCGACAACGATAAATTATATTTCATTTGCTGTAACATTGCCGCAACTCAAAAAACTCAATTTTATGAAAAAACTCTATTTGAAAGTCTAATTATATATATTTTTTTCAATAGAAGCTGCAAAAAAAGTATTTACACTTCTAAAGTAATAATTTTCAACTCAAAACTTACATTTTTCATACATATCTCTTTTGCTTCTCACAAGTGTATGTTTTTTTTTTCTCCTGAAATGTAATTTATCTTATCGTTTATAATTTGTTTTGCAAAAATCAAGAGGTAGAAAGCTGTTTTTAGTTTTTGTATTGCAAGTCAACTTGTCAGCACAAACTGCAACAGGAGAAGAAAATAATCAGTGAACCGGTGGGTGTACTCGTCGTAATTCAGTTATTTGGTTTAACATCGGTAAGTGTGCTTAATGTTCGCCACAAGGATTCACATTGGATTCCAAGAAAGAAGAAAGAAATGCTTTCATAAATAAAAAGCATACGGACCACGTGAATTATGACTGACTATAAAGAATCCTGTTCACTTTCCATTGCTGACATTTGTGTGAGTAAATTTGTTAAGTTCTACAGTTTTATCTTTCGTTTTGGCTTCCTTCGGTGCATTACTTTTTTTTCAGTGAATATTTTCTTTCTGTTTGTCTTCTCCACGTTTAACTCAATGTTAAGCACGATTTGCTTTGAAGTGAAAAATCATCGTTATATGCGATGAATTTTAAGAAGAACGCCATACAAACCATAAAATTGAATGATTGCAAATGACTTTTGGAAAACGAATGAGTGCAGGGTTGATTGGGCCAGAAAGCATAACTTAAAATAGAGAACTTATGGTAATAAAAAAATTACGTAATGCCATCGATTCTTTAACCGATTGCAAATAAGAACAAAAGGATCACTTTCTATGATTTTTTTCTTTAATTTAGATTGCCCCAAATTACACCTACCAATGCATATCGTAGAAGGTGTTAGGGGCCTAGGGGTGGCAATGCTTACACAATTTAAATAAATATTAGTTTTTAATATGTGTAATTGTTCGAGCTTAAGGTCTTTTGGATGTTTTTGGATTTTTGGTATTTAATTGTCTAACAATATTTCGCTTTCCTTTGGATAGCTTCTACAAGCCAAATAATATTTATTTGATTTCAATTTTTATACAAATTTTTGAAAAATTAAAACAACGAAAACAAATAACTTGAAATCAAAATATTTTCTTTTCCTTTCTTAGTTTTCTATATATCCGGAATCGATCACAAATGGATGAGCTCTGGACGATGAACGCGTGCTACGTAAAAATGTGCACGTTTCGGGAACAAGATCCCTAATCTCGTCAAAGCAAAATTCATTGCAGTAACGATAGCACAGAGTAACGTACCCCACACTGCGTCGATGCTCCAGTAAGTCAATAGAGTTGGATACCCTACTGTCACCGATGAGCTTCTTCGCCCTTTTCTGCACACGGTCGAGTAACCCCAAAATAGACTTTTAGGCACCGGCCCAAACATGAGAGTTGTGTCCATTTTCGGTCGGATGTAGGTGGTATAACTAGTAAGGAGGTCGGATGGAGTGAAGTACATCTCACACCGTTTCAAAAACCCGAGGCAATGCTTCTTTAGAGACATGAAAAATGTGATCATTCCAGCGAACATCACACTTTCTATAAAATGAAAATGATTCAAAGTTTTTAATTTATTGTGGTGTGATATTTAACATTTTAGCATACGATACGAGTATAATCTTATGCTGTTGCATAAGATGGTGCGTGTGTGTGTGTGTAAGAATATAAATACTCGTATGAATGTGTGATCACATAAAAAATTTATATGTAAAACAAGCAGCTTGTCTAAGAGTCTGCATAAAATTTCCTGTTGCATGTGCAAGGAAATTAGTTTACTTCCGCTTTCAGCTCTCTGTATTTAAGATATTATATAACAAATGCACAAACGCTTGCACATCTCTTAGCAGCAGAAAATATTGCCAACTGTGTGAATGCCATTCCAACAATTTACATATATCCAGCCAGTTCGCCGATGTCGAGAGGATAAGTTCATTCGCATTCCAGGCGAAAGAAAATTGATTTGGGTTTTTTTGAACTATATTCTATGCGAACGATGTGTCAAAATTCAATTCAAATACATAAGTACATGCGAACGAACCATAGTGACATGGAAAAACCCAAATTTATTCCAATGACTAGCTTTCTTTTGCATACATTTTCATTCAATATCGTCGAACAGGCTGATCTTGTTTTTATACCCTTCATAAAAATGTTAAGGTGTTAATGTGTAGGTGTTAATCTGTGATTCCATTTGCAATTTTCACAATTTTCATTTTCAACCCTATAAAGTAAGTATATATAAAGGGTGTTTTTTTAAGCTAGATAGAACTTTAAATTGTAAAAAGTAACACAAAAAATTAAATTTTGATGAAACATTTTTTTTATTTGTTTCAGTATACTCTGACAAATCATCATGAATAGACTCACGCTTGAACAACGCTACGAAATTATCCAAATTTACTTTGAAAATCAGTCGTCGATTCGCGCAACTTTTATCGCAAAATTGTATTCAGCGATGAGGCGCATTTTTGGCTTAACGGGTTTGTTAATAAGCAAAATTGCCGCATATGGAGTGAGACCAATCCACAAGAGACCCTACAGACTCCATTACATCCAGAAAAATGCACTGTTTGGTGCGGTTTTCATGCTGGTGGCATCATCGGACCTTATTTCTTCAAAAATGAGGCCGGAGCTCGCGTTACGGTCAATGGAGATCGTTACCGCACCATGATCAATGATTTTTTGTTTGAAAATATGGATGACATTGATCCGGAGGAGATGTGGTTTCAACAGGATGGCGCTACGTGCCATACGGCGAACGCAACCATCGACTTACTGAAATCAAAATTTGGCGATAAGTTGATTTCGAGAAATGGACCTGTCAATTGGCCTCCAAGGTCGTGCGATTTGACACCTCTCGATTATTTCCTGTGGGGCTACGTGAAGTCACTGGTTTATGCTGATAAACCAGCAACAATTGACGCCTTGGAGGCCAGCATTGTTCGTGACATACGGCCAGCAGTGCTCGAAAAAGTGGCCCAAAATTGGACGTCCAGAATGCGCTTCGTCAAGAACAGCCGCGGTGCCCATATGCCCGAAATCATTTTCAAATGTTAATGTCACGTATTGATCTTTCGAATAAAAAAAAAAATTTTGATTACAATTTAATTTTTTGTGTTATTTTTTACAATTTCAAGTTCTATCGGGCTTAAAAAAACACCCTATACAACTATTCTGAATCAGTATTGATAGAAAAGTCGATTAGGCGATGTCCCTATGTCCGCCCTTGACATACCATTTCTGAGAAAACCATTAGACATGGAAACTTTTTTGTTTCATCATTCTATTCCTCAATCGATTCGTGGGTTTGCTAATAAAATTCAGTAAAATTGGTTTACGTATAACTGAGATATATACAAAAAATTCTTTTGGATAATTTTTTATGAAAAGTTTCGAAAAAAAATCATTTTTATACTTCAATATTATAGTCGGATTTTTTAGTACAAACAATTAAACAATTTTTTTTTTTTGCTTAAAATCAGTTCTGATAAGAGAAGAAAGTTATTAAAGTACAAAAAGTGATAATTTCCGATATCGTACCATATATAAAATGAATCGTTCCGAAATGAAAATATTGCATTTGAAAAATAATCGTTTAAATAAATAAATTTGCCAATAAAAATGTAAAGGCTTCACATATTTGTTTGTTTATTTAAGTCTATAGACTATAAGTAATTACAGACTAAAGAAGCATATAAAGGAGTAAAATTACGTATTTAAGTGCATAATTATTTGCCGTTTTAGAACATCATTAGATTCAGAGATATCTATAATATGATAAAATTTGTTAAATAAATTATTAAAATTTTTGCAGCTTAAGATCTTTGTTGTTTTTTTTTTATAAAAAATTAACGTATTTTTTATTTCTGTTTCGATATTTCGCTAACAGTTTGTTAGCATCGTCAGGAAAATTAAAATGTTATAAAAATTTTTGTTTGAAAAAGTAGTGTCAAAAAATTCTTATATACAAAATATTCAAACACAAACAGAAATTCTTAGCAACATTTTCAAATTAAAAAATAACAAAATACAAAATTAAACTTTTTCTGCAACCAACACAAGCCCTGTTAACGATATTATAGCTCCTCAACTTTAAACAAATTAACATGGAACATGTTGCTCACAGAATAACATGAACAAGTTTTACATATATATATATATATATATATATATATATATATATATATATATATATATATATATATATATATATATATATATATATATATATATATATATATATATATATATATATATATATATATATATATATATATATATATATATATATATATATATATATATATATATATATATATATATATATATATATATATATATATATATATATATATATATATATATATATATATATATATATATATATATATATATATATATATATATATATATATATATATATATATATATATATATATATATATATATATATATATATATATATATATATATATATATATATATATATATATTTTTTTTTTATTTTTTATCTGTGGTCAGTACTCAGGAGATGGCCCCTACATATGCAGCGCATTGTACTGGAACTATTAAAATAGGTTATGATGAGGAAGAAAGAGGGAGGAGGTTTAGGCTTAACAAGAACGCGAAAGACTAAAACAAACTCTTTTGCGGCATTTAAACTGTTGGAATTAAATTAGTTAAAACTGATCAGTGCCCAGTGTATTTACCTTCGACACTGCTCAGATTAGCAAAATTTGGTTCAACACCTTCCACACTACATTTCTATACGGGTTTTAGTTAGTTCAAGTCTTTCCTTTCTTAAGTTTCTTAAGAAGGATTTCTTAGAATACAAATTTGCTGTAATCAATAATTTTTGATTGAAGAAGACTGGAAAAATAATTAAACCTTTATTAGCAGGGGGACAGCTAGCTGTTTTGTAGCCGCTACGCTACTCATCAGCACCCATTTTCGGATATGAACTCGGGTCATATCCGACCCGACCACTCAGCCACTAAGCCATTGCATTATTCTCTATGTCTTTTCAACTCACATTGCATCACGTATGCATTATTGCACAATTAGGAAGCTTTGATCAGGCATCGGCCTATTCAGGTCTAAATGGAAAACCAAACCAAGCATTGATCACTTAATAGCTGCAAAAATGGCAGTCAGTCAAAAAAAAATGCTGACAACTTAAAGTTTCATACCTCTATAAAAAAGCCCTTTACTTTATGTTGCTGAAAAATACGGTGCTTTATATTTAATTCAAAAATTGCGCTACTTTAAGGACACGCTTTTTAAAGAATTTAAAAACAAAATCTCTGAACAATATGATTTTTTTTATTTTATTTCATTTCATTTTGTGTTACTCTTTAAATCAAATTGAAATAAACACGATAGGAAAAATAAAATAAAAGTTAAGCTTATCGAAAGATACTATTGTCGTGGCTGTTGCTTAAGTTGTATTGTTCTTTTGTACAGCATAATATTTATCGTTGACGGCACGTTACAAAAATACAAAAAAAAATTTAAGCAAGAAATAACAACAGATTAAAAAATCATGTAAGTCCTTTAAAACTACAAAAAAAAAAGTTATGCAACAACCGACTACAGATTGAGTGTAAGGGTATGTCTTTCTAGAATATTAAAATAGGTTAAAGTGCAATTGAGGAATATTTAAAAAAGCAAAGGATAAGAAATTCCGGGAAAAGTTTACAAACATATTTATTTATATATCATACATTTTCTTGTGGCGGCAAGAATATACTTTACAGGAAATTCTAATCAATGAAAATAGTTAAACCCCTTTACCACATGTCATATACTGAAACCCCACATAATATTTACTGTGGGTTCGCTCTATCACGATACATTTTTTTTCTTTTTTCTCAGAGGGATTAACTCTTTTAATTCTTTGGTACATAATTATGATGTACATAAGTACATTTTAGTACACACATAACTAATATCAAAGAAATAATCTATGGTAAAGAATTTGATTCCTTTACATTTTTTTGTGCCTACTGAACGATAAAAGCCACGTCATTTCGCTTGACAAAAAGTTCGGTTTGAGATTTTTTGAATTTTAATTGTATTCGGACTTTCAAGCAAACAATACACGTGGAAAAGTTTATTATAGAAATAATTTTTTCCCCGTTGGTAATTGAAAAATTTGTGGATAGTAAACAAATTTAGCAAAATAAGAAACTAAATCATGGAAAATCCTAAACTAAATTTCAAAAAGGAAAATGAATTGTGACTAGCATACCATCGCTATTTTAATTTTTAAACAAACTGTCCGAGAATACATAAACTTAGTGCGCATGCTTGGCATAAACCCGAGAGGCCAGTTTACTGGGGTGGGCAAAACCGTTCGGATCTCTTCCACAGCAGCTATGTACGTTCGAGAGAAGAGAGAACACGAAGTGCCAAAGATCCTGGTCAGAAAGTTGTTGCACAAAAGAATATTGATCAACACCCCTAACTATCAGCTGCTATTTGAAATATTTCATCTGAAATAAGTATATTCATTTTCATAAATTAAAACCAACTAGTTAAAAAAATCTCAAATAAGTGAACTAAGTACTACCAAAATTAGTACATTAATAAGTAATGCACTAATTTTAATTTAATGAAAATACACTAACTAATTATTCTATAAGTAAACATAAATAATCTTAATGTAAAATCGAAATAATCTAATCGTAATAAAAATTATGAAAATAATAGAATGAATCACTAAAATTACTAACTACCAAAAAAAAAAAAACTATTTGTGTTCATATAATTTTGAACAATATTTCTATAAGGTGTGATTATTTCTATCTCCATAACTTAATCCAATATGTACGTTATTATTATATATCTGTGTGTATGTATGTTCAGATATACGAGTATGGACATAAATATGTGGGCGTAATTTAATGATATGGAATTCGTGTGCAACAACAATAACGATATATAATTGTAAATTAACAACATTAATTAGTTTTTATAATAACTTTAGTTCTGCTCATATTTGCGATAAGTTCAAAAGCTCAACGCATGCAGTTGCAGCGTTAAACCGTTACCTCGTTTTCATTTCCAAAGAAGTAATAATTTCTCCTGACCAAACTGATGCAAAGGTGGCCTATAAATAATTTGAGAGTTTCCCTTTGCCCAAACCGACTCTTCTGTTTATTCACACATCTCCTCAAATGAAAAGGTGCCTCATCACTCATTATGATTTTTTTTCATGAAAACCAGGATTGCCATAAGCGAGCTGTAATATCCTATTGGCATATGTACGGTGGCCTAAGTTGTGTTGTGGAAGAAGTTCTTGTATCAACTGAAGCTTAAATGCAGATCTCTATGCAAAATTGTGGCGATAGTTGTTATTGCAAGAACAAGCTCCTGAATATGGCATCGAGTTTAAATTAATGGATTGTTTTGAATACTTTTTTGAGCAGCAGCAATATTATCAGTCGATCTTGCAGTAAGTTGTGGTCCATGCTTAGGCCTATCGAATACACCTTCGAAATCATTCACAACATGATAAATATTGCGTTTTGTTGGCACTTTTATTCTTCCAAATATTTTACGAAATTTTCTCATCGTCATGATAATCAATGTTTGATTTTGATAAAATCTTGTAACGATTAAAACACGTTAGTTTATCAAATATTTTCCATAATAAATTTGCTACGACTGTTCTTCACGACTGCCAAATATGAACTATCCAGACTAATATTTACCAAAATGGCGGCAAAAAAAATTTTTAGATCTTCCCGATGGTCACTACCTGAAACAACTTTAATTTTCAAGCTCTGTGAAATAATTTAGCTATCATTACAAAACTAAAAACTACAAGTCATTGGCAACTGGGGCTAGAACACTCAAAATAATAAAAAAATAAAATTCACCGACTGGCACAGTGTTCACTTTTGATTAAAAAGCGCTTCCGTAAGAAACAATAAATTTTATTGCGCTGAATGTGTTACTTCAGACTGAATGATATGCTGATTTGTCACCGCAGTTCTTTTAGTGAAAAAATTGTTATTAAATGTACACTTTGATTGTCGAAATTATTCATTCTCACCATTGCGGACATAAAAATCAAAACTAAACACTGAATTTGCTGAACATTTCAATATTCATCGTTACGGAATTTGGCCCCTGGTGCAGCAAGCACGCCAGAAAGATTTGAAAAATACAAAATGTTATAGAAATGCAAATGAAATAATTCTAAAAAAAAAAAATAACTAAATTAAGTTTTTTGTTTAGTGACCATATAACTCTAAACTTAATAATCAATGTTTTGTTCTATTCAAATCTACCAAAGTACTTTAACTCCATCACCGAGCGTATGAGTTATTTTAAGCAATTCATTGTAATAGAATCACTCATACATCTGTTTTTTCGGCTCTTTTCAGGAGTGATAAAATATTTTATATCAACATACAAGGAAACAAAACCGTTTAAGTATTTTGATTTTTTCTCTTCAAATAAGGTTTGTTAAACTAAATTCAACTATAATAATAATAATAAAAAGATAATCAAATAAATTAAAATATACAAATTGATATTACTTACGAATATCTCTATTTAAAATAAGTAGATCTTCAAAAATGTATATGCAGAATCTGAAAATAAATAGAAATAAAAGATATAATAAACTGTTATCTCGTCAGTGCACTTTAATAAAAATCAGTTTTGAAGCAAAATAATAGCGAATCATTTTTAACTGAATGGTTTTATAAATAACTGTTCACTGCACAACTAGTGTAACTCCAAGAAAGAATATGTGAAGAAATTCTAAAAAAATATTGTAAGCGGTTTTTTTTAAATGCATTCTAAAAGCTTCCCATTTTTTTCTTTTTTTATTAACAAACACAAAAACTGCTAAGCTATTTTGCTTGTCGGCAGTAACACACAGGGTCTGTGGCAGGAATCGAACCTGCGACCTCGATACTGTTGCTCGACTACTCTATCAAATCCATTGCCATCGAGGCACCCACGAACAAACATTAAGAAACGCTTAAATATTGGGGGTTGCGTGGCTATTTTGTATAAAACATTTAAATCTTTATTTTTCAATATCTTCTTGATAAAGCCTTAATGACACTTACCTTTTTACACTTTTCTTAATCTAGGATTAAAAGATTTAAATAGTTAATAATAAAAAGAGACGGTTATAACGGGTGATTTTTTTGCTATTATCTTTTTGACAGCTCACGCACGTTTTGTATCTTGTGTCACTGTCAAACATCTTCAGTTTGGTCTATAATTTAATCATGAATCGTCTTACAAACGAACAACGCTTGCAAATTATTGAATTTTATTACCAAAATGCGTGCTCTGTTAAGAAAGTTCATCGCGCGCTTCTTCCATTTTATGGTCAGTTTGATCGACCTACTGAGGCTTCTATTCGGGCTATTGTAAAAAAATTTCGCACCAAATTTACATTGTTGGACATTAAACCACCAACACGCTTACGTAGAGTGCGAACTGAAGAAAATATCGCAGCCGTATCGGCCAGTGTTGGTGATGACCGTGAATTATCGATTCGGCGCCGTTCGCAGCAATTGGGCCTCTGTTACTCCACTACGTGGAAAATTTTGCAGAAGGATTTGGGTGTGAAGCCTTATAAGATACAGCTAGTGCAAGAATTGAAACCAAACGACCTACCACAACGCCAAATTTTTGGTGAATGAGCTCTTAAAAAGTTAGATGAAGATCCACTTTTTTATCGAAGAATTGTGTTCAGCGACGAGGCTCATTTCTGGTTGAATGGATACGTGAACAAGCAAAACTGCCGTATTTGGAGTGAAAAGCAGCCAGAAGCATTGCAAGAGCTACCAATGCATCCACAAAGAACAACCGTTTGGTGCGGATTATGGGCTGGCGGCATCATTGGGCCGTTTGAGAATATCTTTCAAAAGTTTCCAAAGTCTACTGATGATTAGGGTAGTTCCTATGAAATGTCGACATATAGATAGCTGGGAAACATAAAAAACAAGCTATTTATAATTTTTTACTGGTATAAATGTTAGAAGCTTAAATAGCGAATAAAAGACTTAATTGTTTCAAAAATTTAACAAATTAATATTATTGATCACAGCAAATTTGTATTGTAAAAAATCCTTGTTAAGAAAAAATTTAAGAAAGCAAAAACTGGAGCTAAACCCCGATGTACAAATGTACAAACCAAATATCTAATTTAAAAATCAAACCACATTTAGAAGCAGAAATAACATGAAAAAACAAGAAGTCGGTTGGAATGCACAAAACAACATGTCGTATACATGGGAAGTGTTGAATTCAATAATCTTCCTCAAGATACAACAAATATTGAAAGAGTTTCTGTTGTTTTAAAACTAGATTCACAGAATAACACACTGCTAATATGGAAACTCTTATCATATAGTTAGTATTTCATAAATGTTAACATGTTCAATCTTCACTTAAAATAATTTTGAGAATTAATAATATAATAACTTTTTGCTGACTATTCTTACGATGGCCACAATCAATTCTGTCAACCCGCTTCAGCTTGACGTTAAATTCTGAGGCACCCTGTACAAAGTAAACAGAAATTTTACTTGCGTTGTAACTAAAATTTTTATATTAAAAAACTTGCATTATATCGTTCCCATTGTAAAGCATCATGTTAAAAAAGAATAGAAAGACAACTAATCTTTGAACTTCAACAATAATTAATTATTTATTTAAAGAAAAATACACAATAAAACAAAACTGTGCAAATACTGAGTGACCATGACAGACGCTTATATCGACCATGATGATTTTAATTATTAAATACAACAAAAAAAAAAAAAAAAAGAAAAACAATTAAATTGTTGCTGAGAGCATACTCGTAAGTAACCGACTGTTGTTATAATATTTATACATTAAGCTCAAATCGAAATTATCGCATGAATAACTATTAATAATGGAAAGAACACTTGCAGATAATTGCACGGAAGTGTGTGAACAATGCAGAGTGAACACAAAATGTTTAATAATAAGAAATATAAACAATTAAGTTTTTTATTCGCTATTTTTAGCTTCTACCATTTATACCAATAAAAATTATAAATAGCTTGTTTTCTATGTTTCCCAGCTATCTATATGTCGACATTTCATAGGAACTACCCTCATCATCAGTAGACTTTGGAAATTTTTGAAAGATATTCTCAAACATTCAACTTTATATCCCAGCAATATAAATAAATTAAATTCTCAGCAATTTATTTATATTGCTGGGATATAAAGTTGAATGTTTGAGAATATCTTTCAAAAATTTCCATAGTCTACTGATGATTAGGGTAGTTCCTATGAAATGTCGACATATAGATAGCTGGGAAACATAGAAAACAAGCTATTTATAATTTTTAATAAGAAATATATTGAAATAAGATTAATTATCTTAAGCCTGCTCAAATGTGAAGCTGATATTTAGTTAGTAAATGATTCCTTAAGAGCGTCCATTATGGCGAGCAATTTAGTTTGATTTAAGTTTTATAATTTTTCATGGTCGGATATTGCTAATTATGGAATTTTCTTCATTAATATATTAAACAGTGTAGTTTGGAAAATTTATTGTAGGAAGATGCACACAACTAAAAAGTTACCTAAATACTGCAAAATGCACTTAGAAAAACACAACAAAATTCTAAGGCCAACATACTGGTTGTTGCTGATAATATTTCATTGTTATAAAGTTTGGTTAAATTTTAAGTTCCGATGTTGATTTTGAATAACACACAAATTATATAAGAACTATTGTCATTTTAAATATGTATGAATGACAATATCGGCCATATGGCCGCCATGACCTCGGTGGCACTCCTCCACCCGACAGTTTAAATTTTCGACAACGCTCAGGCATAATAGAGTTTGTATGCCATAAATGTGCTGATTTATCTCATCGTTTTGCTTTTGAATTGTTGCTGGCTTTTTGATGTACACATTTTCTTTCTAATAACTCTAAAGAAAGAAGTCCAACGGTGTCAAATCACATGGTTTTGGTGGCCAATTGATATTGCCACCACGTAAAATATCACGGCCATTTATTATTTATATTGATTCTGGTGATAAAAGCAGACCAACCATTGTATTGTTAGCCGTGTGGCAAGTGGCACCGTGCTGTTAAAACCACATACCGTTCATATTTATATCTTCCAATTCAGGCCATAAAAAGTCCGCTATCATCTCACGATAGCAAACGATATTCACAGCATCTGCCTGACCGGCCTCACTTTATAAAAAAAATACGGCCTAATGATCCCGCCATCTCATAAACCGCACCAGAAAGCCACTTTTTATGGGTTCATTTGTTTTTCAACAATCACTCTTGGTTTAGCATTCGTCCAAAGGCGGCAATTCTGCTTATTGAAGAATCCATTGAGGTGAAAATGTGCTTCATCACTAAAGACGATTTTCTTTGCAAATTCTGACCATTGACGCCGCTTGAAATAATCAAGAGGTTTCCGCGCCTGAGTCAATTGCAGCTTGTAAGCGTGTAAAGGAAAGTCTTTATGCATGATGTTCACCAACGAAGAGCATGAGAGGTACAAAATTATGAAAAAATTCACAACCTGACCCAACAAATAAATAGAGGACAGATAACACTGCACGACTTTTTCAATATTATTATTAACAATATAATAACATTTGACGACATTCCAGAAGAAGTGGAACTTCTTCTGGAACGTCGTCGTTGGAACGCAAAAGAAACCGATATTGTTGAAGACATTTGCCATATAGAGCCGAGAAACACGCTTTTGTTGCCATGTAAACAGTTTAAGACGTGCTCCAGCTGCTTTAAAAATATGGACGTGAAATCGAAAGCAAACAAGTCACCCTTGCTTTGTCCATAGTGCAGGCAAATTGTAGACGATATTTCAACTATATTTCAGTAATTATATATAAAAATTTATATTTTTTTTTTAGTTTTTCTTATTTATTATACAAGAAAGTTGTAATGTTTCAAATAAAATTTACTCAATTCAAAAATAACAATTGTTTATACATATGTACGATATTAACTAATCAGTTGTCAGTTCGAGACCAACTTCAGCCAAGAAGAAGGATTCAATAGTATTCAATTATTTTTCTGTTCTTCTTTGGTCTTATTGTTTCACAGCAATTATCGTTATAATTAAAAATAATCCTTCTTCTTGACTGAAGTTGGACTCAAACTCACAACTGATTAGTTAATATCGTACATATGTATATAACTAAAAGAGTTCACTGATTAATAATTTACAACAATTGTTTATATTGGAAAAGCTATATTTATGATCGGGAATGTTTTTCCTAGTTTCTAGTGTGGACATTATTAAACTTTTGCAAATGGCATAATGTCCATACCGAAAACGGCATAATGTCCATGGACACTGTGACATTTTTCAAAGAGGCATAGTTTCCATAGGCATTATGTCACTTTTAAGTACGACATAATGTCCATGGACCTTATGTCCATGGGCACTACGACATGTCACCGTAATGACAACAAGTTGAGGTGGTCAGCTCACTAGCCACACTATCGTAATATTTTCTACAGAACGAGCATGCACTGGTATTTTCATTTCTCCTACAGACTCAGTTTGCTCCAATTGTTGCACGATTTTTCAAGTTGTATGCAAACTTGGACGATTAAATTGACTGAATAAATCACAAAATAAGCGATATGTATTTTAATAAAAGCCCCTATTTGCATAATAAATGTGAATAACTTTATCGCTTTGCTAGTTTGTGTATCTTTATATCGTATCTTTATAAGTTGAGCTAGTCTGCAATTGAGAAATGTCAAATGAAGTGTGGAAGAAAACTTAATGTTTATGAGTGGTTCGCATTCAACGTCGGCTCTTAAAATTTAACCACCCGATACCTTCTTATACTGAGTTTAAATCTTGTATCAGGTTCGTAATGGCATAGTTAAGTCTGATTAATCAAAGTACCGACGTTGATATTTGACAATCATACCGCTAGCTAGAATCAGATCTTCCCCAACTCTCATTTCTAATCACTTGTGAGTTCTATTTCCTGCAAATTTACTATACACACTGAAAAAGTTTTGTTCAGAAATTCTCTGAATTTTGTCATTACTTTTATGAATTTTTTCATTATTTTTCAACCCTTATAACTTTTCATAGAAATAATGAAACAAATCTCATTAGATTATTTTAATGAACACCTTCATAAAAGTAATGAAACATTTGAATAAGGAATACGACTTATTTTCATTAAAAGTATGAAAGACAAATCATATGATTAGTGAAATAGTTTCTTTAGATCAAAGAATCAATTTCATAAAGCACATGAAAACTGTACATTAAATTAATGAAAAAGTAACATTTATTTAATGAAATTACTTCTTTGTACTAATGTAATATATTCATTAAAAATATGAAACTCCTTCATAAGGTCAATGAAGTTATTTCATTTATCTAATTTTATTATTCATTGAGCACCTGAAAAATTTACATTACATCAATGAAATAGTTACATTTGTTTAATGAAATAATATCATAACACACATTAATAAAATATGTTCACAAATGTACGTAATAAGATCAATGGAATTATTTCATTTATTCATTGATACTTTATTTCATTACACAAACAATGCTATTCCTTGCTTTTGTAAAATTGTATCTAATTATGATAAAAGAAAATGTTCAACAAGTAGTCACCAAATAAAACAGATTTTATTAATTCAAATGACTTCAATGCACTGGTATTTAAATTTTTTAAACTATTATTATGCTGATTTGAGTACATACACATATGTACATACATACACAAGTTCGGTAGCCAGAAATTTATTTGTCATTGATCTAATGAATTCTATTTCATTGGAATTATGAAACTCATAAAACTTACATTTTAATAAAAAAAACTTGACATTTTTTAAAACAGATTTTATTAATTCAAATGACTTCAATGCACTGGTATTTAAATTTTTTAAACTATTATTATGCTGATTTGAGTACATACACATATGTACATACATACACAAGTTCGGTAGCCAGAAATTTATTTGTCATTGATCTAATGAATTCTATTTCATTGGAATTATGAAACTCATAAAACTTACATTTTAATAAAAAAAACTTGACATTTTTTAAACTGTAGCTTAAGATTAATAAATGGCCATCAATATATCTTACCAAAATTCAAAGAATTTAAAAAAAAAAAACTAAATTTTGTTGTAGTCATAAATCCAATGATTTTTTTTAATGAAATATAAAACTTAATGAAATCATTCTGATGGAACTATTTCATAATATATATGAAGTTGCATATTGTGAAAAGTTTTCATTGAATTAATGAAACAGTTTCATTAAATATATGACGCATAATTCTTTCAGTGCATATTTTACAAGACACCCGTTTTCATTTAACAAATTCCTTCCCAAGTATCTAACTTTTTAACTTCAATATTAAACTTTCATGTTTTTAAACGTTTCCATTAGATTATAACTGTTCATCATTCTAAAGCATTAAATTAACTCCCTTCAAAATATGTACAATATTAAGTATGTTAAATTGTTTTTGTCTCAACAAAAATCCGAAAAAATACATAATCTTTGCATATCGATTTAAATTTACATTAAAGACCTTCAGCATAGAAATGTATTTATAAACTGCAAGGTTCTTCTTCGTGGAGAGAGTTAAAGCAAGTAAAATAACCCTGAAAATGACTTTAAAATAATTGACAGTTCTGTAGCGCGTACACTAGAAAGTTGAGAGAAAAAGAAGAAAGACAGAAATATTATTAAAGCTTATTTAGAGCAATTTGTTCGTGCTTGCGCAAACATATTGGCGACAAAATTTTACAGTGTAAACCAAATAAATTCAACTTTTATGTGAATTTTGCTGTAGGAAAGTTTAAACCTAAAGATAACAGCTACAATCAATAGCAGAAGAAGTATAGAAATTAAACTAAGGACGATTTCATGTAATTATTTCCATTAAATAGATTATTTAATTGGTGCCAAGTTAACGTCATGGAAATAAATCTAAATAAATGCAAATCGATGACTTTCACACGATATTCACCTCTTTCAACTAAGTGCTTCATTAATGGTACAGAACTTACAACTGTTGACACTCTATAGATCTTGGAGTTTACTTCGACAAAAAACTTAATTTTTACTCTCACGTCCCTTTTGCTGTCAACAAAGCAACTAATATTTTATATGTTATTAAACGCTGGGCGAAGGAATTTAAAGATACTTATATCCCCAAAAATCTATTTACTACACTGGGGCGAACTTTTCTTGAATACTGCTGTGTAATTTGGGATCTGCAGTATAGCTTTTATATAAAAAATGTGGAGTCAGTCCAAAAACAATTCCTGCTGTTCTGTGTTAATCATCTCCATTGGAACCCAGCAGTAAATTTACCATCATACCGCAGCCGACTAGCTCTTATTAACCTCCCTACTTTGAAAACCCGAAGAATTACATCAAACATATTATTTTTCTTAAAGTTATTACAAGGGGATACTAGTTCAATTCATCTTCGCGATAGAATAAATATCAATATACCTAACAGACAGCTAAGATTTTGCTTTCCACTGTAACTTCAATTTCACCGATCAAACTTCTTAAATTTTGATCCTTTCCGTAGAGTTTGTGGCGAAGTAAACAGATTTTATGATCTCGTTGACTCATCTGACAACACTCATGTTACTAAAGCTATATACACACGGTTGTCAGATCTTACAATATGGTAAGATCTGGCAACATGCCGACAATGTAGTGACGATGAAAAATTGTCCCGCAGAAGTAAATTGTGTGTTTAGACGATCATAAGAAAATCTTACAATTTCATTGTCAGACTATGGTCTGACAAATAATTCATCTGACAACAAAAATTGTCAGTTCACACGGTTGTCAAATTGTTAGATGCAAAAAATTACCAGATATGTCGTAAGGCATTGCCTTTTATGTATATCAACAACGATCTGTTTGGCAGTGTTGCCCATCATTTTTTTTTTCTGACAATGATGCCATTGTCAGGTGCATTAATTTTATACATCTGACAATTAAAACTGAACGATGAAGAGTGTTCTCACGATTGTCAGATGCCTGACAACATTGTCGTCTTACAATTGATTGACAATGGTTTTTCTGACAACGTTGTAATTTAAAAATTGGCAGTTCACGCGATTGTAATACATTTTCAGACAATTTTACTGGTAATATTGTAAGATCTGACAACCGTGTGTACGTAGCTTAAGAAAATACTACTTTTGTATTTAAGCTCTAGTGATTATATAAAGTTGTTTGATTTATTTGACCTTAATGAGTTTTGTTTTTTTATTTATTTTCAGGCTCTAGGTCTGTGTATTTTAAATAAAACTCTTTTTTGTTCTATTTAATATTGGTTTTTTTATTTCCGATATTTCGAGTACCTTTGGTACTCTTCTTCAGGAACTAACAAAAAATACAAACAATTGTAAAAAGATTACGTTAACATTGAAAATGAAAATATAAATAATTTTATCACAAATAAATTTTTATAAAAATGGGAAATAATTATTACATTAAATGTTTGCCTTACTTTTAGTAAAGTCGTCCGTCTTATTGTATTAAATGTTAATCGTTTACTAATGCTATATGCATGCTGTCAGTAAATATCTGTAGGTTTGCGCGCAATTCTCAGTGTCTGTTTTGTAATTCAGTCTAATGTTCGCGGGTGTATTTATAATATGTATCATTTCTATAATAAATCTTTTTTTATAGTTCTTTTCTTGTTGTAATTTACTTGCACTGTTAATATTGGGAGAGTGATTGTATTTTGCACAATGGGCCGCTAGCGCTGTTTTTTGCTCAGTTTTTCCCTTACAATTTTTATAATCAGATTTGTGTGCCGATAATCTTGTCCTTAATTTTGTTTTAGTCGTTCCAACATAAATTTTGTCACATATGTTGGACCCGTCTCCATTACACGGTATCTTGTATATGACATTAGATTTGTCCAATTTGTCAATTTTTGTTTTAGTGTTTGAAAACAGTTTATTCAAAGTGTTGTTGGTTCTTAGTGCAATGTTAACATTTTCTTTATTGTAAATGTTAGAGTGTATTATCCTTTCTGAAAGTCCAGGTACGTACGTCATTGATTTGAACAGTTTCTTATCTGATCGTGCCACCGGTTTGATATTATAATTTTGCTTTGCGTTTTTTATAATATCTTCGGATGTATGAACTGGAAAACTATTATTTATAAGTATGTCCTTTATCTTCTTTGTATTAACATCATGAAATTGTTCATCACTTATTTGAAAAACCCTTTTTGCAAAATTAATAGCTGTGTTAAACTTCATGTGTTTAGGGTGATTAGAATAGAATCTAGTGATTATATTTATAACTGTTTGTAGTTTTCTAATGAAATTTTTGTTATATTAATTCTATATATTGCCTTGTTATACTGATTTCTCAGCTGTTATTAATCATTTAGCTGAAATAAATAAATAAAAATATTTTTCCTCTATCTTTTAGTAAAAAATTTTATTGAATAAAACCAAATTTTATACTACTATTAGCTTATAAAAGATCTGTATTCGATTAAGCATGTTCGGTTTTAGGATCCGAATCAGAAACAAAAAATTATGAATTTCAGATTAAGATAAAACCGCTAATGGTAGTGTACATTATTTTTGACTTTTCGCAGTTCTTCCAAATATAAGTCACATACCCCTCTGCTCCTCCAGCAACTATGGATCTCCTGATTTAATTGGGATATCGTGATAAAAAAAATGGCTGTTTCTTAAGCTCTTTGCTTTTTTTTTCTAACGGTGAGGATGAAAAAAAAAGTGTCATTTTGTCACTGCTCATAATATTAGTGTGCTGAAAGAGCTTCTTTTTGACGTTTCCTGTCCATCAATTTGTCATATCGATTCGCTGGTATTCACTTGCCAATTAATTACGTTTTGCTTACACTCTGTCTCAACAACGCAAATAAAACTTTGAATGTGTACATTTAGTAGTTACAAAATTAAAGTCTTCCATTTTCAATTTGAAGAATATGCTCAACAAACTACTTACGAGAGTAATAAATTGTATTGATTGGGTTCTCTATAATTTGCTACAACATACAAAGAACTTATATATAATTCTTAATTGCCGCAATATTGCTAAATAAAAAATATTACTTTACTAATTACCAAATTTTCTTCGCTGTATATATGAAGCCAAAGTCAATGGAAAGGATATTCCACGAATTTGAAGTCATATTTGCTCATTTACGTATTTCAAAATATATTTGACTGCATATCAAAGCTCTAAATATAATTTAAATATTTCTTTTAGACAACTTTAAATACCACAGTTAATACCTTTTACATTTTTTAAGATTCTTTAAGTGCCTCTAAGCAGATCGCTTAAAGCGAAAACCGATGATTAAAACGAGAAATTTATTGAAGCATTTATTTTGCAACTAATGATTGTATAAAAGAAAATTCAAAGAAAATAATAAACTAATGTACCGAAGGGAATCATGAATTTATATTTCTTTAGTTTGGTTTACTTTGATGCGACGTTCAATATTCGTATTTTCAAGTCAGAATAATGAATGAAAAAGCGAAATTAGTATTCCATAAATACGTATGTATGCATATAAAGAGTGTTCAAAATTGAGGTATTATTCTAATTATGCTGACAACTTTTTGTAATTGTAATTTTTATTCTAGATTTTTATTTTCAGATTCATAATACATTCAGCAATTCAATTCATTTCAGCAATTCATTTCTCGTGCCATCAAAAAACAAATAGGAAATGACAGCAAAACTGCCACATTTCGGGTGAGAAGAGTCCACGACATTTACAAAAAGTATTATCGAACCATATATAAAATGGAAATACTATTACGCTCAATGAAAATTACTGTAGGTAAATAGTCCTACTTTTTTTGTGGCGGAACATTGATGATTTAAACGTAGAGAAGATGAGGTTGTATCAGAATGGTGCCACTTGTCACACATTAGGACAAACAATAGATCTGTAGAAGAAAAGTTCGGAAATCGGATTATTCTTCACAGAGGCATGAAGCAAGTTAACATATTGAAGCATTTTTTGTATCGGTTTTTTAAAACGAAAGTGTACAGCACTACTCCCACAAGAGATGCAGATTATCGACTAGATATCAACCATTGACTGGAACCTAGTTGTAATAAACTGAAATAAAAATATTTTTAATGTCTAAAGAAAATTACTTTTTATTTAAATTAAAATGATGGCACAATTTTGGACACCCTTTATAAGTAAAAATATTTGTTTGCTTGTTCTAATGATAGTAGAATCAGCTTATCAGATTTATTTTTGCTTGAAATATTTCTAACTGCGTTTCAAATGATATGTTTCAGTGTCTTTTGTTATTGCCTTTTGGTATGAATTCTCTTTTACATTTTTGTTCTTGGTTTATGGAAAAGAACCAGTCAAAGGCAATTAAAAGACAAACCGCTTAACGCTTTTGTGTCACATCAAGAAAATATTGGTTAGATAAAACTTGTTATATGCTTAAGAACAATGGCAGTTTTAGACTTTTAATGTTCGTTTTAACCAAGTGCCTAAATGTATAGCTTCTGCTTAGCTGAAGAAGCACTTCAAGTCTTGGTAAAAGTCTAGCATATATCATTTATTGAGAGCCTTGGGAAAAATTATTTCGAGATACACGCTCATATGTAACACCGCTCATATGTAACACACCTATGTATGGCTAGTCATAAACAAATATTTAAGTAATGTAACGTTGTTTAATGATACGCTGTTAAGTTATGTTATGTTATGTTATGTTATGTTATGTTATGTTATGTTATGTTATGTTATGTTATGTTATGTTATGTTATGTTATGTTATGTTATGTTATGTTATGTTATGTTATGTTATGTTATGTTATGTTATGTTATGTTATGTTATGTTATGTTATGTTATGTTATGTTATGTTATGTTATGTTATGTTATGTTATGTTATGTTATGTTATGTTATGTTATGTTATGTTATGTTATGTTATGTCATTTTATGTTATGTTATAATATGTTTCCGAATTCAACAGTAAGCGTGCTTGAATCCGCGATAATCATAATTTTTCTGTGTATCATGGCAACCAAAAGATATATGTATGCCTAAGACAATTGGTTTTGCAATAACAAGGGTTTATTTGTGTTTTATTCGCCATCAAACAAAATGTTTTTTGCCCAGGCCTGGAAGTTTTTTAACTAATAAAAAATTATGCAACAATATGCCTTGGGCTGATGAAAACATCTCCCTTTATAGTTTTGTTTCAAAATATTTCACAAAGGAAACTAATTTATTTTATAAAAGAGTAGTAAACTTTTTCCTATTAAAAGAATATCAAACAAAACAGAAATCCTGTTACATCGAAATTTTTTTCAATTTGAATACTTTGCCAAGATAAAAATCTTTTCTAAGATATTTCTAAAACAAGTACTTGTAAAAGATTTGACAAAATCCTCTACATATGTATGTAACAACTTGCGTTGTTACATACATATGTAACCAACAAGCATTTGCTGAGATTGGCTCAGCTTTGAAAGATACTCTTTAATGAAACTCCAAAAACTTACAAAAAATTTCCATTTACTTAAAAAAAGCGCAAAAAAATATATATTCATGCATTAACTTAGAAAGTTTTTTAAATATTTCAGGAACATTTAAATTCAAATAAACTCTACAAATATTTCTTTTTATCAGGATTTTGTTTTCATCTCATTTTCTGTTATTTTTTTTATGTCTTTTGTAGTCGTTAAGCATAAAAAAGCTTTTAAGAGTGTAACAAATTCTGCAAGGTGACACACTGTTTCGCTCAGACGCACAGACTTGAATAAAATATAAATAAATCTGTGGCATTTTATTATAACAGCTTAAGTCGAGATAAGATCCAAAAAAGTTTTGAAGGGAAATTTGAATGAAGAACTAAATTTAAGAAGGAAAAAAGATAAACCATAATTATAACTAAATTTTGCGAATAATACGAAATATTATAAATCAATAATGAGTGAACTTTTTTAGTTATATACATAGTGTCACAGTTAGGAGAATTATTTAGTAAATAATAAAAAAAATTAAAAACTGGTTGTTCAGTGACAGAAAATCCTGTACAAACAACTGGGGTTATAACAATTGCATATATGTGATCAATATGTGGCAAACATTAACGTAAGAATAATTAAAGAGCTCGGTGGCTGAAGTGGTTAAAGCGGCCGTATTAAAAATACATCATGTTCACATGATCCCGAGTTCGAATCCCAGTGGGTGCTGATTAGTAGTGTAGCGACTACGAAACAGCTAGTTGTCCCCCAGCTAATGGTATTCAATTATTTTTTCTGTTCTTCTTTGGTCTTATTGCTTCACAGCAATTATTGTTATAATTAAAAATAATCCTTCTTCTTGACTGAAGTTGGACTCGAACTCACAACTAGTTAATAAATACGAAATATTATTTCTGCAAACAAAAATACCATATTTATTCAAATAATCAAATTAGCAAAAATTTTTAAAAATCGACTTAAGCTGTTATGATAAAACGCCACAGAAATATATTTAAAGAAATGTAATACCTACTGGTATTTCTGAAGCAACAACTGTTATTATGAGCATTTGTTGTCATGAGTTTATTGCTTTAACTTTCTTCTTGTTTAATAAAGCAACAGGACAGGATACGAGTATGTATTTTCAGTGGAGCCGTGAATAAATATAAGAAAAAATTCTGATTTAACAAATATTAAGCCACATTTCTGCGCTGCAGAAAACAAAGATATCGCTTCTTTATTGCAACATAGTCATATCTCAAAAAATGAGCTTTTCGAGCTAATAATGCAGAATTGTTAACAGTACTACCTTTTATATTGTGCCAAAATTTTATTTAAATTGCTTTTAAACAGTTTCCTTTAGGAGATATTTTCTAGAAAAATTTTCTAAGATTTGTATGGAAACTAAAAATTTGAAATGTGTTTTTCTCGAAACAAGCTTTTTTGCGTTATGACTATGTTGCAATAAAGGAGCGATGTGTAGTATATGAGTTTAAGCGGAAAAGCGGCAAAAAGATTGGACTTTTTGTCACTAATATCTTCACTTGTTAGACAATATAAGTAAAGGGTGATCCAATCAAAACTCACGATTGTAAATAAAACAAAAAGTTTTGAGAAACTTATATTAATTTTTATCATTAATTATTTTTCCTTCAACAATTTTTTTTACAATAATTCCCATTAAATACTATTTTTCACATTTCTCTCTTATTCAATTCTTCAATTGTGTGCAATATGTATGTGTTAATTTCTTTTAACTAAAAAATACTCTCTAATAATAAATTGTTTTAAGATAAGATTTATAACAGATATATAAACTGTATAATACTCTATAAATTAGAAATTAACAAGCCAAATATGTATGCAAATAACGAGTGATTTTTTTGCTATTATCTTTTTGGCAACACTAGTTTTGACAGCTCACGCACGTTTTGTATCTTGTGTCACTGTCAAACATCTTCAGTTTGGTCTATACTTTAATCATGAATCGTCTTACAAACGAACAACGCTTGCAAATTATTGCATTTTATTACCAAAATGCGTGCTCTGTTAAGAAAGTTCATCGCGCGCTTCTTCCATTTTATGGTCAGTTTAATCGACCTACTGAGGCTTCTATTCGGGCTATTGTAAAAAAATTTCGCACCAAATTTACATTGCAGGACATTAAACCACCAACACGCTTACGTAGAGTGCGAACTAAAGAAAATATCGCAGCCGTATCGGCCAGTGTTGGTGATGACCGTGAATTATCGATTCGGCGCCGTTCGCAGCAATTGGGCCTCTGTTACTCCCCTACGTGGAAAATTTTGCGGAAGGATTTGGGTGTGAAGCCTTATAAGATACAGCTGGTGCAAGAATTGAAGCCAAACGACCTACCACAACGCCAAATTTTTGGTGAATGGGCTCTTGAAAAGTTAGATGAAGATCCACTTTTTTATCGAAGAATTGAGCGACGAGGCTCATTTCTGGTTGAATGGATACGTGAACAAGCAAAACTGCCGTATTTGGAGTGAAGAGCAGCCAGAAGCATTGCAAGAGCTACCAATGCATCCACAAAAAACAACCGTTTGGTGCGGATTATGGGCTGGCGGCATCATTGGGCCGTATTTCTTCAAAGATGATGCGAATCACAACGTTACTGTGAATGGTGAGCGCTACCGTGCGATGATAACAAACTTTTTTTTGCCCAAAATGGAAGAGCTTGACTTGCATGACATGTGGTTTCAACAAGACGGTGCCACATGCCACACAGCACGCGAAACAATGGACCAATTGAGAGGCGAGTTCGGTGAACAGTTTATTTCACGCTTGGGACCAGTCAATTAGCCGCCCAGATCGTGCGATTTAACGCCTCTAGACTATTTTTTGTGGGGCTATGTTAAGGCTAATGTCTATAGCATTAAATTATATCGACCCAACTATCGATCCAAATAAATATTTCATGCATTTTTCTGAATTTTATGTGTTTTTTTTTTTAGTATATACTAGTGTGTCATTTAAGCCTTCTAATTGTAGCAGAAGTGGGGCTACAATGTTGATGTGCATTTCAACAACGCACGCTACTACACCAGGTGTTCGATCTCACTGTTCTACTCTGTTCTTCTGACGACTAAATTATCCATCGAGCACAAAGATGTTGCTCTAAAATATCCGGTACTTGTGAGAGAACCTCATTGAAAGTTGATTGTACCACTCCTACTTCATCGACTCTAGCCATCCTTTTCTGACATCCGCGCTCAGCAAAGAACCGCAAGCAAGCATTTAATTTAAATATTGCCAGAAAGAGAAAAAAGATTAAAACAGATTTTGATTAAGCACTTCATAATTCATGAAGTCCATATACTTTCACATAAAGGACAATTTCGCAGTCGAACAGCGTTGTCAGCTCACGTCGTGATGACGTGAGCCGTACAAAAGTTGGCTTGTTTTATTTTCAAATTAAATAACATTTTGTAATAAATGTAAATTGGTGTTGTCAACTTAAAAAAAAATATTATAATGCATCAAACTTTTTATAAAATATAAGTATACTCGTAATAGGAAAACGCTGTTAAGTTTGCCACCAGCTCTTTAATTTCACATCTGAAGTTTAAAGTAAGTATTCATTTTATTTTCATTTTCTTCTCAATAGTGTTTTGTCTTTCGTTCCGTTCACACGTGTTTTTCATTGTCGTCCGTGTTTTCTATACCTACTCATATGTTTATTATTAATTTGTTATAAGCGAAATTTTACCGTAATAGGTAGAGTTTTGCATCATGTTTATTGTATTATTTTTTTACTGTCATTTGTTTTTTCTCTATTTGTTATTACTGAATTCTGTTTTATGTTTCTCCTATGTATCGGGTGGTTAAATTTCAAGGGCCGATGTTGAATGTGAACCACACCTAAACGACAAGTTTTTTTCCGAATTTTATTTGACATTTCTCTATTTCAGACTTATTCAATTCGAACCATCGAGAGATACACAATCCAACAACGTGTTAAAGTTATCCAGACTTATTATGAAAATGATTATCAATTTTCGAAGAAAATCATCTTCAGGGATGAGGCACATTTTCATTGCCGCATTTGGGCGAATGAGAATCCAAGAGTGACTGTCGAAAAACCAATGCACCCACAAAGAGTGACTGTTTGGTGCGGTTTATGTGCTGGCGGCATCATCGGGCCGTATTTTTTCCAAAATGAGGCCGGTCAGGCAATTACTGTGAATGGTGTTCGCTATCGTGAGATGATAACGAACTTTTTATGGCCCGAATTGGAAGATATGGATGTAGACGATATGTGGTTTCAGCAGGACGGTGCCGCTTGCCACACAGCTAACGAAACAATTGCTCTTTTGCGCAACAAATTCAATGGCCGTGTTATCTCACGTAATGGCGATGTCAATTGGCCGCCAAGATCATGTGATTTGACACCGTTGGACTTTTTTCTTTGGGGTTATTTGAAAGAAAAGGTGTACATCGATAAGCCAGCAACAATTCAACAGCTAAAGGATGTTGTGAAAACGATTAACGTGGGTACCTGCCATTGTGGCCTTACCCCACGGTGATCTTAACACCGGGTGAATACAATGCGTCTACCAGCGCCCCCATACATGACAAACTGCCATGCATGAGTACCAATTCGATCTCATGTTGTTTGGACATGATCTCCCCCTTGGTTAGAAGCGGAGCCTTTCTAAAACTCCTTCCGATCTTTGGGTCACGGCACCCGGTCGCAATGCAACTCCACATCGAGCTCAAATGAACTCTCCCCGCGATTTGGGTTTAAACCACAACCACCACGATACTCCCCGAAGGGCCGCACCATAACCGGGCAGGAACAAGTTCCTGGGGCTCCCGGTTCCCGTGGTACCAGATTTAAGTCTCCGGTCAGACTTCGTAGCCCAAGGACTACTACCAGTAGAGCCCCAAACGGCTCGGGGACTGGTGACCCCCTGCAACCATACTTACAGTAAACAGCACACAGGAACACAGCAATAACAGCAAACAGGAACAACAGGAACGTCAGCGACAACAGCAAAACAGCAGCCACTCAACGTACAAACTGCATCACCTGCAACACAAAACACACACGGGCACAAGGCACAATAAACAAAAACAACAAAAACATTCAACATTCATCCTCACGGATGAGTACATTGGCCACCCCCCTGTGGCCCAGCCCTTTACAACACGAACAAAACAAAAAACAACAATTAGACATGACCCCCCTCACGGAAGGACTTACAAACAAAAACAACGTTGCCAGCAACCCTGCGACATCAAAACAAAACAGCAGACAGCAACCAGCAACACAGCAAACAGCAACCAGCAAACAACACACAGCAAAGTACATGACACCAGGAACAGCACAGGGCACAGGAACTGTGCTCTATGCTCCTCATGGTTGCCTACACTAAGACTTCAACCACAACTACAACCAACTCCGCCGACGAGAGACGCACACAGTCACGCGCGAACCTGCGGTTCAACAAACGACGGTTCCGGAAATGGCAACAACAGGGAGGCTACCCTCCCTACCTTGGTCTCCGCCTAAAGACCTCACGGGCATACGCGCCCAACGCGTCAAAAGACGCGCCGACCGCCAAAACCCTACTGAAATCCCAATGGTCGCCCGCCCCTACTACGCCCATTCCCTCTAGATCCCTAATGTCATCATAAAGATGGCATTCGACCAGAACGTATCTCCAGTCCTCAGGGCTCTCACCACATCTGCAGAGCGCAGTCTCGGACAGGCCCCTCTTATGCAAGAATGCATTGAGGGAACCATGTCCCGTAAGCAAGAAGCCCGTACTGAGACTGAAGCCAAATTCCGGCCGTCCCACAACAAAATCAGCCTCGCGAATGAATTCGTGCGTTGCTCGCCCCTTTGTACTATTCGCCCATCGCGCCCGCCAGGCAGACACAAGACGTTCCCAAAGGAGCGCCTTGATCTGACTGGGTTCCCTATTAACCACAAGATCAAGAGCAGAAAGCCAATCATGTGGACAAAGCGGTAGCCCCTTCCTAACCTTGAAGGCGATCGCACGGCGAATCACCTCCAGATCAAGGGGAGCCACCCCCAGCAAGACCTGTAGAGCATCTGTTGACACCGTCCTACAAACTGGCATGCAAGCAAGCATCGCAGTTCTCTGGGCGGACTCTATCTTATTGCGGCCAACAACAGTCATGACTGTCTCGTACCACACAGGTGCACCATAAGCTGCGCATGCAACAAACAGTCCACCATATATGGTACGAGTAGCCCGCCTGCTGAGGCCCCATTCACTTCTAAGTATGCGCCTAACTTTACCTACTACAGCAGTAAGCCTGTCCCTCACATATGAGAGGTGAACCATAAAGTTCAACCTCTCACTCACCATTATTCCCAGGTATTTGACTTCCGTCGCATACCGGAGACTAATGCCGCCAGAGCGAACGAGTGGTTGACGACCCCGAGACAACCTGCCTTTCAGCAGCATTGAAACGGTCTTGTCCATAGCCACCTCCACACCCACACTATCGCCCCACTCGCGCACAACACGCATGGCCCTCTCACCCCGGCTTTCCAGATCAGCACGAGACTGTCCTTCAACCAAGATGAGCAAGTCATCCGCATATGCACACAGTTTGAAGTCACGCTGCAACGACCTCAGCAGGGAATCCATCATGAGGTTCCATAAAAATGGACCACAGATGGACCCCTGCGGACAGCCGCGTACAACGTCCCTCCAAACCGTGTCGCTGGCGCCCACCACACAGGCTTTCCTACCGCAGAAGTAACTCTCCCATAGAGCGAGCTCCCGACAGCCTACACTACGTAGTCTATCGAGAACTACACTCCACAGGAGATTGTCAAACGCACCCTTGAAGTCTACGAAGAGTCCCAGTACATATCTTTCCGCAGAGCTAGCAACACTTGACTTAACATGCAGCCAGGCATCGTCAACAGACCTCCCCTCCCTGAAACCGAACTGGAATTTCAACATTTTAAATGCTGTGATAATGTTTGTTTTGGTCGTTCCGTGTGTTAAGTTAATAAACATTACTCCCCCCCTTTTCTCCTTCTCATACTCTATTTTTCTAGTTCCAGTACAATGCACTGCATCTGTAGGGGCTATCCCCTGAGTACTGGTCCAAGATAAAAAAAAAATTATAGGTTAAATATTTTTTGTGTGCTATTCTTTAAATTATTGTCCTCTTCCTTTAATATCAGTAACATTTTTTTATCTATTTTTTTTTTTTTTTTTTTTTTTTTTTTTTTGCTTAAGAACTTTTGGGTTCAGTTCACTTCTTTTCTTATGTTTTTTTTTTTGTATTTCCATGAAAAAATATTTTTTTAAATATCTCTGCTCTCTACATTTAACTTTTAGAATGCGAAAGTTTGGTATTTGCCTTTGTGTTTAATAGTCTTAAAAATACTATTAGAATGGAAATGATTTTTTTGTCTTGGAATTCTTTCCCAGAAAAACGTGAAATGTTCACAAATTTTTTAAATTAAATCACACTTCAGAAGGTTCTTATATAAATGAATTTAGCTAAAGCATAGAACTAATTTTAAGCGATTTATTTTTAACTGGTTGCAAATATAAGCGAAACAAAAAAAGGTTAAATAATTTTGTAGAAAACGACTTTAATGCTTTTGATTTGCATAACACGTAACCGGAATATAAAAATAAAACGTGTGGTAACTAAGTGGGAGTACATTAATAGGCAACATGAATAAATCCAGGTTTCTATACTGGGTGCCCAGAACCCTAACAGGGTGACAAGAAAAATCAGAAAAGAAATCTACGATAAAAACAAAAAAACTTTTTACTCAGTTCTAATGTTTTTGATTCCATTTTTTTCTAATTTTTGTCATGATAGCTATAATCAACGTTGCCACCCAGTTTCGACTTGTCGTTGAGTTTGGGATACCCTGTTTACGCAACGAAAACACAACACAGCGGCGAACACTGCCTATCTCCTTACATCTCCTTAGTGAAGTGTGCAACACTTTATGTTCAATGAATGCCAAAGAAGCTATCCAAAGGAAAGCGAAATATTTCCAAATAATTAAAAACCAAAAAAAATTAAAAATTCCAAAAACGACCTTAAGCTCGAACAATTACACATATTTTTTTTTTTTTTTTTTTTTTTTTTTTTTTTTTTTTTTTTTTTTTTTAAGCATTTTTTTATTTATTGAATCTTCAAAATGAACTAACAATAAGTATTCAAATCTTAATACTAAATTTAAAATTAAAAAATGTAATTCTTAAGTCCGGCCAATGCTAGACAAAAAGTTTTATTATGCGGGAGCTATTTCGGTAAAATCACCTATTGAGCAATCTGATGGTGGCAGCGGTATCCCTTCTTTTAAGCCGAGTGTGGCCGCCAAAATTAAGTATATTGCGAGCAAGAGGGTTTGGATGAAGTTCCAGTTTACTGATATACCTTGTCGCGTACTTAGAAAATTCCTCTTTTACCAGCGGAACACTCAGATCGTTATGAATTCGTGAATTTTTTACGTACCATGGAGCTGCAGTAATCGTTCGTAGAATTTTGTTTTGTCGCCTTTGGATTTTTTCAATGTTTGACGCTGAGGCGGTGCCCCATAACTGAATTCCGTAGCACCATATAGGCTTTAGTATTGCGTTGTATAACAAAAGTTTGCAATCTAATTTCAGTGTCGAATTTCTGCCCATAAGCCAATTTAGCTGCGCTGCTTTTAGTTTTAACTGAGTGACCTTTGCTTCAATGTGAGACTTCCATGTTAGCCTACGGTCCAGGTGAATACCAAGGTACTTAACTTCGTTGTGCTGCGGAATAGGTGAGTTGTTAATTTGGATAGGCGGACATGTTTGCCTACACAGTGTGAATGTAACATGAGTACATTTCCGTTCATTAACTTTGATTTTCCAAAGTTTTAGCCATTTCTCTAATATTGAAGTATATTCCTGTAAATTTCGTGATGCTAAATGGTGGTTTTCATGAACACTCAAAAACGCTGTGTCATCTGCAAAGGTAGAAGTGTGGATTCCAGATGTCGTTGGCATGTCAGAGGCGTAAATCAAATATAAAGTAGGCCCCAGTATGCTGCCTTGGGGAACTCCTGCCTTGATTGGCTGAGTTGGGCTAATAAAGTCGCCTTCTCTGATAACAAACTTCCGCCCGTATAAGTAGCTTTCCAGAAGCTTGTGTGTATTTGCAGGCAAATTTAGCTTTATTTTGTGCATTAAGCCGTCGTGCCACACTTTATCAAACGCTTGAGAAATATCAATGAAAAGAGCTGAGCAGTACTTCTTCGCCTCAAAGGTTTGTCTTATGACATTGACTAGTCTGTGCGTTTGTTCTATGGTGCTATGCTTAGCCCGAAAGCCAAATTGATGATCAGGGATGCATCCCACATTGTTCAATATTGGACTCAACTTCGCCATTAACAATTTTTCGAATAGTTTTGAAATTGTTGGTAAAAGACTTATTGGTCTATATGATTCTACCTTAGTCAGATCCTTCCCTGGCTTGGGTATCATAGTAATCATTGAGACCTTCCACTCTGCAGGATAATACTCAAGGCGTAAAATGGCGTTAAAAATAAAAAGTAGAACCCTTCTAGCTACACGAGGTAACTGTTCAAGCATTTTACCAGTAATTTGATCAATGCCTGGAGCTTTCCTGGGGTTTGTATTACCGATAACGTTTTCGACATCTTGAAAATTAAATCTCAAAGACACAGGAGGTCTAACAACATATGGTGGTAATTCCGCTGTATTATTCTCTGAATCATTTGTGATAAAAACGTTTCGCAAATGATCGACATACAACATTCCCTTTTCAGAATCGCTTCTTGCCCAGTCGCCAGTTGAATTTCGCAAAGGTGGCTTACCTATTACGGGTCTTTTTAAACCTTTTGTCGCTTTCCACAAGGAATAATCAGATTGAGGGGTACCATCAAGGCTTTCCAAATATGTTTTAAGGGAATCCATTCTATGGACTTCAAGCAGATTTCTTAACTGAGTTATGCATTCCCGTAGCCTAGCTTTAAGCTGGGGCGACCTGCGAAGTTGCCACTCTCTTCTGACTCTTCTTTTTTCTGACAGAAGTTGCTCAATTTCAGATGAATAAGTTCTATTGCTCTCATTTCTAGGTCCTAAATGACTAGTGGTAGCATGCTGTACGGCCAGTTTGAGGTTTTCAGAAAAATTGTTAATTGACCCATCAATATCCTCAGGCGTTCTCAAGGCGATATTTTCAGTACAATGTGTGCTCAAAAATTTTTTGTACTTTAACCAATTAACTCTATTGACAGTCAACGGTGAGCCAATCTCTTGGGGGAACGAAACAGAGATTATAGTGGGAGAGTGATCTGATGACAAATCTAATGAAGGCTCCACTTGCATCCACTCTAAAGGAAAATTTTTCGCAACTCCAAAATCTATAACGTCTGGGATCTTTCGTCGGTCTGTCGGCCAATAAGTGGGGTGTCCGCTTGAAACCACATCTAAGCCCATTTTGGAAACGGTGTCAAAAAGCACACGGCCTTTCGAGGTAATTAAGCGTGATCCCCAAAAAGTGTGTTTAGCGTTATAGTCGCCAGCCGCTAAAAATCGAGGCCCAAGTGATTTGAAAAAATTTGAATATTGGCTTTCTGTTATTGAAAATCGGGGCGGTGAGTAAATCGAGGAAATAACGATTTTTTCATGAAAATATTCAATGCATATATTAGTTGCTTGGAGATACTCCTCACATGTCTCGTTCATTAAATAATGCTTAATTCTGGATTTTATTAGAATTGCGGATCCTCCGCAAGATCTTCCGCGGGGATCTTTAGTGTCATATAATGCGTACCCATTAATTTTGAAATAACTGTTGGTTGTCAAATGGGTTTCAGCAATCAACATTATATCGATTTGCTTTTCCATAAGGAAGTGCTCAAGTTCAGTTTTTTGTTGGCGAATGCCGTTTGCGTTCCAGAAACATATTTTCAACCAATTCATTTTTTTAAAATTGCCTGCAAAATAGTGGATTGCATTTTCAGCATTTCCTGCATCATGTTCGTCATGGAAACCGTAAATGTATTTATAGATTGAACAAGAGTCTGCAGAGTTGCCTCAAGATTGCTAAAATTTTGGTCGGAGTTTTGAGGCTTGGGCTCCTGATTCAAGTTTGGTTTATCGGATTTTACCACATTCGCATAAGAAATTTGTTGGGGGTTTTGCACGTGTATATGGCTGGTTGGCTGGCGTACCTGAGGGAAATTGGTTGTAGAAATGGTGTTTGACTGCTGGGGTGGCATATTTAAAATTGATGGCCTATTTGTCATTGATCTCTTGAAGTGAGTATAGACAGGACAACCCCTGTAGTTTGCAGTGTGGTTACCTCCACAATTACTGCATTTTTTAACGCTCGCGTCAGTCTTAGGTTTTTTGCACTGTGATGTACCGTGAAGTTCACCACACACAACGCAAACTGCGGGCAACTTACAATAGGCCTTAGTATGGCCAAATTCTTGGCAGTTTAGGCATTGGATGGGCCCTAAACGCTTATGAGGCTCCTCAACGGTAACCTTACGATGCAAAAGATATTTGAGGTTATAAATTGGATGCACTTCATTCTTTTTCAGGAGAACATCTCTAGGTTCCAATTCAACCCTAAACATGGGTTGAGGAATTTTTTCACGGTTTCTAATATTAATTACACATATTAAGAAGCCAAAAAAACGGTCGAAATAAGGAAACAATAAGCACAGAAAAATGTTTTAATAATACTTGTCAAAACACAAAAAACAAGCATTTTCTTTTACACATGACGACATTTAGACAGCTGGGAAATATAAAAAAACAGGCTGTTTATATTTTTTTCTTTTTATACCCTTCACAAAAATGTAAAGGGTATTTATAAGTTTGTGATTCCGTTTGTAATTTCTACAGTTTTTTTTTTTTTGCGACCCTATAAAGTATATATATATTCTGAATCAGAATTAATGGAAAAGTCGATTAAGCGATGTCCGTCTGTCCGTCTGTCCGCTGTTGAAATACCGTTTCTTAGAAAACCATTAGACTTAGAAACTTTTTTCTTTCACCATTCTTTTACCCCATCGATTCATGGGTTTGCTATTGAAATTCAGTAATATCGGTCCACGTATAGCTGAGATATATTCAAAATTCCGAAAAAAGCCATTTTTTTTGCAGTTTTGTATGAAAATTTTTGAAAACAAAAGTTGTTCGTTTTGCTTCAAACTTCACACAATTATTAAGCATGGTGACTAAAAGACAAAAAATTTTTTTTCAGATATCGGTCCATATATACCCGAGATATAGCCCAAATCGAATTTTTAATGAAAATGTCGCATAGGCGAAGCTAAATAACTTTTTTTTGCTCAAAAGCAGTTCTGGTAATAAAATTAGTTTACATAAATATGGAAAATGAAAATTTCCGATATCGGTCCATATATACCCGAGATATAGCCCAAACCGGGTTTTTCATGAAAATGTCGCGTAAGCGAACTCAAACAATATTTTTTGCTTAAAAGCAGTTCTAATAATAAAATAAGGTTATACAGGTATGAAAAATGAAAATTTCCGATATCGGTCCATATATACCCGAGATATAGCCCAAACCGGGTTTTTCATGAAAATGTCGCGTAAGTGAACTTAAACAACTTTGTTTGCTTAAAAACAGTTCTGGTAATAAGATGAGGTTATATAAATATGGAAAATGAAAATTTCCGATATCGGTCCATATATACCAGAGATATAGCCTAAACCGTGGTTTTCATGAAAATGCCGCGTAAGCGAACTTAAACAACTTTTTTCACCTTAAAGGAGTTCTGGTAATAAAATAAGGTTATATAAATATGGAAAATTAAAATTTCCGATATCGGTTCATATATACCCGATATACATATAGCCTAAGAGGTTTTTTGATGAAAATGCCGAGTAAACAACTTTTTTGTGCTCAAAAGCAGTTCTGGTAATGATATAAGGTTATATAAATATGGAAAATTAAAATTTTCGATATCGGTCCATATATACCCGAGATTTTTCCGTTAAAAAAAAATTTTTTTTTTTTTTGCTGAAAAGCAATTCTCGTTATAAAAGAAGGTTACTAAAATACAGAAAATTCCGATATCGGTTCATATATAACCGAGCATATTTAGGTCACATTTTTAATATACTATACATATTCGTGACTATCGTGAAGGGTATTTTAGATTCGGCCTAGCCGAATATACTACACTCTTACTTGTTTTGTTCTTAGTTCTATACTTCGAGGAATTAAGTGCCTTACATATTCTAACCTCAGTATCGGTGGCAGAGAGATTGCTCTCCAAACATACAATTCTAGTTGGAACAGACAATAAACCAAGACGAGATGTTCCACCATATATGAAATTGCCTGCCCTTCATGAGCTTGAGAGCCGAAAATAATAAGTGGTTTCTGACAGTTTTACCACTAAAACTTAAAGTTAGTCATATGACACCTACCCGTTGTTTAAGGTATATTGATTCTCCCGTCTTCCTAGTGTTAAGCAACAATATAAAAAATTCTCGTAATAATATAAAATACTCCGCCATGTTCTGCGCGATCTGAAACCGCAAAGCGTTCTAAAAAACGCTTAATTCCCTTTTAGGTGTTCTAAGAAACGCGCGTTTTGCTGGCGTTTCGGGGTTTTTCCGAAAAAATACAACATATGTTTTACATACCTATATATGTATTGTGGTATTTATATAAAACAAAAAAAAGCTTGACAACAAATAGAAACACTACTTAATTTGGTTTTTTAATTGAAAATGTGGAAAATTCTTGCAACTTTTTATGGAAATAAAAAGAAAACATATAATTTTATTGCCTTTTGGAAGTTAAGTTAGAGCAAATTCTTTCAGTTCACTTTAATACAAACATGCGAGTTGAAGTCGCTAATCTTAAGCGATTTGCGTTTTCAAAAACACCTATTTGGCGATTTCAAATCGCAAAACTATATTTCTTATGTTTTACGTTTGTCAGCACACCTATTTGGCGTTTACAAATCGAATTTAATAAATTTAAGCGTTTTAATAAATTTTAATTTAATAAATTTAAACGTTTTGCGTTTTTCAGAACATGCCTGACTATTCCAATTGTATTTAATTCAAACAAATGATATTATATAAATAAGTACACTGGCTCGTATATTAACGCGTGTTTACTTAGAAACCATCGGAAGACCTCTTTAGGAACTTTTTTGCCAAATTTCTTCTTATATTTTGCTAAGCGATTATCTGCTTTCAAGTGCGTATGTACGCACTGCACGTCTTTTATGCGCTTGACCTGTCTTGTATGCGCTTGAAAAGTTTTTTATACAATTTATTCTGCACAGGTGATTGTTAAGAAGTTCAACAACATATATATTATTGTATAAAAAGCTTTTACTTTTATATGTAAATACGGGTTTATTGAAACACTACAGCTCAGTGTTTGCTCTGTCAACCATATTTAAATACTTTTCGTTTTATTTATGTCACTTAAAAATCTAACGTCAGTGCCAGACTTGATTCAGGTTTATCACTAAAAACAATTTTATAATTTTTCTCAAAAGTCTTTTTTTTTTATTTCTAACAACTCAATAGTGGGCGAGTTTTTCTTTCAATCAATTCTTTTTTTCTTTTTTTGTTGCTAACAACCATTTTGACTGTCCCAATTAGTCTGCTTATTTTGTTGAATTCTATTTCAAATGAAATCGATTGTGAAAGCTTAAATCAAACAATCAATCAATGTCAATGAAGGGTTTAACTGAATGCAAAGGAATTTCTTAATAATTGCAGCAATAAAAAATATATTGGCAAAAGCTTTCCCAAAAATAAATATTGTCAAAACTGGAATAATTTAAAATCAAATCGAAAACAACCCATTGTGTTTACTAAAGGGAATAAGGTCATTTGAAACACAAAAACGTCTGAGAAAAAGAAATATTATTCATACTTGTTCACAAAGGCGACAAATTGGCTTTCTATTTAAAACGGATTTTATATAAATGTTTGCTATTAAGTTTTTATATATAATATACAGAAAAGGGTGGTCCACCCACAAAGCACAATAATAACTCTAAATAAAACAATTTTTTTTTTAGAGAGTTATCTTAATATTTTTTACTATGATAGAAGAGTCCATGTCAATTATGTATAAATTAAAATATTAGCCAAATACTATTGTTCTTATTTTCAGTCCCTCTGATACATAGTTGAGGTACAATATTGACAATGCGTCGAATTATCTCCTCCTTTAGCTCTTGAATTTTTCTTGGCTTAGTGACGTATAAATTTTCTTTAAAATATCTCCAAAGAAATAAAGCCAATGGTACAATTATCTCATGCGTGGATAAAGCACCTCACTTAATTGCCCTGAGGCAATGCAATAATTCTAAATATTTCAATCAAGGGTTGTGAGTTCTTAAAGCCCAGTAACGTAACAGCTCTTTTGCTTGTTCAAGTGAAAATGAGCCTCGTTGCTCCAAAAATGTGATTTTTAATACGAAAACGCTCCATCATCGTTTCACAAAAATTGTTGCTTAAACAAAAGCCACTTTCTTTCAGTTCTTGAACGATTTTAATTTTAGGTTTTGTACATTTGTACAATGGGTTATAGTTCAGGTTTTTTCTTTCTTAAGTTTTTTTTCTTAAGAAGGATTTTTTACAATACAAATCTGCTGTGATCAATAATTTTGATTGAAGAAGACAAGAAAAATAATATAGATAGAAAATAATTGAATGCTCGGTGGCTTAGTGGTTAAAGCAGTAGATCATGATACGTCATGTCCCGAGTTCAAATCCCAGTGGGTGCTGATGAGTAGTGTAGCGACTACGAAACAGCTAGTTGTCCCCCAGCTAAAGATTTGATTATTATTTTTCTTGTCTTCTTCAATCAAAATTATTGATCACAGCAGATTTGTATTGTAAAAAAATCTTTCTTAAGGAAAAAAAAACTTAAGAAAAAATAAACCTGAACTATAACCCGTTGTACAAATGTACAAAACCAAAAATTTAATTTAAAAAATTATAAAAAGTTCATCAAAAATTCAATAGATTTTAATTTTAATAAAATGAAACTTCAAATCCATTTTTAAAATTTCATTAATTGCAAATCCTAGTGAGTCTGCTCTTTTCCGTATTGTGGGATAATGAAAAACTATTTTCTCTAGATGTTGTTTCGTACTTCTTAGTATTCCGGTTGAATTGGCGATTAAGGTTATTGAGGATAAATGGAAGAGAATCTCAGAATTTACAGATATCAATAAAGACTTATTTTTGCGTATTATGAAGTTCTGTATTATTGATAGTAGATATTTTCAATATGATAAGAAAATATACTCACATAAGAAAGGACTTCCTATGGGTTCTCCAGCCTCTCCAATTGTTGCGGATATTGTTATGGAGAAGCTATTGGATACATGTTTGGAAAAATTGGTTATAAAGCCAAAGATTCTCACAAAATATGTTGACGATTTATTTTGTATAATCGATGAGAAGGAGATAGATTTATTGTTATCAACATTTAATTCATTTGATCAGAATATTAAATTTACTATTGAGAGAGAATCTAACTCTTCACTTCCATATCTGGACACAAAAATTATAAAAAATAATAATAGATTATTAATAGATTGGTACCAAAAGCCAAATTCTTCAGGCAGAATTATAAACTATTTTTCTAAACATCCAAAAAGGGTTATTATTAATACAGCTAAAAACTTAATAGATAGAATATTAACAATCAGTGATCATAGATTTCATAAGAAGATTAAAAGCATAATTAGGAAGATATTAAGTGATAATAGTTTTCCTGATGAACTCATCTGCAGGTTGATAAGACAATACAACATAAGGGGAAGATTGGATAATAATGTTTCTGATCCAATAATATATAAATCGTTAACTTATGTACCTGGAATGTCAGAAAGATTAGAGAGTTCTAATATATACGATAATACGAAATATAGAATTGCACATAGAGTTCATAATACTGTAGGTAGAATTTTTAGTAAAACAAAACATAGGTTGGAAAAGTCGGATATGTCTAGTTTAGTGTATAAAATACCATGTAGTGGTAACAACAATGAAAATTGTGACAAAGTATATATAGGGACAACAGGAAATAAACTTAAAACTAGGTTAGCGGGTCATAAATCTGACCAGAAGTATAGGAACTATAACTCTTCGCAGAAAACTGCATTATCTATCCATTGCCGTGATTTTAATCACTATCCAGATTTTGGAGGAACGTCTATTTTAAACAAAGAAAATTATTATAAACGTAGATATATGCTAGAAATGCTACAGATAACTAACGTGCCTGTAGCTAAGAGGATAAATTTTAAAAAGGATGTAGACGGATTAGTGCAAAATTATAGGCATTTAATACATAAAAACAAAAACAGGAGTAGATAGGTATTTTACCTAAAATTGTTTAAAAACTTTTTCATTTCTTTCTCAAAAAGTATTATATAATATGTTTAATGTTATAATAATGTAAAATATGTTTCTTCATTGTAAATGTTAATGTAGTTGAATATTTTGTTTTTGTTATTTTAATATGAGTTTTCAAATTTATTATTTTGTATACACAATTTAAAAAAAAACTAAAATTTTCCTGAAGAAGACACACAACGGAGTGTCGAAATATTGAAAAATAAAAACCATACTTTTTATCAAAACAAGAAGACCACTAGCTCAACAACAAATAACAATTTAATATATATATATATATATATATATATATATATATATATATATATATATATATATATATATATATATATATATATATATATATATATATATATATATATATATATATATATATATATATATATATATATATATATATATATATATATATTTCATGAAAATTTGCTTAGATAGTTTTTCAGACAAAAATTTTGCCTTGACCCCACTTGGCCATAGTTTTGTAACAGCATTAACTTTATTCCTTTGTACTCAAATCTAACCAAATTTCAAATTCTATAGATGTTTATTTAGCCGTTTAACTTATAAAGAGTTACAGACACAAGGATTATCTTTCTCATCAGGGTATGGGCATGCCAAAGACATTCAGTTGGAGGACAAATAACCTCCTCATGTTAATTGGTTTTAATTTTTCCCTTTTTTGATTCTTAAAACTATTGTTTTCATCGATTTCTTGAAAGGAAATAAGAAATATTTCACGAGCCTAGGCTAGTTGACCATCGCTTGACCCTATCCTAAGCACGTCGATCTAATCTGCCTCCGCCCCAAAGGTTTCGTTCTACGTTTTGTTGGAAAAATTTTAAAATATCACCGGTGTTTCCAGAAAACATCTTTTACAAACATACAAACTTTTTCTCTTTATTATATTAGCATAGAAAAAGGCTGCAGAGTATAACCATTTGCAAATATACTTCAGTAATTTTTTTCAAATTTAATTTTTTAAAGCGAAAGAAATCGGCAAGAAACAAACAGAAGTAAATAAACAAATAAATTTCATTTCGAGAGATGATTGGCTTCAGCATTATTTATTTTGTTTTGTGCCAAACAAAATAAATATTCAAAGTTGATTTAAGAAATAATTTTGAGGAGTATGTAAAATGAGTATACAACTAACAAAAGGATATAAATATTCATTATTTTGCAAGAATGAAACAACTTAATTTATCTCATGTGTTTTGTTTATGATCTAAAAATACTCGCAGGTATGTAGTAGGTATATTTTTTCCTATTGAGTATGACCAACTTAACAGCAATTTCGAAACGTTGCTCTGGTATAAGTCTGTACATCAGTGATGCCAGAAACTTTTGTAGAAAAATCTTCAAATTTCAACAAAAACATTTTAATTTTAGAAAACAAAAATCTTAAAATGTTTTTATTTTGACTTTTGATAGCAAATAGTTAATAGCTAGAAAGAGACAGGTTTTCCAACAGTACAAAATGATAAAAAAAATCTTAAAGCAAAAATTAAACTTAAGCAAACTTCTTTTCAAAATTAGTAGTATACATACATGTACATAAACATGTATGTATTGTGGTTAATAGTAAAAGTTATTCTAGGATACTTTTTTTTTTTAGCTTGGACCAGTACTCAGGGGAAGACCCCTACATATGCAGTGCATTGTACCAGAACTAGGAAAATAGGTTTTGAGGAGGGGGATAGAGGGAGTAGTGTTTGTGAACATTTGACTGCAACTTTCCAACGTTATAACAGACAGGAAACATGTCTGCAAGCAACTTATTCCATAGACGAAGGCATCTCATGGGAAAAGTCAAAATTCATTGTTTGAAA
Organism: Thecocarcelia acutangulata; assembly: GCA_914767995.1. Classification (NCBI taxonomy): domain Eukaryota; kingdom Metazoa; phylum Arthropoda; class Insecta; order Diptera; family Tachinidae; genus Thecocarcelia; species Thecocarcelia acutangulata. The sequence goes on along the minus strand of OU612095.1, from coordinate 94,243,134 downwards.
ATAATTTACTCGCTATTTACTAGAATACTAATTCCTATGAAAAGTTCTCAATCATACTAACTCAATATTCTATGCAAAAGCAGAAGCCATATTGAAAGCTATTTATTGGGTCAAAAATCAAACCAAACAATTTACTATTTGCACTGATTCCAAAGCCATAATACAGGCTAGTCAGGCGATTCATTTGATGTATCAAATGTTCCGTAGAAAACTTGCTGCATTAAAGGCAGTGGTTAATTCAGACCTTCCACCATCTTGGGGAGCAGCATCTGAGGCATGATGACAGATTGACTGCCACGAAGAAGAGATGAGTAAACATCGCAAAAAAAAGTAATACCCAGTACGCAAATTTATTGTACAAAATTTTACCTGGATAGTACAAATTTATGCCTTCAAATCCTATTTTGCTTCTAATAGCTTCAAAATTAAGGTAAAATCTTCTCTCTGGTAACACTGCTACACATATAGTGAAATGACAAACTAAACAGAAAGCAACTATCAGCTGTTAAGTTGGCTGTCAAATAAATAGTGCTGCTAGCTCAAAGCCATGAGCCTCTATAAAAAAAAGCTCTTTATTATGCAGATATACATGTAAATGTCATGAAAAGTGCATCATTTTGTTATAAAAACATAAAGTATTTTATATATTACTTAATAAATAACAAACTAAACTAAATTTATAATAGCTATACACTCTTGACCTTTTCAGCTGTTATATCCTGCGCGTAAGTCAACATTAATATCCGGTCTATAGCTCAAAAACTTCAAAACTTAAAGCTCGCAAATCGGATGTACCCCAGCAAGGAGAGTAAAAAAGTTTGTCTGTAATTATTTCCTGCATCCCATTAATTCATTAGAAAACATCAAAAGTACGTAGAAATTTTATTAGTTTCTCAAACAAAAAAATATTCTGATTTTCAACAAATTTGATCAAAAGAACTTATTTACGCGCTTCTTCTGGCTTTGGCACACTTGTTAATTTTATATTTTCTTATTACTTGATAATAATTTAAAGCTCTCCAGCAGACCAGCTTCTTCCTTGGTCTTTAACATCCGGTTATAAAAACTCGTTTGTGATTTTGCTTTTGAGAAAGTCCTTGATTAAAGACATTTTAATGGATTCACTTGACTTGTTGGGGGCAAAAAGAAAAGACAAACAAAATAATTCATTTCAGTATTAAATTTGCTGACATCTTTCAGCAGCGCCACGAAAAAACTCAACAAGCAGTTAAGGGAATACATAAATTTAGCACATTCTGAAATACACAAATCATGAACAGTTAGTTAGAAAAGGTTTTATTAAAGTTAACTTTATTTTATTTATTACTTCACTGTGTTTGCTTTTTACTACAAATGGAAATGTTGCCAAGCACGACGTAGAAAGTGAGGCAAGTTCTTTGAGACGAAATAATGAATAAAATTTAAGCATTTTTCAATCTCTACTGAGGGCAGCTCTTTTTTGCGTCAAATTTATCGTAATCACTCGTCATTACAGTAGACCCCAAGTTAATCAAGTCGTTATTATTCCCAGTAAATAAGAACATGCAAGATTTTTGCACATTTATTTGCTCACGAACTTTCAAGATTCAAGACTTATGAACAAAAAATTAAAAGCAATCGACCATCGTATTCGGGTTGAATCGATGTTTTTTTTATTGATTTTTCATATAAAGCTTTTAATAACAAAAATCTAAATATACATACTCGTACATACATATCTAAAGTTCTTAACAAGGCTGCCATAAATCGGTTCTGGCTCGTTATTTTCCCGTTCCCTTTTGTATTTGATACTTGCAATCATTTGGGGAACAAAATGTAAATATTTAACGCTCACTAGAAATAGTATTTAATGGAAAACTAAATAAAGAAATCCCTGAGACATAAATTGGGGTAAAACCAGTTAGCTTAAAAGCATCAAATCCAATAAAAAGTAGGGAAAATTGACATAAGCTCTTTATCTATGAGATGTGTAGATATTGAGTTATTTTCCTATGTACGACGAGTGAATACACACATATGCATATTCGAAAATAAAATTACGTTGTACCATAAGCTTTAAGACCATTGTGCGCTGTATAGAATACTTGTACTATAATTTTTTATTTAAATTCCTGACATATTGTATAATAAGATTTAGAAGTCGGCAGCTCTTTTTAATAACAAAAACAGTTGCTGAATTCACAAACTCAGTCGTATCTTGCATCGAAGTATTTGTTATAACGTGGCAACTTTCATTTCATTGTTGTTAGCAGGGTTGCCAGAATTTAAAGAGGTAAAATCTTCAAAACTCAAGAATTTCTCATGAAAAAACCTGTAAAATCTGCACTTTATTTTCCAGATCTTCAAAACATCTTCAAACTCTTATTAATATGCCTTTTTATAAATAATTGTAAAAATACTTACAACATATTGAAAGAAATTATGCATTTCAGAATATTAAAATGCAAATAGACTATTTAATGAGACAACAAACATATATGAAAGTTGTTAAAATTGATGAATGTGGTAAACATGCTGATGAATGTGGTAAAAACATTATATATTTAATAAACTCGGTTAGAATTTGAACATTATGTTAGAATTAAGTAACTTTATTTTAGATACAGCTCTGGGCTGGAGAACAGTTCTCGCGTTATCGTAATTATTTCTCAAGTGTGGTCAGGCTAGTCGTTGTTGTTTAGCCTTCGAGACTTTTGCGTCTCGTTCTCACTATTTAACTGTTAGCCTCAACTAAGTGTAGTAGTTTACAGTTTTTTTGAGGTATTCCTTTGTTAACAACGCGGTAATTTCTTATGTGAAAGCATAAGTCGTTATTGTTAGTCCCAGCGCCGCTGCAAATTACTGATATTACTATCGTGGGCAGAAGGTCTTCGTTACTCCCCCCATACTTTACAAATTTATTTACAATTGTACGAGTATAGTTAAATAAATATAAAAAATTATAAATAGATTGTTTTCTATGTTTCCCAGTTATCTATGTGTCGACATTTCATAGGAACTACCCTAATCATCAGTAGACTTTGGAAATTTTTGAAAGATATTCTCAAACATTCAACTTTATATCCCAACAATCTGAATAAATGGTTGAGAATTTAAAAAGAAAAATGCTCTAATAATATCCGTCAAAACACAAAAAAAGCGTTTTCATTTATACACGTCTCTAACATTTCTTTACACCTTTCAAACAAATGAACAACCGTTGGTTACTACGATTTGCTTTTTGAAAGTATCGAAAAGCAGAGAACAAAAATTCAAATGTTAGAAGCTAAAATAGCGAATAAAAAACTCAATTGTTAAATAAATATTTTAGATGTCTTAACGGCATTTATTGTTGTATTGAAAAATTGTCACAACGAAAAACATTTTTCATGTTTTTTTCTAATTTTATTTTCACTTATTTGTTATGTTTTTAAAATTGTTTTATTTTCATTTGACTGACATCGATATTAGCCAAAAAGGATGTAATTGTCAAAAATTAAAGTCATGATTTAAAAATCGTCGTAAAAATGTAACATAATTTTGGTAACAACTTTAAAAGAGTATTATAAAAAAACTTTAAATTATCGTATAAATAAGCTCATATTACTTTCTGGAACCTTGCCTAAGTTGCTTTAACAAAGTTACTTTTTAAACTTCGAGTTTATAATTTTTTCAAAATTTCGCTTAATTTTCTTATATAACATTCAAAAACATGTGCAAGATGTTATTCCATTTTGTCTACTTTATAACATGAACGATTGATATTTTCGTTCTAACTTCGTTCTAGTAGAAATATAAGGGGAAAAGTGCAAGAAGTTACATTATTATTAAAAATCTGCGTTTTTAAGACAAAAATCTTCAAATCTTCATTTAGTGTTTTTAGAGAGGAAAAATCTGCAAAATGAAGATAAATCTGCACTTCTGGCAACCTTGCTTGTATCGATGTATTTGCAGAGAAAATTTCAAACACAAAACTTCAAAGCAAAAACAATTTTCAAATATATTTTTTGTGAGTTTAATGTTTGTGTTTGAAATTGCCTCTCCAAATACATCAATACACGATACGACTGAGCTTGTGAATTCAACAAGTGAGTAATTTTAAGAAACGTTATATGTTAGAAATGTTAGAGATTATGCATGCACCTGCAGATCAGAGAATTAATTTTAAGATCGATACTGATTATTTAGCACAGCGTTATAGAGCTTTAATTAACAAAAAATTAATACATTGAATGTATGTATATGAGTATAGTTGTTAGGATATTATTGAATTATGTTAAATTTTTTCATGTTATTCTGTAAGCAACATTTGCTATGTTGTTAATTTGTTTATGTTAGAAAACGACATGTTGTAGTCGTTAGCAGGGCACCTGTTGGTTGCAGAATAAATGTGGTTTAATTAATTAATTTTTCTTTTTTTGGTTTCAAACCAAATCGGACTTTCAAAGACAATTTGTTGATCTTTCTATATAAAAGAAAAACTACATTTATTTATTTTAATTCATTCCCGACGTTGCGTGGGGTTATTTTCAACTTCTTCAGGGGTTGATTTTTATATTGTATAATTTTCTTTAAAATTACTGGTTTTAGATTATTTAATATATAAGTATATCACAGTTTTAAGCTGTAAACTGGACAATAACAAACAGGAAAATAAATAATTTTTTAAAAAATAATTGTAGTTACGAAAAAAATAAAAATATCACAGGCAACAATTTTCTCTAAGTCGTTAATTATATTAGAACAGTTCTTGAGGAAAGGAGAATTAAATAAACGAGAATTAATTCTTTCCCAAAAAACTGACTACTTTATGCACAAATTTAGACAGAAATTGCGGTTGCGAAATATAGTATCCAGTCAATCACACTGCCTATCAGCAGAACTTCATACAAAATAGCAAAATTTCTACTTTGCTGTTTAAAACGTATTACATGGGATGCGAAAATCCCAAGAATTAAATTTCGTAAAACTCATTAATTGGCACATCACATCAGATTTCTTTTATATTTTCGCCAACCTGCTGGGGGAACGAAACAAACAACACTCAATCCTGTCACCCAATCCTGTCTGGGACACCCTGTATAAGAATACTCTTTACCATTTCTTTTTAGAAAAAGCAGCGGATCCATGATTAATATAAAAATTTGGATTGAAATCATATTTCACTATATAAAATGTAAACAAACAATGATCAAAAACCACAAATGTCACCTTAAAATTGTCTTAAACATCGATGAAATCTTAAGCTACGTACACATGGTTGAATTGGCCCAGGGTAATACCAAACGTACGCATGAGATAATTGGATCACTTCGAAATGTCTTGAGGTCAGGTGACGAATGCCAATGCGAATGTGTAATTTATTAGTTCCCTTAAGTAGAAGTAAAGCTATGTACACACGGTTGTCAGATCTTACAATATTGCCACTAAAATTGCCTGAAAATGTATTAAAATCGTGTGAACTGCCAATTTTTAACTTACAACGTTGTCAGAAAAACCATTATCAATCAATTGTAAGACGATAATGTTGTCAGGCATCTGATAATCGTAAGAACACTCTTCGTCGGCATTGCCAGATAATTGGCTGATATTGTAAGCTCAGTTGTAATTGTCAGATGTGTAAAATTAATACACCTGACAATGGCATCATTGTCAGAAAAAAGTTTGATGGGCAACACTGCCAAACAGATCGTTGTTGATATACATAAGTGGCAACGCCTTACAAAATGTCTGGCAATTTTTTTCATCTAACAATCTGACTACCGTGTGAACTGACAATTTTTGTTGTCAGATGAATTATTTGTCAGGCCATAGTCTGACAATGAATTTGTAAGATTTTCTTACGATCGTCTGAACACACAATTTACTTCTGCGGGACAATTTTTCATTGTCACTTTATTGTCAGCATGTTGCCAGATCTTACTATATTGTAACATCTGACAACCGTGTGTACATAGCTTTAGGGTAAATGCAGTCATTGATAGATCCGACTCTTTCCTACCATTAAATGCAATAGATTATGGCTCTGAATTTGAAACTCAGTTAAGGAATAACTTAACACCTGAAGACATAAATTATTTAAAATAAAACTGTGCAACATATATGAAGGAAATATTGTGCCGCTTAGCTGGAAACATAAAGCTACTAGTATATAAAGTTTTTAGAGATTTTTCAATAGCAAAATGCGGTAATTCGCTGGGTTTAACGTGATTCATGATTCGTTAAAACCAGTTATGAGCGCAAAAGACTTAAATAAGTGCTGAAAAGAACATTTTAGCATCAAATTTATGAATACAGTTTTATATAATTTTCTCAAAAAATTATTTGAATAGGTTTTTAACTTTTGTATGAATACGGTCGTAAGTATTTATTTAACGATAAAACATCATTAGAAACAGTTGCAACAAAATCATTATCCTTTTGCCAGGCGACAATCAAGCTTAAGTCAACAAGTGGCTTTTGCAATGTGTCAATAAAAATAAAGTTTAAAAAAAAATAATAATATCGATATCCAATTTAGTGGCAATAGTGAATAATTTGTTTGCGATTTTTCTATTTTAAGCTTTAACGTCAAAACATTTTATTAGCAAAGACATTTCAGCACTAAATAATTTCTAGGAGAAGAAAAAAGCAGCTAAAGCTAATGAATATATTGCCTGCATTTTTATAAATCAGAGGAATGTTTTTTTTTCTTTGTTAAGCTTCAAATTCTTTACTTTCATGAAGAACATGCTAATGAAATTGCTGTGGTTGCCATTTTTCATAATAAGTTCTTTTCAGTTAGCGATTTTTTTTTTGCTTTGTACACGTAGAAAAAAATATATGGTTGATACAACAATATTCTAAGGCAACATACTATTGTTGAATTATATGGTTGTATCTGATAATGTTATATTGTTATACTATGTCTAAAATGCCATTAAGGTTCACCATAGTGTTGTAAAAAATACTATAAGCAACTATGCTATATTTTAGTTCAACATTGCTATAATAATAAATAACCATAGTATTAATTAAAGTTGTCAAGTAATTGTTATACTCAACCATATTATTATACTGATCATTCATGGTTTTTATCATATGTAACATTATAACAATCATGAAATAATCATACTAATATCAGAGATAGCTTTATTGTAATGCAACAATATTTTTATTACAATTTTACATATAATAATTAATTACACTAAAAGGTAGCTTATAATAGGCCATGTCACAGAATTCACTTCTGTTCGGAAATGGAATTAAATAGGTTTTTTAATTCTTCAAAAAACGAAAATTTAAAACTTTTTCGGAATGAAATCAGTTCTATAAGATAATACTAGTTTCATTCTTGCAATTAGAAATGATTTCATTCCGAAAAGTTTTTTAGTTTCTCGTTTTTTGAAGAAGTAAAAAAAGAATTCAATTCCGTTTCCGAACGGAATTAAGTTCTGTGACATGGCTGAATATAAGTATTTTAACAATATGTATAATATAAATTAGGAAAAACAAACAATTGAATTGCATCCCTATGGAGTTAATGTGTTGGATTCTTGCAATGCGTAATTACACACCGATAGTAAATTTCCAACAGGGTCTTTCACACGCACATTATTCTCATTATTTGTATACAAGTATGTTTATCACTTTAAAACCAAAATTGAAAATAATTTATTATTTTATGGCCCTTAACAGTTAGCTGCTGCACTCATTCAAAATCTATACAAAAAAAATGCAGCTTTCGGTCGCAATTATTTGTAACAATTATTTATTGCAAATCATATAAATTTTGTTATTTTCTGTTTAAATATGAATTCAGTCGTTATAATACAGTCCAACTATATGAAATAAATTGCGCATTTTTTATTTTGAAACTTTATAGCCAAGTATTTTGTTTTGAGCTTGGATTTTCTACATCGGTAGAAGAATTTTGAACTCAAATCTTGCTTTGTGTCAGGAAAAGGCTCCTTCCTGACTCATCAAATTTCTGATTTGATGTGGAAATATTCATCTGCTGAAAGAAAACCAAAATCTTTATTAAAAATTGCGTCTGCAGTTACAATTTCAAAAGATATACATAACCATAGTAATATGGTTGCATGTATTGTTCGATATACCATACATATGTTTACATCTTAATATTAAACACACTTACCTCTATATATTTGCGAATACTCAAGATTTATATTTTCCGCAATTTCACGGTTTTGCTCTGTTTTAACTAATGCTGGATACATTTATTCAAATATTTTTAAAATCAAAAACACAAGAAACATCTTTTTATTTTCAAAGAAAAAATCGGACTGAAAGAAAACTATATGTCAGCGAGTAGAAGGAAAATATTGTTAAGGACGACAATAGTAAATTTACTTTGTAAACTTACCTTTGTTGCACATAAATTATCGTATCATATACTATGTTTATACGTGCAGGCTATTTGCGAATAAAAATATTGTAAATAACAAAAATTGCCGTATAAACAGTAAATAAAATTTTTGTTTGCGATTACTGATTAAAAACTTATTTGCCAATAAGACAAAAAACAAGTTGCCACTTTATTTCACAATTTCAAAGATATCGTCGATGTGGCACACATGAAATATAATAAAAACTACGTACAGAAGCAAATATTCAAAAATTTTCAATTTTAATAATCTTTGCGTTAATTGAATTACAAAAAGCATTTAATTTTTTTATTTTTCTGTTATAATTTCAGTAATCAAAATGCTTTTTAAAGTAACAATGCTACCAATTATTTATATTTTGAACATATCGCTCCTTTATTGCAACATAGTCATAACGCAAAAAAGCTTGTTTCGAGAAAAACACATTTCAAATTTTTAGTTTCCATACAAGTCTTAGACAAAATTTTTAGAAAATATCTCCTAAAGGAAGCAGTTTAAAGGTAATTTAAAAAAAATTTTGGCACAATATAAAAGATAGTACGGTCAACAATTTTGCATTGTTAACTCGAAAAGCTGATTTTTTGAGATATGACTATGTTGCAATAAAGGAGCGGTATGCCATACTAAAAAAATAAAGCTTTTCCATATATAAGTTGGCGCATAAACAGTGAGTTACAGCCTGTTTATAGGACACGAGTTAGCTCACTCGCGACGAGCCAATTTATAGACGAGTACGTAAGATATTGGGTTCATAAAACGCGACTTGATTGTGTCGTGCAACTTACGTAAATTCGCGTATATGTCAAACATTTATGATATTTGTTTGTTGCCAGCATGCGAAAAAATAGTATCTGTTTACATTTTTCACACCAAAAATTTTTTTTTCAAGCTAAACAACGGCAATCCTATTTTAGGCACAGTTGACACACATACATACGCTTGTATGTATAAGTAAATAAATAAAACAAATAATTTTTTTGGAAAGGCTTTTTTATGGCGGTCAAATTGGAAAAAAAACGAATAAACAAACAAAAATTTTATATATTAACTGCAAGTTTTATATTATATATGTGTATATTTTATTATGTATGTATATATGTATGTATACAAAACTTTTATATGCAACGAAAAAACAATTTCAGTTCATTTTTCCAGAAATTTGAGATCCTTAAAACGTTCTGTTGCAATTTCCATTCCTAGTTTTCTTATTATTTATTACCACATAATTATTTTTATTATATTTCTTATTATTTATAACACTTTCTATACATTTTCTATTGAAGAGCATCTTTCTTCATTCGTCGATTTTGACATTTATGGTGAGACGACTCGCGTCTTACAAACCAAAATAAATTGACAGATGTTAGGTTTTTTAATACTAATCGTCAATAGTCGCGGTTTATAAACCAAAAACAAAAAAAAGTTGCAAAGTTAGCGTTTTTTATCGACGAGTCGTGTCTTATAAACAGGCTGTTAGTTATTTGCAAATAGCTTTTATTTGTGAATAGGCTGCGTATAAACGTAGTAATACACATTAGGAAAACAAATAGTTTAGTATTGGGTGTGATATTGTTGAAAATTGTTTCACAATTGCTATTATTGTATGTAACTGTTGGTGAAAAACTTGCTACATTAATTATGTCAATTGTATTTCTTTTTTATTTTATTTAATTGTGCGTCTCCTTAATACTCTTTATCTTAAATTTTTTCGTATTAAGTCACAGTGCATTTGACTCTCATTAAAATATTGTAATAAAATTACAACAACCACCAGATAAAAACTACACATAATAAGCTAATTACGCATTAACTTTAAATATTACAAACTTCGAATTTATAACTTTACATTTTATTGCTTTCTGTAAATTCTCTTTTTTTTTGCTTTAATATAAGTTTTATGACTTCAATACTATTTTGAAGCATAAGCTCAATTTATGTCATTATTATTGTACCGATCGTGAAATAAGTTATAACTGCCGCCCTGCATTAATATACTATTATTTATAAAAAATTGTACAAAACTCTTGTTTCATTGCATAATAAGGATTGAAATCTTTTTCACAATTGGAATTTAACAAGAGTACTCATCTTAAACAGTAACCATATCCTGAAATTTATAGATGGTAAAAATAGAATTACAGAAATGCAAATAGTAGCATATTTATAGAAGAACAAACTATAATTAAACTGATAATATGCTTTTTTCAGCAGTAGTACCCAACGTTATAGAATATATATTAATGTTGTCGCAACCATATATCAAACTGATTTTTCTTTGCGTGTATATTCTTCTTCACATTGTTTTTAGTAAGGAATGACAACGTTAAAATATTTCAAATCCTTCGCATACAATTTTTTAACAGGTTTCAATAGCCTTAAGCCGTAAGTTACTGTGACGAAAAATATGTATATACTCGTATGAGAGCAATTCATATAAATTTGTCATGGTTGTTGAACATTTTTCAAAATTATATTTTTATATTGAAAAATTTATACTCCGTAAGTGCGTCAGCAGCTGAACACAAAATTACGAGTATTGTGCAAAGGAATGTAAACAAAGAGAAACATTTATTTAAATTTTAAAATTTATATATATTTATTTATCACATGCCCTGAAGCACATACTCACACATTAAATGATTTGAGTGGCACGCTTAATTGAATGTGTGCTTCAAATATTTAACGATTGCCCGCCCTGTTCCGTGTTTTCAGGTTGGCACAACTGTTCTTTTTCACACCAGCAAATAAAAGGTAAACTTTTACATCAATATTACGAGTATTATTGCTACGTGCTTTAATGGTAAATATGGTGTATTATCATTTAGAACAAAGTTTAAGTTTGCGCATATAGGAGTTTTAAAATATGCTTGGATGAATACCTTCCGCCGGGAAGGTATACTACTTTGTTTTGCCGCCATCTTGGTAAACAATAGTCTTGACAGGTCATATTTGGCAGTCACGAAGTAAATTACGGAAAAATATTCGATAAGCCAAGGTGTTAATTGTTAAAATATTTTATCAAAATCAATCATCGATTACTGTGATGATGAGAAAGTGACGTGAAAGTTTTGAAAGAAACAACGTGACAACAAAGCGCAATATTTATCGTGTAGTGGATCATTTGGTAGAATGATGTTCTGTAGGTTATAAGCTCATGCATGGTCAGTAAGGTACTGCAGGATCGGCTGAAAACATTACTGCTGGTCAAGAAGGTGTTCATCAACTTCAATTCGGCGCTGTGCTCGGGAGATTGGTCTTTAAAGAACCACTTTTACCACAACTCTAAACAAAAATTTTCATTTGTTTCACATAAAAGAGTTTCTCCCACAAGACCATTTACGCCGCCGTACATATGCCAATAGTCTATCTCTAGCTCACCTACGACAGCTCCGACTTTCATAAAAAATCATAATGAGTGACGAGGCACATTTTCATATGAGTGAATATATGACTAAACAGAAAAGTCGTTCTGGGCAATGGGACTCCCTCAAATTATCCATCAGTTACCTTTGCATCCCTTAAAAGTGACAGACTGGTGTGCAATTTGGTCAGATGAGATCATTGGACCATAGGTTAGGTTAGCAAGGCAGGTTAGGAATCGTAACAGTAGAATACAATGAATACTTAACAAGTCACACACACACCATTTTTGGCAGAAAAAAATTTTTTTTTTTCAGATTCCTGTACATAATTGTTAAGCTATGTACACAAAGCTGTCAGATGTTACAATATTGTAAGATCTGGCAACATGCTGACAATGTAGTGACAATGAAAAATCGTCCCGCAGAAGTAAATTGTGTGTTCAGACGATCGTAAGAAAATCTTACAATTTCATTGTCAGACTATGGTCTGACAAATAATTCATCTGACAACAAAAATTGTCAGTTCACACGGTTGTCAGATTGTAAGATGAAAAAAATTGCCAGACATGTTGTAAGGCATTGCCATATGTATATTAACAACCATCTGTTTGGCAGTGTTAAGCTATGCACACACGGTTGTCAGATGTTACAATATTGTAAGATCTGGCAACATGCTGACAATTTAGTGACAATGAAAAATTGTCCCGCAGAAGTAAATTGTGTGTTCAGACGATCGTAAGAAAATCTTACAATTTCATTGTCAGACTATGGTCTGACAAATAATTCATCTGACAACAAAAATTGTCAGTTCACACGGTTGTCAGATTGTTAGATGAAATAAATTGCCAGACATGTTTAAGGTATTGCCATTTATGTATATCAAATACGATTTGTTTGGCAGTGTTGCCCATCAAACTTTTTTCTGACAATGATGCCATTGTCAAGTGCATTAATTTTATACATCTGACAATTAAAACTGAGCTTACAATACCAGCCAATTATCTGGCAATGCCGACGAAGAGTGTTCTCACGATTGTCAGATGCCTGACAACATTTTCGTCTTACAATTGATTGACAATGGTTTTTCTGACAAGGTCGTAAATTAAAAATTGGCAGTTCCCACGATTGTAATACATTTTCACTGACAATATTGTAAGATCTGACAACCGTGTGTACATAGCTTTAGCACTCGTACATATTTTACTTTGTCAAGAAAATTTTCATGTTTAAAGCAACTTTGTTGCCACTGGCACTGCCAGTATTTCATGCCGTGGTAAATAATATATTAACCTAAGTAATTGATTTTTGAATTGTTAAGAGCAATCATAACTCAAATTAAATGTATGAATATAAAAATCCAATTTATGAACGTATTCGTCTTTTCTTTCTAAAAATTAATTTCGATATTTTATTAATGTTCAAAAGAACATAAAGTTTAACATAAAATGTATTTAAATTTTAATCTGGGAATAATGAGTTACTTTTGGTTTTATTTTTGATAACACTTATCTTAATTAATATGTTAAAAACTGATGTCAAGGGGATTGTAATTATTTTACTTCAAACACTTTTGTATAAATGACTAAATAATCCATGATTGTATAACATGTATGTATGTATGTAACATATGTATGTGCATGTATGCACACTTAACCAACAAAACACCTTGGCTGTAACTAAATCAGATACATCTGACAAATGTCAGACTTTAAATTCACAAGCTGTGCATAGGATTTCTGACAGATATGTTTCAAAAAATTTGCAGCCAATTTCTTAAAGATCAGTGGTGGTCGCGTTAATTAAAAAGTGTAAATAATATGCTACTCTTACACAAGTTCAGAACAGTGGTAGTTAGATATTTATATGCATTCATTTATATTCTATTAGCAGCTTAAAAAATTAAGGTATATTTTTAAAAAACGAGTGAGACCTTACACTTCAGTAAAGCCTAACCCATGCCATGGACTATGCGACCATCGCTACAATACGTTGGCTAGCCGAGTTGTATGTTTTTCGCATTATTAATTCACAATTTCCTTGCTTATAAAATTTTGTTGAGTAAAGATGACCGCAGATGCAACCATAATATATATATATAAAATATTAGCAAATCAAGCTAAAGTTGTACAACCCTGCAGAAATCGAGACTACACCTTACATGCGTGTAAAGAGTACTCCACAAGAGACCAGGACTAGTCCAAAAGTAATCCAAATATATGCGAAAAACATACTCCATTTTACATTACAATGTCCTAGGAGAGGACCATGTAATCCAAAAAAACATTACATCAAACTAATCCAAAAACTAGTGCAAGTAACTACTCCACAAATTATTAACACAGGGTTAGTCTTGAAATTATTTCATGCCAGTACTCCATGGATTACCACAAAAAACTAGTTTCGAAACTATTTTTAAATTACTCTGATGTGAATACTCTATGGAATACCACAAGAGACTACTTTGAAAACTATAATTTTGTAAAAATTTTTAGAGCAATTTTGGGGTGTTTTTGCAAAAAAAAAAAAAAAAAAAAAACAAAATCAACTGAAATATAATCACAAAATTTTTTGTATACTTTTTTTTCTTCATTTGCTAAAATACTATTATAAACAAAAACATAACATAAAGATATAAATAAATAGTTGCAAACATAACAATTGTATTAATAGAATGTACGTGGACTTACGAAATTCAACTTTGGGGACCTACTAGTAACTCAAACCTTGAAATTTTTTCAAGAATCCAGTCAAAAATATTAAAAACAATAACTAGGGTTCCATGGTTTGTGAATAATAAAAATATTCATTGTGACTTAAGATACCCATGGTTAAAGATGAAATTAACAAATCCTGTGATAGATATTTATTTATTAATAATAATAAAAAAATCACTCGGCTTGCCAGAAAACACACTAAAGAAAACATGGCGTAACAGTATTACTATAGTTGTATTTTTTTAATAATGTGTTGCGAGTATTGTAAAATATATTTTTTTTAGTTATCATGGTCCATGTTTGCATTAAATCGGACTATGTTGTAATTACACCTTTTTATTTAAAACGGATCATGTACTAAAATAATTTCTGCAGGGAACATGCTCCTAAACTTTACAACCAGTCGATACAACTACCTAAAAAATCAAAACCACCGAGACACAACTTCATACGACGACCCCACACACTTTACAATCTAATAACCAACATCATCATATTGTAAAACTAGTCACATAGTCTGTGGCTTGCATTAGGATTAACTTCTTTCATAACATTTGGTGATTAGTTAGCAAAGAATCAATCGGAAGCAGGATCTCGCGGTTGTCACCAAGATTTTTGTAGTGGGCATTTTACATTAGAGTGTCGCTGCAGCTGAACTTTGTTTGATATACTCGCGATTTAAATAAATTGAAAGAATATATACATACTCGCAAAATAGTTTAATTTCAACATAATCTTTATTTTGTGAATGTACAACAATAAAATTGTGTAACAAAGCTCAAATAAAATAATCCGCGACAATCTCCGTTGAAACCTAATAAGCTACTATATATGTTGCTGTATATGTGAATGTATATAATCAAACGGGTGTAAGGTATTATTTGATAGTTTTTGCTTGTACAGACACCTGGTAGCAGACTTAAAGCTTTAAAAACATAGACCACAGCAGACTTCACAACTTCATGACAGCAAATGCTGCGACCGGCAAATGTAGTAGTGTAGGCGACTACTGAAATATTTTTTAACACGGCAGCAACATAAATTCATTTAAATAAAAGTATACTTCAGTGTGGCCATCGTAGAATATTTTGCTTTACGAAATTGCATTGTTTTACAGAAAGAGTTCTGTTTATATCAATCCTTCATGAAAAAAGTTATCTCTAAAAAAAGTCCTTAAAATCTAAAAAAAATAAATTAATTAAAAAAGCTTTTAGTTGCTACGCTTAATTCAGGTTAGGCGGACCTTAAAAGTTGAAAATATAATAGGACATATCTTTGGATTTATAATGAGAACAATATTAGAGAATTGAAGATTTATATCGAATTTTTTAAAATGGCGAAAAAAATTATTCGACTCAAGAAAGAAAAATTTTTATAAATTATAAAATTATTCGTCAAAGATATGCAATTAAAACTACTCATAGATGAAGTAACTGGTATATGTCTAAAGAAACAAATAAACTATGCAAATCTTTTGGCTAACACGCGTTTTCCGTTTGCACATAAACTATACAAACACAAATTAGTCAATTTTTTCTTCAATGAGAGTACACGGCAATTATGTTACGGCAATTTTCTCGCCATATGAAGTTTACTTCTTGAGATTCTATTTCTATAATCTTTGTAAGAAAGTTAACTCTTATACAACACTAAAAATTCTAACAAAAAAACTTTTTCAATATTCATTTTGTGTGCTTCTTCTTCCACCACTTCATTCTGCAAAATTTTCTTTGAAATGTCAAAATATTACGTTAAACAGCACAAACATTTAAAATGTTTGCACAAAAACCGTGCAAACATGCGTCAAATATTTGTACAAACAAACAAACACTCCATTTTACAACGTTAAATGTTAGTACAAACTTTCAAACGTTTTGGTTGGTAAGCTGTTTGTGTAGCTTATTTGGCCCTTAACTAGTTTTTTTTTTTATAAGTGACGTCCAGATATGTGTATGTTGTACTTTCTTCAGGTATGGAAACATTTATTTTTCATTCAAATGTATATAATTTTTTTGTCAAAAGTTAAACAATTTTTTTTAAAGATTTTTAAAAGTTAATACATTTTTATCAATAGAGCAACTATGGATGATCAAAAGAATATTATTTTAGCGAGGAAAAAATTATACTTTGTATAAGAAGTGTCATAAACTCTGCAGATTGTGAGAAAGAAGTGCTCACCATTTCTAAATTATTAAGTTGTTTCTTTTTCTTGTGTTTTTTCATACAAGATAATATTTAGGCACATATTTTATTCTTCATTCCAATGTTTTTCTTTTATTTATGCTCTACTGTAAAAAAAAGCAGAATAATTTCACGGAAAAAGTAGTTGTAAAATATTTGCTTACAGAACTGAACGTCACAGAACGGCAACAGAAAGTAAAAACTAACTTTATACTTTCAAACTTAAATTAAAATTGAACTAAGTGACACAAAGTTTTCCTAAGAGCACTGAATGGAAATGCGGTTTTTATTTTCTAAAGACTATGTTATCCAGATATCTTCCATCGAGTTGAACACACTATTGCAAATAGAGCCTTGTGTTCTGCGGCATACGCACACTTGGGTCAATTAAGCTTATTTCTCGACGAATGTTTTCCTTTAAAGCTACAGGAAACTGTGAGTCCCATAAAAAATCCATGGGAGTTAGATGCGGTGACTTCGGTGGCCATAGGTTGTCCTAAAAGCAACTGATCAGTTTCTGGGGAAAGCTTACCCGAAGTAGATTCGTCGAGGCCTTGTGATGAAGCATCCCTCCATCCTGTTGAAACCACATGCGTAAAGAGTACGAGGGATGAGCTCGCAGGTTTGGTAAAAAGAATTCTGGAATTTTCATCGTTGACATTCGTCGCGTGAACTCGAGAATTTTCAAAAAAAAAGTGGTCCAATTACCCCATGCGGCAATAAGGGGCACCGAACAGTTACCATGAGGCAATCCAATGGCTTTTGGTGTTTCAATCGAAGGTTGCAAATTCATGGAGCCCAGTAACGGCTTGTTGATGTCGCAAGTGAAAATAAGCGAAAACAAGTAAGAGTGTAGTATATTCGGCTGGGCCGAATCTAAAATACCCATCTCGATAGTCACGTATATGTATAGTATATTTAAAAATGTGAACTAAACATGCTCGGTTATATATGAACCGATATCGGAATTTTCTATTTTCTGTATTTTAGTTACCTTGCTTTTCAGCAAAAAAAAAAATTAATGGAAAAATCGGTTCAGGCTATATCTCGGTTATATGTGGACCGATATCGGAAATTTTTATTTCCCATATTTATATAACCTTATTTCATTACCAACACTGCTTTTGAGCAAAAAAAAAAAGTTGTTTCAGTTCGCTTACGCGACATTTTCATGAAAACCCCGTTTGGGCTATATCTTGGGTATATACGAACCGATATCTGTGCCTCTTAGTCACCATGTTCAATGAGTGTGTGAAGTTTGAAGCAAAACAAACAATTTTTTTTTTAAATTTCCATACAAAATTGTCCGGACAGACGGACATCGCTTAATCGACTTTTCCATTAATTCTGATTCAGAATATATATACTTTATAGGGTTGCAAATGAAAATTGTAGAAATTACGAACGGAATCACAAACCCTTTACATTTTTGTGAAGGGTATAAATAAATGGGATTTACAGTACGAAAACGCTTCAAAATCGTTTTATAAAAACTTTTGAGTAAATCAAAGTCACTTTTTTTCAATTCTAAAACGATTTGAATTTGAAAAGGATGGAACTTCATATCTTTTTTGAAAATTTCAAGAATAATCGCTCTGAGAAGTCCTAACGCTTCTCCGTATTGAACGTCGCGAATTTTCACGTAAACGGCTTTCAACTAGTTCAATGTTTTCGGGAGTGCTAGAGGAGTGACTGAACCTGGCTATGAGAAATTGATAGCCGAAGCAGTTTCCACGGAGTCTTTGCACCCAAGAGTGAATTAAATTTACACTTGGTCCATCACGTATTCGCCGAATACCGAACTATGAACAAAATTGTCGACAAGCAATTACGTACGAATCATTACTCTTAAAAATATGTCTCCAAAGCGAACGCGCGATGCTCACTCGACCTCTGCGGCATCAGGGCTGAAAAATCCGCACAATCGATAATCACAATGGTGCTATCCTCCTCCCGTACCGTGTATTACTTTTTTAAATAATCATATTTAAAAATATAAAGTTGCAACCAGACACTATATACTCGTACCAATGTTCGTTAGAATAAACAAAATGAGTAATTGCCAAGGCCATGAAAACTTTGGATGATTTTATTGGTTGGGTATACATACTTATATGACATGTGAACTCTTTGCATGGTCAATATTTGTTAACAACTTAAATACACAGATTGTATATCTGTATATCTGTACTTAACATAATTGCGAAATATTTCATATGGAAATTGTAAAGGAAAAATGCTTTCATATAATATAAAATTTAAACTGAATAGCATGATTAACTGAAAGTTCTTCTCAATTGAAATAATGCAATTTTTTACTTTTAATTTCATCATGTATTTGTAATTTAATTTCAATTATTTTTATGCAAAATATTTATGAATGTATGTAAATACAAGGGCAAGAGTTTTCATGCAATAAAAGTATGCCTATAAAATATGTACTTAAATAGGCATTGTACTCGTATGTAAAAAAGTAAAAGTTTACAAGATTCTATAATAAATGAAAAGCAAAAAACAACAACTCTTTCATTCTTCACATCTTCACATCCTTATTGGAATTGGAAATCTCACTGGTCGTGTAACTGCTACATTCATTTTTTTCTAGTAAACTCAACACTTTCAACATGGTAAAGTACACCAACGAACAACGTATGCAAGTTATAAAAATATAATACCGAAATTTGGAGTCGGTGACCACAACTTTAAGAGCGTTAATTCCAATTTTCGGGCGTTATTCTTGCCCTAGTAGACAAGCAATGGCAAGTTTAGTGCAGAAACTTGAGTCTACATATTAATTTTGTAATGCTGCCGTGCCAGGCAGACAATGGGTTGGTTGAAGTGACAAACATATTGCTGCCATTAAGCATACGTAGGAAACGATCAAAATCAGTCGATTCCGCGGCGTTCTCAAGAACCACTTTATGGTGAATTTTGCGTAAATATCTTGGTTTACATACAAGATCAAACTGACACAAGAATTGAAGCCGTTTGACCATTTCATGCGACCTATGTTCTCCGATTGGGCTCTGGAAAAGATGGCCCAAAAAAAAAATAGCTAAGTCCTTATTGGAAAGCCCGATACTAGCTTCGCTTGCACATTTGTTTGTATGTTTGCAACTCTCGAAACCCATGCCGTATGAGTGATTATTACATACCTATGTAGGTATATAAAATTCATGAATGAAAAATAATAGATTACGCTTTGTGCAGGAACGTTGAATAGTTTGCGATAGTGCGCTGTAGAATGTGATACATGTAAATATTTAATTTTGTATAATATTGCAATACAAAATAGAATGAGGAAACAACAAATTGTAATCCCCTATGACGTAATTTTCTTTTTAGTAATAAGCATAAAAATTAAAAAAAAGATGTGCTTTCTGCTGAAGTCCGGATAATGCTAGACGATAAGTTTTATTTTGCGTGATGTTTATCGGTAAAATTACCTGTTTAATTTTCTGATGGTGGCAAGGGTATCCCTTTTTTCCAACCGAGTACGGCCGCTAAACTTAAATATATTGCGTGCAAGAGGATTTGGGTGACGTAGTGCGCAGTAGAAAATTATTTTGTCAATTTTTCGGCGTCCTCTTAGTTATTTACTGCATTTATCAAATTTTATATACAAAATTGCCACCTCAGTGCCAAAATTGATTTTATTATATTGCTTTCGGGGGAAATGGAGAGATTATGGCGATTCCTGAATCTGATTTTGGGAATTCCGAAAAATCCCGGAAACGCTTCACTGACCGGTTTGGAAACGTGCGTGCGTGCAAGAGGATTTGGGTGACGTAGTGTGCAGTAGAAAATTATTTTGTCAACTTTTCGGCGTCCCCTTAGTTATTTACTGCATTTATCAAATTTTATATACAAAATTGCCACCTCAGTGCCAAAATTGATTTTATTATACTGTTTTCGGGGAAAATGGAGAGATTTTGGCGATTCCTGAATCTGATTTTGGGAATTCCGAAAAAACCCGGAAACGCTTCACTGACCGGTTTGGCACCAGCTTTTCATATTTGGTGCGCGTTTTTGTCGTGGAACGTGTATATGAGCTCTCAACAGTGATTCGCTTTAGTGTGCAAATTGAACTATTGCTCCCGGGGAAGTGGCGAAGCCCATTTTGAGAATTCCCAAAAAAGCACACGAAACAGCTTCGCTAACTGGTTCGGAACCGATTTTTCATATTTGGTGCATGTTTTTGCCGTGGAACGTGTATCTCATCAATTAACGGCCACATTGGACCCAGTTAATCGGATAACTATCTTGTTTTTTTATCGGTTTTTACCACTTTTTTTTTATATTGGACCAGTACTCAAGGAATGACCCCTACATATGCAGTGCATTGTACCAGAACTAGGAAACTTGGTTGTGAGGAGGGGGAAAGAGGGAGTAGTGTTTGTGAACATTTGACTTAAATTTTCCAACGTTATAACAGACAGGAAACACTTCTGCAAGCAACTTGTTCCACAGACGAAGCGTGCGGCTGAAAAACGAATTCTCTCTGTAATGCGTAGCACGATTCCCCGGGCAATCGACCACAAATGGATGAGCTCTAGACGATCCATTGATCCATTGTAGTAACGATAGAACAGAGTAACGCACCCCACACTGCGTCGATGCTCCAGTGAATCAATACAGTTGGATACCCTACTGTCACTGATGAGCTTCTTCGCCCTCTCCTGCACACGGTCGAGTAACCCCAAAATAGACTTTGAGGCACCGGCCCAAACATGAGAGTTGTATTCCATTTTCGGTCGGATGTAGGTGGTATAAATAGTAAGGAGATCGGATGGAGTGAAGTACATCTTACACCGTTTCAAAAAACCGAGACATGAAAAATGTGTTCATTTGTTTTCATTTTTGTTGAAAATTTGCGATAATACAAAGAAAGGATTGTTGGAAAGGATTTAAATGAACCGAAATTTGTTTTATTTCGCAAAACATTTTTGCCAGTTATTTCGTCATTTAGAAAAAAAATTATGTTTAAAGTAAGATTTTCTCTCAGTGTAAATGTATATGTTGAACATAACTATTGCAGCATCAACTCATTCAACCATTTATGATGAGATGATTCTTAAAACAGCCATCACAAATTGAAAATAAATGAATAAATGTTTGCTTTTTCATTTAAAGAACATGATAAAATTCAACAATTTGTTGTATATTCATATACATATGTACATATGTACAAACGTGTATATACATAAATTGCAGTGTTTACATAAACTTTCATTGGTTTCATTTTTTTAATTTATTTTTTCGCACGTTTACATGTTTTTGTTTAAACGATTATTAATTTAAAATATTTTGCTATTAAACTAGTTAATTTTAAGCTTACAGCTAGTCTCACGAGGTCGAACGTTAACGTTCGCTAAGATTTTAAGCAGCGAAAAACTGACTAAGAGTACGTTAAATTATCTAGCCGTGAGTGGCATGCCGGAATTCACTTAATGGGAGTGAAAGATGAATTCCTCAACAGAAAATGCATATACTTATAATTTTTAAAGCAATATTCGCAAAGTACTTGTGAACGTTAACGTTCGATATCGTGGCAACAAATATCCACAAAAATCTAGCGATAAATCTAAAATTATTTTACATTATTATATTTAACCGCCTAATCCATAAGGGTTGAGTAAGAAAGTTTGTGCAAAATATTGTTTGAGTCAAACTCGCTGAGCTTTTGTTTGCATGTAAAACTACAGGGTGCCTGGTGGTAAATTTATATTTTTAAATACGTATGTATTAATGTTAAATAGTCGAACTTTATTTTTAATATTTCTAATATTATATGATGATGGGTTAGTATCATTCGTCTAGCTCGATTATAACAAATTGCATATGTGATCAATATGAGACAAATATAGACGAAAAAATAAATAAGGGCTCAGTGACTGAGTTGGTTAAGCAGCCGTATTAAAAATACATTATGTTTACATGGTACAGAGTTCGAATCCTAGTGGGTGCTGATGAACAGTGTAGCGACTGTGAAACAGGTAGTTGTCCACCAGCTTTAGTGTATTCAATTATTTTTTCCTGTCTTCTTTGATCAAGAGTTATTGATCGCGGCAATTATTGTTATAATTATAAATAAAAATATTTCTTGGCTTTAGCCAGGATTGAACTCG
This sequence comes from Thecocarcelia acutangulata, assembly GCA_914767995.1. Lineage (NCBI taxonomy): Eukaryota > Metazoa > Arthropoda > Insecta > Diptera > Tachinidae > Thecocarcelia > Thecocarcelia acutangulata. The sequence continues at coordinate 94,220,383 of OU612095.1, read as the reverse complement.
AGCTAGACGAATGATACCAACCCATCATCACATAATATTAAAAATATTTTTAAATACGATTATTTAAAAAAGTACTCAATCGTGCCGCGGAAGGGTGGAACCATGAATTAAGCGTAGGCAATAAAAATTTTTTTAAGTTAAGTTGCTCTTTTTAAAAATTTTTCATTAGGCACAAGAACTTTTTTCTTAAATTTTGTAAAGTTAAAAACTCTAAGGTGACCACACTGAAGTATATTTTTATGTAAATAAATTTATGTTGCTGCCGTGTTCGAAATAATTCAGTAGTCAACTAGAATACTACAATAGCTGGCTGCGGCATTTGCCATCGGCAAGTTGTGAAGCCTACTGTGGTCTATGTATTCCATATACTTAATTTTATTTTTTCAAAATCCGCTTGATTAACTCCACCCGAATTAATTATACCAACAATTCTGTTTTCAATAAAGCAGAATTATTTACCACAAAATTGCTTTTCCAGTGCAAGGAAAGCACAATTTTGTTTACAGTGTATTTTGGGGGATCAGCTAGTTCTAGTATGTTGCCACTTAGCCCAAGCGAAATAATCAATGGAAGCAAATGCCTACCGAGTACAATTGATAGGATGTAATCGAGTTCTAAAGAAAACCCCGCCCTCAATACTACAAATTTATTATGCTGCATGATAATATTCATCCGCACACTCGTATATCGCACTGATATTTCTTAAGTTTGTATAAAAAAAATTCGATTCCTTTGAATAATTTCACGAAAATTGGATAGTTTCCATTTTCTTTTCTTCAATCACACTCTGCGACAAGGAGCTGGTAAATTGTTTGATAGGTGGAAAAATCCGATTGAAAAACTAATTTGTTGTTGTTCTTTCGACAATAAAGCTTTAAACACATAGACCACAGCAGGCTTCACAACTTCAAGACAGCAAATGCTGCAACCGGCAATTGTAGTTGTGTAGGCGATTTTGAACACAGCAGCAACATAAATTCATTTGAATAAAAGTATACTTCAATGTTTCCAACTTAGAATTTACCGAATGAGTTCTGCTTATATCAATCCTTAATGACAAAAGTTCTCTCTAAAAAAGACCTTAAAATCTAAAAAAGCAGATGACTTAAAAAAGCTGTTGTTGGCTACGCTTAATTAAGGTTAGGCGGGGCTTAAACTTGAAAATATAATCTTTTGATCTATAATGGGAACAATATTAAAGAATTGAAAATTTATATAGAATTTTTCAAAATTTGGACTAAAATGTCTCGACTCGAGAAGGAAAAACGTATGTATATAAATTATAAAATTGTTCGTCGAAGATATGCAATTAAAACTACTCATAAATGAAGTAACTGGTGACAATGACAAAATTTTGCATTAGACAACACAAACATTTAAGATGTTTGCACAAAAATCGTGCAAACATGCTTCAACAACGCTAAATGTTTGCACAAATATTTTTGCATGTTTGGTAAGCTGTTTGTGTAGTTTGTTGGGCGCTCAGCTAGTTCTTTTATAAAATTAGGCATTCTTATTTTGAGGATAGATATGTATGCACATATTTAAAAGTAGAACAAATAAATTTATTAATTTATTTAGAAGCCCACATAAGTTTTGTTCTTTTATTACGCTTTATTAGAAAATAAAATATTTCCAGGAGCAAAATTTTTTTATTATATAAATTTTTTTAAATTTTTTTGGTCACACTGTTTTTATTTTGCAGTCAACAAAAATAGAAATTAGTTTAATTCGAGTGCGGCAAAAAAATCAGCGTGGACAACAATCTGCAGTCGTGTCGTCTTGCTGTTGTCTAAATAAACATTCGTATTTAAATACATGTATTTTATATTTGACATATTAAAGTCGGTTGTCTGCTGGCTTCAATGTGTTTAATGCTTAATGGAGCACCATTTTTGCCAACTTATCTAAAAATATAAATGTACGTCTTTCTTCGCTGCGCTTTCCTGCGACAGATGACTGTTTGGAAGACTTGCCTAGATTTAAAGTATTATCCGGACATTCTTGCGTACCATTTGTACTGGTCTCGCTAAATCACTTTCTAACCAGCTTTTCTCTTATGCGTAATTTAAATTGAATAAAACATTTTATGGCAGACTTGCAGTCAGAAATTCTTTGGCTTGACTTAGGGCTTTTTTGGAAATCGTTATAGATCTGTTATTTGCAGTTACATCCCTCTGAAACTTTGAGGCAAGATGTATCTGACATTTTATATAAAGCAATTTAGATAATATGAAAAACGCATTGTTACTGTATGAACAATGATTGTACTTTTTTTACAGCTAAAATGAATTTCATGCCTGTCAAATGCCAGTCATACACATCTAATAATAGTGCTGTCAATACGAAAGTCAAGAAGAAACAAAATGTACATACTTACATATGTATAAATGTATGTACTCGTATGTAGTTATTCTTCAAATACAATTTCACCTGTAGCCCAGAAAAATATTGATTAGAATGTCAGCTCAAGATTATTTCCATTGCAAGCTGATATATTGATTGCTGTGATAAGACATCTACAGCATGTTATACTGCACTGTGGGACAGAAGTAATACATTTTACAATCTGCAAATATTTTTGCAATTTACCCAGTAAATAAATCAATTTTATTTGTGTATTTTAAAATTTCGAAGCTATGAAGTATATATTCTTAATAGCAATATGTTTTTTTGGCTTTTTTTTTCTTCTGCTTGGATTTGTTTGTCATGTTGTTCATAAACCGTTTTTCATCAGAAAATTTGAGAATTCATAAGTCTCGCTCACACCGTGGAAGCAGGTGTTCCTCAAGGTACCATATTGGGTTCTATTGTATACTTTACTAGCTGATGGCCCGGCTTTGCTAGGAAGATATTTACTAATGAATTGCTTAAAATTATAACACAATATTTCCATACAAAGAAAATTTTTTTTTTAAATTCTTCTATATTGGATTATTAGTATAACTCTTCATAAGCTTCTGCCTGCTCTTCACTCCAAATACGGCAGTTTTGCTTGTTCACGTATCCATTCAACCAGAAATGAGCCTCGTCGCTGAACACAATTCTTCGATAAAAAAGTGGATCTTCATCTAACCTTTCAAGAGCCCATTCACCAAAAATTTGGCGTTGTGGTAGGTCGTTTGGCTTCAATTCTTGCACCAGCTGTATCTTATAAGGCTTCACACCCAAATCCTTCCGCAAAATTTTCCACGTAGTGGAGTAACAGAGGCGAACGGCGCCGAATCGATAATTCACGGTCATCACCAACACTGGCCGATACGGCTGCGATATTTTCTTCAGTTCGCACTCTACGTAAGCGTAAATTTGGTGCGAAATTTTTTTACAATAGCCCGAATAGAAGCCTCAGTAGGTCGATTAAACTGACCATAAAATGGAAGAAGCGCGCGATGAACTTTCTTAACAGAGCACGCATTTTGGTAATAAAATTCAATAATTTGCAAGCGTTGTTCGTTTGTAAGACGATTCATGATTAAATTGTAGACCAAACTGAAGATGTTTGACAGTGACACAACATACAAAACGTGCGTGAGCTGTCAAAACTAGTGTTGCCAAAAAGATAATAGCAAAAAAATCACTCGTTATAACAATAATTGATTCAACAACTAAGGGTGTTGTATATTCGGCTGAATCTAAAATACCCTTCACGATATATTACAAATTTGAACTAAATATGCTCAGATATATATGGACCGATATCGGGGAAAAATATTTTTGCCTTGTAATCGCCATGCCAAAGAGGTAGTCTTTCTTGGAAAAATTGGTTTAGGCTATATCTCGGGTATATATGGACCGATATCGGAAATTTTTATTTTCTGTATTTTAGTAACCTCGTTCTGTAATTAGAACTGAGTAAAAAAAATTTTTTCACGGAAAAATCGTTTAAGGTATATATGGACCGATATCGGAAATTTTAGTTTTCTCTATTTGGTAACCTGATTATATTACCAGAACTGATTTAAGCAAAAAACATAAATTAAGGGTCGCTTACGCAAACCCATGAATTGATAGGGTAATAGAACGGTAAAAAAAAGTTTCTAAGTGTAATGGGGTTCTCAGAAACGGTATTTCAACCACCGACAGAAGAACAACGGGACATCAATTAATCGACCTTTCTATCAATACTGCTTCAGTATATATATATATATATATATATATATATATATATATATATATATATATATATATATATATATATATATATATATATATATATATATATATATATATATATATATATATATATATATATATATACTGAAGCAGTATTGATAATAAATAAAATATTGTTAAGAATTTTTGCCACACCTCACCCTGTGTGCAGCTCTTGATCTGTTTTGAAATTTTATTAGTCATCATTGTGGTAAATCAGTTGGTATCATAAGTATTCTAAGAGTAAACATTTGTTTGCCCTTAACTGGGAGATGTTCCTATAAATATCTTTGCTTTGTGGTATATTTAAATAAAATCTGGCAACACGTAATTTACGATGCATTAGTTATAAGAACACTTTGCAATAAAACGAATGAATTGAAGTGACACGGTTTTTTTTTGTTTTGCCCTCGTAAGAAATCCATATTTTCAGCTTTACTAAATATACGGTACAGACGCTACCTCGTGGTCCATATATGAAAGCTTTAGTAGCGTTTGCCATCAGCATTTTAATAACCAGTCTAGTATCATTGCATAGTGTTCACTGATTCTGGTTACGTAATACCATTACTACTGCTCTCCTTAAGCTGTAAGTCAATCGGTGGCATTTGCTGTAAGTAAAAAGAATTCAGAGACTTTATGGGATAGTTAACAACATCCCACAGTCTGTAATCGAATTTTGTTTTTTTTTTGCCGCCGAAAATCAAGAAGAAAATGAGAATTGTTTAAACAAAATAATCTTCATCGCCCAAACCCATTTTCAGATCGATGGATACGTCAAAAAGTAGAATCACCGCATTTCGGATGAAGAAATCAACCACTACATCCACAAAAACTTACGTCTTGCTGTGGTTTGTGGTCCAGAGGAATCATCGGTCCATATCTTTAATGTAAATACAATTACGCTCAATAGAAATCGCTACAGGGAGAAAGATAATCCGAAGCTCTTTGTGGCCGAAAAATTATAATTTATACGTAGAGAATTTGTGGTTTCACATTGGTGGTTTCATCAGGATGGTGCCACAGAGTAAGACACACAAGAGATCTTTTGACACAATAGTTTGAAAATCGCATTATTTCTCGTAGAGGAAGAGTAAATTGGGCTCCAAAATCGCGCGATTTGACAACTTTAGATTTTTGTAGTCTCAAATTGAAAAAGTACAGCAATAATCAATATTATCGAGCAACTATCAATCATGGACAATAGCTTACCGAAAAATGTGATTGATAATTTTGGTAAGAGATTGGAAGCCTGATTGGCCAACCAGGTTTTTCTTTTGTAAGCGTAATTGAGTTGTAATAAACTGAAATAAAAATATTCTTAATATCTCAAAAAAATCTTTTTATTAAAATTAAAAATAAACCTCAAATTTGGCCGCCTTTTCTATCAACACATTTCGTTGTTGCAAACATCCGCCTTCGGTGTATTCTACAATTTTTTATTTTCAATATTTTATTTATGCATGTAATCATTTATTTATTTGTTGGTAATCAACCAGCTTCAACCATATCTGAAAATATTACTTATTCAAAATATATGTAAATTAAATTAAAAAGTTATTAGAGATGTACATACATACATATGTATGTATTTGCCTATATCTTCATATGTACTGCAAAGAAGAAGAAGAAGAAGTTATTGTAAAAATATTTTTGTAAAAAACTCCAAGCCTCTCACTCTTTTAACTTGTACATCGTTTCCAATACCAACGTGAAAATAAATCCCAAGAGCTGCGAATTACCAGCTTTACAGACAAAATTTCCAATCCATTATGTATCAATTCTAAGAAACTTATAGCCCGTGCAAACACAACTGTATGTATGTAAGTATGTATGTACGTATTTATAAGAATGCTGTTAATGGATGAAAGCTTTTCAATTGATAATAACCTTAGAAACTCTCAATCACAAGTACATGCATAGAAATGAGTTTACTATAGTACAATCTTGTAAATGACATGTAATCACCCATTTGACAAAATTGTCCCAGACGACATAATTTTCGACAGCGGTATATGCTTAATTTATCTTATCTCACGTCTTAGGTCTCCTCAAGACATTTTAAGGAAGGCGACAGCATCTTCAATCTGTCGCTCAACTGTAAGTGACAGCTGAACGATAAATTGTTCATGTTAAGCATTTGTACGAACAACAACGGAGCTCTGAAAAAAGGGTTATGTAAAAATGTATAAAAATTTGTGCACACATGAGCGGCAAGTTCAGCGTGGCCATCTCGGCATATTTGTCGCTAAATTTAGCATTTATTTTTCTGATTTGTATGTAAATTTTCCATTTAGCAATTATCATATTTTTTCGTATTATTCAACAATACATTTAGTATTTTGAAGTTAAGTTTGTGATTCCATTTGTAGTTTCCACAATTTTTATTCCCCACCCTATAAAGTGTACGAGTATATATTTTAGAAAAGTCGGTTAATCGATATCCGATTGTCCTTCTGTCAGCCATTGAAATATTGTTTCTGACAAAACCATTTGACTCAGAAACTATTGTCTTTCCCCATTCTACTACTCAATCGAACCATGGCTTTGTAATTGAAGTCCAGTAAAATCGGTTCACATATAGCTGAGAGAAAACCCATTTTTTGCGCAATTTTGTAAGAAAAGTTTTGAAGTATTGTGTATTTTGCTTCAAACTTAAAACAAAGTTCTCCTCGCTATTTGTCCACATAGACCCGAGATATAGCCTAAGCAGATTTTTCTCTGAAGCAATTTTTTTGTTTAATAGCAGTTCTGGTAATATAAGGAGATTACTAAAATACAGAACATAAACATTTCCGATATCGGTCCGTATACACACGAGATATAGCCTAAACCGATTTTCTCATGAAACAATTTTTGTTTTTGCTTAAAAGCAACTCTGGTAATAAATACTGAAAATGAGAATTTCCCATATCAATCCACATACGTATATCTGAGATGTAGTCTGAGAAATAACCTTTTTTTTCTTAAAAGCAGTTCTAGTAATCAAAGACGGTAACTAAAATAAGGAAATGAAAATTTCCGATATCGGTCCATATATATTCGGGACTTAATCTGAATAAATTTTTCCACTAAAAACATGCTTAAAATCAGTTCTGGTAATAGAAGAAAGTTGTTAAAATATAGAAAATAAAAATTTCCGATATCGGTCTATATATAGCCCAAAGCAAAATATCGCGTTTAAAAAAAAAAACAATAATTTATAACTTCGCGACGCCTAAAATAAATTTGCAGATAAAATTTATATATATATATATATATATATATATATATATATATATATATATATATATATATATATATATATATATATATATATATATATATATATATATATATATATATATATATATATATATATATATATATATATATATATATATATATATATATATATATATATAAAATACAATTTAAAATTTCGGCCCATATATACCCGAAATAAAGTCTAAGCATTAAAATTTCCTGAGAACAAATCATATTTAAGCTTTGATTTTATATATATTTACCAAATATATTATTCATTTATATTCATATATATATTAATCATTTTATTCGTTGCGTAAAAATGAATTGAACAAGAATTTTCTTTTGTCTAAACCATTAATCTTAATCACTTGACAAGTCTAAACGTTTGGTAATTGTCGTATAAGATATCTTAAGTACATGGCCAACTGGGGAGTCAAAAAGTCGACCATTGCGACCTGTACACACATACATACACACACACACATATCCCTTGATTTAATAAATATCCTTTCCATCTATTGAAATATTTGTTTTATTTGTCTCGTGTTAAGTGAGTTTCACCATCTTGTTAATGTCGTATCCCAAAGATTAAATTTCTTCGGTAAATTAGTTTACAAATAAGTTTTTCTTGCTTCATTAGTTTTAGTTACACTTGACATTAGTTTTAATCTTTAAGCAATATTAAAACAAGTTTTTCTAAGTCCATATGGCAAAATAAGGAAAGATAAAGTACAGTTGAAGCGCACTAGAATGAGCTAATTCGTGCAAGCCCAGTTCATTGTATTGAGATTATGTAACTTAAAAAGTCTATAAAAAACTTATTTTATACAAAAAATATATTTTTATTATATTATTCACAAATATGTGATATATTTTTTTATTTAGTGAACTGTACAGTTGTAAATAAGTTTGCATAGCATGGGTGGAGTAACGAAGACCTTATGGCCATGATGGTATTAACTGTAATTTTTTGTGGTGCTGTAGCGACCTATGCCTTCACATAAGAAGTTTCCGCGTGATAAACAAAGAAATACCTCAAAAAAACTGTAAACTAATACAGTTAGTTTAGGCAAAGAGTTAACAGTGTGGGTGAGCCGCAAAACTCTCGTAGGCCAAACAACAAACACAAGCCCGACCGCACTTAAGGAATAATTACGATGACGGGATAGCTGTTCTCCAACCCAGAACTGCTTTACGACTAAAGATGTTAAATAATTTTTAGGAGTTGTTTAACCTTTTACAAGCACTCACACATATCTTCAGAAAATCTATGTTCTTTGATCATTTCACCTAGCTTTTTTTAAATAAGTCAACGGTGGAAACATCACAGAAAAGCTCTTTCCCACAAATTTGCAAAAATACGCTTATTTATTATAGAAAAGCAAAAGTTCATTCTATTAAGTTGGGCATTGTTCACTCTATAGAACAACTAATGAATAAAATTGGGAGTTCGTAATAACGAGTAGCTCATATTACTAGACATAGAGACATGAAAAATGTGTTTATTCACACTGTATTTTCATTGCAAGAACATCAAGAGCATCGGATTTTTCTACATTTATACCAACCATTATAGTATATATGAAGCAACATTTACGATCGTGTGTTTATGGATTAATAAATAACACTGGGTCTTACGAGCATTGGAGGCGATCCTGTTTTCACGACCCCATTCGAAGATTACTACTCAGTGAATCAATCATATTGTGTCTCTTGGCTCTGATCTTGGATAGGCTGGGCCTATAACTAAATAAGTACGAATGGCAAATGCTGCTGTCGTCAGCGAAAGAGTGTATAGGAGGCTTCTTTAAGGAAAGATTTTGCTTGGTAGCCTTGTATTCCGCTGGAGCTAACTAAGCAAATAAACTACCAGGTCAGGGCGGGGCGGAAAAATCTTCTCAAGTCAGAGACTTTGTGATAAACTGTCTAGTATGTAGAGAGATTAAGCCTGCAAATATCACAATTGAGAGCACCAATGGGACTTGGGACTTGAAGCTTTCCCAAATTTTCAGCCCTGAATAAATACATTTTAGCTCAAAAATTATTAAAATATAATGATCATTGTAGTTTGATAATGATCATTGTAGTTTGATTTAAGTAATAACAAATTTGATACATAACTTTAAGTAGCCAAAATTTAATTTTTTTATTATTTCCCTAATTTAAACAGGCACTTTTTTCTGCATGTACTTAATGGTAACATTTTTCTTTCAGCTTAATATTTCATCAAGTGCTTAAGTAGTTAAGAAACAAAAGTTTATGACTTAAACTTTTAATAACATAAAAGGAAAAGATATAAAAATAAAATACTTTATAAGTATGTGCCAAACACTGAGTGAGAAAAGTGCAAATAATAAAAATTAAAAAAAATGGTACAAAAAAAACATATGAAAGTTAAGTGTGGCTATATTTTAAGGGCCTAAACAAATCGTTTAGGAATTATTATCATTACTTTTTGTTATGATAATAGTGGTATCGTTGAATTATATATGGAACAAAATATTGACCAAATGACCGCCGCGGTCTTGGTTGCACATCTCCATCCGATGGTCAAACTTTTCGATGAGACTTAAGCATAATTGCCGAATTATCTCATCTTTTAGCCCTTGAATTGATGCAGGCTTATCAGCGTACACCGTTTTTTGCCAAATAACTTCAAAGAAAGGAATCCAAAGGTCAAATCACATGAACTTGAGGATCAATTGTCATCGCCGCCATAAGAGCCATTGTTCCATTAGCTAGCTGTTGGGCATGTAGCAGCGTGCTGTTAAAACCACATATCGTCCATACCCATATCTTCCAATTCGGGACATAAAAAGTTCGTTATCATCTCACGATAGCGAACACCATTCACAGTAGCTACCTGACCGGCCTCATTTTGAAAAAAAAATACGGCCCAATAATACTCCAATTTTTGCACGTTTTCTCTGATTGTACGCAAATTAAGACTATTAAATTACCCGAAGAAATCACGAAGTGCACGATATGAATTTTGATTTGAACGCTCATTTTCATAATAAGTGAGAATAACTTAAACGCATTGCCATTCCATATTAAATGAAATATAGAAAAAAGCTTGACTTTTAGGTGTGGTTAATACGCAATATAAACGGTTAATTGTATTGCTGAAATAATAGTAAAATGGTGGCCTCGGCTAATGTGTCAAATTCAAAATTTAAACACAATTCGTTTGAAAATTTTGTTTTATTATTAAATATTAAATGCATGTTTTTATAAACAGTGGACGTGTCTATTAAAAAAGTATAAAGTAAATAAATGAACGATATATCGCAACGATATATTGCAACATAGGCATATCTCAAAAAATGAGCTTTTCGAGTTAACAATGTAGAATTGTTAACTGTACCCCCTTTTATATTGTGTCAAAACTTTATTCAAATTACTTTTAAACTGATTCCTTTAGGAGATATTAAAAAAAAATTAAGACTTGTATGGAAACTAAAAATTTGAAATGTATTTTTCTCGAAACAAGCTTTTTTTAATTACGACTATGTTGCAATAAAGGAGCGATATGTAGTTTATTAAAAAAAAAAAAAAAAAAAAAAAAAAAAAAAAAAAAAAGATGAAAAACAAAAATTTGTGTATAGAGCAAGCAAATAGAACACAACAACAAACTAGAGCACTTATTCTCACTCATGCTCACTAGAGCGAATGAGTTACAAGTAGATTTTTTCTCCAGCTCAGCTGCATATTTCTACTTTTGCAATAAATTGCACTATTCGATAAGAGATTGCATAAAGGCATCAGATGTGATTATTTTTTACTTATAAGCACGTGCCATTCAAATTAATTCTTTCAAAAGTGAAATGCAATTATTTAAGCAAAAAATATATAATACAAATATATATTTTTACTGTAATGAACAAATGCGTTTGTGCCAACTTTGTACAATTTTCACAATTGTGAAGTACTAAAATTCGTATTGCGAAAAGTTAAGCATTAAATTCACTTTTTTTTTTTTTGAAGCATTTAATTATTTATTGAATCTTAAAAATGAACTAACAATGAGTATTCCAATCTTAATACCAAACATAACAAATTAAAAAGAATGTGCATAAAAAATAAAAAAAAATGTGCTTTTTACTCAAGTCTGGCCAATGCTAGAAAAAAATCAGAAAGGTGAATATAAAGTTGAATGTTTGAGAATATATTTCAAAAATCTGCAAAGTCTACTGATGATTAGGGCAGCTCCTATCCAGGTAACACATTTGGGCTCCAAATGTGTTTCTTGTATGTTACAAATGTGCGCGAACGTTAACGTTCGAAATCTTGAAACAGGCACTAATTCTGTTTTATTGTTATGTACATATATCAACAATTTTTTTTTTTTTTTTTTTTTATTTAAAATCCACAACACATTCTTTTTTTCATAGAAGAAAAATAAAACTAAAAAAAAATTATATGTCAACGACTACTATAAAAAATCGTTAATACAGACAATAGTAAGTTGATTTTGTAAACTAACATTTGTTAAATATAAATAACCGAGCATACATATGATAAAACCAAATGTTGCAGTATTGGGTTTTGTAGTTTTTTTTTTTTTTGAAAACAATATTTAGCAATAATAGATTTGCAGAAATGCACACAACAACATATTTATAGCGTTGAACACTAAATATTTTGTATGAATTTTTTATTATAATGTAAAGCTGGTAACGCTGTGGAAAGTGGAGAGTTTCCAATTGTCAAAATTTATATCATGAAGTTTACTGTATTTTTTATATTCTTGAGTTTTTAATTATTAGTATGCTCTAGAACACTTGCCGTGGTGCGTGGTGAATTTTAATAAACTGTTAGTGTTCTCCATAACGGTTTCCTCATTTTTTTTTAAACCCCAAATTATAATTACGGTACGAAGTAATTATAATTGTAATCTCCAATCTAGAGAGTTTTCACCGCTTTCTAATTGCTAATTGGGGATTAGCTAAACAAGTGTAACAAACTATAATTACTCGATGATCGGCTGTTTTTAACAATAATACACAATGCTATGAGGTATATACTCACTAATGTGGCTGTGACCATATTTCAAACTGTGCCTATGACCACAATATAGCGAGACACATGATAATTTGAATTCACAGCATGACCATGATCGAGCCCATGTCACGAAAGTGGTCAAAACATGCTTGGAAACGTTAAAATGGCTAATTTCTACGTTGAGGAACACGTTGCTCCCTTGGACTATCACTTGTTTTGATCAATGGCACATGGTCTACCAGAGCAGCTCTTCCGATCTTATAAAGAAATAAAGATTTCCTAGGATGTTGCTTTGATGATTTCTTAAAACTCAAATTGATGATGAAATTTTATAAAGTTTTCAAATATGGTTCACCAAATTATATTTTATCCAGATTTGACTTTGGAAACTCTTCCAGATCTCATGCGTTAATATGTTTTAGATTTTCCTCTCAAGTTATGCAGAGATCTTTTGTGATCAGAGTTTGTCGAATTTACAATTCAATTTTACCTTATACTGACAGACACTTTGCTCATTGGCTTTCTGAATTTAGAAATGCAATTTTGTCATGCCTCTAAATATTTGGTGTCCCTTTTCTCGTTGGTAATGGTGGTGTACTTATTATATTGTGTGATTTTTTTTTTCTTGTAGCAGAATATAAATCTGTTCAAATACATGATGTTATACAGGAATTATGTTTTTTTTCCTATTTTTTCCATGAGTTGATTTAGTAAAGCCGCTATTTTAAAACATAGATGTAAATATAATAGCAAGCTTAAAGTGTGATATGCATAATTATAAGTGTCAATAATATAAACTATGTAATCAATTTGGCCTTTTTTAAAGATTATGAATAAAGTGAACTGAATTGAATTAATAAACTGGATCGATTCGTGGATCGCTTCAAAAGGTGACCAGTTTTTTCAACGTAAGATTCGTACGCTGCCCGCTAGATGGGAAAAAGTAATGGCCAGCTATGGACAATACTCTGAATCATAAATGTTAATAAAGCCTCAATTTTTAGAAAAAAAAAACGGCAGAAGCAAAGTTGTACACCTATGTTTTTTGACGCGTTCTTGGGCAAACCTTTTCCTAAACAAATGACGCTTTAGACGACACATATTTAACAGTTGACGGCCTTGGTAGACTGTAGCCTACGCAACCACTAAATGGATTACCCGTTATAACAAGTGTTGTTTATTGGTTTGAAAATAAGTTTATTTTTATTCCAGCCAAGAAAACATTGTCAGCTGTCACCAGCTCAACAAGAAATATAACACTAAAAATAATGACACATTCACTTTTTTCTTTCCGGTAAAAGTATATGAGAACAATATCAAAATCACTTGTCATTTGTTTACAAAAGCAACAAACAAGTGTTGTGTGTTTTCTGAGAAATTTGCAAAGAAAGGAATAAAAAGACAAGAGAATTGATGAACATGGTTTTAGCAAAATTTATTCAAAAAAGTTGATTTATAAAGAAGCATTTGTGGTATTAATTAAATATTTATGTAACTTTTAGGCTTTTCAAGCACTAAAGAAACATTTAATTTTCTGAAATCTTTTCATTCTAACACTTAAATTAACATTTTATATGAAACCTTTTTCAATGCGTTACTTTCAATTCCATTAAAGTTTTGTATACAATATTAAGCCCTAATTATACTTACTTTTTTCTGTCTTTTTAAGATTTTTGGGAAGAGTATAGATACTCGTATATCACAACTGAAATTATTATTAAGAGCAAAGAGTTCAGCTATATTGAAAAAAAAATTTAAATATATCAAAAATTTTCAACATGTTATCGATAAAAAGTGAGAAGCGTCAAAAAAAAAAACATTTTTACTTATAAGTGGCGTTTGAAGGTTAACTTTTTAGTTTTATAGTTGAATGTAAACTATTTTTTTCATGCTCAACATACGCAAAAACGCAAACCAAAAAATATATTTTACAATATAAAACAGGCTTTTGCCCTTACACTTTTGGCTTTTTTTATGATAACTTTTCATTGATATATTTTTTTTTTCTTCTTAATATTGTGTATTTGTTTGAGCTTAAGGTCTTTTGGAAGTTTATGGTTTTTTGTTTTTTTAATTATCTGGCAATATTTCGCTTTCCTTTGAATAGTTTCTTTAGGCCAAATAATATTTATTATATTATATTATATTATATTATATTATATTATATTATATTATATTATATTATATTATATTATATTATATTATATTATATTATATTATATTATATTATATTATATTATATTATATTATATTATATTATATTATATTATATTATATTATATTATATTATATTATATTATATTATATTATATTATATTATATTATATTATATTATAACAACCATTAATTTTAACTAAGTACTTATATATGTGGGCTATATTCTCAATATCTGTCTTAAAATTAATTCTCCTATCCTTTAGTGCAATAATAATCTGTAACATCTCTGGCGTCAGTCTACGTTTAAACGTATATTATAGTATTATTTGGCCTGAAGAAGCTATCCAAAGGAAAGCGAAATATTGCCAGATAACTAAAAACCAAAAACTTCCAAAAGATCTTAAGTTCGAACAATTCCACAATATTAAGAAGAAAAAAAAGGTCGGAATAAAGAAATAATACGCATTCTATTTTTTATCTTGGACCAGTACTCAAGGGATGACCTCTACATATGCAGTGCATTGTACCAGAAATATGAAAATTGTTTGTGAACATTTGAGTTGAACTTTCCAACGTTATAACAGACAGGAACCACGTCTGCAGGCAATTTGTTCCACAGACGAAATGTACGGCTGAAAAACGAATTCTCTCTCTAATGCGTAGTACGCTTTCCCGGGCAATCGACCACGAAAGGATGAGCTCTGGATTATGAACGCATGCTACATAAAAATGTAAATATTTGTTTATTGTTTAAACAAATATTAGCAAAATTTTAAAATATCACAAAAAAAATAAATTTTTTGAGCATTAACAGTAAAAAAATTTTGAGCAAACAATAAAATAGAAAACTAGAACTTTCAGACAAAATGCGTATTGTATATTAGCAAAGTTTTTTTTCGCAATTTTTATTTAATTTTTTGATCAACAAACAAAAAAGCGTTTCTATTAAATTTTGTATTTTTATGTTTGAACCCTTTTGAAAAGAGACAGTTTTCATGCATAATTTAACTTGTTTTATCAGAGTTACTGATTACTTTTTGTTAATATTGCTGCATCGAAACAAAATCTGTTTTTCTGCTCTATGAGAAAATTAATTTTTTTTTATTTCCGCTATTGAAAAACAAATGAACGCACAGAACTTTTAGTAGCAAAAGCCAAAGAAAAAATAGATTATTTAAATTAAAAATGAAAAGGTCATGCCCATACTTAGTTTGCTGGGCAAGGGATAACCAAAACCAAGTTCTTTTTTTTTTTTCAAAGTTAAACATTCAACAAACATATTTTTATTTATTGAGTTTGCTATAAGCTTCGCTTTAGAACGAATATATGTATGTATGTACGAATATGTCGTTCATAATAAAAGATGCTACAAACTGGATAATAAATAACGATGAAAATATGCGGTAATTTGAGAAGGATTGCAAAACCTTCGTAAGACGAAAATAAAATAAAAAAAATTCCACCCATGTACTCGTATATGAGCAAGCGGAGGCGACAGCAAAATTTATTAAGACACGTGTGGCCCATAACTAACAATCTATGGCAGCATCTATTAATTTAAAGTCATAGTTAGATACAATAATAATAAGTCGGAAATTTTTTTTAAAACAGCTAATATCAAAATATTTGTTTTCATCGTATCTGACAGAATATAAACGAGATCTGATAAAAAGACCGTTATCTTCAATTTTATCAAAAAGTATTCATTTATTCATCAATTGTCATACATTGTCCCCTTCAAAGTAATATCCCTCAATGTCACCCATGATTCGTCACCAAATCTGATCTTTTTGAGGAAATCTGGATCGTCGTTGACGATGTTTGACAGCTCCTGAGCGATGTCCATGCGACGATGTTTTTGCTCCAAATTTAGTAGAAAATCAAAGAGGACACCAAAACACGACTTTATCTGTCAGAAACAAACTGACAATCCAAAATGGCTGATATTACAAACATATAAAACAGACATGTGCACCAACATAACAGAAAAAAAACCGAAAACTGAACATACATAACTCAAGAAATTTGAACATTTTTTCTTTATGTAATTTTTTTCTTTATCATATATTTTTTCATATATATTTTCTTTATATATATATATATATATATATATATATATATATATATATATATATATATATATATATATATATATATATATATATATATATATATACATATATATACATATATATATATATATATATATATATATATATATATATATATATATATATATATATATATATATATATATATATATATATATATATATATATATATATTAGATATTCTGATAAAGAAAAAAGATAAAAAAATTTACATACTTCTGGCTGGACCTGCGATTGACAATAAGGCTTACACATTTGTTGCTGGCTAATCTGACGATTACCTTTCTTGGCACTCAGCTTTCGTTTCACACCATTCCGCTTCAAAGTGTTTTACGTTGAAGTATTTTTTAAAAGATTTTGAATAACGCAATGGCTACCGAAAACCGTGCAAATTTCCGACTTTTGATTCATTCTTCCCTAAAAGCTGTAATTTTTCTTCATTCAAGTACTCTACCTCGCAACATGATAAAAAACTTGGAAAACAATTAACGATCTTGTTACCAACGATACACCTGACTCAATAATTGTCATATTTCTAGCGCAACCTGCTGTTGTTATAATTATTCAACCAATAGAATTTTTTATTTTGAAAAAAAAATACCGTTACTTCATAAAAGCTCCATTCCACTGGATTATTAGTTTATGTAAAGTTTCACATGTCGAAAATGTAGCTGTATTTCTTTTTGAATAAAAGGGTGGGTTTGAAAGTGGCATTATAATTGTTGAACAGACTTTATGTACATGTTATTGACGTTTTCGAAAATAAATGAGGTCTTGATAAAAATGTAAACTTTCTTATCTGCAAGTAATACAACATAATAAATTTTTTAATATTTCATTTTCTGCTTCCATTCGATTATATTGTTTGCTCAAAGCGTATAATATAAATTTCCTTAAAAATGTAGTAAGTGGATTTCTCATTATATTTTATTTGCCTTTTTGAATGTGGAATTGAATGAAATGAAGTTAAGTAACAAACAAAAGGGAATACTTTAAGAGTTTTTATCTAATTTTAAGCCATAAAATTTATGCATGTTGAAATTCAACTTTTGTCATTTAAACGATAATTTAAAACAATTTTTTTATTATTCCCTTTGTAAAGAAAATCGTCGTCGATGCTAAATCAACTCAGTAGTAAAAAATATTGCCTACAGAAACGTTTGCGTTAAAAATTTTAAGCATTTAGCAGCCAATTGTCATTGATCTAACCTTGAAAATAGCAGCCTACAAAATCTTAAATTTTTCTGAGCAGGAAGCCGTAGAGTAAATTAGTTAAATATTTTGCTGAATGTTGGCCGCTCAATGGTTGAAAAACTTTAAACACACCACAACTCAAATAGAAAAACTATTTGAAAATGTTGCAAATTGTAAGTTATGGATTGTTCTGAGCACAGCAACTAGAGCTAAAACTTCCAGGCGAACAATTCACTGAGTGCGCAATTTTTTTTATATACATATATATATATATATATATATATATATATATATATATATATATATATATATATATATATATATATATATATATATATATATATATATATATATATATATATATATATATATATATATATATATATATATATATATATATATATATATATATATATATATATATATATATATATATATGTGTGTGTGTGTGTGTGTGGCTCCCCTGAAATTTCCATTGTTTAAATACACATAGAGCTGCTGCTGTCTTTAAAATAATTACGTTGCTGATGAGACGGCAGCATTTGAAGCTAACTTCATTTGAACTCGTGAAGTTGTGAAGTCTGCTGTCGTCTAAGTGTTTAGAGCTTTACAAATCTGACAACCGTATGAACTAACAATATTTTTCATGCCAACATTTTCAGATAATGGAATTGTAGATAATTGTCTTACAATAGAAGTGGTAGTTTTTCTGACAATTGCCTAGCTTCATACAAAATGTTGAGTATCGGAGAAGCTTGTGGGATGCATAGAATATAAATTAAACAAAGATAGCGCATGGCAAGAATTCGCGGATACTATTTCTGTGAGTTTCAATGGCTGCAAAGGGAAGTGGGCCAATCTCCGCACAACTTTCAACAGCAACTTAGAAAATATTCGATTGTGGTTCATTTACACGAAGTCAGTTGAGTGACAAAGCACCCTCTTCTTTAACCAAATACTGCGACGTTTTTTGTGTTTTTCTCCCATCGTCACTATTTTCTAAAACATACGCTGTTAAATGGTCGCAAAATCTTGATCCATACCGTAAATTAATATATGTATATATTTTTAAAATTATTTAATTTTCCAAACTCACAGAAACAATTAACTTTTCATGTAAATGTTCTGATCCTGACAAATTTGACAGCCTTGTGAACTGATAATATTTTTCGTGCCAACATTGTCAGATAATTGAATTGCCAGATAGTTGTCATACAATTGAATTGGCAGTTTTTCTGACAATTGCCTAGCAACCGTCTAAACTGAGAATTTGTATTTTAAGAGCAATTGTTCATTGTCACGCAATTGTCAGTAAATTGCTAGATCAGACAATATTGTCTGATCTGACAACCGTCTGAACAAAGTTTTAATGTTGTTTTCTATCATTCTTGTTACTAATTATCTAAAAAATTTACTAACAGTTGTTTTGCAGCCAACTTTATTAAGAGGGAATAAGGTTTACTCTCTTACACACTCTTAAAATTGAATTTTTCAATTACAAAGCGTCGATGCCGCTCTTTTATTTTATATATGAATGAGGATTTTTGTAAGATATATTACGCCTTACAAATAATACGAAATTTAGGTTGCCCTGTTGGGAAAACTCACTGTAAAAATTTTAATTAAATTTATTTATAATTTGAAATACCTAGACCAAAAACTCCTAGAAAATTTTATTATTTACCAAAAATTTTTCCTGTATGTGTTTTTTTCTTAATGACTGCATATTTCTCTTCAAAAAAATTATGTTATACTGACCACTCTTCTAAAGTTCTGTGTACAACCATTTTAAATGAAAGCTGCACTGTATAAAAATAATTTCAAACTTTACCTTTTGATAATACTAATTTATTGCCAGGCTATAAATATTAATGAGTTTTATTTCATCAATAAGCAAAACTGTGTTTAAAAATAGTTTTTAACTAAAAATTAACATAATTTATGCTGTTATTATTAATTATATTCAAACAGTTTTTCTAAAATAAATTATATTTACATAAGTGAATAGTTTTTGTTTAGCTGTTATTGGTAATATTTTTATTTTTTCTTAGGTACATACTTTTATTATTTATTAGTTGTTGGCTTAACAAAAATAACTATTTAAATTTTTAAAATTAAAATGTCAGAATCTTTTTCTAGCTTGAGGTGCAATGTTTAATTTTTATATTTTTATTTTAAAATTTCCAATATTTCACTTTATAAAGTTGAATGTTTGAGAATATCTTTCAAAAATTTCCAAAGTCTACTGATGATTAGGGTAGATCCTATGAAATGTCGACATATAGATAGCTGGGAAACATAGAAAACAAGCTATTTATAATTAAAAGGATCCCTATTTTGTGTTTATAGAGTTCTTTCGAAAAAAGACCAATATCTAAATCCCTGATATTGCTACCAAGTGGTGTAGCGAAATATTGGAAATTTAAAAATAAAAATTAAAAATTGCACCTCAAGCTTTAAAAAAATTCCTGATATTTATATTTTACAATTGTAAATGTCGAAAAATTTATCATTAATATTATATTTATATTTTTGCTTTTAAAAACGTTGACAGATTGTGGAAATTGATTTAAACCAGCACTTGCGTTGTCGATCTATCTAATGAGAGATAAGGTCGATGTAGTGAACTATTCACGAGCTCGCAATGATCCCACAGATCGCAACTTCTGCCATATCATATGGACAAATCGCCTGCTGAGCAGTTAAGGCCTTCTAAATCAGGAAGTGAATGGAAGACGGGGCTTAATACTTTGGTAACTGTTGCAGGGCAACAGCACTGTGGCATGATCACGACATACATGAACTATTGAATGCAGCCTATTAAAGTTATATATAACAGGTATCTGTTGCAAGACAACAGCATCTGGGGGGGTCCCATAGCTATCAGGGACACTATTTCCCCTTCCTACTCACCAGCACCTTCCGGGGAGCTTTACTAGTCCTCGTTCTGCGTCTAGCCATTACTTCTGGTTCCTTACATAACAGGTATCTGTTGCAAGACAACAGCATCTCGGGGAGCTGTTAGCTCCCGAAAACCCGGGGAGCTTTACTGATCCTCATTCTGCCAATTAACTCTTGTTATGAGTTTCGTAACTCCAACACAACATAAGT
This sequence comes from Thecocarcelia acutangulata, assembly GCA_914767995.1. Classification (NCBI taxonomy): domain Eukaryota; kingdom Metazoa; phylum Arthropoda; class Insecta; order Diptera; family Tachinidae; genus Thecocarcelia; species Thecocarcelia acutangulata. Next base: position 94,199,405 of record OU612095.1, on the reverse strand, counting down.
CATGCGATTTCCTAGAGTTTTATTTGCTACAACAAGCAAGGAACTCCTACCCCTCTATGCCCCAGAAAGCAGAGTGCCCTGGTTTGGTGTACATCAAGCCGAAACCTGCATCCCGACGGCTAAAACCCTGGACAGGGGTTTCCATTTCCACTAGCAGTAAACCCTTTTGCAAAAGTTTTTTTGAATAGCCTTTTTGTGACACATTTTAAAAATGTTAGTGGCAACGCTGATTCAAAGTCAATCAAAAATTTGAAGTTATTGTAACTTAAGGCTTTTTGAAAACATATTACATACTTTTTATGTTATAATTTATTGCAAATTCGACCGAAAAATAAAATGATAAGATATTTAACTGAACAAAAGTATCTCCCTTTCAAAATTTGAAAATTCTTCAAGCAGCGGCAAGATCTTTAAATCACTTTAACGGTTCGAAATTGTCATTTGTTTTTGTGGAATGTTTTTTATGGCAAATAAATAAATTCAATATACGACTCTCATGTAATAGAACTAAACATATTTTTACATTTCTGAAAACAACTTCACGCATACAATATTAGGAATTAGACTTATTTTTTTTTTTTATTATATTAAATTCAAATATTTTTCTGTTATTCTCTCAAGCAGCAGAAAACTTAAACAAAAATAAAGGAATATAACTAAACTAATACTCTTGTGGATTACGAAAAATAAAATAAATTCCATTTAATTTATACTCTACGCTCAAAGAAGCAAATGTAAGAAAATAAACAAATTCCTGTTAAGGCAGTAATAAAACTTGGTTGTTAGCAAGAAACCAAAATACGAAAACAAAGTCTTGAAATAACTTACTCCTACTGCTATACGAGTATTTAGGAAATTGTTATTAAAGGATACACTCGTATGTAGATATGTAATCTTAAGAAAGTTTTCTTCTTTCTTAAGTTAAATCTTATTTACTGGCAACCTGGCCGATATTGACTGTTCTAAATTATCTTTAAGCCATAATATGTACTTTTATATAAATTTTACTTCAAAGAAAGACATTTATAAACGCAAAGAGATTTAGTTTTAGTGGTACAAAATTGTGTACTAGTTTTACTGCAAAAATTAAATTAAATTATTTCATTTGAACATACAAAAAAATATATATAATGGGTGATTTTATAAGAACTATCGGAAATTAAAAAAAAAAACACATAAAATTCAGAAAAATGCATGAAATATTTATTTGCCAATTTTGGCATACTCTTTCCAACATTTCGGCCGGTATCTCACGAATAATGTTGGCAATGTTGGCTTCCAGTGCGTCAATCGAAGCGGGCTTGTCGCTATAGACATTAGCTTTAACATAGCCCCATAAAAATAGTCTAGAGGCGTTAAATTGCACGATCTGGGCGGCCAATTGACTGGTCCCAAGCGTGAAATAAACTGTTCACCGAACTCGCCTCTCAATTGGTCCATTGTTTCGCGTGCTGTGTGGCATGTGGCACCGTCTTGTTGAAACCACATGTCATGCAAGTCAAGCTCTTCCATTTTGGGCAAAAAAAAGTTTGTTATCATCGGACGGTAGCGCTCACCATTTACAGTAACGTTGTGATTCGCATCATCTTTGAAGAAATACGGCCCAATGATGCCGCCAGCACATAGTCCGCACCAAACGGTTGTTGGTGCGGAGCTACCAATGGATGCATTGGTAGCTTTTGCAATGCTTCTGGCTGCTCTTCACTCCAAATACGGCAGTTTTGCTTGTTCACCTATCCATTCAACCAGAAATGAGCCTCGTCGCTGAACACAATTCTTCGATAAAAAAAGTGGATCTTCATCTAACTTCTCAAGAGCCAATTCACCGAAAATTTGGCGTTGTGGTAGGTCGTTTGGCTTCAATTCTTGCACCAGCTGTATTTTATAAGGCTTTACACCTAAATCCTTCCGCAAAATTTTCCACGTAGTGGAGAAACAGAGGCCCAATTGCTGCGAACGGCGCCGAATCGTTAATTCACGGTCATCACCAACACTGGCCGATACGGCTGCGATATTTTCTTCAGTTCGCACTCTACGTAAGCGTGTTGGTGGTTTAATGTCCAACAATGTAAATTTGGTGCGAAATTTTTTTACAATTTTTTTACTGACCATAAAATGGAAGAAGCGCGCGATGAACTTTCTTAACAGAGCACGCATTTTGGTAATAAAATTCAATAATTTGCAAGCGTTGTTCGTTTGTAAGACGATTCATGATTAAATTATAGACCAAACTGAAGATGTTTGACAGTGACACAAGATACAAAACGTGCGTGAGCTGTCAAAACTAGTGTTGCCAAAAAGATAATAGCAAAAAAATCACTATTTATAAGCGAATATCGACTAACATTTACAGAGCTATCGAGATTAATATTTTCATTGGTATTGAAACTTGATTGATATTAACGAAATTTTGAAAAATGTTTTTTGACCTGAAGGAGTGTAGTAATGATAATGTGTATATGAACAGGGGGGCAGAGGGTATTATTAATAAAATTAGGCAACTGAGGTCTTACCGATGTCTGTGTCTGAAGGTGGTGTGTTGATGAGGATGAGCAGTAAAGGCTGACGACCCCGGTAAGATTGAATAGAGTTGGTGATGGTGAAGGAGATTGAGCTAGTTGTTCCCCAGCTAAAGATTTGATTATAATTTTTCTTGTCTTCTTCAATCAATAATTATTGTATTGTAAAAAATCCTTCTTAAGAAAAAACGTAAGAAAGGAAAAACTTGAACTAAAACCCGATGTACATATGTACAAACCAAAAAAATTTAAATTTAAAAATTATAAAAGTTCAACAAAAATTTAACAAATTAAGGTGAGTGATGTTGGAGATGGTGAAGATGGATAGTGTTGGCGGCCGGTGGCGATGAAAAATTGTGCTGGTGTCCGGAGATGATGAAGAATGGCTTTGGCGTCTGGTGATGATGAAGAGTGGTGCTGGCGCAAGCCCACAAAAATAAAAAAACACGACTCTCTGCTTATGTTAGAAGTTGCTCACTTGGATTTTTTTATATTTATTTATTTTTTTATTTAGTAGTATTCATAATACTTTAAATTTGTCTATTAATACAATACAATTTCAAACAATTGCGTTTTATTCACTATATTAGCTGCTAATATTGATACCAATCAAAAAATTATAAACAACCCAGCTGCCTATTTGTCGACATTTCATAGGAGCTACCCTAATCATAAGTAGACTTTGGAAATTTTTGAAAGATATTCTCAAACAAAAATTATAAATAGCTTGTTTTGTATGTTCTCTGCTTTTCGATACTTTCAAAAAGCAAATCGTAGCAACCAATGGTTGTTCATTTGTTTGAAAGGTGTAAAGAAATGATAGAGACGTGTATAAATGAAAAAGCTTGTTTTTTGTGTTTTGACAGGTATTATTAGAGCATTTTTCTTTTAAATTCTCAGCAATTTATTTATATTGTTGGGATATAAAGTTGAATGTTTGAGAATATCTTTCAAAAATTTCCAAAGTCTACTGATGATTAGGGTAGTTCCTATGAAAAGTCGACATATAGATAGCTGGGAAACATAGAAAACAAGCTATTTATAATTTTTATTGGTATAAATGGTAGAAACTAAAAATAGCGAATAAAAAACTTAATTGTTTGATATTCTCAAACATTCAACTTTATATCCCAACAATCTAAATAAATTATTGAGAATTAAAAAGAAAAATGCTTTAATAACACAAAAAACAAGTTTTTTTCATTTATACGCGTCTCTACATTTCTTTACACCTTTTAAACATAAACGGATATATATGAACCGATATTGGGGAAAACATTGTTTGCCTTGTAATTACCATGCCTTCATTGAAAGTATTACCGGAACTACTTTAAGGCAAAAAAAAAAGTTATTTAATTGCGCTGACGCGACATTTTCATGAAAAAATCGGTTTAGGCCATGTCTCGGGTATAATTGGACCGATATCGGGGAAATTTTTTTTTTTGCCTTTTAAGTGATATGGAAATATTTGGGACAAAAAAAAATTTTTTTTCAGAAATTTGCATACAAAAAAAAAAATTTTTTTTTTTTTGCCTTTTAAGGAATTTGGAAATAATTGGGTCAAGTGTGAAGCAAAACAAATTTTTTTTCAAAAGTCTTCGTACAAAATTGCAAAAAATTGCTCTTTTGGGGTATTTGATATATTTCAGCTATACGTAAACCGTTTTTACTGAACTTCAATAGCAAACCCATGAATCGATGGAGTAATAGAATGGTGAAAAAAAGTTTCTACAGCTAATAGTTTTCTCGGACAGATGTACAGAAAGATATCGCTTAATCGAATTTTCTATCAATGCTGATTCAGAATATGTATACTTTATAGGTTCGGAACTGATAATTTTACAAATTAAAAACGGAATCACAAACTTATGTACTACAATTTATGTGAAGGGTATAAAAAAGAATAACGGTTACCGTCAAGTTCGAGTCCTTACTGTCAAAACTTTACGAACTTTATTCGCTTAGCTTGAGCTGCGTGGGGCTGCCACCTTGTTTCAAATGAACCGTGTTGCCAAACGTGAACAGATACTAGAGGGTGTTTTATAAATGTATAGAACTTTAAACTTTAAGGAATAAAGCAATAATGAATTTTTTAAATTGACTTGAAATTTACTTTATTCGACAGATAAACTTCTGGCATTACAATTAAAATATGACTACTGGCATATGACCGTCATAATATAGACTAATCTGGATATCCAATGATTGCTGACTTTTTCCAACTGGATAATTGCCTATATTGGCAATTATCCAGCGAATGCTGTATACAAGTGGTCAACTTTTTCGGGCTTGTTGGTGTAGAATAGTGACTTAGCATATGCCTATAAAAAATAATCCAGCGGGTTAAGTGGCACGATCTTGGTGAGCAATGGAAATATGCGTTTACCAAAAGTTTCCTTCAATAAATCAAAATTTTAAACTTAAATACCACAAGATTATGAACAGAGTCAATATTTTAATACTATCAACCTCAAACGAGCAAATTTATTACAAAACAAATTTTTATATACTATAAAATTAAATTTATATATTTCAGGCCATAAAAAACTTAATTCCTTACTCGATTCAATGACCTTTATTATGATTTTTATTAGAAAAAAAAAAAGGTTTCTAATTTGATTTTTAATGCATTGCACATAAAACAATATTTTATTGTCCGACATGAATTTTCATTTTAAATTCATATTTTATTTTCTCTAGAGCAAAAGTTTTAGCACAAAAATAAAATAACAAGTGGGAAAATCCATACGGAATCATCAAACCAATAAAATATCGTTGCTAGAAGTAAAAAATTAAAATAGAAGGAAGCAATATATATATATATATATATAGCTTAGATTTTTTGTTTTCGATAAGCAAACATATCTATCGAATGATTCATGGTGAGGTTTGATGTTCAGTAGGCCTTTATCATTTTTGTTCAATATCGTTTGGCCGGTCATCAAAGAAAGATTTGCATCATAATAGCGTCTCCAATTTCAACTATAGAGTTTCGTTTAGTACAATAAACGAGAGACATCTTCCTTTCAAAAAAAAACAGATTTCACAGAAAAAATTACAGTAAAATTTATATCAAAATATATATATTTTTTGTTTTTCTGAAAAAAATATTTATAGGTAAAAGACTGGTTGAACATTTAAGATTCAAACTATTATCCATCGCTGGCCACTATTTTCTCCCATATTTTGGATAACGTACGAATCTTATGTTCTTTCTTCTTTATAAGACCGAAGTGGCTGACTAGCCAGACCTTGTGCCATTGGTCGAGTGATAGTCTGAGTGAGTCACGTCTGGAGAATACGGCGGATGTAGAACAAATTTTTCTAATTTTAAAGTTAATTTTTTTTTTTAATTTTAAATTTAGTATTAAGATTTGAGTACTCATTGTTAGTTCATTTTGAGGATTCAATAAATAAAAAACTGCAAAAAAATACACCACGCCGAGCTGGTCCCATTAAATATTGAGCATGATTTCGGAACCGTAAATATTAAGTTTGGCCGTCGACATGCAACCATGACTGAGATATCCCCATGGAATTGTCAAAAAAAATTTTTTTTTTTTAACTTTATTATTTTATTTATTGAATCTACATAAAAATGTAATGACAATAAGTATTCAGTTCTTAATACTAAAAAAAAATTGTGATTAAAGTCCTGCCAGTGCTGGACAAAAATTTATTTTTATGCGAATATTATTTCAGAATTCAGTCATCTGTTTAGAGCTCTAATGGTAGCCAAAGTATTCCTCCTTCTCAGACGGGTATGACCACCAAAGTTAAGAATATTAACTGCAAGAGGATTTGGATGGAATTCAAGTTTGTTAATATATCTTGTCGCGTACGTCACAAATTCAGATTTCACAAAAGGTACGTTCAGATCTGCGTGGATTCGTGAGTTTTTAACGTACCATGGAGCATCTGTAATTCTACGGAGTATTCTATTTTGACTTCTTTGAATTTTTTCAATGTTGGATGCCGAGGCTGTGCCCCATAATTGAATCCCATAGCACCATATTGGCTTTAGAATCGAGTTGTACAGCAGAAGTATACAATCAAGCTTCAAAGTCGAATTTCTGTCTATTAGCCAGTTAATTTGCACTGCTTTCAATTTCATCTGCGTTACTTTTGCCTCGATGTGCGACTTCCATGTTAGTCTACGGTCAAGATGAATTCCGAGGTATTTGACTTCACTGTGTTGAGGTATTACTTTATTGTTAATAAGTAGTAATGGGTGAACATGTTCCTAGACGCAGTGCGAATATAACATGGGCACACTTTTGTTCATTAACCTTGATTTTCCAAAGCTTGAGCCATTTCTCTAGTTTGTCGATATGTTCCTGTAAATTTATTGATGCTTGCTGGTGGTTACTATCTATGCTAAAGAATGCTGTATCATCTGCAAATGTTGAAGTGTGAATGTTGGTGCTTGTCGGCATGTCAGATGCGTAGATCAAATATAAGATAGGCCCTAATATGCTGCCTTGGGGAACTCCAGCTTCAATAGGCTGGGCGGGGCTTATGAAATCGCCTTCTTTTATTATAAATTGGCGACAATATAAATAGCTTTCCAAAAGGTTATGTACGTTTGCAGGTAAGTTAAACTTTATTTTATGCATTAAGCCATCGTGCCATACTTTATCAAAAGCTTGTGAGACGTCGATGAATAAGGCAGAGCAATATTTTTTATCTTCAAATGCCTTTCTTATGACGTCAACTAACCTGTGTGTTTGCTCAATGTTGCCATGTTTCGCTCTAAAACCAAATTGGTGAGCAGGAATACATTCAACCTTATGAAGCATTGGATCCAACTTCGCCTTTAGCAATTTTTCGAAAAGTTTTGAAGTTGTTGTCAGTAGACTTATTGGACGATATGATTCTACTTTCGTGTGATCCTTCCCTGGCTTAGGAACCATTGTTATCATGGACACCTTCCACTCTGCAGGGTAATACTCAAGTCGTAAAATAGCATTAAAAATAAAAAGAAGAATTCTTTTAGCTACACGAGGCAGCTCTACGAGCATTTTGTTGCCGATTTTGTCCATACCTGGAGCTTTTTTAAGGTTTAGATTGCCAATAGCATTTTCAACTTCTTGGAAATTGAATTGTCAAAATGAACCCGATTTTCGTCTACAGTCACAATGCGATGCAGAAATCCCTTCCATCTTTGCCCTGCAAGTAGCTGTTCACAAGGAAACAAACGCTGTATAACATCTCTTGGTTTCAACTCCTACGGCACTGAATTGCCTTACTTCTGAAATATTCCCGTGACTTTCGACATGTTTTTTTTTTTTTTTTTTTGTTTTTTTTTTTTTTTTTTTTGCCTTGCCTTGCCTTGCCTTGCCTTGTCTTGCTCCAGTGCTCAGAGGATGACCTCTATATATGCAACGCATTGTACCGGAAGTAGTATTTGTGGACATTTGAGTTGAACTTTCCAACGTTGTAATTGACAGGAATTGACTTCTGCAGGCAATTTGTTCCACAACCCGACCGTACGGTTGAAAAACAAATTCTCTCTGTTATGCGTTTTGCGATTCACTGGGCAATCAACTACAAACGGATGAGCCTTGCACGACGGCCGCGTGTTACGTAAAAATATGTAAGCTTCGGGAACAAGATCTCTAATCCCGTCAGAGCAAAATCCGTTGTAGTATCGATAAAATAGAGAAACGCACTCTACACAGGGACGAAGTAAATAGATATAAGGCAATATATATTTTATATTTTGTTGTTTATATTTTTTGTTGACCGGCGCTTAAAAACGCCATTGGCTCCAATTATAAAAATAAATTTTTATTATTTTATTTAAGGCAGATTGAGTTTTTAATAAAAAAACAGATTAGTAAGTAAAAATTTAGATAAGCTTCTTCGTCCGCTTCTGCACACGGTCGAGTAACCCCAAAATAGACTTTGAGGCACCGGCCCAAGCACGAGAGTTGTATTTTATTTTCGGTATAAAGAGTAAGGAGATCGGCTAGAGTACAGCACATCGTTCACCGTTTTAGAAAACAGTGACACTTGAATGCCTCTTAAGGGCGTTTCAGACTAACATACAAGTCTTAAGATTTTGATTGGATTTTGTGGGACAAAAATCTAAAGATATTTGTTGCGACTGTCAAAAAATCTAACGTACCATTACACTTTGTTTTCACACTATCCCACCTAAAGTAAAAGAAGGAATATGACAGCCAATTTACTTAACGTCTGGTTTTAATATTTTTATTATTTGCTTTTGCAAAAAACGCAACCCTGATCCAATGAAAAATCTTATCGTTTAAACAAATTTCTAAAAATGGTGAAGTGTTATGGGATGTCAAAACTTTTACCGTATTATTTTTCATTTTCATAACACTTTACATTCGCACTATCATACTTGCACGTATTATTTGATTTTTTGACAAATCTTAATACAAAGTGTGATAGTCAGAAGTGCCCTTTAAGAGCCATGAAAAGTATGCCCAGTCCAACGAACATCAAACTGCATTTTCATTCCAAGAACATCAAGTGCATCCGAT